>OY288271.1:30170713-31416963 GCA_958450335.1 Hibiscus tridactylites | reverse complement strand
AGTACTTGTGTGAATCTTGTGTATTTTAAGAACAACATGGTGGTTAAAATTCCATGGTTGGTTCTTGGTTAAGGTCACAAAGGTGGTTAAAAGTCCTTGTGTGAGCCTTGTATATATTTGAGAATACCATGGTGGTTAAAAGTCCATGGGTGATTCTTGTTAAGGACACAAAGGTGTTTAAAAGTCCTTGTGTGGTCCTTGTGAATTGTAAGAATACCATGCGGTTTGGCCGTGTGTTTTTGAATACCATGCGGTTTGGCCGTCTGTTTAAAAGTCCTTGTGTGGTCCTTGTGTGGTCCGTGTGTTTAAAAGTCCATGCGGTTTGGTCCTTGTTAAGAATACCATGCGGTGGGTGACCGTGTGTTTTTGAAGGTTTCGCCTTGGAAAAAGGTGATGAGGTTTGGCCGTAAGGGTAAGTTGAGCCCTAGGTACATTGGACCATACGAGGTGGTTGAGCGTGTGGGTCCTGTTGCGTACAAGTTGAGGTTACCTCAAGAGTTGGAGAAGATTCATGATGTGTTTCATGTTTCTATTCTTCGGAAGTATAGATCGGATCCTTCGCATGTGATGCTTGTGGAAGAAGTGGATTTGAATCCGGATTTGACCTATGATGAGGAACCGGTGAAGGTTCTGGATTCGGATAGCAAGGTTCTTCGTGGCAAGACCATTGAGTTGGTAAAGGTGTTGTGGAAGCATCGTGGTGTTGAGGAAGCCAAGTGGGAACGGAAGGATGACATGCTGAAGCAGTTTCCGTATCTCTTTCCTTCAGGTAAATTTCGAGGACGAAATTTCTTAAGGGGGGGAGAGTTGTAACGCCCCGGTTTTGGGCTTGGGAGTTGTGGGGTTCGGACCGGTTCGGTCGAAGTGCGGTTCGAATATATAAAAGTGAATTTAGGAAAGCCTAGTTCGGGTTGCATTAAAAATATGGAAAAATGTCTTAAAATCCTCTTTTATTATATATAAGAGAATGGTGAAATCAATTTTACAAAATAAGGTTTGGAAGTGTGACATTTTGGTTGGTGACCAAAATGTAATTTTCGAAAACTGTGAGACTGTTTTAAAAAGGATTGAAACTTTGAATCTTTAAGGAGCTATTTACCCAATGGGAGTTTCTCCAGATTTTTCTAAAGTATTAAATGATTAATTAATTGTTTTTAAATAAAAGAAAAGTGGAGGGAAGATATTTTGGCATTTTCTAACTAATTTCCCAAATTTCCATTTTCATTTTCTCTCATCTTTTCTCTCAAACCAAACACCTTTTCTCCAGAGCTTTTCCTCTGATTTTGTCACCTAAACAATTCATTTCAATTCTCTTTTGATCTATAATCATCTCTTCAACAAAACCTTTGCAATTGCTAAGTGTATTTTCAAGAATTTGGTTCCAAAAAGGGAGAAACTCAAGTTTAGAGGTAAGAACGTCCTTCTCCTCTAAACTCTCTGTTCTTTACTGAAATTCCCAAGTTCTCAATCCTTAATTTATGTTTTATAAATGGTTTTAAGGTTGTGTTCTTGATCTTGGCTATTAAATGCAAGATTTGGTTGATTTTGGTTAAAATTCGTATGATCTGTTTGGGCAGTGATTTGAGGTTTCTTTTTAATGTTAAATTGATGAGAAGTTGAGGTTTAATTAATGCAATCCCGGATAGGTTGATTTTCCTAAGTTTAGCTTGAGTTCTTGGTTGTTTTTGGAGTGATCTTGATGATCTGTTATAGCTGGAGGTATAAGGGTGATGTGAGATCCTTTTTGGATGTTAATTGATGTTTAAGGATGATTAGATTTGATGGATTATGGCTGGGTAGTGTTGTGGAGTTGTTTGGATGCATTTTCGGTTGTGTTTGGTAGCCGAAAGTGGAGTGTGGATGAGAGCAGTGAGTTTATGTGCTTTCATTGAAGTTATTAATGCATGATGATGCATTAATCCTCTGCTTTGATGTGTTTAAAACAGGGGAGTCATCTTTGAATCCTAGTGGTGGTGATCCGGAAGCTTAATTGGTGTTTCGGCAAGTGGCGAAACGGAATCGGTGAGTGGATTTTGGTTTTCAGCTTTGAAACCAATGTTTTGAAGGTTTGGTAGCTTAGTTTAAGTCTAAGCAACTTAGCTAAGCTCAAGAGTAAGTTTTCGGAAAAACTCTCTTGGTGATGAACCATGGATTGGTTGTATACAATGTGGTTTGTTTGCATGTTTTAAATCCTGTTTTGAAAGCATATTTAGCATGTTTATTTGCTGAGATTATAAGCCATGTGTTGAAGGATGCTCAAGGTAAGAGATCCTTGTTTTTGAACATTGTTTTAATGTGGTTTGATGCTTAAAGACGCATGATGTTTATGGCTTTGGTAAATGCTTTAAAACAGTGGAATATTGTGGTTAATGATGCATTTTGGCAAGTGATGGTTAAGGTCACAAAGGTGGTTAAAAGTCCTTGTGTGAGCCTTGTTTATTTAAGAACAACATGGTGGTTAAAAGTCCATGGTTGGTTCTTGGTTAAGATCACCAAGGTGGTTAAAATTCCTTGGGTGAGGCTTGTTTATTTAAGAACAACATGGTGTTTAAAAGTCCATGGTTGGTTCTTGGTTAAGGTTACAAAGGTGGTTAAAATTCCTTGTGTAAGCCTTGTTTACTTAAGAACTCCAAGGTGTTTAAAAGTCCTTGGGAGATTCTTGTTAAGGACACAAAGGTGTTTAAAAGTCCTTGTGTGGTCCTTGTCATGGTGTTTAAAAGTCCATGGGTTAAGGACACAATGGTGTTTAAAAGTCCATGTGTGGTCCTTGGAATCTATAAGATCACAATGGTGTTTAAAAGTCCATGTGTGGATCTTATGTGGAATGTATCACTTGTTGCCAAAATGACATGATATGAACTTGAAGCATGAGTTGCTAGTTTTAAATGCTTTAGTGCATGTGCAAATGATGATGGATTTAAGGTTTATAAAAGTGGTTTATAAATGCATTATTGTGTGGTTTTAAATGAGCATTCCTCACTAAGCTTTGCTTACGCTCTCTCTTTTCTTAAACCTATAATGCAGAGCATTAAAGTGCATTGAGGGCAGCAAGGAGGGCAAGAATCCAAGTGGTGAACTAAGCTCAAGTATGGTGATGGTTTCTTAAACACTATTAGCTTTTGGCATTTGGCAATGGGGAACCTATGTTGTTGTTTTGGGAGATGTTTTGGACTCCCTAAGTTGGATTTATGATGTTGATAATGTTTGAGCTTGTAAGTGGCCTTTGTGATGTGGTTTTGGTATATTGAAGCTTGAATGGTATTCTAAGTAGGATGCATGCTTATAGAATTGGGGATTTTCATAATTGATGCCATGTTGATGTTTGGTTGATGCAATTATGTTCTTTGTATGTTGAATGACTTGCTGGTAAAATTTGGTGGCTTTTGGAACATGTTTGATGGGTCAATTGTGTGTTAAACCAGCAATTTTTCTGTAATCTGGGCAACCTGTTTCGGAACAGGTGCTACCGTATCGGAACGGGGGCCTGAAATGGCCTGGGCGTTCTGAAACGGAAGGAACTGTTCCGGAACGGTTTGGCCTCTGCCAGGCCCTGTTTCGGTACCAGTTGCGGAACGGTCCCGCGTTTCGGAACGGGTCTTCCCTGTTCCGAAACACTCGACCGTTGGGCACTGAAATTGTTGGTTATATGTTTTGAAATGTTTACATTTTAGTCCTGAATCTTGTTGTTGCAATTAAATGAGTTTGAGATGTCCGTTTGAGCTGATATTTGGCAGAGAAGCATGAAATATGATTAATTATATATTGGTAACTTTAATTTGGGTTAAGTCCTTATAATTTTCAGAATTTACAATTTGGTCCCTAAAGCTGTAATTTGTGCAATTGGGTCCCTAAATGTTCTCTGATGGTTATGATCTTTGAGTATGCTGTTTGTATGATCATATCTAGGGATAATGTGCATCTAGACAAGTTTAAAAAGAAAAAAAAAAAGGTCGTTAATCAAGGTTGACTTTCGGGTTGACTTTGGTTTTCCCCATGTAATCTTCTTAATTCGGGTCAACCGTCTAGGCCGGGTTAAGGGGGTTACAGGAATTGAATCCGGATTTGACCTATGATGAGGAACCGGTGAAGATTCTGGATTCAGATAGTAATGTTCTTCGAGGCAAGACCATTGAGTTGGTAAAGGTGTTGTGGAAGCATCGTGGTGCTGAAGAAGCCACGTGGGAACGGAAGGATGTTATGTTGAAGCAGTTTCCGTACCTCTTCTCCTCAGGTAAATTTCGAGGACGAAATTTCTTAAGGGGGGAAGAGTTGTAACGTCCCAATTTTGGGCTTAGAAGTTTTGGGTTTGGATCGGTTCGGTCGGAGTGCGGTTCAAATATAAAAGGGTGAATTTAGGAAAGCCTAGTTCGGGTTGCATTAAAAATATGGAAAAATGTCTTAAAATTCTCTTTTATTATATATAAGAGAGTGGTGAAATCAATTTTGCAAAATGAGGTTTGGAAGTGTGACATTTTGGGTTGGTGACCAAAATGTAATTTTCAGAAACTTGGTGATTGTTTTAAAAAGGATTGAAACTTTGAATCTTTAAGGAGCTATTTACTCAAAAGGAGTTTCTCCAGAATTTTTTCTGAATATTAATCAATTTAATATTAGTTTTAATTAGATGAAAAAGGAGGGAAAATATATTTTGGCATTTTAACTAACTTTCTCAAAATTTTCTATTTTCTTTTTCTCAACTTTTCTCTCAACCCAAACACATTTCTCCAGCAAATTTCCCTCTGATTTTGACATCCAAAGATTAGATTTCAATCCTCATTTGATCTCTAATCATTTCTTCATCAAAATCTTAGCATTTTCTTGTTGGATTTTCAAGAATCTTGGTTCCAAAAAGGGAGAAACTCAAGTTTAGAGGTATGAACGTCCTTCTCCTCTAAATTCTCAGTTCTTTACTGAAATTCCCAAGTTCTCAATCCTTGATTTGTGTTTTATAAAAGGTTTTGTAGATGTGTTCTTGATCTTGGCTTTAAAATGCAAGATTTGGTTGATTTTTGATAAAATTCGTATGATCTGTTTGGGCACTGATTTGAGGTGTCTTTTTGATGTCAAAAGAGTGTTTAATTGATGAGAAATTGAGGTTTAATCAATGCAATCCCGGATAGGTTAATTTTCCTAAGTTTAGCTTGAGTTTTTGGTTGTTTTTGGAGTGATCTTGATGATCTGTTATAGCTGGAGGTATAAGGACGTGGTTAGGTCCTTTTTGGATGTTAATTGAGGTTTAAGGATGTTTAGAATTGATGGATCATGGCTGGGTAGTGTTGTGGAGTTGTTTGGAGGTGATTTCGGTTGTGTTTGGTAGCCGAAAAGGGAGTGTTGATGAGAGTAGCGAGTTTAGGTGCTTTCATTGAAGATATTAATGCATGATGATGCATTAATTCTCTGCTTTGATGTGTGTAAAACAGGGGAGTCATCTTTGGATCCTTGTGGTGGTGATCCGGTAGCTTGATTGGTGTTTCGGCAAGTTGCGAAACGGAATCGGTGAGTGGATTTTGGTTTTCGGCTTTGAAACCAATGTTTTGAAGGTTTGGGAGCTTAGTTTAAGTCTAAGCAACTTAGCTAAGCTCAAGAGTAAGTTTTCGGCAAAACTTTCTTGATGATGAACCATGAGTTGGTTGAATGCAAGGTGATTTGTTTGCATGATTTAAATTATGTTTTTAAAAGCATATTTAGCATGTTAGTTGCTGATTTTGTAAGCCATGTGTTGAAGGATGCTCAAGGTAAGAAATCCTTGTTTTTGAACATTGTTTAATGTGGTTTTGATGCTAAATGATGCATAATGTTTATGGCTTGTTAAATGCTTTTAAAACAGTGGAATATTGTTGTTAATGATGCATATTGGCAAGTGATGTTTTGAGAAAGGTTAAGAACACTATGGTGGTTAAAAGTCCATAGGTGGTTCTTGTTCAAGAACAACATGGTGGTAAAAATTCCATGGTTGGTTCTTGGTTAAGATCACAAAGGTGGTTAAAAGTCCTTGTGTGAATCTTGTGTATTTTAAGAACAACATGGTGGTTAAAATTCCATGGTTGGTTCTTGGTTAAGGTCACAAAGGTGGTTAAAAGTCCTTGTGTGAGCCTTGTATATATTTGAGAATACCATGGTGGTTAAAAGTCCATGGGTGATTCTTGTTAAGGACACAAAGGTGTTTAAAAGTCCTTGTGTGGTCCTTGTGAATTGTAAGAACATCATGGTGTTTAAAAGTCCATGGATGATTCTTGTGCTAAGGACACAATGGTGTTTAAAAGTCCATGTGTGGTCCTTGTGAATTGTAAGATCACAATGGTGTTTAAAAGTCCATGTGTGGATCCTACGTTGAATGTATCACTTGTGGCCAATATGACATGTTTTAATCTTGAAGCATGAATTGCTTGTTTTAAATGCTTATGTGCATGTACAAATGATGTTTTGAACTAAAGTTTATAAAGGTGTTTTTAAATGCATTATTGTGTTGTTTTAAATGAGCCTTCCTCACTAAGCTATTTGCTTACGCTCTCTCTTTTCTTAAACCAATAATGCAGAGCATTGAAGTGCATTTGGGGCAGCAAGGAGGCCAAGCATCCAAGTGAAGATTTAAGCTCATGTATGGTGAACATTTTCCTAAAACTATTAGCTTTTGGGCATTTGGCAATGGGGGACCTATGTTGTTGTTTGGGAGATGTTTTGGACTCCCTAAGTTGGTTTTATGTTGTTGTTGTTGATGGAACATGTTTTTGGCCTTTGTGAAGTTGGTTTGGTATTTTGGTGCTTGAATGGTTTTCTACTTAAGATGCATGCCTTTAGAATTGGGGATTTGCTAAATTGATGTCATGCTTGAAAATGGTTGATGCTTTTATGTTCTTTAAGCATGCAATGACTCGTTGGTATGATTTGATGTCATTATGATGATGTTTGATGCATTTTTGGGGCTGAATTTGGGACAGTTCGTGTATGTGTATCGATACTCGGGCTCGCGTATCGATACGCATAAGCCAATTATGTGTTTTTCTGCACAGGGGTATCAGTACGGTTGCGAGGTGTTTCAATACGGTAGGCCAAATATGAATGTCGTACCGATACGCGGAAGAACGTATCGATACCTTTCCTGTGAGTTTGGTCACTGCCTTCCCCGCGTATCGATACTACTCCTGGCGTACCGATACGCGACCGTTAATTCAGTTAATGGCATCTTTGTAGAGTTCGTAAATGTTACATTTTAGTCCCAAATCATTGTATATGCAATTGAATGAGTTTGAGATGTCCGTTTGAGCTGAAATTTGGCAGAGAAGCATGAAAGATGATTAATTTCATATTGGTAACTTTTAAATGGGTTAAGTCCCTATAATTTTCAGAATTTGCAATTTGGTCCCTAAGTTCATGTTTTATGCAATTGAGTCCTTGAATGTTCTCTGATTGTTATGATCTTTGAGTATGATGATCTTGTGAACTTATCTAGGGTTATTGTGCATCTAGACAAGTTTTAAACGAAAAAAAAAGGGTCGTTAATCAAGGTTGACTTTCGGGTTGACTTTGGTTTTCCCCGTGTAAACTTCTTAATTCGGTTCAACCGTCTGGGCCGGGTTAAGGGGGTTACAATTATATGAATGATAAAATGAATGATATGCTACTATCAATGGATGTAAAATGATGCTTGAGAATGTTGAATGTTGATAGTTAGGAAATATGAAAGCATGAATATGAAATATGGACTATTTACTAGAGACATGAAGTGTGAAATGAAATAACTAGCTTTGATTGCTTAATCACTTGTATTGTGTTTGTTTAATCTAAAAGACATGGAAAGCCCTTGGTTTACTAGTTGGTCTTAGGTATAACGACTTGCCTTAGAGTCTGGAGATCGATTGTTATTTGAACGTTAGTGTACCCTACTGATTGGTGTTGTAGACACCCTATTGTTAGATACTTTGAGTATCAGGTTGATTTGGAACGTATGTGCCCTACTGATTGGTGTTGGATACACCCTATTGTTTAGGTACTTTTAGTACCCTACTGAGACTTGATTACCTAGTCCTACTATCTGCCAAGGCAAAACAACTTAACAAGCTTGAAATAAGACATTTCACATGAATAATGAATGAGCATATTGATACTCGTTATTGAGCTTCTAATTAAATGCAATCATATGAATATAATGATGGAATTTCCATCTTGATTAGATTCTTATTTGAAGAATAAGTTACCATGATAATGACCCTATTCAAATGAGTCTCGATGATTACCTTGCTTGAAAAGCTTGATGCTTGCTTAACATTGCTTGTGTGATTAATGGGAATTATGATTGATCTTTGTTTGACTTGATTTAATGTGAACATGAAATGGATTCTTGACTTCTTGAGTTGTTGCATTCGAATGGTGCATATTGGACTAGCTAGGTCTGGACTCTTCTTAATTGAAGCCTAGTTAGAATAAACCTGGTTAAAATGAATATGAACACTTAAATAACAATCTTGATAATTTGTTAGGTAGCTGCTACCTCACTAAGTACTTTAAGTACTTATCGCTCTTGTTTTTCCTTTTTCCCAAAACTCAAGTTTAGGTGGATCAAAGTTTCCCAAAACCTTGTTTCGAGCAATTCACAAGTGAAGAATTCAAGTATGCCTTGTTTTGTTCTTATGGTACTCATAATTGGTGGCCTAGTCTTATGTTTAGTGGTCCAAATATCATGCATTTGGCTTATAATGAAATTGTATATGAAATGTATGTAAAAATTTGAGGCTTAGAATGTCATGTTTTATGGTACTTTGGCTATGTAAATATAACTAAGATGGTTGTAAACTTGTATGGCTTAATAGCCCTTTTGTTATATGAATATATGGATGAAGTATAAGTAAAAGCGTGTTGTAACTATGTGAATGAATTATTGATGTTTAAGTTAGGTATAATAGTGTTTGAGTAAGTTCATAGAGTCTTGATTGTTAAGGATTTATTCGAAATGCTTTTGGTCTAATATGGCCGAGTTTAATTGGGATTTAATTGTTATATTAGATGAATGATTTTTTTTATCAGCAACTGTATGATTTTATTCAGCAATAAACAAAAAAACATACTGCGTGACAGATCATATGCCTCGTTAAAAACCTCCCTAGTGGAGGAAAAGAGAATGATATGATCCGTCAAAAAACATAGAAACAAAGCCAAGCCTATCTTAAACAAGCCACAAAGAGCGAACATCGATCCACACCTTCCTTTGCTAACACATCTGCAAAACCATTAGCCTCTCTAGGCACATAACGAAACTGTATCTCATAAGAGACCCTACAAGCCTGATCAATCACTGTAAATACTTCCCACAAACGCCATGGTTGTTTCATCGAACGTGTAGCCCAACTCAAAGCAACTTGTGAATCCGACTCAATAATCACACATTGTTCACACCAACACCTGTCCAGAACTAAACTCAAAGCAAACGCTATAGCCCGCACTTCAGAATCATTTGAGTCCATCACACCTAACGGCCCCGAGAACATTCCCAAAATCCGACTGTCCCCGTCACGCATCACACCTCCAAACCCCGCAGGACCTGGCTTACCTCGCGCAGATCCGTCAACATTAAATTTTAGAACACCCTGGATCGGTGGCTCCCAACACACCCCAACCCTCACCTTCCGCGTTGACGGACTAACAACAAATGCAGACGGACATCACCACCAAACGGATTCGGACAAAATCTCACCCTCGGCACCAACCTTAATCTAATAAAAAGACCGCAGCTTAACCAAAAAACATAACTCGTCCATCGACAAACATTTACCACGAAAAATGAACTCATTTCTAGCAACCATAACGACCACAACAAAGCACTAACACTGGCCACCCACCATTTCCTCATATAACCATTAAATGAACAGTGGAAATTCACAACAAAGAAATCATCAAAACTCACCGGTAAAGGTAGCGCTACACCCCACCAATGACACAACCAATCCCAAATCTTCAGCACACAAGGACATTCATAGAAAAGATGTGCGATAGATTCCTCCGTTGACACACACCACGGACACTTGCCTTGCTCGTCGCTCAATGGCAACCCACGAACTCGCAAGAAATCCGCTGTTAGCAACCTACACAACCAAATAAACCAAAGGAACGCCTAGACTTTAGGCGGGACCAGCACTTGCCAAGAAAAACAATCTCTAATATCATCATCACCAACCTTATCCAGCATCAACAACTTTGACAGTGCTCTAACTGAAAACTCCCAATGTGCATCCGGGCACCAAATGAGAGTATCAAGGCGAAATTCCCACAGACGAACCTCGCAAACCAAGTCACATAATGCCCACAACTGCTCATGTTCAAACAATCTCAAATGCCGCCTAAAGAAACATTCCCATTGCCCGTGGTCAAAATGCGCACCCTCCAAATAATCATTAACCCATGCTAACTTATTTATCGCCAAAGAAAACAATCTCGAAAATGTGTCCTTCAAAGGTTGCTACGTTATCCACGGATCAAACCAAAACAACACAGTCCGCCCGTTACCAATCTTCCACTGGAAACCCGACACCCCCAAATGTTAATCAATGTTTGAACAGCAGGAATTGGCCACAATCTGTCGCCACACAATAGACATGACCGACAGCTTCTCCGTGTTAAACCGCCACCATTGAGTATGTTCTCCATACTTAGCTGCAATTAAGCGTCGCCAAAGCGAATCTCGATCACAATCATATCGCCAAACCCACTTAGATAATAACGCCATGCTTTTCACCCGCAGATACGCCACTCCCAAGCCTCCCAAATGTCGCGGCCTGCACACAAACTCCCAACCTACCATACTCATCCGACGTTCAAGGCCAACACCTCCCCAAAGGAACGCTCGACGGATACGGTCCAATTGCGCTATCACCCCCTTTGGAACCACAAACAAGCCCATATAAAAAATAGGCAAAGATGAGAGTACAGAATTTACCAAAGTCGCTCGGGCAGCAAAGGACAATGAGGTACGTTTCCACCCGGCTAGCTTGCGCCTGAAGTTAGCTATGACCGGCTCCCAAACAGATAATAGCCTCGAATTAGCCCCTAATGGAAACCCAAGATAGGTAAACGGCAACTCACCCTGTCGACATCCCAGCAACTCAGCCACTAATCCGCCTAACTCCCCCTCCACGCCAATAGCATACAACGAACTCTTAGCGAAATTAATCCGCAAACCAGAACATACCTGAAAACAGTGTAGAATACGCTTGATGTTACGTGCAACTTCCAATGAAGCATCGAAAAATAGGATAGTATCGTCGGCAAACTGCAGGTGAGACAAAAACACATCCGACACCACCTCTACCCTACAAATCAATCCCGCTGACTCGGCATTACCCAGCATCAAGTGTAACGCCTCCGCAACCACAACGAACAATAATGGTGATAACAGACATCCTTGACGCAATCCACGTCCCATCTTAAATTCCCTAGTGGTGATAGAAATCGAGTAAGCAGTGTTAGATGAATGTTTTTATAAGTAGAATTGAGTTAGAGATATAAAATGTGGGTTAGTGTTCGAATGGTCTAGTTAAGTCTAGACGGTATCTTTGAATTTGTTATCTTATTAAATTGACAATGTTAGAAATTTGTTCACCAAGTAGTTGTATGAAAAAAATCAAATTAGCCTTTAAATTTACATGTAGATGTTTGGTTATAAGCTCTGACACTCCTCGCTCCTAACCCGGGCGAGGGGTGTTATAGAAATCGAGAGCTCTATGGAAATAAACAGTGTTAGATGAATGTTTGTATAAGTAGAATTTGAGTTAGAGATATAAAATGTGGGTTAGTGTTCGAATGGTCTAGTTAAGTCTAGACGGTATCTTTGAATTGGTTATCTTATTAAATTGACAATGTTAGAAATTTTTTTCACCAAGTAGTTGTATGAAAAAAATCAAATTGGCCTTTAAATTTACATGTAGATGTTTGGTTATAAGCTCCGACACTTCTCGCTCCTAACTCGGGCGAGGGGTGTTACAAGCATAGTAGAGTAGATGTGTATGCACTAAGCTTTATGAGCTCTGCGTTCGGAATCGTTGTTTCTGTTCACAGGTTTTTAGGTTGTTGTGTTGCATTGAATGAGCCTCATTGAAGTAAGACTTCAGCTCATCAACGTGTTCAAGAGTACAATACTTAAATTTGTCGGGCAATGTATTCATAGTACCCTAATTTTATGTTTGTAACTCTTATGTTGGATTTATTTGGTCATGTCGAATGATATATGTTGGTAAAATAGAACTGCAAAACTGGCTGTTAGCATTGACTGGAAAAATATAAAAAACAGAACGTAAATATGTGAACCGTGTCATGGTATGGTGGCCACTGCCTTAGAAACAAAACTACCCCGAACAGTGTAGTCGCTTCACGGGCAGGCTGTCCCCCGAGGTGCACACGGACGCTCCTGGAACCGTACACTCGACTCTGTAGTGAACAACAATTCCACTGCTCGAACAAACAATGGAGGAAACAGAGAGAATCGAAATGTTTTGTAATGTGTTTGATATATCCAATGGTGCATTCAGCACCTCTATTTATAGGCTGGATATCATGTCTATATTTGACATTTCACTGTCTTAATAATTACAGAATTAAATCTGTATAACAGCAGTATTAAACATGTTGTAACAGCTTCACATAATCACCATTTTAATTCTGTAATAACCATGCAATAATAGTGTTGTTACACCTTGAATATGACTGAAAAATAGTCTAAATTCATCCACTAAACAGACTGTACATATTCGAATAAATTCGAATAAACTGCACTGGAATCAAAATGTCGAATCAAACAGTTCAGATATGAATTAAAAAAATAAATTCGGATTGATCCGAACAGTTTTCTCCGAAAAATAAATAAGAAAAAATTCTTTCTGTAACCCCCTTAACCCGGCCCAGACGGTTGACCCGAATTAAGAAAGTCGCACGGGGAAAACCAAAGTCAACCCGAAAGTCAACCTTGATTAACGACCCTTTTTTTTCTTTTTACTCTTGTCTAGATGCACATTAACCTTAGATGCGATCATGCATACAGCATACTCAAAGATCATAAACATCAGAGATCAAACAGGGACCCAATTGAACAATTTACAACTTTAGGGACCAAACTGTAAATTCTGAAAACTTTAGGGACTTAACCAGATTTTAAGTTACCAACTTAAAATTAATCAAGTTTCATGCTTCTCTGCCAAATTTCAGCTCAAACGGACATCTCAAACTCATACAATTGCACAAACAAGTTTCAGGACCAAAATACAAACTTTTCAAAACATTTAACTGCCAATGTCAGCCCCCAACGGTCACCCGTTCCGAAACAGGCAGAGCCCGTTTCGAAACGCGGGGCCGTTCCGCAACACGTACCGCAACGGGGGACTGGCAGTAGCCAAAACGTTTCGGAACGGTCTCACCCGTTTCGGACGCCTGGGTTTGTTTGAGGCACCCGTTCCGAAACGGTATGAACTGTTCCGAAACACCCTGCACAGAAAAACCTCCAAATGCATACTTAAACATGCAATTGACCATCCAAACATGCTCCAAAAGCCACCAAACTTTACCAACATACAATTCAACATATAAGAGACATACTTGCATCAACAAATCAACAAAAAAACCAACATTCATGAAAAGCCCCAATTCAAAGGATATGCTTCCTACACAAGCAACCATTTAAACACCATACTTCCAATTCAATCTCATAAAGGCCAAAACATGTTCCAACAACATCAACAACATAAAACCACTTGTCCGAACATATACGAACACATAAACATCAATCCGAGAGATTCTACCCCATTGCCTTTATTAACTATAGCTATTAACCGAGACATACATCTCAAGTGGAGTCCTCCTTGAATCCCTTGCTTCTTGCTGTCCAAACTTCAAGAATCTGCATTGATGGACAAAAAGGAACGTAAGCACATAATGCTTAGTGAGGAATGCTCAAAACCAAAACACCATCAATGCAGCGAATCATAAAACCTCTTTGAAAAGCAACTCGATTTGTTTACCAAGCAAAGTTTGAAAACCCCCTTTTAACATCATGCTTAAACCATGCATTGCACATACATGAAAACCAACCCTTAGCTTAGCAAGCTAAGAAAACCTTTTCAAAGCACAAATTGCAATTTCAACCATTTAACCATTCCATGCATAAACACAATATGCAAAGTTAAATTCAAAACCTTGGAAAACACTTCCATTTCACAACATACCTTTCTTATACTTGAAAACATTCCAAGAAAGAAACCCTTTAAAACCATTTACTCAAGTAATCCAACACATGCATTATACCAAGGCAATATATGAACCACAACATCATCATCACATGCCTTTTAAAACAAGTCTTACAAGACTCCAATGCATTTAAGAGATTTCATGCACACATGCATCCTTTACCAAATGATAATCAACACTTGTTCAACTTAACAAGTAACATGCATTCACAAGCATTATACACATTCCATGCAACCATGCATCTTTTCAAGCATCTCATGCTTCTCATGCAATTATGCATCATTTCAAGCATTTCATGCTTCTTTATAATCAAGAACATCATATTGGCTTTCAAGTGATCAACCACATCCACTTTTCAACTCAACATCCAATCGGATACGCGGATCACAAGCGTTGTCCCCCACGCTTCATACACACTACCAATCCAAGGTCCCCAATGGACTTTTAAACACCATTTGACCTCACCATCCTAAGGTTCCCATGTATGGACTTTTAAACACCATACAACCTTAGCTTTCCCGAGGTTCCCATGTATGGACTTTCAAACACCATACAACCTCAACTTTTCACAAGGTTCCCATGTATAGACTTTCAAACACCATACAACCTCAACTTTTCCCAAGGTTCCCATGTATGGACTTTCAAACACCATACAACCTTGACTTTTCCCAAGGTTCCCATGTATGGACTTTTAAACACCATACAACCTTGACATGCACAAGGTTCCCATGTATGGACTTTCAAACACCATACAACCTTTGCATTCACCGATTGGTAGTTGTATAACATCACTAACGAGATCCGGGACACCCTACACAAGATCCACACATGGACTTAACACCGCCATTGTGATCTCAACAAGCACAAGGTTCCCATGTATGGACTTTTAACCACCATACAACCTTTGCTTAACCAAGGTCCTCGAATGGGCATTCAACCTCCATTATGACCTTAACCAACTCGTTAGGATACTTGAAGGGAGTTTACCGGTTCACTCTTAACCACTCCACCTCCAAGGCGACTTTATTCACGGTGCACCCAATCCTATAGCCGGCTAACTATATCCGATCAAAGAACCAAGAACCACTTACATCACTTGCCAATATAACCACCTTACCACATTAGTCCAATGATTCACATGCATAACCATAATGCAAAAACCATCATTTACCATCATTAATTCACTATTTTAAAGCATTACACATAGCCATTAAACATCATGCAACACCATGCATCAAAACCACATTTTCAATGTATAAAACCAAGGATCTCTTACCTTGAGCATCCTTCACATATGGCTTTCAAAACCAGCATTAAACCATGCTAAAATATGCTTTCAAAACAGAATTTAAATCATGCAAAACCCTTGCATTTCAAACATCAACCACAATTGCCTAAAAAGCCAATTCATAACACAAACCAAGAAAGAAATCCATTTACTTACTCTTGAGCTTAGCAAAGTTGTTTAGACTTAAACTAAGCTCCCAAAACCTTCAAACCTTGGTTTAAAAGCTGAAAACCCAACTTCACTCACCGATACACAAAACAAGGCTAGCCAACAAGCCTTCCAAGCATCTGAAACCTTCCGCACCACCTCTAAAGCTTACGGATCAAACTCCCCTGTTTCAAGCACACAACAACAGAGCATTAATGCATCATTATGCATTAAGAACAACAGCAACACAACCAAACTCGCTGCTCATCACAAAATCAACATTTCGGCTACCAAACACAACCGAAATCACCTCCAAACACTTCCAAAACTTAACCCAGCCAAGATCCATCACTTCTAACCATTTTTAAACATCAATTAACATCCAAAATGATCACAAACACGTCCTTATACCTCCAGGTATAACAGATCACCAAAAACACTCCAAAAATAACCAAAAACTCAAGCCAAAGTTAGGAAATTCAACCTATCCGGGATTGCATTAATTAAACCTCGACTTCTAATCAATTTAGTATTCATTTAACATCAATTTGACACTTCAAAACACTGCCCAAACAGATCACACGAAAATTCCACCAAAATCACCAAATCTTGCATTTTAAGCCAAAATCAAGATTTCAATTGAAAAGCCTTTAACAAATCACAAATCAAGGATTGAGAACTTAGGAATTTCAGTAAAGAACTGAGAGTTTAGAGGAGAAGGACGTTCTTACCTCCAAACTTGAGTTTCTCCCTTTTTGGAACCAAAAAGCTTGAAGAATCAACTAGCAAATTGAGAGGTTTTGTTGATGTGATGTTTAGGAATCAAAAGAGAGTTGAAATGAGTGATTTGAGTGACAAAATCTGATGAGAAAATCTGGAGAAATGTGTTTGGGTTGAGAGAAAATGAGAGAAAAGGAAAATTGAGAGAAAATGGAAAGTTAGTTATGAAATAGTCAAAATGGCTTTCCCTCCTCTATCTTTATGTTTAAAAATCAGAATAATACCTCAAAATATCTTAGAAAAATCTGGAGAAACTCTTTTTGGAATAATAGCTCCTTAAAGATTCAAAGTTTCAATCCTTTATAAAACTGTCACCGAACTTTCAAAAATTACATTTTGGTCACTAGCCAAAATGTCACCCTTCCGAACCTCATTTTCCAAAATTGATTTCACAGTTCACTTATATATATTAAAAGATGATTTTAGAACATTTTTCCATATTTTTAATGCAACCCGAACTAGGCTTTCCTAAATTCACTCTTATATATTCGATCAGCACTTTGACTGAACCGGTCAACGCCCAAAACTTCTGAGCCCAAAACCGGGGCGTTACAACTCTCCCCCCCTTAGGAAATTTCGTCCTCGAAATTTCAACTGGCGAAAAGAGAACAACAACCTTCTCAAAACACACACAAGGCAACACAAAAGCCTCTACCAACACTGAACACTTTCCACACAAAACTCCACCGAACCCAACACCACCACATGTTGTTCACAAAATTCCAGCACACACAAAGATAACCACAACTTAACCTTTCACATTTCCAGACTGTACACAGCCCCAACATCAACCTGAAGAACTTCAACTTTTACAGCACACATCACTGTAACACACAACTTCCAAGACTAGTTTACACAGTGACACCAACCAATCCAAATCAGCCACCATGCAAACTTCTTTGCTTCTAAAACTCTTGCAACTCTCAAACCTCTTCCAAGGATTTTCCCAACAAGCAAAAATTCTTAAGCATCAACTGCTTACCCAAACTCCTCAACAAAAGCTGACAATCCTTCACATCTGCCGCTATCATCACCATAACGACTCACCAGGACTACTCACCCACAATCCAAAATTTACATCACAACCCCAACTTGACTCCGCTAGCTGTTCCACACACCACCAGCTGACTTCAAAAGAAGTTCACATACTCACAACCAGCCAACCACTTCTCACAAGAATCTTTTCAAACAACACTGGCCTTAGATCTTTCATTGCTTAACCACCACAAGCTTGACCACAACACTTGCCTCACCAGAACATCGCTCAACCTAAACATACATACCATCTTCTCAACTCCTCAAAGGTTGCTAAGAACCAACACTACATAAACAACCCTTCTACTACAATATTAATGCTAAGCTATCTCAGCACTCTAGAAACACATCCACTATCCTCAACATCACTTAACACTAAGGAACCACCACTTCCTTTTAACTATTCACACCACTTAACCGATTCTACATCAACCGGTACTCCTCACCACCAAACCACTAAACTCTTTAAGCATCAAGCACTATCCTTCCACCAACATGCTATACCACCCTCACTATTCTAGCAACTAGCTTAATATTACTTCTAACTCTCACTCAGCACCAAAACAACCTCTAAAAACCCATCATCCAACCTAACCCAAGCACAATACTAACAGATTCGATTAGTTATTAGCGAGTGTGAACGTTCGTATGCATGGTCACCAACATGTCCTATCAATGCCTGGTGTACATGTATGCAAAACCTCTAATGTCATGCCACATGTATGCATGGACCAACACATATATAATATAGCATATAACAATGATTTTAACTGTGCATGAATGCCAGCTCACACCCTCCAATAACATCCTCAGAATCCATCTAAGAACAACCTCCTACCTCACTTTTAACTTGTCTAACTCCATCATTCCAACAACCATTAACCACAAGATACTCACTTAAGCCTACTTCACGCTAGAGATGTTTCCAAACAAATACAACAACGACAACTACCTCAGCATGCTAGCAACAAGATCATACTCACTACGCAAGGTAAACCAACAGAAACCAACTAAGATAGCTAGGCAAAGGTTACTTAACAAGGTTACCTGAAAACACTTCACCACCCTGAAGCTTCATCAGACGAGCTCTCTTACTCGCAGAACCATCATCCTCTAGCCGCACCGCTGCAGCATCAGCTAACACACTAAGGTCACCACCAACTCCTTGCGGTAAGGAACCTTGGCTGTTCCGAGCCAACTTCAAACAACTACGCCTCATATGTCCAGCAGACCCACATTTCCAACAGATTTCCTTTCCCAAACTCTTCACAACTTTCTGCTCTTTATGCCACCTTCGAACCTTGTCTCGGCCGTGCCCACGACCCTTCAGAGACCCTTTGGCTACCACTGAAGCTGACTTCACTCCAAGAGGACAATCACGCTTCACATGCACTTTGGAACCACAATTCCAACAAGCACCCGCGCCCCAACAACCTCCAACATGGCGCCTTTCACAACGGTCACACACAGGTAGCTGAACTTCCACTCCTTGCTCAAGCAACACTTGCTCCATAACAGCACTACCGTCACATTGCTTAACCCTTGGAAACTTCTCTCCAAGATACCTTTCATAAAAGGCAGATACAAAGAAATCCCAGTCAATATCATGGATATGTAACGCCACCGCCACAGATGTCCACCAGGCACACGCATCCTCCAACATCAGAGAAACAACACTCCCCAGCTTACAGGCATAATCACAGCCTTCCTGATCCAAGATCAAAATCACACTGGCCAACCAGGCCTCAAACATCCCCGGTGTAGAACCATGATACTCCACAGCACCCATATCCAACAAACGCTGCTTCGGCAAACCCACACATCCCATAGCCAGCACATCCACTGACTTTACCGTTACCACAGCCTGAGATGTTCCCAACACCTCCTGAACATCAGGTGATGAACTCTTCACCACAGAACCAGCTTCTTTCCCTTGCCTTACCACCTCAACTCCAGGCACAGAAGACTGAGACAAAACACCTCTACAAAAGGGTGAATTCCATGCCTTAACAACCTGCCCCAAGGCAGCAACCATCTCACCCAACTGCCATTCTTTCATCGACTTTGCCATACTACTAACAACAACAAACATTCACAACAAAACAAACAAACCAGTTAGACCAGCTTTAAGCAAGGATTCAAACTCCAACTCCAAAATAACACAATAGCTATATTAATAAGGCAATGGGTATCCCGAATCCTCCCCTTTACATGACATAACAGTCATCACAACATGGATATCACAACATCAAGCATATCAAAAAACATATTCGATCATGCTTACACCAAACAGCATCCACTTGCAACAGCATATTATCAACATAACATACTCATAGCACTTTCATCATGCATAAAACCAGCTCTCAACATTTGCACAATTCCACATAAGCTCAACCAAGATTCATAACCATAAAGCATGCTTACAAACATCATTAACTTGCTCAGAAACACGTGTTTCAACCAGCTTTCAACCACACAACAAGGTAAACATTAACACACATCACAACAACTTACCGTTTTCCCCAAGCATTCGCAATTCGGCTCTGATACCACCAAATTTAACCCCTTAACCCGGCCCAGACGGTTGACCCGAATTAAGAAAGTCACACGGGGAAAACCAAAGTCAACCCGAAAGTCAACCTTGATTAACGACCCTTTTTTTCTTTTTACTCTTGTCTAGATGCACATTAACCTTAGATGCGATCATGCATACAGCATACTCAAAGATCATAAACATCAGAGATCAAACAGGGACCCAATTGAACAATTTACAACTTTAGGGACCAAACTGTAAATTCTGAAAACTTTAAAGACTTAACCAGATTTTAAGTTACCAACTTAAAATTAATCAAGTTTCATGCTTCTCTGCCAAATTTCAGCTCAAACGGACATCTCAAACTCAAACAATTGCACAAACAAGTTTCAGGACCAAAATGCAAACTTTTCAAAACATTTAACTGCCAATGTCAGCCCCCAACGGTCACCCGTTCCGAAACAGGCAGAGCCCGTTTCGAAATGCGGGGCCGTTCCGCAACACGTACCGCAACGGGGGACTGGCAGTAGCCAAACCGTTTCGGAACGGTCTCATCCGTTTCAGACGCCTGGGTTTGTTTGAGGCACCCGTTCCGAAACGGTATGAACTGTTCCGAAACACCCTGCACAGAAAAACCTCCAAATGCATACTTAAACATGCAATTGACCATCCAAACATGCTCCAAAAGCCACCAAACTTTACCAACATACAATTCAACATATAAGAGACATACTTGCATCAACAAATCAACAAAAAAACCAACATTCATGAAAAGCCCCAATTCAAAGGATATGCTTCCTACACAAGCAACCATTTAAACACCATACTTCCAATTCAATCTCATAAAGGCCAAAACATGTTTCAACAACATCAACAACATAAAACCACTTGTCCGAACATATACGAACACATAAACATCAATTCGAGAGATTCTACCCCATTGCCTTTATTAACTATAGCTATTAACCGAGACATACATCTCAAGTGGAGTCCTCCTTGAATCCCTTGCTTCTTGCTGTCCAAACTTCAAGAATCTGCATTGATGGACAAAAAGGAACGTAAGCACATAATGCTTAGTGAGGAATGCTTAAAACCAAAACACCATCAATGCAGCGAGTCATAAAACCTCTTTGAAAAGCAACTCGATTTGTTTACCAAGCAAAGTTTGAAAACCCCCTTTTAACATCATGCTTAAACCATGCATTGCACATACATGAAAACCAACCCTTAGATTAGCAAGCTAAGAAAACCTTTTCAAAGCACAAATTGCAATTTCAACCATTTAACCATTCCATGCATAAACACAATATCCAAAGTTAAATTCAAAACCTTGGAAAACACTTCCATTTCACAACATACCTTTCTTATACTTGAAAACATTCCAAGCAAGAAACCCTTTAAAACCATTTACTCAAGTAATCCAACACATGCATTATACCAAGGCAATATATGAACCACAACATCATCATCACATGCCTTTTAAAACAAGTCTTACAAGACTCCAATGCATTTAAGAGATTTCATGCACACATGCATCCTTTACCAAATGATAATCAACACTTGTTCAACTTAACAAGTAACATGCATTCACAAGCATTATACACATTCCATGCAACCATGCATCTTTTCAAGCATCTCATGCTTCTCATGCAATTATGCATCATTTCAAGCATTTCATGCTTCTTTATAATCAAGAACATCATATTGGCTTTCAAGTGATCAACCACATCCACTTTTCAACTCAACATCCAATCGGATACGCGGATCACAAGCGTTGTCCCCCACGCTTCATACACACTACCAATCCAAGGTCCCCAATGGACTTTTAAACACCATTTGACCTCACCATCCTAAGGTTCCCATGTATGGACTTTTAAACACCATACAACCTTAGCTTTCCTGAGGTTCCCATGTATAAACTTTCAAACACCATACAACCTCAACTTTTCACAAGGTTCCCATGTATGGACTTTCAAACACCATACAACCTCAACTTTTCCCAAGGTTCCCATGTATGGACTTTCAAACACCATACAACCTTGACTTTTCCCAAGGTTCCCATGTATGGACTTTTAAACACCATACAACCTTGACATGCACAAGGTTCCCATGTATGGACTTTCAAACACCATACAACCTTTGCATTCACCGGTTGGTAGTTGTATAACATCACTAACGAGATCCGGGACACCCTACACAAGATCCACACATGGACTTAACACCGCCATTGTGATCTCAACAAGCACAAGGTTCCCATGTATGGACTTTTAACCACCATACAACCTTTGCTTAACCAAGGTCCTCGAATGGGCATTCAACCTCCATTATGACCTTAACCAACTCGTTAGGATACTTGAAGAGAGTTTACCGGTTCACTCTTAACCACTCCACCTCTAAGGCGACTTTATTCACGGTGCACCCAATCCTATAGCCGGCTAACTATATCCGATCAAAGAACCAAGAACCACTTACATCACTTGCCAATATAACCACCTTACCACGTTTAGTCCAATGATTCACATGCATAACCATAATGCAAAAACCATCATTTACCATCATTAATTCACTGTTTTAAAGCATTACACATAGCCATTAAACATCATGCAACACCATGCATCAAAACCACATTTTCAATGTATAAAACCAAGGATCTCTTACCTTGAGCATCCTTCACATATGGCTTTCAAAACCAGCATTAAACCATGCTAAAATATGCTTTCAAAACAGAATTTAAATCATGCAAAACCCTTGCATTTCAAACATCAACCACAATTGCCTAAAAAGCCAATTCATAACACAAACCAAGAAAGAAATCCATTTACTTACTCTTGAGCTTAGCAAAGTTGTTTAGACTTAAACTAAGCTCCCAAAACCTTCAAACCTTGGTTTAAAAGCTGAAAACCCAACTTCACTCACTGATACACAAAACAAGGCTAGCCAACAAGCCTTCCAAGCATCCGAAACCTTCCGCACCACCTCTAAAGCTCACGGATCAAACTCCCCTGTTTCAAGCACACAACAACAGAGCATTAATGCATCATTATGCATTAAGAACAGCAGCAACACAACCAAACTCGCTGCTCATCACAAAATCAACATTTCGGCTACCAAACACAACCGAAATCACCTCCAAACACTTCCAAAACTTAACCCAGCCAAGATCCATCACTTCTAACCATTTTTAAACATCAATTAACATCCAAAATGATCACAAACACGTCCTTATACCTCCAGGTATAACAGATCACCAAAAACACTCCAAAAACAACCAAAAACTCAAGCCAAACTTAGGAAATTCAACCTATCCGGGATTGCATTAATTAAACCTCGACTTCTAATCAATTTAGTATTCATTTAACATCAATTTGACACTTCAAAACACTGCCCAAACAGATCACACGAAAATTCCACCAAAATCACCAAATCTTGCATTTTAAGCCAAAATCAAGATTTCAATTGAAAAGCCTTTAACAAATCACAAATCAAGGATTGAGAACTTAGGAATTTCAGTAAAGAACTGAGAGTTTAGAGGAGAAGGACGTTCTTACCTCCAAACTTGAGTTTCTCCCTTTTTGGAACCAAAAAGCTTGAAGAATCAACTAGCAAATTGAGAGGTTTTGTTGATGTGATGTTTAGGAATCAAAAGAGAGTTGAAATGAGTGATTTGAGTGACAAAATCTGATGAGAAAATCTGGAGAAATGTGTTTGGGTTGAGAGAAAATGAGAGAAAAGGAAAATTGAGAGAAAATGGAAAGTTAGTTATGAAATAGTCAAAATGGCTTTCCCTCCTCTATCTTTATGTTTAAAAATCAGAATAATACCTCAAAATATCTTAGAAAAATCTGGAGAAACTCTTTTTGGAATAATAGCTCCTTAAAGATTCAAAGTTTCAATCCTTTATAAAACTGTCACCGAACTTTCAAAAATTACATTTTGGTCACTAGCCAAAATGTCACCCTTCCGAACCTCATTTTCCAAAATTGATTTCACAGTTCACTTATATATATTAAAAGATGATTTTAGAACATTTTTCCATATTTTTAATGCAACCCGAACTAGGCTTTCCTAAATTCACTCTTATATATTCGATCAGCACTTTGACCGAACCGGTCAACGCCCAAAACTTCTGTGCCCAAAACCGGGGCGTTACACTTTCACATATAATCTTTTGTTCATAAGAAAATTCCATACGAATTTTCTCCAAAAAAAGCGTATGTGTCGAAGACACGTGTTACCCGAGCCCGAGCCGAGCCGGCCGGACGGCGGCAGCGGCGGTGCGCGAGGACTTCCCTTGTTCTTTCCCACTCAACAAGGGAGGGAGGAAGCATGGGTATAAATACCCTTCCCTAGCTATTTTCCCAACCAATGTGGGATATAGCTTTGGTAACTCTTGAAGCATTACCAACATTCCCCCACTAATGCGAAAGAATTCATTTGTATCTCAAACACAGACCTCCTCAGACGAGCAATAGCGGAATTAGTTGCTTAAGCACTAGTGAACGTATCTTGAACTAGTACATAGTTATAATGAGCGATCCTTCTCTTAGATAAGTGAAACTAGTCTTGAACTTTCTAAGATATGGGTAAACTCATAACACACAACTAACTCCTTCATCCACCGAAGTTCTCGATGTGTAAGATATATATACACAAGTGTATATTTGGTCATCTTACCCTCAGGATTCTAGTAAGTGTTTTAGAAAAAACGGCCCAACGTTTTTCACAAAAGGTGGCTAATCCTTCTCACTTATATAGGTTATTTCATCAAGTTTATCTCAATATAAACCACCTTGAATCTGGGCTATGAAATAATTAAGAACCATTTGTAATGGCTCAACCTCTTATAGACTTATGGTGATTTCTTCAAGTCCATTTAAAATGAACCACCTAGTCTTGGGATAAGAAATCATTAAGAATAAATATTCAACCTCATTGTCGGTGAATTCAAAATGTCCTTCTCAATAGGATCATTTAACTCAACCTTTCTGGCGGTAAGTTCATCTTGTCCTTCTCAATAGGACAACACATTCATAATTGTGTTATGAACTTATTAAGAATAAGTATTCAACCATGATTCGGTAAATTCATCAAGTCTTTCTCACAAAGACCACCCAAAACCTGGGCTATGAATTTATTAAGAGTAATAGTACTCAACCTGGACATGTACATCATTCGTCATAGGGATAGGCAGTGAGAAATGTACACTATGAGTCTTTCCATGGTTTCGTTTGACCACATTGAACTTAGATAACTAAGTTGGGTATCCACCATGAATTCCTCAACCAATGGGGTTTAACCCCATCCCCCTCGACGAATCAAGGACCAATTTCCGACTTAACCCTTTGGTAAGCGGATATGCTAGGTTTCTTTCCGACTTCACATACTCTAAAGAGAGTACTTCATTCCTTATTAAGTGTCTAACAGATTCATGCCTTGTGCGAATGTGTCTCTTTTTACCATTGTAAACTTGACTCTTGGCAACACAAATCGCAGCTTGTGAATCACACAACAAGGAAACAGGAGGAGTCGGAGTTCCCCACAACGGAATATCGGCTAACAAACTCATTGGCCACTCAGCTTCTTGCCCAGCTAAGTCAAGAGCTATAAACTCTGACTCCATAGTAGAGCGAGCAATACAAGTCTATTTTGAAGACTTCCAAGAAATTGTTGCCCCTCCCAAAGTAAATACATACCCACTCGTAGAGCTTACTTCATCACTATCAGAAACCCAGTTGGCGTCACAATATCCTTCTAATGTAGCAGGAAAGCCAACAAACTCAAGTCTCCAGTCCATAGTACCCTTAAGGTACTTAAGTAAGCGTCTAAGAGCAACCCAGTGCTCACCACTAGGGTTATGAGTATATCTACTGAGTCTGCTAACAGCATAGACAATATCTGGCCGAGTGTAGTTCATTAAGAACATCAAACTGCCAATTATTTTGGCATATTCCGTTTGAAAAACGCTACTTCATTTATTCTTAAAGAGATGTATGCTAGAGTCATAAGGATTCGAACAAGGACGACATCAAAACTGTCAAATTTCTTTAACACTTTCTCAATATAGTGTGTCTGACTTAAAGAAAATCCCTTTTCAGATTTGATTACTTTGACTCCTAAGATTACATCGACTTCTCCCAAGTCAGTCATCTCAAACTTAGTGGACAAGAAACTTTTTGTTTTGTTAATGGACTCAATGTTAGTACTGAAAATCAGCATGTCGTCAACATTGTAACACCCGTATTTTGGGGCTAGGAGTTAGTCGGGTTTGTAGTCCTAGTCAATAAAATTAATTAAAATAAATTCAATTTAAATTGTGATGTAATTGAGCTTTATTAAAGAGGGAGGGGCCTATGTTGCAATTTTCCCCAAAAGATTTTAAAAGGATGACAACTTTTGAAAGTTGTCATCTTCTTCCCCTTTTCCTTTTTTTCCAAAGTGGAAACACCAAACTCATCTTCAAACTCTCTCTAACTTTCAAACTACTATTCCATTTGATTACAACTTCATTTCGAGGGGGTTTTGAAAGGTAAAATCATATTCTCACTCTCCTCTCTATTATCTATCCATACATGGTCTTGAATTTCAAAGATATGAACTTTTGAAAATTAGGGTTTGATTTAAAGTTTGGATTTTAAGGGGTTTTTCATATTGTCTTGATAAATTGAGTTGGGGTTTTGTTTTTTCATGTTAAAAGGTGCAACATATATTAATTTGGTTGAGTTTTGTTGAAAATCCGAAGTGGGTTCTTGGAGCCATTTTTAAGGTGTCAAAAAGTTGATTTTTGGTGGGTTTTAGGGTGTAATTAGAGGGCTGATGGTATATGTATGCTACGGGGATGATTTGGGACTATTTAGATGTCATTTGGGTGTTTAAAAACATGATTTTCTGCTGGGTAAAATTTGAGTACGAAAATGGAGTTTTGGAGGGTTTTGGGTTAGTTTTGGGGGTTGTTTTAGGTGGGGATTGATAGCCCAATGGTAGTACTATGGTTAGGGATTCATTTGGGATCATTTGTGGGTGCAATGGATGTTGGAAACATGGTTTTTGGAAGAGGTATTGGGGCTGTCCGAAATTGCTAAGTATGGGGTTTGGTCATGACTTGAAATGTTGAGTTTGATATTTGAATTTGTATTCCGGGTTGATATTTTGATGTTGGGCTGATTTGAGGATTAATTGAATTGTATTGAGGTTGTTTAGAAGCGAGAGCTTGCGTTGGAGAAGCTTCGGGAAGAAATCCAGAAACTTGAAGGTGATGCTTGCTTGGTAGTTGAGCTTGGAGGTAGAGATGAGTGGTTAATGTTTTTAAATCGATTTTTAAGTGGTTGGTTCAAGCATGTGGACTAGGTTGGGTTTGGTAGACCCACCTAGAGTTAGAATTAGGGTGGTAGCCTAATCCTAAGCTTTAGTTAGAGACCTTGGATGCACTTTTTAATTGTTGTTATGCCTCATGATGATTATGTATAATGAGATATACATGTATGTGGAAGTATGGCCTAATGCATCGATTACATGTATGTTGATGACAAATATAATGTGGATATATGATGTGATAATTGCTTGGATGACATACATGTGATGTTGGTTTGTGAAATGAGGTTATGAGGTGGATGGCATGATTTTTGAGAATCATGGTGAGTACGTGCTAAGCACGGAAATTTATATTAAAATGGATATTGTAAACGGTTGTGGAATTTGATTTATATTGGCACTAGTATGCTTGGGTACAATGATCGATCATTAGGATGAGTGTGCACACAAATTGAGTCAAAACGTACGTGGCCTTGGTGGCGTTAAGGCACCAAGGAGGAGTACGGTGATGTAATATTCCACCGGAAGCTTTTATATATTTCTACGTGATGATGAGTGGAATCCCATCCGTAGGGCATGTGGTGATGAGTGGAATCCCGCCCATGCAAGGACCGGTGATGAGTGGAATCCCACTGAGGTAATGTTGTTGTTGGAAATGCGTTCTAACGGGTTATTCGCGTATTCGGGTCATAGCTAGGTGCCAATATGAGGTTGTATGTGTATACCAATATGAGATTATGCTTATGTGCTTATATGACATGAAATGTGATGCCCTTATGAATTGATATATGATGTGGTTAATGCTTTGGATTATGTATCATGGTAAGTTGAGCTTATGGTTGTTGAGCATGGCATAATGTTAACTATATGTTCATGCATAATGTTCATTTTGGCTTGGCGGACCAGAGGTAAGACCATGCATTTCATCTCGGAAATAGCTCGTGCTTGGACCCTGCATTGTCGAAGGTTTGTTTTATGAGCTTACCCTCACTAAGCTTTTATGCTTACGCTCTCTTTTGTTCGACAATGCAGATTAATAGCTTGTGGGTGGCAAGGGCAAGGAAAGGTCTCCAAGTGCTGCTATGGTTAGCTCAAGTATGATCTTTGAATTGTAGATTGTAATAGTCAAGCAATGGGATAGGTGTTATTGATTTGAGTTAATGTTGGATGTTTAAGAGCATGTTTAAACTCCTTAATTATGTTGTTTTTGATTGGCTTGTCGATGCCATGTTTGGATTGTAAATCCTGTCTAAATTGCTTAACATGTGTGTTGGTCATATGCCTTGTGAAAATGCCTAAGTGTATGGATGTTGAAGCATGGGACCATATGTGCTTGTTTTCCTTCTTTTGATCGAATACATGATTTCCTTGGTTGATTGAGGTAGACTCATGTTGATTGCTACCTATGGCTCATGTATGATTGCTTAAACGTTAGTAGGTGCGAGTCTTACGAGTGTTAATTCATGCCTTTGGTCCTTTGTAAGCTCTTATGTACGTCTATGCGTGATCTTGGTGTTATTTTTTCATAGGAAGTCTTTAGGTTGAGCAGTAAGTGATCCCCTGCACAATGGTTTCGAAACCATGGGGGAGGTTTCGAAACCTTTGCAGAGATCTGGGATTCCAGACCTTACTGTCAGCCTGGTTTCGAAACCTCTAGGGAAGGTTTCGAAACCTTTGCAGAAATCTGGGTTCCAGACCTCACTGCCAAGCTAGTTTCGAAACCTTTAAGGAAGGTTTCAAAACCTTCTTTTAAATATGCACTGTTTGATCCTTGTTGGCCTTTTTAAAGAGAATAACCTATAGGTATTAAGATGCCTTTAGTCAAGATTAAAATTGGGTTGTTTGAATGTGGTTTGGGGTTCGAATGTGACAATATTAAAATGAAAAAAATAGGGTTGCTAACCGAAGGGAACCCTAACGGGTTTCACTCGGTTTTCCCCGTGTGGCCCACTCGGACCGGTCATCCGGCCAGACCGGGACGAGGGGGTTACAAACATACAAGCTTATGATGACACAATCAGTACCAAACATCCTCGAATACACGCATGCATCCGAACCATTCACAACAAAACCAAAACTAAGAATAGTTTTGTGAAATTTCTCATACCATTGTTTAGGAGCTTGCTTCATGCCATAAAGTGACTTTTTAAGTCTACATACTTTGCCTTCAATACCAGGCGCCTCGAAGCCAAGAGGTTGCTCCATATAGATCTCCTCATCTAGATCCCTAGTAAAAAATGCAGTCTTTACATCCATTTGATGTACTTGCAACTTGTGAATGGAGGCTAGTGCAAACAATGCACGGATCGTTGAGATTTTTGTGACGGGAGAGTAAGTATCAAAGAAGTCTTGACCAAACCTTTGAGTGAACCCTTTGACTACTAGCCTTGCCTTATACATTTGGATAGAACCATCTGGTCTAAGTTTCTTTCGAAAGACTCATTTATTGTTAATGGTTTTAAATCCTCTAGGAAAGTCAACTAATTCCCAATTATGATTAGACATTATTGATTCTAGTTCATCTTTTATAGCGCTTTTCCAGAAACTAGCATCAATAGATCGTATAACTTCTTCGTAAGTTTTAGGATCCTCATCTAACAAATAAGCTTGAGCTATAGGATCAGAAAGAGTGTCTAAATCATTTATCTCAGAAATGAAGGAAGTTATGAAGTCTGGTCCAAAAGAGGTTTCAACTCTTTGTCTCTTACTTCTTCTAGGCTCAAATTCAATCTCTTGAGAAGACCTAGCAGACACACTAGAAGAAGTGGATGGCAAGTTTTCTTTTTGTGTTTCAACATTTAATCTAGGTTTCTTGAGAGGAAAGATTTCTTCAAAGAAAACAGCATCCCTAGATTCACAAATAGAGAAGTCTTGTAAAGTCATGAATCTATATGCGGCACTGTTAGAAGCATAGCCTATAAACACTGCATCAACAGTCTTAGGTGCAATGGTGGACTTCTTAAAGTCTGGCAACCCCACTTTGGCCAGACACCCCCACACTTTCAGGTATTGTAAATTTGGGGCATACCCTTTCCATAATTCGTATGGGGTAGAATCAATTTTCTTATGAGGTACTCGGTTCAGAATATGATTAGCCGATAGAATGGCTTCCCCCCACATGTTGTCAGACAACCCAGAACTTATCAACAATGAGTTCATCATCTCTTTTAAAGCTTTGTTTTTCCTCTCGGCTATATCGTTCTGTTGAGGAAAATAAGGGGCTGAAGTTTCATGTATTATGCCATTCGTCTCACAAACCTCTTTTAGAAAATTAGATCCATATTCACCACCTCTATCAGACCTAACACGTTTTATTCTCCTATCTAACTGATTTTCAACTTCTGCCTTATAAATAAGAAACAAATTTTCAGCTTCATCTTTAGTTCTTAGGAGATAAACTTTTGTATACCTAGAGAAGTCATCTACAAAAGTTATGTAGTAGTGTTTTTCTCCTTTACTTTCAGTGTTTCTAAAGTCTGCTAGATCAGTATGAATAAGTTCTAACAGTTCAGTCTTTCTTTTAGAAACATTTTTAAAGGTAGGTTTTACATGCTTTGCTTCTACACAAACTTCACATTTATTATAGTTTGTTATGTCTAGTTTAGACAAAATATTCATATTCATCATTTTCTTTAGGGATTGAATATTTATGTGTCCTAATCTACCATGCCACATATCAATAGACTCAACAATATAAGCAGAAGTGGTAGCTTTATTATTCTCATTAAGTTGAGTTTCTATGAAAAATAAACCTTCGCTTAAACAACCTTTCCCGACATAATCACCGTTACGGGAAAGTACAAGTTTATCTGCTTCAAAAACTAACTTAATGCCTGCCTTATTTAATAGACCACCACTAATCAAATTTCTACGCAGGGCAGGCACATATAGAACATTGTTAAGGGCCAAAGTTTTACCGGAAGTCAGCTTGAGTAAAACCTTGCCTTTGCCCATCACTTGAGAGCTGCTGGAGTTCCCCATGTACACACGTTCACCATTTTTCATGTCCTCGAACTCGGTGAAGAACTCCTTCTTTGCGCAGAAGTGTCGAGAAGCTCCGGTGTCTACGACCCACTCGGTGTTCTTCTCTACGAGGTTGACCTCCGAAACCACCGCGGCTATGACATCATCATCCATGTCCTCCGTCACATGCATGCGTGGTCTAATCTCATTCTGGCGGTCCAAGCGGTGCTGACATTGGTACGCCTTGTGACCAGCTTGCCCACACACGTAGAACTTCATGGTTTTCACGTCGGGCTTAGCCTTGACGGGCTTCTTGAAGTTGGTAGTCTTCTGTGGTTTGGGCTTTTTGCTCTGAGGGCCTTTCTTCAAGGGCTTTTTGGACCCTGAAGCACCACCAGACTCAACTATGTTAGATTTAAAAGATAAGTGACTAAAGTTGTTCGTAACCTTATCTTTCAAACGGTTGGCCTCCTCGATTTTCATGTGACCGATCAACTCCTGAAGTGGTATGTCCCTTTTGAAGTTGAAACAACTCACTTTATTCTCAATATCCCACTCCTCAGACATTTGAATATACAATTGACAATGTCTTTGCCTTTTTGAGGAGGAGGTATATGAACAAAGCTCAATATTCGCTTTTGAAGTTTCCAATCAAAGTCAACAAAGTGAGAGGTAAGAACCATATACTCAAACTTTTGAGGACTTGAACGCCACAAATTAGTAGTCAAAGAAATTCTATCTATAGTCTTTAACAACTCCTTTAACTTTTTCTTCTTGATCTCATAATTTTTGAAAGCATCACTTTTTATAGTATGTCGAGACACACTTTTCCATTGCGGGATTCCTCTCTTCAACATTAAGTTAAAACCTTCTTCTTCAACAACTGAAAAAGCTTTTTCATGCATAACAATCCAATGAGCGATGCCTTCTCTAAACTTCAAAGCATCAAACTTAACATCATGCAAAGCGCTAACAAAAGAAGAACTAGGTGATCCAGTACTTGAATCAGATGGAAGAAAGTTAATTAAAGTTTGTTGCCTCGGCTTTATTCGTTTTTGTGGACATCTGTCCAAGTGACGCTTATAATGAGTAGTACTACCAGAGTTAAGTACCTTAAGTAGTTCCTTGCAATGTAAACATCTTATATTCCATTGGTTGTCAATCATCTCAGGCTTTCCTAGGTCTTTCCAAACTCCAGATTGTCTTGCTCTCTTAAAAGGGCCACTTGGAAGTGCATCAAAATTATCTTCTCGAGTGGTTCCTCGAGTGTTATTTGAATGAGGTGTTTCTTTATATAATTCTTCTACGTCATCTCCAATAGTTTTCATCTCCTTATCAATATTCATCTCAGTTGTGGGATTCTGAAAAGAAGAACCGGGGGCACTAGAAACATCTGTTCAGATTTGAAATTTGGATTTAACAACTATACTTTTTCTAAAATAATAGCATGTTTAATTTGAATGCAAAAATTAAACGAACATGAAAAAAGATAGAAATTCAAGAAAAAAATCGTGAAGGCTAGGGAAATAAGTAAACAAACCGAACCTGTCATGATCACTGAGTTAGAGATGAAGTTGAGATTCAAGATTCGAGTGCGAGGCTCTTTTTAAGTTCTCAATAGTGTTTGATGAACAAATATTCCAAGATAATGTCCTCCACGGGACTGTGGAAACGCCTTGCCACGGAGCAGGAAAATACCACCGGCGAACACCGTGAATCACGCAAAGGAGGCCAACCGGTGAAGCAAAATCAGGAAAATCAACAAGTATGGACTTTATACATCGGAGGTCTCTCTCGAACAATACACTAGAAAGGATTATGGCAGGTATGTGATAGACATGGGGTTGTCAAATACGCGTTTGTTCCGAACAAAGTGGCCAGAGATGGGCTGCGTTTTGGTTTTGTCCGAATGGCATCACAAGAAGATGCAAAGAGGGTTATAGAGAGACTACATGGAAAATGGATATACAGTGGCCGGATGAGTGTTACCATGGCGTGGAAGGGCAAAACGGTATGGTATCGGAAGAAGGGGGAGAAAACAGAAGCGGGGAACAACGTGGGAAGAAGGAGAATGGTGACTCAAAGACATCATATACTTCGACTCCGATAGGGAGAGAAGAGGCGAACGAAAATTGAAAGAAAATACCAGGGATAGTGGATGAAGACAAATGGGCGATTTTACAATGGTGCGCGGTGGGTTGGTGCTTGAATCCGTGCAGCATAAAAACATTGGTGGAACGCTTGGAGGTGGAAAAACATGACGGATTCTCCATCATGCGATTGTCCGGATCCATGGTATTGTTAATGTGCACATCGGCGAACGTTCGCGATAAAATAATGCAGCTTGACCGAGTGAAAGAATGCTTTGCGAAGGTGGAGAAGTGGTCACCAGCGATCAAGGTGGAATCACGCCGGGTATGGTTGTCAATTATTGGTCTTCCAATTCATTTATGGCATAAAAAGACATTTATGAATATTGCAAACATATGGGGTGCTTTTATTTGTATGGATGACGCAACGGAAACATCGTCTTCTTTCGATAGCGGAAGAATCATGGTGGAAACAGCCAACTTTAATCGAATTGAGGATCACATTGAAGTACAATTCGAGGGGGAATCATATCCGATCCGTGTGCTGGAGATGGATGGCATAACTCCGGCGGTTGAAGGTGATTGCGGTGAACTAGAGTCGACCGACGGTGAAGAGAGTTGCGATCACAATACATCAAATAACATCGCAAATATGGTAGAAAACGTTGAGGATACAGGAAATAAAAAGGAGATCATTGCACCAGTGTTGTGGTTAGCAAATGAGGTTTGGGAAGGACAGTAGGGAGGTTCGATCGAAGCAACAAATGTAGCACAGAATTCTGTTTTATTTGCTAACGAGGAACAGGAGGCATCACAACATTCAGATCGATCGTCGGACAGGCAAACGGTGGGGTTGCCGGCACGGACAGAGGTGTCGATGGGAGGAGGGCTGAGCGGTGAGAAAGACAGTAGTGATAGAAGTCTTGGGGCGATAGGGAACTTTCAAAAATGTGAGAGTTTGGATATTACGGGGATTGCAAATTCCAAATCTAGTGTTTCCGAGGGACAGGAGTCTCAATTACAATATGAGGATAAACTAGAATTAAATTCTTATCCCCCTCCATTTTCGACAGCTGCACAACCGGGTTTGGGCACTACCGAAATTTTCCAAGTGGGTCGGGCATATTGCAAAATTAGACGGGTTCTAGGAGGAAATTTAGAAGGTTGTCGGGTATATCAAAAAAAGAGGAGCAATCGTTTGAGTGGGTTTCGACAAGAAAATTTGAATGGTGTAAGGGAGGGTGCAATCGACGTGACTACAAACAAAACTATAGAAACTGAAGCAATCGAAATAGTGAAATTGGGTTCATTGATTGGGGTAAATTCTAATGGCCGCGAAGAGGAGATAATCCGAGACATATCAAGAGTAATTAGCGGGGATTGTCGGGGTTTATGAATTATGAAATTGATATCTTGGAATGTTCGGGGCTTGGGAGGGAGTGCTAAACGACGGTATGTACGGGAGGTATTACAGAAAAACGATGTGGATATGGCGATGCTGCAAGAAACGAAATTGGAAGAGTGGCCGAAGTCATGGTTAGCAAACCTATGGGGAACGGATAATTTTGAATCCGTGTTCGCACCATCAATTGGTGCTATTGGTGGTATTTTAGTGATGTGGGAGGTAAGCAAATTCAATTTAGAACAAGTCGAGGTGGAATGTAATTTTATTGTGATGCGAGGCCGATGGTTACAGGATGACATGGCTTGTGGGATTGTTGTCGTATACGCCCCATCAGATTTGGACGGACAACAAGCAGTTTGGGCAGCGATATTGGATTAAATTAGAGATCAAGAGGGTCAGTGGTGTATTGCGGGGGATTTCAACTAAATCCTACATGAATCGGATAGAATTGGGGTGTCGGACAGGGACATGGAAATGGAATGTTTCGGTGATTTTGTACTACATGCAGGATTAATGGATTTGCCGCTTTTAGGAAAATGATACACGTGGTTTGGCCCAAAAAATAGATGCAGCCGAATTGATCGCTTCTTGATATCGGCAGGTTGGATGGATGCTTTCAGCTCAATCCAACAAGAGGCTCTAGCGCGGGGCGTATCGGATCACACGCCCTTGTTGTTGAGTTGTGATGAGAACGATTGGGGACCTCGGCCTTTCAGGTTCTTCAATTGCTGGATGGAGGGTAGGTATCATGTTCGGAAAATTGTAGAGGAATGGGTCCGATTGACAGATTTGGGCATTGGCAACGTGAACATTATGGTGAAGCTGCGACACTTGAAATCATTCTTGAAACAGTGGAACCGTGACAGTTTTGGGGATGTGAACGCGATTATATCTGAGATGCAAGGCAAGATTGATCAAGCGCACATAGCGGTAAATACAATTAGTGTTGATGAGTAAGTTGAGGTAGAAAGACGTCAATGGTTACAGGCATTGTGGAGAGCTATGCGACATAAGGAGGCGATGTGGAGACAAAAATCGCGAGCGACATGGCTTCGATTGGGTGACCGAAATACGGCATTTTTTCACCGATCCGCTAAACTGAGAGCAGCAAGGAATTTTATTCCAGGTTTTTTGATCAATGACAAGTGGATCACTACACCATTTCAGATGCAGCGACATGTGGTGCAATTCTTCACGAAACATTTTTCTAGTGATACGCGGGAGTGCGTATGGCATTTTGAGGGGGAGTTCCGATAGTTATCATTGATTGCTAGGGAGAAGTTGGTCGAGGTATTCTCCTTGGAGGAGATTCATGGCGTAGTGAGGGAGTGTGATGGTTCGAAAGCGCCGGGTCCAGACGGTTTTACTTTGGATTTCTATAAGAAAGGGTGGGAGGTGGTCAGCGGCGATGTCCTACGATTTTTCGAAAGCTTCCATGCTAGTGGTCGGTTACCAAAAGATACAAATTGCACGTTCATTGTCCTATTACCTAAGGTAACCTCTCCTAAGACACTTGGTGAATATAGGCCTATCTGTTTGGTAAATTCGGTGTATAAAATATTAGCAAAATGTCTAGCGAATCGATTACAGTTGGTTTTGGGTGATTTGATAAGTGATACAGAGTCATCATTTTTAAAAGGTCGTCAATCAGTGGATAGGGTACTTCTGGCTATTGAGGTTGTGCATTCCCTGCGTCAGAGGGGAGCTAGTGGTTTTTTATTGAAACTCGATTTCGCCAAGACATGTGACTGCGTTAGTTGGCGTTTTTTGGATGAGGTACTTGTTGAGTTGTGTGGGGCTCGATTCGATCAACCAATTTAGCTCACCAAGTGGTGGAGAGATGGATTTTTGGGTGAAAGGGTTGAGGAGGCTAAAATGTAAATAGACACAATGATTTATAGTGGTTCGGCCTTCTAACAAGCACCTACATCCACTACCTTAGCTCCCCACTAAGGATTTCTCAATCAATCCACTAATTGATTCGTCCCCTTTTCTAGGATTAGGAGGAAACCCTTACAACCGTTCAAGCTTCTACCCAAAGCCTTGATCAAAACCCTCTTTACAAAGAGATAACAAAAGCAAACTTAAAACCCTCTAATAGGTGTTTGTTTGCACAATTAAGCACTCACCCAAAACCTAAAACACTTGAGCAAATTTGACAATTTTGGCTCACTAGTGTTTGTCTATACAAGGATTGACAATTTAAGCACTAAGACACTTTTTGATCATTTGATGTTTGACAATATGAGCATTAGTCTTCTCTTGATGCTTGGAGGTCCCTTTTATACTCCCAATTGAGTTTGTAGCTATTACTAGCCGTTGGGATCAAAATGGAGCCGTTGAGGACTTTAATTCCCACCATAAATGCAGTTCTGCAGCTACCCGTTTTGAAACGCTCGAAGCCGTTTCGAAACACTCTCAATGTAGAAAGAGCCGTTGCAGTCTGTCAGGGTACCCGTTTCGGAACACCCCCTTGCCGTTTCGAAACGCGTATCGAAACGCTATAAGCCCGTATCGAAATGCCTACATTTGAAAGTTGGTTGGGAAAGAGCCGTTGGGTTTTATGACCGTTATGGTCAATGCCATGTAGGCGTATCGAAACGGCGTAGCCCGTTTCGAAACGCTGGGCAAAAACCCCTTTTAAGAAATTCCCTAAACATAATTTCAAGTTGTTTGGACTTTGAAAATGTTTTAAATACTTTTTAAATCAGTCCAAAACATTTTTCAATTATTATATCAAAACATTAGTTCTACAGTACTAGGAAAAATGGGTTTCTGCGACCTATGGCAAAAGTGGATTAGTGAATGTATCAGCTCTGCCAGGTTATCGGTGCTACTCAACGGTAATGCTACAAAAGAATTCCGAATGGGTAGAGGTTTGCAACAAGGCTATCCGCTATCGCCATTACTTTTTTGTGGTTGTCGCGGAAGCGATGCACTTGATGTTACGAAGGGCTGAATTGGGAGGATTGATCCGTGGGGTGGAAGTGGCGTCAGGAATATTTTTGACACATCTGCAGTTTGCTGACGACCCATTGTTATTTTTTGAGGGATCTTTGGCAATCGCGCAAAGTTTAAAACGGATTCTACATTGTTTTCAAGTCTGTTCGGGTTTTTCGATAAACTTCGGTAAAAGCTCATTATATTCGATTGGCATAGGGGATGACTTGAGTGCTAGTGTGGCCGAGGTGCTGGAGTGTAGAAGAGCTGATTTCCCGTTCGTATATTTGGGTTTTCCGATAGGAGCAAATCCGAGACTGATAGCTACTTGGGAGCCAATAATTGCAAATTTTAGGCGCAAGCTAGCAGGCTGGAAAAGATCATCTTTGTCCTTTGCGGCTCGTGTTGTTTTGGTGAACTCGGTACTCTCCTCTCTACCTATATTTTATATGGGGTTATTTGTTGCCCCAAAAGGGGTGATTGACATGATCGATAGGATACGAAGGGCTTTCCTATGGGGAGGTGTTGGATTGGAACGTCGTATGAGTAGAGTAGGGTGGGAGGTGGTATGCCGGCCAAAACAGCTTGGGGGTTTGGGAGTTGCGGATTTACAGGTAAAGAACATGACTTTGCTATCTAAATGGGTTTGGAGATACGCGCGCGATAAAGACTCTCTATGGCGTAGTTTGATAGTAGCGAAGTATGGTGAACATCCGCAGTGGTGGAGATTTAACACAGAGAAGATGTCGTCGATGTCGATTGTATGGAGATAAATTGTTGCAAATTCATGCGCAACGCAGGTAGAAAAACACATGGGCATGACCGATTTTCTATGGAAACTTGGCAATGGTAGATCAATACTTTTTTGGTTTGATCCGTGGGTTGAACAGTTGGCCTTAAAGGATGTGTTCCCGCGTCTATTCTCGTTAGCGATGGACAAATTAGCGAGGGTGTGTGACTACATGATGGGCGGCAGTTTATCGCATCAGCATTGGGCTGACTTCTTTAGGAGACAATTGAGGGATTTCGAGCTTGGGCAGTTGCAGGAATTGCATAAGTTGGTGTCTAATTTTCGTGTATAGGAAGGCAAGATGGACACGTTGATTTGGAGGCCGGACGAGCATGGAAACTTCTCAGTTCAGACCTTGTCGAAACTGCTTATGTTCGATAAGGTTGGGGATATGGACTTAGGCGAATCTTTTGCTTGGAAAGTGCTGGTACCGCCTATGGTTCAGGCCTTCTTATGGTTCACATGGATACGACGATTACCCACGGCTGATTTCTTGCGTGCTCGTGGGATTCCATTATCGGATGATCAAGGACGTTGTCCTTGGTGTATGACGGAAGAGGAGAGCATCGCTCACATTTTGTACGAATGTTCTTTTGTGCGATCAGCTTGGGTATGGCTGCGACAATGGTGGGGAATCGACACAATTTTCCCGGTTAGTTTTGATGCATTTTTTGTGATTGATTTCCATAGTGTTTTTACGGGTTGCATAAAAATGTAGTGGATAGCAAGTGTTGCTGCATTATTGTGGTCGTTATGGTTAGCAAGAAATGAATATATCTTCCGTGGGAAACATTGGAATTTAGCTGAATTATGTTTCTTCGTAAAATTGAGATCATACTACTGGATAAAAGCTGATAGGCGAGGTGAGATGTTCCCGGAAGCCATTTGGTGGACATGTCCTACTCAGTTTGAGGTTAGTGCGCAACCAAAACGGGTGAGGGTGGGAAGGTGCTGGCAGCCTCCGTTAAGGGGCGTGTTAAAATTCAACACTGATGGATCGGCGCGCGGTAAGCCGGGTCCGGCGGGGTTTGGTGGCGTAATGAGAGATGAAGATAGCCGTATATTGGGTTTGTTCTCATGACCTTTAGTTGTGATGGAATCGAACGAAGCGGAAGTGCGAGCGATAGCTTTTGCCTTGGGTATGGTACAGGAGAGGGAATGGCGGAAGGGATGTGTTATCATAGAGTCGGACTCTCAAGTGGCGTTGAGTTGGGTTACTCAATCCGCAAAACGTCCTTGGCGGTTGTGGGAGGTTTTCTTGGCGATTGATCAGGCTTGTCAAGTCGCGTATGACATTCAATTATGTTATGTGCCGAGGGAGGCGAATGGCTTCGCGGATGCATTAGCAAAAGAGGGTGTGGACAGAATTTCGACGTTTGTGGCATGTTTATAAATTGGTGTTTTGCTCCTATTGTTTTATTTGTATTCGACGGATCGCATCGTACTCTTTTCCTCCATTAGGTTTAGGGAGGTTTTTAACGAGGCGTGTGATCCGTCAAGTTGTATGTTTTTTGATTTAATAATAAAATCATACAGTTGCCGATCAAAAAAATAGTCTTTGATGAACACCAAAGGAGAGAATGCTTTTTAATTTCTCAAAGTCTTAGGTTTTAACTTTTAATTATATATTTTTATATAGAATGAAGATTTTTTGCTTTTTCACTTTTACATATAAATTAATAATAAAAAAGAAAGACTTTAATAAAAAGAGAAAAAAAAAGTAAAAGACGAAATAATAAGGGGAATTGATTTTTTTTTTACTTTTATACCTAAGTTCATAATAAAGAAAATTATCAATTTGTATGCCAAAAAATGGAAATCCTGATGCAATCTAATGATAAATGGAAAGGTTAATTATATTAAAAATAAGGTTAATTCTTTACAATTCAATAAGCACCGGTAATTAAATTAACCTTGATTAAATTAAATTTTTCGAGTTAACGATAATTAAATTCAAGATGAGATATTGTAACTTTGTTAATAATTATAATAATTAATTTTTTAATTAAATTAACCTTTTGAATTAATTAGAAAACACATCCAATAATGCGTAAGTTAATTGTTTAATACCTTAATAATATAAATTAATTTTTTTTAATTTTTGCGAAAAAATAGAATATTTTGAAAATTTAAACCCAAAGATTTTATGTGTAAATTATTTAGTAAAACATTTTTAAAGTTTTCAACTGGCATTCAAATTTTTCAGAACATAATTTTTTTAAGTATCCCTAATAAGTCATTAAAAATCTATAAAATAAATTAACGAGTTGCTCGCGAACTTATCGAGTCGAGTTGGGCATTTCTCGACTCTACTCGTTAAAATTTCGAGTCGAGTTCGAGTTGAGTCAATTCGATTCGAACTTTGACCGAGCTGAATTCGAGCTGCTTGCGAGCTGCTCAACTCTATAAGCACCCCTAGTCACGACGCCTCACTCTTCCGGTCTTCCATCCTCCTCCCTTATGTCCTGGTCTATGGTGGGCCATAATCCACTACAACTTCTATTCCAATCTCAAGGTAAGTTAACTGCAATTTTATATTTTTTTAGGTAAATTACATAAATTGTCCCTAAACTATAACTCAATTCTTTGTTGACTCTCTAGACTATGAGAAGTTACAAATAGGTACCTAACTAATCACAACTAACAAATCGGTCCAATTTCATTAAAAAATAAATGGTCGTGACAGTTTAATAAAATCTGTATAATAACAGATTTAACCCTCAACTTTTACATTTTATTTTAATTTGATTCTAAATTTAAAATTTCATCTCTCAATACTTAAATATTACAACATTTTAGTCCCTTAAATTCTAAACTTATCTTCTTTCCCTTCTAAAAAAACAAACCTTCATTGATGTTAACGGTAGCCATCTGCAACCCCATTTATATGAGCAGTGAAAAATCGTTGGAGAATCAAAACATCCATTGATGTTTACGATAGCCATCTACGATGAGCTACCCACAATAGGAGATGAATACCTTTAGTTTTTAGAAGGGAAGAATGACTAAAATGTAGTAATATTAAAATGTTGAGAGCTACAATTTTAAATTTAGAACCAAATTAAAATAAAATATAAAGGTTAAGAGTTAAATTTATTATTATACAAATTTTATTACCTGTCATGTCATTAGTCGTTTATTTTTTAACGGAATTGGACCGATTTATTAGTCGCGGTTAATCGGGGACCTATTTGTAACTTCTCATAGTTATGGGCTCAACAAAGAATTTGGTCATAGTCGGGAGGCCATTTATGTAGTTTATCCTTATTTATACAATCAAAAACCCTTTTGTTTGTATTTTGCATAATGGTATGTTGAATTAAAGCTGTGTCTATTCAATTATTAATTTGTGTTTGTCCAATTAAAGTCGTACACCCCCTCCCCAAAAAAAAACCTTTTGTAAGTTCACTGCAATTTCAATTATTAATTTGAAAAGAATGGGTTTAATTCTTAATTGATGTTTGTTCAATTAAGTAGTGCAATCCAAAAACCAAAAGAATCTTTGTTTGTGTTTTGCATAATCGTATGTTGAATTAGAATTGCATGACACATGGTTTGATTGGTTTATGATTAAAAAGAAGTCAGGTTTCTATTGAAACATGGTGGATCTAATCTAAGAATTTTCAGATTGATTTACATGTTTATTAAGTTCATTTTCATTGTTTATTATAAAAAGTTAGGCATGTATATTAAATATCCCGAAAGCTAATGAAGTCTTAACTAGGGTTGTAAAAACAAGTAAGGACCTGAAAACCTGCCTGAAACCTGCTCGAGTCAGAACCTGATTTGACCCGAGAATTCGATGATCCGAACCCGAACTGTAACTGACTGTTGCTGACCCGAACTCGAGTTGAACATGTTATTGTAGCAACCGAACCCGATATGCGTCCGACTGAAAACGACCCGAACCTGAATCTGACATGTTAATTTTGACCTGAACCCCGACTTGCATCCGACTGAAACGAACCCGAACTCGAGACCGACCTGGCAAATTACCTGATATTATCCGACTGAATCGACCCGAGATCCGATTTTACCCGACCTGTTTTTTTTTTTTTGAAAATTATAGATTTTCTTTATTAAAAGGAACACTATTTCAAGCCTCGTTAAAAAACCTCCCTAATCCTAAAATGGAGGAAAAAGAGTGCTCGAAAATAGTGTTATAGTCGCATCATACATCCTTAACATTTGGTTTCACATGGCCAACATAGGCACTAACAACCGGCATACATCCAAAATTCAGAAAAACAGCCACTTCCCCCCAAGATTACAAGCCAGAGAAGCCCCAAAAGCTAAAACTGCCCATAGCTGGGACAAAGATGCATCCCTCAGCAGCATTGTTTCTTCGAGCATTCTTTGAAAAAGATAAAAGGAGCACTCCTAGAGATTCCATCTTTGGCCAACCTGTCAGCAATGCAGTTCCACTCTCTGGGAATGGCTTGAATAATCCAACCAAACTCAGAACAATACTTTGAACAAGCAGCCACTAGCTCTTTAAAAACATCGGGGACAAGGAATGGTTTATTGACCCAATCGACAACCATGGAGCAATCAGATTCAACTATCAATTTAACATTGGGAAACCAGGGGGAAGAACGAAACAAGGAACATGCTTCTAAGATAGCAAGAATTTCCATTGTGGTAGCATCGAAAGTACCCACAAATTTTGAAAATTGGATTAGAATGGACTTACAGTGATTATAGCAAACTCCACCAATTCCCACCGCCAGAAACAACACCATCAACTTGGAACTTTAAAGAGTCAACCGAGGGAGCTATCCATCGCATACACGAGGGCTGTTTTTTATCATCGCAAGAGAGCTGAACAATTCAGGACTTCTAGAGAGATCCGAAGTAGACGGTGTGGACATTGGCCATTTAGCCTTGCACCAAACACTGAGCCTAGTTAAGCAACACTCGAACAAGCCATTGACCGAACCATTGGAGCCTTTAAAAAGAATTTCGTTTCGGTATAACCAGATTGACCAAACGATACACTGAAAAGCCATTAGCCATACTTCCTTGCATCAAAAATAAAAGGACATAGAGACCCAGTTTTCCATCAAACCTCTAAAATTACCAGGGCAAGTAAAAGCAATACCACAAACATTACACCAAAGCTGCCAAATCTGCCATGAAACACCACACCAGCAAAATAGATGATTAACAGTTTCGATCGACTGGTGACATAAGGGACAGGACATATCCGATATTCCAGCCACCCCATTTTTTACAAGCTGATCTCTAGTGGGAATTCTACCATGGGTCGATTTCCAAATGAAGGTTTCCACTTTGGGGGGCCTAATTTCATCCACACGTTTTTCCAAATATCAGCGCGAGGTGCCAAGCTGGTCGCAACTTGCTCGCAGAAAGATTTCGAGCTATACAAACCATTCGAGGAAGCAGACCATCGTAAGCAATCAGAGTGAAGTCTTCCGATGCACGCATTGTTGATAGCGTTTAGAAAACCTTGCCAAACATCAGCCTCCCAATTAAACAATCTTCTACGCAGAGCACTATTCCAAGCCCATTCTCCATTTTCCATTTTTCCAAAATCAGCAATGGAACCAGATTTCACCACAGCGAGCGAAAAAATTCTCGGAAAAGAAGTTTTTAAAGGGCCAATACCAGTCCAATTATCCAACCAAAAAGAGATATTTTTTCCATCTCCTATAGCAATTTTGACGTTGCGCAGAAAAATGTTATCAGGGTCCGAAGAGGCGAGATAATTCCCCTCCAAATCCAAGATTTGTTGGAAGGCCTAATATTGGTAGGCAACAGAGAGGAAGAACCATTTTCATACTTAGTTGCTACAACTTTACGCCATAGACTATTGCTTTCCGTGCCATAGCGCCATAACCACTTATTTAAAAATGCTCTATTTTTATTACTAAAATTGCACAGACCAAGCCCTCCAAAGTCTTTTGGGAGGCACATAGTTTCCCAACTCACCCAATGAATCTTTTTCTTGTCAGACTGATTCCACAAAAAGTTCACCACAAGTTTAGTAAGCGTCGAGCTAATAGATTTGGGCATTGGAAACATAGAAATAAAATAAATGGGCAGATTAGAAAGTACCGCCTTGACTAAAGTAATTCTGCCCACGAAGGAAAGCAGCTTGGAAGACCAGCACGATAATTTGGACCGCACTTTTGCTAAAATTAGATCCCATATTTGAGGAGAGTTCTTGTTTGCACCCAGAGGAAGTCCCAAGTAGTTGCAAGGGAGACTGCCCCTTCCACAGTTTATCAAAGACGCACAGCTTTCGGTAGTAGAATCGGCAATATTAACACCATATAAGGATGACTTCTTCAAATTGAGCTTCAAACCAGAGGCTAGCTCAAATCCTTTTAAAATGCGCACCACGTTCCTAACTTGAGTTTCACTAGCTCCACTGAAGATGATTAAATCATCGGCAAACTGCAGGTGCGAAATTTCAATCGCATCTTGTCCAATTTTCACTCCACTGAAAAATCCCCGATTGACAGCTTTTGATATTAAGGCACTGAGGGCTTCAGCGACAAGGTTGAAAAGCAGCGGAGATAAGGGACAGCCTTGTCTAAGGCCTCGACTGATATTAAACGGAGGCGAAGGAGAGCCGTTAATCAAAACAGAGATAGAGGCTGAAGATATACATACTGAGATCCAGTTGCAAAATAAGTCTCTGAAACCCATCGACTTCATAGTAAACAAGAGAAAATTCCAATCTACGGAATCATAGGCCTTACGGAAATCAGCTTTGAAAACCACTCCTTCCAAGCCTTTTCTTCTCAAGTGGTCAATTACTTCATTAGCAATTAGGGAGCAGACAAGAATTTTCCGACCAGCGCAAAAGGCAAATTGATTTTCCCCGATCAGATTAGGCAGCACTGCATTGATTCTAATTGCTAGGGTCTTTGCAAGAAGCTTTTAAATAGACCCCACAAAACTGATTGGACGGAAGTCATTGACAGTCGAAGGATCTTTGGTCTTAGGAATTAACTGTATGTAGGAACGATTGAAGGAAAAATCTGCTAACTTTCCTTTAGCAAAAAGATCAAAAAAGTTCTGGATTTCATCTTTTAGCTCCGGACAGAATTGCTTAATGAAATTCATGTTGAAGCCGTCGGGGCCGGGAGCTCGAGAACCATCCATTAAAGATAGCGCTTCCCAGATTTCTTTCAGCGAAAAAGGCTTTTCGAGCAAGGCTGCATCATCCGCACATATTCTTTTCATATCACAGTCCAGGTTTCTGATTGGTAAGGTATTGCAGTGGTTAAAACCCTCCTTGAAATGATTTGTGATTACACGTTTTATCACAGTAGGATCGTCAGTCACCAAATTGTCGTTCTGGATCTTGTGAATAAAATTTGTTCTCCTTCAAGCTGAGGCTATAGAGTGGAAAATTATGGTATTTTTATCACCCTCTTCGAACCATTTAAGACGGGATTTCTGCAGCCAATCTCTTTCTCTTTTACGGATGGCCTTCCACAGTTGGGATCTTACTTCCTTTAGTTCATCAGACAAATGGACATTACCCACTGAAATTGCTAATTCCAATTCCTCACACTTTTTTTCCAGAGATGCAATTCCTCCCCCATCAACACTTCTATTTGCAATTGCCCAACTCTTAGATAAATTCTTGCATCTGCCAAGAACAACCATAATACCAGCATTCTCACTATTTTTGCACACCAATCTGATTTTTTCCACATACTCCTTGTCAAAAGCTAGTGATTCAAACCATTTAAACGGGTAGGGGCCCCTAGACACGTCCATGAAGGATAGACTGACAGGGTTATGATTCGATATATATTTTGGATGCACAACTTGGTATAGATCCGGCCATTGCTCTAGAAAATTCACCGAAATCAGGAACCTGTCCAACCTACTGAAAGAAGGGAACTCCCTAAAATTAGACCAAGTGTAAAATCCTCCGTGAGAAGGAAGATCAATCAAGCCCAGGGAATCGATAAAATCAACAAAATCATCTGAAGCACCTTTGTTAAAGCTGAGACCAATCCTTTCATTAACCGACTTCACTGTATTAAAATCACCACCAAGTATAATGGGGCATCTCAAGCCAAGCACCTTATCACGAATTTCTGAGAATAACGCTAGTCTTTCATCTGCTGAGCATGGAGCATAAATGTTTATTAGAAAACAATTCATCCTAAATTTAACAAATGATCCGACCAACCCAATGTATGATCTTTCAACCCAAAAAGAAGCGCAATCAAATACAGAGGAGTCTCACATCGAGATTAAACCACCAGCAGATCCACTAGAAGGAGAGTAGACAAATTTGTAATCAAGACTCTTACCACCAATAAGTCTGAAGAAACTATCAGACACTATTTGAGTTTTAGTTTCCTGCAGGAATACAACAGAGGGTTTTTGCTTCCAAATTAAGGATCTTACCAACGCCTTCTTCTCAAATTTTCCGAGACCTCGAATATTCCAAGTTAGAACAAAGCTTGTCTTCATTAAACAAATGTTAGAAAAAACACAAAATCACCGGAACTTCAAGCAAAGAAGCAGACCCATCACTAATGATAATCGTTTTCCTTATCGAGGTCCAATAGGCGTTGGGTAACAACATCTTTATTAGCAGCAAAAGATAGGCCGATGGACTCACATACCTCGAAAGTGGCCATGGCTTCCAGGCGAGCTTTATCAGCATGATTGATCGCGGTAGGGCTGGGTAGACGAACATTGCAATTTTCAGATACGGTTTCGCCATGATTAGGATTTTGCAGGGGCTTCAAGACTTTTTTCTCCTTGCTTCTACATAGATTTCCCAATGACGGGGTGGATTTAGGGCTCAAGAATGCCCAATTCTGTGATTTTTCCAACGGAGACCGTCGAACAAGGGGGTTGGGAATATTACCGTTGAATTTAATTAATTTTGGTTTAATATGAAATAAACAGGTTTCATTATCCAGGGTGGGCTCATAAGATGAGCTAAGATCCGAAGATAGACTCGGCCCGTTCTCTAGGATAACGGGCACATCAATTAAATTAGACTGACCCGGATAGACCCCCACCTGCCCAGACCTAGACTTTATGTTTCCATCAGCTGGCCCAGAAACCACAAAACATGAGTTGTCTGGATCGACCCCAAAAGATTTGGGCCCATCAGCCAACCCAGCCGCCACAATAGCTGAATAAACCGGAGCGACATTCCTGCTGCTATGGGAATTTAATAGAATTTCAGAATCTGACACCTTGGGACTCATCCCCGCCGACATCACATTATTCCCCGAATTGATATCTTCGTTTTGAACAAAAAGATTTTCTGCTAAGGGGCCGTTCAACTGCTCATTATCAATCCAGCATCGTTCGTCCTCAAACGCCGATGAGGATAACCTTATTCTGAAGTTATCCCCGAAAGCCGACACCCGAACAGAAGCAAGGATATCAGACAAGCAGCCAACAGCGATAAGGACACGAGCATCATCCAGTTTAGTTTTCTTCGAAGTCTCTTCGTCTATCTTGACAACAGAACCTATCCGCCTGCCAATCGACTGAAAAACATAATCATCCCACATATGCAGCGGGATCCCTTCCATGCACACCCACACTTTGAGCTTTTTGTCCTTCTTAAAATTTTCCAGGGAATCAATATCTGAAAACCATGTACTAAGTAAGGAAGCCCGCAAATCCCAGAAAATGGAAATTTGCTCCACCTCTTCAAACCTTATGATTACGTAAAACCCAGACCAGGAGCAGACATCAACCTTAAAACCATCAGTACGTAAGGCTTGTTGAACACACTCAGCATCGTACATACTCTTAACTTGGCCTGCTAAGCATTGATCCAACCAATTCGACGCATAGGTTGTTTCCAGATTAATGGTTTTAGCATGCTTATCCGACTCAGCAATCGGAGGACCGTTAGTTTCCTGACCAGTTTTTAGAACGGGGGGGACATCACATGTTGCCTGGACTGATCCAGATCTTGCAGACTGGATATTGGCCAGCAGCACTGACTTATAAGCCCTGCCATCTCTGAGGCCTTTAGTGTTGAGTGTGTAAAAGTTCTATTATTTACACCCTTTTTAACCCATATTTCTGCTGCATTCAAGCATCATTGCATTGCATTTAGGTTAGTTTTCAGTAAAATATCACAAATAGATTAAAAGCACGGATTCTAATAAAAGATGGCTATTTTTGCAGGTATCTGCCATAGTTGACAAAGAAGGCAGGCACAGGGCAGAGAAGCAGGAAAGCTGAACTGGACTAGCAGACGAAGAAGACGAAGCTGCCCATGGACCTGTCGTGACAGCATGGTGACAGCAGATTTATGAAGAGGAAAAGTAAAGTGGACCGCGATAGATAGAGAAAAATCTGCTCGTCTGTCGTGTGAAAGCCAAATATTTTTCCAAGCCCCGGATCAAAAGATATGTCAAGCCAAAGCTCAAGGAGAGGAAATTCCTAGAAACAAGGATGGCGGCTGCAAAGTAGGAATCCTTAGAGATTAAGTCTTTATTAGAATCTTACTTTTAATTAAAGTTGTAATCCTTGTTACCTTAGATAACTTGAGCCCAAAGCTTATATAAGGGCATAGATTTAACCTAGGAGGCATCGAATACCCCATAACCGAAACCTAAACCCCTATGTCGTTCACTCGTCACCGACATGTTCTAAATTCCCCCTAGGGCTACGGGTTGTTTTGTAAAGTAGTTGCAAGGGTTGTTTTGTTTTAGGATTTTCCAAGTTCAATAAATTAAACTTCAAGTTCTCTTATTTTGGTTTTAACATCTTGCAAGAGCATCGGAAGAGCATTGTGAGGTTATCCATTTACTTAGCATCGGGAGAGTTAAGTATACGAAAGAAATAAGAGCGAGTTCTCTAGTTTATAGTTGAACTATCTTGTGCCTAGGGATAGGGCAAGGTTAAGTGGCTAAGGAAGAATTCATACACATCGGTGTTCATCCTTCGATTCACGCCGGGAGGTATCATCAAAGACGTGTTCATCGACAGACTTGGACCTAGGGATAGGCCAAGGCAGATCTGGGATTCTTTCCAAACTTGAAGTACGGAGTTGGTGTGTTCGCTGCCGCGACAGCTAACGGACAGCCGCCGCGACAGGTGCTGTCGGTGACGGGAGCGACGACAAAACTGGAGTTCCTAAGCAATACAATACCTGCACTACCGAACAATTCAATACCAGCCCATTCTCTCTATCTTGGTAATTTTGCTCTTTTATTTAAGTTTACTTTTTTATTCTCGTGACAACTCTCAAATATTTCTTTACTTTCGTGCAGTGAAATAAGGTGAAGTCATTAGCCCAATCCCTGTGGAGACGATATCCGATACTTCGTATCACTTTACTACTTGCGTCGTGTACACTTGCACTACAATTGCGATAGACTCTTTTACACGCAACAAGTTTTTGGCGCCGTTTCCGGGGATTGGCAACATAACTATATCTTTCTTTTATTGCACTTTTTGTTTTTATTTTTATTTTTGTTTTCGTTTTTATTTTTATTTTCCTTTAATTTTTCTTTTGTGCTTTCAACTCTCGCTTTTCACGAGGTTTTCTTGTTTATGCACAGATCTAAAAGAGGTGAAGATCCTGAGTATCCATTAGATCCGGAAATCGAACGTTCCTTTAGTCTCAAGAAACAACTTCGCCGACTTTTAGACAGAAACGAATACCTCGAGGAACAGCTAGAGAAGATGGGCCATAACCAACCTGCCGGTGGTCGTATACCACCCCTTGGTGATAACCACCCGCCTGTCGGTGACTCGCCTGGGGCAGATGGACGACGGTCATGTCGTGACTACATGCTGAACGATCATGTAGAGCTGGAGACCACGCTGCCGGATATTGATGTTGATAACTTCGAGCTTAAACCTGTCATGTTTAGTATGATCAACAATGCCGGGCAGTTTAGTGGTTCTGCGACAGAAGATGCTAGGGAGCATCTCAAAACGTTCCAGGAGATCTGTGGTTCGTTTAGACTGCCAGGAGTTAGTCCGGAGATACTGAGGCTTCGGTTATTCCCCCATTCATTGAGGGACAGAGCTAAAACTTGGTGGAATAAACTTACACCGGGTTCAATTATGACTTGGGCAGATCTAACTCGTGAATTCTTATCTCGTTTTAATCCTTCACATTTATCTGAGTGATTACGTAACGAAATTGCTACTTTTCAACAGGAAGATGACGAGCCGATGCACGAGGCCTGGGACAGATTTACTACTCTTCTTCGGAACTGTCCAATGCATGGATTTCCCGTCTGGAATCAGGTAACTAAGTTCTATAATGCGGCTAACTTACAAACTCGCATTCGGATTGATTCTGCAGCAAATGGACTATTATTGGATAAAGATCCAGACGAGGCATTGCAAGTTTTGAAAAATCTAGCTAAGAATGAGGAGCAGTTTCCGACAGCTAGAAGAGGGGGTAAACGGGTACTTGCTGTCAAGGACTATGAGGCCGACAGCACTATGAAATCACAGGTAGCATTCCTTACTAAGGCAATGAAACACTTATTAAATGAAGATGAATTACGAGGATTTGCTGTCGAGGAAGTTTGTACTGTCTGTGAGGGAAATCATAGTAGGGATGAGTGCCCAATAAATATAGAAGAGGGAAAATATGTTGGGAATTACAAGTCGAATTATAACTCCAACAACTATAATCCCAATTGGAGGAAAGATCCCAAATTTTCCTGGAGTAACCCTAACAACGCCCTGAATCCACAAGCATATAATCAGAATCAGGGAGGTCCTAGAATGCCGACAAGACAGCAACTGCAGCCGCAACAGCCGCAGCAACTGCCGCCGCACCTGCCGCCGCAGCAGCAACAGCAGCCACCACCTGCCACGAGTAGTATATTAGAACAGACTCTGGCCACCTTTATGTCTCAGACCGGTATGTATATGGAGAATATAAATCAGTTTGTCAAGAAGACGGAAACCTTTATGGATAAAACCGAGATGAGAATGACAAATCATGAGGCTACGTTGAAATCTCTAGAGACACAAATGGGTCAAGTGTCGCAACATATTAAGCCAAGGCAGAATGGAGGATTCCCTAGCAATACTGAAAATGCTAGACCACCCCCACATGAGCAATGTAAGGCGATTACTACTAGGAGTGGGAAAAAGCTACCAGGGCCGGAAAAAGAAGCTGAAACAAAAAAGAACCCGCCTTGGATAAACCTGCCGAGGAAGCTGCCCCGACAGGAGATAAACAGACTGCTGCCGATGAGCCTGTCACGACAGCAGAAGCGACAGAGGAGAAAAAAGATGATTACCGTCCTCAGATTCGCATGCAGTGGGAAGGACGCATTGCTGATTATCGTCCTCCACCACCTTTTCCCCAACGGATACAGCAAGCTAAGCATGAATCTCAACTTAAAAAGATTTATGATATTTTTAAACAGATTCATATTAATATTCCGTTGCTAGATGCTGTTAGGGAGATGCCCGGTTATGCTAAATTTCTCAAGGATGTCATGTCGAAAAAATCTAAACTTGGGGAATTTCAAACGGTAAAGATGCAAGAAGGTTGGATGAGTATTCTTCATCGGCAACCACCCCAGAAAAAAAGGATCCGGGGAGCTTCATCATACCATGTGTAATCGGCGACAAATTCGTGGGTAAGGCACTTTGTGATCTTGGTGCCAGTGTTAATCTAATGCCCAAATCTATTTTTCAGAAATTAGGTATTGGCAAGGCGCGGCCCACGACAGTAACTCTGCAGCTAGCCGACCGCTCTTACGTTCATCCCGAGGGAAAAATTGAAGATATTCTGGTAAGAGTGGATAAACTTAAGCCCCTGCCAGGGCAGCTTAAATATGCTTATCTTGGTTTAACCGCTCTTACATTCAAGGCATTAGTCCGGTGATATGCATGCACAAAATCCTCCTAGAGGAGGATCATAAGCCGACTATTGATGCCCAAAGGCGGTTAAACCTTGCGATGAAGGAGGTAGTGCGTAAAGAGATAATTAAATGGTTAGATGCTGGTATTATTTACGCCATCTCCGACAGCAAATGGGTGAGCCCGGTGCAATGCGTTCCAAAGAAAGGAGGAATGATCGTGATAACCAACGAAAACAATGAGTTAATCCCAACCAGGACTGTGACCGGTTGGAGGGTTTGTATGGACTATCGGAAGCTTAACAAAGCTACCCGAAAGGACCACTTCCCTTTACCCTTTATTGATCAAATGCTTGATAGATTAGCGGGTAAGCCTTACTATTGTTTTCTTGATGGTTACTCAGGTTATAACCAGATTGCTATTGCACCGGAGGATCAAGAAAAAACGACTTTCACATGCCCCTACGGAACATACGCATTTAGGAGGATGTCGTTCGGCCTCTGTAACGCACCTGCCACCTTCTAAAGGTGCATGATGGCTATATTCTCCGACATGGTAGAGGACTTCCTTGAGATTTTCATGGATGATTTTTCCGTCTTTGGAGACGATTTTGAGAGCTGCCTCGGCAATCTTCAAAAGGTACTTGAAAGATGTGAAAAAGCTAATCTTGTTCTAAATTGGGAAAAATGCCATTTTATGGTGGACGAAGGGATAGTCCTTGGCCATAAGATTAGCTGTCGTGGAATAGAAGTCGACAGGGCTAAAATAGAAGTCATTGAGAAGCTGCCGCCGCCAACCACAGTCAAGGGCATTAGGAGTTTTTTAGGGCATGCGGGTTTTTATCGGAGATTCATCGCAAATTTCTCGAAAATCACGAAGCCCCTATGCCATCTCTTGGAGCAGAACCGACCCTTTGACTTTAATGAGGAATGTACTGAAGCATTCAAGGTTCTGAAGGAAAAGCTAGTGACAGCCCCCATAGTACAGCCGCCAGACTGGACACAACCATTCGAGATCAAGTGTGATGCTAGTGACTATGCTGTCGGGGCAGCACTTGGGCAGCGCAGAGATAAGCTGTTTCACGTCATATACTATGCCAGCAAGACGTTGAATGACGCCCAAGTGAACTACACCACCACAGAAAAGGAGCTGTTAGCTGTGGTATTCTCCATCGACAAGTTTCGTTCTTACATACTTGGAACGAAGGTAATAATACACACCGACCATTCTGCCCTAAAGTATTTGTTCGCAAAGAAGGATGCAAAACCTCGATTGATACGGTGGATCTTGCTATTACAAGAATTCGACCTTGAGATCAAGGACAAAAAGGGGACAGAAAATCAGGTGGCAGACCACTTGTCAAGGTTGGAAAAGGGACAGAGTCTACCCATAGACGAGACAAACATACTGGAGACCTTCCCTGATGAGTAGCTCTTTGCTGCCGCAATCGCTGTCGCGACAGCCATGACGGCAGGTAAGTCTTCTGACCTTCCCTGGTATGCTGATTTCGTTAATTTTATAGTTAGCGGAATATTACCTTCTGATCTTAATTACCAAGCCAGGAAGAGGTTCCAAAATGATGTTAAGCATTATTATTGGGACGAACCTCTTCTTTTCAAAATGTGCGCAGATCAGGAGGTGTGCACCACAAGAAGAACAAGAAGACATTCTCCATCACTGTCATGCTTCACAATATGGAGGTCACTTAGGAGGCAATAAGACTGCTGCCAAGGTGCTGCAGTCAGGGTTCTACTGGCCGACACTATATAAAGATGCACAGGAATTTTACAAGAACTGTGACAGGTGCCAGCGGACAGGCAACATCTCGAGGAGAAACGAGATGCCACTGCAGAACATTTTAGAAGTTGAGATCTTTGATGTTTGGGGGATTGATTTCATGGGACCTTTTCCATCTTCATGAGGAAATCTTTACATCCTCCTAGCAGTGGATTATGTCTCCAAGTGGGTAGAAGCAATCGCAACTCAAAAGAATGATGCCAAAACGGTCCAAAAGTTTTTGCACAAAAACATTTTTTCTAGATTTGGCATCCCTAGGGCGATTATCAGTGATGAAGGGAGACATTTCGATAATAGGGTAATTGTTGCCACCTTGAAGAAATATGGTGTCAAGCACAGGATCGCGACAGCATACCACCCACAGACCAATGGACAGGCTGAGATATCCAATAGGGAAGTGAAGAACATTCTTGAGAAGATGGTTAAACCAACTAGGAAAGATTGGTCTTTACTTCTGAATGATGCATTATGGGCATACAGGACAGCTTTCAAGACTCCATTGGGCATGTCTCCATACCGACTGATTTATGGGAAAACCTGTCACTTGCCTGTCGAGATCGAGCACAAAGCATATTGGGCAATCAAGGCAGTGAACATGGATTTGGACAAGGCAGGCCAGAAAAGGTTATTAGATCTGAACGAGATTGAAGAATTAAGGACAATGGCCTACGACAATGCGAGAATTTACAAGGAAAAGACTAAGAAGTGGCATGACAGGAAGTTGCTGCCACGACAGTTCTGCCCAGGGCAGCTTGTGTTGTTGTTTAATTCTAGGTTGAAACTCTTCCCAGGGAAGCTTAAATCTAGATGGTCTGGCCCGTTCCAAGTGATTCAAGTTTTTCCCCATGGTGCCATCACTATACAATCATTAAAAGACGGGCACCAATTGAAAGTCAATGGACAGCGCCTCAAGCATTATCAGGGGACTGAAGCCCCAGGAATACAGGAAGTGGTTACTTTACGAGATGCCCCACAAGGCACCCCTAATTTAACCTAAGTTTTATTTTTATTTTTTATTTTTATTTATTTATTATTAGGAAATTAGGTTTATTTTATTCGAATAATGTTTTATTTTTTTTATTTTCTGTTTTTAGGAAATAAAGGAGTCAAGAAGAAGAGAAGAAGTGACCCAAGCCCACCACCCATCCATCAGCCCATTAAAGCCCATTTATGGAAGCCTGTCGTTTCGGCTGCCGCCGCGGACGGATAAGACAGGCTGTCAACAGACTGATACGGCAGACGCAGAAGCGTGTGGCAGACGCGTAACAGACGCATAAATGCGTGTCAGACGCGTCAGACACGCTAAATCCCATCCGTCGCCCCGTTATTCACGCCTGCCGTTACAGCATTAAACGGGCAGCACCTCGACCGCTATATAACCCCGTTTTCATTTTCATTTTTTCTCACTTCTGATCACTCTTCCTTGTTTTCTCCTCTAGTTTTATTTGCTTTCTTCATTTTTAACAACTCTTGCAATTAACATGTCTACTAGACAGACCCGCCGTCGCGCTGCCTCAGCCTCTTCTTCGGCAGCAGCAACGCCCTTCGCCACAAAGGAGTTATGGGAGGAACATTGTTTCGTGTACATTCGACAGGCGCCCAACATGGGACTCCAGCCATTCATTGTAAAGGCCATCACGGCTCAACTATGGGAGCACTTTGCTGAACAACCGGCAGAGCTAAACGACACCTTGGTCCGGGAGTTCTACGTGGCCATAGACAGCAGAACGGCAACATCTGTCACCGTTCGAGGAGTGGAAGTGCCCTTCACTGCCGATAGCATCAACCACATGTTTGGCCTCTTCTTCGGCCCCGATGATGATGCTCATCAGAAATTTCTCGACACCCTCGATGCTGCCGCTTATGATGCTGTCATGGTGGAGTTGACAGAGGAGGGAACATCATGGACAACCAGCAAGAAGAACCCCCACTCTGTCAATAGGGGGCAGCTCCTCCCGGAAGCCAAACTTTGGAACGCTTTCATCAAAAAGCGTATCCTGCCGTCTTCCCACCACACAACAGTCAACCGGCAGCGGCTCGCCCTAATTCATTCCATCATTCACGACAGGCCTATCAATGTGGGTCGATATATGAGGGACAGCATCTTGGACTGCGCCTTCCGTTCCGACTCCCGCCTCTGCCTGCCGTTTACAATAACTTCCCTCTGCCGATGTGCTGCTGTTCCCGAGGAACCCTCCGACAAAATAAGGAAGGGCAGAGGCTGGACAGACAACAACCTCAACAGCCTCATGGAGCTGGTCGTGGCTACACCTGTCTCATCTTTCAACCCAGCCGGCTCCCTAGAAGAATCATCAGAGGAGCCTGCCCATGAACCTGCTGCCGCCACCGCTCCGACAGACCAGTCTGCCCTTCTCCTTGAGACGCTACAACGGGTAGAGGAGAGACAAATGGGATTGATGACCTTCATCCAGGACTTCACTCGCTCGACGGTAAACTTCATTACCCAAACTTTGAATTTTCCCGATGTTCAATTCCCTACTTTTCCTTCCCATTATTCCATATACCCACCCCTGTCCACACCCCTATTCACACACCCACACCACCTACCTCCCCGCATTCCAACTCTACTGCCTCCACCACATCACCTGCCCCGACGGCAGCAGGCAGCCCACCGGCAGACACCTCTCCCAGAGGAACAAAGAGACTTGCCTCCGATGACAGCCCTCTGATAAGGAGGAATTTGGAGAGGGAATTTACGTCGGTCAAGCGGATTAAACACGTGGCAGACAAGAAACGGCTGCCCAAGGCTCGCACCACCACCAGCAGCAGTTGGGACAGTGGCACCAGTTCCGATGTCCAGCTTGTAGAGCAGCCTGCCCCTGAACCTGCCCCTGAACCTGCCCAGCCTCCTCCACAGCCCAGACGCCGCCGTCAGATCCGTGTCAGCAGCAGCAGCGAGGACAGCGACTGAAAATTTAAGTTTTTATTTTCCTTTTACTGCTGCCTACTTTTATCTTTTGTGATGTACTTTTTTATATTTTTGCTTTTACTGTCATTTTGCATTGAGGGCAATTCAACCCTCGAGTTTGGGGGTGGCAACCCTCCATCATTAATGGAGTCTTAAGTACATCTTTTTATTATTTGTTGTGTCTTTTATTTATTTAATTTCTCTTAAAAAAATCAGAAAATTTAAATTGTTGGCTTAAAAACTGTGACTGTTATATTGCTTAGATTTCTTTTAGCCAAACTAGAATAGGAAGCTTAGAACTTGAATAGCCCCTAGAGGTGCCTAACACTGGCTCTAGGAAAGAAGTTTAGCAAAAGAAAAAAAAACTAGAGGTGCTCGAAACTGGCTCTAGGAAGCTAACTAGAGGTGCCCGAAACTGGCTCTAGAAAAACTTAGCTTGGAAATAGAAGAAAAGAAGCATGAAAATGTGCCTTCTAAAAAAATAAACTTTGGCATAAAAATTCGAGTTAAGAAGTTGAATATTCTAGTGAAACTAAGAGAGTCTTAGCATATAACTGTTCACAAGCATGCACACACTGCACGAGAGCTATAGGGAGATTCCGGACATATCCTAACCTTTTCGACAGGTTGCTGCCGCCATAGAGAATGAGCGACGGGTAAGGGACATTTCACTGTTTGAAGGCCAACACAATGTGGTAGAGCAAGAGAGTCTGGAGAGACTTGAGTTTGGTGGCGTTGGAAAGGTGGGGCAGCGAGGGAGTGGCCGCCACCTCCGTTGTGGTGGTGGTCGTCGTTGGCGGTGGATGGACGCGTTTCTGGGCCATGGTTTTGATGGTGGTTAGGTGGCATTTTTGGGCTGGTTTTCAAAGGGGCATTTTTTTATTTTATTATTATTATATTATATTTATTTCATTTTTGAAATTATTATTTAAATTCGGAAATTATAAATAAAGAGGGTGACGTGGCCTTGTTTTATTGGCTATTAATTTTTTTTTTCAAACGGCGTTTATTTTTGGAGTTATTAGGGTAACGGCGTAACCTTTAAGGGGCAGAATAGACGAAAAAATTCATTAGGTACCAAAATGAGAAATGGGGTAAACGTTAGGGGGCATTTAATGCATTAAGCCTATAAGTTATGTAATGTATTTATAATATAATAATTAATAAAAATAATAATTAGTAATAGTTTGGGCCTTGGGCCTTTGGGCTCATATCCCACCACCCATTTATTTGAGATTGCCCCAAAAACCTATAATGTATAAATATAATATATATATATATATAAACTTACAACTTATAATTTATATAATGTATTTATAATATAATAATTAATAATAAATTATAATTAATAATAGTTTGGGTCTTTGGGCTCATATCCCACCACCCATTTATTTGAGATGGGCCCCTAAAACCTATAATGTATAAATATAATATATATATATATATATATGGATAAATATTCTATACACAGGCGGTGGAAACTAAAAGTTTCCACAAGCGCCTTGATTTTAGGGTTTAGTGAATTAGTTTAGGGTATAGGGTTTAGGGGTTTAGGTGTAGGGTGTTAGAATTTAGGGATAGTTGTTTCAATTTAAGGTTTAGGGTTATAATTTAGGGTTTATAGGTTAAAACCTAAATCCTCACCATATTACCCTAAAAACTAAACCCTAACCTATAAACCCTAAATTATAACCCTAAACCTTAAATTGAAACAACTATCCCTAAATTCTAACACCCTACACCTAAACCCCTAAACCCTATACCCTAAACTAACTCCCTAAACCCTAAAATCAAGGCGCTTGTGGAAACTTTCAGTTTCCACCGCCAGTGTATAGGATATTAATCCTATATATATATATATATAAACTTATAAATTATAAGTTATATAATATATTTATAATATAATAATTAATAATAAATAATAATTAGTAATAGTTTGGGCCTTGGGCCTTTAGGCTCATATTCCACCACTCATTTATTTGAGATAGGCCCCTAAAACCTATATAGTATAAATATAATATATATATATTATATAAACTTATAACTTATAATTTATATAATGTATTTATAATATAATAATTAATAATAATTAGTAATAGTTTGGGCCTTGGGTCTTTGGGCTCATATCCCACCACCCATTTATTTGAGATGGCCCCTAAAACCTATAATATATAAATATAATATATATATATATTATATAAACTTATAACTTATAATTTATATAATGTATTTATAATATAATAATTAGTAATAGTTTGGGCCTTTGGGCTCATATCCCACCACCCATTTATTTGAGATGGGCCCCTAAAACCTATAATGTATAAATATAATATATGTATATTATATATATAAACTTATAACTTATAATTTCTACAATGTATTTATAATATAATAATTAATAATAAATTATAATTAGTAGTAGTTTGGGCCTTGGGCCTTTGGGCTCATATCCCACCACCCATTTATTTGAGATGGGACCCTAAAACCTATAATGTATAAATAATATATATATATATATATAGAGAGAGAGAGAGACTTATAACTTATAAGTTATATAATTTATTTTTAATATAATAATTAATAATAAATAATAATTAATAATAGTTTGGGTTTTGGGCCTTTGGGCTCATATTCCACCACCCATTTATTTGAGATGGGCCCCTAAAACCTATAATGTATAAATATAATATATATATATATATATATATATATTATATAAACTTATAACTTATAACTTATAATTTATATAATGTATTTATAATATAATAATTAATGATAAATAATAATTAGTAATAGTTTGGGCCTTGGGCCTTTGGGCTCATATCCCACCACCCATTTATTTGAGATGGGCCCCTAAAATCTATAATGTATAAATATATTATATATATATATATATATATATATATAAACTTATAACTTGTAACTTATATAATGTATTTATAATATAATAATTAATAATAAATAATAATTAGTAATAGTTTGGGCCTTGGGCTTTTGGGCTCATATCCCACCACTCATTTATTTTAGATGGACCCATAAAACCTATAATGTATGAATATATATATATATATAAACTTATAATTTATATAATAATTAATAATAAATAATAATTAGTAATAGTTTTGGCCTTGGGACTTTGGGCTTTTATCCCACCACCCATTTATTTTAGATGGGCCCCTAAAACCTATAATGTATAAATATAATATATATATATATATAAACTTATAACTTATAATTTATATAATGTATTTATAATATAATAAATAATAATTAGTAATTGTTTGAGCCTTGGGCCTTTAGGCTCATATCCCACCACCCGTTTATTTGAGATAGACCCCTAAAACCTATAATGTATAAATAATATATATATATATATATAAACTTATAACTTATAAGTTATATAACGTATTTATAATATAATAAATAATAATTAGCAATAGTTTGGGGGCCTTGGGCCTTTGGGCTCATATCCCACCACCCATTTATTTGAGATGGGCCCCTAAAACCTATAATGTATAAATGTAATATATATATATAAACTTATAACTTATAAGTTATATAACGTATTTATAATATAATAATTAATAATAAATAGTATTTAGTAATAGTTTGGGCCTTGAGCCTTTGGGCTCATATCCCACCACCCATTTATTTGAGATGAGCCCCTAAAACCTATAATGTATAAATATAATATGTATATATATATTATATATATATAAACTTATAACTTATAAGTTATATAATGTATTTATAATATAATAATTAATAATAAATAGTAATATTTTGGGCCTTGGGCCTTTGGGCTTATATCCCACCACCCATTTATTTGAGATGGCCCTAAAATCTATAATGTATAAATATAATATATATATATATATATATATATATATATAAACTTATAACTTATAAGTTATATAATGTATTTATAATATAATAATTAATAATAAATAATAATTAGTAATAGTTTGGGCCTTGGGCCTTTGGGCTCATATTCCATCACCCTTCTAAGTATATAATGTATTTATAATATAATAATTAATAATAAATAATATATATATATATATTTGTATAATATATATATATACATGTATATATACATGTATGTTGTTAGTATCATAGTATGTATTATGTATACACATATACATAAATACATACATGTTTGTATAATATATAATTATATATTGTAATTTATATACATGTGAATACATAAAAATACATATATATACACATAATCACATATATTTATACTTATAAAGTTATTATAATAATTAATAAGTTATATTATATTATAATAAATAATAAATAATATTAAATTATAATATATATGGGCGGGAAAATTTATTTTGAAACCGCCCAATTCCCAAATTGAGGTAAATTATAAATAAAGCCCTTTTATATTATATAAATTTTTTATTCAAGTCCTTTAAGTTTTAATTTAATTCAATTGAGTTCTTAAAACTTTATTTTTACTTCAAATTAACTCTTATTTATTATTTTTTTCACTATAGTCCATAAAACTTTGTTTTTATTCAAAATTGAGCCTATTATAGTCCATAAAACTTTATTTTAGTCCAAATTAGCTCTTATTTATTATTATTTTTTTCACTATAGTCCATAAAATTTTGTTTTTATTCAAAATTGTTCATTTCTGGTGAACCTGAATTAACCCGAACTGAAATGAACCCGACGACCTGAAATTACCCGACTTGAAATGAACCCGACCTGAAATGAAACCGACCTGAAATGAATCCGAACTGAAATGAACCCGACCTGAAATTTACCCGACCTGCAATTTACCTGCCAATTAACTGATTTTACCCGACCTGTTTTTACCCGATCTGCAACGAGTTTGACCTGAAATGGACCTGACCTGAAAATTGACCCGACCTGAAATGGACCGACCTGCAAATTATCCGACTGCAATGGACCCGCACCCGACCCGAGTCGAGTCAAAATTTTTTTTTTACCTGAAATGACCTGTATCCGATTTTACCCGACCTGAAACCTGTCCGATTACCTGTTTTTACATCCCTAGTCTTAACTACAAAAATGAACAAATCCTTATACGAAGTCAATATTTAGAAGGGCTACATAAATATAAACATAGAGCAAGGCCCTAATCAATCCAATGACATAAAGCTTAAAAAGGGTAAAGTTAATTAGAGAAAAATAACATTTTAATTAGGAATGAATTTCTTTTTAACTGTGATGTTAATAATGATACTGCTTTTTCCCCTTGAAAACCGATGGTTTTACTTCTTATTGTGCATAAAAGATGTTTGAGTTAATTATGGTGGAAGTTTAATTATAGTTACTTATTCATTTGGTCTTCTGATAGTTTATTTAGTTATTTTTCTAAAATCATAGGTGGCTAAACTGATAATGAATTCAGAAGTTAGTTTATTGCTGAATATGATTTTTTTTTATTGTTGAATCTGATTGTGTTTACCTCTATATTTTGTGTTTACCTCCTATTGAATTTACATTCCTACTATTGGACAAATCTGTTTGAATCCCTTTTCCAACTCCGAGTTATATATATTTATATGGTCGTTTTTTCAAATCTACTCAAGCATGAACAAATCTAATGAATAATTTGATCATCAACCTGTTTTGAATACAAAAATAAGCGAATTTATTGAAGTTCCATTCAAACTGTTCTTACCAAGTTTTGGAAGTTTCAAAGACATAGCAAAAGTTCTTAGATAATTTGCTCATGCAGTCAACAACTAAAGGTTACCCTGAATAATTTAAAGCTCGGGGTCCACGGTCTCATTAAAAGTCTTAACCCACGAATCCCTGACAGCTTCTGGAACCAGTAAGAGTTATGATAGGTTCCTCACGTAACCTTTGATATATTATTACTCAAAGAGAAAACCCTATGGGAAAGACAGCGCTATGGGAACGCCTTGTTAGGGAACAAGTCACCAAATCAAACGGCAATGAAGGTAAGAGGGAGCATACTAAACAGCGGGTATGGACGCTGTTTGTAGGGGGCCTGTCGAAGACAATACATTGGAAGGGCTTGTGGCAAGTGTTCGATAGACACGGCGTTGTTCGAGATGCGTTCATCCCTAATCGATTGGCACGAGATGGATATAGATTTGGATTCGTGCGTATGGCATCGAAAATAGATGCCGATCGGGCGATAGAGAGATTGGATGGAAAATGGATCCACGGTGCTCGAATGAAAGTCTCGTTGGCGATCAGGGGTCGTACGACGATGTCTCAAGGAAAAAGTGAGGGCGGGGCGAGTGGAGGATCAAGGGCAGAACCGATGATGAGTAGGACTCATGAGCGTTCAACGACGGCGACGAGCGGGGATGTGGGACAAACAAAATATAGGGAAGTAAAGGGAATTGTCGATGATGACAAACGGGCTTTGCTCCAGTGGTGTGCGGTGAGATGGTGTTGGCCGCCATGTAGCATTAAAACCCTTGCTGAGCGCTTGGAAATATCAAAACAGGAAGGTTTTTCCATTATGCGGTTATCCGGTCAAATGGTGTTGTTGATGTGCACATCCGCAAATGTCCGTTACAGAATTTTACAGATGGACAGGGTAAAGGAATGCTCTAATCGGATAGAGGTTTGGTCGCCGTCAATAAAAGTCGAATCAAGGCGAGTTTGGCTGTCGATCGTAGGGCTACCGATACACCTTTGGCATAAACAAACGTTCACAAACATAGCCAGTTTGTGGGGTTCTCTGATTTGTTTAGATGACGATACGGAAACGCCTACGGCATTTGATAGTGGTCGAATAATGGTAGAGACTACAACTCTTAACCGGATCGAAGAACGTATTCGTGTAACGGTAGACAAGATTGGATATTGGGTACGGGTATTAGAGATGGATGGAAAGGGCCCGGAGGTGGAGTGTGATTGTTGTGAGAGGCGATCCACGGAGGAAAGTTCAGAACAAGGGTCGGACACGGACAGTGAAGAGCAATTGGAAAACATAAATGTCGACACCAATGGATTGAATGAAACGCAACAAGAAGCAACAAATCCACAAGGGAATGATCGTGTGGTCTGGGTTATGAACGAAACTTGGTTGGAGCCGCAAGGGCAGGATATTTCGAATAGATTGAGGGTACAATCCGATGAGGTGAACGGAGGGGTGCAAGATGTGGTCCGGCCACCGTTGAAACAGCCTACTCCGGCGGGGACAAGTCCATCGGTTGGTGGTGAGGCAGATTCAGTGAATGCTGGAGATCCAATAGTAGGGAAGGAGTGTAATGGTAGGACTCTAACAGTGGGGGAGGAATTTCAACAAATTGAAAGTCTATCCATTGCTGGGATAGCAAATTCGAAACAAGAGGAGGAGGTGGGGTCAGGTAATTGGGATAATCTTAATTCACATGAGGTGATTTCTCCTCCAACTATTCACTCGATCAACGCCAAAGCTGGCCTAGGTGCAACGGAAATTATAAGAATTGGCCAGGCGTTCTACAAAATTAGAAAAATAAATTCGCTTGAGAATTCTAATGTGGCTGGCCGTGAATTGAAAGGGAAGAAACGGCATAGTTTGGGTGAAAAGCGATCACGGTATATTTACAAAACAGGAAGGGCGGACGGGCAAGAGAGTGGCTCACAACGTTCTCAGGATATCGCAAGCGAGGCTGCGGCAACAATACAATTGGGGTCATTAATAGGGGTGAAATCGAGTGGGAGAGAAGCCGATATCATCAAGGATATTTCTCGGGTGATAGCCGGGGAAAATCGTGGTTTGTGACTAATGCGCATATTATCATGGAATGTACGGGGTTTGGGAGGTGGCGCGAAGCGTCGAGGTGTTGGGGAAATCATAAAGAAAAATCAGGTGGACATGGTAGTTTTGCAAGAAACGAAGTTAGAGGAGGTGCCGTCGATGTGGGTGGCTTCGTTGTGGTATTCGGATAACTTTGAGATGGCTGTCTCACCTTCGTTGGGAGCATCCGGGGGCATCTTGATTATTTGGGAAGGTACCAAATTTAATTTGATTCATTCTGTTATTTATCCGAATTTTATAATGCTTAGAGGCCGTTGGAAACAAGAAGATATGGAGTGTTGTATGTTAGGGATTTATGCTCCTACGGACGTAGCGAGACAAAAATCAGTTTGGGATTCTGTATTGTCGCAATTAAAGGAGTATGAGAGGCCATATTGCATAATGGGTGATTTTAATGCTATACTATATGAGTCTGACCGTATAGGGGTTTCGGATAGATATGAGGAAATGAAAGTATTTGGGGAGTTCGTACATGACGCGGATTTGATTGATTTACCGTTAATAGGTAAACGATATACTTGGTTTGGTTATGGTAGTCGGTGCAGTAGAATTGATCGGTTTTTAGTCTCTTCTAGTTGGCTGGATGCCTTTAAATCTATACAGCAAATGGCGTTGAAAAGGGGGGTGTCGGACCATACTCCATTACTATTGAAATGCGATGACAATGATTGGGGGCCACGCCCGTTTTGATTTTTTAATTGTTGGATGGATGGGCGTTCAAATGTTAGACAAATTTTGGAGGAATGGTGTCGTTTAACAAAGATGGGAGTGGGAAATGAAAATATCGTTGTCAAATTGAGACATTTGAAGCAGTTTTTGAAAGGCTGGAATAAAGATTATTTCGGTGATGTAAATAAATTGATTGCGGACGTGCAACAACAGTTGGAGAAAGCGGATGAGGCCGTGGTTGAGGGGGATGCAAATGACGAGATAGAGGCTGCAAGGCGTAGGTGGATGTGTGCGTTGTGGCGTGCAATGCGAATGAAAGAATCAATGTGGCGACAAAAATCAAGAGCAACATGGTTACGCTTGGGCGATCGTAATACGGCGTATTTCCATAGAACGGCAAAGTTAAGAACAGCTCGGAACTACATACCGGGGCTGATAATTGAGGGTGTGTGGACTGTTGAGCCTTCGGCAGTGCGGAATTTTGTGGTGAAGACATTCACTAAACATTTTGCTAGTGACAAGTGGGCGGGCGAGTGGCATTTTGAGGGTGCTTTTCGTAGAATTAACGACATGGATAAGAAGAGTTTGATACAGTCTTTCACGGTGGATGAGATTAAAAATATATTATGGGAGTGCGATGGTTCAAAAGCGCCGGGTCCGGATGGTTTCACGCTCGAATTTTATAAAAAAGGATGGGAGGTGGTACAATTCGATGTATTGAATTTCTTTGGGCAGTTTCACGCAACAGGGAAATTACCGAAGGGGGCCAATTGCGCTTTCATTATGTTGTTGCCGAAAGTGGAATCGCCTCAAAGTTTAGGTGAGTATCGTCCGATATGCCTTGTGAACTCGATGTATAAAATTTTGGCTAAATGCCTAGCTAATAGGCTACAAAGTGTGCTGGGAGTTTTGATCAGTGACTCACAATCTGCATTTATAAAAGGATGACAATTGGTAGATGGAGTTCTTCTAGCTACTGAAGTAATACATTCGCTACGTAAGAGTGGTTGTGGGGGATTTATTCTGAAGCTAGATTTCGCCAAAGCTTACGATTGTGTAAGCTGGATTTTTCTTGATTCAGTTTTGGAGCGCATGGGATTTTGTAGTAGGTGGAGGGAATGGGTAAAGGAATGCATCAGCTCACCTCGCTTATCGGTATTGGTGAATGGCAGCGCAACAAAAGAATTTCGGATGGGGCGTGGATTACGCCAAGGCTGCCCACTCTCACCTCTTCTATTTGTCATTGTGGCTGAAGCCTTACACTTGATGTTGGTTAATGCCGAGTCGGTTGGATTGGTGCGTGGTGTGGAGGTAGTGCCGGGGATATCCTTAACTCACTTACAGTTCGCAGACGACACCATCTTATTTTTTGAGGCATCGGTAGAAGTGGCACGAAATATAAAAAGAATACTACATTGTTTCCAGGTGTGTTCGGGCTTGCGTATAAATTTCGCAAAGAGCTCGTTGTATGCAATTGATGTGGAGGACAGATTAGGAGATGTGGTGGCTGCTTTTTCTTCAATTTCCAGCTTCACATCAGATGCTTTTGGCCAAAATATTGAATCGGTAACACCCTCCATTTGCAGCTACTCTATGTGCTTAGAAAAAAAATCCCAAGAATTCAAAACCAAATTGGTTTCTTTATCAACATAGCACTTGCAGGTCCAATGAGTCAAATATATAACCGAAAAAGGTTATGAAATAAAGACGAAAATTAAATTTAATTTTGAAATTGAGATTCTTTTGAGTTGTTAAGCCATGCAACCAAGTTAGAGAGGGACATGTGGGGAGCGTAAGAAACAGACTTCTTGAATTTGGAAAAAAGTAAATGATTACTAATGCTTAATATTTTTTTGTTTAACCACTAGTTTATGACTTATTGACCAACTAATTTTTAATTATGTTTTGGGGAAGCTCATTATATAGGTGTTCCTCCTAATCCAATTTTATCCATTTATAATGTCCGGATTCGAACTTTTAACTTTACTTAAGGTACCTTGCGCCTCATCCCGCTTAATAGTTATTTTTTTATTAAGCAAAATCCAAGTTAACATTTACAAAACCTTCCTTTGCTACCATAAAAAAACTAAAGTTGTATTACATCCTTTCCTATCTCTATGAAAGTTACGTAGGTTTGCTAATTTGTCGTATGATATTACTATGTATTATCATCGCATGTAATTATGTATATATGCTCTTATCTTATAATGATATTTGTCGTTATGTATGCTATCAATAACGGAAGTAATCGTTAAGTGTTGGCTGCTATATATGGCAAGACACATTGCACTTTCAATGAAAAAATTCAGGTTTAAATCTTGGAGATACTTTACTAGAAGGGAGAGCCATAAATATCGAGCATGGACCATAAAGACATGATCTATACCAAAAAGAATAACTGAAATATTTTATATAAGATATTTTTGTATATTCGACATATGATATTTTTGTATATATATTCACATTTATTCATTTGTCATAGTTCAATAACTAACATATTATCATCACATGCATTAACATTCATCAATATATGTTTGTTATTATTTTAAAACGATGTTTGTAGTTACATATATCATTAATGTATCTATGTATATATCAACTAAAAAATGAAAATTTTAAAATATTATTTTGATACAATGATTATATTACTCAAACTTCTCTTCACCCGTAAATAAGAAGATATTAAATGCTGAAGCATACTCGCCCACTATGCCAACTAGTTAGAAATTTGGATTGATAAAGCTTATATCCTCAATTGCAGTTTTACTATGAGCCAGGGACAAATAGGCAGTTTCGAACATTGAAGGCTGCTCAGAAACACGTGGAAGAGATGAAAGGAAAGCAAAACGATTAGCAGCCACCTCAGCCGCGACTGGAAAATGACCGGGAACTATCTCGACCACAGTCTGAAAACTATTACGATCAAACGTTAGGGCAAAAACATGAACATAAACCAGTAACTCTAGAACTTGGAGAAGAATCTGAAGTGAGCTTGGAACAGCTTTCGCATCTTGGTTGCTGAATGGTAATATATTAATTTATATACATTTATCACAATAATTCTGAAGCTATTTTATTTCTGTGAAAGACTTGAAATCAATAGCTAATGTAATCCATGAAAGGTAAATCAAAATTTGGAAATTCTGTTTCATCATTATGTTTTAACCATCCATTTTCATTGAGATCAAAACTACGGATTAATAGGACTTATATCCTCAATTACAGCCAGGGCAACATCACAACCAACAACCACCTCAATCGCAAATGAGTCAATTAGTCGGCCAATGTGTCAGAAACTAGGGTTAAACAAAAAAATTAACTAGGGTGACCCTCCTAGTCCAGTTTTATCCATTTACAATGTTCGGATTCGAGCTTTTGACCTTGCTTAAGGGACCTAGTGTCTCATCCCGCTTAATAATTATTTTTTATTAAGTAAAATCCAAGTTAACATTTACAAAACCTTCCTTTGCTACCATAAGAAAAACTAGAGATGTATTAGATCCTTTCCTATCTCTATGAAAGTTATGTATGTTTGCTAATTTGTCGTATGATATTTTTATTAGAGGTTTTAGTTTTTGGGTTTAGGATTTATGATTTAGATTTTAAGGTTTAGGATTTATATTTAGGGTTTATGTTTTAGGGTTTTAGGTTTAGGAATTTAGATTTTAAATTAAAAAAATTAAAAAATAGTATATTATATTTTCGAGTAGCTTGCGAGCTTTTCAAGTAGCTCGACTCGTTAAGAACTCAAGCCGAGTTTGAGCTCGAATCGAGTCCAATCGAGTCATGTGTTGATCAAGCTTTGACAGAATCGAACTCGAGTAGTTTGCGATCTGTCTCGTCTCATTTACATCCCTAGCATCAACCTCTTTGTGGTTGCTTAAAAATTCAAAAGAGTTTTAAAATTACAAATTCACTCCAAATAATCTAACTATATATTACGTCGGTGAATGAAAGATTGTGTTATTGGATGAGTTGCTAGTTTGGTCAACATTTTAGTGTTAATTACGCTTAAATGATTGATTTGTGGTGCTGAATTATGGTCTATTGTGTGCTTTTCTGTGCAGGACTCCATGGCTTGAAAACAGATTAGAAAACGGTTGGATTCTGCAAGTTTTCTGGATTCATGGCTGACAAGCGTCATTTTACTCGCCTAAATAAAATAAAATAAACCTCTTCAAAATAAAATAAAGAAATTAAAGTAGAATAGAGGAAGAGGGTCGATCCACAAGGAGTTTTGTTGGAATCGCTGACTGAGTCTTGTCCTGATTTAGATCCCAAAAGTAGCTAAACAAAATAAATGATAAAAAGGGGGGTTTGACGTGATTTAAGTGACGAGAGAATAATAAACAATCAAGGAAAAATGCAGTAAATAAAGTGAGAAATGAAGTAGAAAAAACACTAATAAAAAATCAGCCTCGAGCAAGCTTTGTCAATTCTCACGATCATTGAAAATAGATTTTTATTCGGGATTCATGTGGGTTACAAATAAGATGTCAATGATAAGATAATATATTCAAATCTCACCTTGGACTGTTATTCTCCTCCGTAAACTAGAATCGGTGTCTGCTCATCTTTTTCCCAGTCGCTTGCTCGTTATTGTTTTCAGGTTGCTGCTGGTTGTTTTGTTGCCATTTCCTTGCTCGCAATTACTTGTGAACATCCTTCAATCTTCGGAACCGACTCCTTGCACCTGGCTGTAATCGAGGATATAAGCCATGTTAATCCAGAGTTTTGATCTCCATGAAAATGGATGGTTAAACATAATGATGAAACAGTAGTTTCGTATTTTGATTTACCTTTCATGGATAATAGATAAGCATGAATTATTGTGATAAATGTATGTATACATAACCATTCAGCAACCACGATGTGAAAGCTAAGTTACACTAGTCATTCCACGCTTACCTCACATTCATCTCCAAGTTCTAGAGTTACTGGTTTGTGTTCATATTTTTGCCCTGACGTTTTGATCGTAATCGTTTTCAGGTTGCGGTCGAGATAGTTCCTGATCATTTTCGGGCCGGGGACGAGGTGGCTGCTGATCGTTTTACTTTCCTTTCATCTCTTCCACATGCTGCTGAGCAACCTTCCATGATCGAAACTTCCTATTTGTCCCTGGCTCAGAGTAAAACTGCAATCGAGGATACAAACTTTATCAGTCCATTTGGAGTATGCTTTTGAAAATCACATAATTTTAGGAGATTAAAAAAATTGGACAATCTTATATAAAATATTTCAGTTATTGATAGCATACATAACAATAAATATCGTTATAAAATAACGACAAATGTTCATAGCTACATGTGATGATAATATATATAGAAATATCATATGTGTAACCCCCGTCCCGGCCTAGCCAACACATATCTACAAATTTTAGGATATTTTCTTTTGGAGAAGATGACATTTTTTTCAAACTTCTTTTCTTTATTCTTTATACTCAAATTCTCATCTTCAAATTTTATTAATGGTATTTTCGTAAATAAAGACAAGTTTTATGAAATCATCATTTTAATTTAAATTTAACCCGAAACTAACCTAGATCAAGACCGATAAACTCCCGGGCCAAATTAAAAATTTTAACTTTTAAAGGAGTCAATATTAAAATCCCCCATTTTTTTGGTGGGGGTGGGGGGGTGGGGGGTGGGGGTGGGCTGGGCTCCCTTTGGCCCTTATAACAATCCGCCCCTAGAAAGTATCATACAATGGATAGAAAACACATGAATGATCAATTAGAGTTCCTTTATAGATATGTGTATATTAAGATATATATATATATATTGATCAATGTATATTAAGACATATTTGTTAGGAAAATTCTACAACGGACGAACATTGATGAACACCACTAACGATGAACACCGATGAACACCATTAAATTAATTAATAAAGATTTAAAATTTTAAGGACCCATAATACAATTAAAAATTATTTTTAAAAATTCAATTAAATTATTATATATATATATTAAAATTTTATTTTTTAATAAGGGTAAACTATATATTTAATACCTCACCTATTTTCGTATTTCTATTAAACCCTCATTATTTAAATATTATTTTAATTTGACCCTATTCTTTATAAAAAATAATTTAACCCTTAACCATCAACCTGAAACCCTAAACTATTAAACCTTAAACCCTTAAACTCTTAAACTTATACCCTAAACCATATACCATTAAAATAATTTCACCATCATCGATTCAATTCAACTCAATGAATTGTTGAATTCTCCTAAAAAATTCAATTAAATTATTTTATATATATATCAAAATTAATTAAACTCAAATCTCCTAGAATTAACACAATCATCTTTATCTCAAATAAGATGATAGTGTTAATTCTATGAAACTTATAGAATTGAAAATTTCCATGGGCACAAAAGACGAGTGGTTATTCAGTTGAAGGCTACTTGAAAATAAGTTGAACCTTTTCTTCTTGTTTTGCTTCAATGAAAAGAAACCTGCTTCTAAACAAAGAAACTCTCTCTTCATCTTTAACTGTCTTATATCATAAAAAGCTCGCATCATAATAATTTATCACTGAACACCTTGATACTTCAACGTGCAAAAATGAAAAATTTTCTGTTAAACTGATTTTAAAAAGAAAAGCAGTGCCGGCACAACTAACAAACCAACACTGCCACCATTCTCATCTCCTTGCAAATCACATCTCCCATCATTCCTTTAGTTCTATACCTTACCAATCGAATCAAAAACCCCAAGATATTTGCAAACACCGATGTACAATCAAGATTTTATTATGGAAATTTGTAAACAATTATGTCCCCTCTATGTACAATCCACTTATAAGCCCTAGGTGCAAGTTATTTGCAATTACGGATGATGCTCATGTTAATCGTGACTGCAACTTTATTAAACAAGTTTGGTTCAATTTGAAGTTTAATTGACCTTTTTACGTGGATCAATTAGATTTCTATGAATGACTTCATAACTATTTGCTACTAGCGGGAAAAAAGATGGAATGGAATTAGGATTGTAGCGGGGGCGAGGTGGATATTTTTATTGTCCGACCTATTTTAATTTATAAATTTTCAATTTCGATCTCGCTCCAACTTCGGTTTAAATATTGATTTACTCATTCTGCCTTGGTCTAATATATCAACTCTCAAATCCGACCCCAACTCAAAAATTTAAAAAAAAAACTTTAATCTTTGTTAACGATAAAGATGAGATTCGACCAAGCCACCATTACGGACACAAAAAATGGGTTTCAAGGGACTTTAAACCTATATAAAAAATAAAATAAAATCAATTAAATTATTTACATAAAAAATACATATTTAAAAGAATAAATTTGAATCATTGACCTTATAATCAGACAGGTTAAAACTTGAATAAAATCTAACGGAAATTTATGCACAAATCCAAAAAAGCAAAAAAAAAAAAAGACTTAAAACCTTAAAAGTGTTTATATACCGTAGTATTTTCATAAATATAATAATATATAATTAAAAATATACTGGGATGAAAATTTTCTATCATACACTGGTGACTTGCCTTGAACCCACCTTTTAGTTGGAGGTAACTCTGGTGATGCAGCAAAGGGAAAAGAGGCAACATTGCTTGTTTAAATTGTCAGTTTTGGGTGTAGGATTTCGATCCCTACCGTGTAATAAATCGATTTGTTGTTTGCCAATTTTATTACAAAATCTAAAGTCTCAATTTTTATATTTTTTGATATTGATTAAATTGACGCATTAATTCGACATTGAATGTTCTATCGCTATCCATGACGCAAATAGCAAAGGTAAGGCTCATGTTTTGTGTTCGTTAGTGTAACCCCCTAAACCTGACCCAAAGGTTATGGGCCAAATCTAGGAAGTCGGATTGAAAACGTGTCCCTCAAGTAATTTAAAAACGGTGTCGTTTAATATTAAAACCCATATTTCAAAAATGCAGTCGTATAGATAAAGCAATCTAAAATAAAATAGCAAAATATCCAGTTAAAATTCTCATGCATGCTAAATCATTTAAAATCCCAAATAAATATGAAAGTAACCAAATTTACATAAAAACCCCCAAATAATATTATAACCGGAATAAAACCGAAATAAATCTGAAAACTAGAAATATTCATACTAAAACATTAATAAATCTGGTAATTGTAGTCCTCCAAGTACCGAACTCCTATGTCTGAGAATCTGAAATAGAAGCTAAGGGGGAGTCAGCTATTAAGCTCAGTGTGTCTCTAAGGTGCATCAGACAAAAAGTCACAAGAATCATACAGTCAACATAGTCATTTCAACAGTCAATCGAATATACAGATATGCAATGCACGATGCACCTAAGTCTATGTCATGAACCCATCTACATCACCGTCCGAAGAGTAAGGTTCCCATGAACCACTCTCTACATCGTCACCATCCGAAGTGGAACTCAGCCCGAAGGGTGGAACCACTGATCCGAAGTGGAATTCAACCCGAAGGATGAAACCACTGAACTTCCTCCGTACATTTTCCCACCCGAATGATATGACATGAATATTCCGATTCCAATCCAAATGCAACATCATTATTCCGAAAATGCATGAGCATTTAGTCCGATAATTAACTATTCAGATTCCGATGTATGATGTTTAACAGAATGACATACAACATATCACATAGTCCAGATCACAACATATCACATAGCCCAGATCACAACATATTTTATAGTCAAACATCGCATAACACAACATATTTCACAGTTAAACATCGCATAACAACAACATATTTCACCGTCAAACATCACACAGCAACAACATATATAATATAGCACAAGAACAGAACACACCTTAGCCAAAGCAACTCAACCTACTTAATAATATGTTTCCCACGATCAGAACCACTGGGTTTAGCTGTTTTAGAACATATAAAAATAATTTTGATATTAGCACTATTATCACTTTGACTATAAAATTATTCCTAAAATACTTATTCTATGAATTCACTCGTACAGAGCATTTGTCTGATTCGTAATATTGATCTCCAAAACGGTCGAAGGCACAATTGGTTTGAACGTTTCAATAAAGAGGGGTCAAACAATTTAAGTTAGACCGATTACACAGGTCATTTATGAACATGTGTCAGTCGGGTTGACATATTTGGTCGTGGTTTAGGTCATAGTAGTACAAATCGCATAGAATTTACACCGACTATATATATATAATAAAAGACATAATCCAAGAACATAGTAAAAACTTTCACATATACATGTATATAGCAATTTAAAAACCATATTGAAAATAACAGTAGTATGCGTCATATATATATATAACCGAACCTTTATAAAATATATTTTTATATGTATACGTATATCCATATATTAATATGATAATGGATGATTATATAAACAATGATAATAATAAATAGACAAAAAAATAAAATAATAACTCAATTACTATGAATGACTAGGGAATTACTCTTGAAATTTATTCTAAGAATTCACAAATACATAATAATTATTTGGTTCGTAGAGTTGATCTCCAAATAATGTGATTAGACTGAATAGTTCAAATCAAATGAGTTAATAGATCAAACATAGTTTGAATTGGATACATATCGTATCGAGATAACTTTAGTATTACCATTATTAAATATTGAAAAACCAACCAAAGAATACCCACTTTGAAAGAAAAACAAATTTAAATACTGCTAGGTTGATGAAATACTAAACATGGACTGATTTTGTCAAAAACAATTAAAATAAGAATTTACCTGGTGTTTATTAGCACATGTATAATGACTTTAATAGCAGAATTGAATTAAAAAGTTTCTTGGGAAAGCGATGAACTCACATATTTAGGCTTCAATGGTTTGTCTAAGAAGGGTCCTACAATTTGTTTTGTTTTGCCCAAGCAATAGAGTGCACCGACTTAAAGAATCGGTGTTCTTTGGCACCACCAGCTTTGAGGACGGCGAAGGCTTGGAGGGCACGAATGAGAGTTTAACGCTAGTACTAGGGATTTCGATTAGGGCGATAAAATATTTTTTTAGGGTTTCGGTGAGATGTTTTTTTTACACCTCAAAATAGATATATATACATATAATATTTTTTAAAAAATAAATTAATAATAATTATAATTAAAAAAATTGAGGGTACGATTAAAGTAGAAACGTAGGGATTTATAATTCAAATTCTTAACTTGGGCTAATTACTTGATTGGTCCCAAACTTTTAAAATTACAATTTAATCTCTAAAAGTTTATCATTTCGCAAATTGGTCTCAAATCCTGATTTTCAGTTTCTTACAAATCGATTCAAAATTCTCAAAAAGCTATGGTTTTAAAGATTAGGGATTCCAAAATTAGAGTTTTTAATTTAAGATTTGAAAATTTAGGGTTTCTGAATTGGGGGAAATTTTAGGGTGTTATAGTTAGACTATACATCACGCATGATAGTCCCTAGGGAAATAAAGGTACACGATTAATTTGATTAATTTTGTTTTAGTCATTCTCATGAATCTTAATGCTATCATTGATTTTATGGTAAGTTTTGATTTGAATGCTTGTTGCGTTGTTTCATCAAGTAGCCTAATCAATTATAAAATGAAAATAATTGTTTGTTGTGGTGTTCCCAAGCAGACTAATTTCTTGGATATGAGAAATTTATCTTTAAGCCTATGATCAAAGTTACGGTTGGATGAAAATCACACCTTTGGATTGAAAGTTCAGTAAGATTGATCTTTATTACTTTTATTTTCAGTTTTTATTTTTTATATTTAATTTTAGTTTGATACACCAAACCCCCCATTTTAATTTATTATTTTAACATTGAGGTTCTAATTTCAACTCTCTTGGGATTCAACCTGATCTCACTATTATGACAAGTTAGTTTAGTAAAACTAGTTTTTATTTTGCAGGACTTTGACAACCCTGCCAATGTCCATCTTAAGAGATTTATGTTCAATCGTTTTATCTGCAAGGTGTGTGTGCATTGTCAAAGAGTTAAGAATACGTATACACATATACTACTTTATAATCACCTTTAGTTATGAGAGAGGATGATAATACAACATGTTTTGTATTAATTTAAAAAAAATAATTTTTGAGTTATAAGTAATTTTGGGGAAAAATAATACATAAAAAATAATTTTTTAAGTTAAATTTGTTTTAAAAGTGACTTTTTTAGAGTTTAGCTATTGTCAAAAGTACTTCTGAAAAATTATCTATTTGTCGTTATTTATATCAAAAATTCTTTTATATTTTTAATAAGACTAAGAGGTAATTTTGCTCATGTAATAATTCTAAATTAGCAATGTTGTCCGTTAATTTTTAATTGCCTCAATTTAGCTCTTTTAGTTTTCCAAAAGTAGCATGTTGCCCATTTTTTTATTTCACCAATTTAGCCTTCAAATTCTTGAATTGCACCAATCACATCCCTCTGACTGTCGTTAACTAACAAAATTGTTATCACCCGTCGTCATTTTTCATGTCAAACACGTCGTCGTTAAATAATAATAATGTTTGAGTTAACATGCACATATGCCATTTTCTTTAAAAAATAATGTCATTTAATAAGATGATGTTGGGTCTGCTTTTAATGGCGTGATAGTACAATTGACATGCTTTTTTATTAAAAAAAGTTTAAATTTAAATTAATTGATTATAAAACTATCTATTCGAACTACCGCGTCATCAAAACTGACTCGTCATCATCAACATGTTAAGACAATTGACGATAATGACTGATGTTTAAGCACATAACGACCACGTGCACAAAAATTAACGGTCTTGATAGTCAACACAATTAAAAGGCGATATTGATACGATTCAGGAGTTTGAGGGTTAAATTGATTAAATTAAAAAGATGGAAAACATTGTTGATTTTGGAAGACTACGATGGCTAAATAGATCCAATTAAAAAGGAGAGACATCCTTACTTAACTAGGCTTAAGATGCTTCCTGGCTCTATTCGTCAATTTAGGGGACACATGATGAAAAAGAAGATTATTGGCTCTGGAATTACTCTCCAACTATTTGAATGAAATTATCTTTTCATGTGGTTGCCTTTGTTCTCGAAGTGATTAGGACAAGCACTGGTCTCTATGCTTTACTTATAAAGTGCATTCCCTTCACCTTAAATTTTCATTGTGACACATGCTACTTTGGATATTGCAGGTTCATATTGTACAAAGGGGTGCTGTCCGACCCTTGATTGAAATGCTTTACTCTCCTGATGTGCACCTTAACTGAAAGAGATGTCAGCCTTTGCTTTGGGGAAGTTGGCACGGGTTATAATTGCTATTTCTTTGTTGTACAATTTCAAGCATTCATTAGTGCTGTGAAAGATGCTTAATGGCTTTTGTCTTCAAATCTTGCTAATGCTTGTCCTTTTTTTCTGAGATAATAATGTGATCGCTTATCTCTACTTAAAATATTTGTTTCTAAATAAAACTTGAAGTTAATTTAGTTTATGAATTCATGCCGGTTTCTAACACAAAATTTATTCTATAATGCATCAATCCAATTGCTTGTTCTTTTGGTTCCACGATTGTCGTAAGTCATGTAATTATCGTGGCTTTGTCGAAATGTAGCCAATATGCATCTCTTGGCTTTCACTCTTGTGTTTCTCTTTGATTTCCTTCCTAGGCGGCCTGCTCCAATGCCTTACTGGTCTCTAGGTATGTGTAGCGACGTTTTTTGAAAACTTTGAGGTGTTACTACCCCTTTACTCCGGTGTCACCTAGAAGAACCAGGTTTTAATTTGAAAGATTTTTTTTTAAAGAAAATCAGTTAAAATTAGAGTCGCCACCGGCCATTTTAAAGGGTAGACCGGACACCGAAAATAAAACCAGAGATTTAAAAGGGTTCAGGAGTCGGTTATACGCGGGGAAGGATGAACACCCCCGTCGTGCCCAAAATCGGTACCAAGACCATTACCGCTTAATTAATATTAAACTTTGTGAATTAAAGTGATAAATCGTATCGAAATTTGGTTATGCAAATGAGTAGATTTTAAAAGTCCTGATATTCGAGAAGGAACGTCCGAACCACCACCACTACGACTGATACTGGCCTCGTTCGTTCCCGAATAAAAGGACATCGCATGACATTTGATATTTCGAATGCAACTTAACATGGCATATGACCAAAGATATATCAAGAATAAATAAATAATGCCTAAACCAATGTGAATATGTCAACAAAAACATGTGAAATAAATAAAGCATAAAAAGACAAATATCTAAACATGATATTTAAATGCCTGATCAAGGTGCAAATAAGTAAAGAATATGCGTAAATAAAGAAATGAGATACCTTAAACGAAATAAAATGAGTGAACCAAAATAACTAAATATACGTCATGATAGAACTTACACAATGAATGTGTTAGAAGATAGCAGAGAGGAATGCCATCAACTAGGGCGCTATTGGCCACTAACCACTCGCTCGCCAGCCGCTCGGGCTCCGCGTTTCAAGTTCGTTATCCTAACCGTCTCCTCTGCTCCACCGGGAGCCCGACCCCTTCTTCTATCTTATCTACTGTCTTGCTTCTTGGCTCCCTACAGCTCCAGCCGCTCGCTGTAATAGCTTGCTTCTCGGGTGGGTCGCGTAAATCCAAGAATAAATAATAAGATAAAATAATATCATTTAAACGAACAATACAAAATTAAGAACAATACAACAATATATAAATCAAATCGATTTGGAACCAAAAGGAACGTGTTGAGGCCTACACGAACGCAGTTTCCTCAAGACAGATTTTCGGCCACTCCTATGGTGCTCGAGTTCATTGGTCGTCTGTCTCCCAGGATACAACAACATAAGATCAGCCACAGTTGCACTACTATGGAGATCACGAACCGACCCTTGCCTTCGCCTATCACCGAAAACCACTTGTAAAATCCACAGAGTAAAACAATAAAAAAATTCTCTTAGGGCATTAGGGCGAATTCTCTTACTAACATTTAGCACGAAGACTGCAAAGCCAAACCTCTGATTAGGCCTTGCCTGGCGGCCCCTGGGATGGGGAAGACGAGCAGACCTCCACCGGCCGGAGAGATCCGATCGAGACCTCACACTCTCACCCACTCTTGCTCTCTCTCTCACCCTCTCACTCTATCTCTCTCTCATCTTTTTTACCCGACCTGTTTTGAACCCGACCTGTTTTGAACCTGAACTGTTGTTGACCTGAACTAATGTAGATCTGGCTAAAAATGTTAAATAATTTAAAGTGTAAACTGTTCATTATAAACTTAATAATTTTTTAGTAGATTATGTTAATTTCATTACTTAGAAAAATTTTATCTTCCATTATACTTAGAAATTTGTCTTAATTTGTAACTACATTATGTATAATAAAATTATATACTTAGAAGTTTGTTTAAGTATAAAAATATATATTATGTATAATAAAATTATATACTTAAAAGATTTGTCATAATTTTTACTAAGTATATAATATATTAGTAATATATAGATAATATAATATATTAAACTTATTATGCTTTATTATATAATATATATTATGTTAACTTTATTATGTTCATAAACTTTATTATGTTCATAAAATTAAAATAAATACAAAATATAAGTTAGTATTATGTTTAACAGAAAGTTAATGTTATTATAATTATATAACATGTGAACAATTGTCTTTCAATTATATAATGTATTTTAGATAGGCCCCTAAAACCTATAATGTATAAATAATATATATATATATATATATATATATATATAAACTTATAACTTATAATTATAAGTTATATAATGTATTTATAATATAATAATTAATAATTAGTAATAGTTTGGGTCTTGGGCCTTTGGGCTCATATCTCACCACCCATTTATTTGAGATGGCCCCTAAAACCTACAATGTATAAATATATATATATATAAACTTATAACTTATAAGTTAGGCTTAATGCATTAAATGCCCCATAACGTTTACCCCATTTCTCATTTTGGTACCTAATGAATTTTTTCGGCCATTTTGCCCCTTAAAGGTTACGCCGTTACCCTAATAACTCCAAAAATAAACGCCGTTTGAAAAAAAATCAATAGCTAATAAAACAAGGCCACGTCACCCTCTTTATTTATAATTTCTGAATTTAAATAATAATTTCAAAAATGAAATAAATATAATATAATAATAAAAAAATAAAAAAATGCCCCTTTGAAAACCAGCCCAAAAATGCCACCTAACCACCATCAAAACCATGCCCCAGAAACGCGTCCATCCACCGCCAACGGCGACCACCACCACAACGGAGGTGGCGGCCACTCCCTCGCTTCCCCATCTTTCCAACGCCACCAAACTTACTACCCTCACCGCTCTTTCGCCTGGAGCCATTGCGTCGTAAACCGGGAGAACGGGCGACGCGTCGGGCTTGACAGGCGGGGCGGGTTTCTTTAAACGGTGGGTTTTGGGGTCAACTTCGGGAGCTCCTTCTGGTTTGACGGCGGAGATTGATCGAAGACTTCTACGGTTGTTGAAATCTTGTTGTACTGATCGAGGAATTAATAGGTGTTCGATGCCGTGGATGACACCGTCTGGACGGTTAACGGCATTGGGGTTAATGAGCCTGGTTGTGCCGATGAATTTAACCCCGGACGAATGTTCAGTGCAGAGCTGAAGTGGGTGGTTGGACAAGGTAGGGTGGAGGAGTGAGTCGGATGTGGAATTGGGCTCAATCCTGGCGGGCACAATGTGGTAGAGCAAGAGAGTCTGGAGAGACTTGAGTTTGGTGGCGTTGGAAAGGTGGGGCAGCGAGGGAGTGGCCGCCACCTCTGTTGTGGTGGTGGTCGCCGTTGGCGGTGGATGGACGCGTTTCTGGGGCATGGTTTTGATGGTGGTTAGGTGGCATTTTTGGGCTGGTTTTCAAAGGGGCATTTTTTTATTTTATTATTATTATATTATATTTATTTCATTTTTGAAATTATTATTTAAATTCGGAAATTATAAATAAAGAGGGTGACGTGGCCTTGTTTTATTGGCTATTAATTTTTTTTTCAAACGGTGTTTATTTTTGGAGTTCTTAGGGTAACGACGTAACCTTTAAGGGGCAGAATGGCCGAAAAAATTCATTAGGTACCAAAATGAGAAATGGGGTAAACGTTAGGGGGCATTTAATGCATTAAGCCTATAAGTTATGTAATGTATTTATAATATAATAATTAATAAAAAATAATAATTAGTAATAGTTTGGGCCTTGGGCCTTTAGGCTCATATCTCACCACCCATTTATTTGAGATTGCCCCAAAAACCAATAATGTATAAATATAATATATATATATATACATAAACTTACAACTTATAATTTATATAATGTATTTATAATATAATAATTAATAATAAATTATAATTAATAATAGTTTGGGTCTTTGGGCTCATATCCCACCACCCATTTATTTGAGATGGGCCCCTAAAACCTATAATGTATAAATATAATATATATATATATATATATAAACTTATAACTTATAAGTTATATAATATATTTATAATATAATAATTAATAATAAATAATAATTAGTAATAGTTTGGGTCTTGGGCCTTTAGGCTCATATTCCACCACCCATTTATTTGAGATAGGCCCCTAAAACCTATATAGTATGAATATAATATATATATATATTATATAAACTTATAACTTATAATTTATATAATGTATTTATAATATAATAATTAATAATAAATAATAATTAGTAATAGTTTGGGGCTTTGGGCTCATATCCCACCACCCATTTATTTGAGATGGGCCCCTAAAACCTATAATGTATAAATATAATATATATATATATTATATATATATAAACTTATAACTTATAATTTCTACAATGTATTTATAATATAATAATTAATAATAAATTATAATTAGTAATAGTTTGGGCCTTGGGCCTTTGGGCTCATATCCCACCACCCATTTATTTGAGATGGGCCCCTAAAACCTATAATGTATAAATAATATATATATATATATATATATATATATATATATAGAGAGAGAGAGAGAGAGAGACTTATAACTTATAAGTTATATAATTTATTTATAATATAATAATTAATAATAAATAATAATTAGTAATAGTTTGGGTTTTGGGCCTTTGGGCTCATATTCCACCACCCATTTATTTGAGATGGGCCCCTAAAACCTATAATGTATAAATATAATATATATATTATATAAACTTATAACTTATAACTTATAATTTATATAATTTATTTATAATATAATAATTAATGATAAATAATAATTAGTAATAGTTTGGGCCTTGGGCCTTTGGGCTCATATCCCACCACCCATTTATTTGAGATGGGCCCCTAAAATCTATAATGTATAAATATATATATTATATATATATATAAAAACTTATAACTTGTAACTTATATAATGTATTTATAATATAATAATTAATAATAAATAATAATTAGTAATAGTTTGGGTCTTGGGCTTTTGGGCTCATATCCCACCACTCATTTATTTTAGATGGACCCATAAAACCTATAATGTATGAATATATATATATATATATATATATATATATATAAACTTATAATTTATATAATAATTAATAATAAATAATAATTAGTAATAGTTTTGGCCTTGGGACTTTGGGCTTTTATCCCACCACCCATTTATTTTAGATGGGCCCCTAAAACCTATAATGTATAAATATAATATATATATATATATATAAACTTATAACTTATAATTTATATAATGTATTTATAATATAATAAATAATAATTAGTAATAGTTTGAGCCTTGGGCCTTTAGGCTCATATCCCCCCACCCATTTATTTGAGATAGACCCCTAAAACCTATAATGTATAAATAATATATATATATATATATGTATATATAAACTTATAACTTATAAGTTATATAACGTATTTATAATATAATAAATAATAATTAGCAATAGTTTGGGCCTTGGGCCTTTGGACTCATATCCCACCACCCATTTATTTGAGATGGGCCCCTAAAACCTATAATGTATAAATGTAATATATATATATATATATATATATAAACTTATAACTTATAAGTTATATAACGTATTTATAATATAATAATTAATAATAAATAATATTTAGTAATAGTTTGGGCCTTGAGCCTTTGGGCTCATATCCCACCACCCATTTATTTGAGATGAGCCCCTAAAACCTATAATGTATAAATATAATATGTATATATATATTATATATATATAAACTTATAACTTATAAGTTATATAATGTATTTATAATATAATAATTAATAATAAATAGTAATATTTTGGGCCTTGGGCTTATATCCCACCACCAATTTATTTGAGATGGCCCTAAAACCTATAATGTATAAATATAATATATATATATATATATATATAAACTTATAACTTATAAGTTATATAATGTATTTATAATATAATAATTAATAATAAATAATAATTAGTAATAGTTTGGGCCTTGGGCCTTTGGGCTCATATTCCATCACCCTTCTAAGTCTATAATGTATTTATAATATAATAATTAATAATAAATAATATATATATATATTTGTATAATATATATATATACATGTATATATACATGTATGTTGTTAGTATCATAGTATGTATTATGTATACACATATACATAAATACATACATGTTTGTATAATATATAATTATATATTGTAATTTATATACATGTGAATACATAAAACACATATATATACACATAATCACATATATTTATGGAAAATACTTTGATGCACAAGTTTGTGTAAACTTTAGTTTACACAAGCCCTTTAATTTTAGGGTTTAGGGTTTAGGGTTTTAGGTTAGGGTTTAGGGGTTTAGTATGTATGGTATATAATTTAAAGTTTATGGGTAGAATTTAGAATTTAGAGTTTAAGATTTAGGGCTTAGGTTTTAGGTTGCTAGGGTTTGTGATTTAGATTTTAAATTTTATAAAAGGAATGTGTAAAAAAAATTTACACAGCTTGTGCATCAAAGTATTTTCCTCAAAATAAAACCCTATATTTATACTTATAAAGTTATTATAATAATTAAAAGTTATATTATATTATAATAAATAATAAATAATATTAAATTATAATATATATGGCGGGAAAATTTATTTTGAAACCGCCCAATTCCCAAATTGAGGTAAATTATAAATAAAGCCCTTTTATATTATATAAGTTTTTTATTCAAGTCCTTTAAGTTTTAATTTAATTCAATTGAGTTCTTAAAACTTTATTTTTACTTCAAATTAACTCTTATTTATTATTTTTTCACTATAGTCCATAAAACTTTGTTTTTATTCAAAATTGAGCCTATTATAGTCCATAAAACTTTATTTTAGTCCAAATTAGCTCTTATTTATTATTATTTTTTTCACTATAGTCCATAAAACTTTGTTTTTATTCAAAATTGTTCATTTCTGGTGAACCTGAATTAACCCGAACTGAAATGAACCCGACGACCTGAAATTACCCGACTTGAAATGAACCCGACCTGAAATGAAACCGACCTGAAATGAATCCGAACTGAAATGAACCCGACCTGAAATTTACCCGACCTGCAATTTACCTGCCAATTAACTGATTTTACCCGACCTGTTTTTACCCGATCTGCAACGAGTTTGACCTGAAATGGACCTGACCTGAAAATTGATCCGACCTGAAATGGACCCGACCTGCAAATTATCCGACTGCAATGGACCCGCACCCGACCCGAGTCGAGTCAAAAAATTTTTTTTACCTGAAATGACCTGTATCCGATTTTACCTGACCTGAAACATGTCCGATTACCTGTTTTTACACCCCTAGTCTTAACTACAAAAATGAACAAATCCTTATACGAAGTCAATATTTAGAAGGGCTACATAAATATAAACATAGAGCAAGGCCCTACTCAACCCAATGACATAAAGCTTAAAAAGGGTAAAGTTAATTAGAGAAAAATAACATTTTAATTAGGAATGAATTTCTTTTTAACTGTGATGTTAATAATGATACTGCTTTTTCCCCTTGAAAACCGATGGTTTTACTTCTTATTGTGCATAAAAGATGTTTGAGTTAATTATGGTGGAAGTTTAATTATAGTTACTTATTCATTTGGTCTTCTGATAGTTTATTTAGTTATTTTTCTAAAATCATAGGTGGCTAAACTGATAATGAATTCAGAAGTTAGTTTATTGCTGAATATGATTTTTTTTTTATTGTTGAATCTGATTGTGTTTACCTCTATATTTTGTGTTTACCTCCTATTGAATTTACATTCCTACTATTGGACAAATCTGTTTGAATCCCTTTTCCAACTCCGAGTTATATATATTTATATGGTCGTTTTTTCAAATCTACTCAAGCATGAACAAATCTAATGAATAATTTGATCATCAACCTGTTTTGAATACAAAAATAAGCGAATTTATTGAAGTTCCATTCAAACTGTTCTTACCAAGTTTTGGAAGTTTCAAAGACATAGCAAAAGTTCTTAGATAATTTGCTCATGCAGTCAACAACTAAAGGTTACCCTGAATAATTTAAAGCTCGGGGTCCACGGTCTCATTAAAAGTCTTAACCCACGAATCCTTGACAGCTTCTGGAACCAGTTTTTGACCGACATTGGTGTTCCACTGTTCATTTTCAGCATCGGTTTGCTGTTCTCCAAGTGTTACAACTGATGTCTGCACATTAGACTCGTGATCATTTTCTGCATCAGTAAGAATCCATTTTACTTTCTTAGGAGGGTTTGGGAAGTCGAATTCGATACACAAAGTTTGCTTCCTCTTTTTACTTTGTTCATCCCTCGAATTCTCGTCGGCCTTCTCATGTGATACCTATACATATTATGCAAACGTAGAATATCATAAGAGCAACTAAGACGTCAATGCTAAGATAGTATTATTCGAAGCTCACCTTGGACTGTTCTTCTCCTCGTAAACTAGAATCGGTGTCTGGTCATGGTTATGCCCCGATGCTTGCTCGTTATTGTTTTCAGGTTGCTGGTTGTTTTGTTGCCTATTCCTTGCTCGCAAGTACTTGTGAACATCCTTCAATCTTCGGAACCGACTCCTTGCCCCTGGCTGTAATTGAGGATATAAGCCCTATTAATCTCCATGAAAATGGATGGTTAAAACATAATGATGAAACAGAAGTTCCATATTATTATTTACCTTTCATGGATATTAGAAAAGCACCGATTATATTAGCTATTGATTTTGAAGTCTTTCGTAGAAATAAAATAGTTTCATAATTATTGTGATAAATGTATACATACATTACCATTCAGCAACCAAGATGTGAAAGCTAAGTTACACTAGTTGTTCTACGCTCACCTCAGATTCATCTCCAAGTTCTAGAGTTACTGGTTTGTGTTCATGTTTTTGCTCTGACGTTTGATCATAACCGTTTTCAGGCTGCGTTCGAGATAGTTCCCGATCATTTTCGTGTCGTGGACGAAATGGTTGCTGATCGTTTTGCTTTCCTTTCATCTCTTCCATGTGCTGCTGAGCAGCCTTCCATGATCGAAACTGTCTATTTGTCCCTGGCTCATAGTAAAACTGCAATCGAGGATACAAGCTTTATCAATCCAATTGCAGTATGTTTTTGAAAATCACATAATTTTAGGAAATTAAAAAAAATGGATCACTCCAGTATAAAAAAAATTTCAGTTATTCATAGCATATATAACGACAAATATGTGATGATAATGTTGAATATTGTAATTTAAAACATAACATTTTAAGAATAAGTGTGACTTTTGATAATTTTTATGATGAATGTGCGTGACTACTTATCATGAATGGATATGACTATGCATGATGAATATATATGACCATGTATGATGAAAAAGTGCAATGAATAGTTTTGACTATTCTAATAGTCGGTTACAATCCCTATATAAAGGATTGTAAGTGATGAAGCAAAGCAATTCTATTCCAAGTTGTAAGTGTATTTTGAGGTGCGTTAATAATTTTCTTCCTCTCTACAAGATTGTGTTATTTTACTTCTATATTCCCAACAGATAATATATAGAAATATTATAGGACAAATTAGCAAACCTAGATAACTTAATTTCATAGAGATTGGAAAGGATCTAATACATCTCGAGTTTTTTTTAGAAATAAAATGGATTCAACACTATTTTCATAAATATACTGACATATTTTGAGAAGATTCAAAAAAAAAAAAATAGTTGGATCCATCTTATATAAAATATTTTTACTTTTGACGGCATGTATAACGATAAAATAACACAAACGAATGTATCTACAAATAAATGCATGTATTCATATTAACGAATGTATCTATAAGTAAATGCATGTAGTCATATTCAATTAACAACTAAACAACGACCATGAACATAAGATTAAATCGATGAAACAAATTGAAAAGTAGTGAAATAACCTTATCCACTTTTCCAATATACTTAAGTGATGTTCGAGGTCTTTGTTCAACAAGCCACCCCTTTGGTAATTTAAAAATCTGCCCATCTGCATACGAAGGCAAAAGTAGAGGGTGCTGAACTTGACCATAAACATGATCTGCAGGTGACAACCAAGCCAAAGGCTCAGCTCCAGTAACAATGGGCTCATGTTCTTCAATTTCAGGCAAATTTTCTTCGGTTTCGGGACAAGTTTTTACAGTTTCTTCTACTTCTCCTATCTTCACATCATATTATAAGAGCAAAAATGTAAGTGTATAATGTCATAAGAGCAGCCAAGGCGTCAAAACTAAGTCACAGTATTATTCGACGCTCACTTTTGGTTGTACTCCATGTACTAAAATTGGTTTCTGGTTGTCTTGTTGCCCTTTCCTTGCTCGCAAGAACTTGTGAACATCCTTCAATCTTTGGAACCGGCTCCTTGCTCCTGGCTGTAATTTTTTTCTAAGCCGATTAGATTTTATTAATAAAATTGCAACCGTTTTCTGAGGTTACAATTTAAAATAACGCAAGGCCAAGTACAAACCATCTCAAAATTTTTACAACTACAAAATCACGACAAGCCTAATAACAGCATCACACCAACAGGACTTAACAGCACTAAGGATTTACATCCTCTCATATATATACAAAAATGCAAAAAAATTGAGTTGTCCTAATAGTTTTTAACAAGGCCAAAGAAAGCCCCTCATGCCTATAAGATGCAAAACTTATGATCACCTGCATAGAAACTGACAAATTCGATAGGAATATTCGAATCTACATCCACATTTGCCACGCCTAGACCTTTGGAAGATTTGCTAAAAGGAGTCGAATTTAAACATGGAGCAAGCACTGATTACATTATCATTCAGCAACCAAGATGCGAAAGCTAAGTTACAGTAGCTGTTGCACACTCACCTCAGATTCATCTCCAAGTTCTAGAGTCACTGGTTTGTGTTCATGTTTCTGCCCTGTCGCTTGATCATAATCATTTTCAGGCTTCGGTCGAGATAGTTCTCGATCTTGATTATGATCATTTTCTGGTCGCATCCGAAGTGGTTGCTGATAGTTTTGCTTTCTTTTCATCTCTTTCACGTGCTTCTGAGCAGCCTTCAATGTTCGAAACTGCCTTCTTGTCCTTGGCTCATAGTAAAACTGCAATTGAAGATACAATAGGTTTATGCTAGGTTTCAATAGAGTCTAGGTTTATTCGAACATCTAGCCATACTTAAGGGACCGAGTGTCCCTTCCCGCTTAATAGTTAATTTTTATTAAACCAATTTCAAGTTAAAATGTTCAAAACCTTGGTTTGCTACCATATATGAAAAGGTACATATAAGGAAAGAACTGGTTTTATATGGTTTTTTTGTTTTGGATTAATATTTTAACAGCTGAATAGTTATATATCAAGTTGTATTTTATATTCTATTTATATATAAAAAATATGAATCCTATAAAAATTGTTGTGTAAAATTATTATGATTTCACACTAATTTAAAGGAGTAATCGCAATACATATTAGACAACCATTCTTTACTTATATCTTATTATATTTGACAACCACCAACATGCGCTTAATCACGAAATAAGATTTGATTTTTGAGTGTTGAGACATAAAAAAAATATAAAAAAGAGGCAAATGCCCTTAATCACCTAGCCAATGCACAGTGTGTTTAAATCCCCAAGTTGACAATTTTTCAGATGGAATAAGCGAAACCATCGAGCAATGATCAAAACAGCTCAAAAGATTAGAAAGAAATCAAGAACAAAACTCAAGGTCCATTCAAACTGTTCTTACCAAGTTTTACAGGTTTCAAAGATATGGCAAAAGTTTTTCGATAATTTGTTCATGCAGTCAACAACTAAAGGTTACCCTGAACGAATTACAGCTCGGGTGCTTTGTTCTTAAGAGTCCACGGTCACATTAAAAGTCTTAGCTCATGAATCCTTGACAGCTTATGGAACCAGTTTTTGATATTCTCATGTGTTTCCTATACTTGCTCGTGATTGAGGTGGTTGCTGGTTGTTTTGTTGCCATTTCCTTGCTCGCAAGTACTTGTGAACATCCTTCAATCTTCGGAACCGACTCCTTGCCCCTGGCTGTAATTGAGGATATAAGCCCTATTAATCCATAGTTTTGATCCATGAAAATAGATGGTTAAAACATGAATGGTGAAACAGAAGTTGATGTAATTGAGGATATATTAATGATTATGCAACTAAAATTAAGTATATACAAATGTACAAAAATATACACATTACCATTCAGCAACCAAGATGCGAAAGCTAAGTTACAGTAGCTGTTCCGTGCTCACCTCAGATTCATCTCCAAGTTCTAGAGTCACTGGTTTGTGTTCATGTTTCTGCCCTGACTCTTGATTGTAATCGTTTTCAGGCTGCGGTCGAGATAGTTCCCGATCTTGATTGTGATCATTTTCAGGCTGATCGTTTTGCTTTCCTTTCATTTCTTTCACGTGCTTCTTAGCAGCCTTCAATGTTCGAAACTGCCTTCTTGTCCCTGGCTCATAGTAAAACTGCAATTGAGGATACAAACTTTATCATCCCGTATTAGAAAGTATCGTGCAATGTATTGACATAATTTCAGGAGATTAAAAAAGTGGGTCGATCTTATATAAAATATTTCAGTTTTTGATTGCATCCAAATATCGTGACAAATATAAATAACTGCATGCGATGATAATATCATATGACAATTTAGCAAACATGTGATGAAACAACCTTGTCCACTTTTCCAAGGTACTTTAGAGACGTTCGAGGTCTTCGTTCAACAGTCCATCCCTCTGGTAATTCAAAAATCTTCCCATCTACATAAGATGGCATAAGTAGAGGGTGCTGGACTTGATTATGAACACGATCTGCGGCTGGTATCGAAGCCAATGACGTTTGATCGTAATCGTTTTCAAGCTAAGTTACTGGTTTGTGTTCAGGTTTTTGCCATTATGCAACCAAGATATGAAAGCTAAGTTACAGTAGCTGTTCCACACTCACCTCAGATTCATCTTCAAATTCTAAAGTTACTGGTTTGTGTTCAGGTTTTTGCCCTGACGTTTGATCGTAATCGTTTTCAAGCTGCGGTCCAGATAGTTCCCGATCATTTTCCGGTCGCGGAAAAGGTGGCTGCTGATCATTTTGCTTTCCTTTCATCTCTTTCACGTGCTTCTGAGCAGCCTTCCATGATCGAAACTGTCTATTTGTCTCAGGTTCATAGTAAAACTGCAATTGAGGATACAAATGAATGATCAATTAGAAGATCGATTTTTAGATGTAAATGAAAGTAACTACAAACATTTATATTATAAACAACTTATATTTCTAAATGTTATTGTATGTGACCAAAATATATTAGTTTATGACAAATGAATAGATACAAATATATGAAAATATCATTGCAACGAATCTACATGAAAGATACATAACATTCCTAGAGATTGAGAAGGATCTAATACATTTGTAGTCTTTTTTTAAAATACAATAATTTAAAGATTATATAAATAAATCTATTGACAAATATACATAATTGCATGTGATGATAATATATAGAAATGTCATATGAAAAATTAGCAAACATGCGTAACTTTCATAGATGATTGGAATGGATCTAATATATTTCGAGTCTTTGTTAGAAATAAAATGACTTCAATGTTATTGTCATACACGTGTTGACATACTTTGAGGAGATTTAAAATAGTAATTTGATCGATCTTATATAGAATATTTCTACCGTTGACAACACGTGTAACGACTAATGTCGTTATAAAATAACTAACAAACGTACGCATCTACAAGTGAATGCATGTAGTCATAAGAATAAGCTTATACCAAAAACATATATTAAGGCTTTTATGCGGTAAACATGCCAACAATCTTCAACAGAATTCTTCAGTTTATCACTTATTAATTGGGGAAACGTTATAGGCTAGCCATCATCTTAATTGTGAGAATACTCACAAATTATTCCTTTTAGTTACAGTTGTTTCCACAAGCCTAAAACAAAGATTTGTAGACCTTTGGCATAATCTAGATTTTCTAGATTCGTAGAGTCTAGGCTAGGTTTCTTCAAGCTTACATTTGGGCATAAAATCAACTTATTTGGGGATTTAGAACATAAACAATAGAACAACTTGTGAACATAAGATTAAATCGAAGAAACAAGTTGAAAGGTAATGAAACAACCTTTTCTACTTTTCCAATGTACTTTTGTGAGGTTCGAGGTCTTCGTTCAACAACCCATCCCTCCGGTAATTCAAAAACCTTCCCATCTACATAAGAAGGCATAAGTAGAGGGTGCAGAACTTGACCATGGACATGATCTGCAGGTGGTTTCCAAGCCAATGGCTCAGCTTCAATTATAATCTGCCCTTGTTCTTCGATTTTGGGCAGTGTTTCTTCAGATTTGAGACTAGTTTCTGCTTTTTCTTCAATTTCCAGCTTCACATCAGATGCTTTTGGCCAAAATATTGAATCGGTAACACCCTCCATTTGCAGCTACTCTATGTGCTTAGAAAAAAAATCCCAAGAATTCAAAACCAAATTGGTTTCTTTATCAACATAGCACTTGCAGGTCCAATGAGTCAAATATATAACCGAAAAAGGTTATGAAATAAAGACGAAAATTAAATTTAATTTTGAAATTGAGATTCTTTTGAGTTGTTAAGCCATGCAACCAAGTAGAGAGGGACATGTGGGGAGCGTAAGAAACAGACTTCTTGAATTTGGAAAAAAGTAAATGATTACTAATGCTTAATATTTTTTTGTTTAACCACTAGTTTATGACTTATTGACCAACTAATTTTTAATTATGTTTTGGGGAAGCTCATTATATAGGTGTTCCTCCTAATCCAATTTTATCAATTTATAATGTCCGGATTCGAACTTTTAACTTTACTTAAGGTACCTTGCGCCTCATCCCGCTTAATAGTTATTTTTTTATTAAGCAAAATCCAAGTTAACATTTACAAAACCTTCCTTTGCTACCATAAAAAAAAACTAAAGTTGTATTACATCCTTTCCTATCTCTATGAAAGTTACGTAGGTTTGCTAATTTGTCGTATGATATTACTATGTATTATCATCGCATGTAATTATGTATATATGCTCTTATCTTATAATGATATTTGTCGTTATGTATGCTATCAATAACGGAAGTAATCGTTAAGTGTTGGCTGCTATATATGGCAAGACACATTGCACTTTCAATGAAAAAATTCAGGTTTAAATCTTGGAGATACTTTATTAGAAGGGAGAGCCATAAATATCGAGCATGGACCATAAAGACATGATCTATACCAAAAAGAATAACTGAAATATTTTATATAAGATATTTTTGTATATTCGTCATATGATATTTTTGTATATATATTCACATTTATTCATTTGTCATAGTTCAATAACTAACATATTATCATCACATGCATTAACATTCATCAATATATGTTTGTTATTATTTTAAAACGATGTTTGTAGTTACATATATCATTAATGTATCTATGTATATATCAACTAAAAAATGAAAATTTTAAAATATTATTTTGATACAATGATTATATTACTCAAACTTCTCTTCACCCGTAAATAAGAAGATATTAAATGCTGAAGCATACTCGCCCACTATGCCAACTAGTTAGAAATTTGGATTGATAAAGCTTATATCCTCAATTGCAGTTTTACTATGAGCCAGGGACAAATAGGCAGTTTCGAACATTGAAGGCTGCTCAGAAACACGTGGAAGAGATGAAAGGAAAGCAAAACGATTAGCAGCCACCTCAGCCGCGACTGGAAAATGACCGGGAACTATCTCGACCACAGTCTGAAAACTATTACGATCAAACGTTAGGGCAAAAACATGAACATAAACCAGTAACTCTAGAACTTGGAGAAGAATCTGAAGTGAGCTTGGAACAGCTTTCGCATCTTGGTTGCTGAATGGTAATATATTAATTTATATACATTTATCACAATAATTCTGAAGCTATTTTATTTCTGTGAAAGACTTGAAATCAATAGCTAATGTAATCCATGAAAGGTAAATCAAAATTTGGAAATTCTGTTTCATCATTATGTTTTAACCATCCATTTTCATTGAGATCAAAACTACGGATTAATAGGACTTATATCCTCAATTACAGCCAGGGCAACATCACAACCAACAACCACCTCAATCGCAAATGAGTCAATTAGTCGGCCAATGTGTCAGAAACTAGGGTTAAACAAAAAAATTAACTAGGGTGACCCTCCTAGTCCAGTTTTATCCATTTACAATGTTCGGATTCGAGCTTTTGACCTTGCTTAAGGGACCTAGTGTCTCATCCCGCTTAATAATTATTTTTTATTAAGTAAAATCCAAGTTAACATTTACAAAACCTTCCTTTGCTACCATAAGAAAAACTAGAGATGTATTAGATCCTTTCCTATCTCTATGAAAGTTATGTATGTTTGCTAATTTGTCGTATGATATTTTTATTAGAGGTTTTAGTTTTTGGGTTTAGGATTTATGATTTAGATTTTAAGGTTTAGGATTTATATTTAGGGTTTATGTTTTAGGGTTTTAGGTTTAGGAATTTAGATTTTAAATTAAAAAAATTAAAAAATAGTATATTATATTTTCGAGTAGCTTGCGAGCTTTTCAAGTAGCTCGACTCGTTAAGAACTCAAGCCGAGTTTGAGCTCGAATCGAGTCCAATCGAGTCATGTGTTGATCAAGCTTTGACAGAATCGAACTCGAGTAGTTTGCGATCTGTCTCGTCTCATTTACATCCCTAGCATCAACCTCTTTGTGGTTGCTTAAAAATTCAAAAGAGTTTTAAAATTACAAATTCACTCCAAATAATCTAACTATATATTACGTCGGTGAATGAAAGATTGTGTTATTGGATGAGTTGCTAGTTTGGTCAACATTTTAGTGTTAATTACGCTTAAATGATTGATTTGTGGTGCTGAATTATGGTCTATTGTGTGCTTTTCTGTGCAGGACTCCATGGCTTGAAAACAGATTAGAAAACGGTTGGATTCTGCAAGTTTTCTGGATTCATGGCTGACAAGCGTCATTTTACTCGCCTAAATAAAATAAAATAAACCTCTTCAAAATAAAATAAAGAAATTAAAGTAGAATAGAGGAAGAGGGTCGATCCACAAGGAGTTTTGTTGGAATCGCTGACTGAGTCTTGTCCTGATTTAGATCCCAAAAGTAGCTAAACAAAATAAATGATAAAAAGGGGGGTTTGACGTGATTTAAGTGACGAGAGAATAATAAACAATCAAGGAAAAATGCAGTAAATAAAGTGAGAAATGAAGTAGAAAAAACACTAATAAAAAATCAGCCTCGAGCAAGCTTTGTCAATTCTCACGATCATTGAAAATAGATTTTTATTCGGGATTCATGTGGGTTACAAATAAGATGTCAATGATAAGATAATATATTCAAATCTCACCTTGGACTGTTATTCTCCTCCGTAAACTAGAATCGGTGTCTGCTCATCTTTTTCCCAGTCGCTTGCTCGTTATTGTTTTCAGGTTGCTGCTGGTTGTTTTGTTGCCATTTCCTTGCTCGCAATTACTTGTGAACATCCTTCAATCTTCGGAACCGACTCCTTGCACCTGGCTGTAATCGAGGATATAAGCCATGTTAATCCAGAGTTTTGATCTCCATGAAAATGGATGGTTAAACATAATGATGAAACAGTAGTTTCGTATTTTGATTTACCTTTCATGGATAATAGATAAGCATGAATTATTGTGATAAATGTATGTATACATAACCATTCAGCAACCACGATGTGAAAGCTAAGTTACACTAGTCATTCCACGCTTACCTCACATTCATCTCCAAGTTCTAGAGTTACTGGTTTGTGTTCATATTTTTGCCCTGACGTTTTGATCGTAATCGTTTTCAGGTTGCGGTCGAGATAGTTCCTGATCATTTTCGGGCCGGGGACGAGGTGGCTGCTGATCGTTTTACTTTCCTTTCATCTCTTCCACATGCTGCTGAGCAACCTTCCATGATCGAAACTTCCTATTTGTCCCTGGCTTCGGTCGAGATAGTTCCATGATCGTTTTCAGGTTGCGGTCGAGATAGTTCCTGATCATGTTTCTCCCTGTCGCTTGATCATAATCATTTTCAGGCTTCGGTCGAGATAGTTCTCGATCTTGATTATGATCATTTTCTGGTCGCATCCGAAGTGGTTGCTGATAGTTTTGCTTTCTTTTCATCTCTTTCACGTGCTTCTGAGCAGCCTTCAATGTTCGAAACTGCCTTCTTGTCCTTGGCTCATAGTAAAACTGCAATTGAAGATACAATAGGTTTATGCTAGGTTTCAATAGAGTCTAGGTTTATTCGAACATCTAGCCTTACTTAAGGGACCGAGTGTCTCTTCCCGCTTAATAGTTAATTTTTATTAAACCAATTTCAAGTTAAAATGTTCAAAACCTTGGTTTGCTACCATATATGAAAAGGTACATATAAGGAAAGAACTGGTTTTATATGGTTTTTTTGTTTTGGATTAATATTTTAACAGCTGAATAGTTATATATTGATGAGTTCTCAAATATGACATATTTCATTTGCTATTTTTCTAGTTATTTGGACATCTTGCTGCTTAATACATGTTGTTTTCGTTATATTTTGTTCAGAGATCCAATTCTGAAAATAGTAGTGAAAATGGGGCATTTCTGCAGTTTTTATTATAATTCTGTCATGACTGGCATCATGGGCACGACACCGGGCACGACGCGTCTGACGTGGCAGTGACGTGGCGACTTCTAGAAGCTTCTGGAACGCTCTGGAAGATGTTATCAGCTTATCCGATTAGATTCCTGCATTTAAATTTCAAAACATTTGAATTATTTATCTTTTGTTTATTATTTTAAATTATCTCAGCACTTTATCTTTGTAAATCTAAGCCTATAAATACCACCCTTGGTAAAGGCTTAGATCATCAATCATTTGAGTGATCATCTTCTTAGCTTTGAGTTTTTTTAGCTTTTCTTTTGTAAATAGTTTTTAGCTTTAATAAAAGTTTTTTTTCTTTATTTTCTTGTTCCATTTATTTTATGTTATTTTATTACTTTTCTAAAAATCAAGTTAAGTATGATAATCAATATCATGATTAGCTAAATCCTTTAAGCCAAGAACCAGCCAAGTCAATTCGATTCGTGAGAATTGAACTTGATTAAATTCTTTTTGGGAAATTATTTTTATCTTTCTGTTTAGATAGTTTGGCAATCGGCCTTACTAAAAGTTTTTAATCGTTTTCATATCAAAAAGGGCTCTTTGGTCTGAATTCGCTTAAAAACACAATTGGGAGGAAGGATCGGCCTGTGGCAAATTTCGACTTCATATGAACACTCTTAGCGGCGGTCCGCTAAGGAAAGATAAAATCAGAAGCGATTCTATTTTTAGACAATTTCTGAGTCGGGTTTTTCCTGCTTTATACTAAATACTTTAACGGCGATAGTCGTGGTTGATTTATTTAAGAACCGTCTTTCGAAGATAGACTTGGGAGGATTGGTTACTCGAGAGAAGAACAAGTTACGATGGGTTGGGCCTCGTAGACTGTAACCGACATGATCCCCGAAATAAAAATCTATTTCAGTGATCGAAAGAATTGAAGGAGCTGGTTCGAGGCTATTTTGCATTCTTGAATTTTCTTTATTATTATCCGCACTTTATTTATTTTCTTGTCAACATTTCAAACATCCCCCCCATTTTTCTTTTAACGCCTACTTGCAGACATTCCTGGACAGAAAGGCTAACGTGATCAAGTCACTAAACTGAAAAATCTCCCTGTGGATCGACCCTCTTTCCCTATATCTACTTAATTTCTTTATTTTATTGTTAGTCGAAAGAGGTTAATTTATTTATTTATTTTGACGGGTAAACAACGACTTGTCAAAATTGGCGCCGTTGCCGGGGAGATTTACTTTCGGCATTTTTGACTGATTTTGTTTTATTTTTTTTATGACCAGGAAAACCCACAGCAAAGGTCGTCGAGCTAAACGACATTAAACAAAGCGCTAAATGGGAGGCAACCCATTGGTTTATTTTTCGTTAATTTTTTCTTCCTTTTTAATAATTTAATTTATGTTTCATTTTTTTATTTTCTTTCTTTTTTTTACCTTAATAAATTTTATGCAGGATTTTTCTTTTCACACAGGAAGCACTTTAGCCCATGCCCTTTGCACCCTTCATTTTCCCCTCTTTTCCCATTTTTTTTTCTTTCCCACAAAACCACCAAACCCTAACAAAACACACCCATCTGTTTCACTCAGCCGCAATTCACCATGTCCCCGCACCTCCTCCACGCCGCGGTGGTCGACGACGGCAAGCCCCCAGCCCCGGTCGAGAACCCCACTCATACGGCTTCCACTACACCTCCGCCTTCTCCCCAACCGCCTGCTGTCGTTCGCAGCTCTCCAACAGCACCGCCGGACCGAGCTCCAGTCACCGTCCACCTCCCCTACGATCTCCATCACCGTCATTCCAGTCAATGTCAACGGCGGACTCATTTTCATCATTCACGGGGAGTATCTTTTGCCCTTATTTTCTCTTTATTTCTTTAATTTTTGTGAATTGGGGCAATTCATTTAAGTGAGGGGGAGGGTAGCAAACCACTTGCCATGCTTATCTGATATATGTTTGATTTTGGTTTAACTTTGAGAAAATATTTTCTTTGTCATTGCTTGCTGTCCAGCATGTTATAATTGTGATAATGCATATAAATATTTGAATGATGACATTTTGATAATCAAATGGCATGAGTATAATGATAGTTTGACATTTCTTTTCAATTTGCCTTGATTGTGATAATTGGATTTCTCACCTAGCTTAATAAAATTAGCCCAATTTTGGTAAGATTTGAGCCTTGAGCATGCATTCTTCATATTATGCTCATTTATTTTACTTGAGAGTGTCATCTTGAATTTTAGGAATCTAGAACTTGTGGCTTGCTTACAATTCGAGACTACACTAAGAACGAGGTGCTTTAAAATGATTTAGGCATTAGGCTTTAACCTTTTCCATCCCTTTCACTCTATTTTACCCTTTCTCATCGCCTAGTGAGCCTTTTGTTGGCCTTACACCCCATTTTTTTGGCTTAACCCTCAACCAAACTTTTTGATTGATCAAATGCTAGAATTGTATTGTTAGACAAAGGGGGCTGCAATTCGAATAAGGGCAGAATTTTTCCGAAAAAAAAGGAAAAAAAGAAAAAAAGAAAAAAAAGAGAATAAAAAGAAGCAATTGCTTCGAAAGAAAAAAATAAAGGAAAAGAAAAAATAGTTTCGAAAAAAAAGGAAATGTATGTTGCTTGCCCATCTTTAAGCTCCTCATTTGTTTTCATTGATTGTTGTTTGAAAAATCTTGCATTGATCATTTCTTTGATTATTTCCTTTCCATCTTTTTATCCTTTTTCTAAACCCACATTACACCTTGAATAAAAGACCTAATGATTTTTGCACTTCGATTCTAATAAAGTAGTGGAGAATTGAACTTGTTACAAGCTTATGGAAACCTTTGTTCATGCATGACTTAGAGTGCTTTTGCTTCACATTTACCTTTAAACACTTTGAGTGCTCTTGAGTGTACCTTGGTGAGGATTAAGACTAGGTTAGGATTTGATTACTACTTGATAGACGATTGAAAGAATGAAAGACTGTTCTTTGCTTATATCCACTTGGTTTGATTTGTGTCTCTTTCATGGTATTTCTTTTGCACTTGAACTATTATAATTATGCTTGATACTTGTGATGGCTTGAAGAATGCATTCTTGGTTAATATCATTTTCGGACATACTTGAGGACAAGTATGAGACAAGTGAGGGGGAATTTGATGAGTTCTCAAATATGACATATTTCATTTGCTATTTTTCTAGTTATTTGGACATCTTGCTGCTTAATACATGTTGTTTTCGTTATATTTTGTGCAGAGATCCAATTCTGAAAATAGTAGTGAAAATGGGGCATTTCTGCAGTTTTTATTATAATTCTGTCATGACTGGCATCATGGGCACGACACCGGGCACGGCGCGTCTGACGTGGTAGTGACGTGGCGACTTCTAGAAGCTTCTGGAACGTTCTGGAAGATGTTATCAGCTTATCTGATTAGATTCCTGCATTTAAATTTCAAAACATTTGAATTATTTATCTTTTGTTTATTATTTTAAATTATCTCATCACTTTATCTTTGTAAATCTAAACCTATAAATACCACCCTTGGTAAAGGCTTAGATCATCAATCATTTGAGTGATCATCTTCTTAGCTTTGAGTTTTTTTAGCTTTTCTTTTGTAAATAGTTTTTAGCTTTAATAAAAGTTTTTTTTCTTTATTTTCTTGTTCCATTTATTTTATGTTATTTTATTACTTTTCTAAAAATCAAGTTAAGTATGATAATCAATATCATGCTTAGCTAAATCCTTTAAGCCAAGAACCAGCCAAGTCAATTCGATTCGTGAGAATTGAACTTGCTTAAATTCTTTTTGGGAAATCATTTTTATCTTTCTGTTTAGATAGTTTGGCAATCGGCCTTACTAAAAGTTTTTAATCGTTTTCATATCAAAAAGGGATCTTTGGTCTGAATTCGCTTAAAAACACAGTTGGGAGGAAGGATCGGCCTGTGGCAAATTTCGACTTCCTATGAACACTCTTAGCGGCGGTCCGCTAAGGAAAGATAAAATCAGAAGCGATTCTATTTTTAGACAATTTCTGAGTCGGGTTTTTCCTGCTTTATACTAAATACTTTAACGGCGATAGTTGTGGTTGATTTATTTAAGAACCGTCTTTCGAAGATAGACTTGGGAGGATTGGTTACTCGAGAGAAGAACAAGTTACGATGGGTTGGGCCTCGTAGACTGTAACCGACATGATCCCCGAAATAAAAATCTATTTCAATGATCAAAAGAATTGAAGGAGCTGGTTCGAGGCTATTTTGCATTCTTGAATTTTCTTTATTATTATCCGCACTTTATTTATTTTCTTGTCAACATTTCAAACATCCCCCCCCATTTTCCTTTTAACGCCTACTTGCAGACATTCCTGGACAGAAAGGCTAACGTGATCAAGTCACTAAACTGAAAAATCTCCCTGTGGATCGACCCTCTTTCCCTATATCTACTTAATTTCTTTCTTTTATTGTTAGTCGAAAGAGGTTAATTTATTTATTTATTTTGACGGGTAAACGACGACTTGTCATATATCAAGTTGTATTTTATATTCTATTTATATATAAAAAATATGAATCCTGTAAAAATTGTTGTGTAAAATTATTATGATTTCACACTAATTTAAAGGAGTAATTGCAATACATATTAGACAACCATTCTTTACTTATATCTTATTATATTTGACAACCACCAACATGCGCTTAATCACGAAATAAGATTTGATTTTTGAGTGTTGAGACATAAAAAAAATATAAAAAAGAGGCAAATGCCCTTAATCACCTAGCCAATGCACAGTGTGTTTAAATCCCCAAGTTGACCATTTTTCAGATGGAATCAGCGAAACCATCGAGCAATGATCAAAACAGCAAGTGTTAGTGCTGTGTTGTGGTCACTTTGGTTGGCTAGGAATGAGCGAATATTTCGCGGTAAAAGATTGACGTGTGACGAAATCTGTTTTTTGATCAAATTAAGATCCTATTATTGGATTAAGGTGGGCGTAGAAGGGGAGTTAATGTCCGAGGCTGCTTGGTGGACATGCCCATCTTCACAGGCGCTTAGTGTGGCGGGCAAAAAGGAGAGGCGTGGGGTGTTTTGGCAGCCACCGGTCACGGGCGTTTTGAAATTTAACGTCGATGGTGCGGCGAGAGGTAAGCCGGGGCCAGCAGGATTTGGAGGAGTGATGAGGGACGGGGAGAGCCGTATATTGGGGCTGTTTTCGGGACCGTTAGGGGTGATGGACTCCAACGAAGCTGAAATTCGGGCGATCGCTTTCGCATTAAGTTTGGTGGTGGAGCGCAGTTGGCGCAATCAGTGTGTGATAATCGAATCTGATTCACAAGTGGCTTTGAGTTGGGTTACACGGTCGGCAAAGAGACCATGGCGTTTGTGGGAGGTGTTCATGGCGATTGATCAAGCGCAACAAGCAGTCTATGAATTGCAATTTTGTTATGTGCCTAGAGAGGCGAATGGTTTTGCCGATGTCTTGGCCAAGGAGGGAGTGGACCGGTTGTCACTCTTCGTGGCATGCTTGTAAACGGTGAGGCGAGTTTCTGAGCTCCGGGACGAGTGTGCAAGGGCTGTCGTTATTTATGTGTCTATTTTTCAGATATTGCGGTGGGAGAGGATTTCGATTACATAGAAGATTGACGCGGTGAGGGATTACTTGGGAGCATGCTTTTGAAACTTGCTAAGTAGGAATTGGTGTTTGTTTCTTGAATTTCTTTTTGTACTCGACGGATCGCATCGTACTCTTTTCCTCCAATAGGTTTAGGGAGGTTTTTAATGAGGCGTGCGATACCGTCAAACTATATGTTTTCTTTACTACGTGAATAAAAACATATGGTTGCCGATCAAAAAAAAAATAGATGGTTAAAACATGAATGGTGAAACAGAAGTTGATGTAATTGAGGATATATTAATGATTATGCAACTAAAATTAAGTATATACAAATGTACAAAAATATACACATTACCATTCAGCAACCAAGATGCGAAAGCTAAGTTACAGTAGCTGTTCCGTGCTCACCTCAGATTCATCTCCAAGTTCTAGAGTCACTGGTTTGTGTTCATGTTTCTGCCCTGACTCTTGATTGTAATCGTTTTCAGGCTGCGGTCGAGATAGTTCCTGATCTTGATTGTGATCATTTTCAGGCTGATCGTTTTGCTTTCCCTTCATTTCTTTCACGTGCTTCTTAGCAGCCTTCAATGTTCGAAACTGCCTTCTTGTCCCTGGCTCATAGTAAAACTGCAATTGAGGATACAAACTTTATCATCCCGTATTAGAAAGTATCGTGCAATGTATTGACATAATTTCAGGAGATTAAAAAAGTGGGTCGATCTTATATAAAATATTTCAGTTTTTGATTGCATCCAAATATCGTGACAAATATAAATAACTGCATGCGATGATAATATCATATGACAATTTAGCAAACATGTGATGAAACAACCTTGTCCACTTTTCCAAGGTACTTTAGAGACGTTCGAGGTCTTCGTTCAACAGTCCATCCCTCTGGTAATTCAAAAATCTTCCCATCTACATAAGATGGCATAAGTAGAGGGTGCTGGACTTGATTATAAACACGATCTGCGGCTGGTATCGAAGCCAATGGCTCAGCTTCAATTATAATCGGCCCATGTTCTTCAATTATATACAAATATGTACACATAGAATATAATATGAGCAACCAAGACGTCAAAGCTAAGTCAGAGTATTATTCAACCCTCACCTTTGGTTGTTGTTCTCCATGTACAACAATTGGTGTCTGCTTATGTTGCTGGTTGTTTTGTTTCCCTTTCCTTGCTCGCAAGTACTTGTGAACATCCTTCAATCTTCGGAACCGGCCCCTTGTCCCTGGCTGTAATTGAGGATATAAGCGCTATTAACCCATTGTTTTGATCTCCATGAAAAGTTTATACATTCATTACCATTATGCAACCAAGATATGAAAGCTAAGTTACAGTAGCTGTTCCACACTCACCTCAGATTCATCTTCAAATTCTAAAGTTACTGGTTTGTGTTCATGTTTTTGCCCTGACGTTTGATCGTAATCGTTTTCAAGCTGCGGTCCAGATAGTTCCCGATCATTTTCCGGTCGCGGAAAAGGTGGCTGCTGATCATTTTGCTTTCCTTTCATCTCTTTCACGTGCTTCTGAGCAGCCTTCCATGATCGAAACTGTCTATTTGTCTCAGGTTCATAGTAAAACTGCAATTGAGGATACAAATGAATGATCAATTAGAAGATCGTTTTTTAGATGTAAATGAAAGTAACTACAAACATTTATATTATAAACAACTTATATTTCTAAATGTTATTGTATGTGACCAAAATATATTAGTTTATGACAAATGAATAGATACAAATATATGAAAATATCATTGCAACGAATCTACATGAAAGATACATAACATTCCTAGAGATTGAGAAGGATCTAATACATTTGTAGTTTTTTTTTTAAAAATACAATAATTTAAAGATTATATAAATAAATCTATTGACAAATATACATAATTGCATGTGATGATAATATATAGAAATGTCATATGAAAAATTAGCAAACATGCGTAACTTTCATAGATGATTGGAATGGATCTAATATATTTCGAGTCTTTGTTAGAAATAAAATGACTTCAATGTTATTGTCATACACGTGTTGACATACTTTGAGGAGATTTAAAGTAGTAATTTGATCGATCTTATATAGAATATTTCTACCGTTGACAACACGTGTAACGACTAATGTCGTTATAAAATAACTAACAAACGTACGCATCTACAAGTGAATGCATGTAGTCATAAGAATAAGCTTATACCAAAAACATATATTAAGGCTTTTATGCGGTAAACATGCCAACAATCTTCAACAGAATTCTTCAGTTTATCACTTATTAATTGGGGAAACGTTATAGGCTAGCCATCATCTTAATTGTGAGAATACTCACAAATTATTCCTTTTAGTTACAGTTGTTTCCACAAGCCTAAAACAAAGATTTGTAGACCTTTGGCATAATCTAGATTTTCTAGATTCGTAGAGTCTAGGCTAGGTTTCTTCAAGCTTACATTTGGGCATAAAATCAACTTATTTGGGGATTTAGAACATAAACAATAGAACAACTTGTGAACATAAGATTAAATCGAAGAAACAAGTTGAAAGGTAATGAAACAACCTTTTCTACTTTTCCAATGTACTTTTGTGAGGTTCGAGGTCTTCGTTCAACAACCCATCCCTCCGGTAATTCAAAAACCTTCCCATCTACATAAGAAGGCATAAGTAGAGGGTGCAGAACTTGACCATGGACATGATCTGCAGGTGGTTTCCAAGCCAATGGCTCAGCTTCAATTATAATCTGCCCTTGTTCTTCGATTTTGGGCAGTGTTTCTTCAGATTTGAGACTAGTTTCTGCTTTTTCTTCAATTTCCAGCTTCACATCAGATGCTTTTGGCCAAAATATTGAATCGGTAACACCCTCCATTTGCAGCTACTCTATGTGCTTAGAAAAAAAATCCCAAGAATTCAAAACCAAATTGGTTTCTTTATCAACATAGCACTTGCAGGTCCAATGAGTCAAATATATAACCGAAAAAGGTTATGAAATAAAGACGAAAATTAAATTTAATTTTGAAATTGAGATTCTTTTGAGTTGTTAAGCCATGCAACCAAGTAGAGAGGGACATGTGGGGAGCGTAAGAAACAGACTTCTTGAATTTGGAAAAAAGTAAATGATTACTAATGCTTAATATTTTTTTGTTTAACCACTAGTTTATGACTTATTGACCAACTAATTTTTAATTATGTTTTGGGGAAGCTCATTATATAGGTGTTCCTCCTAATCCAATTTTATCCATTTATAATGTCCGGATTCTAACTTTTAACTTTACTTAAGGTACCTTGCGCCTCATCCCGCTTAATAGTTATTTTTTTATTAAGCAAAATCCAAGTTAACATATACAAAACCTTCCTTTGCTACCATAAAAAAAACTAAAGTTGTATTACATCCTTTCCTATCTCTATGAAAGTTACGTAGGTTTGCTAATTTGTCGTATGATATTACTATGTATTATCATCGCATGTAATTATGTATATATGCTCTTATCTTATAATGATATTTGTCGTTATGTATGCTATCAATAACGGAAGTAATCGTTAAGTGTTGGCTGCTATATATGGCAAGACACATTGCACTTTCAATGAAAAAATTCAGGTTTAAATCTTGGAGATACTTTATTAGAAGGGAGAGCCATAAATATCGAGCATGGACCATAAAGACATGATCTATACCAAAAAGAATAACTGAAATATTTTATATAAGATATTTTTGTATATTCGTCATATGATATTTTTGTATATATATTCACATTTATTCATTTGTCATAGTTCAATAACTAACATATTATCATCACATGCATTAACATTCATCAATATATGTTTGTTATTATTTTAAAACGATGTTTGTAGTTACATATATCATTAATGTATCTATGTATATATCAACTAAAAAATGAAAATTTTAAAATATTATTTTGATACAATGATTATATTACTCAAACTTCTCTTCACCCGTAAATAAGAAGATATTAAATGCTGAAGCATACTCGCCCACTATGCCAACTAGTTAGAAATTTGGATTGATAAAGCTTATATCCTCAATTGCAGTTTTACTATGAGCCAGGGACAAATAGGCAGTTTCGAACATTGAAGGCTGCTCAGAAACACGTGGAAGAGATGAAAGGAAAGCAAAACGATTAGCAGCCACCTCAGCCGCGACTGGAAAATGACCGGGAACTATCTCGACCACAGTCTGAAAACTATTACGATCAAACGTTAGGGCAAAAACATGAACATAAACCAGTAACTCTAGAACTTGGAGAAGAATCTGAAGTGAGCTTGGAACAGCTTTCGCATCTTGGTTGCTGAATGGTAATATATTAATTTATATACATTTATCACAATAATTCTGAAGCTATTTTATTTCTGTGAAAGACTTGAAATCAATAGCTAATGTAATCCATGAAAGGTAAATCAAAATTTGGAAATTCTGTTTCATCATTATGTTTTAACCATCCATTTTCATTGAGATCAAAACTACGGATTAATAGGACTTATATCCTCAATTACAGCCAGGGCAACATCACAACCAACAACCACCTCAATCGCAAATGAGTCAATTAGTCGGCCAATGTGTCAGAAACTAGGGTTAAACAAAAAAATTAACTAGGGTGACCCTCCTAGTCCAGTTTTATCCATTTACAATGTTCGGATTCGAGCTTTTGACCTTGCTTAAGGGACCTAGTGTCTCATCCCGCTTAATAATTATTTTTTATTAAGTAAAATCCAAGTTAACATTTACAAAACCTTCCTTTGCTACCATAAGAAAAACTAGAGATGTATTAGATCCTTTCCTATCTCTATGAAAGTTATGTATGTTTGCTAATTTGTCGTATGATATTTTTATTAGAGGTTTTAGTTTTGGGGTTTAGGATTTATGATTTAGATTTTAAGGTTTAGGATTTATATTTAGGGTTTATGTTTTAGGGTTTTAGGTTTAGGAATTTAGATTTTAAATTAAAAAAATTAAAAAATAGTATATTATATTTTCGAGTAGCTTGCGAGCTTTTCGAGTAGCTCGACTCGTTAAGAACTCAAGCCGAGTTTGAGCTCGAATCGAGTCCAATCGAGTCATGTGTTGATCAAGCTTTGACAGAATCGAACTCGAGTAGTTTGCGATCTGTCTCGTCTCATTTACATCCCTAGCATCAACCTCTTTGTGGTTGCTTAAAAATTCAAAAGAGTTTTAAAATTACAAATTCACTCCAAATAATCTAACTATATATTACGTCGGTGAATGAAAGATTGTGTTATTGGATGAGTTGCTAGTTTGGTCAACATTTTAGTGTTAATTACGCTTAAATGATTGATTTGTGGTGCTGAATTATGGTCTATTGTGTGCTTTTCTGTGCAGGACTTCATGGCTTGAAAACAGATTAGAAAACGGTTGGATTCTGCAAGTTTTCTGGATTCATGGCTGACAAGCGTCATTTTACTCGCCTAAATAAAATAAAATAAACCTCTTCAAAATAAAATAAAGAAATTAAAGTAGAATAGAGGAAGAGGGTCGATCCACAAGGAGTTTTGTTGGAATCGCTGACTGAGTCTTGTCCTGATTTAGATCCCAAAAGTAGCTAAACAAAATAAATGATAAAAAGGGGGGTTTGACGTGATTTAAGTGACGAGAGAATAATAAACAATCAAGGAAAAATGCAGTAAATAAAGTGAGAAATGAAGTAGAAAAAACACTAATAAAAAATCAGCCTCGAGCAAGCTTTGTCAATTCTCACGATCATTGAAAATAGATTTTTATTCGGGATTCATGTGGGTTACAAATAAGATGTCAATGATAAGATAATATATTCAAATCTCACCTTGGACTGTTATTCTCCTCCGTAAACTAGAATCGGTGTCTGCTCATCTTTTTCCCAGTCGCTTGCTCGTTATTGTTTTCAGGTTGCTGCTGGTTGTTTTGTTGCCATTTCCTTGCTCGCAATTACTTGTGAACATCCTTCAATCTTCGGAACCGACTCCTTGCACCTGGCTGTAATCGAGGATATAAGCCATGTTAATCCAGAGTTTTGATCTCCATGAAAATGGATGGTTAAACATAATGATGAAACAGTAGTTTCGTATTTTGATTTACCTTTCATGGATAATAGATAAGCATGAATTATTGTGATAAATGTATGTATACATAACCATTCAGCAACCACGATGTGAAAGCTAAGTTACACTAGTCATTCCACGCTTACCTCACATTCATCTCCAAGTTCTAGAGTTACTGGTTTGTGTTCATATTTTTGCCCTGACGTTTTGATCGTAATCGTTTTCAGGTTGCGGTCGAGATAGTTCCTGATCATTTTCGGGCCGGGGACGAGGTGGCTGCTGATCGTTTTACTTTCCTTTCATCTCTTCCACATGCTGCTGAGCAACCTTCCATGATCGAAACTTCCTATTTGTCCCTGGCTCAGAGTAAAACTGCAATCGAGGATACAAACTTTATCAGTCCATTTGGAGTATGCTTTTGAAAATCACATAATTTTAGGAGATTAAAAAAATTGGACAATCTTATATAAAATATTTCAGTTATTGATAGCATACATAACAATAAATATCGTTATAAAATAACGACAAATGTTCATAGCTACATGTGATGATAATATATATAGAAATATCATATGTGTAACCCCCGTCCCGGCCTAGCCAACACATATCTACAAATTTTAGGATATTTTCTTTTGGAGAAGATGACATTTTTTCCAAACTTCTTTTCTTTATTCTTTATACTCAAATTCTCATCTTCAAATTTTATTAATGGTATTTTCGTAAATAAAGACAAGTTTTATGAAATCATCATTTTAATTTAAATTTAACCCGAAACTAACCTAGATCAAGACCGATAAACTCCCGGGCCAAATTAAAAATTTTAACTTTTAAAGGAGTCAATATTAAAATCCCCCATTTTTTTGGTGGGGGTGGGGGTGGGGGGGGGTGGGTGGGGGGGCTGGGCTCCCTTTGGCCCTTATAACAATCCGCCCCTAGAAAGTATCATACAATGGATAGAAAACACATGAATGATCAATTAGAGTTCCTTTATAGATATGTGTATATTAAGATATATATATATATATTGATCAATGTATATTAAGACATATTTGTTAGGAAAATTCTACAACGGACGAACATTGATGAACACCACTAACGATGAACACCGATGAACACCATTAAATTAATTAATAAAGATTTAAAATTTTAAGGACCCATAATACAATTAAAAATTATTTTTAAAAATTCAATTAAATTATTATATATATATATTAAAATTTTATTTTTTAATAAGGGTAAACTATATATTTAATACCTCACCTATTTTCGTATTTCTATTAAACCCTCATTATTTAAATATTATTTTAATTTGACCCTATTCTTTATAAAAAATAATTTAACCCTTAACCATCAACCTGAAACCCTAAACTATTAAACCTTAAACCCTTAAACTCTTAAACTTATACCCTAAACCATATACCATTAAAATAATTTCACCATCATCGATTCAATTCAACTCAATGAATTGTTGAATTCTCCTAAAAAATTCAATTAAATTATTTTATATATATATCAAAATTAATTAAACTCAAATCTCCTAGAATTAACACAATCATCTTTATCTCAAATAAGATGATAGTGTTAATTCTATGAAACTTATAGAATTGAAAATTTCCATGGGCACAAAAGACGAGTGGTTATTCAGTTGAAGGCTACTTGAAAATAAGTTGAACCTTTTCTTCTTGTTTTGCTTCAATGAAAAGAAACCTGCTTCTAAACAAAGAAACTCTCTCTTCATCTTTAACTGTCTTATATCATAAAAAGCTCGCATCATAATAATTTATCACTGAACACCTTGATACTTCAACGTGCAAAAATGAAAAATTTTCTGTTAAACTGATTTTAAAAAGAAAAGCAGTGCCGGCACAACTAACAAACCAACACTGCCACCATTCTCATCTCCTTGCAAATCACATCTCCCATCATTCCTTTAGTTCTATACCTTACCAATCGAATCAAAAACCCCAAGATATTTGCAAACACCGATGTACAATCAAGATTTTATTATGGAAATTTGTAAACAATTATGTCCCCTCTATGTACAATCCACTTATAAGCCCTAGGTGCAAGTTATTTGCAATTACGGATGATGCTCATGTTAATCGTGACTGCAACTTTATTAAACAAGTTTGGTTCAATTTGAAGTTTAATTGACCTTTTTACGTGGATCAATTAGATTTCTATGAATGACTTCATAACTATTTGCTACTAGCGGGAAAAAAGATGGAATGGAATTAGGATTGTAGCGGGGGCGAGGTGGATATTTTTATTGTCCGACCTATTTTAATTTATAAATTTTCAATTTCGATCTCGCTCCAACTTCGGTTTAAATATTGATTTACTCATTCTGCCTTGGTCTAATATATCAACTCTCAAATCCGACCCCAACTCAAAAATTTAAAAAAAAAACTTTAATCTTTGTTAACGATAAAGATGAGATTCGACCAAGCCACCATTACGGACACAAAAAATGGGTTTCAAGGGACTTTAAACCTATATAAAAAATAAAATAAAATCAATTAAATTATTTACATAAAAAATACATATTTAAAAGAATAAATTTGAATCATTGACCTTATAATCAGACAGGTTAAAACTTGAATAAAATCTAACGGAAATTTATGCACAAATCCAAAAAAGCAAAAAAAAAAAAAAGACTTAAAACCTTAAAAGTGTTTATATACCGTAGTATTTTCATAAATATAATAATATATAATTAAAAATATACTGGGATGAAAATTTTCTATCATACACTGGTGACTTGCCTTGAACCCACCTTTTAGTTGGAGGTAACTCTGGTGATGCAGCAAAGGGAAAAGAGGCAACATTGCTTGTTTAAATTGTCAGTTTTGGGTGTAGGATTTCGATCCCTACCGTGTAATAAATCGATTTGTTGTTTGCCAATTTTATTACAAAATCTAAAGTCTCAATTTTTATATTTTTTGAAAGTCTCGATTTGTTGTTTTCTTTTATTCGAGTTTAATTAATTTTGATATATATAAAATAATTTAATTGAATTTTTAGAAGAATTCAACAATTCGTTGAATTGAATTGGATCGATGATGGTGAAATTATTTTTAATGGTATATGGTTTAGGGTATAGGTTTAAGAGTTTAAGGGTTTAAGGTTTAATAGTTTAGGGTTTTAGGTTGATGGTTAAGGGTTAAATTATTTTTTTTATAAAGAATAGAGTAAATTAAAATAATATTTAAATAATGAGGGTTCAATAGAAATACGAAAATAGGTGAGGTACTAAATATATAGTTTACCCTTATTAAAAAATAAAATTTTAATATATATAAAAAATAATTTAATTAAATTTTTAAAAATACTTATTAATTATATTATGAGTCCTTAAAATTTTAAATCTTTATTAATTAATTTAATGGTGTACATCGGTGTCCATCGTTAGTGGTGTTTATCGGTGTTCGTCGCATGTGGTAGACTTATCCTATTTGTTATTAGTAATTAGAGTAAGACAAATGAATAGATGCGAATATACGAAAATATCATACGACGGATCTATAAGAAACATAAATAACTTTTATAGAGATTAGGAAGATCTAATACATTTTGAGTTTTTTTTGGAAATACAATGATTTCAATTATTTTGATAATTGTATTGACATAATTTCAGGAGATTAAATAAATGTTTTGATTATATATAAAATATTTCAATTATTGATAACATAATAACGACAAATATACACAACTTTCATAAAGATTGGAAAGGATTTAATACATCTGGAGTGTTTCTTAGAAATAAAATGAATTCAACACAATTGTAATAAATTTGTTGACATATTTTGAGGATATTTAGAAAAGTAATTTGGTCGATCTTATATAAAATATTTTATAATCGACAACATGTGCAATGACAAATATCGTTACAAAATAGCGACAAACATAGGTATCTACAAGTGAATGCATAGTCATAATCAATTAACAACTACACAACAACCAACAATCACATATGAAATCATTTTAGATTAATATATTAAGGCTTTTATGCAGTAAACATTTAGAACTTTGAATCTGTAAGTGAGATTACCAGTTCTTGAATTTGGAAAAAGTAATTGATTACTAATGCTTAATAGTTAATTTTTTGTTTAAGCCTAGTTTCCAACTCATTGGCCGACTAATTGACTCATTGGTGATTGAGGTGGTTGCTGGTTGTCTTGTTTCCCTGGTTGTCATTGAGGATATAAGCCCTATTAATCCATAGTTCTGATCTCCATGAAAATGGATGGTTAAAACATAATGATGAAACAGAAGTTCCATATTTTGATTTACCTTTCATGGATTACATTAGCTATTGATTTGAAGTCTTTCACAGAAATAAAATAGTTTCAGAATTATTGTGATAAATGTATATATATTAATATATTGTCATTCAGCAACCAAGATGTGAAAGCTGTTCCGAGCTCATCTCAGATTCTTCTCTAAGTTTTAGAGTTACTGGTTTGTGTTAATGTTTTTCTGTTAGAACCAAATCATATATATATATAAAATTTAGAGATCCAAATTAAAAATTTAGAGTTTAAAGTTCGTAGATAGAAATAGCACAAATATACAAATGAAACTGAAGATAATTTAGCAATTCTTTTACTTTTTAAGTTACATATGAAACTCATAAATTTTAATGGGTTCTCTATCGGATGCCAAGTTTATGTTTGAGTTATTGACGTAGTTTTGTCATCTTTAGGGTGACGTAGAGCCCATAATGCAGCGTTGGACGGAAAGCCTGTATCCGTAGCTATAACACTACTATTGTTAAATGAAAAGAAAAACTCAAGTTGATAGTTAAGGAATTAATTAAAAATTAGATTGCTGAACTTAATAAGTAGTCTAGGGGAAAAGTGGATGATATCTGATAGGTTGTAATTATATATATTTTTGTGATTAGTTCTTTCATATTCTTATTATATTTTAAGCTTAATTATGGAAATCATGTTTGTCTTGATTTAGGAGGTGGAATATGGGTGCAATGGTAAAATTCAACTTAAAAGCATGTTTTTAGCTCCTCATATGAAAATCAAGTCATTTGAAAGAATGTAGAACTTGGCAGAAGCTCGTCTTCGATAAGGCGTGACCACACCTTATGATTGATACGAAGCTGGTGTCTGACGTGAAGGTCCGAACTTTTGGAGCCAAATCCGTGAATAAGCCAACTTTTATGGGTATTTCCATTATTTTGGAAGTATTGTACCAAGAATCAATCTCTTTTATTAATTAGGACTTTATTTATTTAGATTTTTCTTTAGTTTATTTTTTCTTATTGGATCCAAACTCAATAAAGGAGATTTACTTTTAGGTTTAGAGATTTTCTCTCTATTAAAGAGCTCAATAGGTCTCTTAGATCCATCTTAGAATCAATCTTTCGACGACTCTTCTCTCTTGTGTTCTTATTCTACATCCGTGGTTAAGTTTTTATTTTCGATTCAAGGGTGAATCGATTCTGCTGTAATTTTGTGAGGCTTGTACTTTAATCCAAGTAATCTTTACTTCTTGTTCTTAATTTTATGAATGTTTGATATTGATTAAATTGACACATTAATTCGACATTGAATGTTCTATCGCTATCCATGACGCAAATAGCAAAGGTAAGGCTCATGTTTTGTGTTCGTTAGACTATACATCACGCATGATAGTCCCTAGGGAAATAAAGGTACACGATTAATTTGATTAATTTTGTTTTTGTCATTCTCATGAATCTTAATGCTATCATTGATTTTATGGTGAGTTTTGATTTGAATGCTTGTTGCGTTGTTTCATCAAGTAGCCTAATCAATTATAAAATGAAAATAATTGTTTGTTGTGGTGTTCCCAAGCAGACTAATTTCTTGGATATGAGAAATTTATCTTTAAGCCTATGATCAAAGTTACGGTTGGATGAAAATCACACCTTTGGATTGAAAGTTCAGTAAGATTGATCTTTATTACTTTTATTTTCAGTTTTTATTTTTTATATTTAATTTTAGTTTGATACACCAAACCCCCCATTTTAATTTATTGTTTTAACATTGAGGTTCTAATTTCATGTAACACCCGTGTCTCGGGCCTAGGAGTTAGCTGGGTTGTTGTTCGAGTCAAATGAAGTCTAATTAAAATAAAACAAACTTAGATAATGACCTAATTGAATTTAAATAAAGAGGGAGGGACCAAAGTTGTGATTTACCCCATTTAAAAATAAAGGAAGACAACTTTTCCATAAAAGTTGTCATCTTCCTCTATCTTTTCCTCTTTACCAATTTCAAAACCCCACCCCACTTTCAAACTCTCCTAAAGCCCTAATCACTATTCCATTGGGTTGGCTAATCAATTTCATCATCAAATCAAGAGGTAAACATAAATTCTTAACCTCCTCTCCATTATCTACTCACCTATTGTTTTAAATTTCAAAAATAATGAGTTTTGGGAATTAGGGTTCTTATGGAAAATTGGGGTTTTGATGGGGCTTTTCAATCTATTTTGAAAAATTGTTTTGGGGTTATGCTTGGGCATGATGAAACTCACAACATATCTTAATTTGATAGAATTTGGGTGAATTTTCGTGGTGGGTCTTTAGGGCCAATTTTGGGGTATGAAAAATTGGGTTTTTAAGAGGATTTGTGTTGGGAATGAAAGGCTGATGGTCTACCTATGTTAGGGGTGTGTTTTGGGATGTTTTGGAAGCCATTTGGGTGCTTGGAATTGAGTATTTCAGCCCTTAGTTGTGGGAGTCCGAAAATTGGGTTTTTGGGATGCTATGTGATTTGGAAATTGTGGAAATTGAGTGTTGTTTTGCAATGTGGACTGATGATTGAATTAGCATTGATTTGGGAAGTGATGAATGTGTTTTGTTGACTAGAAGCAAGGGGAAACGTGGAAGAAGCTTCGGGATCGAATCCGGGAATTTGAAGAACGGTCGCTTGCTTGGTCTTGGAGCTTGGGAGTTTAGGTGAGTGGTTGTTAGCTTTTAAAGGTTTTAAATTAGTTGGTTCGAGTATATGGACTAGGTTGGGCTTGGTAGACCCACCTAGAGTTAGGATTAGGGTGGTAGCCTAATCCTAAGCTTGATCTAAGCCTTTGGATGAACTCAATTGTGTGAATGTATATGCCTCGTATGCCATGTGATATGAATGCTTATGTATGTTGTTCTATACATGTGAATTGAGGCATGGATTGTATGGCTTAAAGCATGCATGGTGATGGTTCATGGTTGTGTCCATGGTGAGTACGTGCTAAGCACGGAAATGATTGAAATGTGTGTTGTGGAATGAGTAAAATATTGGCACTAGTATACTTAAATACAAATGATCGATCATTAGGATGTTAGTGTGTACACATGAGTCTAAAGTCGCGCGTGGCCTTGGTGGCGTTGAGTCACCAAGGAGGAGTACGGGTACGCCCGGAAATGGTATTTAAACATAGTCGGTGATGAGTGGAATCCCATCGACGGGGCGTGAGGATGAGTGGAATCCCCTCCGCGAGACCGGTGATGAGTGGAATCCCACCGAGGTAATGTGGTTGTTGGATATGAGTTTCCAACGAGTCTATCCGCGTATTTGGGTTATAGCTAAGTGCCAATGTTAATTGATATGTGTATCAATGTGTTGGAGTATATGAGTTGTTGGATGTCAAATGTGATTACATGTTTGGTTGTGTTAAGCTCATGATTATGACATACATGTGAGATAATTGCTCATGCATCTATATCTTGTGGACTTTTGTTATACGTGTGTTGCTTTGGCTAGATCGTGCTCGGACCCTGCAATGTTGAGGTTTGTTTTTAGAGCTTGCCCTCACTAAGCGTTATTTGCTTACGCTCTCTTTGTTCAACATTGCAGATCCTTAGTTCGTGGGTTGCTCGGGCAAGAGGAGGGCCTCCAAGTGTGTTTGTGACTTGAGTTTCCCCAAGTATGGATTTAAAATATTAGACATGTAATGGTTGAGCAATGGGATATGAGTGTTTTGTGGTGGTTGTTGGTTGATAGGAGCATGTGTAGACTCCTTTATATGTATTGCTTTTGCATGGTTGTGTTGCCATGATGTGTGTTAACTCATGCCTATTTACTTGCTTGAATTGTTAGCCATTGCCTTAAGAGTTTTACATGTGTTTGAATATAGTATGAATGAATGCATGATGTGGATTGTTGCCTTTGTATTATACATGTTTAAGCCTTGTGGAAGCATGCTTTATGGTTGGTTTGCCGTAGGGATTGATGTTAGTGTGTTGGTTTATGTGTTAGAGGGATTTAGGGGCCTCCTTGTGCTCTAAATCAGCTCAAACCTGCAGATTCGTAGCTGGGGTATCGATACCGTTGGTCTGGTATCGATACTGCCCTGTGGTTTCAGGCCTCGTGTATCGATACTCGGGGGGGAGTATCGATACCTTTTTGGCCACTGGAGCCACTGTCGATTTCGGTATCGATACTGGCCTCTAGGGTATCGATACCGTTGTCTTAGCTTTGACCGTGGGAAGTCAACTTTAGGGGAGGGTATCGATACCCTCATTGGGGGTATCGATACTATCTCCTCAGGTTGACCAAACCCTGCTGACCTAGTCCAGGGGTATCGATACCCCCCTTAGGGTATCGATACCGCCTGCAGTTTGACTTTAAAAATGGGCTTCTAAATGTTAGTTTGGGTTCGTTTGACTGCTTCGTAATTATCGTTCCGCTGTATGATCACTTAGGATTTAATTTTCATCTAGACAAGATTAAAATGAAAAAAATATAGGGTTGCTAACCGAGGGAGAGTTCCTTAGGGAGTTTTCACTCGGTTTTCCCCGTGTAGCTCACTCGGACCGGTCATCCGGCCAGACCGGGACGAGGGGGTTACATTTCAACTCTCTTGGGATTCAACCTGATCTCACTATTATGACAAGTTAGTTTAGTAAAATTAGTTTTTATTTTGCAGGACTTTGACAACCCTGCCAATGTCCATCTTAAGAGATTTATGTTCAATCGTTTTATCTGCAAGGTGTGTGTGCATTGTCAAAGAGTTAAGAATATGTATACACATATACTACTTTATAATCACCTTTAGTTATGAGAGAGGATGATAATACAACATGTTTTGTATTAATTTAAATTTTTTTTTTGAGTTATAAGTAATTTTGGGAAAAAATAATACATAAAAAATAATTTTTTAAGTTAAATTTGTTTTAAAAGTGACTTTTTTAGAGTTTAGCTATTGTCAAAAGTACTTCTGAAAAATTATCTATTTGTCGTTATTTATATAAAAAATTCTTTTATATTTTTAGTAAGACTAAGAGGTAATTTTGCTCATGTAATAATTCTAAATTAGCAATGTTGTCCGTTAATTTTTAATTGCCTCAATTTAGCTCTTTTAGTTTTCCAAAAGTAGCATGTTGCCCATTTTTTTATTTCACCAATTTAGCCTTCAAATTCTTGAATTGCACCAATCACATCCCTCTGACTGTCGTTAACTAACAAAATTGTTATCACCCGTCGTCATTTTTCATGTCAAACACGTCGTCGTTAAATAATAATAATGTTTGAGTTAACATACACATATGCCATTTTCTTTAAAAAATAATGTCATTTAATAAGATGATGTTGGGTCTGCTTTTAATGGCGTGATAGTACAATTGACATGCTTTTTTATAAAAAAAGTTTAAATTTAAATTAATTGATTATAAAACTATCTATTCGAACTACCGCGTCATCAAAACTGACTCGTCATCATCAACATGTTAAGACAATTGACGATAATGACTGATGTTTAAGCACATAACGACCACGTGCACAAAAATTAACGGTCTTGATAGTCAACACAATTAAAAGGCGATATTGATACGATTCAGGAGTTTGAGGGTTAAATTGATTAAATTAAAAAGATGGAAAACATTGTTGATTTTGGAAGACTACGGTGGCTAAATAGATCCAATTAAAAAGGAGAGACATCCTTACTTAACTAGGCTTAAGATGCTTCCTGGCTCTATTCGTCAATTTAGGGGACACATGATGAAAAAGAAGATTATTGGCTCTGGAATTACTCTCCAACTATTTGAATGAAATTATCTTTTCATGTGGTTGCCTTTGTTCTCGAAGTGATTAGGACAAGCACTGGTCTCTATGCTTTACTTATAAAGTGCATTCCCTTCACCTTAAATTTTCATTGTGACACATGCTACTTTGGATATTGCAGGTTCATATTGTACAAAGGGGTGCTGTCCGACCCTTGATTGAAATGCTTTACTCTCCTGATGTGCACCTTAACTGAAAGAGATGTCAGCCTTTGCTTTGGGGAAGTTGGCACGGGTTATAATTGCTATTTCTTTGTTGTACAATTTCAAGCATTCATTAGTGCTATGAAAGATGCTTAATGGCTTTTGTCTTCAAATCTTGCTAATGCTTGTCCTTTTTTTCTGAGATAATAATGTGATCGCTTATCTCTACTTAAAATATTTGTTTCTAAATAAAACTTGAAGTTAATTTAGTTTATGAATTCATGCCGGTTTCTAACACAAAATTTATTCTATAATGCATCAATCCAATTGCTTGTTCTTTTGGTTCCACGATTGTCGTAAGTCATGTAATTATCGTGGCTTTGTCGAAATGTAGCCAATATGCATCTCTTGGTTTTCACTCTTGTGTTTCTCTTTGATTTCCTTCCTAGGCGGCCTGCTCCAATGCCTTACTGGTCTCTAGGTATGTGTAGCGACGTTTTTTGAAAACTTCGAGGTGTTACTACCCCTTTACTCCGGTGTCACCTAGAAGAACCAGGTTTTAATTTGAAAGATTTTTTTTTAAAGAAAATCAGTTAAAATTAGAGTCGCCACCGGCCATTTTAAAGGGTAGACCGGACACCGAAAATAAAACTAGAGATTTAAAAGGGTTCAGGAGTCGGTTATACGCGGGGAAGGATGAACACCCCCGTCGTGCCCAAAATCGGTACCAAGACCATTACCGCTTAATTAATATTAAACTATGTGAATTAAAGTGATAAATCGTATCGAAATTTGGTTATGCAAATGAGTAGATTTTAAAAGTCCTAATATTCGAGAAGGAACGTCCGAACCACCACCACTACGACTGATACTGGCCTCGTTCGTTCCCGAATAAAAGGACATCGCATGACATTTGATATTTCGAATGCAACTTAACATGGCATATGACCAAAGATATATCAAGAATAAATAAATAATGCCTAAACCAATGTGAATATGTCAACAAAAACATGTGAAATAAATAAAGCATAAAAAGACAAATATCTAAACATGATATTTAAATGCCTGATCAAGGTGCAAATAAGTAAAGAATATGCGTAAATAAAGAAATGAGATACCTTAAACGAAATAAAATGAGTGAACCAAAATAACTAAATATACGTCATGATAGAACTTACACAATGAATGTGTTAGAAGATAGCAGAGAGGAATGCCATCAACTAGGGCGCTATTGGCCACTAACCACTCGCTCGCCAGCCGCTCGGGCTCCGCGTTTCAAGTTCGTTATCCTAACCGTCTCCTCTGCTCCACCGGGAGCCCGACCCCTTCTTCTATCTTATCTACTGCCTTGCTCCTTGGCTCCCTACAGCTCCAGCCGCTCGCTGTAATAGCTTGCTTCTCGGGTGGGTCGCGTAAATCCAAGAATAAATAATAAGATAAAATAATATCATTTAAACGAACAATACAAAATTAAGAACAATACAACAATATATAAATCAAATCGATTTGGAACCAAAAGGAACGTGTTGAGGCCTACACGAACGCAGTTTCCTTAAGACAAATTTTCGGCCACTCCTATGGTGCTCGAGTTCATTGGTCGTCTGTCTCCCAAGATACAACAACATAAGATCAGCCACAGTTGCACTACTATGGAGATCACGAACCGACCCTTGCCTTCGCCTATCACCGAAAACCACTTGTAAAATCCACAGAGTAAAACAATAAAAAAATTCTCTTAGGGCATTAGGGCGAATTCTCTTACTAACATTTAGCACGAAGACTGCAAAGCCAAACCTCTGATTAGGCCTTGCCTGGCGGCCCCTGGGATGGGGAAGACGAGCAGACCTCCACCGGCCGGAGAGATCCGATCGAGACCTCACACTCTCACCCACTCTTGCTCTCTCTCTCACCCTCTCACTCTATCTCTCTCTCATCTTTTTTACCCGACCTGTTTTGAACCCGACCTGTTTTGAACCTGAACTGTTGTTGACCTGAACTAATGTAGATCTGGCTAAAAATGTTAAATAATTTAAAGTGTAAACTGTTCATTATAAACTTAATAATTTTTTAGTAGATTATGTTAATTTCATTACTTAGAAAAATTTTATCTTCCATTATACTTAGAAATTTGTCTTAATTTGTAACTACATTATGTATAATAAAATTATATACTTAGAAGTTTGTTTAAGTATAAAAATATATATTATGTATAATAAAATTATATACTTAAAAGATTTGTCATAATTTTTACTAAGTATATAATATATTAGTAATATATAGATAATATAATATATTAAACTTATTATGCTTTATTATATAATATATATTATGTTAACTTTATTATGTTCATAAACTTTATTATGTTCATAAAATTAAAATAAATACAAAATATAAGTTAGTATTATGTTTAACAGAAAGTTAATGTTATTATAATTATATAACATGTGAAAAATTGTCTTTCAATTATATAATGTATTTTAGATAGGCCCCTAAAACCTATAATGTATAAATAATATATATATATATATATAAACTTATAACTTATAATTATAAGTTATATAATATATTTATAATATAATAATTAATAATTAGTAATAGTTTGGGTCTTGGGCCTTTGGGCTCATATCTCACCACCCATTTATTTGAGATGGCCCCTAAAACCTACAATGTATAAATATATATATATATATAAACTTATAACTTATAAGTTAGGCTTAATGCATTAAATTAGGCATGGTTAACAACTTAAACATGGCATCACAAGCCACCCAAAAGCAACATATATAAAGGAGTCTACACATGCTCCTATCAACCAACAACAACCACAAAACATTACACATCCCATTGCTCAACCATTACATGTTTAGAATTTTAAATCCATACTTGGTGAACTCAATCCAAACCACACTTGGAGGCCCTCCTCTTGCCCGAGCAACCCACGAACTAAGGATCTGCAATGTTGAACAAAGAGAGCGTAAGCAATGATGCTTAGTGAGGGTAAGCTCTAAAAACAAACCTCAACATTGCAGGGTCTGAGCACGATCTAGCCAAAGCCATTTACACTTACCAAAGGTCCACAAGGTATAAATGCATGAGCAATGTATCACATGTATGCCTTAATTATGAGCCCAATACTACCATACATGCAATCACATATAAACATCCAAACAGCTCATATATCTCAACACATTGATACACATATCATTCAACATTGGCACCTAGTTATCACTCAAATACGCGGACAACCGTTGGAACTCATATCCAACAACACAACCATTACCTGACGGTGGGATTACACTCATCATCGGTCTCGCGGAGGGGATTCCACTCATCCTCACGCCCCGTCGATGGGATTCCACTCATCACCGACTATATTTAAATACCATTTCTGGGCGTACCCGTACTCCTCCTTGGTGACACAACGCCACCAAGGCCACGCGCGACTTTCGACTCATGTGTACACACTAATATCCTAATGATCGATCATTTGTATTTAAGTATACTAGTGCCAATATTTTACTCATTCCACATAACTCTTTTCAATCATTTCCGTGCTTAGCACGTACTCACCATGGACACAACCATAAACCATCACCATGCATGCTTTAAGTAATACAACACATGCCTCAATTCACATGTATAAAACAATATACATAAACATTCATATCACATGGCATACGAGGCATATACATTCACACAATTGAGTTCATCCAAAGGCTTAGATCAAGCTTAGGATTAGGCTACCACCCTAATCCTAACTCTAGGTGGGTCTACCAAGCCCAACCTAGTCCACATACTCGAACCAACTAATTTAAAACCTTTAAAGTAAACATCCACTCACCTAAGCTTCCAAGCTCGAAGACCACGCAAGCGACCGTTCTTCAAATTCCCGGATTCTCTTCCAAAGCTTCTGCGACGCCCAAACTCGGTTCTAATTAATCTCAAACACAAACAAAACATTCATAATCAATATCTCATCAACGGATACAACCCGGATCAACACTTCAAGCACTCAATACCCAAAACAAGTCCCAAAAACAGAATTTCCGAGCTGCCCTTAAAGCCCACCAATATCTTCCATTTCAAGCATCCAAATAACCATCAAACACACCCAAAGCAGCCCTCATATATTATACTAACATCAGCCCTCAAAAACCAACCTTAAACAACCCCCAAAACCTCTTTAAAACCCTCCAAAAACCCCTTTGAAACCCAATTCCGAAAATTGTTCAAAACCCTTTGAAATTCACATATATCATACCATTTGACTTCTATATCCCATAACCAACCATAACAAATCAAAATATTACGATTAGCTACACAAAGGCACCATTTTTATTCAAAATATTCAAAACCCCTATTTCCCAAAAACTTCATGAAAATGAAAAAGAAGAGTACTTTTAAGAAGATGGAGGTGAGGGGAGTTCAAATTTACCTTCACCTTTAAATTCGGAGTTGAAATGAAGAAGGAGGATGATGGAACAGTAGCTTCAATGGCTTAGGGGAGGTTTGTCTGAGATTTTGGGAGAGAGGGAGAAGATGAGTGAAGAATTGGGTTTTTGGTTTGTTTTGTTTTAAATTGAAAGTCCAATGACCCATTTGCCCTTAATGAAATGGATTATTCACAAGGACATATTTTCCATGGTCATTTGGGGTTTTAATTCCAAAACTTAGTCTATCATTAATTTAATTAATTTTGAAAGCCAAACCCGGACCATTATTTAAATCATAGAACCGAACCCAAGATAATATTAAAATATTATTTTCACCTAACCCCTAAACCCGGGTGTTACAACTCTCCCCCACTTAAGGAAATTTCGTCCCCGAAATTACCTGGTGGAAACAGATACGGAAACTGCTCAACCATATCCGCTTTCCTCTCCCACGTGGCCTCTTCCACACCTCTATGCCTCCACAACACCTTGACCAACTCTATGGTCTTGCCACGCAACACCTTGCTATCAGAAGCAAGTATCTCAATGGGCTCTTCATTATAGGACAAATCCGGATTCAACTCTATCTCCTCAACGGGCATCACATGAGAAGGGTCTGACCTATATCTCCTAAGCATAGATACATGAAAGACATCATGGATCTTTTCTAACTCAGAAGGTAACCTTAAACGATAAGCTACGGGTCCAATCCGCTCAACTATCTCATACGGACCAATGAACCTCGGACTCAACTTGCCCTTTCGGCCAAATCTCATTACTTTCTTCCACGGAGATACTTTCAGAAACACTTTCTCACCCACTGAGTACTCAATCTCTTTCCTCTTCAAATCTGCATAGGACTTCTGACGATCCGAAGCCGCTTTCAAATGGTCACAAATCAACTTCACCTTTTCCGTGGTTCCCTTAAGCAAGTCTGGCATAGGTAACAACCTCTTACCTGTCTCAGCCCAACAAATCGGAGTTCTACACCGTCTACCATACAAAGCCTCATAAGGAGCCATCTGAATACTAGACTGATAACTGTTGTTGTAAGCAAACTCAACCAACGGTAAGTGCTTCTCCCAAGAACCCTGAAAATCAATCACACAACAACGAAGCATATCCTCTAGAATCTGTATCACTCGCTCTGACTGCCCATCGGACTGCGGATGATAAGATGTGCTGAAATGCAGACGAATACCCAAAGCACTATGCAAACAACTCCAGAACCTCGAAGTAAATCTAGGATCCCTATCTGAAACTATAGACTTTGGAACTCCATGAAGTCTCACAATCTCACGAATGTACAAGTTTGTCAACTTATCTAAGGAATCCGTAGTGTTCACTGCTAAGAAGTGGGCACACTTAGTGAACCTATCAACAATCACCCAAACTGAATTCTTCTTCGAAGGAGACAAAGGCAACCCCGATACAAAATCCATGGTGATTCTCTCCCATTTCCATTCCGGAATCTTCAAAGGCTGTAGTAGACCTGAAGGAACCTGATGTTCTGCCTTCACTCTCTGACAAACCATGCAACGGCTCACATACTCGGCTACATCTCTCTTCAAACCAACCCAAAAGTAATCATTCTTCAGATCTCGATACATCTTGGTACTACCCGGATGCATAGAAAAGGGACTCGAATGCGCTTCGCTCAGAATCTGACGTCTCAGCTCTTCCGGTACCACAATTCTATCTCTAAAGCACAACAAGCTCTCACCACTGAAACTATACTCAGTCAGTCTTCCTTCGGCTATGTCTTGAACATGAGGAACTAAGCTCGCATCTTGCAACTGCTTCTCTCTAATCAACTGAATCAAAGAAGGCTTCACTTGTAACTCGGTGATCAAACCACCATCATCGGACACACTCAATCTAGCAAACATAGCTCTCAGCTCAACGACCACTTTTCTACTCAAAGCATCGGCCACTACGTTTGCTTTACCCGGATGGTACTCAATAGTCAAATCATAATCTTTTAACAACTCTAGCCATCTCCTCTGTCTCAAATTCAACTCTTTCTGTGTCATCAAGTACTTCAAGCTCTTGTGATCGGTGTAAACAACACACTTCTCACCATACAAGTAGTGACGCCAAATCTTCAATGCAAACACAACTGCGACTAGCTCTATGTCATGAGTAGGATAGTTCTTCTCATGAACCTTCAACTGTCTAGAAGCATAAGCAACAACTCTCCTATCTTGCATCAAAACACATCCTAAGCCTACGTAGGAAGCATCACTGTAAATCACAAACTCCTTACCTGAAACAGGTTGTACTAGCACTGGAGCATTTGTCAAAGCTTCCTTCAACTTCTCAAAGGCCTTTTGTCTTGCATCTGACCATTCAAACTTGACTCCCTTTTGCAACAACTTAGTCAAGGGAGCAGCTACCCTAGAGAAGCCATCAACGAACCTCCTATAGTAACCGGCTAATCCTAGGAAACTCCTAATCTCGGTCACGGACTTAGGTTGTTTCCACTCAACAATAGCCTCAATCTTCGATGGATCAACTCGGATGCCTTCGGCCGAAACAACATGGCCAAGAAATACAACCTCTCGAATCCAGAACTCACACTTACTGAGCTTCGCATACAACTGATTGCTCAACAATCTCTGCAAAACAAATCTCAAGTGCTCATCATGCTCTTCTTCTGTCTTCGAATACACTAGTATATCATCAATGAAGACAACCACAAACCGGTCTAGATAGTCTCTAAAAATTCTGTTCATCATGTCCATGAATGCTGCTGGTGCATTCGTGAGCCCAAATGGCATCACAAGAAACTCATAGTGTCCATATCTAGTCCTAAAAGCTGTCTTCGGAACATCACACTCTTTCACTTTCAACTGATAGTATCCGGACCTCAAATCTATCTTCGAGAACACTGAAGCACCCCTCAACTGATCAAACAAATCATCTATACGAGGCAACGGATACTTGTTCTTCACGGTCAACTGATTCAGCTGTCTATAGTCAATACACATGCGCATGCTACCATCCTTCTTTTTCACAAACAACACTGGAGCACCCCACGGAGAACTACTAGGCCTAATGAAACCACGGTCTAATAATTCTTGCAACTGACTCTTCAATTCTTTCAACTCTTTCGGAGCCATACGATATGGAGCTATCGAAACTGGATTAGACCCTGAAACTGTCTCAATCACAAACTCAACATCTCTGTCAGGAGGCAAACCCGGCAACTCTTCAGAAAACACATCTGGAAAGTCACACACTGTCCTGATATCTTTCGGTCTAGCTTCACTCATATCCGGATTCATAATGTAAGCCAAATAGGCCCCACATCCAGAGTCCATCAACCTATGAGCCTCTAAAGCTGACACCACATTAGACAAGAACTTAATGTTCTCGCCCACTACCACTACCTCGTAGTCATCAGAAAGCTTCAAGGAAATTCTCTTTGTTTCAAAATCCACACTAGCCCGATGCTCAACCAACCAATCCATACCCAAAATAATATCAAAACTGTAGAAAGGAAGTTCCATCATATCAACTGAGAACACATGACCCTGAATCTTCAGTGGACACCTCCTATACATACGTCTAACCACAACTGTCTCACCAAAAGAACTAGTAACATGCATACCTACATCTAAGATCTCAACAGGAATATCTAACTTCTGTGCATGCTTACTCAAAATGTAGGAATGCGTAGAACCTGAATCAACCAAAGAAAGCAAGGACATAGACTGTAACTCAAAATTACCTGCTATCACATCGGTGTCGTTCCCGGCCTCTCTCTGAGCATAGACCCTCGCTGGTCCTCCCGCCTCTAGCTGCACAGCCACAACATGTGCAAGGTTCCTCTGAGCATCTACCCTAGGTGCATCAGCCCTCGGCTGGAAGTAGCCACGACTGCGCCCACGGCCTCTCTGAAAATCATTACCTCTCGCAGGAGCCTGAGCTATGTTCGGTGCCTGAGCTGCCTGACGTGGACAGTCCCTCCTAAAGTGGTCCCTCGAACCACAGTTCCAACAAGCATGAAAGTTACCCCAGCACTCTCCAGTGTGTTGTCTCCCACACTGTGCACACTCGGGCAAGCGCCCTCCTCCTCTATGGCCCTGATGGCCCCTACCATGGTGGCCACCGCCACGTCTCTGATCAAACTGATGTCCGCCACCCTTGTGTCTCTTAGCATCTCTACCATCAAAGTGGTTATGCCTCTTTCCCGAACCAGAACCACCAGCTCGTTTGGCTGAACCCAAACTATGCTCCAAATCCTTGGCCCTCGCGACCAACACATCAAAGTCTGAGTAGTCAGAAGCCAATGTGTACCTCTTGACCTCTTCATTCAATCCGTATCGGAATCGGTTGCAGCGTTCCATTTCAGTGGGAACCAACTCTGGGGCATACTGACTCAAGCGAACAAAGCGGATCTCATAATCAGTCACAGAAGCATCCCCTTGAGTAAGAGCCATAAACTCTCGCTTCTTCTCATCCAAGTACCTCGGTCCCAAGTACCTCTTTCTAAAAGCAAACTCAAAGAAATCCCAACCTATCTCGGCCTCTGGAACCCCGGTAGTGATGGTGACCCACCAGGTGTAGGCATCACCCTGAAGCAGTGAGATCAAACAACCCAATCTACGTGCGCCCGCACAACCCATCTGAGCCAAGATACGAACTGTCTTCTCCAACCATAACTCCGACCTCTCCGGAGTAGATCCTCTAAACTCCTCGGCTCCTAGGCTACGGAGCCTCTCCAAAGGTAAACTAGCATCATCACACCTAGGCTGAACTGCAGCCTGAGCTCCCGCAACTGCGGCCTGGAACGCTCCCGCTATCGCTTGCACTAGCGGAGTCATGTCAATTCCAGCTGGACCTTGGCCACCTTGAGGTCCCTCTCCTCCAGCTCCATCCTCGCCCCCAGCTCCAGGTGGAGGAGGTGGTGGAGGTGGTGGAGGAGCGCCAACTCCCGCGGCCCCCGGTCCCTCTATGTGAGCTCCCGCACCAACTACCGGCTCAACAGGAGCTACAACTCGCGGTTCCTGACGAACCAACCTCGGTCTACCTCTCGGTCTAGACATTGCTCTCTCAGATATTAACTACAACCACAACAACCAAACACACAAGTTGGGTTAGCAAGGCAAGGCTTCCAAGTGTCCAAGTATGTTTCCTCACTTATAAATCATTTTCCAATGTAATAGTAGCAATGGGACCCACACACACATGCTTAAAAGTAAAACAATCAGCATACTTGTCACACAAGCAATCATTCTTGCAAAACAAGCAAACACCGTGCAATTTAATTTAAAAACTTAAACTTACCTCACTTACCTGCCCAAGGTCTCGGTAACCTTAGGCTCTGATACCAACAAGTGTAACCCCTTCGTCCCGGTCTGGTCGGATGACCGGTCCGAGTGGGCCACACGGGGAAAACCGAAGCGAAACCCGTTAAGGCTTCCCCTCGGTTAACGACCCAGAAAATTTCTTTTAACTTTAATCTTATCTAGATGCAATTATAATTCCTATGTGAAGCACATCAGCGGAAGAACCAAACAACGTAACATTCACCGACCAAACAAACATAAACGGTCCATTTTACTTCATTCCAGCAGGCCGTTTCGAAACACCTATAGGGTGTTCCGAAACGCCCTGACCTGGTCAACGGGCCTGGGTCAACCACAAGGTGACCGTTCCGAAACAGGGGTGACCCGTATCGGAACGACCTTGACGGTCAATATCTCGTGGTCAACGAGATTTGACCGTTTCGGAACTTCAAAGGCCCGTTTCGGAACGGCTTCATCTCGCCAATTTCTCAAAATTCCAGTGGCGAAAACATTCCGGAACGACCCTCATCCGTTTCGAAACGGCAGGCCATTTACGCAGGGCCGTTTCGGAACACGGGGACCCGTTCCGAAACACCCCCTGTCTGCAGACTTTTCTGGGCTGTTTTGAGGCACAAGGATGCCCCAAAACATCCCCAAGACACCACATAACTTCATAGCAAAACAACCCAAGTCTTACTAACAATACTAGCATGCTTCAACGAGGTTTAAACATGTCTAACATAAAGGCAACAATCAACACACATACATCCAATCAAACAACATCCAACCTTAAACATGGTTTCTAAAGCATTTAACCAACATACCAGAGAGCAAATTAGGCATGGTTAACAACTTAAACATGGCATCACAAGCCACCCAAAAGCAACATATATAAAGGAGTCTACACATGCTCCTATCAACCAACAACAACCACAAAACATTACACATCCCATTGCTCAACCATTACATGTTTAGAATTTTAAATCCATACTTGGTGAACTCAATCCAAACCACACTTGGAGGCCCTCCTCTTGCCCGAGCAACCCACGAACTAAGGATCTGCAATGTTGAACAAAGAGAGCGTAAGCAATGATGCTTAGTGAGGGTAAGCTCTAAAAACAAACCTCAACATTGCAGGGTCCGAGCACGATCTAGCCAAAGCCATTTACACTTACCAAAGGTCCACAAGGTATAAATGCATGAGCAATGTATCACATGTATGCCTTAATTATGAGCCCAATACTACCATACATGCAATCACATATAAACATCCAAACAGCTCATATATCTCAACACATTGATACACATATCAATCAACATTGGCACCTAGTTATCACTCAAATACGCGGACAACCGTTGGAACTCATATCCAACAACACAACCATTACCTGACGGTGGGATTACACTCATCACCGGTCTCGCGGAGGGGATTCCACTCATCCTCACGCCCCGTCGATGGGATTCCACTCATCACCGACTATATTTAAATACCATTTCCGGGCGTACCCGTACTCCTCCTTGGTGACTCAACGCCACCAAGGCCACGCGCGACTTTCGACTCATGTGTACACACTAATATCCTAATGATCGATCATTTGTATTTAAGTATACTAGTGCCAATATTTTACTCATTCCACATTACTCTTTTCAATCATTTCCGTGCTTAGCACGTACTCACCATGGACACAACCATAAACCATCACCATGCATGCTTTAAGTAATACAACCCATGCCTCAATTCACATGTATAAAACAATATACATAAACATTCATATCACATGGCATACGAGGCATATACATTCACACAATTGAGTTCATCCAAAGGCTTAGATCAAGCTTAGGATTAGGCTACCACCCTAATCCTAACTCTAGGTGGGTCTACCAAGCCCAACCTAGTCCACATACTCGAACCAACTAATTTAAAACCTTTAAAGTAAACATCCACTCACCTAAGCTTCCAAGCTCGAAGACCACGCAAGCGACCGTTCTTCAAATTCCCGGATTCTCTTCCAAAGCTTCTCTGACGCCCAAACTCGGTTCTAATTAATCTCAAACACAAACAAAACATTCATAATCAATATCTCATCAACGGATACAACCCGGATCAACACTTCAAGCACTCAATACCCAAAACAAGTCCCAAAAACAGAATTTCCAAGCTGCCCTTAAAGCCCACCAATATCTTCCATTTCAAGCATCCAAATAACCATCAAACACACCCAAAGCAGCCCTCATATATTATACTAACATCAGCCCTCAAAAACCAACCTTAAACAACCCCCAAAACCTCTTTAAAACCCTCCAAAAACCCCTTTGAAACCCAATTCCGAAAATTGTTCAAAACCCTTTGAAATTCACATATATCATACCATTTGACTTCTATATCCCATAACCAACCATAACAAATCAAAATATTACGATTAGCTACACAAAGGCACCATTTTTATTCAAAATATTCAAAACCCCTATTTCCCAAAAACTTCATGAAAATGAAAAAGAAGAGTACTTTTAAGAAGATGGAGGTGAGGGGAGTTCAAATTTACCTTCACCTTTAAATTCGGAGTTGAAATGAAGAAGGAGGATGATGGAACAGTAGCTTCAATGGCTTAGGGGAGGTTTGTCTGAGATTTTGGGAGAGAGGGAGAAGATGAGTGAAGAATTGGGTTTTTGGTTTGTTTTGTTTTAAATTGAAAGTCCAATGACCCATTTGCCCTTAATGAAATGGATTATTCACAAGGACATATTTTCCATGGTCATTTGGGGTTTTAATTCCAAAACTTAGTCTATCATTAATTTAATTAATTTTGAAAGCCAAACCCGGACCATTATTTAAATCATAGAACCGAACCCAAGATAATATTAAAATATTATTTTCACCTAACCCCTAAACCCGGGTGTTACAATTGGGCTCAATCCTGGCGGGCACAATGTGGTAGAGCAAGAGAGTCTGGAGAGACTTGAGTTTGGTGGCGTTGGAAAGGTGGGGCAGCGAGGGAGTGGCCGCCACCTCCGTTGTGGTGGTGGTCGCCGTTGGCGGTGGATGGACGCGTTTCTGGGGCATGGTTTTGATGGTGGTTAGGTGGCATTTTTGGGCTGGTTTTAAAAGGGGCATTTTTTTTATTTTATTATTATTATATTATATTTATTTCATTTTTGAAATTATTATTTAAATTCAGAAATTATAAATAAAGAGGGTGACGTGGCCTTGTTTTATTGGCTATTAATTTTTTTTTCAAACAGCGTTTATTTTTGGAGTTATTAGGGTAACGACGTAACCTTTAAGGGGCAGAATGGCCGAAAAAATTCATTAGGTACCAAAATGAGAAATGGGGTAAACGTTAGGGGGGCATTTAATGCATTAAGCCTATAAGTTATGTAATGTATTTATAATATAATAATTAATAAAAAATAATAATTAGTAATAGTTTGGGCCTTGGGCCTTTGGGCTCATATCCCACCACCCATTTATTTGAGATTGCCCCAAAAACCTATAATGTATAAATATAATATATATATATATATAAACTTACAACTTATAATTTATATAATGTATTTATAATATAATAATTAATAATAAATTATAATTAATAATAGTTTGGGTCTTTGGGCTCATATCCCACCACCCATTTATTTGAGATGGGCCCCTAAAACCTATAACGTATAAATATATATATATATATACATATATAAACTTATAACTTATAAGTTATATAATATATTTATAATATAATAATTAATAATAAATAATAATTAGTAATAGTTTGGGTCTTGGGCCTTTAGGCTCATATTCCACCACCCATTTATTTGAGATAGGCCCCTAAAACCTATATAGTATAAATATAATATATATATATATATTATATAAACTTATAACTTATAATTTATATAATGTATTTATAATATAATAATTAATAATAATTAGTAATAGTTTGGGCCTTGGGTCTTTGGGCTCATATCCCACCACCCATTTATTTGAGATGGCCCCTAAAACCTATAATATATAAATATAATATATATATATATATATATATATTATATAAACTTATAACTTATAATTTATATAATGTATTTATAATATAATAATTAATAATAAATAATAATTAGTAATAGTTTGGGCCTTTGGGCTCATATCCCACCACCCATTTATTTGAGATGGGCCCCTAAAACCTATAATGTATAAATATAATATATATATATATATAAACTTATAACTTATAATTTCTACAATGTATTTATAATATAATAATTAATAATAAATTATAATTAGTAATAGTTTGGGCCTTGGGCCTTTGGGCTCATATCCCACCACCCATTTATTTGAGATGGGCCCCTAAAACCTATAATGTATAAATAATATATATATATATATATATATATATAGAGAGAGAGAGAGAGAGAGAGAGAGACTTATAACTTATAAGTTATATAATTTATTTATAATATAATAATTAATAATAAATAATAATTAGTAATAGTTTGGGTTTTGGGCCTTTGGGCTCATATTCCACCACCCATTTATTTGAGATGGGCCCTAAAACCTATAATGTATAAATATAATATATATATTATATAAACTTATAACTTATAACTTATAATTTATATAATTTATTTATAATATAATAATTAATGATAAATAATAATTAGTAATAGTTTGGGCCTTGGGCCTATGGGCTCATATCCCACCACCCATTTATTTGAGATGGGCCCCTAAAATCTATAATGTATAAATATATTATATATATATATATATAAACTTATAACTTGTAACTTATATAATGTATTTATAATATAATAATTAATAATAAATAATAATTAGTAATAGTTTGGGCCTTGGGCTTTTGGGCTCATATCCCACCACTCATTTATTTTAGATGGACCCATAAAACCTATAATGTATGAATATATATATATATATATAAACTATAAGTTTATATAATAATTAATAATAAATAATAATTAGTAATAGTTTTGGCCTTGGGACTTTGGGCTTTTATCCCACCACCCATTTATTTTAGATGGGCCCCTAAAACCTATAATGTATAAATATAATATATATATATATATATATATATATATAAACTTATAACTTATAATTTATATAATGTATTTATAATATAATAAATAATAATTAGTAATAGTTTGAGCCTTGGGCCTTTAGGCTCATATCCCACCACCCATTTATTTGAGATAGACCCCTAAAACCTATAATGTATAAATAATATATATATATATATATATATATATATATATATATATATATATATATATATATAAACTTATAACTTATAAGCTATATAACGTATTTATAATATAATAAATAGCAATAGTTTGGGCCTTGGGCCTTTGGGCTCATATCCCACCACCCATTTATTTGAGATGGGCCCCTAAAACCTATAATGTATAAATGTAATATATATATATATATAAACTTATAACTTATAAGTTATATAACGTATTTATAATATAATAATTAATAATAAATAATATTTAGTAATAGTTTGGGCCTTGAGCCTTTGGGCTCATATCCCACCACCCATTTATTTGAGATGAGCTCCTAAAACCTATAATGTATAAATATAATATGTATATATATATATATTATATATATAAACTTATAACTTATAAGTTATATAATGTATTTATAATATAATAATTAATAATAAATAGTAATATTTTGGGCCTTGAGCCTTTGGGCTTATATCCCACCACCCATTTATTTGAGATGGCCCTAAAACCTATAATGTATAAATATAATATATATATATATATATATATATATATAAACTTATAACTTATAAGTTATATAATGTATTTATAATATAATAATTAATAATAAATAATAATTAGTAATAGTTTGGGCCTTGGGCCTTTGGGCTCATATTCCATCACCCTTCTAAGTATATAATGTATTTATAATATAATAATTAATAATAAATAATATATATATTTGTATAATATATATATATACATGTATATATACATGTATGTTGTTAGTATCATAGTATGTATTATGTATACATATATACATAAATACATACATGTTTGTATAATATATAATTATATATTGTAATTTATATACATGTGAATACATAAAAATACATATATATACACATAATCACATATATTTATACTTATAAAGTTATTATAATAATTAATAAGTTATATTATATTATAATAAATAATAAATAATATTAAATTATAATATATATGGGCGGGAAAATTTATTTTGAAACCGCCCAATTCCCAAATTGAGGTAAATTATAAATAATGCCCTTTTATATTATATAAGTTTTTTATTCAAGTCCTTTAAGTTTTAATTTAATTCAATTGAGTTCTTAAAACTTTATTTTTACTTCAAATTAACTCTTATTTATTATTTTTTTCACTATAGTCCATAAAACTTTGTTTTTATTCAAAATTGAGCCTATTATAGTCCATAAAACTTTATTTTAGTCCAAATTAGCTCTTATTTATTATTATTTTTTTCACTATAGTCCATAAAACTTTGTTTTTATTCAAAATTGTTCATTTCTGGTGAACCTGAATTAACCCGAACTGAAATGAACCCGACGACCTGAAATTACCCGACTTGAAATGAAGCCGACATGAAATGAAATCGACCTGAAATGAATCCGAACTGAAATGAACCCGACCTGAAATTTACCCGACCTACAATTTACCTGCCAATTAACTGATTTTACTCGACCTGTTTTTACCCGATCTGCAACGAGTTTGACCTGAAATGGACCTGACCTGAAAATTGACCCGACCTGAAATGGACCGGACCTGCAAATTATCCGACTGCAATGGACCCGCACCCGACCCGAGTCGAGTCAAATTTTTTTTTTTTTACCTGAAATGACCTGTATCAGATTTTACCCGACCTGAAACCTGTCCGATTACCTGTTTTTACATCCCTAGTCTTAACTACAAAAATGAACAAATCCTTATACGAAGTCAATATTTAGAAGGGCTACATAAATATAAACATAGAGCAAGGCCCTACTCAATCCAATGACATAAAGCTTAAAAAGGGTAAAGTTAATTAGAGAAAAATAACATTTTAATTAGGAATGAATTTCTTTTTAACTGTGATGTTAATAATGATACTGCTTTTTCCCCTTGAAAACCGATGGTTTTACTTCTTATTGTGCATAAAAGATGTTTGAGTTAATTATGGTGGTAGTTTAATTATAGTTACTTATTCATTTGGTCTTCTGATAGTTTATTTAGTTATTTTTCTAAACTCATAGGTGGCTAAACTGATAATGAATTCAGAAGTTAGTTTATTGCTGAATATGATTTTTTTTTTTTATTGTTGAATCTGATTGTGTTTACCTCTATATTTTGTGTTTACCTCCTATTGAATTTACATTCCTACTATTGGACAAATCTGTTTGAATCCCTTTTCCAACTCCGAGTTATATATATTTATATGGTCGTTTTTTCAAATCTACTCAAGCATGAACAAATCTAATGAATAATTTGATCATCAACCTGTTTTGAATACAAAAATAAGCGAATTTATTGAAGTTCCATTCAAACTGTTCTTACCAAGTTTTGGAAGTTTCAAAGACATAGCAAAAGTTCTTAGATAATTTGCTCATGCAGTCAACAACTAAAGGCTACCCTGAATAATTTAAAGCTCGGGGTCCACGGTCTCATTAAAAGTCTTAACCCATGAATCCTTGACAGCTTCTGGAACCAGTTTTTGACCGACATTGGTGTTCCACTGTTCATTTTCAGCATCGGTTTGCTGTTCTCCAAGTGTTACAACTGATGTCTGCACATTAGACTCGTGATCATTTTCTGCATCAGTAAGAATCCATTTTACTTTCTTAGGAGGGTTTGGGAAGTCGAATTCGATACACAAAGTTTGCTTCCTCTTTTTACTTTGTTCATCCCTCGAATTCTCGTCGACCTTCTCATGTGATACCTATACATATTATGCAAACGTAGAATATCATAAGAGCAACTAAGACGTCAATGCTAAGATAGTATTATTCGAAGCTCACCTTGGACTGTTCTTCTCCTCCGTAAACTAGAATCGGTGTCTGGTCATGGTTATGCCCCGATGCTTGCTCGTTATTGTTTTCAGGTTGCTGGTTGTTTTGTTGCCTATTCCTTGCTCGCAAGTACTTGTGAACATCCTTCAATCTTCGGAACCGACTCCTTGCCCCTGGCTGTAATTGAGGATATAAGCCCTATTAATCTCCATGAAAATGGATGGTTAAAACATAATGATGAAACAGAAGTTCCATATTATTATTTACCTTTCATGGATATTAGAAAAGCACGGATTATATTAGCTATTGATTTTGAAGTCTTTCGTAGAAATAAAATAGTTTCATAATTATTGTGATAAATGTATACATACATTACCATTCAGCAACCAAGATGTGAAAGCTAAGTTACACTAGTTGTTCTACGCTCACCTCAGATTCATCTCCAAGTTCTAGAGTTACTGGTTTGTGTTCATGTTTTTGCTCTGACGTTTGATCATAACCGTTTTCAGGCTGCGTTCGAGATAGTTCCCGATCATTTTCGTGTCGTGGACGAAATGGTTGCTGATCGTTTTGCTTTCCTTTCATCTCTTCCATGTGCTGCTGAGCAGCCTTCCATGATCGAAACTGTCTATTTGTCCCTGGCTCATAGTAAAACTGCAATCGAGGATACAAGCTTTATCAATCCAATTGCAGTATGTTTTTGAAAATCACATAATTTTAGGAAATTAAAAAAAAATGGATCACTCCAGTATAAAAAAATTTTCAGTTATTCATAGCATATATAACGACAAATATGTGATGATAATGTTGAATATTGTAATTTAAAACATAACATTTTAAGAATAAGTGTGACTTTTGATAATTTTTATGATGAATGTGCGTGACTACTTATCATGAATGGATATGACTATGCATGATGAATATATATGACCATGTATGATGAAAAAGTGTAATGAATAGTTTTGACTATTCTAATAGTCGGTTACAATCCCTATATAAAGGATTGTAAGTGATGAAGCAAAGCAATTCTATTCCAAGTTGTAAGTGTATTTTGAGGTGCGTTAATAATTTTCTTCCTCTCTACAAGATTGTGTTATTTTACTTCTATATTCCCAACAGATAATATATAGAAATATTATAGGACAAATTAGCAAACCTAGATAACTTAATTTCATAGAGATTGGAAAGGATCTAATACATCTCGAGTTTTTCTTAGAAATAAACTGGATTCAACATTATTTTCATAAATATACTGATATATTTTGAGGAGATTCAAAAAAAAAGTTGAATCCATGTTATATAAAATATTTTTACTTTTAACTGCATATATAACGATAAAATAACACAAACGAATGTATCTATAAATAAATGCATGCATTCATATTAACGAATGTATCTATAAGTAAATGCATGTAGTCATATTCAATTAACAACTAAACAACGACAATGAACATAAGATTAAATCGATGAAACAAATTGAAAAGTAGTGAAATAACCTTGTCCACTTTTCCAATATACTTAAGTGATGTTCGAGGCCTTTGTTCAACAAGCCACCCCTTTGGTAATTTAAAAATCTGCCCATCTGCATACGAAGGCAAAAGTAGAGGGTGCTGAACTTGACCATAAACATGATCTGCAGGTGATAACCAAGCCAAAGGCTCAGCTCCAGCAACAATCGGCTCATGTTCTTCAATTTCAGGCAATTTTTCTTCGGTATCGGGACAAGTTTTTACAGTTTCTTCTACTTCTCCTATCTTCACATCATATTATAAGAGCAAAAATGTAAGTGTATATTGTCGTAAGAGCAGCCAAGGCGTCAAAGCTAAGTCACAGTATTATTCGACGCTCACTTTTGGTTGTTCTCCATGTACTAAAATTGGTTTCTGGTTGTCTTGTTGCCCTTTCCTTGCTCTTAAGAACTTGTGAACATCCTTCAATCTTCGGAACCGGCTCTTTGCTCCTGGCTGTATTTTTTTTCTAAGCCGATTAGATTTTATTAATAAAATTGCAACCGTTTTCTGAGGTTACAATTTAAAATAACGCAAGGCCAAGTACAAACCATCTCAAAAGTTTTACAACTACAAAATCAAGACAAGCCTAATAACATCATCACACCAACAGGACTTAACAGCACTAAGGATTTACATCCTCTCATATATATACAAAAATGCAAAAAAATTGAGTTGTCCTAATAGTTTTTAACAAGGCCAAAGAAAGCCCCTCATGCCTATAAGATGCAAAACTTATGATCACCTGCATAGAAACTAACAAATTCGATAGGAATATTCGAATCTACATCCACATTTGCCACGCCTAGACCTTTGGAAGATTTGCTAAAAGGAGTCGAATTTAAACATGGAGCAAGCACTGATTACATTATCATTCAGCAACCAAGATGCGAAAGCTAAGTTACAGTAGCTGTTGCACACTCACCTCAGATTCATCTCCAAGTTCTAGAGTCACTGGTTTGTGTTCATGTTTCTGCCCTGTCGCTTGATCATAATTATTTTCAGGCTTCGGTCGAGATAGTTCTTGATCTTGATTATGATCATTTTCTGGTCGCATCCGAAGTGGTTGCTGATAGTTTTGCTTTCTTTTCATCTCTTTCACGTGCTTCTGAGCAGCCTTCAATGTTCGAAAATGCCTTCCTGTCCTTGGCTCATAGTAAAACTACAATTGAAGATACAATAGGTTATTATGCTAGGTTTTAATAGAGTCTAGGTTTATTCGAACATCTAGCCTTACTTAAGGGACCGAGTATCTCTTCCCGCTTAATAGTTAATTTTTATTAAACCAATTTCAAGTTAAAATGTTCAAAACCTTGGTTTGCTACCATATATGAAAAGGTACATATAAGGAAAGAACTGGTTTTATATGGTTTTTTTGTTTTGGATTAATATTTTAACACCTGAATAGTTATATATCAAGTTGTATTTTATATTCTATTTATATATAAAAAATATGAATCCTATAAAAATTGTTGTGTAAAATTATTATGATTTCACACTAATTTAAAGGAGTAATCGCAATACATATTAGACAACCATCCTTTACTTATATCTTATTATATTTGACAACCACCAACATGCGTTTAATCACGAAGTAAGAATTGATTTTTGAGTGTTGGGACATAAAAAAATATAAAAAAAAGGCAAATGCCCTTAATCACCTAGCCAATGCACAGTGTGTTTAAATCCCCAAGTTGACCATTTTTCAGATGGAATCAGCGAAACCATCGAGCAATGATCAAAACAGCTCAAAAGATTAGAAAGAAATCAAGAACAAAACTCAAGGTCCATTCAAACTGTTCTTACCAAGTTTTACAGGTTTCAAAGATATGGCAAAAGTTTTTCGATAATTTGTTCATGCAGTCAACAACTAAAGGTTACCCTGAACGAATTACAGCTCGGGTGCTTTGTTCTTAAGAGTCCACGGTCACATTAAAAGTCTTAGCTCATGAATCCTTGACAGCTTATGGAACCAGTTTTTGATATTCTCATGTGTTTCCTATACTTGCTCGTGATTGAGGTGGTTGCTGGTTGTTTTGTTGCCATTTCCTTGCTCGCAAGTACTTGTGAACATCCTTCAATCTTCGGAACCGACTCCTTGCCCCTGGCTGTAATTGAGGATATAAGCCCTATTAATCCATAGTTTTGATCCATGAAAATAGATGGTTAAAACATGAATGGTGAAACAGAAGTTGATGTAATTGAGGATATATTAATGATTATGCAACTAAAATTAAGTATATACAAATGTACAAAAATATACACATTACCATTCAGCAACCAAGATGCGAAAGCTAAGTTACAGTAGCTGTTCCGTGCTCACCTCAGATTCATCTCCAAGTTCTAGAGTCACTGGTTTGTGTTCATATTTCTGCCCTGACTCTTGATTGTAATCGTTTTCAGGCTGCGGTCGAGATAGTTCCCGATCTTGATTGTGATCATTTTCAGGCTGATCGTTTTGCTTTCCTTTCATTTCTTTCACGTGCTTCTTAGCAGCCTTCAATGTTCGAAACTGCCTTCTTGTCCCTGGCTCATAGTAAAACTGCAATTGAGGATACAAACTTTATCATCCCGTATTAGAAAGTATCGTGCAATGTATTGACATAATTTCAGGAGATTAAAAAAGTGGGTCGATCTTATATAAAATATTTCAGTTTTTGATTGCATCCAAATATCGTGACAAATATAAATAACTGCATGCGATGATAATATCATATGACAATTTAGCAAACATGTGATGAAACAACCTTGTCCACTTTTCCAAGGTACTTTAGAGACGTTCGAGGTCTTCGTTCAACAGTCCATCCCTCTGGTAATTCAAAAATCTTCCCATCTACATAAGATGGCATAAGTAGAGGGTGCTGGACTTGATTATGAACACGATCTGCGGCTGGTATCGAAGCCAATGGCTCAGCTTCAATTATAATCTGCCCATGTTCTTCAATTATATACAAATATGTACACATAGAATATAATATGAGCAACCAAGACGTCAAAGCTAAGTCACAGTATTATTCAACCCTCACCTTTGGTTGTTGTTCTCCATGTACAACAATTGGTGTCTGCTTATGTTGCTGGTTGTTTTGTTTCCCTTTCCTTGCTCGCAAGTACTTGTGAACATCCTTCAATCTTCGGAACCGGCCCCTTGTCCCTGGCTGTAATTGAGGATATAAGCGCTATTAACCCATTGTTTTGATCTCCATGAAAAGTTTATACATACATTACCATTATGCAACCAAGATATGAAAGCTAAGTTACAGTAGCTGTTCCACACTCACCTCAGATTCATCTTCAAATTCTAAAGTTACTGGTTTGTGTTCATGTTTTTGCCCTGACGTTTGATCGTAATCGTTTTCAAGCTGCGGTCCAGATAGTTCCCGATCATTTTCCGGTCGCGGAAAAGGTGGCTGCTGATCATTTTGCTTTCCTTTCATCTCTTTCACGTGCTTCTGAGCAGCCTTCCATGATCGAAACTGTCTATTTGTCTCAGGTTCATAGTAAAACTGCAATTGAGGATACAAATGAATGATCAATTAGAAGATCGTTTTTTAGATGTAAATGAAAGTAACTACAAACATTTATATTATAAACAACTTATATTTCTAAATGTTATTGTATGTGACCAAAATATATTAGTTTATGACAAATGAATAGATACAAATATATGAAAATATCATTGCAACGAATCTACATGAAAGATACATAACATTCCTAGAGATTGAGAAGGATCTAATACATTTGTAGTCTTTTTTTAAAAATACAATAATTTAAAGATTATATAAATAAATCTATTGACAAATATACATAATTGCATGTGATGATAATATATAGAAATGTCATATGAAAAATTAGCAAACATGCGTAACTTTCATAGATGATTGGAATGGATCTAATATATTTCGAGTCTTTGTTAGAAATAAAATGACTTCAATGTTATTGTCATACACGTGTTGACATACTTTGAGGAGATTTAAAATAGTAATTTGATCGATCTTATATAGAATATTTCTACCGTTGACAACACGTGTAACGACTAATGTCGTTATAAAATAACTAACAAACGTACGCATCTACAAGTGAATGCATGTAGTCATAAGAATAAGCTTATACCAAAAACATATATTAAGGCTTTTATGCGGTAAACATGCCAACAATCTTCAACAGAATTCTTCAGTTTATCACTTATTAATTGGGGAAACGTTATAGGCTAGCCATCATCTTAATTGTGAGAATACTCACAAATTATTCCTTTTAGTTACAGTTGTTTCCACAAGCCTAAAACAAAGATTTGTAGACCTTTGGCATAATCTAGATTTTCTAGATTCGTAGAGTCTAGGCTAGGTTTCTTCAAGCTTACATTTGGGCATAAAATCAACTTATTTGGGGATTTAGAACATAAATAATAGAACAACTTGTGAACATAAGATTAAATCGAAGAAACAAGTTGAAAGGTAATGAAACAACCTTTTCTACTTTTCCAATGTACTTTTGTGAGGTTCGAGGTCTTCGTTCAACAACCCATCCCTCCGGTAATTCAAAAACCTTCCCATCTACATAAGAAGGCATAAGTAGAGGGTGCAGAACTTGACCATGGACATGATCTGCAGGTGGTTTCCAAGCCAATGGCTTAGCTTCAATTATAATCTGCCCATGTTCTTCAATTTTGGGCAGTGTTTCTTCAGATTTGAGACTAGTTTCTGCTTTTTCTTCAATTTCCAGCTTCACATCAGATGCTTTTGGCCAAAATATTGAATCGGTAACACCCTCCATTTGCAGCTACTCTATGTGCTTAGAAAAAAAATCCCAAGAATTCAAAACCAAATTGGTTTCTTTATCAACATAGCACTTGCAGGTCCAATGAGTCAAATATATAACCGAAAAAGGTTATGAAATAAAGACGAAAATTAAATTTAATTTTGAAATTGAGATTCTTTTGAGTTGTTAAGCCATGCAACCAAGTTAGAGAGGGACATGTGGGGAGCGTAAGAAACAGACTTCTTGAATTTGGAAAAAAGTAAATGATTACTAATGCTTAATATTTTTTTGTTTAACCACTAGTTTATGACTTATTGACCAACTAATTTTTAATTATGTTTTGGGGAAGCTCATTATATAGGTGTTCCTCCTAATCCAATTTTATCCATTTATAATGTCCGGATTCGAACTTTTAACTTTACTTAAGGTACCTTGCGCCTCATCCCGCTTAATAGTTATTTTTTTATTAAGCAAAATCCAAGTTAACATTTACAAAACCTTCCTTTGCTACCATAAAAAAAACTAAAGTTGTATTACATCCTTTCCTATCTCTATGAAAGTTACGTAGGTTTGCTAATTTGTCGTATGATATTACTATGTATTATCATCGCATGTAATTATGTATATATGCTCTTATCTTATAATGATATTTGTCGTTATGTATGCTATCAATAACGGAAGTAATCGTTAAGTGTTGGCTGCTATATATGGCAAGACACATTGCACTTTCAATGAAAAAATTCAGGTTTAAATCTTGGAGATACTTTATTAGAAGGGAGAGCCATAAATATCGAGCATGGACCATAAAGACATGATCTATACCAAAAAGAATAACTGAAATATTTTATATAAGATATTTTTGTATATTCGACATATGATATTTGTGTATATATATTCACATTTATTCATTTGTCATAGTTCAATAACTAACATATTATCATCACATGCATTAACATTCATCAATATATGTTTGTTATTATTTTAAAACGATGTTTGTAGTTACATATATCATTAATGTGTCTATGTATATATCAACTAAAAAATGAAAATTTTAAAATATTATTTTGATACAATGATTATATTACTCAAACTTCTCTTCACCCGTAAATAAGAAGATATTAAATGCTGAAGCATACTCGCCCACTATGCCAACTAGTTAGAAATTTGGATTGATAAAGCTTATATCCTCAATTGCAGTTTTACTATGAGCCAGGGACAAATAGGCAGTTTCGAACATTGAAGGCTGCTCAGAAACACGTGGAAGAGATGAAAGGAAAGCAAAACGATTAGCAGCCACCTCAGCCGCGACTGGAAAATGACCGGGAACTATCTCGACCACAGTCTGAAAACTATTACGATCAAACGTTAGGGCAAAAACATGAACATAAACCAGTAACTCTAGAACTTGGAGAAGAATCTGAAGTGAGCTTGGAACAGCTTTCGCATCTTGGTTGCTGAATGGTAATATATTAATTTATATACATTTATCACAATAATTCTGAAGCTATTTTATTTCTGTGAAAGACTTCAAATCAATAGCTAATGTAATCCATGAAAGGTAAATCAAAATTTGGAAATTCTGTTTCATCATTATGTTTTAACCATCCATTTTCATTGAGATCAAAACTACGGATTAATAGGACTTATATCCTCAATTATAGCCAGGGAAACATCACAACCAACAACCACCTCAATCGCAAATGAGTCAATTAGTCGGCCAATGTGTCAGAAACTAGGGTTAAACAAAAAAATTAACTAGGGTGACCCTCCTAGTCCAGTTTTATCCATTTACAATGTTCGGATTCGAGCTTTTGACCTTGCTTAAGGGACCTAGTGTCTCATCCCGCTTAATAATTATTTTTTATTAAGTAAAATCCAAGTTAACATTTACAAAACCTTCCTTTGCTACCATAAGAAAAACTAGAGATGTATTAGATCCTTTCCTATCTCTATGAAAGTTATGTATGTTTGCTAATTTGTCGTATGATATTTTTATTAGAGGTTTTAGTTTTTGGGTTTAGGATTTATGATTTAGATTTTAAGGTTTAGGATTTATATTTAGGGTTAATGTTTTAGGGTTTTAGGTTTAGGAATTTAGATTTTAAATTAAAAAATTAAAAAATAGTATATTATATTTTCGAGTAGCTTGCGAGCTTTTCGAGTAGCTCGACTCGTTAAGAACTCAAGCCGAGTTTGAGCTCGAATCGAGTCCAATCGAGTCATGTGTTGATCAAGCTTTGACAGAATCGAACTCGAGTAGTTCGCGATCTGTCTCGTCTCATTTACATCCCTAGCGTCAACCTCTTTGTGGTTGCTTAAAAATTCAAAAGAGTTTTAAAATTACAAATTCACTCCAAATAATCTAACTATATATTACGTCGGTGAATGAAAGATTGTGTTATTGGATGAGTTGCTAGTTTGGTCAACATTTTAGTGTTAATTACGCTTAAATGATTGATTTGTGGTGCTGAATTATGGTCTATTGTGTGCTTTTCTGTGCAGGACTTCATGGCTTGAAAACAGATTAGAAAACGGTTGGATTCTGCAAGTTTTCTGGATTCATGGCTGACAAGCGTCATTTTACTCGCCTAAATAAAATAAAATAAACCTCTTCAAAATAAAATAAAGAAATTAAAGTAGAATAGAGGAAGAGGGTCGATCCACAAGGAGTTTTGTTGGAATCGCTGACTGAGTCTTGTCCTGATTTAGATCCCAAAAGTAGCTAAACAAAATAAATGATAAAAAAGGGGGTTTGACGTGATTTAAGTGACGAGAGAATAATAAACAATCAAGAAAAAATGCAGTAAATAAAGTGAGAAATGAAGTAGAAAAAACACTAATAAAAAATCAGCCTCGAGCAAGCTTTGTCAATTCTCACGATCATTGAAAATAGATTTTTATTCGGGATTCATGTCGGTTAGAAATAAGATGTCAATGCTAAGATAATATATTCAAAGCTCACCTTGGACTGTTATTCTCCTCCGTAAACTAGAATCGGTGTTTGCTCATCTTTTTCCCAGTCGCTTGCTCGTTATTGTTTTCAGGTTGCTGCTGGTTGTTTTGTTGCCATTTCCTTGCTCGCAATTACTTGTGAACATCCTTCAATCTTCGGAACCGACTCCTTGCACCTGGCTGTAATCGAGGATATAAGCCATGTTAATCCAGAGTTTTGATCTCCATGAAAATGGATGGTTAAACATAATGATGAAACAGTAGTTTCGTATTTTGATTTACCTTTCATGGATAATAGATAAGCATGAATTATTGTGATAAATGTATGTATACATAACCATTCAGCAACCACGATGTGAAAGCTAAGTTACACTAGTCATTCCACGCTTACCTCACATTCATCTCCAAGTTCTAGAGTTACTGGTTTGTGTTCATATTTTTGCCCCGACGTTTTGATCGTAATCGTTTTCAGGTTGCGGTCGAGATAGTTCCTGATCATTTTCGGGCCGGGGACGAGGTGGCTGCTGATCGTTTTACTTTCCTTTCATCTCTTCCACATGCTGCTGAGCAGCCTTCCATGATCGAAATTGCCTATTTTTCCCTGGCTCAGAGTAAAACTGCAATCGAGGATACAAACTTTATCAGTACATTTGGAGTATGCTTTTGAAAATCACATAATTTTAGGAGATTAAAAAAATTGGACAATCTTATATAAAATATTTCAGTTATTGATTTCATACATAACAATAAATATCGTTATAAAATAACGACAAATGTTCACAGCTACATGTGATGATAATATATATAGAAATATCATATGTGTAACCCCCGTCCCGGCCTAGCCAACACATATCTACAAATTTTAGGATATTTTCTTTTGGAGAAGATGACATTTTTTTCAAACTTCTTTTCTTTATTCTTTATACTCAAATTCTCATCTTCAAATTTTATTAATGGTATTTTCGTAAATAAAGACAAGTTTTATGAAATCATCATTTTAATTTAAATTTAACCCGAAACTAACCTAGATCAAGACCGATAAACTTCCGGGCCAAATTAAAAATTTTAACTTTTAAAGGAGTCAATATTAAAATCCCCCATTTTTTTTTGGTGGGGGTGTAACCCCTTCGTCCCGATCTGGCCGGATGACCAGTCCGAGTGGGCCACACGGGGAAAACCGAAGCGAAACCCAAAGGATTCCCCCTCGGTTAGCAACCCTATTTTTGTTTTTCATTTTTAAATCTTGTCTAAATGGATATTAAACCCTATGTGATCATACAGCGGAACAGCATAATCAAAGCAATCGAACTAACTCAAACAATCATGTTACGGCCCGATTTTAAACTTAGACTCCAGGCGGTATCGATACACCTAAGGGGCGTATCGATACCCCTTGACCAGGTCAAATGGTCAAAGTCAACCCGTGGAGACCGTATCGATACACCCTAGGAGTGTATCGATACCCTCCCCAACTGTTGACTTCCCACGGTCAACACTAAGGGGACCGTATCGATACGCATGAAGGCTCGTATCGATACCGAACTGGACAGTAGCTCCAGTAACCAAAATAGTATCGGTACGCCCCCCTCGCGTATCGAAACACGGGGCCTGAAACATGAAGGCCGTATCGATACGGGACCAACCGTATCGATACCCCTGCTTCGAGAACACATGTTTGAGCTGGTTTAAGGCACAAGGTGGCCCTTAAGTCCCTCCCAAACCTCAACCAACACACTAACATGCATCCTATGTCAAACCAAGAGTTTATGCATGCTTAAACTTGAAACTAAAGGCACATTCCAACACAAGGTGATGACTCAAACATACAAGCAACTAAAACTTTCAAGCAAAGGCATTCCAACCAAAGGCATGTATTAACACTTGCAAGACTTGCACATACTAACATTTAAGCAACCATACATGAACCATAGATAGCAACCAAGCAATTAACAAGGCATCCATACATAACATTCATACAAAGGGCAATTTATGCATATACGGTCATACAAACACATAAGATTTCATGCCTTAGCAACCAAACAATTAGACATTCAATGCATGCAACAACAACGATATTTATAGATCAAACAAGGCATCCAAGAATCAAACCAATATCGACATACATCGAAACTCAATCATCAAAACCTATCCCATTGCTTAACTATTACATTCATTTACTCAAAACTCATACATTGAGCTCACCAAAAGCAACACTTGGAGACCTTTCCTTGCCCTTGCCACCCACAAGCTATTTCTCTGCATTGTCGAACAAAAGAGAGCGTAAGCATAAAAGCTTAGTGAGGGTAAGCTCATAAAACAAACCTTCGACAATGCAGGGTCCAAGCACGAGCAATTTCCATAATGAAATGCATGTTCTTACCTCCGATCCGCACAAGTCAAAATGATCATGATGCATGAACATATATTCAACATTATGTCATGCTCAACATCTTGTAACACAACTTACTACGATACATAACTTAATGCATTAATCACATTATACATCAATACACAAAGGGCACCACATTTCGTAGCGTATAAGCATATTTGCATAATCTCTTATTTGTAAATACACATAACCTCATATTGGCACCTAGCTATGACCCGAATACGCGGATAACCCGTTGGAACGCATTTCCAACAACAACATTACCTCGGTGGGATTCCACTCATTACCGGTCCTTGCATGTGCGGGATTCCACTCATCGCCACATGCCCTACGGATGGGATTCCACTCATCATCACGTAGAAATATATAAAAGCTTCCGGTGGAATATTACATCACCGTACTCCTCCTTGGTGCCTTAACGCCACCAAGGCCACGTACGTTTTGACTCAATTTGTGTGCACACTCATCCTAATGATCGATCATTGTACCCAAGCATACTAGTGCCAATTAATCAAATTTCACAACCTTTGATGTTCAAGAGTCATAATATGGCATCTTACATCATATTGAGCTCAACATCAATTATCTCAACAACATAATATCATAATGTCATGTTCAAGAGTAATAATATGGCATCTTACATCATATTAAACTCAACATCATCATGCACAATTACAATCCAAACCGCATGCATAGCAATGCATCAAACCATGTCTCAACAACATGTATAACACATTATACATACACAGATAATCATGAGGCATAACATCAATTAAAGAGATCATCCAATGTCTCTAACTAAAGCTTAGGATTAGGCTACCACCCTAATCCTAACTCTAGGTGAGTCTACCAATCTCAACCTAGTCCACATGCTCGAACCAATTGCTCAAAACCATTTAAAATATTTTAACCACTCACCTCTACCTCCAAGCTCAACTACCAAGCAAGCATCACCTTCAAGTTTCCGGATTTCTTCCCGAAGCTTCTCCAACGCAAACTCTCGCTTCTAAACAACCTCAATACAATTCAAATAATCCTCAAATCAGCCTAACATCAAAATATCAACCTGGAATACAAATTCAAATATCAAACCCAACATTTCAAGTCATGATCAAACCCCATACTTAGCAATTTCGGAAAGCCCCAATACCTCTTCCAAAAACCTTGTTTCCAACATTCATTGCACCCACAAATGATCCCAAATCAATCCTTAATCATAGTACTACCATTGGGCTATCAATTCCCACCTTAAACAACCCCCAAAACTCGCCCAAAACCCTCCAAAATCTCATTTTCGTACTCACATTTTACCCAGCAGAAAATCATGTTTTTAATCATCCAAATGACATCTAAATGGTCCCAAATCACCCTCCTAACATACCCTAACCATCAGCCCTTGGTTTCCAACCTAAAACCCACCAAAAACCCAAATTTTAATACCTTAAAATTTGTCTTATGAACATACTACGAATTTTCATCCAAATTCAACCAAATTAATATATGTTACACCTTTCAACATGATTAACTAAAGCCCTAACTCAATTTATCAAAACCAATTGGAAAAACCCCTTAAAAATTCAAACTTCAATATAAACCCTAATTTCCAAAACCCCATATTTTTAAAATCCAAGACCATGGATAGATAGAGAATAAAAAGAAGGTTGAGAAAACATATTTACCTCTTAAATTGGTGTTGAAATCGAGTACTAAAATCAGTGGAATAGTAACTTTGATATTTGAGAGGTTTTAACAATGGAGGTTTTCCCCTTTTAATGTTTGAAAAGGGTTTTATGAAGAAGATGACAACTTTATGTATAAAGTGGTCTTGCTTTTTGAAAGTCTTTGGTCTAATAGCAACTTAGGTCCTTCCCTTTTCTACAGAGGCTCAATTAGGTCATTATGTTAGGTTGGATTTATTTTAATTTAATTTTATTAACTCGAACTATAAACACGGATAACTCCTAACCCCAAAACACGGGTGTTACAACTCTCCCCCACTTAAGAAAATTTCGTCCCCGAAATTCATCGATCACGGAGGGCCACTGAAACATGCACCTCCACGCATTCCTCTCTCACCACAACATACTAACCAACTCGAAAGACTTACCACGCCACACTTGCTATCTTACACTATAATCTCAACTGATTCTTCAAGGTATGCCAATTTCAAACTCAACTCAATCTTTTCAACAAACATAGCACAGAACATGTCTGACTCACACTCCCGAATTATAGATACACAAATCACATCACAAACCCCCTTCCAACTCTGGTGATAACCGCAGCAGATAAACAACTGAACTAGCCTGATTCACAATTTCATACGACACTGTTTGAATACTTGACTCATAACTTTATCTGATTGATCCTCTATCTTCATCAATTAACCAAACACTATGCAGACGTCTTCAAAATTATTCTAGTTGAAATCTCAGATCCCTATTACTCACTTTTACTGCGAATCTTCCACGGATGTAACAAACTAGAAGAAAACTGAAACTCGGTCTTACCACGATGGCAATTTACATACTTACTCTCATACTGAACCACATTATTCATCCACCCAATTCAGAAGCATTCATCTTCAACCCACAATACGTCTTCATACTACTCAGATGCAGTACAAATGAACCATCATGCGCTTCGGCCAAAACAATACATCTCAAAACATTAGGTTAGTCGGTACATCTATTCTGTCTCCGCAATGCAAAACTCTATCATCTCTGAAACTGTATTCTGAAGGTCTTCCTTCTACTATGCCTCGCACGTGAGGTGCCAAGAATATGTCTTGCAACTGTTTCTCATCAAACATTCTGACCCAAAGTAGTCTCAACCCGAAACTCGGCCACAAAACTACTATCATTTGATATACGGAATTCGGCAATTGCAACTCGTAACTCAACTACTAATCTAACAGCAAATACAACTCGGAACATCGGTTGCTACGTAGACTCTCTTCAGATAGTACTCAATCTTGAGATCACAGTCTTCAAGCAATTCTAACTACTCATGTTGTTCAAGTTCCAACCATTCCCAAGTCTTCAAATATTTCAAGCTCTAATGATACATACATATACACTGCGCATTTCTTACTATACAAGCTTTGTCTCTAAGTCTTCGAAGCAGTTGCAACTGTAATTAACTCTATGTCTCATATCGGATAACTCTTCTCACGGTCTTTCAGCTAACTCGACGAACAAGTCACAATCTTCTGTCTTGCATAAGCACACAACCTAACCCTACATGTAACACGTCACTACAGTTCACAAGCTCTTTCTCTAGTATAGGCTGGATCAAGGTCGAAGTTTTCATCAAAGTTTCTTTCAGTTTCTCTAGGGCTCATTATCTCGCATTTAACCACACAACTGAACATTCTTCTATAACAATCTATCAATGGAGCAACTATCTTCAAAAGACCATTCACAATTCTCTGAAAGTAACAATGCTAGACCTAGAAACTATAGATATCTGTCACAGTCTTCAATTTCTTCCAACTCACATCTTCCTCTGTCTGTTCAAGATTTGTTCTAATACACTCTGCTAATTTTCATGTCCTAAGAGAACATCTTCATTAACTCGAAGTTCACGTTGTACAACTTGGTATACAATTAATTCTCTAATAGATCCTACCACACTAACTTCAAAACTTGTCATGATCTTCCTCGATACTTGAATATACTCACGTGACATCTAGAAGAGCTATTACAACTGATCAAGGAACTCGGGAAAATATTCTGCTCAACATCTCTATAAGGTAACTAACACACTAGCCAAGCAAAGCGGCATAACTCGGAACTCAAAGCGATCATATCTTGCCTCGAAAGCTGTCTTCGATACTTCAACTTCTCTCACTTTCAACTGGTAACAATCGAATCCAAATTAATCTTCAATTTGACTGGAGCACACACTAACTGATCAACAATTCACTGACACTTGTTTCAACTGCCTGAAATCTAAACACATTCACGTACTGTCGCTCTTTCTTCGACACAAGTTACACTGTAGAACTCTGAGATGATGCACTAGGCCTAATGAATCTAAGGTCTAACAAGTCACGAAGTTAATTCTTCAACATTCTCAATTCTGTCGGAAACCATAAGATACAGAGCAAGCTAAAACACGAGCAAACTCGGAGACGACATCAATAATAAACTCTTCTTCTCTGTTAGGAGACAAACTGGGCGTTTCTTCTAAACACTTCTAGGAAGAATCACAAACTATTCTAGCATTTTGCGGTCCAATCTTCATTCGAAATCAAATTCATCACACTTGCTAAGCAAGCCTACCAACTAAACTCAATCAACCTTTGATCTCTAAACAGGATCAACATTCAACAAGAAGTTCACATCCTCACTTACCACTACAGTCTCACAAAAATCTGCGTCTTCAAAGCAACTCTCACTTTGTCTCAACGTATACACTAACTCTACGCTCTTCAAGCCAAACCTTGTCGAAGGGTATATCAAAACCGTAGGAAGACGATTATTTCACATCTGCTAGAACTAGTAACTCCGAACCACCAACAAACATCTTCTGTACATCTTTCTGATCACTACTATCTCCCAAAAAGGCTAGTCACATGTGTCCCTACATCTAAGGTCTCAACAAGGATATCCAATTTCTTACATGCTCACGCAAAAGGAGGTATTCGCAGAAATTGCAACATCACATGTACACACTGATAGTCTTCGATCCTCTTGTTTTCAGACTAGTTCTTCAACAAAATCTGAATCTTCTAGACTGTTTTTAGAGCATCTCGTAACTTCAAGACTCAATTCTGATTGCACACAAACAGTCTTGCTGGACTTGTTCTACCCCTACCAAAACAATCCTGAAGTCAAAGCTCAAGGCTCCCTTCTCGGCTCAACTATATCGGAAGTGACTTCATATCTTCCGCTTGCTGGAAAACAACTCAACGTACACTGACCCAATCACACAAACTAGCTCCCACTCACGGACACTGACCAACTGTCTTGCATTATAATCATAGGTTGCACCCCAACGGTCACCAACTAACACTTCTTAATTTCAGATTGCTCACACGAGACCCTCACCTTGATCTCGCAAAAAGGACTAAGGTACTCGCACCTACCTCTAACACTTCACCGGGCATGTTCAACTTGCATACTTGCTAACGATATACAAAAGCACGGATTGAGAATCATCTGGAGGAAACAACTTGATACTATTCCAAGGGCTCATTCGGTAAAACATCGACCCTACTCTAACCACCACTCATAGGCCTTCACTTCTTCTTACTAACTAATGCCGGAGTTGATCACACCGTCCCTCATCCACAAGAATCAACCCATACACTGTCTCAAACGAACGAATTGTACCTCAATTCCAGTACAACCATACCTCTCTAACTGAGGTGATGGACTCCCTCAACATAGTCTACCATTTCAGAAACTACGACTTCTACTTACCGAAAAGCAATTAAATCAACAACAATACCAACAGTAAAACATACAGGGTTGGGTTAGCAAGGCAAGGCTTCCAAGTGGCTCAAGTATGTTTCCCTCACTTAAAATCTCTTTTTCAATGTAATAGTAGCAATGTGACTCTACTAAACAAGTTTCAACCAAATCAACACGCATACATGCTCAACCAAGCATATAACAAGGCTTACTTGCTAAACAAGCAAACATACGCGTACTATCAAACAACATGCATTCTCAATCAAACAATCATTATTCACAGCATACACGGATATCAAGCAACATGCTTTTAAACAAACAATCAACATACTTGTCATACAAGCAGTCATACTTACAGAGCAAGCAAACACCGTGCATATCAATTCAAAACTTAAACTTACCTCACTTACCTGCCCAAGGTCTCGGAAACCTTAGGCTCTGATACCAACAAATGTAACCCCTTCGTCCCGGTCTGGCCGGATGACCAGTCCGAGTGGGCCACACGGGGAAAACCGAAGCGAAACCCAAAGGATTCCCCCTCGGTTAGCAACCCTATTTTTCTTTTTCATTTTTAAATCTTGTCTAAATGGATATTAAACCCTAAGTGATCATACAGCGGAACAGCATAATCAAAGCAATCGAACTAACTCAAACAATCATGTTACAGCCCGATTTTAAACTTAGACTCCAGGCGGTATCGATACACCTAAGGGGCGTATCGATACCCCTTGACCAGGTCAAATGGTCAAAGTCAACCCGTGGAGACCGTATCGATACACCCTAGGAGTGTATCGATACCCTCCCCAACTATTGACTTCCCACGGTCAACACTAAGGGGACCGTATCGATACGCATGAAGGCTCGTATCGATACCAAACTGGACAGTAGCTCCAGTAGCCAAAATAGTATCGGTACGCCCCCTCGCGTATCGAAACACGGGGCCTGAAACATGAAGGCCGTATCGATACGGGACCAACCGTATCGATACCCCTGCTTCGAGAACACAGGTTTGAGCTGGTTTAAGGCACAAGGTGGCCCTTAAGTCCCTCCCAAACCTCAACCAACACACTAACATGCATCCTATGTCAAACCAAGAGTTTATGCATGCTTAAACTTGAAACTAAAGGCACATTCCAACACAAGGTGATGACTCAATCATACAAGCAACTAAAACTTTCAAGCAAAGGCATTCCAACCAAAGGCATGTATTAACACTTGCAAGACTTGCACATACTAACATTTAAGCAACCATACATGAACCATAGATAGCAACCAAGCAATTAACAAGGCATCCATACATAGCATTCATACAAAGGGCAATTTATGCATATACGGTCATACAAACACATAAGATTTCATGCCTTAGCAACCAAACAATTAGACATTCAATGCATGCAACAACAACGATATTTATAGATCAAACAAGGCATCCAAGAATCAAACCAATATCGACATACATCGAAACTCAATCATCAAAACCTATCCCATTGCTTAACTATTACATTCATTTACTCAAAACTCATACATTGAGCTCACAAAAAGCAACACTTGGAGACCTTTCCTTGCCCTTGCCACCCACAAGCTATTTCTCTGCATTGTCGAACAAAAGAGAGCGTAAGCATAAAAGCTTAGTGAGGGTAAGCTCATAAAACAAACCTTCGACAATGCAGGGTCCAAGCACGAGCAATTTCCATAATGAAATGCATGTTCTTACCTCCGATCCGCACAAGTCAAAATGATCATGATGCATGAACATATATTCAACATTATGTCATGCTCAACATCTTGTAACACAACTTACTACGATACATAACTTAATGCATTAATCACATTATACATCAATACACAAAGGGCACCACATTTCGTAGCGTATAAGCATATTTGCATAATCTCTTATTTGTAAATACACATAACCTCATATTGGCACCTAGCTATGACCCGAATACGCGGATAACCCGTTGGAACGCATTTCCAACAACAACATTACCTCGGTGGGATTCCACTCATTACCGGTCCTTGCATGTGCGGGATTCCACTCATCGCCACATGCCCTACGGATGGGATTCCACTCATCATCACGTAGAAATATATAAAAGCTTCCGGTGGAATATTACATCACCGTACTCCTCCTTGGTGCCTTAACGCCACCAAGGCCACGTACGTTTTGACTCAATTTGTGTGCACACTCATCCTAATGATCGATCATTGTACCCAAGCATACTAGTGCCAATTAATCAAATTTCACAACCTTTGATGTTCAAGAGTCATAATATGGCATCTTACATCATATTGAGCTCAACATCAATTATCTCAACAACATAATATCATAATGTCCTGTTCAAGAGTAATAATATGGCATCTTACATCATATTAAACTCAACATCATCATGCACAATTACAATCCAAACCGCATGCATAGCAATGCATCAAATCATGTCTCAACAACATGTATAACACATTATACATACACAGATAATCATGAGGCATAACATCAATTAAAGAGATCATCCAATGTCTCTAACTAAAGCTTAGGATTAGGCTACCACCCTAATCCTAACTCTAGGTGAGTCTACCAATCTCAACCTAGTCCACATGCTCGAACCAATTGCTCAAAACCATTTAAAATATTTTAACCACTCACCTCTACCTCCAAGCTCAACTACCAAGCAAGCATCACCTTCAAGTTTCCGGATTTCTTCCCGAAGCTTCTCCAACGCAAACTCTCGCTTCTAAACAACCTCAATACAATTCAAATAATTCTCAAATCAGCCTAACATCAAAATATCAACCCGAAATACAAATTCAAATATCAAACCCAACATTTCAAGTCATGATCAAACCCCATACTTAGCAATTTCGGACAGCCCCAATACCTCTTCCAAAAACCTTGTTTCCAACATTCATTGCACCCACAAATGATCCCAAATCAACCCCTAATCATAGTACTACCATTGGGCTATCAATTCCCACCTTAAACAACCCCCAAAACTCGCCTAAAACCCTCCAAAATCTCATTTTCGTACTCACATTTTACCCAGCAGAAAATCATGTTTTTAATCATCCAAATGACATCTAAATGGTCCCAAATCACCCTCCTAACATACCCTAACCATCAGCCCTTGGTTTCCAACCTAAAACCCACCAAAAACCCAAATTTTAATACCTTAAAATTTGTCTTATGAACATACTACGAATTTTCATCCAAATTCAACCAAATTAATATATGTTACACCTTTCAACATGATTAACTAAAGCCCTAACTCAATTTATCAAAACCAATTGGAAAAACCCCTTAAAAATTCAAACTTTAATATAAACCCTAATTTCCAAAACCCCATATTTTTAAAATCCAAGACCATGGATAGATAGAGAATAAAAAGAAGGTTGAGAAAACATATTTACCTCTTAAATTGGTGTTGAAATCGAGTACTAAAATCAATGGAATAGTAACTTTGATATTTGAGAGGTTTTAACAATGGAGGTTTTCCCCTTTTAATGTTTGAAAAGGGTTTTATGAAGAAGATGACAACTTTATGTATAAAGTGGTCTTGCTTTTTGAAAGTCTTTGGTCTAATAGCAACTTAGGTCCTTCCCTTTTCTACAGAGGCTCAATTAGGTCATTATGTTAGGTTGGATTTATTTTAATTTAATTTGATTGACTCGAACTATAAACACGGATAACTCCTAACCCCAAAACACGGGTGTTACAGGGGGGGTGGGCTGGGCTCCCTTTGGCCCTTATAACAATCCGCCCCTAGAAAGTATCATGCAATGGATAGAAAACACATGAATGATCAATTAGAGTTCCTTTATAGATATGTGTATATTAAGATATATATATATATATATATATATATATATATATATATTGATCAATGTATATTAAGACATATTTGTTAGGAAAATTCTACAACGGACGAACATTGATGAACACCACTAACGATGAACACCGATGAACACCATTAAATTAATTAATAAAGATTTAAAATTTTAAGGACCCATAATACAATTAAAAATTATTTTTAAAAATTCAATTAAATTATTTTATATATATATATATTAAAATTTTATTTTTAATAAGGGTAAACTATATATTTAATACCTCACCTATTTTCGTATTTCTATTGAACCCTCATTATTTAAATATTATTTTAATTTGACTCTATTCTTTATAAAAAATAATTTAACCCTTAACCATCAACCTGAAACCCTAAACTATTAAACCTTAAATCCTTAAACTCTTAAACTTATACCCTAAACCATATACCATTAAAATAATTTCACCATCATCGATTCAATTCAATTCAATGAATTGTTGAATTCTCCTAAAAAATTCAATTAAATTATTTTATATATATATATCAAAATTAATTAAACTCGAATCTCCTAGAATTAACACAATCATCTTTATCTCAAATAAGATGATAGTGTTAATTCTATGAAACTTATAGAATTGAAAATTTCCATGGGCACAAAAGACGAGTGGTTATTCAGTTGAAGGCTACTTGAAAATAAGTTGAACCTTTTCTTCTTGTTTTGCTTCAATGAAAAGAAACCTGCTTCTAATCAAAGAAACTCTCTCTTCATCTTTAACTGTCTTATATCATAAAAAGCTCGCATCATAATAATTTAACACTGAACACCTTGATACTTCAACGTGCAAAAATGAAAAATTTTCTGTTAAACTGATTTTAAAAAGAAAAGCAGTGCCGGCACAACTAACAAACCAACACTGCCACCATTCTCATCTCCTTGCAAAGCACATCTCCCATCATTCCTTTAGTTCTATACCTTACCAATCGAATCAAAAACCTCAAGATATTTGCAAACACCGATGTACAATCAAGATTTTATTATGGAAATTTGTAAACAATTATGTCCCCTCTATGTACAATCCACTTATAAGCCCTAGGTGCAAGTTATTTGCAATTACGGATGATGCTCATGTTAATCGTGACTGCAACTTTATTAAACAAGTTTGGTTCAATTTGAAGTTTAATTGACCTTTTTACGTGGATCAATTAGACCAAGCCACCATTACAGACACAAAAAATATTGATTTAAATATTGATTTAGTCATTCTGCCTTGGTCTAATATTAAACAAGTTTGGTTCAATTTGAAGTTCAATTGACCTTTTTACGGATGATGCTCCAACTTCGGTTTAAATATTGATTTACTCATTCTGCCTTGGTCTAATATATCAACTCTCAAATCCGACCCCAACTCAAAAATTTTAAAAAAAACTTTAATCTTTGTTAACGATAAAGATGAGATTCGACCAAGCCACCATTACAGACACAAAAAATGGGTTTCAAGGGACTTTAAACCTATATAAAAAATAAAATAAAATCAATTAAATTATTTACATAAAAAAATACATATTTAAAAGAATAAATTTGAATCATTGACCTCATAATCAGACAGGTTAAAACTTGAATAAAATCTAACGAAAATTTATGCACAAATCCAAAAAAGCAAAAAAAAAAGACTTAAAACCTTAAAAGTGTTTATATACCGTAGTATTTTCATAAATATAATAATATATAATTAAAAATATACTGGGATGAAAATTTTCTATCATACACTGGTGACTTGCCTTGAACCCACCTTTTAGTTGGAGGTAACTCTGGTGATGCAGCAAAGGGAAAAGAGGCAGCATTGCTTGTTTAAATTGTCAGTTTTCGGTGTAGGATTTCGATCCCTACCGTGTAATAAATCGATTTGTTGTTTGCCAATTTTATTACAAAATCTAAAGTCTCAATTTTTATATTTTTTGAAAGTCTCGATTTGTTGTTTTCTTTTATTCGAGTTTAATTAATTTTGATATATATAAAATAATTTAATTGAATTTTTTAGAAGAATTCAACAATTCATTGAATTGAATTGAATCGATGATGGTGAAATTATTTTTAATGGTATATGGTTTAGGGTATAGGTTTAAGAGTTTAAGGGTTTAAGGTTTAATAGTTTAGGGTTTTAGGTTGATGGTTAAGGGTTAAAGTATTTTTTTTTATAAAGAATAGGGTAAAATTAAAATAATATTTAAATAATGAGAGTTCAATAGAAATACGAAAATAGGTGAGGTACTAAATATATAGTTTACCCTTATTAAAAAATAAAATTTTAATATATATAAAAAATAATTTAATTAAATTTTTAAAAATAATTATTAATTATATTATGAGTCCTTAAAATTTTAAATCTTTATTAATTAATTTAATGGTGTACATCGGTGTTCATCGTTAGTGGTGTTTATCGGTGTTCGTCGCATGTGGTAGACTTATCCTATTTGTTATTAGTAATTAAAGACAAATGAATAGATGCGAATATACGAAAATATCATACGACGGATCTATAAGAAACATAAATAACTTTTATAGAGATTAGGAAGATCTAATACATTTTGAGTTTTTTTTGGAAATACAATGATTTCAATTATTTTGATAATTGTATTGACATAATTTCAGGAGATTAAATAAATGTTTTGATTATATATAAAATATTTCAATTATTGATAACATAATAACGACAAATATACACAACTTTCATAAAGATTGGAAAGGATTTAATACATCTGGAGTGTTTCTTAGAAATAAAATGAATTCAACACAATTGTAATAAATTTGTTGACATATTTTGAGGATATTTAGAAAAGTAATTTGGTCGATCTTATATAAAATATTTTATAATCGACAACATGTGCAATGACAAATATCGTTACAAAATAGCGACAAACATAGGTATCTACAAGTGAATGCATAGTCATAATCAATTAACAACTACACAACAACCAACAATCACATATGAAATCATTTTAGATTAATATATTAAGGCTTTTATGCAGTAAACATTTAGAACTTTGAATCTGTAAGTGAGATTACCAGTTCTTGAATTTGGAAAAAGTAATTGATTACTAATGCTTAATAGTTAATTTTTTGTTTAAGCCTAGTTTCCAACTCATTGGCCGACTAATTGACTCATTGGTGATTGAGGTGGTTGCTGGTTGTCTTGTTTCCCTGGTTGTCATTGAGGATATAAGCCCTATTAATCCATAGTTCTGATCTCCATGAAAATGGATGGTTAAAACATAATGATGAAACAGAAGTTCCATATTTTGATTTACCTTTCATGGATTACATTAGCTATTGATTTGAAGTCTTTCACAGAAATAAAATAGTTTCAGAATTATTGTGATAAATGTATATATATTAATATATTGTCATTCAGCAACCAAGATGTGAAAGCTGTTCCGAGCTCATCTCAGATTCTTCTCTAAGTTTTAGAGTTACTGGTTTGTGTTAATGTTTTTCTGTTAGAACCAAATCATATATATATATAAAATTTAGAGATCCAAATTAAAAATTTAGAGTTTAAAGTTCGTAGATAGAAATAGCACAAATATACAAATGAAACTGAAGATAATTTAGCAATTCTTTTACTTTTTAAGTTACATATGAAACTCATAAATTTTAATGGGTTCTCTATCGGATGCCAAGTTTATGTTTGAGTTATTGACGTAGTTTTGTCATCTTTAGGGTGACGTAGAGCCCATAATGCAGCGTTGGACGGAAAGCCTGTATCCGTAGCTATAACACTACTATTGTTAAATGAAAAGAAAAACTCAAGTTGATAGTTAAGGAATTAATTAAAAATTAGATTGCTGAACTTAATAAGTAGTCTAGGGGAAAAGTGGATGATATCTGATAGGTTGTAATTATATATATTTTTGTGATTAGTTCTTTCATATTCTTATTATATTTTAAGCTTAATTATGGAAATCATGTTTGTCTTGATTTAGGAGGTGGAATATGGGTGCAATGGTAAAATTCAACTTAAAAGCATGTTTTTAGCTCCTCATATGAAAATCAAGTCATTTGAAAGAATGTAGAACTTGGCAGAAGCTCGTCTTCGATAAGGCGTGACCACACCTTATGATTGATACGAAGCTGGTGTCTGACGTGAAGGTCCGAACTTTTGGAGCCAAATCCGTGAATAAGCCAACTTTTATGGGTATTTCCATTATTTTGGAAGTATTGTACCAAGAATCAATCTCTTTTATTAATTAGGACTTTATTTATTTAGATTTTTCTTTAGTTTATTTTTTCTTATTGGATCCAAACTCAATAAAGGAGATTTACTTTTAGGTTTAGAGATTTTCTCTCTATTAAAGAGCTCAATAGGTCTCTTAGATCCATCTTAGAATCAATCTTTCGACGACTCTTCTCTCTTGTGTTCTTATTCTACATCCGTGGTTAAGTTTTTATTTTCGATTCAAGGGTGAATCGATTCTGCTGTAATTTTGTGAGGCTTGTACTTTAATCCAAGTAATCTTTACTTCTTGTTCTTAATTTTATGAATGTTTGATATTGATTAAATTGACGCATTAATTCGACATTGAATGTTCTATCGCTATCCATGACGCAAATAGCAAAGGTAAGGCTCATGTTTTGTGTTCGTTAGACTATACATCACGCATGATAGTCCCTAGGGAAATAAAGGTACACGATTAATTTGATTAATTTTGTTTTAGTCATTCTCATGAATCTTAATGCTATCATTGATTTTATGGTAAGTTTTGATTTGAATGCTTGTTGCGCTGTTTCATCAAGTAGCCTAATCAATTATAAAATGAAAATAATTGTTTGTTGTGGTGTTCCCAAGCAGACTAATTTATTGGATATGAGAAATTTATCTTTAAGCCTATGATCAAAGTTACGGTTGGATGAAAATCACACCTTTGGATTGAAAGTTCAGTAAGATTGATCTTTATTACTTTTATTTTCAGTTTTTATTTTTTATATTTAATTTTAGTTTGATACACCAAACCCCCCATTTTAATTTATTGTTTTAACATTGAGGTTCTAATTTCAACTCTCTTGGGATTCAACCTGATCTCACTATTATGACAAGTTAGTTTAGTAAAATTAGTTTTTATTTTGCAGGACTTTGACAACCCTGCCAATGTCCATCTTAAGAGATTTATGTTCAATCGTTTTATCTGCAAGGTGTGTGTGCATTGTCAAAGAGTTAAGAATATGTATACACATATACTACTTTATAATCACCTTTAGTTATGAGAGAGGATGATAATACAACATGTTTTGTATTAATTTAAATTTTTTTTTTGAGTTATAAGTAATTTTGGGAAAAAATAATACATAAAAAATAATTTTTTAAGTTAAATTTGTTTTAAAAGTGACTTTTTTAGAGTTTAGCTATTGTCAAAAGTACTTCTGAAAAATTATCTATTTGTCGTTATTTATATAAAAAATTCTTTTATATTTTTAGTAAGACTAAGAGGTAATTTTGCTCATGTAATAATTCTAAATTAGCAATGTTGTCCGTTAATTTTTAATTGCCTCAATTTAGCTCTTTTAGTTTTCCAAAAGTAGCATGTTGCCCATTTTTTTATTTCACCAATTTAGCCTTCAAATTCTTGAATTGCACCAATCACATCCCTCTGACTGTCGTTAACTAACAAAATTGTTATCACCCGTCGTCATTTTTCATGTCAAACACGTCGTCGTTAAATAATAATAATGTTTGAGTTAACATACACATATGCCATTTTCTTTAAAAAATAATGTCATTTAATAAGATGATGTTGGGTCTGCTTTTAATGGCGTGATAGTACAATTGACATGCTTTTTTATAAAAAAAGTTTAAATTTAAATTAATTGATTATAAAACTATCTATTCGAACTACCGCGTCATCAAAACTGACTCGTCATCATCAACATGTTAAGACAATTGACGATAATGACTGATGTTTAAGCACATAACGACCACGTGCACAAAAATTAACGGTCTTGATAGTCAACACAATTAAAAGGCGATATTGATACGATTCAGGAGTTTGAGGGTTAAATTGATTAAATTAAAAAGATGGAAAACATTGTTGATTTTGGAAGACTACGGTGGCTAAATAGATCCAATTAAAAAGGAGAGACATCCTTACTTAACTAGGCTTAAGATGCTTCCTGGCTCTATTCGTCAATTTAGGGGACACATGATGAAAAAGAAGATTATTGGCTCTGGAATTACTCTCCAACTATTTGAATGAAATTATCTTTTCATGTGGTTGCCTTTGTTCTCGAAGTGATTAGGACAAGCACTGGTCTCTATGCTTTACTTATAAAGTGCATTCCCTTCACCTTAAATTTTCATTGTGACACATGCTACTTTGGATATTGCAGGTTCATATTGTACAAAGGGGTGCTGTCCGACCCTTGATTGAAATGCTTTACTCTCCTGATGTGCACCTTAACTGAAAGAGATGTCAGCCTTTGCTTTGGGGAAGTTGGCACGGGTTATAATTGCTATTTCTTTGTTGTACAATTTCAAGCATTCATTAGTGCTATGAAAGATGCTTAATGGCTTTTGTCTTCAAATCTTGCTAATGCTTGTCCTTTTTTTCTGAGATAATAATGTGATCGCTTATCTCTACTTAAAATATTTGTTTCTAAATAAAACTTGAAGTTAATTTAGTTTATGAATTCATGCCGGTTTCTAACACAAAATTTATTCTATAATGCATCAATCCAATTGCTTGTTCTTTTGGTTCCACGATTGTCGTAAGTCATGTAATTATCGTGGCTTTGTCGAAATGTAGCCAATATGCATCTCTTGGTTTTCACTCTTGTGTTTCTCTTTGATTTCCTTCCTAGGCGGCCTGCTCCAATGCCTTACTGGTCTCTAGGTATGTGTAGCGACGTTTTTTGAAAACTTCGAGGTGTTACTACCCCTTTACTCCGGTGTCACCTAGAAGAACCAGGTTTTAATTTGAAAGATTTTTTTTTAAAGAAAATCAGTTAAAATTAGAGTCGCCACCGGCCATTTTAAAGGGTAGACCGGACACCGAAAATAAAACTAGAGATTTAAAAGGGTTCAGGAGTCGGTTATACGCGGGGAAGGATGAACACCCCCGTCGTGCCCAAAATCGGTACCAAGACCATTACCGCTTAATTAATATTAAACTATGTGAATTAAAGTGATAAATCGTATCGAAATTTGGTTATGCAAATGAGTAGATTTTAAAAGTCCTAATATTCGAGAAGGAACGTCCGAACCACCACCACTACGACTGATACTGGCCTCGTTCGTTCCCGAATAAAAGGACATCGCATGACATTTGATATTTCGAATGCAACTTAACATGGCATATGACCAAAGATATATCAAGAATAAATAAATAATGCCTAAACCAATGTGAATATGTCAACAAAAACATGTGAAATAAATAAAGCATAAAAAGACAAATATCTAAACATGATATTTAAATGCCTGATCAAGGTGCAAATAAGTAAAGAATATGCGTAAATAAAGAAATGAGATACCTTAAACGAAATAAAATGAGTGAACCAAAATAACTAAATATACGTCATGATAGAACTTACACAATGAATGTGTTAGAAGATAGCAGAGAGGAATGCCATCAACTAGGGCGCTATTGGCCACTAACCACTCGCTCGCCAGCCGCTCGGGCTCCGCGTTTCAAGTTCGTTATCCTAACCGTCTCCTCTGCTCCACCGGGAGCCCGACCCCTTCTTCTATCTTATCTACTGCCTTGCTCCTTGGCTCCCTACAGCTCCAGCCGCTCGCTGTAATAGCTTGCTTCTCGGGTGGGTCGCGTAAATCCAAGAATAAATAATAAGATAAAATAATATCATTTAAACGAACAATACAAAATTAAGAACAATACAACAATATATAAATCAAATCGATTTGGAACCAAAAGGAACGTGTTGAGGCCTACACGAACGCAGTTTCCTTAAGACAAATTTTCGGCCACTCCTATGGTGCTCGAGTTCATTGGTCGTCTGTCTCCCAAGATACAACAACATAAGATCAGCCACAGTTGCACTACTATGGAGATCACGAACCGACCCTTGCCTTCGCCTATCACCGAAAACCACTTGTAAAATCCACAGAGTAAAACAATAAAAAAATTTTGTGGTTTTTTTCGTTGTAAACCTAGAAGCTTTACTCCCTATTTATAGGATTGTCATGAGGGTATAAGTGGAAATTTTGACATAATGGAACATTTAATATTGAGAATCAATTGATTCTCCTATAAAGCAATTTCCAAAATTATTATCTGAATTAAAGGTAACTTCCAATATTTACCCTTTTAATTCCAAGATAAAATTTGGCAAATTTATGCTTTTATTTGAGGAGAATTTATTTCAAATTTGGGTCAAAATATCTGCAAGCCCACGAAGGACCAGACCGACTCAGACATTTGCGTTACTCACGTCGTGCACGTCTGCACATTTACGAACCAACAATTGGTTCCACATTTTCCTCAACAACATTTGAATCAATTTCTTATTCAAAGCTCCAAAATTATCAAAATTTTCCAACAATCTCCCACATGAATGAAATTGATTTAATCAAAAATATTTTGACTCGATGTGGTGATAGATTCTACGTTCGATAGCTGCATAGGATAGGTAGGTGTCCACCCTTGAACCTTCCCTTGTGAAAGTATATTTACTTTACTAGCTGACAAGTAGACGTAATGTCCTTGAACTGTTCTGCCGTTTGTGTAAACGATATACTTCACACAACTACATCTCTAACAAGAGTATTAGTTCTTATGGGTATGTCCATATGGCCGTGGACATCGCCTGGTTCTGCAAGAGCTTGAAAGAACTATGCCCAATAGTCTCATTGAAGCGGCCCCACTTCACTCTCACATAGGTGACTTATGTTGCTAGACTCACAAAAGCACACAATGGTCATTAAAAGCATTGCTTAGCCTAAACCACTTTGATCACTGTTTACATCATAGGAATGGACTTGGGGATAAGAGCCCCTACAGTGACCGCACAGGTCTATGCAATTAGGTTGTCCCTTTGAACCTAGATCTTGGGATCTCCACTCAACTAGGTAGTGTTTTCCTTCACACAACACCTTAAATTTACATGGGCTTTAGTCTCATTCCTTTCCTTTTTTAAACTTGATCTCGACTTAACCCTTTGGTTAGTGGATCCGCAAAGTTATCCTTTGATTTAAAAAAATCAATAGAGATAACTTCATTTGAGATCAGTTGTCTAACAGTATTATGTCGACGACGCATATGTCTCGACTTACCCATTATACACAAAGCTTTGTGCTCTATCAATTGTGGGCATTGGCTTTGGTCGTTCAGGAATATCCTTCAAGAAATTTATGAAGCCATTCGATTTCTTTTCTAGACTTGTCTAGAACTACGACTCAAATTCTATTATGGATTTGATTATAACCATTTTCTTAAGGATTTTCATGACATAGTTCCTCGTCCCAAAGTGAAGACATATCCACTTGTGCCTTTGATATCTTGAATATTAGATATCCAATTGCATCGGAGTATCCTTCTAAATAGCAGGATCTCTAGAATAATGCAATTCATAATCTCGAGTATATCTAAGATATCTCAATACCCTCACAATTGCTTTCCAGTGATTTTCACTTGAATTGCTTGTGAATCTACTTGAACTGCTCACAGTAGAAACAATATCTGGTCTATTGAATCTACTTGGTCAACATTTTGGTCTTTGTTCTTGGACAAAAGTTGGCATGTATTTATTGGAGTTCTAGCTATGCCAGAAACATCCTTGCCAAACTTCTCTTGCCCGCGTAGTGTGACTACGTCAATATGAGACCTTCAAGTGACCGTTTGATTTGGATGCCCAAAATCAAATATGTTAATCTCACATTTTTCATGTCAATCTTTAATTTGACAAATCTTTGGTACGTTTACCATTTTATTGTTGCTTCCAACAATGAATATGTTATTAACATACAAACATAGAATAATATATCCAATGTTAGTAGTTTTGACATATGCACACTTGTCACACTCATTTATCTTGAAGTTGTTTGTCATCGTGACATTATCGAACTTCTCATGTCTTTACTTTGGTGCTTGTTTAAGTCTATATAAGGACTTCACCAATCTACATACTTTTCTCTCTTGAATTGAAACTACATAACCCTCAGGTTGTTCCATGTATATTTCTTCATCAAGATCTTCATTTAGAAAAGCTCTTTTAACACCTATTCGATGTACGTCTAGATTTCGCAAATCGAAAATTGTAAGTATGATACTTATGGAGGTTATCCTTGATACATGAGAGTATGTATCAAAATAGTCAAGGCATTCGGTAACATTTTATTACCAATCTGGCCTTATACTTATTAATTGTTCCACATGCTTTCAATTTCCGTTTGAAAATCCATTCAAAACTTAGTGGTTTAATTCACGGAGGAAGATCCACTAATTCCGCACGTATGGTTTTGCATGATGGAATCAATTTCACTCTTAATGACATCCTTCCATAAGATGCCTTCAGATGAATGTATAACATCATTATACGTTTGAGATTCAACGTCTAGAATAAAGTTTAGAAAAATGATCCAAAGAATTTTTCTACCCTTGCTCGTTTACTTCTTTGTGGCTCTATTTCAAGCTCAAACCTCTGTTGATCATTTGAGTCATCTTTATCGATAATCTTCGAAGTTCGTTTTAGTGAACTTTGACCAACTTCCCTAGCTTTACAAGGGAATACATTTTCAAAGAAAAGGCATCCTTTGCTTTCATTATCGTATGCTTGTGAATCTCAGCGTTCTTCGATTCATACACAAGGAATCGATATACATTGCTATGTTCTATATAGCCAATGAAAATACAATCCACCATTTTTAGGGATCTATTCTCAGTTTCTTTAGTAATGAGGTCATTACCTTTGCAAGACACCCCTACATTTTCAAGTAGTTGTAAGAAGGTTTAATTATCTTCCATAACTTATATGGTGTCTAGTCTCTTTAATTATGGGGAATCTTGTTTAAAAGGTAATTAGCTTATATAACAACTTCCCCCACATGTTAGGCACATTATAGTACCAACGTTACTCATATAGAGCTTCCCCCCATCTTAAACCTTTAATTAAGTTTGGGATTCAACATCATGCTCATAGAGAACAATTTTCACTATAGCTTTATCTTTATATTATTTTTTTGTGCTATCATCAATGAAGGTAATAAACATATTCCTTCACCCATATGTTGTCATATCAATTGTTATGGCAATAACATTGCCCTCGTTTGGAAGTCTATAGTCTGAATACTTGTTCCCATCTTATGGCAATTGAAGCATTTTTTTCATGAAATTTTGCTTCTTTAACTGTAACCCCCTCGCCCCGGTCTGGTCGACTGACCGGTTCGAGTAGGCTACACGAGGAAAACCGATGTGAAACCCGTTAAGGTTCCACCTCGGTAAGCAACCCTAAAAATTTCTTTTAATTATATCTTTTCTAAAGGCACGTTTAAATCCTATGTGATTACACCAGCGGAAAACGACACGAGATAAAAGCAACCAAGCCCAAACTACATGTTAAACAACCTATTTTTAAGTTTCTAAGCAGGCCGTTTCGAAACACCCAAGAGGTGTATTGAAACGCCTTAACTTGGTCAACGGCCCCAAGTCCACACGAGAAGGCCGTATCGAAACGGCGGTCAACCGTTCCGAAACACCCCCAAAGGTCAACTTCTTGTGGTCAACGACATATTGACCGTTTCGAAACACCTGGATCCGTTTCGAAACCCCAAAATATCGGCAATTTCTCAGATTTCTAGTAGCAAAACTGTACCGAAATGGACCCTAAGCATATCAAAATGCCTGGCCTGAAACAAGAGGCCGTATCGAAACGAGACTAACCGTTTCGATACACGGGCTGCGAAAAGACAGATTTTTGCTGGTTTTAGGTACAAGGCAGCCCCAAAACTCAACTAAAACCTCTAAGACTCAACGTACAACCAATCTAAATGGAAAGCACCCTAATTGCACATGCTTAGCACACAACAAACATGTAGAAGCCAAACATTAGATGAATCAATAAAGGCAAAATGACAAAAGATGCCCCCAACTTTTGCATGTTTTGTCATTTGGCCCCCTATTCTTTTTTTTTGGTCTAAATATGCCCCCAACGTTTGCTTATTTTGTCATTTGACCCCCTATTCTTTCTTTTGGTCCAAATATGCCCCCAACGTTTCATTCATAGTCCAAATATGCTCATGTTGGATGTAAACTGACGATCAACAGCTTATAAAAAAATTTGACGTGTCATCAGCAGATCTTAATACGTGGCAAGTCCAGTCAGCATCAGTTGTTGAATGTCAGTTGACTAACATTTTCCATCTAACGGGGGCATATTTGGACCAAATTGAAATGTTGAGGGCATATTTGGACTACGAATGGAACGTTGGGGGGCATATTTGGACCAAAAGAAAGAATAGGGGGCCAAATGACAAAACAAACAAACGTTGAGGGCATATTTGGACCAAAAAAAGAATAGGGGGCTAAATGACAAAACATGCAAACGTTAGGGGCATGTTTTGTCATTTTGCCATCAATAAACACATCAAGGATTCATGTAGCACGTTCAAGATTTCAAGCCTTAAACAAGCATACACATAGCATCCACAAAAGGGATAGATATTGCATTAAAAGACATACTCAAAAACTTAGAAGGCCACAAGCACATGCCTTCACATAAAGGTTCACATGCATCACTAACACATGTACTCATCCAAAGGCATAGCATCTCAAACAAGCATTCAACAAGGCTTAACATGGTTTACAAATCCAAGCAAGCATAAACAAAATCAACATCTATGAGTCATACAACGCTCATACAAAACACATAGCAGCCCCTTTGCTAAACTACTATTTTATTTACTAAGTCATACTTGAGCAACTACAAGCTTGGAATGCTTCTTCGCCTTGCTCCTTGCTAACTCCAAGCTATTGATTTGCATTGTCGAAAATGAGAGCGTAAGCTAGAAGCTTAGTGAGGATGCTCTAAAAACCAAAACAACGACAATGCAGGGTTCAAACATATAATCCATATCATCACACACACATACATAGGTATCAACATAGCAAATTAGCTAGCAACACAAGAGTCATAAACATGGCATCTTACATCCTATTAAGCTCAACAATATAAATCATTTATCTCAACATTATAATCACAATAACAAGTACATTGGCCACTATTAGTTTACTCGGATGTGCGGATTTACTCTCAACAACAACATTACCTCGGTGGGATTACACTCATCACCGGACATTGCATGGGTGGGATTCCACTCATCACCACATGCCCTACAGATGGGATTCCACTCATCATCACGTATAATATAAATAATTTCCGGTGGAATATTACATCATCGTACTCCTTCTTGATGACTCAACGCCATCGAGGCCACGCGCGAATTTGACTCGAACGTGTGCACACTAATCCTAATGATCGATCATTTACACCCGGTAAGTTAACTAGTGCCAATTACCTTTAAACCACATCACAACAACCATCATTTATATCATACATACACCATCACATATATCAATGTATACACATACAAAGTCAATTCATACTTCACAAGGTCAATATAGGCATAGGCATCTAAAGCATCATTAACAACCAAGAAGTTAAACTACCAATTTAACTTCTACCCTGGAATGGTCTACCAAACTCATTCCAATACCTCCACTACAACACATTTGAACCAACTTTAAAACAATTTAAGGTTTACTCACCACCCTTCCTTAGCAAACCAAGCAAGCAAGTCAAGCCTCTTCAATTCCTGGATTCGGTCTCGATCCTTCTCCGATGTTTCCTCTTGCTTCTAACCAATCAAAACACAAATATTACTCACCAATCCAATGCTAAACTCAGTCTCAATTCCAACTCACAAACACAAGCCAAGAATTCACCATTTCAAATCCAAACTAACCACAAAATTCTCATTTTCGTGCTCCCCAAATACCCAGCTAAAAACTATGATTTCCAACACCCAAATGACATCTAAAATCTTCCAAAACACTTCCCTAATAACCCTATACCATCAGCCCTTCAACCCAACACTAAAACACACCAAAAACTCAACTTTTGAAACTTTGGAAAATGCCCCAAAGACCCACTTCGGGATTTTCCCAAATCCACCCATTTTAAGATATCAAGTGTATTTAGGTGAGATTAATTCAAAACTCAACTCAACAAATCAAAAAAAAAAATGAAAAATCGATTAAAAATCCAAACTTTCCTTAAACTTGTAAAATACAAATATTGATAGTTTTGAAATCTAAGACTATGAAAATGATGGGGATGATGAGGAGAGTTGAGAAATGAAATTACCTTTGAAAAAGCTCTTGATTTGGTGGAGAGATTGAATGGAATAGTGAACTTGGGGTTTTGGGAGGGGTTTGGGGTTTTCAATGTTAGAAGCCAAAGGAAGAAGATGACTCCCCTTTTTTTTTATTCAAAAAGGTTGTCTACTTTTTGTTTTGGCTTAGTTACAAAATTGCCACCCATTTATTTTAAATCTCATTTAAATCAAAACTAAGGTCAATTTAAATTAAATCGATTTTGACGACTCAAACCAACACACGCGTCTAACTCCTAACCCCAAAACACGAGTGTTACAACTCTCTCCCACTTAAGGAATTTCGTCCCCGAAATTACCTGGCTGAAAGAGATAAGGAAACTGCCTTTCCATATCCTCCTTCATCTCCCAAGTGGCTTCATCCACCCCTCGACGTTGCCACCGCACTTTTACTAACTCAATCGATCTATCCCGCAACACCTTACTGTCAGAAGCTAAGATCTCAATTGGTTCTTCCTCATAAGTCAAATCCGGATTCAATTCAATCTCTTATACAGGCATAACATGTGATGGATCTGACCTATACTTACGGAGCATCGAAACATAAAACACATCGTGTATCTTCTCTAGCTCGGATGGCAAACGCAACTGATAAGCAATTGGGCCAACCCTCTTCACAATCTCATACGGTCCTATGTACCTCGGACTCAACTTCCCTTTTCGGCCAAATCTCATTACTTTCTTCCACGTAGACACTTTTAAGAACACTTTCTCACCCACTGAGAACTCAACTTCCTTCCTATTCAAGTCGGCATAGGACTTCTGCCTATCCGAAGCTGCCTTTATGTGATCGCAAATCAATTTCACCTTATCGGCTGTCCCCTTAAGCAAATCCGACATAGGTAACAACTTCTGTCCCACTTCGGCCAAACAAATTGTAGTTCTACACTTTCTACCATACAAGGCCTCATACGGAGCCATCTGAATGCTCGACTGAAAACTGTTATTGTAAGCAAACTCGACTAGAGGCAAATGCTTCTCCCATGTACCCTGAAAATCAATGATGCAACAACGCAACGTATCCTCTAAGATCTGTATAATCCTCTCTGACTGACCATCGGTCTGAGGATGATAAGACGTGCTGAAATTAAAACGGGTACCCAAAGTTGTATGTAGACACTCCCAAAATCGAGCTGTAAACCTCAGATCTCTATCGGACACAATAGACTTTGGCACACCATGCAATCTAACAATCTCACCAATGTACAGATCAGCCAATCTATCTAATGTATAAGTCGTATTGACTGCTAAGAAGTAGCACACTTCGTGAAACGATCTACTATAACCCAAACTGAGTTATTCTTCGTAGAAGTCAAAGGCAAACCCAAAACAAAATCCATGGTAATGTTCTACCATATCCATTCTGGAATTCTCAACGGTTGCAACAAACCTGAGGGAACCTGATGTTCTGCCTTCACTCTCTGACACACCATACACTTGCTCACGAAGTCAGCTACATCTCTCTTCAAACCAACCTAAAAGTACTCATTCTTCAAACCGCGGTACATCTTCGTACTTCCAGGATGCATAGCAAAAGGACTACTGTACGCTTTAGTCAAGATCGTACGTGTCAAGTCACTGTCTTCTGGCACAACTATCCTATTTTTGAAACACAAGACTCCATCGGTACTGAAACTGTAGTCTGAAGGTCTACCCTCGGCTACATCTTGCACGTGAGGTGCCAAAGATCTATCTAAGAGCTACTTCTCCCTAATCAACTGACCTAAAGTAGGTCTAACCCGAAGCTCGACCACCAAGCCACCATCTTCGGACAAGCTCAATATAGCAAACATGGCTCTCAAATCTATAGCTACCTTTCTACTCAAAGCATCAGCCACTACATTGGCCTTACCCGGATGGTACTCAATCATAAGATCATAGTCTTTTAGCAACTCTAGCCACCTACGCTGTCTGAGGTTCAAATCTCGCTGAGTCATGATGTACTTCAAAATCTTGTGATCTGTGTACACTGTGCATTTCTCACCGTACAAATAATGTCTCCAAATCTTTAGAGCAAACACAACTGCAGCCAACTCTATGTCATGGGTCGGATAGTTACGCTCATGAGTCTTCAACTGTCTTGAGGCATAAGCCACTACTCTCTTGTCTTGCATGAGGACACAACCTAGGCCTACATAGGAACCATCATTGTAAACTACATAGTCTTTCCCAGACTCTGGCTGAATCAAGATCGGTGCTTGGGTCAAAGCTTCTTTCAACTTCTCAAAGGCTCTCTATCTTGCATCTGACCACTCAAACTGAACACTCTTCTGAGGCAACTGTGTCAATGGAGCGGCTAACTTCGAGAAAACTTCTATGAATCTTCTATAATATCCAGCTAAGCCTAGAAAGCACGCACCTCTATCACTGACTTCGGCTGCTTCCACTCAACAATGGCCTCTATCTTCTTCGGATCAACTCTAATCCCATCGGCTGACACTACGTGCTCTAGGAAGACTACCTCTCGAATCCAGAACTCACACTTGCTCAACTTCGCATACAACTGATTTTCTAACAAGGTCTTCAAAACTAACCTCAAGTATCGGTCGTGGTCTTCCTCGGTACGCGAATACACTAAGATGTCATCTATGAAAACAACTACAAACTGATCTAGGTACTGATGGAAGATCCTATTCATCATATCCATGAAAGAAGCCGACGCGTTAGTCAACCCAAAAGGCATGACTAAAAACTCATAGTGACCATATCTAGTCCTAAAGGCCGTCTTCGGTACATCAACTTCTCTTACCTCCAATTGGTAGTAACCAGATCTATGTCAATCTTCGAAAAGACTGATGCCCCTCTCAACTGGTCAAACAAATGATCAATTCTCGGCAACAAATACTTGTTCTTCACCGTTAACTGATTCAACTGTCTGTAATCTATACACATTCTCATGCTTCCATCTTTCTTCTTCACAAACAAAACTGGAGCACCCCAAGGTGAAGAACTAGGTCGAATGAAGCCTCTATCTGTCAACTCTTGCAACTGAGTCTTCAACTCTTTCAGTTCTTTTGGTGCCATGCGATACGGAGCAATCAAAACAAGAGCTGAATCTGAATAAGACTCTATAGTAAACTCTACCTCTCTATCAGGTGGTAAACCCGACAACTCTTCCGGAAACACACTAGGAAAGTCACACACTGTCCGAATATCTTGAGCTCTAACCTCACTCATGTTTGGATTCATCACATAGGACAAATATGCTTCGCAACCCATCTCAACTAATCTCTTAGCTTCTAGAACTGAAACTACATTGGATAAGAACTTCACGTTCTCACCCACTACCAATATCTCATAATCATACGTGAGTCTCAAAGAAATCCTCTTAGTATCAAAGTCTATCCTAGCTCTATGCTCAGTGAGCCAGTTCATACCGAGAATCACATCAAAGCCATAAAATGGTAGCTCCATCATATCCACTGGAAACACATGTCCCTGAACCATCAACGGACACCTTATGTACATCTTTCTAACTATTACCGTATCCCCGAAGGAACTAGTAACACTAACTCCTACCTCTAATATTTCACAAGGCAATTTCAACAACTTTGCATGCTCACTCAGTATATAAGAATGAGTAGACCCGGAGTCAATCAAAGAAAGCAAACCAAAGACTGTATCGAGAAGTTACCCGCGATCACACCTGTGTCATGCTGATCCCCCCGCTGAGCATAAACTCTGGCATGACCTCCGCCCTCTGGCTAGACTGCAACTACATGCGCTATGTTCTTCTGGCCATCATTTCTCGGCTGGAAGTTACCTCTACAGCGCCCGTGGCCTCTCTGAAAGTCATTGGCTCTAGTAGGAGCCTGAGCTGGTGCCTGTCCCACCTGATGTGGATAGTCACGCCTAATATGATCTCTAGCTCCACATCCCCAACACGAGTGGAAATTCCCCCAACACTCACCGGTGTGATTCCTCCCGCAACTAGCACATGTGGGCAACCTCCCACCAGTCCTCTGGCCCTGTTGGCCCCTACCATGGTTACCTCCAGCACGTCTATGGTCATAGTGATGCCTGTTGTCCCGATGCCTCTTGGCATCACCTCTATCAAAGTCACTAGATCTCTTACCAGAACTAGAACCACCAGATCGTTTGGTCAAGCCCAAACTGTGCTCTAAGTCCTTGGCCCTCGCGACCAAGACATCAAAATCTGTGTAGTCCGAAGCTAGAGTGTACCTCTTGATTTCTTCATTCAACCCATAACGGAAACGGTTACAACGTTCCACTTCAGTAGGAACAAGCTCATATGCATACTGACTCAGCCTGACAAATCTGATCTCATAGTCTGTCACAGTCATACTCCCCTGAAGCAAAGCCATAAATTCCCTCTTCTTCTCATCGAGATATCGAGGACCCAAATATTTGTTACGGAAAGCTAACTCGAATAACTCCCAAGTGATCTTAGACTCTTCCATACCCGTAGTGATGGTGACCCACCAAGTGTAGGCATCACCCTAAAGCAAAGACTCAACACACCCTAACTTGCGTTCCCCGGTACATCCCATCTGTGACAAAATACAGACGGTCTTCTCTAACTACATCTCAGACCTCTCCGGTGTCGACCCTCTAAACTCTTCACCTCCCAAATTGCGGAGTCTCTCAAATGGCAAACCAGTACCCTCTTCCTGGGTTTGTGCCACTGCCTGACCCCCAGCCACTGCAGCCTGGAAAACCCCGGCTATCGCCTGAACGAGAGGTGTCAAATCTATTCCGGCCGGTCCTTGGCTAACTTGAGGTCCTACGCCCTTGGCTCCCGCCTCACCTCCCTCTTGATGAGGAGGATGTGGAGGAGGTTGAGGAGCCTGTACTTATCAATCTGCTCGATCCCCGGAGCTTGTGCACGTGGTTCCGGCTGAACCATCCTAGGCCTCCCTCGTGGTCTCATGATACAACTAGCAAGATAATAACTACAACAAGCAAACATATAAGGATTAAGTTAGTAAAGGCAAGGGTCCAACTGTGCTCAAGTGCTTTCCTTTACAAAACCTTTTTCAAATTAAGTAATAGTAGCAATGGGTACTCGACACTACACCAAATGCAACAATCATGCTTCCAAACAACAAGGATTCATGGAAAAGCATACACAGAAGCAATACAATCACTTAACACTTCAAACTTACCTCACTTACCTGCTCGAGGTCTCGGTAACCTCAAGCTTTGATACCAACAAATGTAACACCCTCGCCCCGGTCTGGTCGACTGATCGGTTCAAGTTGGCTACACGGGGAAAACCGATGTGAAACCCGTTAAGGTTCCACCTCGGTTAGAAACCCTAAAAATTTCTTTTAATTATATCTTCTCTAAAGGCACGTTTAAATCTATGAGATCACACCAGCGGAAAACGACACGAGATAAAAGCAACCAAGCCCAAACTACATGTTAAACATCCCATTTTTAAGTTTATAAGCAGACCGTTTCGAAACACCCAAGAGGTGTATTGAAACGCCTTGACTTGGTCAACGGCCCCAAGTCCACATGAGAAGGCCGTATCGAAACGGCGGTCAACCGTTCCGAAACACCCCAAACGGTCAACTTCTTGTGGTCAACGACATATTGACCGTTTCGAAACCCCAAAATATCGGCAATTTCTCAGATTTCCAGTAGCAAAACTGTATCGAAACGGACCCTAAGCGTATCGAAACGCCTGGCCTAAAACAAGAGGCCGTATCGAAACGAGATCAACCGTTTCGATACACGAGCTGCGAAAAGACAAATTTTTGTATGTTTTAGGTACAAGGCAGCCCCAAAACTCAACTAAAACCTCTAAGACTCAACATACAACCAATCTAAATGGAAAGCACCCTAATTGCACATGCTTAGCACACAACAAACATGTAGAAGCCAAACATTAGATGAATCAATAAACACATCAAGGTTTCATGTAGCACGTTTAAGATTTCAAGCCTTAGACAAGCATACACATAGCATCCACAAAGGGGATAGATATTGCATTAAAAGACATACTCAAAAACTTAAAAGGCCACAAGCACATGCCTTCACATAAAGGTTCACATGCATCACTAACACATGTACTCATCCAAAGGCATAGCATCTCAAACAAGCATTCAACAAGGCTTAACATGGTTTACAAATCCAAGCAAGCATAAACAAAATAAACATCTATGAGTCATACAACGCTCATGCAAAACACATAGCAGCCCCATTGCTAAACTACTACTTTATTTACTAAGTCATACTTGAGCAACTACAAGCTTGGAATGCCCATTCGCCTTGCTCCTTTCTAACTCCAACGTACTGATCTGCATTGTCGAAAATGAGAGCGTAAGCTAGAAGCTTAGTGAGGATGCTCTAAAAACCAAAACAACGACAATCCAGGGTTCAAGCATATAATCCATATCATCACACACACATACATAGGTATCAACATAACAAACTAGCTAGCAACACAAGAGTCATAAATATGGCATCTTACATCCTATTAAGCTCAACAATATAAATCATTTATTTCAACATCATAATCACAATAGCAAGTACATTGGCCACTATTAGTTTACTCGGATGTGCGGATTTACTCTCAACAACAACATTACCTCGGTGGGATTACATTCATCACCGGACCTTGCATGGGGTGGGATTCCACTCATCACCACATGCCCTACGGATGGGATTCCACTCATCATCACGTATAATATAAATAATTTCCGGTGGAATATTACATCACCGTACTCCTCCTTGATGACTCAACGCCATCAAGGCCACGCGCGAATTTGACTCGAACATGTGCACACTAATCCTAATGATCGATCATTTACACCCGGTAAGTTAACTAGTGCCAAATACCTTTAAACCACATCAAAACAACCATCATTTATATCATACATACACCATCACATATATCAATGTATACACATACAAAGTCAATTCATACTTCACAAGGTCAATATAGGCATAGGCATCTAAAACATCATTAACAACCAAGATGTTAAACTACCAATTTAACCTCTACCTTGAAATGGTCTACCAAACTCATTCCAATACCTCCACTACAACACACTTGAACCAACTTTAAAACAATTTAAGGTTTACTCACCACCCTTCCTTAGCAAACAAAGCAAGCAAGTCAAGCCTCTTCAATTCCCGGATTCGGTCCCGATCCTTCTCCGATGTTTCCTCTTGCTTCTAACCAATCAAAACACAAATATTACTCACCAATCCAATGCTAAACTCGGTCTCAATTCCAACTCACAAACACAAGCCAAGACTTCACCATTTCAAATCCAAACTAACCACAAAATTCTCATTTTCGTGCTCCCCAAATGCCTAGCTAAAAACTATGATTTCCAACACCCAAATGACATCTAAAAGCTTCCAAAACACTTCCCTAATAACCCTACACCATCAGCCCTTCAACCCAACACTAAAACATACCAAAAACTTTGACACTTTGAAAAATGCCCCAAAGACCCACTTCAGGATTTTTCCCAAATCCATCCATTTTAAGATATCAAGTGTATTTAGGTGAGATTAATTCAAAACCCAACTCAACAAATCAAAAACAAATGAAAAACCCATTAAAAATTCAAACTTTCCTTAAACTTGAAAAATGCAAATATTGATAGTTTTGAAATCTAAGACCATGAAAATGATGAGGATGATGAGGAGAGTTGAGAAATGAAATTACCTTTGAAAAAGCTCTTGATTTGGTGGAGAGATTGAATGGAATAGTGAACTTGGGGTTTTGGGAGGGGTTTGGGGTTTTCAACGTTAGAAGCCAAAGGAAGAAGATGACTCCCCTTTTTTTTGATTCAAAAAGGTTGTCTACTCTTTGTTTTGGCTTAATTATAAAATTGCCACCCCTTTATTTTAAATATCAATTAAATCAAAACTAAGGTCAATTTAAATAAAATCGATTTTGATGACTCGAACCAACACACGCGTCTAGCTCCTAACCCCAAAACACGGGTGTTACATGAACACACCGTCTAATTTACGGTTTTAAGTCGTTTTTGACTTCCACTATGTTTGCCGTGATAATATTTGTCTTAGAAATATTTACCTTAGTAAAATTTGAAGGTGGTAACAATATTTACCTTATCCTCTCTAATAATAGGAGGATCATCCTTCAGATATTTAACCAGGTTTATCACGATCAATTATGCAACATCTTTTGTTGCCATGTATGAAATTCTTTCCAATAAATTTCACTGATTTTTCCATTGTGTCACGTAAACACAATCCAAAACCAAGCATTATGAATCTGTTAAACGTCAGAAATTTAGTCAAAGACTAAAACCAGAAACATAAACATAATTTCTAACTTTTGTTAGACAACGGTGATTTAGTAAACTAAACCCCAAACAAAAGTTCACACGTTATTAATAGAAAGAACAATAATAAACAATGCACCGGGTAGGTAACTTATGAAAGAGAGGTGGTGCACTAGGCACGCTTAAATACCAAGTCTCTCAAAGAACCAATCCTAGACATGCATTTTTAAATTTTCTTTCAATCACTGTTTATGGATTCTATTCTTGAAATCATTCCAAGCATGGATGATCAATCGAAATCACTACCTTTGATTCACAACAATTTGGAATCTTCCATTTATGGTCCAACAACCATCTCGATTCTTTAGACATTTTTAAACATTGTGCACTTCATAGCATGAATCAGAATAGGCTTTAAGAATTTAATTTTGACATAAAGAACCAAATTCTTCTATGCTTTGATTCGAGACCTCAGTCGGAATTTAGTAACCAATATTATTTCCAAAATAAATTCACCGATTTATTTCTAAAATATAATTATACTTGATTCTTTAAGAAATAATAACTTTAAGTTATTTCTCTTTCCAAAATAAATTCACCAATTTATTTCAAGGTTGAATCATTCTAGATTCTCACAAAATTAAATCCAACGATTTATTTCCCTTAACAAGTTAGAATCAACACATGACTCTAGTACATAAATAAATTTAATGATTTATTTCCTTTTACAGAAATTGAATCACATTTGATTCTTACGGGAATAAATTCAATGATTTATTTTTCTTAACAAGTTAGAATCAACGCATGATTTTAGCATAGAAATAAATTTAATGATTTATTTCCTTTTACAAAAATTGAATCATACTTGATTCTTACGGAAATAAATTCAATGATTTAATTTCCCCCGCAACCTTAGAATCATACAAGATTCTCTTGAAAATAAATCCAATGATTTATCTTCTTTTCCAAAATTAGAATCAACACAAGATTCTAATGAAGAAATTAATTTATTAATTTATTTTTATCATATCTTCTATTAAACAACATAGATATCAATCCAACTTGATTCTGTTTAACCAACAGAAACCAAAAGGAATTAATCCTTAGATTTTAATTCCATTGAATCTTGTTTGGAAGATCAAGTAAACCCGTTAAAACAACAGGAATTAATTACCGAAACGAATTATTTACGAGATCTTTATTTCCAAAACAAATCATGATTTCGCCTGAATATTCTGTTCGCCACTATAAAGTTTCTCAAAAAAGGAACTTATTAGTACGAGAAAAGAAAAATTCACAGTGTTTCTAAAACCACAAAAATAATTATTATCACATATAATAATTATTATGACATAATATATAAATATATATATATATATATATATATTCATGCCATATTTAATATTTCATATTAAAAAGGGCCGAAAGATTATAAGGAAATCACACACTGAATATTACCGTAATATATTCCATGTTTGGAACTTTATAGTTGGCAAGTCATAGATTTGCCATCATGATCCATCTCCCGTTTGAAGAATATTTTCCTTGTATAAAATATTATAGCAACTTTCACAACGAAACAAGCACATTAAGAAACAACTCACATAAAAAAAACAATATCCCTACATAAACATAAAACAATTGAATATTCCATGTATAACATAATTTAAAAACACATTTATTTACATATGGTTTCAATATTACCATAAAATACCTTGATATATGGTAATTACTTAGACCAATGAGTTGGCGGCGGTTGCACCATAAGCTAAGAGTTGGCAACAACTCAATTTCCTCGCCCCATTGATGTAAAATTGGTCGTGCTTTACAAAAGAATAAACCATATATGTTAGGAAAATTATTTCCATATAAGCTTGTTCTAATGCAAAACATAAAACTTAAGTCAAGTAAAAGAATAATCTAATTTGAAACCACGTTAGGAACCATAAAGCAAAACTTGTTTCCGCATAAGCTTTCGGCAGTGAACGAATTGCACACGTACGACACTACAACGTACACATATGTTGTTTGTCTTGGATTCAACTTAGAAAAAAAATGTCTTAAGATGGTTAGAAGATAAGCGTTAATCCAAGAATAAATAATAAGATAAAATAATATTATTTAAACGAACAATAAAAAATTAAGAACAATACAACAATATATAAATCAAACCGATTTGGAACCAAAAGAAACGTGTTGAGGCCTGCACGAACGCAGTTTCCTTAAGACATATTTTCGGCCACTCCTATGGTGCTTGAGTTTATTGGTCGTCTGTCTCCCAAGATACAAGAACATAAGATCAACCACAGTTGCACTACTATGGAGATCACGAACCGACCCTTGCCTTCGCCTATCACAGAAAACCACTTGTAAAATCCACAGAGTAAAACAATAAAAAATTTCTGTGGTTTTTTTCGTTGTAAACCTAGAAGCTTTACTCCATATTTATAGGATTGTCATGAGGGTATAAGTAGAAATTTTGACCTAATGGAGTATTTAATATTGAGAATCAATTGATTCTCCTATAAAGCAATTTCCAAAATTATTATCTGAATTAAAGGTAACTTCCAATATTTACCCTTTTAATTCCAAGAAAAAATTTGGCAAATTTACGCTTTTATTTGAGGAGAATTTATTTCAAATTTGGGTCAAAATATCTGCAACCCCACGAAGGACCAGACCGGTTCAGACATTTGCGTTACCCACGTCGTGCACGTCTGCACATTTACGAACCAACAATTGGTTCCACATTTTCCTCAACAACATTTGAATTAATTTCTTATTCAAAGCTCTAAAATTATCAAAATTTTCCAACAGAATGTACTTACGATTATGAAAACATACACGCATCTAAACCATGTACTAGATACATATACATGTAGGATGTAATATACATAACTAAAATAGCTCGCATAATATATATATATATATATATATATAACAACAAAAGGAAAAGATAGAGTATATATTATACGTAACATATAAGTAATTATAGTTTGAACCTTATATGCAAATATGTTTTGAAGAAAGGAAAAAGGTATACCTACAATATATATGATAATGTTATATAAATAGGTAAATAAAACAGAAGAACATATGCATATGTGTGACACACGTATGTATATGTAGGCATACCAATAGGCATATGATATGGACTAGAATGAAGTAAGGCACATCCTAAAAACCAAAATCAAATAAATAAATGGGCGATATAAGAGCTGGAAATGCAAGAAATATAAATAAAAGAAGGCCAAAAGCATGGAATAACCCAAAACTAGGAATGAATCAGCCAAATAAATATGCATTAAATAAAGGGTTAACTACTGGAATAGTCACTTATGTTTTCCCCCAGTACAGAGTTGGTCACCGATTTTGAAAAACGACCAGTAAGGTCACTTACGTTTTCGGGGTGTAAACTTTTGGTCACTCAGCCGTTTGTTGCCGTTAAATACTGATGGATTGCTGACTTGGCAACGAAAATATAAGGGTAAATTACTACAATGGCCATTAAAGTTTATCTCATGTATAGTTTTGCTCCCCAATTTAAAAAAAATAAACATTATAGTCACTAATGAAAATGTTTCTTTATAATTTCACCCTTGAATTTTTAAAAATTAATTTTTCAACCCTAAAACTTTACAATCAATTAGTATAATAATATTATAAAGGCTTAAATGAAAAATAGGTGCCCAAAGTATACCCTTTTTAAATTTAGGTGCTCAAATTGCTCCTATTTAATAACTAAACTTTCAAATTGCTCCAATTTTTTCACTCTAGACTATTTTTAATATTATTGTAACATGACATGTCATTTTTATTATTGTTAAATTAAAAATAATTTTAAAATAAAATAAAATCATTTTTATTATTATTAAATTTAAAATAAATTTTTTAAAAATATTAATTCTTAAAATAATTTAGGTGTTTAAAGTATTTTTTTTTGTAAAAATAGGTGCCCAAATTTACGATAGTTACAATTTTAGGGGTCCGGTTGTTAAATGAGTGTTAGAAAAATTGTCAACCGATCGGTACTTGACACATGACATTAATTTTATTAATTTTTAATAGAAAATACTTAGAACTTTCAAATTATTATAAAATCTCAAAATTTGACAAGCTTCACAAAACAGTCTCTAAATCCCTAAAAATTCCAAACTTCCGCCGCCGCTTCCGCCGCCAGTTGTCGTTGCTGACCGCACCCACTTGGTCTCCGGATCAAGGCGATCATTTTCCCAACACAGCGTCGTCAGAAACGCCCAACAACGTGCAACCAAACGTCAAACTCGAAATCGAAGTTCGCGTTTGATGTTCGACTACACACTATTGGGCGTTTTCGGCGACGTTATGTTAGGGAAAATTGTTGCCTTGGCCCGGCGACCAAGTGGGTGCGGTCAGCGACAACAACTGGCGGCCGAAGCGGCGACAGTTGAGGACGAAAGTTTGGGAATTTTTATGGATTTAAGGATTGTTTTGTGAAGCTTGTAAAATTTTGAGATTTTATAATAATTTGAAAATTCAGAGTATTTTCCATTAAAAAATTTAAAAAATAAAATTAATGTCACATGTCAAGCACCGATTGGTTGACATTTTTTTAACACCCATTTAACAATCGAGCACCTAAAATTGTACCTATAGAAACTTTGGACACCAATTTAAAAAAAAATACTTTAGACACCTAAATTATTTTAAAAACTAATATTTTTTTAAATATTTTAAATTTAATAATAATAAAATTATTTTATTTTAAAATTATTTTTAATTTAAAAATAATAAAGAATGACATGACATGTTATAATAATAAAAATAATAAAAATAATTCAGAGTGAAAAAATAGGAGTAATTTGAAAGTTTAGTTATTAAATAGGAGCAATTTGGGCACCTAAGTTTAAAAAAGGGTATACTTTGGGCACCTATTTTTCATCTAAGCATTTATATTATTATTGTACTAATTGATTGTAAAGTTTTAGGGTTGAGAAATGAATTTTTAAAAATTTAAGGGTGAAATTATAAAGAAACATTTTTATTAGTGACTATAATGCTTATTTTTTTAAATTGGGGAGCAAAAATGTACATGAGATAAACTTTAATGGCCATTGCAGTAATTTACCCTTATTTTTCGCTGTCAGGCCAGCAATTCGTCAGTGTTTAACGGCAACAAACGGCTGGGTGACCAAAAGTTTACGCCCCGAAAACATAAGTGACCTTACTGGTTGTTTTTCAAAATCGGTGACCAACTCTGTACTGGGGGAAAACATAAGTGACTATTCCAGTAGTTAACCCTTAAATAAAAGGAAGAGTGTAACACCCTTAAAAAAATAAAAGAAGAAAAAAAAAGAAGAAAAGAGGAGGAAGTGAGGGTTGTGGGAATCAAACCCACAACCTCAAGTGGTTTTAGCTGGGTGCCCAAACAATTGACCTATTAAAGCTCTTGGTTATAGGCCACCCCAATTAAATTATATTAGAACCTAAAATAATAATTATAATTAAATAATAAAAATATCCTACCTACCCTATCAAATGTGAATTAATTGTGATCAATTTTTCCTAAAAATTTCCAGAAACACCCCTCCCTCCTATCGTCGTTTCTTTGTTTTTCTTCCCTAACCAAACTGGCCACCGTCGATCAACCCTCACCGTCGCGCCGTGGCGCTCACCGCCGGTGTTAAAGTGTTCACCGTCAAACCCCGAGCAAAACCCCTCAACCCACGCGCTCAGCCACCGTCCTCTCCACCGGCAATTGGTCGTTGAAGGTTCCCGAACCTAGGGCTAAAGCCGGTCCGCATTTCCTTCAAGTTTTTCGGTTGCCGTTGGCGTCCGTTCGCCGCGCCACCACCGCCGTTGGACTCCCCATCGCAGGCCGATAAAAACCCAGGTCACTGTTCGACCGTTTACCGTCGTTTGCCCCGTCGTCGGAGTTACGCCAACTTCCCGATGTGTTCGAACTGTTAAGGGTAGATCCGATGAGTTTTAGGTTAATTCCGACATTATTTTGATTTTAGGTGGGTTATAAAATGATGGGTTGTTGATTGTGACCTTTTTCCGGCAGAAACGACGTGAAACGGACCTTTCCAGACATTTCCGGCGACTTTCCGACGACCTTTGAAGTTAGAAGGGTAAGAGCCGGTCTGCGTAGACCGAAGCGGTCTAAATCGGTTGAACCGCTCAGCTCAGTCAAGCCCCATCGACCCGACCCGTTGACCGACCCGACCCGTTGACCCAACCCGTTGACCCGACCCGTTGACCCGAGTAAACTCAGTGAGTCAACTCGTCCGAGTCAACTTAGTGAGTCAACTCGCCAAGTCATCCTTGGACCAGTGACGTCAGCATGACGTCAGCGTTGACTTTGACCAAAAAGTCAACTTTTTCCGAAAAGTCATATTTTATGTTTTTCGACGTCCTGAGTCCTATTTTGAAGACCTTTTCGCGAAATTCTAACCAGAAAGCCTCCAAATTGGACGTTGAACCCGAACATGCATATGTATAAGTTATGTCATTTAAGATAAATTAATGATTAAGGTTTAATATTAATCTTCTGATTTAATAGGTACTCGTGGATCTTCCGATCGTGCCTACGCCCAGCCCAGCTCGTCTCGATCCGTACCGCCTCGTGATCCTATCGTCACTCGGACGACCCTAAAACTTAGTATTTTATTAGGAATCAAGGTGTAAATTCGATTGTAACCATAATCCTTGTCTATTTAGGTTCCAGTACTGTAGCGGAGCGTGATCCCGGTGCTCGATAGACTTTTTGACTGACCGATCTCATCTTTTGAGGTGTGTTTCTTGTGTGCTATATGATTGTTGCATATTTACTGTTTTACATGCTTCACCTGCTTTAATAAAACATACTATGTGTATATGATTGCTAAACTTGATTTTGTGAAAAACTAGCATGTTTTTTGTTTACGAAAGTATTTTAAAATGCTAACTGATACTTATTTTGTAACCATCCTATGATGGGTTTACTTAAGTAATCATGGCTGCCTATATTATTTATGATGTCTATGTTGTGAATGACTTTGGAAAATATTATTGCTTGACGTATTAAAAAGATTTATTAAACTTGATGGTTTTCACTAAGTCCTGCCGTTATGCTGTCGAAATAAACACTTAGTTTGCCAACAAGTTTTCCCCCCGAGTTTTAAATTTTGATGTGCCTTACTAGACTTAGTCATTCCGCATAGGCCGGTCCAGGGGATACATTTAGTTTGTATCAGAGCTTTTGGTTTTAAAACCTCGGACTGTGGATAAGTCCTTTTAAAATACTGTTTTAGAATGTTTTACAAGTATTGTAAAAAGAGGCCATGTCACCCAACTTTATATGTTTAATTGTGTTCGATTCTCCAGTGTCATAAACTGATCTTGGGTTTTATCCCTTGTAGAGATTCTCCGAGATGAGCACCGGAAGGGGGCGTCGACCCGCTCGTAGGCGTGGTCGACCTGTTAGATTTGTAGACCCGATAGACGATCTGGTGGCTGATCCATCTGCCTCTGGAGTTGCTACAGCTGCAGTTGACCCTCCGACATCTGTAGAGCCTCCTACCCATAGTGGTCCTTCAGCTGCTGCTACTTCGACTACTCCGACATCTGTCCCGACTGCTCCTACACCTACTCTCACTGTTCCATTGCCCACTCCTAGTATCGACATGACTACTCCGGTCAGGGGAGCTACTGTTTCTGGGACCGAGCCTATGACTGGAGCTACGGATGTGTCCTTGAGTAGACAGTTTCTCCAGGTTATTCAAGGAGTAGTCAGAGCGTCTGGAGTCACACCTGAAGTTCCTATCTCCTAGATCCTGATTGCCAATGGGATCAAGACCTTCTTGGGATCTCTTAGTGGACCACCGACCGAGGCTGAGGAGTGGTTATACGATATCGAGAGACATATGGGTGAGTTGGGTTTTGAGTCATCCATGAAGTATTTGGGTGTCGTATCTATACTGAATGGGAATGCCCGCACATGGTGGGAGTCCATTATGAGTAGTGTTCCTTCTGATCATTTGACATGGGATTTCTTTAAGGAGCTCTTTAGGAACCGTTTTCTAGGCGAGCGGTTCTTGAGAGAGAGACGCCAGGCTTTTAAAGACCTGGTGCAGGGTACTATGACAGTGACTGAGTATGAGATACAATTTCAAGAGTTGTCGAAATATGGTACTGGCTTGATTTCTACTGAGAAAGAAAAATGTGACAAGTTTCTGGAGGGCCTTTATATTGGGATACGTGATCGAGTGGGTACCCACCATGATCAGGTGTTTGAAGATTTAGTGGACCGAGCTAAGACTGCAGAACAAATGGAGATCTTGACAGCTAGTAAGAGTAGTAGAGATGGAGATCGAGATAGAGGCAAGGATAGAGGGCGAGACCGTGATCGATCTTGGAGATCTTCTAGACAGGGAGAGTCTCACGCACGCTCTGATAAGAGGGCTCACACCATGTATCAGGGAGGTGGTACGAGTTATAGGCCCACGATACAGCAGGGCCCATCAGTTAGTCGAGGTGATTCATCAGGGTCCACTCTTTTACCTGTATGTGAGCATTATGGTAAGCTTCATCGAGGGAAGTGCAGGAAGATGTCGGGTGCTTGCTTCAGATGTGGATCCACTGACGATTTCAAGAAAGATTGTCCACACCCACCTTCTATAGACCGATCGTCGTTTCAGACCCCTACTCGATCCCAGACTCCAGCCCGTTCACAGACATCTGTTCAGACACCGGGTTTAGGGCATTGTCAGAGTAGAGCTCATGGATCATCTACTAGATCTGATAGTAGAGGCCGATCACATCAGAGTGGGGGACCGGTCATGAATGAGGCCAGACAACCTGCATTTGTTTATGCTACTAGACATCGTGATGACAGAGATGAGCCAGACGTCATTGCAGGTACATTCACTATATTTTCTGTTCTATACTTTGCATTGCTTGACAATGGTTCTACTGATTCCTACGTATCGAGATCTGTGTCCTGAGACCTTCAGATTCTAGTTGAGAGCATCGAGAGTGCAATTACCGTTATGAGTCTAGTGGGCCAGTCCATGGTTGTAGATAAGATTTTCAGGCGATGTCCCCTCGAGGTGCAAGGGGAAATCTTTCTAGCTGACCTTATGGAACTACCATTAGAAGAGTTCGATCTGATTCTTAGCATAGATTGGTTGACTGAACACCGAGTTAATCTAGATTGTGAGTCCAAGAGAGCAGTTTTGAAGACTTCTATTGATTGTACAGTGGTTCTTATTGGTGAGCGCCGAGGGTATCTGTCTAATGTGATATCTGCTTTGGCTGCCGACAGGATGATCTGGAAGGGATACCAGACTTTCCTCGCCTGTTTCTTGAATACCAAGGGTTTATTCTCAAAGATTGAGGACATTTGCACTGTTAGCGAGTTCCCTGATGTCTTTCCTGAGGAATTACCTGGATTACCTCCGGATAAAGATGTCGAGTTTGAGATTGAGACATATCTGGGCTCTGCACCAGTCTCTATGAACCCTTACCGTATGGCTCCTAAGGAGCTTAAGGAGCTGAAGTTTCAGTTGCAAGAGCTCCTCGACCGAGGCTTTATTCGACCCAGCACTTCGCCCTGGGGAGCTCCTGTTCTCTTCGTGAAGAAGAAATATGTGTCTCTCAGGTTGTGTATTGATTACCGTAAGATGAACAAGTTGACAGTCAAGAATAAGTATCCTCTTCCCAGGATTGATGACTTGTTCGATCAGTTTCAGGGAGCCATAGTTTTCTTGAAGATTGATCTTCGTTCCGGGTACTATCAGCTAAAGATAAAGGGGTCTGATGTAGCAAATACGTCCATTCGCACTATATATAGGCACTACAAGTTTTTAGTGACAGCGTTTGGTCTGACTAATGCTCCTTCCGCTTTTATGGATCTGATGAACCGTGTGTTCCGGCCTTATTTGGATCAGTTTGTGGTGGTGTTCATTGATGACATCCTAGTCTACTCCCGGATTGAAGCAGAACATGTTGAGCATTTGAGGATTGTTCTGCAGACTCTTAGAGAGCACAAATTGTATGCCAAGTTGAGCAAGTGTGAATTTTGGCTTAACGAGGTGACATTTCTGGGGCATGTGGTATTGACTCAGGGTATTCAGGTTGATACGAGCAAGATAGAGGCCATTGTGAGTTGGAAGCAACCCAAGAATGTTTCTGAGATCTGTAGTTTCTTGGGTTTGGCTGGGTATTACAGGCGTTTCGTCGAGGAATTTTCTACTATTGCCGCTCCCTTGACGAAGATGTTGAGGAAGGATGCCCCATTCATCTGGACAGATGCTCAACATGATAGTTTTGATAAGTTGAAGACATCTCTAACACAAGCTCCAGTTTTGACGCAGCCCGAGTCTGGGAAGGACTTTGCAGTTTATAGTGATGCATCGCGTTTCGGGCTTGGTTGTGTTCTGATGCAGAATGGCAAGGTAATAGCTTATGCGTCTCGTCAGTTGAGGCCACATGAGTGTAATTATCCTACCCATGATCTAGAGCTGGCCGATGTGGTCTTTGCCCTGAAGATTTGGAGACACTATCTCTACGGAGAGAAGTGTTATATCTACACAGATCACAAGAGCCTGAAGTACATTCTTACACAGAGAGAGCTTAACCTTAGACAACATCATTGGATTGAGCTTCTTAAGGACTATGACTGTGTGATTGAGTACCACCCGGGGAAGGCTAATGTTGTTGCTGATGCTTTGAGTCGTAAGGCTATATCAGACTTGAGAACCTTGTTTGCCAGGATGAGTATATACAGTGATGGCAGTTTACTAGCCGAGCTGCAGATTAAACCGACATTGGCCGATGAAATCAAGGCCAAACAACTTCTAGACAGTTCCTTACTCCCTGTCATGCAGCAGGTTGAGCAGGGATCTACTTCTATCTATGCCTTTGATCAGGATGAAGTCTTGTGCTTCAAGGGTCGTTATTGTGTACCAGATGATGCCGAGTTGAAGCGAGCTATTCTTAATGAGGCTCATAACAACCCTTATGCTATGCATCCCGGTGGGGACAAGATGTATCAAAACCTGAGGCAGAGATATCGTTGGGAAGGTATGAAGAATGACATTTCAGATTATGTATCTCGGTGTTTGACTTGCCAGCAGGTTAAGGTAGAGCACCAGCATCCTTCTGGTTTATTGCAGCCCATTAAGATCCCCGAGTGGAAATGGGAACATGTCACGATGGATTTCGTTACAGGGCTTCCTCTGACACCTTCTAAAAAGGATTCGATCTGGGTGATTGTTGACCGACTCACAAAGTTAGCTCATTTTATTCCAGTTCGAGTTACCTACTCATTGGAGAAGCTGGCTAAACTGTACATCTCTGAGATCGTCAGACTACATGGGGTACCTTTATCTATTATCTCTGATCGGGATCTGAGGTTCACTTGTCGATTCTAGTTGGCCTTGCACAGTGCTTTAGGTACCCGTCTGAATTTCAGTACATCCTTCCATCCGAAGATAGATGGACAATCAGAGAGAGTGATTCAGATTCTTGAGGACATGTTACGGGGATGTGTGATTGATTTCTGTGGTAGTTGGGAGGATTTCTTGCCCTTGGCTGAGTTTGCATACAATAACAGCTATGAGGCTAGTATCCGCATGGCACCATATGAGGCCTTGTATTGGCCGTAAGTGTCGTACTCCCATCTGTTGGACAGAGTTGTATGAGAAGAAGACTTTAGGCCCAGAGTTGGTTCGAGAGACCGAGGAGACTGTTAGATTGATCCGCAACCGTCTGAAAGAGGATTTTGATAGATAGAAGTCCTATGCTGATCGGAGGAGGAAAGACATTGAGTTCGAGGTTGGTGATCAGGTTTTCCTGAAGGTGTCTCCATGGAAGAAAGTTTTGAGATTTGGGCGCAAAGGCAAATTGAGTCCAAGATTTACCGGACAATACCCTATTCAGAAGAGAGTCGGGCCTGTTGCTTATCAGCTTGAGTTGCCTCCTCAGCTTAGACGTTTTCATGATGTATTTCATGTATCTATGTTGAGGCAGTACCACCCAGATCCGAGCCATGTTATTCAGGTACATGATGTGGAGTTGAGACCAGATTTATCTTATGAGGAGGAACCTGTTCAGATCTTGGATCAAGACGAGAGAGTTCTAAGGAACCGACGTATTCCTATGGTCAAAGTACAGTGGAGTAATCGTGGTCCTGAAGAAGCTACATGGGAGACCCTTGAGTCAATAGAGGAGCAGTTCCCACATCTGTTCAACTCAGGTAAATTTCGAGGTCGAAATTTCTTTTTAGGGGGGGAGAGTTGTAACACCCTTAAAAAATAAATAAATAAATAAAGAAAAGAAGAAAAAAAAAGAAGAAAAGAGGAGAAAGTGAGGGTTGTGGGAATCGAACCCACAACCTCAAGTGGTTTTAGCTAGGTGCCCAACCAATTGAGCAATTGAAGCTCTTGGTTATAGTTCACCCCAATTAAATTATATTAGAACCTAAAATAATAATAATAATAATTAAAAAATGAAAATATCCTACCTACCCTATCGATGTGAATTAATTGGGATCAATTTTCCCAAAAATTTCCAGAAACACCCTTCCCTCCTATCGTCGTTTCTTTGTTTTTCTTCCCTAACCAAACCGACCACCGTCGATCAACCCTCACCGCCGCGCCGTGGCGCTCACCGCTGGCGTTAAAGTGTTCACCTTCAAACCCCAAGCAAAACCCCTCAACCCACGCGCTCAGCCACCGTCCTCTCCACCGGCAATTGGCCGTTGAAGGTTCGCGAACCTAGGGCTAAAGCCGGTCCGCATTTCCTTCAAGTTTTTTCGGTCGCCGTGGGCGTCCGTTCGCCGCGCCACCACCGCCGTTGGACTCCCCATCGCAGGCCAGTCAAAACCCAGGTCACCGTTCGACCGTTCACCGTCGTTTGCCCCGTCGTCGGAGCTACGCCAACTTCCCGACATGTTCGAACTGTTAAGGGTAGATCCGGTGAGTTTTAGGTTAATTCCAACATTATTTTGATTTTAGGTGGGTAATAAAATGATGGGTTGTTGATTGTGACCTTTTTCCGGTAGAAACGACGTGAAACGGAAATTTTCGGCGATCGTCCGACACCTTTGAAGTTTTAAGGGTAAGAGCCGGTCCGCATAGACCGAACCGGTTGAACCGGTCAGCGCAGTCAAGCCCCATCGACCCGACCCGTTGACCCGGCCCGACCCGTTGACCCGAGTCAACTCACTGAGTCAACTCGTCTGAGTCAACTCAGTGAGTCAACTCGTTTGAGTCAACTTAGTGAGTCAACTCGCCTGAGTCAACCTAGTGAGTCAACTCGCCGAGTCAGCCTTGGACTAGTGACGTCATCGTTGACTTTGACCGCTGACGTCAGCGTTGACTTTGACCAAAAAGTCAACTTTTTCCGAAAAGTCCTATTTTATGTTTTTCGACGTCCTGAGTCCGATTTTGAAGCCCGTTTCACGAAATTCTAACCCGAAAGCCTCCAATTCGGACGTTGAACCCGAACATGCATATGTATAAGTTATGTCATTTAAGATAAATTGATGATTAAGGTCTGATATTAATCTTATGATTGAATAGGTATTCGTGGATCTCCCGATCGTGCCTACGCCCAGCCAAGCTCGTCTCGATCCGTACCGCCTCGTGATCCTATCATCACTTGTACGACTCTAAAACTTAGTATTTTATTACGAATCAAGGTGTAAATTCGATTGTAACCATAATCCTTGTCTATTTAGGTTCCAGTACTGTAGCAGAGCGTGATCCCGGTGCTTGATAGACCTTTTGACTGACTGATCTCATCTTTTGAGGTGTGTTCCTTGTGTGCTATATGACTGTTGCATATTAACTGTTTTACATGCTTCACCTTATTTAATAAAGCATACTATGTGTATATGATTGCTAAACTTGATTTTGTGAAAAACTAGCATGTTTTCTGTTTACGAAAGAAATACGATTGTACTGTATGTTTGAATTATGCTCTAGCATTCGATATGACAAGCATGCCTATGATTTCCGGTTATCAGAGTAGAAATATGTTGCTAAGCTTTGCTACGACTATTATTGTTGTGTACTATGTTACTGCCCGGACTAATTAGTAGAGGTACTTGGGGTATGATGAGGAGACTATCGGCTCAGCCCTGATCCAGCTGGTAAGACCCGTATTCGGATCCTAAGCTTCGGCTAGGTCCGCCCGTATTCGGATCCTAGGCTTTGGCCAGGTCCGCCCGTTTTCGGTTCCTAAGTTTCGACTAGGGCCGCCCGTATTCTAAGGTATATCCTTAGGATGGTACCCCGCCTAATGGGCTTGGGTTAATGCCAGCATAAGATATTGTTTTGGGGAACTGCATCATGGTGTTTGGTTGGAGGGTAGATAGGTTGCATGAAATCTTTGATGCTTTTTATGATATGTTTTGCATAACTTGATTTATTATTTATTGATGCAACTGTTTTACTTGCACTGTTGGAACACATTGAGCTTTCTAGCTCACGCCCCAAATTCTTTCCCCTTTCAGATATTTTGGACAGGCCACCCCGTAGCTGACATTTGGAGGATCGACACATTTGGTACTCTTTTTGAATGTAATGTTTCTATCCACCGTTTGTACTTTCAGGGTGACATGTGCCTATATTTTGTTATGTATGGTATTAAACTAAAAGTATTTTAATATGCTAACTTATACTTATTTTGTAACCATTCTATGATGGGTTTACTTAAGTAATCATGGCTGCCTATATTATTTATGATGTCTATGTTGTGAATGACTTTGGAAAATATTACTGCTTGACGTATTAAACATGTTTATTAAACTTGATGGTTTTCACTAAGTCTTGCCGTTATGCTGTCGAAATAAACACTTAGTTTGCCAACATGTTTTCCCCTTGAGTTTTAAATTTTGATGTGCCTTACTAGACTTGGTCATTCCGCATAGGCCGGTCTAGGGGGTTACAAAGAGGGAAAAGACAATAAAAAGTAAAGAAACGATTCATTTCTCTAAATGCCTTTCAATCATTCAAATACAAAACACTAAGGAAGAAGACAAAGCCCATTCCCTTTGTTTTCAAATGACTCCATGCCTATTTTCACCGTTCATTGGCGGTAACCTCACCGGAGCGCCGTTTGCGTAGACAATAATCTCAGGCGACTCTCGGTTCCTTCTTTACCCTAAACCCCCTTTAAAAAACAAACCCTCAAACTCTCACAAACAACTCGCAAAGGGGACGAGATACTACCTTCAAACAATAGATCCAATGGATGCGGAGATTTCTACACCGAGAAAGGTAACTCCTTTCTTCCAAATCTCCCTCTTTTAATCTGGTTTGTGGTGATTTTCTTTCCAATACCTCTTTTGTTTTTTATTTTGAAAATATAGAAAAAAGATGAATACCTCAGAAACTTTCTTTGTATTGATTTCTTTCTGAAAAATCCTGAATCGTTCCTTACAACTTGTGTTTTGGTTTCCTATATAACCAAGTGTTACATGTCAAAAGGAAAATAAAAAACTGATTTTTTTGTCTTTGATCTCTGGTATCTTGCTTGGTTGACTTTTCTTTGTTTTTGTGTGTTTCCCATTTTTGGTAACCTAGTGCCTGGGCTGTTGTCCTTTGCATGTTGGTGTTGCCGAAACGAGGGGAGGCACGACTAGAGGGTACGCGAACACGTGATCGTGGCAGATGAAGGGTCAGGAGTGGTCGGGACACGCGCACGGGGATGAGCAAGAGCGTCGCGCGTGGGGCTTTCAGGAGTCGTGTGGGCGCGTGCAGATCTCCGGAAGGTTCTCCGCGAGTCTGGATCATTCGATCTGTCTTGGAATCCGACGGCTAATGAAGTGCGGCGCGGCTTCCGAGGCTTAATTTGGACCGTCATATATCATGCGATCTGACGGCCAGGAACGATGTGGCGCGAGCCAAGAAGAGGCTCCTCTAGGGTTTTCGTCCCTTGCGATCCAAGCCGTTAAATCTGATGCTAGATCTAACGGCCAGAAGCTGGCTGCGCGCTAGAAACATAGGGCATGTTAGGGGTTGTTTTGTTTTTTTAGTTGGGCTTATTCAGACATGGGCCCAAATGGGCCAATTGTATATATTAAAATGCTTTTATTAGTAACCAGGCTATAACAATACAAGCCTTTTATTATCTGGACTGTTGTTTATTCATATAAATGGACTTGTTTATTTATGTGTTGATAATAATAATAATAATAATAATAATAATAATAATAATAATAATAATAATAATAATGATGATGATGATGATGAATAATAATAGCAATAATAATAACTATATATATAATCATAGTAGATCTAGTGATAATAATATGATGGTGATAATAATAAAGATAACAATATCAAAACAATGTAACAACAAAATATAACGAACAATATGATAATTATAATAGCAACTAATGCTAAAAACAAAATAAAAAGATTACGTAGTACTTAGTAATATTTAAGTTTTCTTTCTCAAACGGTTAATAACACTATATTAATTTTAACAGTATTAGTACTTAACTAATATTTTTTGTAATAAGCCCACGATATTAAGCCCAACATTAACATAAACTAATGAGGTTTAAGGTCCGAACAAAATTAGTGATTACAATATGTTTTTATTTTCTCACTAACATTACCTTTAATGCTTTATGATACGACTATGACAACTTTCTTGGGGTTTCGATACTGATATGAAATTGCTTTTTGTATTTTTGTGAAAAATTGAACTAAGTTAAAAAGAGGAGATTGAGCAAAAAAATTTAAAACAAAGGAGAGAATAACAAAGATATCATTAGATTTTCTTTCATGTTAATCGAAGCTTCCATTGTCAAATTTTGAGCTACTCTTGACATGATGATACTTGAAGATTGTGTTAGTATCTTACCATGAACAATTGACATGAATAAAATATAATCATTCTTTTTTCTTTTTTCTTTTTGTAAATTTGAATTTCAGGGTTAAACCAACGTCTACAAACATTTGCTAAGTCACTAGAGTTCAAAAGAGGTGAATTTGTTATTTTTATTTACTAAATAGTTTGAAAGCTTGAAAGCTGATGCGATTATTTTTTTTGCAAGTGTGAAAACTGCTTGAAGGGTGAGACTACAAAGTTTCAAGAGGTTAATGAGAAATTCTGCAAAGAAAAAGCTACCTATCTGTAGGCCCTGAAATGAAGTTAAGGGCTATGGTGGCTCAGCTCATATTTTGTGGCGTTAATTGCACTTTAAGCTGCTCATCTGCCCATATGTGCAGAGATTATTGTTGTACTAGTTAGTTCTTTGTAAAATTTTGATAACAATGATTCTTTTTCTTCCCTCAAGAGAGAAATGAAGTTAAGCTTTGATTTTGTTTAGGTTTTTTTTTTTTGTAATTCTTACTTTCTATAGTTTTATACTAGTGTTGAGATAAATGTAGAATGTAAGAAGCATATGTACAGTTCCAAAATAAAAACCAGGTTGCTTTGTGTTGGTAAAGTAAAAAAAGGGTAAAACCTGCTAAAAATTGATTGAAAGCCTACAAAAACAAATCAAAAACACCACTAAAAAATAGGTCATTTGTGGCGTTTGTAAACAAAAACGTCACTAAAGAACATGTCAATTGTGGCGTTTGTAGACAAAATGTCACTAAAGAACAGGTCAATTGCGACGCTTGTAAACAAAAATGTCACTAAAGAATAAGTTACTAGTGGCGTTTGTTTCCAAGCGCAGCTATATCCTATAACATTTAGCGGCGTTTGATATACAAAACGCCGCTATATATCTCGACCTGTTGCGGCGTTTTTGCCCAAAAACGTCATGAACTCTTACGACGCTGATTTTAGCGGTACTTCTTGTGGCGCTTTTCTTAGCGTCGTGATAGTTTTTAGCGGCGCTAAAAACACCGCTATAAGGCTAAAAACGCCACTAAAGACTTATTTTGCTGTAGTTCCTTAACAACTAGGAACTTTAATATTTATATGCTTCAAATTTTAAGTGTTCCTATTGTTTATAGAATAAATGAATGCATATTTATTGTTACAAAATAACTTAAGTGGTCTTTCTATTTAATCTATAATTAGCAGCCCATGTGACAAAATTATTTTGCATCAATATTCTAATAGAATCGAAGTTTGTATACTTGATGATCTCTAACTTACCAGAACTCCGATATGTGAGCATGTAATTTTTTGTTCTCTAAAAAACATCACATAACCTATTGGCTGCTATCCAATAGTCCATACTAGATTTTCTTAAATATTTGTCCAACATTCCAACGATGTACCTAATATCCAAACGCATACATACTTGAACATAAATTAGATTCTCAATAGCTTATGCATATGGAATCATTTGTATTTTCTAAATTTCAAGGTTACTTTTAAGGCATTGAGTAAGACAATATTTGTCTTCTTTAGCAATAGGAGTATCACTTGGTTTATTCTCACTGAACTTGTAGTACATAGAATTGTCAACAAAATTTATCTCAAAACCGAATGAGATAATCAATATGAAATTTATAATTTCATCAATGAAAGTAATACTTAAGCTCATAGATGAATTTCTTTAGTTTTCATATCATTGATATTGTATCATAAGACACAACTCTATGATTGTACCATATAAATAATTTCTTCAATGTCGCCATTGAAAAACACAAGCTTAACATTCATCTTATGTACCTCAAGATTAAAATAAGCAACAAGCGTCATGATTATCATGAAAGAGTCTTTCAATGAAACTTGAGAGAAAGTCTCTACAAAATCAATGTCTTCTTTTGGAGTATATCCTTTAGATACAAGACGTGCTTTATACTTATCCACATTACCATTTCTATCCCTATTGGTTTTAAATATCCGTTTACAACTAATTGGTTTGCACCTTCAAGTAATGAGACAAGTTCCTAAACTTTATTGTCTTGCATAAAATTATACTTTTTTGAATGGCATCAATCCACTTTTGAGAGTTAGAACTTTTATGGTCTGATAAAAAATGATTGATCATTTTCTATCATTCCATTGTTACCTTATTTTCATGAAGAAATACAATATAATAATCTTGAATAGTATTTCATCTTCCTCTCGTGGACCTCTTTAACGACACTTATATTTTTTTAGGTTGTTGAGTTTTTTCTTCTAAAACAATTATCTTATCTTGAATGAGAGTTGTTCAACATTGTTTTGCTGAGGTACTTGATTCACTTCTTGATTAGTGATATGTGTGAAAACCTAAACATTTTCAAAAGTGATAGTAGGAATTAAATTATAATTCAATTCCTCCTCAATAGTAATGTATCTAACCTTATTTCTCCCTCCAAACTCAACATCCTAAAAAAGTTATAGATCTCTCCTCAAATAATTCCTAATTGTGGGATCATAAAACTTACAGCCCATTTATCACTCGAAATAACCGAAGTAGTTGCTCACTTTTGAAGTTTAATTTCTTCATGTATGTCCTAATTTATACAAAAGTATCAATACTTTGTAACTTATTGTTGTTTCTTTTGAGTAGGACCCTTAGCAACTTTATTTTAATATTTTCTTTTATTGCACTTATCCTTAGAGACACTAACTAAATGAGCACTAATCAAATAAGTACTTTTACACTTATAACGCTTCAACTTTTTTTCCTCTTCAACACAATGAGAAATGAGCCCAATTAGAGCCTACTTCTCCTTTTGACAGTTGTAACTAATTTTGAATTGGTTAAACTGTGTAGGAAGCGATACCAAAATCATAAGAACAAACAATTGTTAGAAAGTTTGATCTTATGTGCCTTAAATTTTGAAGCAATATTAAACATTTTGATAATATACTCCCTCATATTTCCTTGACCCTTATACTTCATAGACATCAAAGAAGGTATAAGTGATGTCATATTAACCTTAATGTTTTGGGTAAAACGTTTCTTAATTTTGTCAAGGAAACCCTTAGTATGAATAATCTCTTTAGATTTGTGCTCCTAAAGACATCTAAAATGTAGTGTTTTATGATCATTAGACTCATGCAATTCGAACAATCTCATCTTTCAAAATACCTTTTATGGGTGCTTACCGTAGTGAGAGGTGCAAGATGTTCTTTCCTTAGTGAAAAGTTTATGTTCATACAACCAAATACTATATGTAAGTGTCTTGTCTATTCCTTGAAATTAGTTTCACTGAACATGAGTGTAGAATGTATTTAACAGATATTGTGACAACTATAACCACCCGGGCCCGCTTATGCATTTCACCTGACTCCGTGCGGTCGCAACCTATAATCAAACTTCTTGTGAAAGATCTCAGTCAAAATATCAAAACCAATATAGTTCCCCTACGGGAGATTTACGATCCATACCTTAAAAACATGTTAACGAAGATATATCAAATACAATTCTCAGAACGATTATAAAATCTATCAGTATTGCTTTCAAATCCATCCCAAAATAGTAAGTAATAGTTTAGTAACTTGTGGTTAAAAAATAGGTGATATGAAAGCATAAAGTGTTTATTTATAAACTAAAGCCAACATCCGGCAAAATCCATAAGATATATCGCATCAAAATATAGGCATAAGTCACCCAAATACAGATAGTTTGGAAGATAAGAACATTACAACAGACTAAATTGTAAATGTGTCGATCCTCCAGTTGCCGAGTCCAAAAGGGTAGCCTATCACAAGTATCTGAAAGGAGAGAAGAGAAGGGCATGAGCTAGGGATCTCAATGTGTTCCAATAAGTGCATATCAAACAAGCATAAATACATATCAATCATATCATAAGAACACAACACAGTTCAATACAATACTCAAGTGCATACAAGGGTTTACTAGTAACTACCCTCCAACCTTACACCAATATGCAGTCCCCCAGGACTGCATCCATAGGGACTTACCCTAGGCCCGATGGGCATAGGTGCCACCTAAGGGGCTGGCTTAGGTCCATAAGAATTTACCTGTGCTAAAGCATCGCAACCTACCCAAGGGGAGATCTTGACTCCATAAGGATTTACCAGCTGGATCAGGGCTGTACCAACAGAGACTTCATAACATAACCCAACAGTATACCAGATAACAATCGGTATTTAGATTTCAAACATGAGTAACAAATTACATATGGCTGACATATTCCATTCGAGGCATCAGAAACAAAAGTTTATGTTTTTTGACACATATATGGGCATACCATTGAGCAAACAATATCATCATTCATTATGAAAATAGAGTGTACCATCATAGATCAAGCTAACAAATTATACTTTACTTATATTAGGCAGACATACAATATTATCACTGATCAAATAACCACATAGCACAAGCACATACTAAGTATACAGGTCAAGTGGACTTACAACGAGTGGGCAGCAAATGTTATCATATGTCCAGTTCATCATTTCATCAAGCATATCATAGTTCATAATTAAGTAATTAGATTATTTACTAACATGTAATAATCATACAACATATTCAACTGAATGTAGCACACATGGAACACACCTCAAAAGCTGGTCGGAGAAGGGTCTAACGGACACCTGCCTCATTACGCTCAGATACAGAGTCATATCTAATATTTACTGGAGTGTGAGGGTGAGCGGATCCAGAGGAGCTAGGCTGAGTTGAAGAGTGGTCACACGCGTCTCGAGTACCTTTACACAATTAATACACTATTTTAGTCGCTTATTAATTTTACTATTATCTGAATTAAATAATTAAGTACATATGTATGATTTGGGTTTAAGGTCAGATTCGAAGCTCTTAGAGTCAGAATTTCATAAAACGGGCTTCAAAATCAGACTCAGGATGCCGAAAAACATAAAATGGGAGTTTTCAGAAAGGTTAACTTTTTGGTCAACGGTCAAAGTCAACGCCAACATCAGTAGTCAAGTCAACGCTGAGGTCAGCATGACATCATCAGCCAAGGTCAACTGAGTCAACTCGGGCTTGTTGACTCACTAAATTGACTCGGCGAGTTGACTCAGTCGGGTCGGATGTGGGTTAAAGACGGGTCGGACTCGGGCCGGGACAGTTTGGGTCTGGGTCGGATGCACCCATAATATTCACATATTAATAGATTTGTATACTTATAACAATCCTTTATGAGTGTTCGAAAGATTCCATAGTCTTTTTTTATCTGTTATCTTTTTTTAAAGAACTCAACACTATATGTATACATTGTTTATTAGACGATTTTACTCTCAATTTGCTAATTGATCTTATGAGTGATCATGTCCTGCAAGTAAATTAGGTATTTCGCCCCTACCTTTATTCGATTCGACTTATGACTATAGGTTTACACTACAAACGTATAATTCCTCAAACTTCTAATTGTTGAGTGTGTAAAAGTTCTATTATTTACACCCTTTTTAACCCATATTTTTCTGCTGCATTCAAGCATCATTGCATTGCATTTAGGTTAGTTTACGGCAAAACATCACAAATATATAAAAAGCACGGATTCTACTAAAAGATGGCTTATTTTGCAGGTTGCTGCCATAGTTGACGGAGAAGGCAGGCGCAGGGCAGAGAAGCAGAAGAGCTGAACTGGACAAGCAGACGAAGAGGACGATGCTGCCATGGATCTGCCGTGACAGGAGGACGACAACAAGTTAAGTAGAGAAAAAGCAAAGTGGACCTCGATAGATAGAGAAAATTATGCTCGTCTGTCGTGTGAAAACCCTATATTTTTCCAAGCCCCGGATCAAAAGATATGTCAAGCCAAAGCTCAAGGAGTGGAAATCCCATGAAACAAGGAGGCAGCTGAAAAGTAGGATACTTAGAGATTAAGTCTTTATTAGAATCTTACTTTTAATTAAAGTTGTAATCCTTGTTATCTTAGAATACTTGAGCCCAAAGCTTATATAAGGGTTGTTTTGTAAAGTAGTTGCAAGGGTTGTTTTGTTTTAGGATTTTCCAAGTTCAATAAAATAAACTTCAAGTTCTCTTATTTTGGTTATTAATATCTTGCAAGAGTATCGGGAGAGCATTGTGAGGTTATCCATTTACTTAGCATCGGGAGAGTTAAGTATACGAAAGAAATAAGAGCGAGTTCTCTAGTTTATAGTTGAACTATCTTGTGCCTAGGGATAGGGCACGGTTAAGTGGCTAAGGAAGAATTCACACACATCGGTGTTCATCCTTCGATTCACGCCGGGAGGTATCATCAAAGACGCGATCATCGACAGACTTGGACCTAGGGATTGGCCAAGGCAGATCTGGGATTCTTGCCAAACTTGAAGTACGGAGTTGGTGTGTTTGTTGCCGCGACAGCCAATGGACAGCCGTCGCGACAAGTGCTGTCGCGACGGGCACGACGACAGAACTGGAGTTCCTAAGCAATCCAATACCTGCACTATTGAGAAATTCAATACCAGCCCATTCTCTCTATCTTGATATCTCAATTCTTTTATTTACGTTTTTCTTCAATATTTTCGTGACAACTTTCTAAACTATTTTCTTTACTTCGTGTAGTGAAATAAGGTGAAGCTATTAGCCCAATCCCTGTGGAGACGATATCCGATACTTCGTATCACTTTACTACTTGCGTCGTGTACACTTGCACTACAATTGCGATAGACTCTTTTACACGCAACAAGTTTTTGGCGCCGTTGCCGGGGATTGGCAACATAACTACACCTTTCTTTTATTGCACTTTTCGTTTTTGTTTTTATTTTTCTTTTAATTTTCTTTTTCTATTTTTCGTTAGTACTTTCAACTCTTGCTTTTCACGAGGTTTTCTTGTTTATGCGCAGATCTAAAAGAGGTGAAGATCCTGAGTTTAAATTAGATCCAGAAATTGAACGTTCCTTCAATCTCAAGAAACAACTTCGCCACCTTTTAGACAGGAACGAATACCTTGAGGAACAGCTAGAGAAGATGACCCGTAATCCGCCTGTTGGTGGAGGTATACCGCCTGTCGGCGACCCGCCTGCGGCAGATGGATGACGGTCATGTTGAGACTACATGCTGAACGATCATGTAGAACTGGAGACCACGCTGCCGGATATTGAAGTTGATAACTTTGAGCTTAAACCTGTCATGTTTAGTATGATCAACAATGCCGGTCAGTTTAGTTGTGCTGTGACAGAAGATGCTAGGGAGCATCTCAAAACGTTCCAGGAGATCTGTGGTTCGTTTAGACTACCAGGAGTTATTCCGGAGATACTGAGGCTTCGGTTATTTCCCCATTCATTGAGGGACAGAGCTAAAACTTGGTGGAATAAACTTACACCGGGTTCAATCGTAACTTGGGCAGATTTATCTCGTGAATTCTTATCTCGTTTTAATCCTTTGCATTTATCTGAGCGATTACGTAATGAAATTGCTACTTTTCAACAGGAAGATGACGAGCCGATGCACGAGGCCTGGGACAGATTTACTACTCTTCTACGGAACTGCCCAATGCATGGATTCCCCGTCTGGAATCAGGTAACTAAGTTCTATAATGTTGCTAACTTACAAACTCGCATTCGAATTGACTCTGCAGCAAATGGATTATTATTGGATAAAGATCCAGACAAGGCATTGCATGTTTTGAAAAATCTGGCCAAGAATGAGGAGCAGTTTCCGACAGCTAGAAGAGGGGGTAAACGGGTACTTGCTGTCAAGGACTATGAGGCCGACAGCACTATGAAATCACAGGTAGCATTCCTTACTAAAGCAATGAAAAGGTTATTGAATGACGATGAATTACAAGGATTTGCTGTCGAGGAAGTTTGTACCATCTGTGAGGGAAATCATAGTCGGGATGAGTGCCCAATACAAATAGAAGAGGGAAAATATGTTTGAAATTACAAGCCGAATTACAATTCCAACAATTATAATCCCAATTGGAGGAAGGATCCCAAATTTTCCTGGAGTAATCCTAATAATGCCCTGAATCTGCAAGCACACAGTCAGAATCAGGGAGGACCTAGATTGCTAACGCGACAGCAACTGCCGCAGCACCTGCCGCCGCAGCAGCAACAGCAGCCACCACCTGCCACGAGCAGTATATTGGAACAGACTCTGGCCACCTTTATGTCTCAGACCGGTACGTATATGGAGAATATGAATCAGTTTGTCAAGAAGGCAGAAACCTTTATGGATAAAACCGAGATGAGGATGACAAATAATGAAGCTACCTTGAAATCTCTAGAGACACAAATGGGTCAGGTTTCGCAACATATTAAGCCGAGGCAGAATGGAGGATTCCCTAGCAATACTGAAAATGCTAGACCGCCCACACATGAGCAATGTAAGGCAATTACTACTATGAGTGGGAAGAAATTACCAGGGCCGGAAAAAGAAGCTGAAACAGAAAAGGAACCTGCCTTGGATAAACCTGCCGAGGAAGCTGCCCCGACAGGTTATAAACAGACTGCTGCCGATGGGCCTGTCACGACAGCAGAAGCGACATAGGAGAAAAAAGATGATGACCGTCCTCATATTCGTATGCAGTGGGAAGGACGTATTGCTGATTATCGTCCTCCACCACCTTTTCCCCAACGGATACAACAAGCTAAGCATGAATCTCAACTTAAAAAGATTTATGATATTTTTAAGCAAGTTCATATTAATATTCCGCTGTTAGATGCGGTTAGGGAGATGCCCGGTAATCCTAAATTTCTCAAGGATGTCATGTCAAAAAAATCTAAACTTGGGGAATTCGAAACGATAAAGATGACAGAAGGTTGCATGAGTATTCTTCATCGGCAGCCACCCCAGAAAAAGAAGGATCCGGGGAGCTTCATTATACCTTGCGTAATTGGAAACAAATTTGTGGGTAAGGCACTTTGTGATCTTGGTGCTAGTGTTAATTTAATGCCAAAGTCTGTTTTTCAGAAATTAGGTATTGGAAAGGCGCGGCCCACGACAGTAACTTTGCAGCTGGTAGACCGCTCTTACGTTCATCCAAAGGGAAAGATTGAAGATATTCTGGTAAGAGTGGATAAGTTTATTTTTCCTGCTGACTTTCTTGTTTTAGATTGTGAGGCAGACGAAAACGCACCAGTCATCCTTGGGCGACCCTTCTTAGCCACGGGAAGATCACTGATTGATGTGGAGAAAGGAGAAATCACCATGCGAGTGAACGATCAAGAGATTAAGTTGAATGTTCTCCAAGCGATGAAACATGCTGATGTGGACGAGGAATGCAAGGCTATCACTGATGTTACCCTTGATCAACCCTGCATCAGGTCGGGCTGTCACGATATTAAATTTGGTCACTGCCGCGGCAGCCACCTACAGGACTGTCACGACAGCAACAGCGACAGCACCGACGACAGCAACTCCTCTGAATCTGATACATTTGATACTGAAGATCAGGAGGAGGTAAACGGGTTAGGCAATCGTCCAGGTAAGTTATTCGATCCTTTGAATTATACTTCGGATAACCATATAATCCAAAAGGCATCTATTGTTGAGCCACCTACCTTAGAACTTAAGCCCCTGCCAGGGCAGCTAAAATATGCTTTTCTTGGTTCAAATGACACGCTGCCCGTAATCATCTCTTCTAAGCTGTCACAGGAACAGGAACGGCAGCTAATTGACATGCTAAGGCAGCACAAAAAGGCAATTGGATGGACGATAGCAGACATTCAAGGCATTAGTCCGGCGTTATGCATTCACAAAATCCTCTTAGAGGAAGAACATAAGCTGACTATAGATGCCCAAAGGCGGCTAAACCATGCGATGAAGGAGATAGTGCGTAAAGAGATAATTAAATGGTTAGATGCTGGTATTATTTACGCCATCTCCGACAGCAAATGGGTGAGCCCAGTGCAATGTGTTCCAAAGAAAGGAGGAATGATCGTGGTAACCAACGAGAGCAACGAGTTAATCCCAACCAGGACTGTGACCGGTTGGAGGGTTTGTATGGACTATCGGAAGCTTAACAAAGCTACCCAAAAGGACCATTTTCCTTTACCCTTTATTGATCAAATGCTTGATAGATTAGCGGGTAAACCTTACTATTGTTTTCTTGATGGTTATTCAGGTTATAATCAAATTGCTATTGCACCGGAGGATCAAGAAAAGACGACTTTTACATGCCCCTACGGAACATACGGGTTTAGGAGGATGTCGTTTGGACTCTGCAATGCACCTGCCACCTTCCAAAGGTGCATGATGGCCATATTCTCCGACATGGTAGAGGACTTCCTCGAGATTTTTATGGATGATTTTTCCGTCTTTGGAGACGATTTTGAGAGCTGTCTCGGCAATCTTCAGAAGGTACTTGAAATATGTGAGAAAGCTAACCTTGTTTTGATTGGGAAAAATGCCACTTTATGGTGGACGAAGGGATAGTCCTTGGCCATAAGATTAGCTGCTGTGGGATAGAAGTCGACAGGGCCAAAATAGAAGTGATTGAAAAGCTGCCGCCGCCAACAACAGTCAAGGGCATTAGAAGTTTTTTAGGGCATGCTGGTTTTTATCGGAGATTCATTGCAAATTTCTCAAAAATCACCAAGCCCCTATGCCATCTCTTAGAGCAGAACCGACCCTTTGACTTTAATGAAGAATGTACTGAAGAATTCAAGGTTCTGAAGAAAAAACTGGTAACAGCCACCAGACTGGACACAGCTATTTGAGATTATGTGTGATGCTAGTGACTATGCTGTCGGGGCAGCACTTGGGCAGCGCAGAGATAAGTTGTTTCATGTCATATACTATGCCAACAAAACATTAAATGACGCCCAAGTGAACTACACCACCACAGAAAAAGAGCTATTAGCTGTGGTGTTCTCCATCGACAAGTTTCGTTCATACATACTTGGGACGAAGGTAATAGTGCACACAGACCATTCTGCCCTGAAGTACTTGTTCGCAAAGAAGGATGCAAAGCCTAGATTGATACGGTGGATCTTGCTATTACAAGAATTCGACCTTGAGATCAAGGACAAAAAGGGGACAGAAAATCAGGTGGCAGACCACTTGTCAAGGTTGGAGAAGGGACAAAGTCTACCAATCGATGAGACAAACATATTGGAGACCTTCCCAGATGAGCAGCTCTTTACTGCCGCAATCGCTGCCGCGACAGCCATGGCGGCAGGTAAGTCTTCTGAACTCCCTTGGTATGCTGATTTCGTTAATTTTATAGTTAGCGGAATACTTTCTTTTGATCTTAATTACCAAGCTAGGAAGAGGTTCCAAAATGATGTTAAGCATTATTATTGGGACGAACCTCTCATTTTCAAAATGTGTGCAGATCAGGTTATAAGGAGGTGTGTACCACAAGAAGAGCAAGAAGACATTCTCCATCACTGCCATGCTTCACAATATGGAGGTCACTTAGGAGGCAATAAAATTGCTGCCAAGGTGCTGCAGTCGGGGTTCTACTGGCCGACACTATATAAAGATGCACAGGACTTTTACAAGAACTGTGACAGGTGCCAGCGGACAAGTAACATCTCGAGGAGAAACGAGATGCCACTGCAAAACATTCTAGAAGTCGAGATCTTCGACGTTTGGGGGATTGATTTTATGGGACCTTTTCCATCTTCATGTGGAAATCTATACATCCTCGTAGCAGTGGATTATGTCTCTAAGTGGGTAGAAGCTATCGCCACTCAAAAGAATGATGCCAAGACAGTCCAAATTTTTTTGCACAAAAACATTTTTTTCTAGATTTGGCATCCCTAAGGCGATTATCAGTGATGAAGGGAGACATTTTGATAATAGGGTAATTGCTGCCGCCTTGAAGAAATATGGTGTCAAGCACATGATCGCGACAGCATACCACCCACAGACCAATGGACAAGATGAGATATCCAATAGGGAAGTTAAGAACATTCTTGAGAAGATGGTTAAGCCAACTAGGAAAGATTGGTCTTTACTCCTTAACGAAGCATTATGGGCATATAGGACAGCTTTTAAGACTCCATTGGGCATGTCTCCATACCGATTGATTTATGGAAAAACCTGTCATCTGCCTGTCGAGATAGAGCACAAAGCATATTGGGCAATCAAGGCAGTGAACATGGACTTGGACAAGGCAGGCTAGAAAAGGCTGTTAGATTTAAACGAGATCGAAGAAATACGGACAATGGCCTACGACAATGCAAGAATTTACAAGGAGAAAACTAAGAAGTGGCATGACAGGAAGTTGCTGCCACGACAGTTCTGCCCAGGGCAGCTTGTGTTTTTGTTTAATTCTAGACTGAAACTCTTCCCAGGAAAGCTAAAGTCTAGATGGTTTGGCCCGTTCCAAGTGGTACAAGTTTTTCCCCATGGTGCCATTACAATTCAATCATTAAAAGACGGGCACCAATTCAAAGTCAATGGACAGCGCCTCAAACATTATCAGGGGACTGAAGCCCCAGGAATACAAGAAGTGGTTACTTTAGGAGATACCCCACAAGGCATCCCTAATTTAACCTAAATTTTATTTTTTATCTATTTTTATTATTTATTATTTATTAGGAAACTAGGTTTATTTAAATTGAATAATGTTTTTATATTTCCTGTTTCTAGGAAATAAAGGAGTCAAGAAGAAAAGGAGAAGTGACCCAAGCCCACCATCCATCCATCAGCCAACCAGAGCCCATTTATTGCAGCCTGTCGTTTCAGCTGTCGCCGCAGACACGGATAAGACAGGCTGTCAACAGACTGACACGGCAGACGCAGAAGCGTGTGACAGACGCGTAATAGACGCATAATTACGTGTCAGACGCGTCAGACACGCCAAAACTCATCAGTCGCCCCGTTATTCACGCCTGTCGTTACAACATTAAACGGGCAGCAACTCGACCGCTATAAAACCCCGTTCTCATTTTCATTTTTCCTCACTTCTGGTTATTCTTACTTGCCTTCTCCTCTTGTTTTTATTAGTTTTCTTTACTTTCACAACCCTTGCAACTAAAATGTCTTCCAGACGTACCCGCCGCAGTGCTGCTTCAACCTCTTCAGCAGCAGCACCCACACCGCAATCGTTCGCAACCAAAGACTTATGGGAGGAAAGAGGATTCATCTACGTCTGCAAGGCAGCAAACATGGGGCTACGACCATTCATCGCGAAGGTGATACGGACTCAGCTATGGGAGCAGTTCGCCGCACAACCTGCAGAACTAAATGATACGTTGGTGCGGGAATTCTATGCTACCATTAACAGCAGAACGGCAACATCAGTCACCGTCCGAGGGGTAGAGGTACCATTTACAGCTGACAGCATCAACCACATGTATGGCCTATATTTTGGTCCCAACGATGATGCCCATCAGCAATTTTTAGACACCCTCGATTCCGCCGCCCACGGTGCTGTCATGGCGGAGGTGATAGAGGAAGGAACAACATGGACCAGAAGCAAAAAGAACCCCAACTCTGTAAAAAGGGGGCAGCTACTCCCAGAAGCCAAACTCTGGAACGCTTTCATCAAAAAGCGTATCATGCCGACCTCCCATCACACGACGGTGGACCAGCAGCGGCTCGCCCTCATTCATTCGATCATGCACGACCGGCCTATCAACGTGGGCCGCTATATGAGGGACAGCATCTTGGACTGCACATTCCGTTCCACCTCCCGCCTTTGCCTACCGTTCACGATCACTTCTCTTTGCCGCTGCGCTGCCGTCCTAGAGGCCACTGCCGACAAACTGATCCAAGGCAGAGGCTGGACAGACAACAACATTAACAGCCTCATGGAGCTGATAGTCGCAACCCCCGTCTCATCCTTCAACCCGGCTGCCTCCCCAGCAGAATCATTCGAGGAGCCTGCCCCTGAACCTGCCGCCGCCGCCACCCAGACAGACCAAGCTGCCCAGATCTGTGCTGCAATACAACGGGTGGAAGACAGACAGATGGGGCTGATGACATTCATCCGGGATTTCGCGAACTCAATGGTAAATTTCATTACCAATACTTTAAATTATCCCGATGTTATTTTCCCCACTTTCCCTGCCCACTATTTCCACATCCCCTCCCCTGTCCACACACCTACACCACCTGCCTCCCCACACACCCACTCTACTGCTTCCACCCCATCACTTGCCCCGACGGCAGCTGGCAGTCCTCCGGCCGACACCTCCACCCGAGGAACGAAGAGACCTGCCTCAGATGACAGCCCTCCTATTAGGAGGAACTTGGAGAAGGAGTTCACGCCTGTCAAGAGGCAGAAACACGTGGCAGATAGAAAATTAATGCCCAAGGCCAACACCACCACAAGCAGCACTTGGGATAGCGGCAGCAGCTCAGACATCCAGCTCGTGGAGCAACCTGTCCAGCCTCCTCCACAGCCCAGACGCCGCCGCCAGATCCGTGTCAGTAGCAGCAGTGAAGACAGCGATTAAAATCTAAGTCTTTTATTTTCTTTTCATTGCTGCCTGCTTATCTATATTTTGTGATGTACCTGCCTTCATTTTATCTGTCATTTGCATTGAAGGCAATGCAACCCTCGAGTTTGGGGGTGGCAACCCTCCATTTTAATGGAGTCTTAGTACATCTTTAAATTATTGTTGTGTCTTTTATTTAAGTCTTTTATTTAATAAAGTTCTCTTAAAAAAATCAGAAAAGACTAAAACTGTTGGCTTAAAACTGTGAAGTAAACTTACCTGTCATGACAGCTCTGTCGTGGCAGCATCTTTAGGACAGTTTAAGGAGAAGTTTAGAGCCTTTCTATAGTTCTGAAAAAACTTAAACACCAATTGTGAACTGACTGTTATATTGCTTAGATTTCTTTTAGCTAAACTAGAATAGGATGCTTAGTACTTGAATAGCCCCTAGAGGTGCCTAACACTGGCTCTAGGAAAGAAGTTTAGCAAAAGAAACTCAAAAACCTAGAGGTGCCCGAAACCGGCTCTAGGAAGCTAACTAGAGGTGCCCAAAACTGGCTCTAGAAAAATTTTAGCTTGAAAATAAAAGAATCATGAAAATGTGTCTTCAAGAAAATAAACTTTGGCATAAAAATTCGAGTTAAAAAGTTGAATATTCTAGTGAAACTAAGAGAGTCTTAGCATATAACTGTTCACAAGTATGCACACACTACATGAGAACTATAGTGAGATTCCGGACAGATCCTAATCTTTCCGACAGGTTGCTGCCGCCACAGAGAATGAGCGACGGGTAAGGGACAGTTCACTGTTTGAAAGCCAACACAAAAATATTCATTTTTCTTTTAGGTCTTAATTGCTTGAGGGCAAGCAAAAACTTGAGTTTGGGGGTGTGTTGAGTGTGTAAAAGTTCTATTATTTACACCCTTTTTAACCCATATTTCTGCTGCATTCAAGCATCATTGCATTGCATTTAGGTTAGTTTACGGCAAAACATCACAAATATATAAAAAGCACGGATTCTACTAAAAGATGGCTTATTTTGCAGGTTGCTGCCATAGTTGACGGAGAAGGCAGGCGCAGGGCAGAGAAGCAGAAGAGCTGAACTGGACAAGCAGACGAAGAGGACGATGTTGCCATGGATCTGCCGTGACAGGAGGACGACAGCAAGTTAAGTAGAGAAAAAGCAAAGTGGACCTCGATAGATAGAGAAAATTATGCTCGTCTGTCGTGTGAAAACCCTATATTTTTCCAAGCCCCAGATCAAAAGATATGTCAAGCCAAAGCTCAAGGAGAGGAAATCCCATGAAACAAGGAGGCGGCTGAAAAGTAGGATACTTAGAGATTAAGTCTTTATTAGAATCTTACTTTTAATTAAAGTTGTAATCCTTGTTATCTTAGAATACATGAGCCCAAAGCTTATATAAGGGCATAGATTTTAACCTAGGAAATAATCTTGATAATACCCCATAACCGACAACCAAACCCCTCCGCCGTTTACCCGTCGTCGACATGTTCTAAAACCTCCCTAGGGCCACGGGTTGTTTTGTAAAGTAGTTGCAAGGGTTGTTTTGTTTTAGGATTTTCCAAGTTCAATAAAATAAACTTCAAGTTCTCTTATTTTTGTTATTAATATCTTGCAAGAGCATCGGGAGAGCATTTTGAGGTTATCCATTTACTTAGCATCGGGAGAGTTAAGTATACGAATGAAATAAGAGCGAGTTCTCTAGTTTATAGTTGAACTATCTTGTGCCTAGGGATAGGGCAAGGTTAAGTGGCTAAGGAAGAATTCATACACATCGGTGTTCATCCTTCGATTCACGCTGGGAGGTATCATCAAAGACGCGATCATCGACAGACTTGGACCTAGGGATAGGCCAAGGCAGATCTGGGATTCTTGCCAAACTTGAAGTACGGAGTTGGTGTGTTTGCTGCCGCGACAGCCGCCGCGACTGGTGCTGTCGCGACGGGCACGACGACAGAACTGGAGTTCCTAAGCAATCCAATACCTGCACTATTGAGCAATTCAATACCAGCCCATTCTCTCTATCTTGATATCTCAATTCTTTTGTTTACATTTTTCTTCAATATTTTCGTGACAACTTTCTAAACTATTTTCTTTACTTCGTGCAGTGAAATAAGGTGAAGCTATTAGCCCAATCCTTGTGGAGACGATATCCGATACTTCGTATCACTTTACTACTTGCGTCGTGTACACTTGCACTACAATTGCGATAGACTCTTTTACACGCAATACTAATCAAGAAAGATAGGCAATCCCATTCCATAGTTCAAATCCATAATTAGGTATTTATATACATATATAAATCACTAGGTGCTAATCGTTCTATTAATCCCATTGTGGTCTTACAAATTAACCTCTAACATGGTCTGACTTGTCCTAAAATTCAACAAGCATATGTATGTCTTGTTATAAGCTCTTTAACTTATGGGTTACATTCGAACCAACTAAGATTATTACTCTTACTACTTTATTACCTGATTATTATCTATCTTATAAACTTTCTTGGATTCTTAAATCACAAGTGATTAGTAGTACATGGTTAACTACAATTAGTTAACAAGCAACTTCTCAAACATGGTATTATAAACTTAGCAATGTTATTATTATTAGTTTAACAAATATCTGATTGTAGACAAGTAAATACTTTACTTCTCGTTATTCTAATAATTGTCCTACGGGTCAAATGTATATTTCTATTATAAACTTTCAATTAATTCATTAGAAGCATACTATACACATCAAACTTTTTAATCGCATGATAAACAAGTTTATCAAGAGATCAGTTCAAGTCATAACTTTTTTGTTATAGAAGGCATTGTTAGAAAGCTTGATGTTAAGGTTTTGAGTGAAGAATATGATGAGAATCAAAGGTTTCTGAAAAAGAAGAAGGTAGAAAACGAGAAAGGGAAAGAAAGAACTTCGAGAAGAAAACTGAAGAGAAAATAAACTGAATAAAAGAAATCTGTTTGGATTGATATTATTTTCATTAATTGGCCCAACTACATTATCACACTTATATAGCCCAAGTGGTAAGCAAGGGTAACAGACTACCCAACAATACAAACGGCCCAAACGGCCTAACAAACTTCAAACAGACTTAACCAATTAACAATGACTAACATATTGATATAACTCCTAACATTCTACTGGTTTGTTTTCTTCTTCAGAAAACTTTATCAATTTCCCTGTTGTGTTGTCCTCTATTTGACGAACATCTGCATATGATAATACTCCAAGCCTGGTACGTAACTCAGAAAACATAGCTGGTGGAATGGGCTTTGTAAGAATGTCTGTTGTTTGTTCTGAGCTTGGAATGAAATTAACTACAAGCTTTCCAGCAAGAACTCTCTCTCGAACAAAGTGAAGATCTATCTCCACATGCTTGATCCTTGCATGATGAGTGGGATTGGTAGACATGGACACTGTGGAAGTGGTGTCACACCACACAATTGGGTTGCCTAGAACAATGACATTGAGTTCCTTTAATAGTTGTTCAACCCAAATAAGCTCAGACACTGAATTTGCCAAACTTCGATATTCATCTTCACATGTTGATCTAGAAACAACACTCTTCTTTTTGGAACTCCATACAATAGGATTACCACCAAGAAAAATGTAGTACCCTGAAGTGGATCTTCTATCCTCAAGAGAAGCAGCCCAATCAGCATCAGTGAAACAAGTTAGACTGAACTTCTCCCCTGGTTTAAAGAATAAACCAAACTCAATTGTTCCTTGAAGATAGCGAAGTATCCTCTTAACAGCTCTCCAATGAGCTTCATAAGGATTATTCATATACTGACTCACCTTGTTCACAGCATAAGAGATGTCAGGTCTGGTTAGACATACATACTGTAGCCCTCCTACTACACTTCTATACAAGTGAATATCAGCAAAAGTATCACTATCACTTGCAGTCAGTTTAGGACTGACAATCATAGGAGTTGTAACTGAAGTTGATGCTACCATATTAGTTCTTTGTAACAACTCAGTAACATACTTCTTCTTATTCAACAAAAGCCCATTCCTGACATATTGTATCTCCATACCTAGGAAGAACCCTAGACTTCCTAAATCTTTCAAAGAGAAAACAGAATTAATCTGTTGAACCACAAGATTCACATCTGCTGGAACATTTCCTGTGATGACTATGTCATCAACATAGACCAATAGTAAAACTTGAGAAGAGTCTGTGTTTCTAATGAGCATGGAAGTATCAGCCTTGGATGCAACAAAATCCAGAGTTGAAGTGAGAAAATTTCGCAGGGTGTCAAACCAAGCACGTGGAGCTTGACGAAGTCCATATAGTGCCTTCTTCATCTTACACACCAGAACCTCACCATTAGAACCAAGCTTCTCAAATCCAGGTGGCTGATCCATGTAAATCTCCTCATCAACATATCCACTTGCCTTATGCACCAACCCTTCATAATAGCAACAGCTAAGACAGTGCGAATTGTATTGGGCTTTACAACAGGGCTGAAGGTCTCCCTAAAGTCATACCCCACAGTTTGAGAGAACCCCTTCGCAACAAGCCTTGCCTTTAGCCTTTCAACTTAGCCGTCTACCTTCTTTTTCACCCGAAACAATCATTTACAACCAACTGTTCTTCTATTAGAAGGAAGAACTTGTAGATCCCAAGTATCATTCGCAGTTAAGGTAGAATATTCTGCATTCACAACAACAGTCCAACCAGGATGTTGTAGAGCTTCTGTGATGGTGGCAGGTTCAGAAATGGATTCAGGAGCTTCAGAAAGATACACCTTCGGTTTGAAGATACCAGCTTTAGCTCTTGTAACCATAGGATGGATGTTAGGAACCAGTGGTGGTGGTGATGGAGATGGTGATATAGATGTAGATGGTGGTAATGGAGATGGAGATGGTGATGTAGATGTAGATGGTGGTAATGGAGATGAAGTAGATAATGGTGAAGATGACAATGAAGTGGTGGGTGGTATAGATGATAAAATGAGAGGTGACAAAGAGGATGAGGGACTTGCATTTAAAGATGAATTGGGTGATGGTAGATGTGAAGATGTTTGAGATGGTGATGATTGAGAATGCAATGATGATGATGATGAAGTGAGAGATATATTTGATGTGTTTTGAATATGATCATGCAAGGAGAAAGTTTGAGTAGGTGAATTATGCAGATGATTAGGGGCTAAAGAAACTGAAGGTGATGCAGAGGATGAATTATTTATAGAGACATGCTGAAAAGGAGGATGATTATTGCAACCAGTAGAGTTTGGACATGAAACTTTTGTATTTTGAGAAGGAACACCAACATGAGGAAAGGAATTAGAAGTCTTTTTAATGAACTGACTAGAACACTTCTTGCACTTAGACTCATTAACAGAAACAGATTTATAGGGAAAACTCTGCTCATCAAACTGAACATGTCTACTAATGTAAACTCTACATGTAGGATCAAGACACTTGTAACCTTTATGTGATGGTGAATAACCTAAAAAGGTACAAACACAAGATCGAAACTGAAGTTTGTTTTTGTTGTAAGGACCTAGGAAGGGAAAGCAAGCACAACCAAAGGTTTTTAGGAAGCTATAATCAGGACTCTTTTGAAATAGCTTTTCATAAGGAGATACACCATTCAAAACTTTTGTGGGCAATCTGTTGATAAGGTAAATAGCACTTGTAAAGGCATCATTCCAAAAGATTAAGGGCATTGAGGCTTGAGCTAACAAGGTAAGACCTACTTCAACTATTTGCCTATGTTTTCTTTCTACCAAACCATTTTGCTCAGAAGTGTAAGGGCAAGAAAGTCTATGAACAATACCTTGTGCTTGTAGATAAGTCTTCAGAGCTATGAACTCTCCTCCACCATCTGTTTGAAGAGCTTTAAGCTTGCATCCAAACTGTCTTTCAGCTTCCTGATGAAACTGAAGAAAGGCATTATACACCCCAGACTTTTGTTTTAATAAAATACAGCCAGGTATACCGTGAGTGAGCATCAGTAAAGGCAACATAATAACTGAATCCATTAGAATATAAAGGGGATGGTCCCCATACATCAGCAATTACTAACTCTAAAGAAGACTTATATTGAGTCATGGAAACACAAAAAGGAAGCTTATGAGACTTACCATACTTGCAAGCTGAACAAAAAGGAAGAATTTTATTCATATCAGTAGGAACATTACATTTTCTTAGAACACTAAACAAAGTTTCTTTAGCAGGATGCCCTAATCTATTGTGCCAATTTTCCATAGACACTTTATTGCTAACAGTTGCAACATTACAATCAACACAAGAAGCAACACAATTATGCAGATTATTGTCATGCAGATTATGCAAAGAGGAAGCTGAAACAGACTTATTTGAAGACCAAGTGGATGGAGCAGCAGAGTGAGTAAAAGCAGAAGTAGAAGTGTGAAAAGGTAAGAGAGATGATACAGTAGATGAAGTGAACTCATATAGACCATTATTCTCTTTTCCAATCAGCAGAACCTCTTTGGTATGCAGATCTTTAACAAGACAATACTTGGGAAAAAACTCAATTGTCACTTGGTTGTCCTGTGTGAGCTTTGACACAGAAAAAAGATTTTTAGTTATTGCAGGAACATACAAAATATTTTTAAGATGAAGTTGCTTTGTAGAACCTACTATAGCAGACTAACATATATATTGAATAGGGAGAGTTTGACCATTACCAACCCTGACATTACTTGTACCAGTGTAGCAGGAGGTGGTGTGAACATTTTGAAGATCATTTGTCAGATGATGTGAGGCCCCAGAGTCTGGATACCATGTATTGTCACTCACAATTTCAGGTGTAGCAATAAATGCTTGAGGTTGAGGACAAGAAGTGTAAACATGCATCATTGGAGAAGAGGAAGTGTAGTGAGGGTAAGCTGATGTTGTATTTGTAGAGGGATGGAGGAATACATAGTTCTGAGGTGGTGGCACAGTAGCAGGTTGCATCATGGGAGGTCTGATGGTAGTAGTATGAAATATGTGGGGATTATAATAAGGAGAGGGAGAATAGAACACAGGGGGTGAGGGATAAGATTGAAAGCTATTGCCACGACCAGTGTAGGAGCTGAAATTAACCAGAGCAGTCCTTCCATAACCTTGTGTAGGACGAGATGACTCATTTTTAAAATGCATGTCAAACCTGGACCAACATCTCTCAACCAGGTGTCCCAACTTACCACATAACTGACAGTGAGGTCTGTTGAAATTATTCCTACCCCGACCTCTGCCTCTTCCATAGCTGTTTTGAGGATAAAATGTAGAAGTGATAGGAGTATCTTCAAAACTATCCGAGTTCTGCCTTGTTGCAGCAAAGAAGCCACTACCATTGATATCACTAGACTCTTGATAGGACTGAAACTGAGGTACAACATCACATGTTTCAGTATTGACCTTTGATGATGGATTAGTAAAATTACCAGTAGATCCTGAGGGATAATTCTTAACAACAACATGAGCTGATGCATTTACAGAACTAAGTAAATGAGAGTGTCTAGCATCAGCATCAAGAAGAATAGTTCTGACAGTTTTTACATCAACAGGTGATGGACTGGCTGTAATTACAGTAATCACTGATTCATATTCAGGTGATAAGCCATTTAAGATGGCTGTAACATGCTCATGATCTGAAATCACTTCACCACAACTTGCAAGATTACAACAAACAGTTTTCACCTTCATTAAGAAATCCCTCATAGGTGAATCACCTTTCCTTTGAGAGTGCAACAACCTTCTCAAGGACATTAACCTAGAAGTGGTTTTTCCACTATACAACCTATGTAAGGTATTCCATATTTCTACAGAGGTATTATGAGCAATTAGATGTGGTAACACTTCTTCACTCACAGTAGACAAGAGCCAAGAGGCTAGAGCTCCATCTTGTTCCTCATAAAAATCATACTCAGGGTTAAGGCTAACAACTCCTTCCTTAGTGACACACTGAGAAGGCCAAGTTAATTTTCCATCTATAAAATTTTGAAGTCTATTTGATTTTATAGTTAACAACACTTGTTGTTGCCACAATAGGTAATTATTGTCATCTAGAATGACATTAATCTTTTTAGAATAGAAAACTCTACTTGTGGCTAAAGAAGATGTTGCATTCTGACTAGCAATCTGAGTAGTGTTTTCAGCAGCATGTTGAGTATGAGTTGTATTATCATTAGCATGCTCACAATCATTACCAGCATTATCAGAAGTTCTTGTAGAATCAACCATGGTTGAACGAACAAGATCTCACAAACACAGGCCAAGGAAACACATCAGAAGATGAACTAGGGAGATTTTAATTTCAGCAGCACGCAACCAGAACAACAACAACAACACAGAGACAAATCTCAGCAGAAATGAACAGAACAAAACGTCAACAACGCAGAACAATCAGAACTCACTCAGAAACAAAGAGTCACAGATCTGGAGATAACAATTGATTGAGAGGAACAGAAGAGTAGACAACATGAAATCATTCAGAATTGCAGCACATGATTGATATAAGCAGATTCGCAAGGCTTTGATATAATCAATTGATAGAAAATAAACACACGAGGCTAGGTTTCAGACAATTGAACTAAAATTAGGGCTCAGAATTTATAGAAATCAGAACGATCTCACCAGGCATTCAGAAAAACTCAAGCATGACAACAATCTCCATCAATCTTCAACAGGATTTTCAACGATTGACGCAGAACAGAAGAATGCCTCGCTTCAGCTGCAACGAAACTTCAAATCTAGAATGCAACTAATTCACGAACCGTCTGACAGTCTAGATTTCTGTTTAGAAGGCCAAAACCGAGCTCTGATACCATGTTAGAAAGCTTGATGTTAAGGTTTTGAGTGAAGAAGATGGTGAGAATCAAAGGTTTCTGAAAAAGAAGAAGAAGGTAGAAAACGAGAAAGGGAAAGAAAGAACTTCGAGAAGAAAACTGAAGAGAAAATAAACTGAATAAAAGAAATATGTTTGGATTGATATTATTTTCATTAATTGGCCCAATTAAATTATCACACTTATATAGACCAAGTGGTAGGCAAGGGTAACAGACTACCCAACAATACAAACGGCCCAAACGGCCTAACAAACTTCAAACAAACTTAACCAATTAACAATGACTAACACATTGATATAACTCCTAACAGACATTGATCCAGGCTTAATCTGATTTACTTTTCTTAGCATGAATTAATAAGATATGCTTTCCATTTATTCATAGTTTTCCCACCATATATCTTTTTGGCATAGCCTAGGTACTCTATTTCAAAGGATAACCCTTGAGTTTACTAACTACATTCCAGCAAGCATAAAAGTATTCAAGTTAGCTTGTGATCAATTTCATAGTAGACATTTTATCAAAGTCATTTCAAAGGGAAACCAAATCCAACATTTCATTTTATTTGAGTTTATTCAAAACACCCTCATTTGAAGGGTTTAATTCGAGTACTTCCAAGGGACATATAGTCCAAACAAAATCAAAGGATCATAATCAAATTAAACATCAAGGGAGCCTAGTCCAACTATTCATTTCATGATATGAAGATTTATTATTATGAATATTTAAGTTATATATCTTGAGCCTTGATTAACAAGTTACTAGACACTCGAATCCACAATAAGTGTGACAACAAGGGTACATATAGTACCGGAAAAAGGGTACACAAAATACCAAATTTATTTCACTATTGAACAAAGGGTACCAATCATACCAATATATTATTTGATCTTCAAAAACAAGGGACCGTAGTCTAGACTAGCGAGCTCGACGGACTCTATGGCATGCCAATTTTGTCTAAACTAACTCGAATCAAGGCTTAATATTATATTTATTATCCTTTCAATCAAGAGGTAATTTAAGCTATAAATCATTCTTTTGTTCAATTATAATCACAATCAATTTCAGCCCCAAATAGCAAATAGAAGTGTAACTCGAACAATCAATATTAGCTAAATCACACTTACCTCAAGTTACTTATCTTGTCTAGCTAGCATGCATTCGTAGATTCACTTAAGACAACATTACACACATAAATTCTTGTAGAAATCCAGCATTTAAAGGAATCGAAACTGCCATATGCTTATTCTTACTTGAGGTTACACTTGCATATTTTCATACAAAATTTTACCTGCACAAGCTTATACTTTCAAGTATAAGTACATCTTTAATGAACAATATGGTTTTCCAAATCAACTTCAAATTAGGAGTACTTTCAAAGGAACTACGTACTTTTTTTCAAGCTTAGTCTTACATGCCTCACTAGATAAATAACCAAATAAAATTAATAGGGATAACCACAAAGATGCTGGGAATAATTTTATTTATCTAGAACACTAATCTACACTCACCTGTTATTCCGAAGTTACAGGATACCTGAATCCGCAATTCCTTATACACCTAATTGGTCTCTCCTTCAAGCCTTTATGCCATTCCCCACTTTCTTATCTAGGTATAAACCTCTAGATGAATTAACAAAGAATCAACGCCAATTCAAAAATCATTTTGCTATCAAACCTAACACACAATTATGATATAACAGTCCTTAACATATACATTTCCACATGCATTTTCACTATTCAGCCCACTAACAATTTAATTGATGCCTAATAGTTCCGTAACCTACCTAATTTCCATTTATGAATTCATAAAACAAATCACACGTTAGCACACATAGTCTATTGTTTCAGAACAGTCCCGATCAACTCTTTAGTTCCTTAAAACAGTCTTCTATACACTTGAATTAAGCCAAAACAGGGCAGTACACGGTATACACATTCATTCACATCATAAAAGTTTATTTATGTAGTTTTAACAGCCCCTAAATTAGCTTACATGTGTAAAACAGACCTTAAACTTCCAGTTTTCCAGCAGCCTCACAGTTTAAAGAAATAGCCTTATTTCTTTACACCACAAGCTCAACAAATTATAATGCAGTTCCTTAGTTCATTGTATCAAAAAACTCTGCCCATTTTTCCTTTCTTTAACATCAACCCAGCAGTTTCAAAATCAAACCCCTAAGTTCAATTCAACTCCGGTCAGCAATAAACCAATTTAGCTTAAGGGTTCAAAAGTTACCACAATGGGATTTCAAGACAATTATTTATTATATCCGAATTATTTTAAAGTAGAATGTGACTAGATTCATCCATATAACATCAAAATAATTCTTTGTTCACTGACACTCGAACATACAAGTGAAATCATCTATTTAAAACTGTTTATTCCTCCTACATGACATTACTCCTAATTGACTATCATTCATTCGAATAAGGACACCAAATAGATGAACAACCTAAGCATGATTTCAATGCAAGCCAAGATAGATTCATGGTGTAAAAAAGTATTTCAGCAACATTCGAATATTTAGATACTCAATTTATCCATGTCTCCTTCCAATAGCTCAAGTCACCAACTAAATCACAAGATTCTCAAACAAAATAATTATACATGCCTTCACTCAATTCTATGAAGGCTTCATTTTTTTTGCTCGGCAAGAGATTTTATTAATTAATCATAAAGTGCCTACACCCGAATGTGTGCCTCGTTAAAAATCTCCCTAAACCTAAGTGGAGGAAAAGAGTACACACATTCAGGGAACAATGGAAGCTGAAACAAAACACGGTTACAACTCATTCAGGGAAACCAGCGAATCGTCAGAATAAAACGCGATTACAAGAGTAGAACAAAACATGTTAACCACCAAGCTTGGAACAACTCCCCCTTAAAAGCACCGTCTGTAGCGAGCAAGGAAGCCTCTGAGCAGTTGGGATTTGTGGATCCTTGGAAGAAGACCAAATCAATTTTATGAATTAATTGGTCAATACAAATCAGTCTAACGCCACATTCGAGCTAGTTTCTATCACCAGCGTTTCCATCCATGTCCATCATGTGTTTAAGAAAATGGTTCAAGCTGTTTTTATGGCAAATATATCGGCTGCTAACACACCAATGCCATCGGATAGGCAAGAAAAGAGACCCCTGATGACTCCATTGTTAATGCAAAACTAAGTTGCACAGATACATGGAGAGGTACGGGGACAAGAAATGGCAATTTTCAAAATGGAGGACAGAAAAGTGAGTAAAGATGAACGAAGAAAATGAAGAAAACATACGATTCTCAGTAAACCACCAAGTAAGAAATATGAGACGTTGTTTTGAATGGATTTCAGATGAAAGAATGGTGATTGAAGGAAGAAAGCATTTTCAGTTTACAATTTTGTTTCTAAGCAGCTCAATTTGAAGAAGTTCAGGGATCCCAATAGTTCACAATTTCATATTATTGTCAACTCATGGATTCAATTCATTGAATAATGTTGAAATTTGGTAAAATTAGAAAGTAGTGTGATTGTTAGAATGTAATTAGTTGGTATTGAGTTTTTAATTAGTCAATTGGGTATCAGTCTGTTAAGGTTTATTGGGTAATTTTTTATGTAACACTCATCACTCGGCCTGGAAGGATTAGACCCGAGTGACAAATATCAGATTGACTACCGAAGTAATCTGAACTCAAACTAACCACAATTACAGATATTTTAAAATCTTTTTGTGTTCTAGATGCATATCATATCAAAAACTTATATCGTCGTACTCAAGCACTCCAATTCTATTCTATAAAATGGCATATCAATTTAAATGCATAAAAACAAGGGAAAACTACACTGGTGGTCCCCTAACTATTACCGTTCTCCTGTTTTGGTCCCAAAACTATGTTTTTCGGCAAACTCGTCCCTTCTGTTACATAGTTCTCCTGTTTTGGTCCCGACGTTAAATAACTAACGGTTTTGCTGACGTGACATTTTTTAATATTTTTTTAAGGCTGACGTGGCATTTTTTAAAAATATTTTTTAATCATTTCTCTCTCCTCTTATATATTATTTTTATTTAATTTTATTCACTCAATCATGTTGTGACACGTGTCACTACACTATTAGGTGAAAAAACCCCAAAAATCCTTAAAATTGGACTTGGTGCCACTGGGATTCGAACCCAAGACAACCAACACACCAAGTATGCACTTGAACCAATTAGGCTAAGCTAGATACTTGATTCCAATCTACTAACACTTATATTTAAGCTGTACAAATTAACCCAAAAAAACCTAAAAATATAATTGGTGCCACTAGGAATTGAACCCAGGACCACCAGTGCATAAAGCATGCGCATGAACCAACTATGCTAGGCTGGTTACCTAATTCAAATCTACTAACATTTATATTTAAGCTGTACAAATTAACCCAAAAAAATATTTTTAAATTAGAAACAACACATTCGAATGCAATACCTTATTGATTTTTTTTAAAAATATTTAACCACCAAGTTAAACTAATAAATTGTGTTATTTTTAAATTAAATATATTTAACTAAATTATGTTTAAAATTAAAAAATCAAACTAATTTTTTTACTTTGATTGATAATAACAAAACTAATTAAATATTTATTTATTATTATAAAATTATTATAAATTAATATTTAATTACTATATTAAATATAATATTAATAAATATTATTAGTTTAATATTTTTGATTATTTCTCTCCTCTTATATTATTAATTAATATTAATTTTATAACAAATAAATATTAATTTATAATAATTTTATAATAATAAATAAATATTTAATTAGTTTTGTTATTATCAATCAAAGTAAAAAAATTAGTTTGATTTTTTAATTTTAAACATAATTTAGCTAAATATATTTAATTTAAAAATAGCACAATTTACTAGTTTAACTTGGTGGTTAAATATTTTAAAAAAAATCAATAAGGTATTGCGTTCGAATGTGTTGTTTCTAATTTGTATAGGTTAAATATAAATGTTAGAAAATTTAAACCAGATAGTTGGCTTAGTGTAATTGGTTTACACGGTGGCCTTTCATGCTAGTTACCTCGGTTCGAATCTTGGTGGCACCAATTGTGTTTTTATATTTTTTTGGGTTAATTTGTACAACTTAAATATAAATGTTAGTAGATTTGAATTAGGTAACCAGCCTAGCATAGTTGGTTCACGCGCATGCCTTATGTGCTGGTGGTCCTGGGTTCGATTCCTAGCAGCACCAATTATGTTTTTAGGTTTTTTTGGGTTAATTTGTACAGCTTAAATATAATTGTTAGTAGATTTAAATCAAGTATCCAGCCTACCTTAGTTGGTTCAAGCGCATGCTTGGTGCGCTGGTGGTCTTGGGTTCGAATCCTAGCGGCATTAAGTTCAATTTTAAGGATTTTTGGGGGTTTTTTTTCACGGGACCAAAACAGGAGAATTATGTAACAGAAGGGACGAGTTTGCCGAAAAACATAGTTTTGGGACCAAAACAGGAGAACGGTGATAGTTAGGGGACCACCGATGTAGTTTTTCCTAAAAACAATAAGTTTAACAAGTTGGTTTTCTCAAAACAAATCATAATTTCATTAAATGCCTCAAACCAGAATTGTACATGAGTTTAATAAAGCTATTAGGCTTCCATTAAACTTCCATAAAAATATTTCAAACCTTGTTTGGAAGCACTCATAATTCGCACTCACCACAAAGCTTTCGCTTCAGCACCGAAGATTCTCCAAATATCCAAAAACGTCAGAAACATAAGCTAGGCCTACATATTCTATTCAAGATTCTCTACAACTCAAAAACTTCCAGCAACATTAACAAAACTGAATCCATATCCGAAATATCCCTACATATCCAAAAATCACTCAAACTACACTTCTATCATTCCCAAACTTAATTCTACATTATATCCATTACTTCTTGTTAAGCTTCTACAAATAGCTATGTTGGTTAGCCAAAACAGTTTAGTTGTTAAAGGTTGTTGATTAGCTGTTATGCAGTTAGGGTTTCTGCATATTAGCTTCTATAAATTGTACATTGCAGCTGATGAATAAGATGATTATCTCGAGTATTCCATTCTTTTACTTTGTTTCTTTTCTTCATTTCAACATGGTATCAATCGTCGGGAAGTCTCTGGTTCTTGCTTCCGCGTAATCTCTTCTCCTTTTTTTCTTTTTCATTTCTTGTGTCTTGAGTTTGTCATTGCTTCATGACGAATTCCGGAGATTCTTCTCTTGCACCCAGTGATTCCACTGGTAGTTCTTCCGTTCCAGGCAAAGCTTTTACCAACAAAAGAGTTAGTATTGTTCTTGATTAAACAAACTTCCTCATGTGGAAGCAGCAAATATTGTTGGCCGTTCGGAGTCATCGCTTAGAGAAGTTACTCACTGGTGTGCTCAAGGCACCTCCGGCCATGGTTACCAATGATCAGGGTCACAAGGTTGAAAATGAAGCGTATGAAGTCTTTGTAGCACATGACAGTGCCTTGGCTTCTTGGATTCTTTCCACGATAAGTTCTCACCTACTCTTAGAATTCATGGGTGCAGAAACATCAGCAGAGATCTGGTCCATTGTTCTCAAGTTCTTTTCCAGTCGATCCACAACGACGTCGATGAGTTTGCATTATAAGCTTCGATCTATTCAAAAGGGTGATCTCAGCATGAGGGCGTATGTTTCACAAATCAAAGAAGTTTGTAACATGCTCTCTTCTTGTGGAAGTCACATTTCAGATCTTGAAAAGATTGTCTCAATTCTCAAAGGGCTTCCTGTTGAATATCAGCCATTTGTGATAGTTATCATGGCGAGTCAGTCCCCGTTCACGTTGGATGCAGCGATCTCAGTCTTGATGGACGCTGAAACACAGATTCTCAATTTTCATCATTTCTCGGATGTAAGTCCTTCTGTTAATGTTGCTCATGTTCCTAATTCTAATCAAGATTCCTCTCAAGAAAACTGTCGAACACATTTCAGGCCTTATCGTGCTGGTATGAGCTATCGTGGTCGTGGCAGAATGGCGTATAGATCCAACATGAAGCCTCAATGTCAGTTGTGCAGAAAGATAGGACACCTAGTTGATAGGTGTTGCCATAGGTTCGATGAAGCCTTTCCTAGTGTGACTGCCCGTAATTCTGAGCGATCCAAGGATGATACGAGTGCCCATGCACATGTTGCTAACATCGATGATTCTCCATTGTTTGTGGATTCAGGTGCTTCGCATCACGTTACTCCTGATGCTACGAATGTGGGCAATGAAGCAGACTACACTGGTCCTGGTAAGTTGGTTGTTGGAAATAGTTCAGGCTTATCTATTTCTAATATTGGTCAATCTGTGTTAGGGTCTTCTTCTCGATCTTTGATATTGAGCAATGTTTTGTGTTGCGTGTAAAAGAGTCTATCGCAATTGTAGTGCAAGTGTACACGACGCAAGTAGTAAAGTGATACGAAGTATCGAATATCGTCTCCACAGGGATTGGGCTAATAGCTCCACCTTGATTCACTGCACGAAGAAAAGAAATAGTTTAGAAATATGTCACGAAAATAATAAGGAAAATCGCAAATAAAATAATTGAGATATCAAGATAGAGAGAATGGGCTGGTATTGAATTGCTCAGTAGTGCAGGTATTGAATTGCTTAGGAACTCCAGTTCTGTCGTCGTGCCCGTCGCGGCAGCACCTGTCGCGGCGGCTGTCCGTTGGCTGTCGTGGCAGCAGACACACCAACTCCGTACTTCAAGTTTGGAAAGAATCCCAGATCTGCCTTGGCCTATCCCTAGGTCCAAGTCTGTCGATGATCACGTCTTGATGATACCTCCCGGCGTGAATCGAAGGATGAACACCGATGTGTATGAATTCTTCCTTAGCCACTTAACCTCGCCCTATCCCTAGGTACGAGATAGTTAAACTATAAACTAGAGAACTTGCTCTTATCTCTTTCGTATACTTAACTCTCCCGATGCTAAGTAAATAGATAACCTCACAATGCTCTCCCGATGCTCTTGCAAGATATTAAAACCGAAATAAGAGAACTTGAAGTTTATTTTATTGAACTTGGAAAATCCTAAAACAAAATAACCCTTGCAACTACTTTACAAAACAACCCGTAGCCCTAGGGGGAATTTAGAACATGTCGGTGACGGGTGAACGATAGAGGGGTTTAGGTTATCGGTTATGGGGTAAGATCAGGGATATCTTTCTAGGTTAAAACCTATGCCCTTATATAAGCTTTGGGCTCAAGTATTCTAAGTTAACAAGGATTACAACTTTAATTAAAAGTAAGATTCTAATAAAGACTTAATCTCTAAGGATTCCTACTTTGCAGCCGCCATCCTTGTTTCTAGGGAATTCCTCTCCTTGAGCTTTGGCTTGACATATCTTTTGATCCGGGGCTTGGAAAAATATTTGGCTTTCACACAACAGACGAGCAGATTTTTCTCTATCTATCGAGGTCCACTTTACTTTTCCTCTTCATAAAGCTGTTGTCACCTTGCTGTCACGACAGGTCCATGGCAGCTTCGTCCTCCTCGTCTGCTAGTCCAGTTCAGCTCTTCTGCTTCTCTGCCCTGCGCCTGCCTTCTTTGTCAACTATGACAGCTACCTGCAAAATAAGCCATCTTTTAGTAGAATCCGTGCCTTTTACATATTTGTGATGTTTTACTGAAAACTAACCTAAATGCAATGCAATGATGCTTGAATGTAGCATAAATATGGGTTAAAAGGGTGTAAATAATAGAACTTTACACACTCAACACACCCCCAAACTCAAGTTTTTGCTTGCCCTCAAGCAATTAAACCTAAAAGAAAAATGAATATTTTTGTGTTGGCCTTCAAACAGTGAACTGTCCCTTACCCGTCGCTCATTCTCTGTGACGGCAGCAATATGTCGGAAAGGTTAGGATCTGTCCGGAATCTCCCTATAGCTCTCGTGCAGTGTGTGCATGCTTGTGAACAGTTATATGCTAAGACTCTCTTAGTTTCACTAGAATATTCAACTTCTTAACTCGAATTTTTATGCCAAAGTTTATTATTAATTTTTTTTAGAAGGCACATTTTCATGCTTCTTTTTCTTTCTATTTTCAAGCTAAGTTTTTCTAGAGCCAGTTTTGGGCACCTCTAGTTAGCTTTCCTAGAGCCGGTTTCGGGCACCTCTAGGTTTTTGATTTTCTTTTGCTAAACTTCTTTCCTAGAGCCAGTGTTAGGCACCTCTAGGGGCTATTCAAGTTCTAAGCTTCCTATTCTAGTTTGGCTAAAAGAAATCTAAGCAATATAACAGTCACAATGGTGTTTAAATTTTTCAGAACTATAGAAAGGCTCTAAACTTCTCTTTAAACTGTCCTAAAGATGCTGCCACGACAAAGCTGTCATGACAGGTAAGTTAACTTCACAGTTTTAAGCCAACAATTTAATATTTTCTGATTTTTTTAAGAAAAATTAAATAAATAAAAGACACAACAATTAATAAAAAGATGTACTTAAGACTCCATTAATGATGGAGGGTTTGCCACCCCCAAACTCGAGGGTTGCATTGCCCTCAATGCAAAATGACAGAAAAAACAAAAATATGAAGAAAAGTACATCACAAATGATAAAAGCAGGCAACAATAAGAGGAAAAAAAACATAAATTTTAAGTCGCTGTCCTCGCTGCTGCTGCTGAGACGGATCTGACGGCAGCGTCTGGGCTGTGGAGGAGGCTGGGCAGGTTCAGGGGCAGGTTGCTCTATGAGCTGGATATCGGAACTGCTGCCACTGTCCCAAGTGCTGCTGGTTGTGGTGCTAGCCTTGGGCATCAGCTTCCTGTCTTTCACGTGCTTCTGCCTCTTGACAGGCGTAAACTCTCTCTCCAAATTCCTCCTGATCAGAGGGCTGTCATCGGAGGTAGGCCTTTTCGTTCCTCTGGGAGAGGTGTCGGCCGGTGGACTGCCTGCTGCCGTCGGGGCAGGTGATGTGGTGGAGGCAGTAGAGTGGGAATGTGGGGAGGCAGGTGGTGTAGGTGTGTGGACAGGGTGTGGACAGGAGTAGGGATATGGAAATAATGGACAGGTGTAGGCGAGTTGAACATCGGGAAAATTTAAAGTCTGGGTAATGAAGTTTACCGTCGAATTCGTGAAATCCCGGATGAAGGTCATCATTCCCATTTGTTTCTCCTCTACCCGTTGTAGTGCAGCAAGGATGTGGGCAGTCTGGTCTGTCGGAGCGGTGGCGGCAGCAGGTTCAGGGGCAGGCTCCTCTGATGATTCTTCTGGGGAGCCGGCTGGATTGAAAGACGAGATAGGCGTAGCCAGTACCAGCTCCATGAGGCTGTTGATGTTGTTGTCTGTCCAGCCTCTGCCCTTGATGAGTTTGTCGGAGGGTTCCTCGGGGATAGCAACACAGCGGCATAAGGAGGTTATGGTGAACGGCAGGCAGAGGCGGGAGTCGGAGCGGAAGGTGCAGTCCAGGATGCTGTCCCTCATATAGCGGCCCACATTCATAGGCATGTCGTGCATGATGGAATGAATAAGGGCGAGCCGCTGCTGGTTAACTGTCGTGTGGTGGGAAGAAGGCATGATGCGCTTTTTTGATAAAAGCATTCCAGAGTTTAGCTTCAGGGAGGAGCTGCCCCCTTTTGACAGAGTGGGGGTTTTTTTTGCTGGTTGTCCATGTTGTTCCTTCCTCTGTCACCTCCGCCATAACAGCACCATAGGCGACAGCATCGAGGGTGTCGAGAAATTTCTGGTGGGAATCATCATCGGGGCCAAAGTAGAGGCCAAACATGTGGTTGATGCTGTCAGCTGTGAAGGGCACTTTACTCCTCGAACGGTGACAGATGTTGCCGTTCTGCTGTCTATGGCAGCATAAAACTCCCGGACTAATGTGTCGTTTAGTTCTGCCGGTTGTTCGGCGAAGTGCTCCCATAGTTGAGCCGTGATGGCCTTTACGATGAACGACCGGAGTCCCATGTTGGGTGCCTTTCGGATGTACACGAAACCCCTTTCCTCCCATAACTCCTTTGTGGCGAAGGGCGTTGCTGCTGTTGAAGAAGAGGCTGAGGCAGCACTACGGCGGGTCTGTCTAGACGACATGTTAGTTGCAAGGGTTGTGAAAAATGAAGAAAGCAAATAAAACTAGAGGAGAAAGCAAGGAAGAATAAGCAGAAGTGAGAAAAAATGAAAATGAAAACGGGGTTTTATAGCGGTCGAGTTGCTGCCCGTTTAATGCTGTAACGGCAGGCGTGAATAACGGGGCGACGGATGGGATTTAGCGTGTCTGACGCGTCTGACACTCAATTATGCGTTTGTTACGCGTCTGCCACACGCTTCTGCGTCTGCCGTGTCAGTCTGTTGACAGCCTGTCTTATCCGTGTCTGCGGCGACAGCTGAAACGACATGCTGCAAAAAATGGGCTCTGTTGGGCTGATGGATGGATGGTGGGCTTGGGTCACTTCTCCTTTTCTTCTTGACTCCTTTATTTCCTAGAAACAGAAAATATAAAAACATTATTCAATTTAAATAAACCTAGTTTCCTAATAAATAATAAATAATAAAAATAGATAAAAAATAAAATTTAGGTTAAATTAGGGATGTCTTGTGGGTCATCTCCTAAAGTAACCACTTCCTTTATTCCAGGGGCTTCAGTCCCCTGATAATGCTTGAGGCGCTGTCCATTGACTTTGAATTGGTGCCCGTCTTTTAATGATCGGATTGTGATGGCACCATGGGGAAAAACTTGTACCACTTGAAACGGGCCAGACCATCTAGATTTTAACTTCCCTGGGAAGAGTTTCAACCTAGAATTGAACAACAACACAAGCTGCCCTGGGCAGAACTGTCGTGGCAGCAACTTTTTGTCATGCCACTTTTTAGTCTTTTCCTTGTAAATCCTTGCATTGTCGTAGGCCATTGTTCGTAATTCCTCAATCTCGTTCAGATCTAATAGCCTTTTCTGGCCTGCCTTGTCTACGTCCATATTCACTGCCCTGATTGCCCAATATGCTTTGTGCTCGATCTCGACAGGCAAATGACAGGTTTTCCCATAGATCAGTCGGTATGGAGACATGCCCAATGGAGTCTTAAAAGTTGTCTTGTATGCCCATAATGCATCATTCAAAAGTAAAGACCAATCTTTCCTAGTTGGCTTAACCATTTTTTCAAGAATGTTCTTCACTTCCCTATTGGATATCTCAGCCTGTCCATTGGTCTGTGGGTGGTATGCTGTCGCGATTCTGTGCTTGACACCATATTTCTTCAAGGCGGCAGCAATTACCCTATTATCAAAATGTCTCCCTTCATCACTGATAATCGCCTTAGGGATGCCAAATCTAGAAAAAATGTTTTTCTGCAAAAACTTTTGGACCGTCTTGGCAATTACCCTATTATCAGAATGTTCTGCAGTGGCATCTCGTTTCTCCTCGAGATGTTACCTGTCCGCTGGCACCTGTCACAGTTTTTGTAAAACTCCTGTGCATCTTTATATAGTGTCGGCCAGTAGAACCCTGACTGCAGCACCTTGGCAGCAGTTTTATTGCCTCCTAAGTGACCTCCATATTGTGAAGCATTGCAGTGATGGAGAATGTCTTCTTGCTCTTCTTGTGGTACACACCTCCTTATAACCTGATCTGCGCATAGTTTGAAAAGAAGAGGTTTGTCCCAATAATAATGCTTAACATCATTTTGGAACCTCTTCCTGGCTTGATAATTAAGATCAGAAGGTAATATTCCGCTAACTATAAAATTAACGAAATCAGCATACCAGGGAAGGTCAGAAGACTCACCTGCCGCCATGGCTGTCGTGACAGCGATTGCGGCAGCAAAGAGCTGCTCATCAGGGAAGGTCTCCAGTATGTGTGTCTCATCTATTGGTAGACTCTGTCCCTTCTCCAACCTTGACAAGTGATCTGCCACCTGATTTTCTGTCCCTTTTTTGTCCTTGATCTCAAGGTCGAACTCTTGTAATAGCAAGATCCACCGTATCAATCTAGGTTTTGCATCCTTCTTTGCGAACAAATACTTTAGGGCAGAATGGTCGGTGTGTATTATTACTTTCGTTCCAAGTATGTAAGAACGAAACTTGTCGATGGAGAACACCACAGCTAACAGCTCTTTTTCTGTGGTGGTGTAGTTCACTTGGGCGTCATTTAATGTTTTGCTGGCATAGTATATGACATGAAACAACTTGTCTTTGCGCTGCCCAAGTGCTGCCCCGACAGCATAATCACTAGCATCACACATGATCTCAAATGGTTGTGTCCAGTCTGGTGGCTGTACTATGGGGGCTGTCACTAGTTTTTCTTTCAGAACCTTGAATGCTTCAGTACATTCCTCATTAAAGTCAAAGGGTCGGTTCTGTTCTAAGAGATGGCATAGGGGCTTCGTGATTTTCGAGAAATTTGCAATGAATCTCCGATAAAAACCCGCATGCCCTAAAAAACTTCTAATGCCCTTGACTGTGGTCGGCGGCGGCAGCTTCTCTATGACTTCTATTTTAGCCCTGTCGACTTCTATCCCACGGCAGCTAATCTTATGGCCAAGGACTATCCCTTCGTCCACCATAAAGTGGCATTTTTCCCAATTTAGAACAAGATTGGCTTTTTCACATCTCTCAAGTACCTTTTGAAGATTGCCGAGGCAGCCCTCAAAATCGTCTCCAAAGACGGAAAAATCATCCATGAAAATCTCAAGGAAGTCCTCTACCATGTCGGAGAATATAGCCATCATGCACCTTTGGAAGGTGGCAGGTGCATTACAGAGTCCAAACGGCATCCTCCTAAACGCGTATGTTCCGTAGGGGCATGTAAAAGTCGTCTTTTCTTGATCCTCCGGTGCAATAGAAATTTGATTGTAACCTGAATAACCATCAAGAAAACAATAGTAAGGTTTACCCGCTAATCTATCAAGCATTTGATCAATAGCGGGTAAAGGAAAATGATCTTTTCGGGTAGCTTTGTTAAGCTTCCGATAGTCCATACAAACCCTCCAACCGGTCACAGTCCTGGTTGGGATTAACTCATTGTTCTCATTAGTTATCACTGTCATTCCTCCTTTCTTGGGAACACATTGCACCGGGCTCACCCATTTGCTGTCGGAGATGGCGTAAATAATACCAGCATCTAACCATTTAATTATCTCTTTACGCACTACCTCCTTCATCGCATGGTTTAACCGCCTTTGGGCATCTATAGTCGGCTTATGATCTTCCTCGAGGAGGATTTGTGCATGCATAACGCCGGACTAATGCCTTGTATGTCTGCTATCGTCCATCCAATTGCCTTTTTGTGTTGCCTTAGCATATCGATTAGCTGTCGTTCCTGTTCCCGCGACAGCTTAGCAGAGATGATTACGGGCAGTGTGTCATTGGAACCAAGATAAGCATATTTTAACTGCCCTGGTAGGGGCTTATGTTCTAAGACAGGTGGTTCAACAATAGATGGCTTTTGGATTACATTGTTATCCGAAGTATAATTCAAGGGTTTGAATAACTTATCTGGACGATTGCCTAACCAGTTTACCTCCTCCTGACCTTCAGTATCAGATGTATCGGATTCAGAGGTGTAACCCCCTTAACCCGGCCTAGACGGTTGACCCGAATTAAGAAAGTCACACGGGGAAAACCAAAGTCAACCCGAAAGTCAACCTTGATTAACGACCCTTTTTTTTCTTTTTAAACTTGTCTAGATGCACATTAACCCTAGTTATGTTCATTCAAACAGCATACTCAAAGCTCATAAACATCAGAGATCAAACATGGACCCAATTGAACAATTTACAACTTTAGGGACCAAATTGCAAATTCTGTAAATTATAAGGTCTTAACCCAAATTAAGGTTACCATCTTGAAATTAATCAGGTTTCATGCTTCACTGCCAAATTTCAACTCAAACGGACATCCCAAACTCATACAATTGCACAATCAAGTTTCAGGACCAAAACGCAAACATTCCAAAACATTTAACTGCCAATGTCAGCCCCCAACAGTCGGCTGTTCCGAAACAGGGAGTGCCTGTTTCGAAACACGGGGCCGTTCCGCAACGCGTATCGAAACGAGGGCTGGCAGAGGGCTTCCCGTTTCGAAACGGTGTCTCCCGTTTCGGACGCCTGGGTTACTACAAGGCACCCGTTCCGAAACGGTAGCTACTGTTCCGAAACGACCTGCACAGAATGCAGCAAAATGCATGCTTAAACACACAATTGATCAACCATACATGCTCCAAATGCTACCAAACTTTACCAACAACTCATACAACATATAAGAGACATATTTGCATCAACCAATCAACATATTATCATCATATATGAAAAGCCCCAATTCTAAAGGCATGCTTCCTACACAAGCCAACCATTCAAGCATAAAACCTCCAAATCAAACATATAAAATGGCCAATTACAAAAACCAGCATCGTTAACAACATTAAACATACTTAGGGAGTTCCAACATCTCCCAAAACATCCATAATGGTTAGGGGTGTTCATTTTCGGATATCGGATCCGATCCGAAAATTCGGATATCCGAAAAATTCGGATCAACTAAATAGCGATCCGTATCCGATCCGAAAAAATCGGATATCCGAAAATCCGGATATCCGAATTTTCGGATCGGATACACGGATATCGGACTATCCGAAATTAATGAATTTATTTGATTATTTTTTTAATTTAATGGTTCTATCCATGAAAATTTTAGATTTTCGAATATAAAAATTAATAAATTATTGAATATAACAATATTTGTATCATGAAAATTTTAATTTTTTATATATAACAAGTAAAAATATCGAATATAATAAGATTTATACCTATAAAAAATTTTGAATTTTCGGATATCGGATAATCGGATATCCGATCCGAATATAAAATCACTATCCGTATCCGATCCGAAATTTTCGGATATCCGATCCGAATTATCCGAAAAATAAAAAACGGATCGGATATCCGAAATTTCGGATCGGATCAACGGATAATCGGATCGGATCAATCAGATCGGATTTTTTTGAACACCCCTAATAATGGTCCCCCATTGCCAAATGCCAAAAGCTAAAGGTGTTCAAGAAAACCTTTCCATACTTGAGCTTAATTCCCACTTGATTGCCTTCCTTCCTTGCTGCCCTCAATGCACCTTAATGTTATGCATTATTGGTTTAAGAAAACGAAAGAGAGCGTAAGCAAAAGTTTAGTGAGGAATGTTCATTAAAACCATTCAATAATGCATTTATAAAACACTTTATAAATCATTCTTCAAAACATCATTTATACATGCTTGCAAGCATTCTTAAACAAGCAATACATGCTTCCATATCAATACATGTCATATTGGCCACAAGTGATAAATTCCATCTTTTAAAAACAAGATCAACATAAGACTCACACATGGACTTTTAAACACCATTGTGATCTTACATTTCACAAGGACCACACAAGGACTTTTAACCACCTTTGTGTCCTTTACAAGTTTCACCCCAAGGACTTTTAAACACCTTGGCCCCAAGGACTTTTAAACACCTTGGCCCATGGACTTTTAAACACCATGGCAAGGACCACACAAGGACTTTTAACCACATTTGTGTCCTTAACAAGAACCATCCATGGACTTTTAACCACCTTGATGTTCTTAGGTAACAAGGCTCACTCAAGGACTTTTAACCACCTTAGTGACCTTAACAAGAATCATCATGGACTTTTAACCACCATGAAGTTCTTAGAATCCACAAGGCTCACTCAAGGACTTTTAACCACCTTAGTGACCTTAACCTTTTTCAAAACATCACTTGCCAATATACATCTTTATCATCAAATAATCCACTGTTTTTAAAGCATTTAACCAAGCCATAAACATCATGCATTTTAAAGCATCAAACCACATTAAATCAATGTTCAAAAACAAGGAACTCTTACCTTGAGCTTCCTTCAACATATGGCTTACAAAATCAGCAATAACCATGCTAAATCATGCTTTCAAAACAGAATTTAAAACATGCAATAACCACATTGCATAACAACCAAACCATGGCCACCACTAGAGAGTTTTTCCGAAAACTTACACTTGAGCTTAGTAAAGTTGTTTAGACTTAAACTAAGCTCCCAAGACATTGGTTTCAAAGCCGAAAACCCAATTTCACTCACCGATTACACCTCGCCTCTTGCCGAAGCACAATTCGAGCTTCCGGATCACCACCACTTGGATCCAAAGATGACTCCCCTGTTTTAAACACATCAAAGCAGAGGATTAATGCATCATCATGCATTAATAGCTTCAATGAAAGCACATAAACTCGCTGCTCTCATCCACACTCCATTTTCGGCCACCAAACACAACCGAAAATGCATCTAAACAACTCCTCAACAAAGCCCAGCCATAAACCATCAAAACCAAACATCCTTTAACATCATTTAACAACTAAAAAGAACCTAATAACATCCTTATACCTCCAGCAACAACAGATCCACAAGATCACCTCAAAAACAACCAAGAATCACAAGCTAAACTTAGGAAATTCAACCTATCCGGGATTGCATTAATCAAAACTCAATTCCTTATCAAATTAATGTTCATTTAACATCAAAAACACACCTCAAATCACAGCTTTAACAGATCAAACGAAAATTCATCAAAAATCACAAAATCTTGCATTTTAAAGCCAAGATCCATTACACAACTTGAAAGCCATTTATAAAACATCAATTAAGGATTGAGAACTTAGGAATTTCAGTAAAGAACTGATAGTTTAGAGGAGAAGGACGTTCTTACCTCCAAACTTGAGTTCCTCCTCTTTTAGAACCAAAAAGCTTGAAGAATCACTTATCAAATGGTGAGGTTTTGTTGATGTGATGATTAGGAATCAAAAGAGAATTGAAAAGAGAGATTTAAGTGACAAAATCAGAAGAAAATCTCTGGAGAGAGAAAGTGTTTGGGTTGAGAGAAAATGAGAGAAAAGAAAATAGAAGATTTGAGAGAAAAGTTAGTTAGAATTAGGAAAATATCTTCCCTCCACTTTCCTTTAGTTTAAAAATCAGAAATAATTCATTTAATATCTTAGAAAAATCTGGAGAAACTCCCTTTGGGTAAATAGCTCCTTAAAGATTCAAAGTTTCAATCCTTTCTAAAACAGTCACGTAACTTTCAAAAATTACATTTTGGTCACTAGCCAAAATGTCACCCTTCCAAACCTCATTTTGTAAAATTGATTTCACAGTTCACTTATATATATTAAAAGAGGATTTTAGAACATTTTTCCATATTTTTAATGCAACCCGAACTAGGCTTTCCTAATTTCACCTTTTTAGATTCGAACAACACTTTGACCAAACCGGTCAACGCCCAAACTTCTAAGCCCAAAACCGGGGCGTTACAACTCTCCCCCCCTTAAGAAATTTCGTCCTCGAAATTTTACCTGAAGGAAAAAGATAAGGAAAATGCTTCAGCATGTCATCCTTCCACTCCCACGTGGCTTCCTCAACGCCACGATGCTTCCACAGCACCTTTACCAACTCGATGGTCTTGCCACGAAGAATCTTGCTATTCGAATCCAGAACCTTCACCGGTTCCTCATCATAGGTCAAATCCGGATTCAATTCCACTTCCTCCACAGGCATCACATGCGAAGGATCAGATCTATACTTCCGGAGCATAGAAACATGGAACACATCATGAATCTTCTCCAACTCTTGAGGTAACCTCAACCGATACGCAACAGGACCCACACGCTCAACCACCTCATATGGTCCAATGTACCTAGGGCTCAACTTACCCTTCCGGCCAAACCTCATCACCTTCTTCCAAGGCGAAACCTTCAAAAACACACGGTCACCCACCGCATACTCAATCTCCTTACGCTTCAAATCCGCGTAAGACTTTTGCCGATCAGAGGCTGCCTTCAACCGCTCACAAATGAGCTTCACCTTCTCGGTGGTTCCTTTCAACAAAGCCGGCATTGAAACCAACTTTTGACCCATTTCAGCCCAACAAAGAGGAGTCCTACACTTCCTCCCGTACAAAGCCTCATAAGGTGCCATTTGAATACTTGCCTGATAACTATTGTTATAAGCAAACTCCACCAAAGGCAATTGCTTCTCCCAAGAGCCTTGAAACTCAATCACACAGCACCTCAACATATCCTCCAAAATCTGGATAACTCGCTCAGACTGACCATCCGACTGAGGATGATAAGATGTACTGAAATTCAACCTTGTACCCAACGCTTGATGCAAACACTGCCAGAAACGCGATGTGAACCTCGGATCCCTATCCGACACAATCGACTTAAGCACACCATGCAGCCGCACAATCTCAGCAATGTACAGCTCTGCAAGCTTATCCAAAGAAAACGTAGTATGCACAGGCAAGAAATGCGCACACTTCGTCAGGCGATCCACAATCACCCACACAGAATTCTTCTTCGATGGTGACAAAGGTAAACCAGATACAAAATCCATGGTAACCCTTTCCCACTTCCACTTAGGGATTCTCAACGGTTGCAACAACCCTGAAGGAACCTGATGCTCAGCCTTAACTCGCTGACACACCAAACACTTGCTCACAAACTCCGCAACATCCTTCTTCAAACCCACCCAATAGTACTCATCACGAAGATCACGGTACATCTTAGTACTACCAGGGTGTATAGCAAAAGGACTACTATGACCTTCAGTCAGAATAGCACGCCTCAACTCAGCATCATTGGGCACTACTATTCGACTCCCAAAACACAACACACCATCATCATTAAAGCAGAAATCCGAAGGTCTACCCTCCGCGATATCCTGAACATGAGACACCAAGGAATCATCCAGCAACTGCTTTTCCTTGATCAGCTGAACCAAAGATGGTTTCACTTGCAACTCAGCCACAAGACCACCATCTCGCGAAATACTCAAGCTGGCAAACATAGCCCTTAGCTCAACAGCTACCTTCCTACTCAAGGCATCCGCAACAACATTAGCCTTTCCAGGATGATACTCAATCGTCAGATCATAATCCCTGAGCAACTTCAACCAACGCCGCTGCCTAAGATTCAACTCCTTCTGAGACATCAGATACCTCAAACTCTTGTGATCCGTGTACACAGTACACTTCTCACCATACAGATAATGTCTCCAGATCTTCAGAGCAAAGACTACTGCAGCCAACTCAATATCATGCGTAGGATAATTGCGCTCATGTACCTTCAACTGCCGCGATGCATAAGCCACAACCTTACCCTCTTGCATCAACACACATCCCAAACCAACATAGGACGCATCACTATAGACCACAAACTCTTTCCCTGATTCAGGCTGAACCAAGATAGGAGCTTGCGTCAAAGCCGCCTTCAGCTTCTCAAAAGCCTGCTGTCTCGCTTCTGTCCACTCATACTTAACATCCTTTTGCAACAGCTTCGTCAAAGGTGCAGCAATCTTAGAAAAACCATCCACAAACCTCCGGTAGTATCCCGCCAAACCAAGGAAACTACGAACCTCATGAACAGACTTAAGAACCTTCCAATTCATCACCGCCTCAATCTTTTGAGGATCCACACGAATCCCCTCAGCAGAAACTACATGCCCAAGAAACACCACCTCCTTAAGCCAGAACTCACACTTGCTCAACTTAGCATAAAGCTGATTCTCCAACAAAGCTTGCAACACAATCCTCAAATGCTCTTCATGCTCCTCCTCAGTACGCGAGTACACGAGGATATCATCAATGAACACCACAACGAACTTGTCCAGGTATTCATGAAACACACGGTTCATCATGTCCATGAAAGCAGCAGGAGCATTTGTCAAACCAAACGGCATCACAAGGAACTCATAATGCCCATACCTTGTCCTGAAAGCTGTTTTAGGCACATCCACATCCTTCACCTTCAACTGATAATACCCTGACCTCAAGTCAATCTTAGAGAACACAACAGCTCCCCGAAATTGATCAAAGAGATCATCAATCCTCGGTAAAGGATACCGATTCTTGATGGTCAACTTGTTCAGCTGACGGTAATCAATGCACATTCTCATAGTGCCATCCTTTTTCTTCACAAACAAGACCGGTGCACACCAAGGTGACACACTCGGCCGAATGAAACCACGATCAAGCAACTCTTGCAATTGCGTCTTCAGCTCCTTCAGCTCCTTAGGTGCCATTCTATAAGGGGTAATGGACACAGGAGTTGTATTCTCATACAGCTCAATTCCAAACTCCACCTCGCGATTAGGAGGTAAACCAGGCAACTCCTCAGGAAACACTCCAGGAAACTCCTTCACAACTCTGATATATTGCACCCTCAACTCCTTAGAGCTAGGATTCATCACAAAAGCTAGATAAGCTTCACAACCTTGCCTCAGCATCCTACTCGCCTCTAAGGTAGACACCACATTGGCAAGAAACTTCACATTCTCACCAACCACAACACTTCATAATCATCCGCAAGCTTCAACGAAATTCGCTTATTTTCACAATCCACAACAGCACGATGCTCAGCAAGCCAATCCATACCAAGGATTACATCAAAACCATAGAAAGGCAGCTCCATAAGGTCAACATGAAAAACATGTTCTTGAACAACCAAAGGACACCTTCTATACAACTTTCGAGTCACAACAGTCTCACCAAAAGAACTAGTGACACGAACTCCAACATCCAAAGACTCAACAGGCAAACCAAGCAGTTCAGCATGCTCACGCAAAATGTATGAATGCGTAGATCCAGAATCTATCAAGGAAAGTAATGACAAGGATCGCAAAGTAAAGGTACCTGCAATCACATCCGCATCATTCCTTCCCTCCCGCTGAGCATACACCCTAGCTTGACCTCCACCTTCAGGCTGAATAGCCACAACATGGGCCACTCCTCGACCACCTTCCTCTCTTCGCTGGAAATTACCACGGCCGCGCCCACGACCTCTCTGCGGTGCAGCAACAACAGGAGCACGCACTTGGCCACCAGCCAACATAGGACACTCTCGCCTCAGGTGATCCGCAGATCCACAATTCCAGCACCCATTACCAGCTGCCGCAACAGGAGCTTGCACCTCCCTCGCAGCACGAGGACAGTCACGCTTCATGTGACCACGTGAACCACAAATCCAACAAGCACTCGGATCAGCTCTAGCATTGCCTCCCCGAGCAGGTGCTCCACCACCTCTCTTGGCCGAAGACTGGTACTTCTGGTCACGTCTCCTCTTGTTCCGTCCACCACCGGAACTATACTCAGCTGCTCGCTTTCCAGCACTTGCTCCAGCACCTCTAGCAGATAAACCCAAGTTCATCTCAATATCTTTAGCTCGGCCCACCAACACATCAAAATCATCATACTCGGTGGCCAGCACATACATCTTCATATCCGTCACTAAACCATAACGGAATCTTTCGCACCTCGCCCGCTCATCAGGTACCAGCTCAGGTGCATACTGACTGAGTCTAACAAACTGAACCTCATACTCAGCCACAGTCATGCTCCCCTGGGTAAGAGACATGAACTCACGCTTCTTTTCATCCAGGTACCTCACACCAAGATACCTCCTCTTGAACACATTCTGGAAGAATGTCCAAGTTACATCAGCTTCAGCCATCCCAGCTATAGTGGTCGTCCACCACGTATCGGCATCATCCTGTAGCAAGGATACAACACAACCCAGCTTTTGCACATCAGTGCAACTCATCTGACCCAAGATCCTCTTGGTACTCTCCATCCAGGATTCAGAATTTTCAGCAGACATACCCCTGAACTCAGTCCCACCAAGACTGCGTAAGCGCTCCAAGGGTAGTCTGACCCCAGCATCTCCCTGATGCCCTGCTCCTTGAGCTCCAGCTACCGCTGCTCGAAAAGCACCAGCAATAGCTTGCACCAACATCGTCATGTCAGGCATAGCTTGCCCCTGACCAACCTCAGGTCCAGCAGCTCCAGCACCAGCTGCAGCTTCAGCTCTTTCACCCTCAGCACCACCACCACCAGGCGGAGGTAACATCGCACTACCCGCATTTTCCTCATTCTCATTCTCATTCGGAGCTGTAGCTCGCACATTACTTCTCAACTCTCTACGTGGTGCCATACTCTAACCATGCAATCACAATGCAAATAAACAAAGTCAGGTCCAGCAAGGTAAGCAATCCAAGTACTCAAGCTCAATTTCACTTAAAATCAACATCATTTCTTAGCTTTGATTTGGCAATGGGTACCTACAACATGCTTCATCACAGCATACAACTCAATCGCATCAAAATCACAAACCACTCAACATGCTTTCACTTAACAAGCATACAAAGCATACATACTTCAATCATGCATACATTCATTCCCAATTACTCGAGAACTCAGCTCTGATACCACCAAATGTAACCCCCTTAACCCGGCCTAGACGGTTGACCCGAATTAAGAAAGTCACACGGGGAAAACCAAAGTCAACCCGAAAGTCAACCTTGATTAACGACCTTTTTTTTTTCTTTTTAAACTTGTCTAGATGCACATTAACCCTGGTTATGTTCATTCAAACAGCATACTCAAAGCTCATAAACATCAGAGATCAAACAGGGACCCAATTGAACAATTTACAACTTTAGGGACCAAATTGCAAATTCTGTAAATTATAAGGTCTTAACCCAAATTAAGGTTACCATCTTGAAATTAATCGGGTTTCATGCTTCACTGCCAAATTTCAACTCAAACGGACATCCCAAACTCATACAATTGCACAATCAAGTTTCAGGACCAAAACGCAAACATTCCTAAACATTTAACTGCCAATGTCAGCCCCCAACGGTCGGCTGTTCCGAAACAGGGAGTGCCTGTTTCGAAACACGGGGCCGTTCCGCAACGCGTATCGAAACGAGGGCTGGCAGAGGGCTTCCCGTTTCGAAACGGTGTCTCCCGTTTCGGACGCCTGGGTTACTACAAGGCACCCGTTCCGAAACGGTAACTACTGTTCCGAAACGACCTGCACAGAATGCAGCAAAATGCATGCTTAAACACACAATTGATCAACCATACATGCTCCAAATGCTACCAAACTTTACCAACAACTCATACAACATATAAGAGACATATTTGCATCAACCAATCAACATATTATCATCATATATGAAAAGCCCCAATTCTAAAGGCATGCTTCCTACACAAGCCAACCATTCAAGCATAAAACCTCCAAATAAAACATATAAAATGGCCAATTACAAAAACTGTAACACCCTGAAACGTACCCTAGTTCGAACGATAGAAAAACGACGATGATAACGTAAACAATTATAACCTAACTAAGATTGAATTGGTAACTAATAATAATATAAGATAAATATATGAAAATAAGTATAAGTATATTAAATTGTGGCTGATAATAAAAGTAAAAAAAAAACATAAATTATATATATTCCACTTAGTGGAATATACGTGGCTAAGTAAAAGACCAAGTGTCCATAGAAAGGACCATACTCGGCCACTATGACAAAAAAAAGGTAAACAAGTGTAAAATTCAGCCATTATCATCTTATTCCTTCATCACTCTTAGCTAAAAATCAGTGAAAAACAAGAGAGAATATTGAGCTTGGTTGCTGGAAATTAAAGGGAAAAATACATGCATGTTGATTCCATAGCTCAAGTAAGTGTTTGTTAGTCATTTGATGTTGTTCTTGAGATTTATGGTTTATTTTGATGATTTTGATTATGAATAATTGCTGGAAAATACTTAGAAATGTGATATATTGTGTAAAGTTGCTGGGTTCTTGAATTTAGGACGAATTTCTGGAAATTAAAGCATGAACATGAACTTAGGTATGAATCTGCCCAGATTCGTACTTGTATGATACCCTGTAGAAATCTGGAAAATTGAGTATGTTAGAGTCATTTCTGGAAAACGTGTTCTTATACAAAGTTGTAGAGGACAAAATTTTACATGGAATAGAGGTATGATTTGCTCAAAAATGTTAAGTATAGGTCTCTGAATTGTTGTTAGAAGTTGACTGGACTGAAACTGAATGAATTTGGAATCTGCTGGACTAAATTGTGAAATTCGAAATGTTTAGGGATCAAAATGGTGTTAATAAATTCTGAAAATTTATGCTTGTAACAGGGGAGTCATGAAATGAATAAAATTTAATATCCAAGCTTGAATTAAGTCCCAATTGATAGGTTAAATGCATTTAGATCACATAGAGGATTAAAATGGATTAAAAGGGGACTGTTTTATGGAAATTGTTAAAAATGAGGACTTGAATGCTCTGTTTTTAAAGATGTTAGAACTTAATTGTTATATTAATACATGTAGGTTAATGTGGTTAATAGCTTAGAATCAAATGAATTGTGAAATATAGGATTTAAATGGACTAAAGTCACTAAGTTAAGCTTGGACAGATTAGGCCCTGAAATTGGCCTGTTTTCAAATGTAAAACTATATTAACTGAGAAATTCTAAAAATATGAGGCATACATGGTTTTAAAGGTGTGTTTATAAGCTTTCTAAAATGGTAAAGAACTCCTTATTTGGAGTTGTGAGTAAAAAGATATGACCAATTTAGTAGAGGTTACTCAAACTGCCAGTTTAGGGGGCAGATTCACTTGTCTAGGTGATTATGCTTAAGTAAATGAATTTATATGTTTGAATTAATTACTAATGGATATTGTATATGATATTTTATGTTTTAAGATCACATTGGTGAAGAATTTCAAGAGGATTCAAGGAGTGATCAAGCAAAGAGAAGGGGGAAAGGAATCATCATCAAGGATAACAACTAAGCTTGGAAGTATTTGTGAGTGTAGCTAGTTTAGGGTTGAGATTAGTGTCTCAACCAATGTGTTTATGTTTCTTGGATGATTTAAAATGAAGCATGTAATGAACTTAATAATGGATTGGTAAATTTAAATGCTAAGGAAGAAGGACTAAAGGAATGAACTATGAACTAGGTATATGATGCTATCTAGATATGCTAGTTGATGTCTATATGGGTTGCTTTGTGACATGAGTTGTTTGAGCCACTTGAATTGAATTAATTGATGATTTAGCTACTGTTTGAAGATGGTTATATGATTGAAATGATGCTAAATGCTTGCTGGAAATTTGATTGATCATGGCTTGAATGTGCACAATGTAAACATGATTGAATGTGTACATGACTTTGTGATATGTGTTTGATAAACAAGTAAAATGCTATTGTTAATAAAGAAAGATAAGTAAGTCCTTGGTTTGATTAGTGTCTATAGGTAGAAGGGCATGCCTTAGAGTCATTGAGCTCCTCTGATTATTGTTAAAGGATGGTGGTTAGTCACCAATATTCCTTAAGGTGGTAAGTCACCTTGATGCTATGGCATCCTCTGGTTACATGTTACAACTTGGTTACAAAGCATTGATACCTTTGGGTATCCAAAGTCATATGTCACACGTGGACTCGATTACCTTGTTCATTAATCATCCAAGGCAACATATTTAAAAGTTACATGACTTGAAAGATAAGTACCCAAATGATAAGTACCAATGAAATGAAATTGATATGCCTACTTGCCTTGTATATGCTAATGCTTTTAAATGATGCTTGTTGTTGTATATGATAATGTCTTGATTGATACATGTTGTATAAGTGAATATGAAAGTATGTTATTTGTGTTGCATCATTGGTTATTGAAATGGTTACAAGATTAGCTAAGTCTACTTTTGTATGTTGGACTAGCTAGGTAAACCTTGTTTTATGCCTAGTTAGGTAACCTTGAAGATTAAATAATGTTTAAAAGATGGATATTAGTAAAGTTAGGGCTGCCTCACTAAGTACATACCTTGTACTTATCACTCTTCTGTTCCCTTCTTCCAAAAATTTCAGGTGCTAGTCCCGAAAGCTAGTCGATTGTCTTAGAGAGCTGACCTTGAAGTCCAAGAACAAGTATGACTCTTTTGGTTATTATAGTTGGTGGCATAGATGTATATAAGTGTCACATGCATATGATACATGTATTTTGGATGCTTGTCATGTAATTGCTATGTTTAAGACTTGGTTTGGTTTTGTATATATATGTAAGCATAAGCTTGTATTGTAATAACTTATGTTGGCAAGTATATAAGTAATGTTTGTTAAGTTTAAGTTTGATATGATGATTGCTATGGGATTTAAAGTGTGCTTGTATGATTATGTGATCTTGGAAAATTGATTGTATTAATGAGACATGAACTATAGGATTGTAATATGCATCTAGATGTATGATATAAAATGAAGATTAAAATGTATGGCTATGCTTAGTTCGACGAGCCTTGTTTATATGTATGATTTGAATATGGTAGATTAAGAAATTGGTTTGGTAACATGATTATGTAATGGCTGTTGAATGTGTAAGCATGATTAAATGATTATCTTGTTGTGTTAGTACATGTATGTAATTGTTATGATTGTAACATGATTGCTTGTATGTAATAGTTAAGGTTTTTGTTAGCCCACATATATGTATGTTTACATTTTTGGTTGAATGTTAGAGTAAGCTTCCGCATGTATATGTAATATAAATCTAAAGTGAGTTTCATAAAGAAACTTGTAAGCCAAGTATGTTATGATAATTGGAATTGCTTATGTATGTCATGAATATGTATAATATGAATCCGAATAATAATACGCTGCAAATGTAACGCTCCTCGCTCGCATTCCCGGGCGAGGGGTGTTACAAAAACCCGCATCGTTAACAACATTAAACATACTTAGGGAGTTCCAACATCTCCCAAAACATCCATAATGGTCCCCCATTGCCAAATGCCAAAAGCTAAAGGTGTTCAAGAAAACCTTTCCATACTTGAGCTTAATTCCCACTTGATTGCCTTCTTTCCTGTAACACCCCTCGCCCGGGAATGCGAGCGAGGAGCGTTACGTTTGCAGCGTATTATTATTCAGATTCATATTATACATATTCATGACATACATAAGCAATTCCAATTATCATAACATACTTGGCTTACAAGTTTCTTTATGAAACTCACTTTAGATTTATATTACATATACATGCGGAAGCGTACTCTAACATTCAACCAAAAATGTAAACATACATATATGTGGGCTAACAAAAACCTTAACTATTACATACAAGCAATCATGTTACAATCATAACAATTACATACATGTACTAACACAACAAGATAATCATTTAATCATGCTTACACATTCAACAGCCATTACATAATCATGTTACCAAACCAATTTCTTAATCTACCATATTCAAATCATACATATAAACAAGGCTCATTCGAACTAAGCATAGCCATACATTTTAATCTTCATTTTATATCATACATCTAGATGCATATTACAATCCTATAGTTCATGTCTCATTAATACAATCAATTTTCCAAGATCACATAATCATACAAGCACACTTTAAATCCCATAGCAATCATCATATCAAACTTAAACTTAACAAACATTACTTATATACTTGCCAACATAAGTTATTACAAAACAAGCTTATGCTTACATATATATACAAAACCAAACCAAGTCTTAAACATAGCAATTACATGACAAGCATCCAAAATACATGTATCATATGCATGTGACACTTATATACATCTATGCCACCAACTATAATAACCAAAAGAGTCATACTTGTGCTTGGACTTCAAGGTCAGCTCTCTAAGACAATCGACTAGCTTTCGGGACTAGCACCTGAAATTTTTGGAAGAAGGGAACAGAAGAGTGATAAGTACAAGGTATGTACTTAGTGAGGCAGCCCTAACTTTACTAATATCCATCTTTTAAACATTATTTAATCTTCAAGGTTACCTAACTAGGCCTAAAACAAGGTTTACCTAGCTAGTCCAACATACAAAAGTAGACCTAGCTAATCTTGTAACCATTTCAATAACCAATGATGCAACACAAATAACATACTTTCATATTCACTTATACATCATATATCAATCAAAACATTATCATATACAACATCAAGCATCATTTAAAAGCATTAGCATATACAAGGCAAGTAGGCATATCAATTTCATTTCATTGGTACTTATCATTTGGGTACTTATCTTTCAAGTCATGTAACTTTTAAATATGTTGCCTTGGATGATTAATGAACAAGGTAATCGAGTCTACGTGTGACATATGACTTTGGATACCCAAAGGTATCAATGCTTTGTAACCAACTTGTAACATGTAATCAGAGGATGCCATAGCATCAAGGTGACTTACCACCTTAAGGAATATTGGTGACTAACCACCATCCTTTAACAATAATCAGAGGAGCTCAATGACTCTAAGGCATGCCCTTCTACCTATAGACACTACTCAAACCAAGGACTTTACTTATCTTTCTTTATTAACAATAGCATTTTACTTGTTTATCAAACACATATCACAAAGTCATGTACACATTCAATCATGTTTACATTGTGCACATTCAAGCCATGATCAATCAAATTTCCAGCAAGCATTTAGCATCATTTCAATCATATAACCATATTCAAACAGTATCTAAATCATCAATTAATTCAATTCAAGTGGCTCAAACAACTCATGTCACAAAGCAACCCATATAGACATCAACTAGCATATCTAGATAGCATCATATACCTAGTTCATAGTTCATTCCTTTAGTCCTTCTTCCTTAGCATTTAAATTTACCAATCCATTATTAAGTTCATTACATGCTTCATTTTAAATCATCCAAGAAACATAAACACATTGGTTGAGACACTAATCTCAACCCTAAACTAGCTACACTCACAAATACTTCCAAGCTTAGTTGTTATCCTTGATGATGATTCCTTTTTCCCTTCTCTTTTCTTGATCACTCCTTGAATCTTCTTGAAATTCTTCACCAATGTGATCTTAAAACATAAAATATCATATACAATATCCATTAGTAATTAATTCAAACATATAAATTCATTTACTTAAGCATAATCACCTAGACAAGTGAATCTGCCCTCTAAACTGGCAGTTTGAGTAACCTCTACTAAACTGATCATATCTTTTTACTCACAACTCCAAATAAGGAGTTCTTTACCATTCTAGAAAGCTTATAAACACAACTTTACAACCATGTATGGCACATAATTTTATCATTTCTCTATCAATACAGTTTATTACTTGAACATAGGGCATTTTTAGAAACCTAATCTGCCTATTCTTAATTTGTGACTTTAGTGCATTTATAACCTATGTTTCACTACACCATTAATCTTGAGCTTTTAACCACATTTACCTTCACATATTAACATAATAATGAAGATCTAACATCTTTAAAAACAGAGCATTGAAGTCCCCAATTTATCAATTTCCACAAAACAGTCCCCTTTAATCCTTTAATAATCCTACATGAGATCTAAATGCATTTAATCTACCAATTGAGACTTAATTCAAGATTTTCCATTTAATTTTTATTCATTCCATGACTCCCCTGTTTCAAGAATAAATTTTCAGAATTTATTAACACCATTTTGACCCCTAAACATTTCGAATTTCACAATTTAGTCCAGCAGATTCCAAATTCATTCAGTTTCAGTCCAGTCAACTTCTAACAACAATTCAGAGATCTATACTTAACATTTTTGTAACGCCCCGGTTTTGGGCTTAGGAGTTTTGGGCGTTGACCGGTTGGTCAAAGTGCTGTTCGAATCTAAAGAGGTGAAATTAGGAAAGCCTAGTTCGGGTTGCATTAAAAATATGGAAAAATGTTCTAAAATCATCTTTTAATATAATTAAGTGAACTGTGAAATCAATTTTGGAAAATGAGTTTTGGAAGGGTGACATTTTGGCTAGTGACCAAAATGTAAATTTTCGAAAGTTTTGTGGCTGTTTTATAAAGGGTTGAAACTTTGAATCTTTAAGGAGCTATTTACCCAAAGGGAGTTTCTCCAGATTTTTCTAAGATATTTTAAGTCTAAATTCTGATTTTAAATGATATTAAAAGTGGAGGGAAAGCCATTTGGCTATTTTGGATTTTGTAACCAACTTTTCTTAATTTTCTTTCTCTCATTTTCTCTCAACCCAAACACATTCTCTCCAGAGAATTGGTTCTGATTTTCTCACCTAAATCCCTCCTTTCAACTCTCATTTGATTCCTAATCAACATATCTTCAAAACCTCTTCAATTGCTACTTGATTCAACAAGGTTTTTGATTGCAAAAAGAGGAGAAACTCAAGTTTGGAGGTAAGAACGTCCTTCTCCTCTAAACTATCAGTTCTTTACTGAAATTCCTAAGTTTTCAATCCTAAATTGATGTTTTATTAAAGGTTTTTAAGTGGTGAAATGGATCTTGGCTTATAATGCAAGATTTGATGATTTTTGATGATTTTCGTTAGATCTGATTAATCTGTGATTTGAGATGTGTTTTTGATGTTAAATGAACTCTAAATTGATAAGGAATTGAGTTTTGATTGATGCAATCCCGGATAGGTTGAGTTTCCTAAGTTTAGCTTGTGATTCAAGGTTGTTTTTGAGGTGATCTTGTGGATCTGATGTTGCTGGAGGTATAAGGATGTTAATAGGTTGTTTTTAGATGTTATATGATGTTAAAGGATATGTGGTTTTGCTGGTTTATGGCTGGGCTTTGTTTAGAAGTGGTTTGGATGCATTTTCGGTTGTGTTTGGTGGCCGAAAATGGAGGTTGGATGAGAGCAGCGAGTTTAGGTGCTTTCATTGAATAAATTAATGCATGATGATGCATTAATCCTCTGCTTTGATGTGTTGAAACAGGGGAGGCATCTTTGGATCCAAGAGTTGTTGATCCGGAAGTTTGATTTGGAGCTTTGGCTTGAAGCAAAGTGGAATCGGTGAGTGCGTTTGTGAAAATTGGGTTTTCGGCTTTGAAACCAATGTCTTGGGAGCTTAGTTTAAGTCTAAACAACTTTGCTAAGCTCAAGCGTAAGTTTTCAGAATTTCTCTCTAGTGGTGGCCATGATTTTGTTGTGATGCAAAATGGTTATTTGCATGTTTTAATTACTGTTTTGAAAGCATGATTTAGCATGGTGTTTGCTGATTTTGTAAGCCATATGTTGAAGGAAACTCTAAGTAGGAGTTCCTTGATTTTGTACATTGATTAAATGTGGTTTGATGCTTTGAAATGCATGATGAAAATGGCTTAGTTTAATGCTTTAAAACAGTGGGTTAAATGATGAAAATGATGTATATTGGCAAGTGATGTTTTGAAAAAGGTTAAGGTCACTAAGGTGGTTAAAAGTCCTTGAGTGAGCCTTGTTACTTAAGAACATCAAGGTGGTTAAAAGTCCTTGGATGGTTCTTGTTGCGGACACTAAGGTGGTTAAAAGTCCTTAGGTGATCCTTTCCATGGTGTTTAAAAGTCCATGGGGCCATGGTGTTTAAAAGTCCATGGGGCCAAGGTGTTTAAAAGTCCTTGGGGCCAAGGTGTTTAAAAGTCCTTGGGGTGATTCAAGCTATGGACACAAAGGTGGTTAAAAGTCCTTGTGTGGTCCTCATTCATGGTGTTTAAAAGTCCATGGCCAAGGTGTTTAAAAGTCCTTGGGGCCAAGGTGTTTAAAAGTCCTTGGGAAAGTTGATGAACTTGTTTTAAAGAAATGGAATCTTTCACTTGAGCCAATATGACATGTTATGTTATGAAGCATGAGATTGCTTGTTTTAAGTATGCTTTTGAGCATGTGCAAAGGTTGATTTAAAGCATGATTTGTAAATGTTTTTAAATGCATTATTGAATGGTTTTTAAGAGCATTCCTCACTAAGCTTTTGCTTACGCTCTCTTCGTTTTCTTAATTCAATAATGCAGAACATTAGTGAACCTTGAGGGCAGCAAGGAGGGCAAGAATTCAAGTACAAGTAGAGCTCAATGTATGGAAGGTTTTGTTAAACATTTTAGCTTTTGGGTAATTTGGCAATGGGGGACCAATGTGTATGTTTTGGGAGGTGTTTGGAACTCCCTAAGTATGTTGAATGATGATAAGAATGCTGGTTTTTGTATTGGTTCATTACATGCTTGTTTTGGAAGTTTTGTGCTTGAGTAGCTAGCTTGTGTAGGAAGCATGCCTATAGAATTGGGGCTTTTTGCATATGATGTTGTTTTGATGATTTGATGATGCCTATAAGTCATATATATGTTGAATTGCATGCTGGTAAAGTTTGATAGCATTTGGAGCATGTTTGAATGATCTATTGCATGTTTTGGAATGCATTTTGCTGCAATCTGTGCAGGCGTTTCGGAACTGTGTGCACCGTTTCGGAACGGGTGCCTTGAATGAACCCAGGCGTCCGAAACGGTATGCACCGTTTCGAAACGGTTTGGTCTCTGCCAGGCCCGTGTTTCGGAACCCGTTGCGGAACGGCCCGTGTTTCGAAACGGGGTCTACCTGTTTCGAAACGGTCGACCGTTGGGGGCTGACATTGGCAGTTATATGTTTTGATTTGTTTGCATTTTAGTCCTGAAACTTGTTTGTGCAATTGTATGAGCTTGGGAAGTCCTTTTGAGCTGAAATTTCACAGAGAAACATGAAACCTGATTAATTTCAAGTTGGTAACTTTAATTTGGGTTAAGTCCTTTTATTTATCAGAAATTACAATTTGGTCCCTAAAGTTGTAATTTGTTCAATTGGGTCCCTGTTTGATCTATGATGTTTGTGATCTTTGAGTATGATGTTTGCGTGATCACAATTAGGACTAATGTGCATCTAGACAAAATTAAAAAGAAAAAAAAAGGGTCGTTAATCAAGGTTGACTTTCGGGTTGACTTTGGTTTTCCCCGTGTGACTTTCTTAATTCGGGTCAACCGTCTAGGCCGGGTTAAGGGGGTTACAATTTTCGTGCAATTCTTACCTCTATCTCATGTACAATTTTGTCCTCTACAACTTTGTATAAGAACACTTTTTCCAGAAATGACTCTAACATGCTCGATTTTCCAGATTTCTACAGGGTATCATACAAGTACGAATCTGGGTAGATTCATACCTAAGTTCATGTTCATGCTTTAATTTCCAGAAATTATTCAAGTCTAACATGAACCCAGCATTGATAACTCATAATAAAACATTTATAACATTTTTTTAGTGGTTCAAACCCAGAATCATCAAATACAAAAATAAAAAAAAAACATCATAGGAATCGGGTAACATATGATGCACTTACTTGATATCTGCCTACATGCATGATCCTAGGTGATCTTTTAGCTCAATTTCCAGCAAAATAAAGATGTCCTTAATCCTAAGAATTTCAGATTTCTATCTCATCTTTCCTCTCTTTGGTTCGGCAGGTTTGCATTAGAAAGATGATGATGGAAGTAAGTGGTTTACACATGTTAATTTTCTTTCCTTTAGTGGGCTGATTATCTCTTGTATAAAGGACACATGGATTATTTTATGTCCATGAAATTCTATTATAATTCCACTTAATATCCCACTAACATTATAATATTTAACTACTTAATTATTAGTTTATCATATTTTACTTATAAATATACTTATATGTACATTTAAATACAACCCACCGAATCATACATAAATATATATATGTATACTATTTACGTTTCATATTATCTAACTTTTATATATATATATATATATATATATATTAGTTACAAATTAAATCTTCATTTCTTTAATTTTACGTATGAACTTACATGTAGTGTTTAACCCATTTATATCTTAATATAACATAGCTTATGTGGTTTCATTGTAATCTTAACTAAATTGTAAATTGTTTACGCTATCCTTGTCGTTTTCTATAATTCTAACTAGGGTAGTTTTAGGGTGTTACACTTCCTTGCTGCCCTCAATGCACCTTGATGTTCTGCATTATTGGTTTAAGAAAACGAAAGAGAGCGTAAGCAAAAGCTTAGTGAGGAATGCTCATTAAAACCATTCAATAATGCATTTATAAAACACTTTATAAACCATTCTTCAAAACATCATTTATACATGCTTGCAAGCATTCTTAAACAAGCAATACATGCTTCCATATCAATACATGTCATATTGGCCACAAGTGATAAATTCCATCTTTTAAAAACAAGATCAACATAAGACTCACACATGGACTTTTAAACACCATTGTGATCTTACATTTCACAAGGACCACACAAGGACTTTTAACCACCTTTGTGTCCTTTACAAGTTTCACCCCAAGGACTTTTAAACACCTTGGCCCCAAGGACTTTTAAACACCTTGGCCCATGGACTTTTAAACACCATGGCAAGGACCACACAAGGACTTTTAACCACCTTTGTGTCCTTAACAAGAACCATCCAAGGACTTTTAACCACCTTGATGTTCTTAGGTAACAAGGCTCACTCAAGGACTTTTAACCACCTTAGTGACCTTAACAAGAATCATCATGGACTTTTAACCACCATGAAGTTCTTAGAATCCACAAGGCTCACTCAAGGACTTTTAACCACCTTAGTGACCTTAACCTTTTTCAAAACATCACTTGCCAATATACATCTTTATCATCAAATAATCCACTGTTTTAAAGCATTTAACCAAGCCATAAACATCATGCATTTTAAAGCATCAAACCACATTAAATCAATGTTCAAAAACAAGGAACTCTTACCTTGAGCTTCCTTCAACATATGACTTACAAAATCAGCAATAACCATGCTAAATCATGCTTTCAAAACAGAATTTAAAACATGCAATAAACCACATTGCATAACAACCAAACCATGGCCACCACTAGAGAGTTTTTCCGAAAACTTACACTTGAGCTTAGTAAAGTTGTTTAGACTTAAACTAAGCTCCCAAGACATTGGTTTCAAAGCCGAAAACCCAATTTCACTCACCGATTCCACCTCGCCTCTTGCCGAAGCACAATTCGAGCTTCCGGATCACCACCACTTGGATCCAAAGATGACTCCCCTGTTTTAAACACATCAAAGCAGAGGATTAATGCATCATCATGCATTAATAGCTTCAATGAAAGCACCTAAACTCGCTGCTCTCATCCACACTCCATTTTCGGCCACCAAACACAACCGAAAATGCATCCAAACAACTCCTCAACAAAGCCCAGCCATAAACCATCAAAACCAAACATCCTTTAACATCATTTAACAACTAAAAAGAACCTAATAACATCCTTATACCTCTAGCAACAACAGATCCACAAGATCACCTCAAAAACAACCAAGAATCACAAGCTAAACTTAGGAAATTCAACCTATCCAGGATTGCATTAATCAAAACTCAATTCCTTATCAAACTAATGTTCATTTAACATCAAAAACACACCTCAAATCACAGCTTTAACAGATCAAACGAAAATTCATCAAAAATCACCAAATCTTGCATTTTAAAGCAAAGATCCATTACACAACTTGAAAGCCATTTATAAAACATCAATTAAGGATTGAGAACTTAGGAATTTCAGTAAAGAACTGATAGTTTAGAGGAGAAGGACGTTCTTACCTCTAAACTTGAGTTCCTCCTCTTTTAGAACCAAAAAGCTTGAAGAATCACTTATCAAATGGTGAGGTTTTGTTGATGTGATGATTAGGAATCAAAAGAGAATTGAAAAGAGAGATTTAAGTGACAAAATCAGAAGAAAATCTCTGGAGAGAAAGTGTTTGGGTTGAGAGAAAATGAGAGAAAAGAAAATAGAAGATTTGAGAGAAAAGTTAGTTAGAATTAGGAAAATATCTTCCCTCCACTTTCCTTTAGTTTAAAAATCAGAAATAATTCATTTAATATCTTAGAAAAATCTGGAGAAACTCCCTTTGGGTAAATAGCTCCTTAAAGATTCAAAGTTTCAATCCTTTCTAAAACAGTAACGTAACTTTCAAAAATTACATTTTGGTCACTAGCCAAAATGTCACCCTTCCAAACCTCATTTTATAAAATTGATTTCACAGTTCACTTATATATATTAAAAGAGGATTTTAGAACATTTTTCCATATTTTTAATGCAACCCGAACTAGGCTTTCCTAATTTCACCTTTTTAGATTCGAACAGCACTTTGACCAAACCGGTCAACGCCCAAACTTCTAAGCCCAAAACCGGGGCGTTACAAGAGGAGTCGTTGTCGTCGGTGCTGTCGTCGTTGCTGTCGTGACAGGCCTGTAGGTGGCTGTCGCGGCAGTGACCAAATTTTATATCACGGCAGCCCGACCTGATGTAGGGTTGATCAAAGGTCACCTCAATGATGGCCTTGCATTCCTCGTCCACATCAGCATGTTTCATTGCTTGGAGAACATTTAACTTAATCTCTTGATCGTTCACGCGCATGGTGAGTTCTCCTTTCTCCACATCAATCAATGATCTTCCCGTGGCTAAGAAGGGTCGCCCAAGGATGACTGGTGCCTTTTCGTCTGCCTCACAATCTAAGATAAGAAAGTCAGCAGGAAAAATAAGCTTATCCACTCTTACCAGAATATCTTCAATTTTTCCCTCGGGATGAATGTTGAGTGTGTAAAAGTTCTATTATTTACACCCTTTTTAACCCATATTTCTGCTCCATTCAAGCATCATTTCATTGCATTTAGGTTAGTTTTCAACAAAACTTCACAAATATATAAAAGGCACAGATTCTACTAAAAATGGTTGTCTTTGACAGGTTGCCGCCGTCGTAGACGGTGAAGGCAGGCGCGGGGCAGAAAAGCAGAAGAGCTGAACTGGACAAGCAGACGAAGAGGACAATGTTGCCATGGAGCTGCCGTGACAACAGAGGACGACAGCAAGTTGCTGCCATAGTAGACGAGGAAGGCAGGCGCAGGGCAGAGAAGCAGAAGAGCTAAACTGGACAAGCAGACGATGAGGACGAAGCTGCCATAGACCTGTCGTGACAGCAAGGTGACATCAACCTTATGAAGAGGAAAAGTAAAGTGGACCTCGATAGATAGAGAAAAATCTGCTCGTCTGTCGTGTGAAAGCCAAATATTTTTCCAAGCCCCGGATCAAAAGATATGTCAAGCCAAAGTTCAAGGAGAGAAAATCCCAAGAAACAAGGAGGACGGCTGAAAAGTAGGATCCTTGAAGATTAAGTCTTTATTAGAATCATACTTTTAATTAAACTTGTAATCCTTGTTACCTTAGATAACTTGAGCCCAAAGCTTATATAAGGGCATGTATTTTAACCTAGGAGAGAATCCACACATCATACCCCATAGCCGACAACCAAAAAACCCTCCGCCGTTTACCCGCCATCGACCTGCCGTCGACATGTTCTAAAACCCCTAGGGCCACGGGTTGATTTGTAAAGTAGTTGCAAGGGTTGTTTTGTTTTAGGAATTTTCAGTTCAATAAAATAAACTTCAAGTTCTCTTATTTTGGTTATTAATATCTTGCAAGAGCATCGGGAGAGCATTGTGAGGTTATCCATTTACTTAGCATCGGGAGAGTTAAGTATACGAAAGAAGTAAGAGCAAGTTCTCTAGTTTATAGTTGAACTATCTTGTGCCTAGGGATAGGGCAAGGTTAAGTGGGTAAAGAAGAATTCATAGACATCGATGTTCATCCTTCGATTCAGCCGCCCCGTTATTCGCGCCTGTCGTTACAGCTTCAACGGGCAGCAATTCCTTTTCTATAAAACCCCGTTTCATTTTCATTTTCACTCACTTCTGTTTTTCTTACTTGCTCTCCATCTTTAGTTTTCATTTGCTTTCAATTACTTTTCACAACCCTTGCACTAACATGTCTTCCAGAAAAAACCCGCCGCAATGCTGCCTCTACTTCCTCACCGGCAGCAACTCCCCCACAGTCCTTTGCAACCAGAGATCTGTGGGAAGAACGAGGCCTCATTTATACTCCAAAGGCAAAGAATTTGGGCCTCAAGCCTTTCATCATCTGCCGCCTCCATACCATCACATGCCCCGACGGCAGCCGGCAGCACCCATGTCGAAACATCTGCTCGAGGAACAAAGTGACCAGTGCCCTCGGATGACCATGTTGCCTTTGTTGCTGGGTTCTCTTCCTCCTCCGTCTGGGCAGACAAGTGACATTGAACCCTCTATTCAGAGGAACCTGTCGAAGGAATTTACACCGGTAAAGAGGCAGAAAAGAATGGCAGATAAGAAAACTCTGCCAAGGGCCAACAGCAGCAGTGACAGCAGCGGCAACAGCTCTGATATTCAGGTTTTACAGCAACCACCCCAACCTGCCCCGCAAACCAGAACCCGCCGCCAGATCCGCCTCAGCAGCAGCAGTGAAGACAGTGATTAAAATTTAAGTTTCTTATCTTCTTATTGCTGCCTGCCATATATATTTTGTGATGTACTGCCTTCATATGCTTTCATTTTTATTTTGTCATTTGCATTGAGGGCAATGCAACCCTCGAGTTTGGGGGTGGCAACCATCCATATTCATGGAGTACATCTTAGTTAAATTGTGTCCTTTACTTAGTACTTTTCTAAAATACGAAAATTAAAAATTTTGGCTGAAAATTGTGAACTAAACTTACCTGTCATGACAGCTCTGTCGTGGCAGCATCTTTAGGACAGTTTAAGGAGAAGTTTAGAGCCTTTCTATTGTTCTGAAAACTTAAACACCATTGTGACTGTTATATTGCTTAGATTTCTTTTAGCCAAACTAGAATAGGATGCTTAGTACTTGAATAGCCCCTAGAGGTGCCTAACACTGGCTCTAGGAAAAAAAAGTTTAGCAAAAGAAACTCAATAACCTAGAGGTGCCCGAAACTGGCTCTAGGAAGCTAACTAGAGGTGCCCAAAACTGGCTCTAGTAAAACTTAGCTTGAAAATAGAAGAAAAAGAAGCATGAAAATGTGTCTTCAAAAATAAACTTTGGCATAAAAATTCGAGTAAAAAAAGAAGTTGAATATTCTAGTGAAACTAAGAGAGTCTTGGCATATAACTATTCACAAGCATGCACACACTGCACGAGGACTATAGGGAGATTCCGGACAGATCCTAAATTATCCGACAGGTCGCTGCCGCCACAGAGAATGAATGACGGGTAAGGGAAAGTTCACTGTTTGAAAGCCAAAACAAAAATATTTCATTTTTTTGTCTTAGTAGCTTGAGGACAAGCAAAAACTTGAGTTTGGGGGTGTGTTGAGTGTGAAAAAGTTCTATTATTTACACCCTTTTTAACCCATATTTCTGATCCATTCAAGCATCATTTCATTGCATTTAGGTTAGTTTTCAACAAAACATCACAAATATATAAAAGGCACAGATTCTACTAAAAATGGTTGTTTTTGGCAGGTTGCCGCCGTCGTAGACGGTGAAGGCAGGCGCGGGGCAGAAAAGCGGAAGAGCTGAACTGGAAAAGCAGACGAAGAGGACAATGCTGCCATGGAGCTACCGTGACAACAGAGGACGACAGCAAGTTGCTGCCATAGTAGACGGATAAGGCAGGCACAGGGCAGAGAAGCAGAAGAGCTGAACTGGACAAGCAGACGATGAGGACGAAGCTGCCATGGACCTGTCGTGACAGCAAGGTGACATCAACCTTATGAAGAGGAAAAGTAAAGTGGACCTCGATAGATAGAGAAAAATCTGCTCGTCTGTCGTGTGAAAGCCTAATATTTTTCCAAGCCCCGGATCAAAAGATATGTCAAGCCAAAGTTCAAGGAGAGAAAATCCCAAGAAACAAGGAGGACGGCTGAAAAGTAGGATCCTTGAAGATTAAGTCTTTATTAGAATCATACTTTTAATTAAACTTGTAATCCTTGTTACCTTAGATAACTTGAGCCCAAAGCTTATATAAGGGAATGTATTTTAACCTAGGAGAGAATCCACACATCATACCCCATAACCGACAACCAAAAAACCCTCCGCCGTTTACCCGCTGTCGACCTGCCGTCGACATGTTCTAAAACCCCCTAGGGCCACGGGTTGATTTGTAAAGTAGTTGCAAGGGTTGTTTTGTTTTAGGAATTTTCAGTTCAATAAAATAAACTTCAAGTTCTCTTATTTTGGTTATTAATATCTTGCAAGAGCATCGGGAGAGCATTGTGAGGTTATCCATTTACTTAGCATCGGGAGAGTTAAGTATATGAAAGAAGTAAGAGCAAGTTCTCTAGTTTATAGTTGAACTATCTTGTGCCTAGGGATAGGGCAAGGTTAAGTGGCTAAAGAAGAATTCATACACATCGGTGTTCATCCTTCGATTCACGCCGGGAGGTATCATCAAGACGTGATCATCGACAAACTTGGACCTAGGGATAGGCCAAGGCAGATCAGGGTTTCTTGCCAAACTTGAAGAACGGAGTTGGTGTGTCTGCTGCCCGCGACAGCCAACGGACAGCCGCCGCGACAGGTGCTGTCGGCGACGGGCGCGACGACAGAACTGGATTTCCTAAGCACTGCAATACCTGCACTACTGAGCAATTCAATACCAGCCCATTCTCTCTATCTTGATATCTTTATTCTTTTTATTTACGTTTACTTCATTATTTTCGTGACAAATATCTTAATCTATTCTTTTCCCCTTGTGTAGATAGCGAAGGAAAGGGTTAGCCCAGTCCTTGTGGAGACGATATTCGATACTCTAGTATCACTTTATTACTTGCGACGTGTACACTTGCACTCAATTGCGATACACTCTTTTACACGCAACAATGAACGTAAGAGCGGTCGGCCAGCTGCAGAGTTACTGTCGTGGGCCGCGCCTTGCCAATACCTAGTTTCTGAAAAACAGATTTGGGCATTAGATTAACACTGGCACCAAGATATGATGATGAAGCTCCCTGGATCCTTCTTTTTCTGGGGCGGCTGCCTATTACACAAGGTATGATGAAGCTCCCCGGATCCTTCTTTTTCTGGGGCGGCTGCCTATGAAGAATACTCATGCAACCTTCTGTCATCTTTACCATTTCAAATTCCCCAAGTTTAGATTTTTTCGACATAACATCCTTGAGAAATTTAGCATAACCGGGCATTTCCCTAACAACATCTAACAACGAAATATTAATATGAACCTGCTTAAAAATATCATAAATCTTTTTAAGTTGAGATCCATGCTTAGCTTGCTGTATCCGTTGAGGAAAAGGTGGTGGAGGACGATAATCAACAATACGTCCTTCCCACTGCATGCGAATCTGACGATGGTAATCATCTTTTTTCTCCTCTGTCGCTTCTGCTGTCGTGACAAGCTCATCGATAGCAGTCTGTTTATCACTTGCCGGGGCAGCTTCCACGGCAGGTTTATCCAAGGCAGGTTCCTTTTCCGTTTCAGCTTCTTTTTCCGGCCCTGGTAGTTTCTTCCCACTCCTAGTAGTAATTGCCTTACATTGCTCATGTGGGGGCGGTCTAGCATTTTCAGTATTGCTAGGGAATCCTCCATTCTGCCTCGGCTTAATATGTTGCGAAACCTGACCCATTTGTGTCTCTAGAGACTTCAAAGTAGCTTCATGGTTTGTCATCCTCATCTCGGTTTTATCCATAAAGGTTTCCGTTTTCTTGACAAACTGATTCATATTCTCCATATACGTACCGGTCTGAGACATAAAAGTGGCCAGTGTCTGTTCCAATATGCTGCTCGTGGTAGGTGGTGGCTGTTGTTGTTGCTGCGGCGGCAGGTGCTGCGGCAGTTGCGGCGGCAGTTGCTGTCGCGTCAGCAATCTAGGTCCTCCCTGATTCTGATTATATGCTTGCGGATTCAGGGCATTGTTAGGGTTACTCCATGAAAATTTGGGATCCTTCCTCCAATTGGGATTATAATTGTTGGAATTATAATTCGGCTTGTAATTTCCAACATATTTTCCCTCTTCTATTTGTATTGGGCATTCATCCCGACTATGATTTACCTCACAGATAGTACAAACTTCCTCGACAGCAAATCCTTGTAATTCATCTTCATTTAATAAGCGTTTTATTGCTTTAGTAAGGAATGCTACCTGTGATTTCATAGTGCTGTCGGCCACATAGTCCTTGACAGCAAGTACCCGTTTACCTCCTCTTCTAGCTGTCGGAAATTGCTCCTCATTCTTGGCCAGATTTTTCAAACTTGCAATGCCTCGTCTGGATCTTTATCCAATAAAAGTCCATTTGCTGCAAAATCAATCCGAATGCGAGTTTGTAAGTTAGCAGCACTATAGAACTTAGTTACCTGATTCCAGACGAGAAATCCATGCATTGGGCAGTTCCGTAGAAGAGTAGTAAATCTGTCCCAGGCCTCGTGCATCGGCTCGTCGTCTTCCTGTTGAAAAGTAGCAATTTCGTTACGTAATTGCTCAGATAAATGCGAAGGATTAAAACGAGATAAGAATTCACGAGATAAATCTGCCCAAGTTCTAATTGAACCCGGCGTAAGTTTATTCCACCAAGTTTTAGCTCTGTCCCTCAATGAATGGGGAAATAACCGAAGCCTCAGTATCTCCGGACTAACTCCTGGTAGTCTAAACGAACCACAGATCTCCTGGAACGTCTTGAGATGCTCCCTAGCATCTTCTGTCACAGCACCACTAAACTGCCCGGCATTGTTGATCATACTAAACATGACAGGTTTAAGTTCGAAGTTGTCAACATCAATATCCGGTAGCGTGGTCTCAAGCTCTACATGATCGTTCAGCATGTAGTCATGACATGACCGTCGTCCATCTGCTGCGGGCGGGTCACCGACAGGCGGGTGGTTAGCGCCAAGGGGTGGTATGTGACCGCCGACAGGTTGGTTATGGCCCATCTTCTCTAACTGTTCCTCGAGGTATTCATTTCTGTCTAAAAGTCGGCGAAGTTGTTTCTTGAGACTGAAGGAACGTTCGATTTCCGGATCTAATGGATACTCAGGATCTTCACCTCTTTTAGATTTGCGCATAAACAAGAAAACCTCGTGAAAAGCAAGAGTTGAAAGCACAAAAGAAAAATTAAAGAAAAATAAAAATAAAAACGAAAACGAAAATAAAAATAAAAATAAAAACGAAAAGTGCAATAAAAGAAAGATGTAGTTATGTTGCCAATCCCCGGCAACGGCGCCAAAAACTTGTTGCGTGTAAAAGAGTCTATCGCAATTGTAGTGCAAGTGTACACGACGCAAGTAGTAAAGTGATACGAAGTATCGGATATCGTCTCCACAGGGATTGGGCTAATAGCTCCACCTTCATTCACTGCACGAAGTAAAGAAATAGTTTAGAAAGATGTCACGAAAATAATAAGGAAAATCGCAAATAAAATAATTGAGATATCAAGATAGAGAGAATGGGCTGGTATTGAATTGCTCAGTAGTGCAGGTATTGAATTGCTTAGGAACTCCAGTTCTGTCGTCGTGCCCGTCGCGGCAGCACCTGTCACGGCGGCTGTCCGTTGGCTGTCGCGGCAGCAGACACACCAACTCCGTACTTCAAGTTTGGCAAGAATCCCAGATCTGCCTTGGCCTATCCCTAGGTCCAAGTCTGTCGATGATCACGTCTTGATGATACCTCCCGGCATGAATCGAAGGATGAACACCGATGTGTATGAATTCTTCCTTAGCCACTTAACCTCGCCCTATCCCTAGGTACGAGATAGTTCAACTATAAACTAGAGAACTTGCTCTTATCTCTTTCGTATAGTTAACTCTCCCGATGCTAAGTAAATAGATAACCTCACAATGCTCTCCCGATGCTCTTGCAAGATATTAAAACCGAAATAAGAGAACTTGAAGTTTATTTTATTGAACTTGGAAAATCCTAAAACAAAACAACCCTTGCAACTACTTTACAAAACAACCCGTAGCCCTAGGGGGAATTTAGAACATGTCGGTGACGGGTGAACGACAGAGGGGTTTAGGTTATCGGTTATGGGGTAAGATCAGGGATATCTTTCTAGGTTAAAACCTATGCCCTTATATAAGCTTTGGGCTCAAGTATTCTAAGTTAACAAGGATTACAACTTTAATTAAAAGTAAGATTCTAATAAAGACTTAATCTCTAAGGATTCCTACTTTGCAGCCGCCATCCTTGTTTCTAGGGAATTCCTCTCCTTGAGCTTTGGCTTGACATATCTTTTGATCCGGGGCTTGGAAAAATATTTGGCTTTCACACGACAGACGAGCAGATTTTTCTCTATCTATCGAGGTCCACTTTACTTTTCCTCTTCATAAAGCTGATGTCACCTTGCTGTCACGACAGGTCCATGGCAGCTTCGTCCTCCTCGTCTGCTAGTCCAGTTCAGCTCTTCTGCTTCTCTGCCCTGCGTCTGCCTTCTTTGTCAACTATGGCAGCTACCTGCAAAATAAGCCATCTTTTAGTAGAATCCGTGCCTTTTACATATTTGTGATGTTTTACTGAAAACTAACCTAAATGCAATGCAATGATGCTTGAATGTAGCAGAAATATGGGTTAAAAGGGTGTAAATAATAGAACTTTTACACACTCAACATTTTGCACGTTCCTAGAGTCACTAAAAACCTTCTATCTGTCTCTAAGCTTGCTAGTGACAATGGTGTATTTCTGGAGTTTCATGCTCAATCTTGCTTGGTTCGTGATGTAGTTACAAATGATATGATTTTGTGAGGAGATCAAGTTGGTGGCTTGTACATGTTTCGTTCTTCTTTAGTGTCCACAAAATTCTTGGATAGTTGCTGTACTACTGATGTGGCTGCGGTTGGTGGAGAGTGTAACATGGTTGATGTGTTCAATTTGTGGCATCGTAGGCTTGGTCATCGAACCTTTGACACTTTAGTTTCTATTTGTAAAGAATGCAATGTACATATTGATTCATCAGTAAATAAAAGAGCAGATGTTTGTGTAGCATGTCAAATGGGCAAGTCTCACTTTTTTCCTTTTCCTTCTTCCAACACTGTTTACAAAGAATCGTTTGAGTTGATCTTTACAGATCATTGGGGACCAGCTTCAGTACCTTCTCAAGGTTTTGTCTACTATGTGTCGTTTGTCGATGTATTCACAAGGCACACTTGGGTTTATCTCTTGAAACACAAGTCTCAAGCTATCGTTGCCTTTCAATCTTTTCAAAAGTTGATAAAAACTCAATTGAACAAGGATATCAAAGCTCTTCAGAGTGATTGGGGAGGTGAGTTTCGTAGTCTCTCAGCTTTGTTGACTAAAGAAGGTGTTGTTCATCGAGTTACTTGTCCACATACATCACATCAGAATGGTGTTGTGGAGAGGAAGCATCGACATGTAATTGACTCAGCTTTGACTCTATTGGCTCAAGGTTCACTTCCGTTACATTTTTGGTCATATGTTGTAATCACGGCTGTCTTCTTGATCAATCGACTGCCAACCAAGGTTCTTCAAGGAGTTTCACCGTTCGAGAAATTATTTGGTCGCAAGCCTACATACAATATGCTTAAAGTGTTTGGTTGTAGATGCTTTCCATGTCTCAGGCCGTTCAACACACATAAGTTTGCCTTTCGATCACAACCTTCCACATTTTTGGGCTATAGTCCTATGCACAAAGGATATCAATGTCTAGATCCTAGTGGAATGGTTTTCATTTCCAAAAATGTGATTTTTGATGAACGTGTCTTCCCCTTTGCAGGTAAGACTGACAAAATTAATACGAGTGCCACTGTTCCAAACTTTGTGACTAGTAGTGTTCCCTTGGTCCGTGGTGTTGGTTGTTTGCTAAAGAACTCTAGGGTTGTGTCTGTTGCTTCAAGGAATGATGCGTCTACACGGTCTGATCCTTCAATACCTGCACCTGAAGCTCATTTTGTTGAGGAAGAACCAGTGTCTGTTGGAATGCATGATCCTTTGAGTGATGTTGATGCTCCAGGGTCTCCTAGTGTGCAAGGTATTGTTGCACCTGATGGATCATGTCATGTGTCACCTGCACCAACTTCTCCAGCTTTATGTGGCAGTCAGGCTCAGTCACCAGGGCATGCTACATCAGTTACATCCTCGATGGCTCATTCTCCAGATCATACTCAGTTGATAGATCATATGTCTAGTCCGATTCATGAAGATTATGCTTCTGCTCCTGAGGCACTACCTACAGATTCGATCATTAAGGTACTTGTGGCTCCTAGTGCTCTTGATAATATCCATCCTATGACTACTCGAAGTAAAGCAGGGGTATTTAAGCCCAAAATATACCTTGCTGCTGCAGACGCTGTACCATTCTCGATACAAGAAGCTCTTAGTGATCCTAAATTGAAAGAGGTCGTTGATGCAGGATACAATGCCCTTGAAAGGAATGGTACGTGGAGACTTGTTGAGCTACCTGAAGGACGGTCATTAGTTGGGTGCAAATGGATCTTCAGGATTAAGAAGAATGCAGATGGAACTGTTGCTCGATATAAAGCTAGGCTGGTGGCTCATGGTTTTAATCAAGTCCCAGGGCAAGATTTTCATGACACATTTAGCCCAGTTGTAAAATCTACATCAGTTAATGTTGTGCTGGCATTAGTTGTGTCGAATCAGTGGAGTTTGAGGCAAATTGACATCGATAACGCTTTTTTAAATGGAGGATTGAATGAAGATGTGTTCATGAGATAGCCCCTGGCTTTGAAACAACAACTGGTGATGGCACACAGTTGGTTTGTAAGCTTGAAAAAGCCTTGTATGGTCTGAGGCAAGCACCAAGAAATTGGTATACAAGGTTGAAAGATTTTTTTATTTCCATTGGGTTCAGGAGGTGACTCATTGTTTGTTCGAAGTGACTCAAATGTGTTTACATATATCTTAGTATATGTAGACGATATCATTGTTACAGGTAGCTCAGAATTAAGTGTATCCACTGTAATTGATCTACTAGGGAAGGAATTTTCTCTTGATGATCTTAGACAGCTCAATTATTTCTTAGGCATTGAAGTTCAAAGATGTAATGGTTGCTTGTTCTTGAGTCAACGAAAATATGCTCAGGAGCTTCTTGAGAAGACAAAAATGGATGGTGCCAATACAGCCACTACACCAATGCTTGCCTCAGCAAAGTTGCACTATAAGAAAATGCATTTTTAGTGATATTGAAAATAGTCACAAAAAGTGTTAAATTTAGTCACTGAAATTTACAGTGACTATTTTTCTGAGTCGTCACCAGTCGTCACTAATAACTCCGTCACTATTATATTAGTGACAACTTTCATGTATTTTGTCACAATAGTTATATTTTTTATGACCACACTATTTGACACAAATGATTATTAATAGTGACAAAATTTAGACACTAATGTTATTCTTACTAGTGACAAACATTCTATCACAAATACATATTTAAATAGTGTCTAAAATTTGTGGTCACTGTCAATAATAAAAAATAATTATATTTTTAGTTGTAACCATTTTATTTAGGGTCTAAACTAATAACTAGTTGTCCTTGAAATTTAATGTAACCATTTTATTTAGGGTCTAAACTAATAACTAGTTGTCCTTGAAATTTAATGGAGCTTTAGCATTTTAGTCAATAATTAGACGATGTAGCATATTCAAATATCAATTTTTAGTAAATAAATGCAATGTCTGGCTTCAAAAAAGATCGAACCTGGAACCTTTATGGAGAGAGTGCAATAATTATCCACTAGGCTAGGCAAGAAATTTAATACTATTTTGAAAGAAAAATAATATCTAGGTTTAATTGTAATTGAAATTAATTTTATTTATTTTTGAAATATTTATTAATCATAACACTAATTATTATAATAATAATTTAACTAATTTTTCTATGGTTTCTTATACGAAGTACGTATGTTAAAAAACTAGTTAGATTTTTTTGAAGAAAAAACTAATCAAAATGGAATATATCTTTTAAAATTTTCAATACGCGTCGCTGCATGTGGGTGTCGTGCGTAGCAGCGATGTTATGGTCGATTTGGTTAGCGCGGAATGAGATGGTTTTCAATAAGAAATTTTTACCGGTTGAAGAGGTGTGCTTTTTGATTAAATTGCGCTCGTTTTATTGGATGTGGACCTTAAGGAATGATCTGTGCATTGGCGAGGCGATGTGGTGGGAATGTCCGAGTCTTTTTTCTGAGCCATCACATTCGCGATCAGCACGGCTTGGTATTTGTTGGGAACCACCATCGCGGGGGACTTTGAAGTTCTCGGTGGATGGTTCTGCACGTGGTAAGCCGGGTCCTGCAGGCTATGGGGGCGTGTTACGCGATGTGCATGGGAGCATTTTGGCGTTATTTTCTGGTCCTCTTGGTTGTATTGACTCAAATGAAGCTGAACTACGAGCGATTGCTTTCGCATTGTCGTACTTTCGGAAGTCGACGTGGGCAGCGCTTCGTTTGGTAGTAGAGTCGGATTCCATGGTTGCTATTAGTTGGGTGTTACATATGGACAAACGGCCATGGTGGTTTTGGGAGGTATTTCGCGAGATTGATAGTTGCTGCTCCTCTCTACTTTCGGTATGCTTTTCTCATATTTTCCGTGAGGCGAATAGTTTAGCGGACGCCTTGGCAAAGGAGGGGGTAACGCGGATTTCACTGTTTTGTGCTTGTTAATGTTAGTTTACTTTGGTGTTGGTTTCGTTAGAGGTTTTGTTGGACTCTTGTTTTACCACATACGGTTTGTACTCTTTTCCTCCGTTAGGTTTTAGGGAGGTTTTTAACGAGGCGACCGTTGTGGCTATTTGGTTGTATATTGCATCTTAATATACGACATCATTGAGCAAAAAAAAATTCTATCATATATTATGCTAAAACCACATAGTAGTCTTTGTACTCTAATTTGGTCACTTTAAGTTTCTATACTTTTTAAATTTTGAATTTTCAATCTTGACATGAATTGTAGTATTTAAATATGTTAAGTAAAATTTTCTTTTTTGCTAATTTGTTATACATATGTTGTTTATTTAATTTTTGTTCTTTAATTTGATCATTTTTAGTCCTTCTAATTTAGTCATATTGTCGGTGTCCCGTTATTATTAGGATTAAAATTTTAAAATTTGAAAAATATAGGGACTAAAGTTGATCAAAATAGATTGACTAAAACAACAATTTACACATAGTATAGTCTATAGAAATATTTTACCTTTTGACAAACTAGTTTATGATAACTTTAATTTTTATGATTATAAGAATAAATTTATCATTGCGACAATGTCTAATTTGTCATTACTTTTATTTTTTTATTGGTGACAAAATTTCTCACAACAAAAAGTGAAACTTTAAGTGACAAGTAATTTTATTGTAACAACAAATATCAAATAATAGTGACCACTTCACATATCGTCACTATCATGTGTCAAAGTTTTATTGACAATGAACTTTGTGTCACAATTGTATACTTATGATGAGAATTCATTTGTGAAAATGTAATCGTCACAATTACTACTGTTACAGTGACCAAATAAAAATATGTCACAATTACTTATACTAATAGTGTCGCACAAAAAAATTGTCACAAAAAGTTAATATTTGTGACAAAATTATTCCTAGTCACTATCAATTTGTCACTAAAAACATATATTGTTGTAGTGCTGAGTGAAGATGAGAGCAATCCTATTGAAGATGCTATTGGCTATAGAAGTGTTGTGGGAGCTCTACTCTATCTGTGTCATACAAGGCCAGACATCACTTTCAGTGTGCATAGGGTTGCTCAGTACATGCATCGACCTTGTGAGGGTCATCTTGTGGCCGTCAAAAGGATTTTGACAGAAGATCCACTACAGGCAATTGCGTATATCTGGGTAACAACCTTCTCACGTGGAATTCAAAGAAACAAAAGGTGGTTTCACGTTCGACAATGGAGGCTGAATATCGTAGCATTGCTGATACTACCTCAGAGGTGACTTGGATTCAGGCTTTGCTAGCAGACATGGGAGTTGTCCAGAAATAGGTTCCTGTGATATGGAGTGACAACACAAGTGCAATATCGTTAAGTATGAATCCAGTGTTCCATGCACAGTCCAAACATGTGGACTTAGATGTTCATTTTGTGAGGGAGAAGATTGCTGATGGATGTCTTCGAGTGAACTACGTCCCTGCCATGCATCAAATAGCAGATGGGTTCACCAAACCCTTAACAAGTTCCTATTTTGAAACGTTTCGAGAAAAACTCAATGTTATGTCATTTAGTCATCTTTGTCAGTTAGAAGGAGAGAAAAAGTAAGGGAAATGTTAAGCTTCTAGAAATATCTAAGTTGGTTAGCCAAGCTAAGTTGGTTAGCCAGAATAGTTTAGTTGTTAAAGGTTGTTGATTAGCTGTTATGCAGTTAGAGTTTCTGCATATTAGCTTCTATAAATTGTACATTGCAGCTGATGAATAAGATGATTATCTCGAGTATTCAATTCTTTTACTTTGTTTCTTTTCTTCATTTCAACACTTCTAACTCAATTCCATCAAGAACTTTATCAATTAACTCCACATAACAGTAGCTAACATCAAAGAACTCAAACAACCAAGATTCTTCCAAAATCCTCAATAACACCAAACCTAAATGAACCAGCTGAATTAATTACGAGATTAAACACAATAAATTGTCGTTAGATTATCAACAACCATTAAGATTATATTAAAATCAATAGAAACACTTAGGTTTAATCAAAGAAATCATAATCCACCATTGAATTAGCCAAAAATCCAATTTATTCAATTAAATCCATTTTAATTCCAAAAGCCATTAAAAACACTAGATTAGAGACACAAAACATGTGGAATATCAATAAGAAACCTTATCTCACCTTGCTAGATGGAAATTCAACTTGAAGATGAGCTCCCCTCTGGTAGTTGACGTTAAAAATGGAGAAAAAGATGAAAAAAATATTAAAAACACAGGTTTTGACAGTGTTTAGAAATCAATGGAGAAGAAATTAAAGTAGAAAAGGATTGGAAATCAAGAATTTCTTCGAAGATATTTGGAAGAAAATAAGAGAAAGTAGAGAAAATCTTAGAAAACTATTCTTCCAATAAAAAAAGCAACCGTCGTTGTTTTTGGTAAAATAAGAGAGAAATTGAAAATAAAACACAAAAGAGTTTATTTTTTCCTTAAGGATTCTTAGCTTGTGTCTTTTTAATTTAGTCATCAATTCCATTGATGAAACCTTTATAAAATAGTCTCCTTTCTAATTAAAACTCAAATTAACTTAATTAAAAGCCTTCAGAATAAAAATCACATTATTTAATAAAACTATTAAATAGTTATAAAATATTTTCATAATAAATTATCCAAGTTCAATATATTAAAAATCTAATTAATTACCCCGTTAATCAATTAGTCAATTCTATCAGTTAATCCCAAACCGATCTGAATCAAATACTCAAAACTACTAACCCAGTTTTTGGGATGTAAAACTCTCCCCCACTAAAAAGAAATTTCATCCCCAAAATCACCTAAGAGAAACATATGTGGATATTGCATTCTCATCTCATGCTTCGTCTCCGAAGTTGCTTTATTTGAACCTTGGTTATGCCATAATACCTTTACCAACTCAATGATTTTTCCGTATAACGCCTTAGTACTATTATCTAGGATTACAATTGGCTCTTCATCATAAGATAGATTCAGATGAATCTCAATCTCCTTGGCACAAAATGAGAAGGATTTGATCAATACCTTCGCAATATGGACACATTAAACACGTTGATAAGTGTGAAAAAGTACTATATTTTGTACCCTTTTTACTTAGATTATTGTTTAGACCTAGGCTCATTTAGTTGCATTTTTAGTTGTTCATGCATAAATTCATAGTTCTTCTGTTTATTGGGCTTGACCTTGTATTTTTCTATTTTTGTGGAGAAATCGCTGATGTTTTTGCTCTCTTTGCGTAGGACGAATTGCCGAGCCAGTTGTCGAGCGATTGTCAGGGAAAGTCAGAGATACAAATCAGATTTTTCAAGCCTTATCCTTATCCTTACCACATTGGATAAAGCCCATATTTAAATTCAAGAGCTGCTACAAATAAAGATAAAGAGATTATCCCCTCAAATTCAAAATTCAAATGGAGATTTCCCCTCTATATAAGTGGATCACATCTTTAACATCAAAGGGAAGAGGAGGATTGGATCAAGAGTGGAGATCGAATCAAAGGTAGGATCAGATCAAGGAGGAGTTTGACTTCGCCAGATTATTTTTTTATCTTTAGGTTAAACCATAGTCTGGGTTTTTATCTTTGTTGATTTCTTCTAACCCAACCATGAACTAAATTAATTGGCTTGAGTTATTGGGTTTATGATTTTTGTGAAGGAATGAATTACTTTGATTTGTAATTCAATATCTGGTGTTTGTCCAATTCTTGGCTTGTTATTATAATTTCAAGTGAGCTTGGGAAAGAAACTTGAATGAATCCATTTATCTAGACCTGGGATAGCTAGATTCACGAAATCAATTGGATACAGTTTCCATTGAAACAACCGTTGGTAGAAACTAATCCACCTTAGGGATAAGGAGTGAATTTCAATGACTAAGAAGAGTTTATTAATAGATGATGTCCACCTAACGTTAACATGTGAGTGTATTATCGAGGTTTGCACAGTCATCATTTCTTCAGTTGGGGATAACTCGAAGGCATCAAAGACCACTCTATCGAACATCGAAGAGTAATTAATTGCCACAACAATTATGCTGACAACTGCATCATTACGCTAAATAACCCAACATACTCTCTCAACGCTGTTTCTTCTTCCATTTGTCAATTTCCTTTGAACTTAGTATTTTAGTTTAATTTACTAGTTTATTATCACTCTCCACCACCATCAACTTATTTCCTTTACAATGCTATAACTTAAGCAAAGTGGCCCAAACTAATCCCTATGGAGATGATACTTGATACCTATGACTTTATTATTGCGACGTGTATACTGGCACCATTGTGTACCACTTAAATCACGCGACACATGTCATGTATACGCTCGAGCTCATTCGGTAATTTGAGTCGATATGCAATCGATCATATTCTCTCAATCATCTCATACGGTCCTATGAATCTCATACAAAGCTTGCCCTTACGACCAAAATTCAAAACCTTTTTCCAAGGTGAAACTTTGAGGAAAACCTTATCACCCACCTCATATTCAATCTCACGACATTTCAAGTCCGCATACAAATACTGTCTATCTGAAGTTGCTTTCCACTAACCACAAATGAATTTAACTGTCCACGAACCAACCACTACATATTTCTCCCCCACTTTAACCCAGAAAAATGTGTTCTACATCTCCGCCCAGAAAGAGCACCAAATAGTGTCATTTGAATGCTCGTTTGGAATATATTATTATAGACAAACTCCACCAACGAAAAATGCTTCTCACAAGAGCCTTCAACTTCCATGATACACCTATGCAACAAATCTTCGAGTATCTGTATCACTCGTTTCGACTGTCTATCAGCCTGAGAATGATATGTCGTATTGAAATTAAATTTCATACCCAAAGCCTTATGATAAGTTCTCAAATGTGACATACTTCATTTGCTATTTTTCTAGTTATTAGGACTTCTTGCTGCTTAATACATGCCGTTTTTATGATATTTTGTGCAGGGACCCAATTCTGGAAATAGCAGTGAAAAGAGGGCATTTCTGTAGTTTTATTATTATTCTGTCATGACTGGCATCGTGGGCACGACACTGGGCACGACGCATCTGACGTGGCAGTGACGTGGCAACCTCTAGAAGATCATGGAATTTTCCGAGAGAATATCCGATCAGATTATCAGTTCTATCCAATTGGTTTTATTTTTAATTTTAAAAACATTTGAATTTGATTTGTTATTTTCCTATCTCTTATCCTTGTAATCTAAGCCTATAAATACCAACATTTGGCGAAGGCTTAAGGGCATCTTAGCTTTGAGTATTTTTATCTTTTCCTTTGTAAACATTTTATAGCTTTAATTCAAGTTCTTTTCCTTTATTTTCTTGTTTCGTTTGTTTTATGCCATTTAATTACTTTTCTGAAATCAAGTTAAGTATGATAATCAATATCATGCTTAGCTAAATCTTTTAAGCCAAGAACCAGCCAAGTCAATTCGATTCGTGAGAACTGAACTTTGCTTAAATTCTTTTGGGAAATCATTTTTATCTTTCTGCTTAGATAGTTTGGCAATTGGCCTTACTAAAAGTTTTTAACCGTTTTTCAAATCAAAAAGGGCCCGTTGGTCTGAAATCGCTTAAAAACAGATTTGGGAGGAAGGATCGGCCTGTGGCAATTTCGACTTCCTATGAACACTCTTAGCGGCGGTCCGCTAAGGAAAGATAAAATCATAAGCGATTCTTTTTAGACAATTTCTGAGTCGGGTTTTTCCTGATTTTAATCTAAATATTTTAACGGCGATAGACGTGGTTGATTTATTTAAGAACCATCTTTCAGAGATAGACTTGGGAGGATTGGTTACTCGAGAGAGAAACAAGTTACGACGGGTTGGGCCTCGTAGACTGTAACCGAAATGATCCTTGAAATAAAAATCTATTTCAGTGATCGAAAGAATTGAAGGAACTAGTTTGAGGCTATTTTGGATTCTTGGATTTTCTTTATTATTATCCGCACTTTATTTATTTTCTTGCTCAACATTTCGAACACCCCCTTTCCTTTTAACGCCTACTTGCAGAATTCCTGGACAAAAAGGCTAACAGGATCAAGTCATTAAACTGAAAAATCTCCCTGTGGATCGACCCTCTTCCTTACTACATGATTTATTTATCATTTACTTAGGAGAGTCTTTATTTTGACCGGTTAAACGACGACTTGTCAAATTTGGTGCCGTTTCTGGGGAGGTTTACTTTAAGCATTTTTGACTAATTTTGTTTTTTTTATGACCAGGAAAAACCCGGGTACTTTAGCTCCATACAACCCGGAAATCGAAGCAAGCGCTCGTAGAACTCACGGCGAAACACTTCGACGAAAGAAACAACAACAAATCACATGACAATCCGATCAGGAATCCATTTCCGAAACTACACCAGTCGAAGAAACTACAAAAGAACCAGAACCGATGGCGGACCAAACGATTCAACAACTAAATGTCACCCCTACTGTGCAACAACCACTCTGTATCACTTTTCCTCAAGGCGATACTCCCTTGCAGCTCAAAACAGGATTAATCCACCTACTCCCCACTTTTAATGGCCTATTTTCTGAAAGCCCATATAAGCATCTTGCTGAATTTCATATGGTGTGCAGCAGCATGAAACCACAAGGGGTCTCAGAGGACCAAATAAAACTAAGGGCTTTTTCTTTTTCCTTAGCCAGAACGACTAAAGAGTGGTTATTTTATTTACCTCCAAATTCGATTAATACATGGCCTGACCTCTCTCATGTTTTTCTTGACAGATATTTCCCTGCGGCAAAAGCGACAGAAGTTAGGCGAAACATATTGGGAATCCAACAAATGCATGATGAATCCCTAAACGAATATTGGGAGAGATTCAAAAAGCTGTGTGCAAGTTGTCCGCAACATGGCTTATCCGAGCAAACACTCATTCAATACCTATATGAAGAAATGTTACCAATGGACAAAAAGATAGTAGACGCAGCAAGCGGTGGCGCGCTCGTTAACATGACCCCTACTGCAGCGAGAACATTAATCTCCACAATGGCTGCTAATTCGCAGCCATTTGGTTCTGCAAGTGAACCCAGCCGTCGGGTTCAAACAGTAAGCACAATTTCATTAGAAAATAAAATAGACAATTTGACTAATATTGTGCATTCTCTTGTTTCAGGGGAGATGGGAGCTACTAAGGTGTGCGGAATATGCACTATACTAGATCATGCAACCGATTTATGGCCACTGTTGCGGGATACGTGTGGTGCCCAAGTTAACATCGTGCACAACTTTCTCGGACCTCCCCAAAGACCCTATAATCCACAAAGCAACACGTTCAACCCCGGTTGGAGAGATCATCATAACCTTAGCTATGGTAATAGGAATCCAAATTTCCAAACTAGACAACAACCTCCCTACCAAAATCAAGCTCCCCAGGAATCTTCCCTTGAATCTATTGTTGAGAGGTTAGCAATTTCGCAGGAAAAGTTCCAAACCCAAACACAATCTCACCTTCAGGAACTAGATAAACAAGTTAGCCAATTATCTCAAACAATAAGGTGTCTAGAATACCAAGGAAAATTGCCATCACAAACCGAAATCAATCCAAGGGAAAATGTGAGCGAAATCACTATGCATAGCGGAACCGTGATAACACCTGAACCACCAAAGAAGGATGAGAAAAAATCTGACGGCTCTTCGGAACACCAGAACGAAAAATATCCTTCCACTACATGTAATATCAAATCCAAAATTCCTATTTCTACTTACGAACCTGTTCCACATTTTCCAGGAAGATTGGCGAAACGAGACAAAAAGGAGGAGGAGAAGGAAATAATGGAGGTGTTCAAAAAAGTGGAAATTAGCATTCCACTCTTGGATGTTATCAGGAAGGTTCCTAAATACGCAAAATTTTTGAAGGACCTGTGTACAAATCGAAAAAGGTTGTCGGGAAACGAGAGAGTCAACCTTAGCGAGAATATTTCAGCCATTTTTCAAAAGTTGTTGCCACCAAAGTTCAAGGACCAAGGTATGTTTGCGATTCCCTGTAAAATTGGAAATGTTGGGATAAAAAGAGCTATGTGCGATTTGGGTGCCTCCATCAATGTCATGCCTCTAAGTGTTAATAGAAAGATCTCAATGGATTCATTGAAGGAAACTAAGGTAACAGTACAACTGGCTGATAGATCGATTATTTCTCTCGAAGGGGTATTGGAAAACATCCTGGTTAAGGTAAACAATCTCTTCTTCCCCGCTGATTTTTACATTATTTATATGGAAAATGATCATAGCAACAATGGATCGAAAATTTTGCTTGGACGTCCCTTTTTATCAACCGTACATACGAAAATCGATGTCCGTAATGGCATTTTAACTATGGAATTCGACGGAGAGGTAGTGAAATTTGATGTGTACAAGGCTATGAAATATCCTGATTCTGTCGCAAGCCTTAATTTTGTTGATATTATAGATCCTTTGGCTAATTATTTTATCGGAACTGATTTGTTTCATGATTTTTGTAGGGAATTGGAAGATCTCAACGATGAAGACTTAGGCGAAACAATCTCTACTATTTCTTTAATTTCTGAAATACAATTAACTCTATCACAATGTAAACCTCTTCCCTCAATTTTGCAAGCACCTCAACTAGAGTTAAAACAACTCCCACCACACTGGAAATATGCATATTTGGGCGACAAGGAAACTCTACCCGTCATCATATCAAGCGAATTGTCGTCACAACAGGAAGAGGAGTTGATAGCCATGTTGAGCATCCATAAAGAGGCGATTGGATGGACATTAGTCGATATCAAAGGCTTAAGTCCTTCCACGTGTATGCATAAAATTAAAGTGGAAGAAGACGTGAAAACTATCCGAGAGGGACAACGACGATTAAACCCACCGATGATGGATGTGGCAAGACAAGAAATACAAAAAATGCTAGATGCCGACATCATCTATGCAATTTCTGATAGTAAGTGGGTTAGTCCAATTCATGTTGTGCCAAAGAAAACGGGAATAACTGTTGTCGAAAATGATGAAGAGGAAAAGATCCCAAAGAGAGTTCAAAACGGATGGAGGATGTGTATCGATTACAGGAAACTTAATTCTCAAACTCGAAAAGACCATTTCCCTTTACCGTTCATCGATCAAATGATCGAAAGACTTGCTGGAAAAACACATTATTGTTGTCTTGACGAATTTTCTGGATTTTTTCAGGTTCCTGTAGCGCCCGAGGATCAAGAAAAGACTACGTTTACTTGTCCATTTGGCACCTTTGCATATAGGCGAATGCCTTTCGGGCTCTGCAACGCTCCGGCCACTTTCCAGCGTTGCATGCTAAGCATTTTCTCCGACAACATCGAGCGAGGTATAGAGGTATTTATGGATGATTTTACCGTTTACGGTGATTCATTTTCTAAATGCCTCTCTAATCTTTCATATGTGCTTAACCGATGCATTGAGTATAATTTAGTGTTAAATTATGAGAAGTGTCATTTTAAGGTAAGTAAAGGTTTAGTTCTCGGTCATGTGGTTTCTTCTCATGGTATAGTCGTCGATAAGGCTAAAGTAGACGTTATTCGCTCAGTTCCATACCCCACTTCGGTGAGGGAAATTCGTAGTTTTCTTGGTCATGCAGGATTCTATCGACGGTTCATAAAGGACTTCTCCAAGTTGGCGCAACCGCTTTGTCGCCTACTACAAAAAAGGCGTGACATTCGATGTAGACAAAGCTTGTAGAGAATCGTTCGATGAGCTGAAATTGCGACTTATTTCCGCTCCAATTGTGCAGCCCCCAGATTGGTCGTTACCTTTCGAGATTATGTGCGATGCCTCCGATCTAAGTGTAGGCGCAGTGCTTGGGCAAATAACTAAAGACGGGCCACATGTTATCGCTTATGCCTCTAGAACTCTTGATTTAGCGCAGCGAAATTATTCGACAATGGAAAAGGAGTTTTTTGCTGTCATTTTTTCATTAGATAAGTTTCGCTCTTATTTGTTAGGAACTAAAATTCTTATTTTTTTCTGATCATGCAGCGTTGAAGTACCTGATAAAAAAAGATGCAAAACCTCGACTGATTAGATGGATACTCTTGTTATAAGAGCTTGATATACAGATCAAAGACAAAAAGGGCAGCGAGAATTTGGTGGCGGACCACCTAAGCCGCTTGACGATATCACCGATCGAACCCCCTTTGCGAGATGAATTCCCGGATGAATTGCTAATGGAAGTTAAGGTAACATTCCTTTGGTTTGCCGATATGGCGAATTTCTCAGCCACCGATAAGGTTTCTAACAATTTTTCGCGATCCGCTGTTAAACGTATTAAAAGAGATGCTAGATATTATATACGGGATGATCCATATTTGTGGAAATTGTGTTCTGATCAAATAATTCGTCGTTGCATAAGTGATAGTGAGGTAACATCTATACTGGAATTTTGTCATTCTTACGCTTGTGGCAGACATTTTGGCCCTAAACGAACTACGCACACAATCCTTGAGTGTGGTTTCTTTTGGCCTACTTTATTTAAAGAAACTTAAAATTTCTGCAAAACATGTGACAGATGCCAGCGGGTTGGGAATTTAAGCCGTCGAAGCGAAATGCCATTAAATCCAATACATATATGTGAAGTTTTCGATGTGTGGGGTCTTGACTATATGGGACCTTTTATTTCATCTTATGGGAATCTCTATATCATTTTGGCAGTTGATTACGTTTCGAAATGGGTTGAGGCGAAAGCCACCCATGAAACTGATGCAAAAACCACGACTATTTTTTTGCATGACTTTAGTTTTTCCACGTTTAGAACTCCGAGGGTGATCATTTGTGACAGAGGAACACACTTCGTTAATCGAATTGTCGAATCTTTAATGAAGAAATACGGCGTGACGCAACGTATATCAACAGCTTACCATCCGCAAACAAACGGACAAGCGGAGGTTTCAAATAGGGAAATCAAATCAATCCTAGAGAAAATCATCAAACCTAATCGAAAGGATTGGAGTTTGAAATTAGTCGATGCGTTATGGGCATACAGAACCTCTTACAAAGGACCTATCGGCATGTCACCTTACCGACTTGTCTTCGGTAAACCTTGTCGTCTTCCAGTCGAACTTGAGCATAGAGCATTTGGGCAGTTAAAGAATGTAATATGGAGATGAATGCCGTTGGCGAAACACGGAAACTTCACATTCAAGAGCTCGAGGAAATTCGCCGAAACGCTTACGATAGCGCGCAACGTTATAAAAAACAAACTAAAGCGTTTCATGACAAGCACATTTCATTTAAATCTTTTTCAATTGGACAAAAGTTCTCTTATTTAATTCGAAGTTGAATTTTTTTGCAGGAAAACTTAAGTCTAAATGGAGCAGATCATTTACCGAAGTCAACACTTTCCCTCATGAATCCATGGAAATTGAAGATAGCTCGGGTGCACAATTTAAAGTGAATGGACAGCGACTAAAACCATTCTTCGAAAGCACACCGATCGAACAAATTGAAGAAATCATCTTCGAAGAACCTAAAATCTGAACAATGAAAATGTCGAGCTTAACGACAATAAACAAAGCGCTAAATGGGAGGCAACCCATTAGTTTATTTTTCGTCAATTTTTACTTCTTTTTTATTTATTTATTTTATTTATGCTTTTTTTTTTTTGCATTTTCTTTCGTTGCCTTAATAAATTTTCCTTTCCCTCTGCAGGTTTCTTTTCGCACACAACAAGCCAAGCATACCACTCACGCTGAAGTGCACCGTTTCATTAATGAGGTGCATTTTAGCACACTCAATGAGCGGTGCACGTTAGTCCACCCTAACACCCAGTCGCAAACACCAAACCCTAACACCCTTCCCTTCCCTTTCTTTCTTTCTTTCTTTCCCGCAAACACCAAACCCCAACACCCAGCCGCAAAAACTCACCCAGCCGACTTACTCAGCCACTATGCCTCGAACGCGATAGCAAGCTCGCCGGCTTCCCCAAGAACCACCGTTGGTCATCGGCGAACGACGTCATTTTACACCGCCCCAATTCATGGCGATTAGTAGTGATTTCGAACCAACCACCACGCTCCCTCCTCGTCATGGTGGTCGTCAACGACAAACCACCAGCCCACCGACCAAGAATCCCATCCCTACGGCTCCCACCACTCCTCAGCCTCCTTCCCCGACCGTCAGCCGCCGTTCGCGTCTATCCAACAGCACCAACCATCGTTCCCCTCCCCCACGATCTCCATCACCGTCGTTCCAATCAATGCCCACGGTGGACTCATCCACACACTCTCGGCAGCGTCAATCTCAAACCCAGCAGAGGCACTCCACCACCCCGTCATTCTCCATGCACTCTGCCGAATCGGAGCAACACCCCAAGGTAAATTCCAATCCGATTTCAACCCGCCTATTACTAATGTATCATCAAACTTTTGGTTTTACAGAGGATTTCTAGGCCGATTACGGTTTCCCGGTTTCCCCGACGATCACCGTTCCTATGTGAATTCTCACCACGACGAATACTCTGCACCGTAGCAAAGCGCATCGTCATTTCCTTCTCCTCCCAGGGGTAACACAGAAAACCCAGAACGGAATAGGCATGGGCGTCACTACGCAGTTATGGCCGAGGAAGAACTCAAGGGCTTCCTCGTTTTTCCTTCTGCTCAAGTTGACCGATTTCAGGATATCCGACATCGACCTTTTCGGGTTTGCAAATTCATTCCTCAACCTACTCTTGTTAATCTTAATATCTCTGAGTCTGTCGCGAATTATTTTCATGCTATCGGTTGGACTGCTTATTCTGAGATAAAATGTTGAACCTTTTATGAGTTAGTTTTCGAGTTCTATTCTACTTTCTCATTTGCCGAAACTTGTTATATTACGCCTGATTCCCCTGCTGTTATTAAATTTCGACTCTGTGGTGATAACTTTTCTATGTCTGTGAATGAGTTTAATTTGGCTATGGGTTTTGTGACTAACGTCACAAACCCTGATTATCTGACATCATTATTTGAGATTCCTGTAGATTTTGATTAAAATACAGCTTACATTGAGCTCACCGGACAAACGGACATAGCATTTGACCCTCGTTCCACCAAAGCTATTATGCTTCATGATCCGGGGATACGTTACGTTCATCGTTTCCTAGCTTACAATTTTTCTGGTCGTAACGATGCCTCTGCTACTCTCAGTAAGACTGAACTGTTTTTACTTTGGTGTATGCATTCGGGAAGAAAGGTAAACTTAGGATTTTGGTTAGCCTGACAATTCAAAGTTGCAATCCGGTATAATCACCCATTAATCCTGACCCTTTCATTACTCATCTTGCATCTAGAATAGCTCCCTTTGATATTGAGAATTTTACTTACGCTTTTTCTATGGATGCTTTAGATGAGCGTTGCTTGGATTCTATGGGACCCCTTGACGGACCACCAGATGCGCCTTTCTTCAACCCACCCGGCGTATTAACTCCAAGTACGAGGAGAGTTTTCACTCGCAGAAATGCACCACCACACGCCCCTCAATCCCCTCTTCCCCACGACCAGCCTTCGCACAATGTTCCAGATTTCGCCGCGCGCCTCCACGCACTCGAAGACGACATAGCCGAAATCCTCTCTTACCTACGTCCTGGGCGTGGACGCGGACGTGGCCGCAATCATCGTTGATCACGGGGAGTTCCTTTTACCCCTTTTTGCCTTACATTTTTCAAATTCTTTTCTCTGAATTGGGGCAATTCATTTAAGTGAGGGGGAGGGTGCAAAACCACTTGTCCTATGCTTGTTTGATGTATGATCAGTTTAGACTTAACCTTTAGTATGTTTCCAATTGCCATCACTTGCTTGCTCTCCAACATGTTTAAATTTTTGAAAATGGATTTTTGATAATCATTTGCAGTTTGACATCTCTCCTTAATTGCCTTACTTGTGTTAGAATTCTCGCCTAGCTTAATCAAATTATCCCAATTTTGTAAGATTTGAGCCTTGAGCATGCATTCTTCATATTATGCTCGTTTTTTTCTTGAGAGTGTCGTCTTGAATTTTAGGAATCTAGAACTTGTGGCTTGCTTACGATTTGAGACTACACTAGAATGAGGTGCTTTAAAATGATTTAGGCATTAGGTTTTAACCTCTTCCCTCCCTTTCATTTTAATTTACCCTTTCTCATCGACTAGTGAGCCTTTGTGAGCCTTACATCCCATTCCTCTGACTTAACCATTTCAATTGATCAAATGCTAGAATCTTTATTAGACATGAAGGATATACTTTTCAAATAAGGGCATAATTTTTCCCAGAAAAAAATGAGAAAAAAAGAATAACAAAATAAAAGGAAGCAATTCCTTCGAAAAGAAGAAAACAAAAGAAAAAAAAAGAAAAACAGTTTCGAAAAAAGAAGAAGAGAAAAACATGTGTTTTCCTGCCCATTTTTAATTCCTCTTTTGTCTTCACTGCTTATTGTTTGAAATATCTTGCATTGATCATCTTCTTTTGCTTTTTCTTTCCATCTTTCTATCCTTTTTCTAAACCCACATTACACCTTGAACAAAAGACCTAATGAATTTTGCACCTCGATTCTATTAAAGTAGTGGGGAATTGAACTTGTTACAAGCCTATGGAAACCTTTATTCATGATTGACTTTGAGTTTTTCTGCTTCATCTTTCCCTTAAACACTTTGAGTGCTCTTGAGTGTATATTGGTAAGTATTAAGACTAGGATGAGCTAGACTAATGCTTCTTAGGTAATTAGGAGGGTGGAGGGCTGTAATGATTGTTGTTGCTTGCATGCTGTTCTTTTTCAAATATTTCTGATGCTTGTGATGGTTTGAGGATTTCATTCTTTGGTTCATGTTTTTTCGGACATACTTGAGGACAAGTATGAGATAAGTGAGGGGGGAATTTGATAAGTTCTCAAATGTGACATACTTCATTTTCTATTTTTCTAGTTATTAGGACTTCTTGCTGCTTAATACATGTCGTTTTTGTGATATTTTGTGCAGGGACCCAATTCTGGAAATAAAAGTGAAAAGAGGGCATTTTTGCAGTTTTTATTACTATTCTGTCATGACTGGCATCGTGGGCACGACACTGGGCACGACGCGTTTGACGTGGCAGCGACGTGGCAACCTCTAGAAGATCCTGGAATGTTCTGAGAGAAGACCCGATCAAATTATCAGTTCTATCCGTTTGGTTTTATTTTGAATTTTAAAAACATTTGAATTTGATTTGTTATTTTCCTATCTCTTATCCTTGTAATCTAAGCCTATAAATACCAACCTTTGGTGAAGGCTTAAGGGCATCTTAGCTTTGAGTATTTTTATCTTTTCCTTTGTAAACATTTTATAGCTTTAATTCAAGTTCTTTTCCTTTATTTTCTTGTTTCGTTTGTTTTATGCCATATAATTACTTTTCTAAAATCAAGTGAAGTATGATAATCAATATCATGCTTAGCTAAATCTTTTAAGCCAAGAACCAGCCAAGTCAATTCGATTCGTGATAATTGAACTTTGCTTAAATTCTTTTGGGAAATCATTTTTATCTTTCTGCTTAGATAGTTTGGCAAACGGCCTTACTAAGAGTTTTTAATCGTTTTTCAAATCAAAAAGGGCCCATTGGTCTGAGATCGCTTAAAAACACAGTTGGGAGGAAGGATCGGCCTGTGGCAATTCCGACTTCCTATGAACACTCTTAGCGGCGGTCTGCTAAGGAAAGATAAAATCAGAAGCGATTCTTTTTAAACAATTTCTGAGTCGGGTTTTTCATGCTATTAATCTAAATATTTTAACAGTGATAGACGTGGTTGATTTATTCAAGAACCATCTTTCGGAGATAGACTTGGGAGGATTGGTTACTCGAGAGAGAAACATGTTACGACGGGTTGGGCCTCGTAGGCTGTAACCGACATGATCCCCGAAATAAAAATCTATTTCAGTGATCGAAAGAATTGAAGAAGCTGGTTCGAGGCTATTTTGCATTCTTGAATTTTATTTATTATTATCCGCACTTTATTTATTTTCTTGCTCAACATTTCAAACACCCCCTTTCCTTTTAACGCCTACTTGCAGATATTCCTGGAAAAAAAGGCTAACTGGATCAAGTCATTAAACTGAAAAATCTCCCTGTGGATCGACCCTCTTCCTTACTACATAACTTATTTATCATTTACTTAGGAAATGCTTTATTTTGACCGGTTAAATGACGACTTGTCACCTTACATAAACTCTCCCAAAACCTAGACGTGAATCATGGATCCCTATCCGAGATAATCAACTTTGGAACCCCATGCAACCTCTCAACCTCGGCTATATACAACTTCCCCAACTTTTTCAAAGTAAAATTAGTATGCAACAACAAAATATGCGCACTTTTGGTCAATTGATCAACGATTACCCAAATGGAATGCTTGTGTGATGGCGTCAAAGGTAATCCAAAAACAAAATCCTTGATTGTAGAAGGTGCATTTTTCAAACCAAACGGCATGATCATAAAGTCATAATGTTTGTAGAGAGTCCTGAATTTAGTTTTCAACACATCCGACTCCCTTACCTTCAATTGATAGTAACCTGAGCGTAAATCAATCTTCAAGAATATGGTCACACCACTTAATTGATCATTATCAATTTGTGGTAATAGATACCTTTTCTTAATGGTAAGTTTTTTCAACTATTGGTTATATATACATATTCTCATCATACCATCCTCCTTGACGAATAACACCGGTGCACCCCATGGTGAAGCGCTCATTCGAATGAAACCATGGCCCAATAACTCATGTAATTAAGTACTCCATTCTTTCAATTCCCTCGGCGCCATAAGGTATGGTGCAATAGACAGTGGAGCCGTACCAGGGTATGTCTCAATGCTAAACTCAACTTCTCGATCCGGTGGTAAACTACGGAACTCTTCTGGAAAATCCTTAAATGTACGAATGTCCTGAACCCAGACACCCTTACTTCCTGGATTCATTGCATAGGCTATATAAGTTTCATGTCCCAAACCCAACATCTTCTCCGTCTTAATATCCAAAATAACATTGGACATGAGCCTCGTCCGTTCACCAACTACTTTAATCACATAGTTCTCACCAAATTTCAAGATTATGTTCTTCAACTCAAAATCAACTATGGCGTGAGGCTCAGAAAGCCAATCAACATCAAGGATAACATCGAACCCATAGAAGGGTAGTTCCATCAAATCCACCAGAAATACACATCCTTGGATCTCAAGCGGACATCTCCTATATAAACAGTTCACCATAACCGTTTCACCCAACAAACTTGTAACAATACCCCCCCCCCCCACATTAAGAATTTCAATGGTTATAACCAATGCATGGACATGTTCACTCAATCTATAAGAATGTGTCGAATCAGAGTCAACCAAAGAGAACAATTGAATATATAGCAATGTAAAGGTACCTGCAATCACATCGGTAGCATTGTATGCCTCACTGTGTGCACAAACTCAAGCGGGACCCCTAGTCTCTAGTTGGATAGCAACAGTGTGTGCTACAGTCCTCTAACCACTCGTTGATCTTTGAAAGTTAACCCTCTCTCGACCTCGACATCGAGCAGGATTAGTAGTAGCGACAACAATAGTACGGTGCTGACCACCATCTTCACGTCTAGGACAATCTCGAACAACGTGATCTGTAGACCTACATCCAAAACAAGCAGCTGATAGTTGCAAACACTTACCAGGATTTCGAAGTCCGCAATGCTCATACGGAGTTGGCTCAAAATCAACGATAGGATGATTGTTCTGACATCATCTATCATCGTGTCTAGCATCAAATCAGTACTTATGATCCCGTACACTCTTTGATAACTTTCTAGAATGCTTAGATGATTCGAAAACTCTCTTTCCACAATCAGTGTTCGTAGACTAAATAGGTAATTCCAAGGTCTCATCAATCTCCTTGGCCTTGTTCACTACTACATCAAATTATTCCACATCAGAAGCTAGCATATAGAATTTGATATCTTTGTTCAAACCATATCAGAAATGTTTGAACCGATCCTTTTTTGTAGCCACTACATAAAATTATTCCACACAGAAACAAATGGAATATAATTGCTGAAGTCCCTAGCAGAACTAAGGGTGTTCAAACTTTGGTTTTAACCGATTACTCGACCAAACCAAAGTTTTTTTGGGTTAATTTTAGGTTCGGTCAGTTAACGGTTAATAATTTTTCAAAATTCGGTTATCGCTTTTTATCGACAAAAGAGTATGATTTTAATAAGAAGTATCATAAAGTGCCATCACACTCCATGTCCTCATTAAAAACATCCCTACACCTAAATGGAGGAAAAGAGTACCGATGAGTATGAGATAAAGAACAAACACGAAAAACAACTGAACAAACACGAAACAAACTAAAGCAAGAAACCAAAACAAAAAACATTCACACTAGCATGCAAAACGAAGATGTTCGATCAACACCACCCTTTGCCAAAGAGTCATCCAAGCAATTCGCTTCTCGATAAAAACATGAATACTTGAGCTCAACAATAAGCCCCCTCGGATGCAATTTCCAGGCCAAAAGATGTCGTCAAGAACCAACAAAAAAATGGCCCGATGTTGCGTGTTTCCATACTATTCGATCCTCACACGTTTAACAAACAACACCATGCCAGTCTATCGACACAAAGGAAATCACGCACCACAACCAATGAATAATTCCCCCATACCTTGTTGTAGATTACCACATAACAGATCGCCCAACAAACTTGCTTGATCCGCTCCCACACACGATACATATACTCCTACTATACCACAAAAAAAAGACATCCAAGAACCGAGAAAATTCGTTCCCTCTCTCGAAGGTCAAAAACATCCGAAGAAGGCGTAAACAAATACACGAAATCATTCGTAAACCATATCTTATTCACCATACCATCACTTGATGTCTTCAATTTAGTCACCTATAAAATGACCATCGCACACCTTTGTTGTCTCAAAAAGCGTTGAACCGATTTACGCTTCGACGTCGAACCAATCCCTCTCACATTCCACGACCACAAACTCAACGCTCTTCGTAATTAGTGTCGTTCTAGTGCTTCCATCATACGCGCAATATCCTTTACAATTTATTGTTCATTTCCAATTGTTTTTGCCCCAATTAATTATCGGCTAATTTGGTTCGAAATTGGTAAATTAACCGAATTATCATAAATTTTTATATATTATATATTTTATATATTACATATATTTATTTTTGATCACTGAACTTTTAAAAATTATAAAATGATCATTAAATTTTTAATATATAATAAAATGATAATTAAACTTTATCAAATTAGCTCAAAATGATCATTAAATTTATTGAATTATTAAAAAAATAATCATTAAACTTTTCCATATTTATCAATAATTTATAACATACAATGAATCAATGACCATTTTATAATAATTCGATAAGTTTAATGGTTGTTTTATAACTTTTGAAAGTTCAGTGGCTAAAAACATCATTTTAGCATAGATTAGTGACCATTTGTATAATTTAACCAAAAAATTATAACAAGTTCCGGTTAGTTTGAGAACCGACCGAATTAACCGAACTTGTTTCGGTTCGGTTGAAAATTTTTGAAAAATTTTGGTTCGGTTAACGATTAATAGAAAAAAAATTTGATTAATGAATTTTTGGTAGTTCGGTTAGGTCGGTTAACCGAGTTGACCAATTGAGAACTCGTACGCAAAACAGCTAAAAGTTTCTAATATCCTATCGTACTTGCCGTCCTCAGCTAGCTCAATCATCTTATGCTTCTCCTTCTAGTTCGGTTAGGTCGGTTAACCGAGTTGACCAATTGAGAACTCGTACGCAAAACAAGCATAAGATGATTGAGCTAGTTGAGGACGGCAAGTACGATAGGATATTAGAAACTTTTGCCGAGAAGCTTGTGAAACAGGGGCATAGCTAAGCTTGTCCCATGGGCGCTTCCACGATTTAACGGTATAAACCTCATAATTTAACAAGTTCTATAGAAATTACAAGTGTTCTTAGAAATTTCAAAACAGAACCTGCCCACAACAGAATCTGCTTCTAGATTTTCTGCACCACCTTCACTTAAAAATTCATAACTTTTGATTTAGAGCTCAAAATCAATTACCATTTGTTGGATATCAAACAAGACTCACACATAGTTCTACACATATAAAATTCATATTCTAACTAAACATATTCAAATTTCTATGAATTTCTAAACTTACTTCTAGAACTGAGTTTTTTTTTCTGGGCAGTTTGCATATCCCTCGGTTTCAACTGATTAAAATGCTCTAATTCAATCAACAAAACCCAATAATTCCTTTAACATCCATTTTTCGCATGACCTAGCCATCCAAATATTCTAATTCACCATTTCTTCTCAATCAAACAATACTTTCACATACCAATGATCTTTATCTTAACATGAATCCCCTACATGTATGTAGTATCCAAAATACACAATTTACAACTGAAATTTATCAATTGAAGACTAAAAGGGGGAATAATCTTACCTTGTAATTGTTCTCCTTATAAACCTTGAAGAACTCTAACCACAATTTGACTAGAAATTGACTTAAAACAGCCTCCTCCCCAGCTTAGCATCAATCGACAATGGAGATTGGTGAAGAAGAAGATGAAGAACCAACCTCTCTCTTCTATTCTCAAACATGCCCTCCACTTCCTTCCCTTTCCTCAATCCATTTGTTTAGTAAGATAGACTAATTTATGACATTAGTCATCATCTTTACCAAGAGAGTGACACATGGATATTCCATTCAATTTGGGTACGTAGAATTGCCCATGCAAAATGTAACTTCTATCTCTCTTTCAAAGTTGTCACTACTTTAATTAGTACAATTTTGTCACTACTTTTCTTTCTTTTTTCAATGCAATTTCAACCAATTCTCTATTTCTCATTTAACACTAAATAACCACTTCGTTTAATTCTTGAATACTTTATCTTTCAATTTCATTAGCTAACTTATTTAATTAGCTCTTATTAAATCTTTAATAATCCAAGGTTAACTTCTTAACGTATGTGATTACCTTGTAAGACTACTAGCCTGATTTTAGGTGTATTACATGGCATTGTATGATAGGTCAGAATGGATTAAAACCAGACGAAATCTGCCATTACAGACCCTGTCGTACCGAAACAGGTGACAGCGTATCGATATGGTTGTGCTTATTAAGGCCAAGTCAATGCTGGTTAATAAGGCGTACCGATACTTCCTTGGCTGTATCAGTAGGGAAAATCAACACTAGAATTTGTTTTGTAAAAAGGTTTCGGTACGACTTCAAGACGTACCGATACATGCTCACTTGTACCGATACGATTAAAACTATACATGTACGAGTTTTGTTCACTGGAATCTGGTAATTGGTAAAATGTGCATGGCATACCGATACAACCTCTCAAGTATCGATACCGATTTAGGTAATTCGGTTATAAGCTATTGTAATAATTCTAGATAGTTACAAATTGGTCACCTGATAATGCTTGTCTTAATTGAAGGGGTAAATGGCTTCTGATCAACATGAAAGTTTACATAAACACTGATTATAAATTGAATTTCATAGTGGTAAAATTAATTCCTGTAAAGGACCTTTAAGTTGTTGAAATTACAAATTAGTCCCTTAAACTTGCAAAAGTTTAAAATTGGTTCTAAACTCAAGACAAACAATTCACATCGAACCACTGCTTCATTGTATAGACTTAGTCTTGTATTGTGTAACCCCCTCGTCCCGATCTAGCCGACAGACTGGTCCGAACGGGTTACACGGGCAAAATCGGGGCGAAACTCGCTAAGGCCTCACTCCGATTAGCAACCCTTAAAAAATTTTCATTTAATTATCTTGTCTAAATATTACATTTAGCTCTAAGCGCGAAGGAAACATCAGAAAACGATAACGAAACATCCAAGCAGATATAAGGAAACTTAAATTTACCAAGTAACTTAATTAGTCCAAATTCATGCGTACGAAGCAAGACCATTCATAAAGGATGCATAAGAACTCAACAAGAAAAGCAAACAAGCAATCGGGAATAAACATAACATCCAAGAACCTTTGAAGATGCCAAATAGCCAATTTACATGCATGTGTTTCGAAACATGCTTGCCCGTTCCAAAACACAGGCTCTAGTTTAAAAGCAAGACCAAGCCGTTTCGATACGGTCCATTCTGTTCCGGAATGGGGGTCTACAGTGACAAAAAGTTTTGGAACTTGTTCCTAAACGGGGGTTCTCAGGGGCAAATTGTATCAAAACGCGTACCGAAACGGGAGCTTACAATGTCAAATGGTATCGAAATTGCACCACCCTCGTTCCGATACGAGTATCCCTGGAGCTACAATCGTTCCGAAACTACCTCGAGCATTTCGAAACGCCTGCACACAGAGTGGCTCAAAAACAGGTTTTAGCATCCTCAAACATCCCTAAACTTGCCCCGAAAACAACCAAGATTACCAAGCATCAAACATACAAACAAACTAGAGGCAACACATCCTACAAAAGAGCATGTTTAGTCATACAAGCATGCATAACGAGACTACTTAACCATAAGAAACATGCATCAACATAAGCATCACATAAAACAAGGTTTACATCCCTTCAACACAAAAACATGAACATTCAACAACATGTAAGCTAACACAGGAGTCTAACATACGCTCCTACAACACTTAGCATCCCCATTGCCAACTATTACATTATTCAAGAAAAACCATACTTGAGCAGTAACACACGCTCTGGGGTGCCCCTTCCTTGCTTCTTGCTAACTTCCACACTAATGATTTGTATTGTCGGAAATGAGAGCGTAAGCTTGAAAGCTTAGTGAGGGAGCTCAAAAAAAATGTCGACAATGCAAGGTCTAAAGCATGGTATCCTTAAATCATCAACAAGGCATGCATTATCACAAACATAACAACATAGCCATAAAAAATTAACTTATAGAAAAAAGCGATGGTGTCTCTCAACGGCCACGGCGTCTCCGTTCGTCCTGGTCCATCAGACAGCCGAGTTTTTCCAGGTAATCAGGTGAGATTTTCTTCTGCAACAAACGTACAGGCTCGTGACTCTGGTAAGGAGAAGGATCCGGTGTCAGATGATGATGGTTGAACGGTGGTGAAGAGACAAAGACAGCGGCCGGCAAGCCGTGATCCTCCTTCGAGGGAGTATCCAAAACCGCCGGAATGGACTGTTTTCGTTAGCAACCTCAGCAAGAGGGTTCCTCGTTCGATGATCAAGGAACTGTTTGAAAACCATGGCAAGGTCAGGAGGTTGTTTATCCCTCTCAGGAATCCCAGTTTAAACGGTTCGGACCATACCTTTGCTTTTGTTGCATATGGGTCGAAAGTAGAACAACAGAGGGCCATTGATAATCTTGATGGTTTCAAAGTGGACGGAAGACTTATCCGGGTTTCGGTTGCCAAGCCTCGTGCCTCCCCCCCAGAAATCAGGCCTACCAGGCATCAACCCACAGGGGCCAATGTTCCTATCCGCTCCTACCGCGACACCCTGCTGAAAGGAGACAAGGCGGCTGATGGTGCCGATAAGCCGAAGGCCCCCGATGGTATGCCATCCGTTGTGCCTAATGCAGCAGGCCATGATGCCTCCGGAAGTGGTAAGGATACTTCAGGTAATTCAAATGCCAACTTCCAGGTTCCGGCGAAGGATTTGGATTGGTTGAACCGGTGTATGGTAGGTATTTTGAAGGCCGGTTTCGACCAAGATTTTACTCAGAGGTCCCTGAAAAATGATGACATTGACGTTATGATTGCGAGATGGGGTGTCGACAATGAATCTCACATTCTGATATTCAAATCAAAAGAAGATATGGATGCAATCTGGAACGGGAAAAGAGATGAACTTTCGTATTGGTTTTCACACATTGGCCCGCTTCTGATCCGCGGCATCCCTCACTATTTCGTTAATTTGGGGTTGCGCGGTGTTCCTCTGTGTTGCTGGCATCCTAATTTTTTTGAAGAATTAGGCAACATGTGGGGGGGTTTCGTCGGGATTGACTCTGAAACCCAGAATAAGGTGAGGCTGGATGTTGCGACAATTTGCATAAGGGTGGTCAGTACAGCCATCATCCAGGCGAGTATCTCAATATCTTCCATGGGTTTTCCGTTTCGTGTGGGCATCTCCATCGGTGATCCCCCTGTGAAATCAGAAGTTTCCAATTAGGAGATGGGCGTTGATGGTTCCGACGAGGAGTGGAACCTCCTTGACGATGATATGGTTTTTGCTGACGGTGGTTTAGAGGCAGAGGGTCGGCCTGCGGCGCCGGCGGTAGGCGTCCGGCCTGGCCAAGAAGCGGCAATTCTCTCTCCTCCTCGGGAAGACGTGCCCATCAATGCTGGAGACTCTTTGAATGTCGACTCATGTTCCAATGCGTTGCCAGGGAATGTTTCTGGTCATTTTGTTGATGAAGACAAGGTTTCAGTTGACTCTTGGGTTGACTCCCCATATCGGCAGCAACCCTTAATATCTCCTGTGGGGCCCGCCACTATTCCATCCATTCCTTTATTGAATTCCCTTGTCCCTGGGCTTAATTCTGGGCCGACGCGTGTTGAGGTTCCAAGGGGAGGTTTTCATCCTTCATCCTTGTTGGCTAATTGGCCCATTTTGATCCCCTCCCCTGTGCCGATTGTTGTGCAAAAATCTCCCTCGTGGTCAGGTGAAATTGTTCCGGATAGCTTGGATGTTGGTAATGAAATTTTGGCCGGTTCGTCTTTTCCATTTGGCCAGAATCAATTAGGCTCATCCCCTAAATCTGGGCACAGAAGTTTTTTTCGGGCAAAAACTAGGCGTTTGGTCAGACGTCTTGTGAGAGACTCTATTGATGACTTTCCCTTGCCACCATCCAATGTGGAGGAGAACGCCAATATAGAATTCGAAGACTCGGCTGCAGGGCTCGAAGCCGAATCTGTTTGGGAGTTGTGCAATCTTCTTGAAATATCATTCAAAGGTGGTAGAGAGGCTGTTATCAGGAGGGTCTATAGCTTGGAGATGGACTCCAGGTGCAGGGTCTGACTCGTTGGGCTAAGGTATGTTTTTCTTTTTCGTTTTATTCTTGAATTATTATTATTATGAATTTTAGTGCTATAACTTGGAATATTAGGGGTATTAGACGGAGGGAGAAACAAAGAGCGCTTAGAGATACTGTTAGTAGAATTAGGCCTAATCTAGCCTTTATTCAGGAAACTAAGATAGAAGAGTTAACTATTAGGGACATTAAAGCCTTTTGAAACATAGGGGATTTAGACTTTGTTTACTCTCCTGCGTCGGGTTCTGCTGGTGGTCTTCTCTGTATCTGGGATACTGACTTTTTTCAAATAGATGAGAAATTTAGTTTTCAAAGGTTTACGGCTCTAACTGGGGTAATTAAAAGCATAGGTATTCGTTGTGGTCTGGTAAACTTATATGGTCCATCGGTTGACTCGGAAAAATCGTCCTTCCTCGCGGAGCTGCTGGGTTTCCTTAAATCGAAAGATGTTCCCTGGTGCGTAGGAGGCGACTTCAATCTCTTTCTGGATCAGGAGGAGAAATTGGGTTTGACCATGAACTTACAGCTCATCGACGCTTTCCGGAATTTTGTCTCAGAAGCTGAGCTTATGGACCTACCCCTGGTTGGTGGGAAATTTACGTGGTGTAACAATCGGGATCCACCCACCTCTGTGCGCCTTGATAGGTTCTTGATCTCAGCGGATCTTAGTTTGTCTTTGCCGGGTCTTATTCAGAAGGTCCTCCCGAGATCGCTGTCGGACCACAATGCAGTTCATCTGCTGTCGGAAAAGTATAACTGGGGCCCGAAACCCTTTAAATGCTTCAACTACTGGTTGGAGATGGAGGGTTTCAAAGACTTAGTTGTGAATACAATAGAGGATCAGAGGAACAGAAGCCCTTCGGTTGGTATAGGGGGCATTCTGATAGGCACCAAATTGGTGGCGAAGGCCTGGTCTGGGGATCTCCTCAGGAACAAAAGCAAGGATTCTGTGGCCATTGCAAGGGAGATCGAATCTCTGGAATCTCAACTCCAAAGTGGTCTTACGATTCCAGGCTCGCACGCCACTCTTAGATCTCTCAGATCCCAATTGTGGGCGGCCTATCGGAAGGAAGAGAGTGAGTGGCTGCAAAAGTCACGTCTGCGGTGGTTTTCTGAGGGGGATCGAAACACCCGTTTCTTCCACTTAACAACTATGGAAAGAAGACGTAATAACCAGTTAAAACTGTTGACAGGAGAAGGGGGTGAAATCAGCAATCCATCGTCGGTGAAGAAAATTGTTAGAGAGTATTTCTTCGAAGCTTATAACACCACCACTGCCCTAGAGGTGGAGGACCTGAACCTTGGTTTTTGCAAACTAAACGATGCTCAATCCACCTCCCTCCAGGAAAGTTTCAGCGAAGAAGAAATCTGGGGGGTCCTATCCTCCTCTGACGGCAACCGTGCCCCTGGACCTGATGGCTTCAACTTGAACTTTTTTAAAAAGTTTTGGAGTAATCTTAAGGGGGAAATTCTGCAGTTTTTTGAGGACTTTTACTGGGGTCGCCCTTGGGATAAAGGTACCAATCATTCTTTCATCACCCTCATTCCCAAGATTAAAAACCCTACTTCCCTTGACGAATTCAGGCCGATAAGCCTTGTAGGAGGAATGTATAAACTTCTCTCAAAAGTCCTGGCCAAACGTCTTAGTACGGTGTTAGGTGACATCATTGGGGAGCAACAGTTCGCTTTCATTCAGGGTCGGCAAATCCTTGACTGTTCGCTGATTGCAAATGAGGTTATTGACTCAATGTCTAAGTTAGGCAGAAAGGGTATCGCTTTCAAGATTGATTTTCAAAAAGCGTATGACACGGTCAGTTGGGCTTTCTTAACCCGAGTTATGAAGGAGTGCAATTTTGGGGACAGATGGTGCGATTGGATACTTAGGTGTATCTCCACAGTCTCAATCTCAGTTTTGGTCAATGGTTCTCCCACTGAGGCCTTTGAAATTTCGCGTGGCTTAAGACAAGGTTGTTCTCTTTCCCCCCTCCTTTTTAACCTCATTGGTGAAGCCCTCAACCTGTTATTTAGGAAGGCTGTTCGCCTTAACCTATTTGCTGGGTGTAAAGTGGGAAGAGGCAGCTCGCCTCTGGAAATTTCACACCTCCAGTTTGCAGATGACCTCTTGATCTTCTGCGAGGGTGTCGAAAACCAAATTAGGAGTGTGAAACGAGTACTGCGCATTTTTGAATTAGCATCGAGTTTAAAGCTCAACCTCAAGAAGAGCCGAGTCTTTGGGATCAATATTGGGGAGGAAACGATCAGGAGTTGGGCTAGGGATATTGGGTGCTCTTTTGGTAATCTTCCCATTGATTATCTGGGCTACCTCTTGGGGCTGGCCGGAATTTGGCAGCGCTGTGGGATCCAATCCTCAGCAGAGTTACGTCTAAGCTTAACAGATGGAAATCCAAATCCTTATCTATAGGTGGTCGACTCACACTGGTGAAGTCAGTACTATACAGCCTTCCGACTTATTTTCTTTCCTTGTTTCGTTTACCGACCCAAGTCTACAACCGTCTTTGTAGTCTTATGGCCCGTTTTATCTGGGGGGGAAACGAGGACAAATCATGTATTCACTGGGTAAGCTGGGCGCAGATCTGCAAGCCTAGATTGGCTGGTGGTTTGGGAGTGTCGAATCTGGAATTGTTGAATAGAGGGCTGTTATGTAAGTGGATCATCAGATTCGGTAACGAACCGGACAGTCTATGGAAGCGGGTGATAGACGCTAAAATTCCAAACCCGTCTTCTTCGCTCCTCCCTTCTATTCCGAAGCCCCAACAAGCTTCCTGGCTATGGCGAGGGATAGCAAATGCATCTTTGGGAAATGATGGTATTAGTTCCAGGATAAAGCAGAATATTTCTTTTCAGGTTGGGGAGGGTAATGCCATCCTTTTCTGGTCCGATTGGTGGCTTGGGGATTTTTCCCTGAAGGAGAAATTTCCCCGTATCTTTGCTCTCTCTGTTATGAAATCTGGCACCATCTCTGAGTTTGGAGTCAAAGTTGACTCTGGGTGGTGTTGGTCCATCCCCTTGAGACACCCTTGTCTGGATTGGGAGGTACCCATTTGGGACTCATTCATGAACTGCCTTGAGGTTTTTAAATCTTCTTCCCCCGGAAGGGATTGGGTCTGCTGGAAGGGCTCGAGCGATGGTGCCTTCTCCTCTAGGTCTTTCAGAGAGATCATGGCTCCCTGCGAAAGCTCGAACCCGATTTGGAAAAATCAAGTCTGGATTGGTTTTGCTCCCCCCAAAGTCGAAATTCTACTCTGGAGACTCTTTTGGGGTCGTTTACCTGTTAGAGTAGAGTTGGCCAAACGGGGGGTACGAAATTTGGACAGCATCCTATGTCCCCTCTACAAGGCTTTTCTAGAATCGTGTGCGCATCTCTTTGTATCCTGTGCTGGGGTTTGGAGCGTTTGGATGAGGTTCTGTAACATGGCCGGGATCTTGGCCGTATTTCCTTATGATATTCCTAGTTTTTTCGAAGCATGGGATGGGATAGGGAGGGAAGGCAACAGGGCTTGGTTGAAGTTAGTCCCATTTGCCCTGGTGTGGTCAGTTTGGTTATTTCGGAATGATATTGTCTTTAGGCAAAAGGAGGTGGACTGGCTTCAATTGGACTTCCTGATAAAGTTCCGGCTCGCCTCGTGGTTTAAGGCAAAATTCCCGGATTCTCCGCCATCACTATCTGATCTTCTGATGGATTTTTCCCTGGTGGCTTCGTCCTTCGCTCATTCCCCTTCGCTGTCCCTCCCTGGCGGTTGGTCTCCCCCCCCCCCGTCTGGGTTCTCAAAATTAAATATGGACGCCGCCGTTTTGTCTAGAGGGATTGGTGGGATCGGTGGCTTGGTCAGGGATTCGAGTGGTGAGGTTCTCCTTGAATTCTCTGAATCCACCATTTGTGCTCCCCCTGCTATCTTAGAATTTGAAGCAATGAATCGGGGCATTAACCTCTTCCTCGTTTCCCAGTGGTCACTTAGTAGTAGACTTGTGGTCGAATCCGACTGTCAGCTCGTGGTCGATTGGTGTCTTGGGAAAGTGACTCCACCTTGTCATATTCGTGAAAGGGTCCTGAATCTTGTGGCTATAGCCCGGGCAAGAGGGATGCTCTTCCGGTGGATTCCTAGGTCGAGTACTATTGAGGCAGATAGGTTAGCCAAAAAAGGTATAGGCTAATAGGTTAGAGGATTTTTGGCTCCGTGGGTCCGAGGCTTCGATTAGGGGTCCTGATATCTTTATGGTATGATCATCCGTTTTGTCTGGTTGCTGGTTGCAGGTTTTGTTGCAGATGTACGAGGCAGCTCGTTGTGGCCCGTCTGGGTCTTGGGGATTGGCGGTCGGACTAGAGGTGTGTCTTTCTGAAGAGGTTCTCCAGGTTGACGACTGGTGCTTTGCGTTTGGAGGGTGTGTTTCTATAGCTACATTGTTGCGACCTTGGGTTTACGATTATGTCATGGACTTTCTGTCCCTTATGTATGTAATTAGCCAGATATGATGCACTCTTTTTCCTCCATTTAGGTTTAGGGAGGTTTTTTAATGAGGCTCATATCTGTGCTCGTTGTAAAGTTGGTACCATTATAAATCAAATTACCTTTAAAAAAATATAACAACATAGCCAACCTCTACAAGAATGCATGAACATGGCATCTTACCTCATGTTATGCTTAGAATAGATGTAATAGAACATCTTACCACATCAACCGCACATAAACAAGGTATATTGGCAACTATATAGCTTACTCGGATATGCGGATAGCATCCCTTGGGATTTTCGCCCAACGTACTCAATAACAACAATATTACCTTCCGGTGGGATTTCACTCATCATCGTTTTCCTTTACGGATGGGATTCCGCTCATCATCACACAAATATACTTTTCCTGTGGAATGTTACTTCACCGTACTCCACCTTGATGACTTCACATCACAAAGGCCACGCGAGAATTTGACTCTTACCGTGTGCACATTCATCCTAATGATCGATCATTTATAACCAGTAACATAACTAGTGCCAGCATACTATGCGAGAACTCACCATGATTTTACCAATCATGCAATACAACATACAAATCACCATCCTACAACGTAAGTATATCGTAACACGCATAATCGGACACTTATCACACAAGACCACATTTATGCACATTTAGCAAGAAGTACATAAAGTTGAACAGGAGATTAAGCTACCAACTTAACCCCACATTAGATTGGCCTACCAAGCACAATGTAGCACCCCAACAACATACTTTGAACCAATTTAAAACCATTGAAAACAGTCCACTCACCAATCACTCTCAAGACAAGCCGAGAATATCGATCAAGCCTCCAAATTTCCCAGAAACGAGCCCGAAGCTTCTCCAACGTTTTCCCTTGATTCTAATCAACCAAAAACAGCGTATTACACATCAGAACATCCACAAAATCATTGCCACAAATCAGATTACAATCTCAAGATCATTTCACCACATTTCCAAACCAAGAACTAACCCAAACTCTTCATTTTCGGACTTGAACACAACCCAACAATTTTCCATCGATTTCATCATCCAAAACATCACTAAACATGGTCAAAACAACACCCAAGCATAACCATATCATCAGCCCAACTTTCCCTCACAAGACTACCTCTAAAACTCAAGATTTCTACCCTTAAACTCATCCACAAATACCCAGTTCGAGATTTCAATAAAACCTCACCATTTTAACAATTGTTACACTTAAAAGAAAGACTATAACATATATAAACTTTACAAATAAAAAACTCAATGAAAAACCATTAAAGCTTCCACCTTTGATGTAAAATTTGAACACTTGAAATATTACGAAAATGGAGTTTATGAAAATCTAAAACCATGGAGATGTTAAGGACGAAGAGGAGAAGTCAAAAACATAATTAGTGTTGAGTGTGTAAAAGTCCTATTATTTACCCCATATTTAACCCATATTTCTGCTGCATTCAAGCATAATTCATTGCGTTTAGGTTAGATTTCAGTTATACATCACAAATATATAAAATGGCACAATTTCTACTGAAATTGGTTGCTTTTGCAGGTTGCTGCTATAGCAGATAGAGAAGCAGGCGCTGGGCAGTGACGCAGCAAAGCTGGAACTGGATGTGCAGACGAGGACGATGATGCTGCCATGGTCGCTACTGTGGCAGCCAAGGACGACATCAGTTTTGAGGAGAAGAAGCAAAGTGGGCCTCGACAGAAAGAGAAAATTAAGCCCGTCTGTCGTGGAATACCCTTATATTTTTCCAAGCTCTAGATCAGAATGAAGGCCAAGCCCAAGGTTCAAGGAAGAAACTCCAAGCAAGAAGGAAGGACGAATTAAAGACTTATGCTCTGAAGATTTATTCTTTAATAGAGTTTTACTTTAATTTAAACTTGTATTCTTGTCATATTAGAAAACTTGAACCCAAGGCCTATATAAAGGCATGTAATTCGACCTAGGAAAGGACATCATCTATCTCTAGCCTTCTTCCCAAAACCCTATCTGTTTTCCTTTCTCAACATGTTCTAAATTCCTCCTAGGGCCACGAGTTGTTTTGTAAAGTAGTTGCAAGGATTGCTTTTGTTTTAGGAATTTTCTGTTCAATAAAATAAACTTCAAGTTCTCTTATTCTTGTTGTTAATATCTTGCAAGAGTATCGGGAGAGCATTGTGAGGTTATCTATTTCCTTTCTCATCATTCGATTCATGCCGGGAGGTATCATCAAAGACGTGTTCATCGATAGACTTGGACCTAGGGATAGGCCGAGGCACAACAGGGATTCTTGCCAAGCTTGAAGTGCAGAGTTGTGTGATCGCTGCCGCGACTATCAACAGACTGCTGCTGCGACAGGTGCTACCGCGACAGGGACGGCGACAGAACAGATTTTCCAAGACTTAGCAATACCTACACTTCTGAGCAATTCAATACCAGCCCATTCTCTCTATCTTGATTATTTTAATCTTATTTTCTAGCTCTCTTTATTATTTTCGTGACAACAATTTAAACTATTCTTTTTACTCTCGTGCAATAATCCAAGGTGAAGCTATTAGCCCAGTCCTTATGGAGACGATATCTGATACTTCTGTATCACTTTACTACTTGCGTCGTGTACACTTGCACTACCTTGCGATAGACACTTTTACACGCAACAATAATTAGCTTGATAAAAGCACTTAAAATCGATGAGGAATTTGATGGAACAATAACTTGGGTTGGGGAGAGGGGTTTTGTCGTGGTTTTTGTTTGAAGGGGAGGAAGAAGATGACTTTCAAAAAAGGATCTTTTACTTGTTTTATTTTTCTCATTAGAAATTCCCCATTTTACCCTTAATGAAAACACAAGGCCTCTTTATTTCAAAACCAAGCAATTTTGTCAAAGGAGCGGCTATCTTCGAGAATCCATTCACAAACCTCCTATAATAACTTGCTAAGCCTAGGAAACTACAAATCTCTGTCACAGACTTTGGTTGCTTGCACTCAATAATGGCTTCTATTTTTTTTCGGATCAACTCTAATCCCCTCGGTTGATACTACATGTCCTATAAAGACTACTTCTCTGATCCAGAACTCACACTTACTCAACTTAGCGTACAACTAGTTGTCTAGTAAAGTCTGCAAAGCAAACCTCAAATGTCAGTCATGATCTTCCTCGGTATGCAAATAAACCAAAATATCACCTATGAATACAACCCAAAACTTATCTAAGTACTGATGGAAGATTCTGTTCATCAAGTCCATGAAAGCAACCAGTGCGTTTGTCAACCCAAACGACATAACCAAGAACTCATAGTGACCATACCTAGTCCTGAAAGCTTTCTTCGGTACATCAACCTCGTTTACCTTCAACTAGTAATAGCCGGACCTCAAATCAATCTTCGAAAAGACTGATGCCCCTCTCAACTAATCAAACAAATCATCGATACGCGGCAAGGGATACTTGTTTTTCACTGTCAACTGATTCAACTGTCTATAATCGATGCGCATACTCATACTACCGTCTTTCTTCCTCACAAATAATACCGTAGCGCCCCAAGGTGAAAAATTCGGACAGATAAACGTCTATCTAATAAATCTTGTAACTGAGTCTTCAACTCTTTTAGTTCTTTCGGTGCCATACGGTACGGGCCAATCGAAACAGGAGCAGAATCTAAGTATGTCTCTATAGGAAACTCTACTTCTCTGTCAGGCGGAAAACCAGACAATTCTTCCTGAAACACACTCGGAAAATCACACATTGTTCTAATATCCCGCGGTCTAACTTCGTTCATGTTCGGATTCATTACGTAGGCCAAGTACGCCTCACAACCCAACTCAACTAATCTCTGAGCCTCTAAGGCTGAAAGAACATTCGATAAGAATTTAACGTTCTCCCCTACTACCACAATCTAGTAGTCATCCGCAAGCTTCAAGTAGACTCTCTTTGTTTCAAAATCTATCCTAGCCCTATGCTCTGTAAGCCAGTCCATACCCAAAATCACATCGAGCCATAGATTGGTAACTCCATCATGTCCACTGGAAATATATGGACCTGAACCATTAACGGACATCTTCTGTACATCTTCCTAACTACTATTGTATCCCCGAAGGAACTAGTAACACTAACACCTACCTCTAGCACCTCACAAGGTATATTCAACATCTTTGCATGCTCACTCAAAATGTATAAATGCGTAGACCCGAAGTCAATCAAGGAAAGAAAACTCAGAGACTATATCAAAAAATTACCTGCAATCACACTCGTGTCGTTCTGTCCCTCTCACTGAGCATTAAACTCTAGCCTGAACTCCGCCCTCCGGATGAACCACAACTACATGAGCTACATTCCTCTGGCCATCGTTCCTTGGCTGGAAGTTACCTCGACCGCGCCCATGGCCTCTCAGGTACTTATTAGCTCTAGCAGGAGCCTAAACCTAAACTGGTGCAAACCCAGCCTAATGTGGATAATCACGCCTAAGGTGATCTCTAGCTCCACAATTCCAGCACGAATGAAAGTTTCCCCAACACTCTACGGTGTGATGCCTCCCGCACCTAGCACACTCGGGCAAACGCCCACCAGCTCTCTGGCCCCGATGGCCTCTTCTGTGGTTGCCACCCCCACGCCTGTGATCAAAATGACGCCTATTGTCCATGTGCCTCTTGGCATCACCTCTATCAAAGTCAGAAGACCTCTTCCCTGAACCAGACCCACCTGAACGTTTGGTCAAACCCAAACTGCACTCTATGTCCTTGGCCCTAGCGACCAAGACATCGAAGTCCGTGTAATCCGTAGCCAAAGTATACCTCTTCACTTCCACACTCAACCCATACCGGAAACGGTCGCATCGTTCCCTCTCATTAAGAACTAGCTCAGATGCGTACCGAGTCAATCTGACAAACCGTACCTCATACTCAATCATTGTCATGCCACCCTGAAGTAAGGCCATGAACTCTTTCTTCTTTCCATTAAGATAGAGAGGACCCAGATACTTCTTGCAAAAGGCAGACTCAAAGAACTCCAAAGTAATCTCGACATCTGCCACGCCTTTAGTAATGGTGACCCACCAAGTGTAGGCATCACCTTGAAGCAAAGAAACAACACATCCCAATCTGCATGCTCCAGTACAACCCATATGAGACAAGATATGATCAGTCTTATCTAACCAAGCCTCTGATCTCTCTGGTGTCAACCCTCGGAATTTTCTCCACCCAAACTGTGAAGCCTCTTAAGTGGAAAACCGGTGCCCTAACCCTGAGGTGGTGCCACAACTGCATGAAAAGCCCCATTTATAGCCTGAACCAACGGAGCTAGATCTATACCGGCAAGAGCTTGGCTAACCCGAGGTCCTACACCCTCAGCTCTCACCTCACCTCCCTCTTGACGAGAAGGAGAAGGAGGAGGTGGAGGAGCCTCCGCCTCTACAACCGGCTCAACTTCAGGAGCTGTTGCCCGGGGTTCCGGATGAACCACCCTAGGCCTGCCTTTAGGTCTCATCTTACGGCTAGCAAGATATCAACAACAAACAAAATAAACACACAAGGATTGAGTTAGCAAAGACAAGGGTCAAAGGTGCTCAAGTATTCCTTTACTTAAAATCTTTTCCAATAAGGTAATAGTAGCAATGGGAACTCGACAACTACGCCTCAACACAACAACCATACTAACACATGCTTTCAAACACCATGCAAGCAAGCGAATAACAAGCATACATAGCAAAATCATTCACCGCACAACATACACCGAGATAGACCAACATAACACTTCAAACTTACCTTACTTACCTACCCGAGGTCGCGGAAACCTCAGGCTCCGATACCAACAAATGTAACCCCCGTCCCAGTCTAGCCAACAGACTGGTCCGAACGGGTTACACGGGGAAAATCGGGGGGAAACCCGCTAAGGCCTCACTCCGATTAGCAACCCTTAAAAAATTTTCATTTAATTATGTTGTCTAAATATTACTTGTAGCTCTAAGCGCAAAGGCAACATCGGAAAACGATAACGAAACATCCAAGCAGACATAAGGCAACTTAAAAATTTGCCAAGTAACTTAATTAGTCCAAATTCATGCGTACGAAGCAAAACCATTCATAAAGGATGCATAAGAACTCAACAAGAAAAGAAAACAAGAAATCAGGACTAAAACGTAACATCCAAGAACCTTTGAAGATGCCAAATAGCCAATTTACATACATGCGTTTCGAACCAGGCTTGCCTGTTCCGAAACGCGGGCTCCAGTTTAAAAGCAGGACCAAGCCGTTTTGATACGGTCCACTCTGTTCTGGAACGGGGGTCTACAGTGACAAAATGTTTCGGAACTTGTTCCAAAATAGGGGTTCTCAGTGGCAAACTATATCGAAACGCGTACTGAAACGGGAGCTCACAGTGTCAAATCGTATCGAAACGTCACCACCCCGATTCCGATACGATTATCTCTGGAGCTACAACCATTCCGAAACTATCTCGAGCATTTTGAAATGCCTCCACAGAGTGACTCGAAAATAGGTTTTAGCATCCTCAAACATCCCCAAACTTTCCCCGAAAAAAACCTAGAATACCAAGCATCAAACATACAAACAAACTAAAGGCAACACACCCTACAAAAGAGCATGTTTAGTCATACAAGCATGCATAACGAGTCTACTTAACCATAAGAAACATGCATCAACATAAGCATCACATAAAACAAGGTTTACATCCCTTCAACACAAAAACATGAACGTTCAACAACATGTAAGCTAGCACATGAGTCTAACATACGCTCCTACAATACTTAGCATCCCCATTGCCAACTATTACATTATTCAAGAAAAACCATACTTGAGCAGCAACACACGCTCTGGGGTGCCCCTTCCATGCTCCTTGCTAACTTCCACACTAATGATCTGCATTGTCAGAAATGAGAGCGTAACCTTGAAAGCTTAATGAGGGAGCTCAAAAAAAAATCGACAATGTAGGGTCCAAAGCATGGTATCCATAAATCATCAACAAGGCATGCATTAACACAAACATAATAACATAGCCAACCGCTGCAAGAATGCATGAACATGGCATCTCACCTCATGTTATGCTTAGCATAGATGTAACAGAACATCTTACCACATCAACCACACATAAACAAGGTATATTGGCAAATATATAGCTTACTCGGATATGCGGATAGCATCCCTTGGGATTTTCGCCCAACGTACTCAATAACAACAATATTACCTTCCAGTTGGATTTCACTCATCACCGTTTTCTTTTACGAATGGGATTCTACTCATCATCACAAATATATACTTTCTGATGGAATGTTACTTCACCGTACCCCACGTTGATGACTTCACATCACCAAGGCCACACGCGAATTTGAATCTTACCGTGTGCACACTCATCCTAATGATCGATCATTTATACCCGGTAACATAACTAGTGCAAGCATACTATGCGAGAACTCACCATGATTTCACAAATCATACAATACAACATACAAATCACCATCATGCATCGAAAATATATCGTAACACGCATAATCGGACACTTATCACACAAGACCACATTTATGCGCATTTAGCTAGAAGTACATAAAGTTGAACAAGAAATTAAGCTACCAACTTAACCCCACATTAGATTGGCCTACCAAGCACAATCTAGCACCCCAACAACATACTTTGAACCAATTTAAAACCATTGAAAACAATCCAATCATCAAACACCCTCAAGACAAGCCGAGAATATCGATCAAGCCTCCTAATTTCTCGGAAACGAGTCTGAAGCTTCTCCAACGTTTTCCCTTGTTTCAAATCAACCAAAAACAACGTATTACACATCAGAACATCCACAAAATCACTGCCACAAATCAAATTACAATCTCAAGACCATTTCACTACATTTCCAAACCAAGAACTAACCCAAACTCTTCATTTTCGGACTTGAACACAGCCCAACAAATTTCCATCTATTTCTTCATCCAAAACATCACTAAACATGTTCAAAACAACTCCCAAGCATAACCGTACCATCAGCCCAACTTTCCCTCATAAGACTACCTCTAAAACTCAAGATTTCTACCCTTAAACTCACCCACAAATACTCATTTCGGGATTTCAATAAAATCTCGCCATTTTAACATATGTTACACTGAAAAGCAAGACTATAACATATATAAACTTTACAAATCAAAAACTCGATGAAAACTATTTAAAGCTTCCACCTTTGATGTAAAATTCGAACACTTGAAACATCACAAAAATGGAGTTTATGAAAATCTAAAACCATGAAGATGTTAAAGACGAAGATGAGAAGTCAAAAACATAATTACCTTGATAGAAACACTTGAAATGGATGAGTAATTTGATTGAACAGTAACTTGGGTTGCGGAGATGGGTTTTGTCGTGGATTTTGTTTGAAGGGGAGGAAGAAGATGTCTTTCAAAAAGGCTCTTTTACTTGTTTTATTTTTCTCATTAGAAAATCCCCATTTTACCCTTAATGAAAACACAAGGCCTCCTTAATTCAAAACCAAGCCCATTTTATTTAAACCAAGCCCAACGACCCGAACCTAATTAACTCACCTAACACCCGACCCCTAACTCGAGTGTTACATAATACGACACCAAAATAAACTTTGTGTTAATTATAACTCATTAAATCATTGAAAAGGGTTCTTTTGATAAAAAAATCATTGAACAAGGTTTAAAATACTGTATCGATTACTGTATTGAAATCCAGTGACATACTCCGACCCGGTTCCTGACCAGGCCGGGAAGGAGGTGTTACAAAATCTTATTAATTGAGTACATTAAAGTCTCATTTAATATATAGACATCCAACATATAAATATTAATAACATTTACAAAATAATTATCACAAAAAGTTTTGAATTGTTTTTTTCGGCTGAACCAAATGTATTTTTTATAGATAAATTAAGTCCAACAAAGTGAGTACAAAATTAGAAAATGTTGCCAAATAAATTGAAAGGAATAAACAAACCTCAAATAAACAAAAGATTTCGCATCAGCCATAGATATAATAAGGTATTAGCGATGATTGGTTGGCAAATTTTTGTTAGGATTATTTCTTTAGATTAGTGTAAAATCATAGGAAATTCTTGAACGGGCGACACACACCGCTGCACACCATTGATTTTTTAATGGCTCTTAAATAAAGATTAAATGCTTTACTAACATTATATTAATATTGTGAAACTTTTCACTCCTTTTAAACTTCACTTACTCGTAAAAAATCTAAACTTCAAAACTCATCTTCTCCCAAACAGCGGTGGTTGTCGCTCAGAGCACCAGTGTCGTTGTTGTCTGGTGGCTCCCAACCGTCCATTTAGGTGCCGAAAAAGAGTCATTCTTCATTTACTTTCCATTTTCCTAAACTCGAATCCAAATTCATGTTTTCATTGTTTTCTGTCAAGAACAGACTGTGAGATTGCAATAAATTGAAATAAGAAAGGATTGTCGAAGTAGAAGAAAATGGGATTGAAGAAGAGAAAAGCTCAAAGCTTGAAAATCATTGATAATGCATAAGAGAAAAATAAAGTTCAGTACTGTAAACATATACGAACAAACTACAAGACATACTAATTTCTATCCGACCCATGGCTAGTACTATTCACAAATTAAAAGGCTAACTAACTTAATTATTAACAATTAGATTGGGCTCATCTTAATCCATTACTTCGGCCGCGGATAACTTGACCCGCATTCTGCATCAGTGTTGGCCAAAACAGCATCGTGTGGCTTCCTTAGCTTAAACTGTGATTCATCCGGATTAGGCTCTTCGATCTCCAATTTGCCTTTCAGTCCTAATTTCACCGAGTCTTCTTCAATCTCTCCCTTTTCTCCACCGATCATTGTGACAACACCCCTACAGACGATCCTTGTCCCAAAGGATCAAAATCTAGAAAGTGAGAGTGGAGCATGGAGTAGTCTTCCCAAGTCACATTTTTAGGCCCCGTATTTGTCCATTACACCAGGAGCTGAGTCACGACCTTGTTGTCACGTTTGACCATTCTTTTGTCCAGGACAAAAAATAGGTACACCTTGAGCTGTCCTTTGTCGTTTACTTCTAGGAAGTCTGTTGAGATAAGTACTCTTGTCCCTACTTTCTTTTTGAGGAGGCTCACATGGAAGACGTTATGGATAATTACTAATTGCACGTCGAATACTTCAGATTTTTTATCATTATTTAAGAGTCATTAAAAATTAATAGTATGCAACAATGTATTGTGTTAGTGATGTTCAATTGTTAAAATATTAATCTAAAAATGTAAAATCATACAAAAATAGTATTTTCCTTATATGTACCTTTGCATATATGGTAGTAAAGTACGATTTTCTTTTTTGCAAAATTAATTATTAAGAATCTGCAATAAATTACTTTGTCCAAATTCAAGAAATATGTTTCTTATACTCCCGGTGTGGAATAGAAATCATATGTCCTTTTTGATGTCCCTATTTATACCACACACTAAAAAATAAGTTTAGGTTTAGTTTTGGATTAGCGTTTATGGAATTATGGGAAATGTGTCTTTTTTAGGGTTTAGAGTAAAGATTTAAAATTTAAGGTTAGGACTTACAATTAATTTTTGATTGTTTGGCACAAAAAAGGGCAAAGGATTTTCCCCCCAACATGTCTCTCTCTACTCCGTTGCATGTCTTAGCTTTTTCTTCTTAGTAATTAAAGTTTATATTAGGCAAAATAAACCTATGTTGAGTTCCCTCGTTAAAATCCTTTTCCTATTTTCATCCCTTCTTTTGCTAAATGATCCGCCATATTGTTTGATTTCTCGGTACATAAAGGATTTTCCCCTTGGAGATTTCTCGAGTCATCTCATCAATTTCATCACGGAAGTCTCACAAACGTCACAATTTTATATCATTTAATATACACCTCAGAATTTCGATTAGTTTATACCGTTAGAAAGCTAATTCAATTATCTATTCAATCATATAAGGCTTATAATTTTATCCCTTCTCGATAATTACAGTTTTTTAGTTAACTTCAGGCCAATTTTTTAGTGAGAATTATGCCAGATTACACTTAAGTTCACTTTAATGAAATATTTAGTTGATGACCATTACTAATTAATATCAGCCCTTTATACCTTTATTTCCACTGTTCTTAATCTGTTTTTACAAGTCAATATAGGTCCCTAATTAGTTCATTTAGGTCCTCTAATTAAAAGATTCCCAGAATAGTCCAAGATTCACTAATATGCCAATTAACATATCTAAGCAATCAATTTTAATTACAATTCATGCAATTCCATTATGCAAAATTCAATTTAATCCTTCCCATGTTTTTAACTTTGAATCTTTAAGGAGCTAATTTTACCAAAATGTTTTCATCAGATTTTTCCTTAATTTGGGTGATTTAATTAATGTTTTAATTAAAGAAAATGATGGTGATCAAATTAGAAAACTATATTTTGAATTTTCATAACTACTTTTCACAAATTTTCCCTCATTTTATTTTCTCTCAAATTCCTTTCAACCAAACACTTTCTCTCCAGAAAATTTACTTTGATTTTCAATTGAGATTTCAATCTCTCTTTGATTCTTAATCAATTCCTCATCAAATCCACTTGATTTCTACATTGAATTTTCAAGAAAACTTGCCCAAATCAAGGAGAAATCATCATTTAGAGGTAAGCTTGTTCTTCTCCTCTAAATACTCAGTTCTTTATTGAAATTCCCAAGTTGTCAATCCTTTATTAAAGTTTTATGAATGGTTTTAATGTTGGAAACAAGATTTTGGCTTAAAACTCAAGATTTTGGAAGAGATCTTGGAGATTTTCGTGGTAATTGATTGGGCTCTATTTTGAGATGGTTTTCTAATGTATTTTGGATGTTAAATGATGTTAGAAATGAGGTTTTATCAATCCAATCCCGAATAGGATGTTTTTCCTAAGTTTTTGCTTGTGGAAATGGTGGTTTTTGGGTGGTTTTGGTGATCTACTGTTGCTAGAGGTATAAGGCCATATTTATGTTGCTTTTTTGATGTTAATTGATGTTTATAAAAGGTTAGAATTGATAGATCTTGGCTGGGCTTTGTTTTGGGAGAGTTTGAGGGTGATTTCAGTTGTTTTTTGTAGCCGAAATGAGGTTCTTGCGTAGAGCAGCGAGTTGGGTTGTGTGGCTGGTGATTTTAATGCATGGAAGTGCATTAATCCTCTGTTCTTATGTGTTAAAAACAGGGGAAAGTGATCCGGAAGCGTTTGAGGTAGCGTTGGAGGTTTCAGACGCTTGGGAGGCTTGTCGGCTAGCATAGTGTTGGGTATCGGTGAGTGAGATCGTCTTTTCCAGCTTTGGAATGATTTTGAAAAGAGGCTTGGGAACTTAAATTTAGGCTTGAAACGCCGGTTTAAGTTTGGAAGTAAGTAAAGTGGAATTCTCTCTCAATTGTGCTATTATTGTTTTGAAAACTATCAAAATGGCTTTTGATGTGATTGATTTGACAATGTTGTTTAATTTGTTGTTTGAGCATGATTTTAAAGCATGTGAGTTGGTTGTCAAACTTGTTTTGAAGAAGGATGCATGAATTAATATTCCTTGAGAGTATGTGTTGTTAGTTTGCGTCTTAAGGCAATGTTCGACATTTTTGCCTTGAAGGTGTTGCATGCTTTAAAAACAGTGAGTGTGTTGATGATTTTAACATGATATATTGGCATAGATGATGTAAAGATTACCGAATATATTGATCGATCAATAGGATGTAGAGTGCACTATAAACTAAAATTCGTACGTGCTCTTGGGATTCGTTCCAAAGATAGAGACCAATGATGGACATTCCATTGGAGTAGGACTTGGTGAAACATCCAAGCTTTTTGGCAACAAGAGTTATTGCCATGAGATCGATGAGGGGCATACCATCGGGGCAGGACTTGATGAAATACTCAAGCTTTTGGCGAAATTAGAATCGCCATGAGAGTATGGTGTGGTGGAAGCCACCGGAAGATTATGTTCTAGACGGGTGGGTACGGTGATGGTTGATGCCACCGGAAGTGTCTAGTGAATTGTCCGCATATCTGTGTACAATAGAGTATGTAAATGCAAATATATGAGAATGTGTGTCACATGTACCAATGCTTGAAATGTTTTATGCTGTGAGGTTTGCATATGAGATAATGAAATTATGAAATGCTTTTGTGTAAACAAGCATGGGTGGCTTTGCCATGAGTTTTGCATAGGTTGTATGCATGAGATAGCTAGATGGTACATGTGGTTTTCAAATGGAGATTTGCTTATGCAAAAGAGTATTGAGTTTATGAAATGCTTTTGAGTAACAAGCATGTGTGACCTTACCATGAGTTTTGCATTGATAGTGTAACGCCCCGGTTTTGGGCTCAGAAGTTTTGGGCGTTGACCGGTTCGGTCAAAGTGCTGATCGAATATATAAGAGTGAATTTAGGAAAGCCTAGTTCGGGTTGCATTAAAAATATGGAAAAATGTTCCAAAATCATCTTTTAATATATATAAGTGAACTGTGAAATCAATTTTGGAAAATGGGGTTCGGAAGGTTGACATTTTGGCTAGTGACCAAAATGTAATTTTTGAAAGTTGCGTGACTGTTTTATAAAGGATTGAAACTTTGAATCTTTAAGGAGCTATTATTCCAAAAAGAGTTTCTCCAGATTTTTCTAAGATATTTTAAGGCTTTATTCTGATTTTAAAGTTTATGAAATGTGGAGGGAAATTATTTTACCATTTCATAACTAACTTTTCATTTTCTCTCAATTTTCCTTTTCTCTCACTTTCTCTCAACCCAAACACATTTCTCCAGATTTTCTTCTCTGATTTTGTCAATCTAAATCACTTATTTCAACTCTCTTTCGATTCCTAATCATCTTATCAACAAAACCTCTCAATTTGCAAGTTGTTTCATCAAGCTTTTTGGCTCTAAAAAGGAGAAACTCAAGTTTGGAGGTAAGAACGTCCTTCTCCTCTAAACTCTTAGTTCTTTACTGAAATTCCTAAGTTCTCAATCCTTGATTTGTGTTTTGTTAAAGGCTTTTCAATTGAAATCTTGATTTTGGCTTAAAATGCAAGATTTGGTGATTTTTGGTGAAATTTTCGTGTGATCTGTTTGGGCAGTGTTTTGAAGTGTCAAATTGATGTTAAATGAATGCTAAATTGATTAGAAGTTGAGGTTTAATTAATGCAATCCCGGATAGGTTGAATTTCCTAAGTTTTGCTTGAGTTTTTGGTTGTTTTTGGAGTGTTTTTGATGATCTGTTATACCTGGAGGTATAAGGACGTGTTTGTGATCATTTTGGATGTTAATTGATGTTTAAAAATGGTTAGAAGTGATGGATCTTGGCTGGGTTAAGTTTTGGAAGTGTTTGGAGGTGATTTCGGTTGTGTTTGGTAGCCAAATTGTTGGATTTGGGATGAGCAGCGAGTTGAGTCTTGTTGCTGGTGTTTTTAATGCATAATGATGCATTAATGCTCTGTTTTTGTGTGCTTGAAACAGGGGAGTTTGATCCGTGAGCTTTAGAGGTGTTGCGGAAGGTTTCGGATGCTTGGAGGGCTTGTTGGCTAGCCTTGTTTTGTGTCTCAGTGAGTGAAGTTGGGTTTTCAGCTTTTAAACCAAGGTTTGAAGGTTTTGGGAGCTTAGTGTAAGTCTAAACAACTTTGCTAAGCTCAAGAGTAAGTGAATGGATTTTCGCTCTTGAATTGTGTTGTGAAATTGGCTTTTAAGCAATTGTGGTTGATGATTGAAATGCATGTGTTTTGCATGGTTTAAATCTGTTTTGAAAGTATATTTTAGCATGGTTTAATGCTGGTTTTGAAAGCCATATGTGAGGGATGCTCAAGGTAAGAGATCCTTGGTTTTGTACATGGAAATTGTGGTTTTGATGCATAGTGTTGCATGTTGATCAATGGCTTTGTGTGATGCTTAAAAACAGTGAATTGATGATGGTAAATGATACTTTTTGCATATTGGTTATGCATGTGAATCATTGGACTAATGTGGTAATGGTTTTTGCATATTGGTTATGCATGTGAATCATTGGACTAATGTGGTAAGATGGTTATATTGGCAAGTGATATAAGTGGTTCTTGGTTCGTTGATCGGATATAGTTAGCCGGCTATAGGATTGGGTGCACCGTGAATTAAGTCGCCTTGGAGGTGGAGTGGTCAAGAGGGGACCGGTAAACTCCCTTCAAGTATCCTAACGAGATGGTTAAGGTCATAATGGAGGTTGATGCCCATTCGAGGACCTTGGTTAAGCAAAGGTTATATGGTGTTTAAAAGTCCATATATGGGAACCTTGTGCTTGTTGAGATCACAATGGCGGTGTTAAGTCCATGTGTGGATCTTGTGTAGGGTGTCCCGGATCTCGTTAGTGATGTTATACAACTACCAATCGGTGAATGCAAAGGTTGTATGGTGGTTAAAAGTCCATACATGGGAACCTTGTGCATGTCAAGGTTGTATGTTGTTTGAAAGTCCATACATGGGAACCTCGGGAAAGCTAAGGTTGTATGGTGTTTAAAAGTCCATACATGGGAACCTTAGGATGGTGAGGTCAAATGGTGTTTAAAAGTCCATTGGGGACCTTGGATTGGTAGTGTGTATGAAGCGTAGGGGAACAACGCTTGTGATCCGCGTATCCGATTGGATGTTGAGTTGAAAAGTGAATGTGGTTGATCACTCGAAAGCCAATATGATGTTCTTGATTATAAAGCAGCATGAAATGCTTGAAATGATGCATAATTGCATGAGAAGCATGAGATGCTTGAAAAGATGCATGGTTGCATGAAAAGTTTATAATGCTTGTGAATGCATGTTTACTAGTTAAGTTGAACAAGTGTTGATTATCATTTGGTAGATGATGCATGTGAGCATGAAATCTCTTTAATGCATTGGAGTCTTGTAGGACTTGTTTTGAAAGGCATGTGATGATGATGTTGTGGTTCATATATTGCCTTGGTTTAATGCATGTGTTGGATTGCTTGAGTAAATGGTTTTAAAGGGATCCTTGCTTGGAATGTTTTCAAGTATAGGAAAGGTATGTTGTGAAATGGAAGTGTTTTCCAAGGTTTTGATTTAACTTTGCATATGGTGTTTATGCATGGAATGGTTAAATGGTTGAAATTGCAAGTTGTGCTTTGAAAAGGTTTTCTTAGCCTGCTAAGCTAAGGGTTGGTTTTCATGTATGTGCAATGCATGGTTTTAAGCATGATGTTGAAAAAGGGTTTTCTAACTTTGCTTGGTAAACAAATCGAGTTGCTTTTCAAAGAGGTTTTAAGACTCGCTGCATTGATGGTGTTTTGGTTTTGAGCATTCCTCACTAAGCATTATGTGCTTACGCTCCTTTTTGTCCGTCAATGCAGATTCTTGAAGTTTGGACAGCGAGAAGCAAGGGATTCAAGGGGGACTCCACTTGAGATGTATGTCTCGGTTAATAGCTATAGTTAATGAAGGCAATGGGGGTAGAATCTCTCGGGTTAATGTGTATGTGTTCGTATATGTTCGGACGAGGATGTTTTAATGTTATTGTTAATGTTGCTGAATCATGATTTGGCTTTAATGAGATTGTTTTGGAAAGGTTGTGCTTAAATGGCTGCTTGTGTAGGAAGCATGCCTTTAGATTTGGGGCTTTTCATATATGATGTTATTTTGATGAATTGTTGATGCAAGTATGTCTCATTTGTGTTGAATTGCATGTTGGTAAAGTTTGGTGGCTTTTGGGGCATGATTGGATGGTCAATTGTGTGTTTGAGTGAGCAAAATGCTGCAATCTGGGCAGGGCGTTTCGGAACAGTTGACACCGTTTCGGAACGGGTGCCCTGCATAAACCCAGGCGTCCGAAACGGGTGCCACCGTTCCGGCACGGTTTGGCTACTGCCAGTCCCCCGTTGCGGTACGCGTTGCGGAACGGCCCCGTGTTTCGAAACGGGCTCTGCCTGTTTCGGAACGGGTGACCGTTGGGGGCTGACATGGGCGGTTAAATGTTTCAGAATGTTTGCATTTTGGTCCTGAAACTTGTTTGTGCAATTGTATGAGTTTGGGATGTCTGTTTGAGCTGAAATTTGGCAGAGAAGCATGAAACCTGATTAATTTTAAGTTGGTAACTTAAAATCTGATTAAGTCCTTAAAGTTTTCAGAATGTACAATTTGGTCCCTAAAGTTGTAAATTGTTCAATTGGGTCCCTGTTTGATCTCTGATGTTTGTGATCTTGGAGTATGCTGTTTGCATGATCACATCTAAGGTTAATGTGCATCTAGACAAGATTAAAAAGAAAAAAAAAGGGTCGTTAATCAAGGTTGACTTTCGGGTTGACTTTGGTTTTCCCCGTGTGACTTTCTTAATTCGGGTCAACCGTCTGGGCCGGGTAAAGTGGGTTACATTTGGTGGTATCAGAGCTGAGTTGCGAATGCTTGGGGAAAACGGTAAGTTTTTGTGATGTGTGTTTGATGTTTACCTTGATGTGTGGTTGAAAGTTGGTTGAAACACGTGTTTCTGAGCAAATTGTTGATGTTTCTGAGCATGTTGTTGATGTTTTCAAGCATGCTTTATGGTTATCAGTCTTGGTTGAGCTTATGTGGATATGTGCTAATATTGTGAGCTGGTGTTATGCATGATGAAAGTGCTATGAGTATGTTATGTTGATAATATGTTGTTGCAAGTGGATGCTGTTCGATGTAAGCATGATCAAAGTATGTTGTTTGATACACTTGATGTTGTGTTATCCATGTTGTGATGACTGTTATGTCATGTAAAGGGGAGGATTCGGGATACCCATTGCCTTATTAATATAGCTATTGTGTTATTTTGGAGTTGGAGTTTGAATCCTTGCTTAATGCTGGTCTAACTGGTTTGTTTGCTTGTTGTGATTGTTTGTTGTTGTTAGTAGTATGGCAAAGTCGATGAAAGAATGGCAGTTGGGTGAGATGGTTGCTGCCTTGGGGCAGGTTGTTAGGGCATGGAATTCACCCTTTTGTAGAGGTGTTTTGTCTCAGTCTTCTGTGCCTGGAGTTGAAGTGGTAAGGCAAGGGAAAGAAGTTGGTTCTGTGATGAAGAGTTCATCATCTGTTGTTCTGGAGGTGTTGGGAACATCTCAGGCTGTGGTAAAGGTAAAGTCAGTGGATGTGCTGGCTGTGGAATGTGTGGGTTTGCCGAAGCAGCGTTTGTTGGATTTGGGTGCTGTGGACTATCATGGTTCTACACCAGGGATGTTTGAGGCCTGGTTGGCCAGTGTGATTCTGATCTTGGATCAGGAAGGCTGTGATTATGCCTGTAAGTTGGGGAGTGTTGTTTCTCTGATGTTGGAGGATGCGTGTGCCTGGTGGACATCTGTGGCGGTGGCGTCACATATCCATGATATTGACTGGGATTTCTTTGTATCTGCTTTTTATGAAAGGTATCTTGGAGAGAAGTTTCCAAGGGTTAAGCAATGTGAAGGTGGTGCTGTTGTGGAGCAAGTGTTGTTTGAGCAAGGAGTGGAAGCTCAGCCACTGGTGTGTGACCGTTGTGAAAGGCGCCATGTTGGAGGTTGTTGGGGCGCGGGTGCTTGTTGGAATTGTGGTTCTAAAGTGCATGTTAAGCGTGATTGTCCTCATGGAGTGAAGTCAGCTTTGGTATTAGCCAAAGGGTCTCTGAAAGGTCGTGGGCGCGGCCGAGACAAGGTTCAGAGGTGGCAGAAAGAGCAGAAGGTTGTGAAGAGTTTGGGAAATGAGAATTGCTGGAAATGTGGGTCTGCTGGTCACATGAGGCGTGATTGTTTGATGTTGGCTCGGAATAGCCAAGGTTCTTTACCGCAAGGAGTTGATGGTGACCCTAGTGTGCTAGCTGGTGCTGCAGTGGTGTGGCAGGAGGATGATGATGCCGCGAGGAAGAGAGCTCGTCTGATGAAGCTTCAGGGAGGTGTTGTGTTTTCAGGTAACCTTGTTAAGTAATCTTTGCTCTAGTTACCTTAGTTTGGTTTCTATTGGTTTTTCCTTGCGTGGTAGGTTTAGTCTTGTTGCTAGCATGTTCGGGGTAATGGTAGTTGTTTGGGAACATCTTGGGTGTGAAGAAGGCTTAGTGAGAATCTTGTGGTTAATGGTTGTTGGTATGACGGAGTTAGATAAGTTAGGAGTGAGTTGGGAGGTTGTTTTTAGATGGATTCTGAGGATGTTATTGGAGGGTGTGAATTGGCATTCATGCACAGTTAAAATCATTGTTATACGCTATATTATATATTTGTTGGTCCATGCATACATGTGGCAAGACATTAGAGGTTTTGCATACATGTACATCAGGCATGGTAGGGCATGTTGGTGATCATGCATACGACGTTCACACTCGCTAGTAACTAATCGAATCTGTTAGTGTGGTGGTTGGGTTAGGTTGGATGATGGGTTTTTAGAGGTTGTTTTGGCGCTGAGTGAGAGTTAAAAGTAATATTAGGCTAGTTGCTAGAATAGCGAGGGTGGTATAGCATGTTGGTGGAAGGATAGTGCTTGATGCTTAAAGAGTTTAGTGGTTTGGTGGTGAAGAGTACCGGTTGAGGTTAGTATCGGTCAAGTGGTTTGAATAGCTGAGTGGAAGGGGTAGTTCCTTGGTGCTAGTGATGTTGCAGTTGTGTGGTTATGTTTCTAAGTGCTGAGGTAGCTTAGCATTTAAGTTGTTGTGGAAGGGTTGTGTTGGTAAGTGTTGGTTCTTAGCAACCTTTGAGGAGTTGAGGAGTTGTTATGTATGTTTAGGTTGAGCGATGTTCTGGTGAGGCAAGTGTTGTGGTCAAGCTTGTGGTGGTTAAGCAATGAAAGATTTAAGGCCAGTGTTGTTTGAAAAGATTCTTGTGAGAAGTGGTTGGCTGGTTGTGAGTATGTGAACTTCTTTTGAAGTCAGCTGGTGGTGTGTAGAACAGCTAGCGGAGTCAAGTTGGGGTTGTGATGTAAATTTTTGGAATCTGGGTGAGTAGTCCTGGTGAGTCGTTATGGTAATGTTAGCGGCAGATGTGAAGGATTATCAGCATTCGTTGAGGAGTTTGGGTAAGCAGTTGATGCTTAAAGATTTTTGCTTGATGGAAAAATCCTTGGAAGAGGTTTGAGAGTTGCAAGAGTTTTAGAAGCTGAGAGGTTTGCATAGTGGCTGATTTGGATTGGTTGGTGTCACTATGTAAACAAGTCTTGGGAGTTATGTGTTGCAGTGTTGTGTGCTGTAGGAGTTGAGGTTCTTCAGGTTGATGTTGGGGCTGTGTACAGTCCGATTATGTGAAAGGTTAAGTCGTGGCTACCTTTGAGTGTTCTGGATTTGTGAACAGCATGTGGTGGTGTTGAGTTTGGTGGAGGTTTTGTGTGGATAGTGTTCAGTGGTGGTTGAGGCTTTTGTGTTGCCTTGTGTGTTGCTCTGAGAAGTTGGGTTGTGGTTCTCTTTTCGCCGGTTGAAATTTCGAGGACGAAATTTCCTAAGGGGGGGAGAGTTGTAACGCCCCGGTTTTGGGCTCAGAAGTTTTGGGCGTTGACCGGTTCGGTCAAAGTGCTGATCGAATATATAAGAGTGAATTTAGGAAAGCCTAGTTCGGGTTGCATTAAAAATATGGAAAAAATGTTCTAAAATCATCTTTTAATATATATAAGTGAACTGTGAAATCAATTTTGGAAAATGGGGTTCGGAAGGTTGACATTTTGGCTAGTGACCAAAATGTAATTTTTGAAAGTTGCGTCACTGTTTTATAAAGGATTGAAACTTTGAATCTTTAAGGAGCTATTATTCCAAAAAGAGTTTCTCCAGATTTTTCTAAGATATTTTAAGGCTTTATTCTGATTTTAAAGTTTATGAAATGTGGAGGGAAATTATTTTACCATTTCATAACTAACTTTTCATTTTCTCTCAATTTTCCTTTTCTCTCACTTTCTCTCAACCCAAACACATTTCTCCAGATTTTCTTCTCTGATTTTGTCAATCTAAATCACTTATTTCAACTCTCTTTTGATTCCTAATCATCTTATCAACAAAACCTCTCAATTTGCAAGTTGTTTCATCAAGCTTTTTGGCTCTAAAAAGGAGAAACTCAAGTTTGGAGGTAAGAACGTCCTTCTCCTCTAAACTCTCAGTTCTTTACTGAAATTCGTAAGTTCTCAATCCTTGATTTGTGTTTTGTTAAAGGCTTTTCAATTGAAATCTTGATTTTGGCTTAAAATGCATGATTTGGTGATTTTTGGTGAAATTTTCGTGTGATCTGTTTGGGAAGTGTTTTGAAGTGTCAAATTGATGTTAAATGAATGCTAAATTGATTAGAAGTTGAGGTTTAATTAATGCAATCCCAGATAGGTTGAATTTCCTAAGTTTTGCTTGAGTTTTTTGTTGTTTTTGGAGTGTTTTTGATGATCTGTTATACCTGGAGGTATAAGGACGTGTTTGTGATCATTTTGGATGTTAATTGATGTTTAAAAATGGTTAGAAGTGATGGATCTTGGCTGGGTTAAGTTTTGGAAGTGTTTGGAGGTGATTTCGGTTGTGTTTGGTAGCCAAATTGTTGGATTTGGGATGAGCAGCGAGTTGAGTCTTGTTGCTGGTGTTTTTAATGCATAATGATGCATTAATGCTCTGTTTTTGTGTGCTTGAAACAGGGGAGTTTGATCCGTGAGCTTTAGAGGTGTTGCGGAAGGTTTCGGATGCTTGGAGGGCTTGTTGGCTAGCCTTGTTTTGTGTCTCAGTGAGTGAAGTTGGGTTTTCAGCTTTTAAACCAAGGTTTGAAGGTTTTGGGAGCTTAGTGTAAGTCTAAACAACTTTGCTAAGCTCAAGAGTAAGTGAATGGATTTTCGCTCTTGAATTGTGTTGTGAAATTGGCTTTTAAGCAATTGTGGTTGATAATTGAAATGCATGTGTTTTGCATGGTTTAAATCTGTTTTGAAAGTATATTTTAGCATGGTTTAATGCTGGTTTTGAAAGCCATATGTGAGGGATGCTCAAGGTAAGAGATCCTTGGTTTTGTACATGGAAATTGTGGTTTTGATGCATAGTGTTGCATGTTGATCAATGGCTTTGTGTGATGCTTAAAAACAGTGAATTGATGATGGTAAATGATACTTTTTGCATATTGGTTATGCATGTGAATCATTGGACTAATGTGGTAATGGTTTTTGCATATTGGTTATGCATGTGAATCATTGGACTAATGTGGTAAGATGGTTATATTGGCAAGTGATGTAAGGGGTTCTTGGTTCGTTGATCGGATATAGTTAGCCGGCTATAGGATTGGGTGCACCGTGAATTAAGTCGCCTTGGAGGTGGAGTGGTCAAGAGGGGACCGGTAAACTCCCTTCAAGTATCCTAACGAGATGGTTAAGGTCATAATGGAGGTTGATGCCCATTCGAGGACCTTGGTTAAGCAAAGGTTATATGGTGTTTAAAAGTCCATATATGGGAACCTTGTGCTTGTTGAGATCACAATGGCGGTGTTAAGTCCATGTGTGGATCTTGTGTAGGGTGTCCCGGATCTCGTTAGTGATGTTATACAACTACCAATCGGTGAATGCAAAGGTTGTATGGTGGTTAAAAGTCCATACATGGGAACCTTGTGCATGTCAAGGTTGTATGGTGTTTGAAAGTCCATACATGGGAACCTCGGGAAAGCTAAGGTTGTATGGTGTTTAAAAGTCCATACATGGGAACCTTAGGATAGTGAGGTCAAATGGTGTTTAAAAGTCCATTGGGGACCTTGGATTGGTAGTGTGTATGAAGCGTGGGGGAACAACGCTTGTGATCCGCGTATCCGATTGGATGTTGAGTTGAAAAGTGAATGTGGTTGATCACTCGAAAGCCAATATGATGTTCTTGATTATAAAGAAGCATGAAATGCTTGAAATGATGCATAATTGCATGAGAAGCATGAGATGCTTGAAAAGATGGATGGTTGCATGAAAAGTGTATAATGCTTGTGAATGCATGTTTACTTGTTAAGTTGAACAAGTGTTGATTATCATTTGGTAGATGATGCATGTGAGCATGAAATCTCTTTAATGCATTGGAGTCTTGTAGGACTTGTTTTGAAAGGCATGTGATGATGATGTTGTGGTTCATATATTGCCTTGGTTTAATGCATGTGTTGGATTGCTTGAGTAAATGGTTTTAAAGGGATCCTTGCTTGGAATGTTTTCAAGTATAGGAAAGGTATGTTGTGAAATGGAAGTGTTTTCCAAGGTTTTGATTTAACTTTGCATATGGTGTTTATGCATGGAATGGTTAAATGGTTGAAATTGCAAGTTGTGCTTTGAAAAGGTTTTCTTAGCCTGCTAAGCTAAGGGTTGGTTTTCATGTATGTGCAATGCATGGTTTTAAGCATGATGTTGAAAAAGGGTTTTCTAACTTTGCTTGGTAAACAAATCGAGTTGCTTTTCAAAGAGGTTTTAAGACTCGCTGCATTGATGGTGTTTTGGTTTTGAGCATTCCTCACTAAGCATTATGTGCTTACGCTCCTTTTTGTTCGTCAATGCAGATTCTTGAAGTTTGGACAGCGAGAAGCAAGGGATTCAAGGGGGACTCCACTTGAGATGTATGTCTCGGTTAATAGCTATAGTTAATAAAGGCAATGGGGGTAGAATCTCTCGGGTTAATGTGTATGTGTTCGTATATGTTCGGACAAGGATGTTTTAATGTTGTTGTTAATGTTGCTGAATCATGATTTGGCTTTAATGAGATTGTTTTGGAAAGGTTGTGCTTAAATGGCTGCTTGTGTAGGAAGCATGCCTTTAGATTTGGGTCTTTTCATATATGATGTTATTTTGATGAATTGTTGATGCAAGTATGTCTCATTTGTGTTGAATTGCATGTTGGTAAAGTTTGGTGGCTTTTGAGGCATGATTGGATGGTCAATTGTGTGTTTGAGTGAGCAAAATGCTGCAATCTGGGCAGGGCGTTTCGGAACAGTTGACACCGTTTCGGAACGGGTGCCCTGCATAAACCCAGGCGTCCGAAACGGGTGCCACCGTTCCGGAACGGTTTGGCTACTGCCAGTCCCCCGTTGCGGTACGCGTTGCGGAACGGCCCCGTGTTTCGAAACGGGCTCTGCCAGTTTCGGAACGGGTGACCGTTGGGGGCTGACATGGGCGGTTAAATGTTTCAGAATGTTTGCATTTTGGTCCTGAAACTTGTTTGTGCAATTGTATGAGTTTGGGATGTCCGTTTGAGCTGAAATTTGGTAGAGAAGCATGAAACCTGATTAATTTTAGGTTGGTAACTTAAAATCTGGTTAAGTCCTTCAAGTTTTCAGAATTTACAATTTGGTCCCTAAAGTTGTAAATTGTTCAATTGGGTCCTTGTTTGATCTCTGATGTTTGTGATCTTGGAGTATGCTGTTTGCATGATCACATCTAAGGTTAATGTGCATCTAGACAAGATTAAAAAGAAAAAAAAGGGTCGTTAATCAAGGTTGACTTTCGGGTTGACTTTGGTTTTCCCCGTGTGACTTTCTTAATTCGGGTCAACCGTCTGGGCCGGGTTAAGTGGGTTACAGGTAGAATGCATGAGATAGACATTTGATACATGAGATTTCAAATGGTGTTTTGTTAGAAATGGTTTTCAAGCATGAGAAAGGAAGAGTGTGGAATGGGAATGGTTTCCAAGGAAATTGGTTTAAACTTTGCACGAAGCACTATTGTATGAAATGGTTTAAGTGGAAGTTTTTGCAAGAATGTTGTTTGGGGTTGAGTTGCTTAATGCATTTGAGTTTAATGTTGATCTTATGTTAAGTAATGCTTAATTATAAGGTGTTGATGTTTTATATGAGGTTTTCAAACAATACTTGGTTTATAAAGGTGTGATTGCTTTTGAAAAGGGTTTTAAGGTTTGCTACATTGATGGTGTTTTGGTTTTGAGCATTCCTCACTAAGCATTATGTGCTTACGCTCCTTTTTGTTCATCAATGCAGATAAATGAATTTGGGACAACAAGAAGCAAGGGATTCAAGAAGAGCTCCACTTGAGAAGTATGTTTTGGTTTATAGCTATAGATAATAAAGGCAATGGGGGGAAGAGTCTTTTACGTTGATGTGTAATGAGATCGTTTATCTTGGGCAATTTTGCTTTATGGTTTGATACTTGTTGATGATCGTTTTGCGATGTTTGGATCTTCTTTTTCGTAGTTGGATATAGCCAGGTTCTTTGTTTAAAAGTACGATCATGTGTTGAATGTGATAAATGAGTAGGTGTGCTTAGTGCTTGTAATGTATCTAGCCTTTGATGCAATATGATGGTTTTAATGCTTAGCATGTTGCTTATATGTTTTGGAATTATTTTAAGTATGTTTGATGGTGTTTTATAGTGAAAAACCAGAAGTTTCGGCTGTTTTTGGGCAGGGTGTATCGAAACACCCTTAGCTGTTTCGAAACGGGTGCCTGAAATGGCCTGGGCGTTTCGGAACGGCTAGAAGTGTTTCGAAACACTTTGGCTACTGGAAGTGTCTATTTCGGAACTGGTTTTGGAACATACCCGCATATCAAAACGGTCAACACCGTTTCGATACGAGCGTTTGACACGGGTGTTTCGATACGGTTGTCAGTGTTTCGAAACTGGTGACCGTTGGACACAGATTCTGCATGCTTTACATTTTAGTCCTGAAAGTTGTATTTGCAATTGCTTGAGCTTGAGATGTCTTTTTAAGATGAAATTTGGCAGAGAGGCTTGTAATATGTTTAATTAAGGTTCGGTAAGACTAAAATCTACAAAGTCTTTATATTTTCCAAAATTTACATTTTTGTCCCTAAAAGTGTATTTCTTACAATTGAGTCCTTAAAGGTTTTTCGATCTCTGTGCTTTTCTCTTCCAAGGTTCTTGAGCATTCACATAGTCTTAATACGCATCTAGAAAAGATAAAACAATAAAAGGTCGCTAATCAAGGTTGACTTTCGGGTTGACTTTGGTTTTCCCCGTGTGATCTTCGTAGTTCGGGTCTAACGCCTAGGCCGGGCTAAGGGGGTTACATTTGTTGGTATCAGAGGTAAGTTGCGAACTTTTGGGGCAACGGTAAGTTTGGGGTAAGTCTTTATGGTAAGTGTTGGATGTTTAATCTAATGTGTGGTTGAAAGTTGGTTGAAAAATATGACTTTGAGTGAATTGTTAATGTTTTTATCAAGCTTTTTGGTTATGAATCTTCCGTGAGCTAGTGTGAACATGTATTGGTGGTATGCTGATGTTGTAAGTAGATTTTCAATAATGAAAATGTGGTGGGCGTGATGTGTTGATATTATGTTGTTGAGAGTGAATGTTGTTTGATGAGAGCATGATTGAAGTTTTGCTGATTGATATGGCGATGTTGTGATATCAATATTTATATGGATTGTTATGTCATATAAAAGGGGAATATTCGGGGTACTCATTGCCTTATTATTATTATAGCTATGTGTTAGTTTGGAGTTGGAGTCTTGAATCCTTGCTCGAAGCTGGTCTGATTGTTTTGCTTGTTTTGTTATTGTTGCCTTGTTAATAATAGCACAATGGAATCGTTGAGAGAGTGGCAACTGGTTACGATGGTTGCTGCTTTAGAGCAGGTTGTTAAAGGGTGGAATTCACCTTTTTGGTGGAGGTGTTTCGTTTCAGTCAATTGTGCTTGGAGTTGAGGTGGTAAGGAAGAATGAGAGAGTTGGTTCTGTGATGAAGGATTCGTCATCTGTGGGACATGAGAGTTTGTCAAAGCGGGGTTTGCATGATTTGGGAGCTGTGGAGTATCATGGTTCGACGCTTGAGGCGTTCGAGGCTTGGTTAGCCAGTATAATTCCGATTCTGGATCGGGAAGGGTGTGACAACACCTGTAAGCTGGGAAATGTTGTCTCGCTAATGTTGGAGGATGCTTGTGTTTGGTGGACATCGGTGTCGGTGGCAACAAATATCCGTGATATAGATTGGGAGTTCTTTGTGTCTGCCTTTAATAGAAGATACCTTGGAGATAGGTTTCCAGGGGTTAAGCAACGTGGGAGTGTGGGTTCAGTTTGTGATGGTGAGAAAAATACAAGCAAAAGAGTTGTGAGTACCGACCTTGAGAGTGGTCAGCGTAAGAGGTTACACGGCGGAAGGGTTCGCATGAACCAAGGTTTTGGTGGTGGTGCTGATGTGGGTCAAGTGCAATATGACCAAGGAGTGATAGTTCGCTTGCCGAAGTGTGATCGTTGTAGAAGGCATCATGTTGGAGTTTGTTGAGGTGTTGGAGTTTGTTGGAACTGTGGTTCTAAGGAGCATGTGAAGAGGGATTGTCCTCAAGTAGGGAGATCAGCTTCAGTGCGTGAAAAAGGGTCTCAGAAGGGTCGTGAGCGTGGCCGAGACAGAGTACAGAGGTGGCAAGAAAGGCAGGGAGGTGTGAGGTGTTTAGAGGATGGATCTTGTTGGAATTGTGGGTCCGTTGGACATGTGAGACGGAATTGTCTGAAGTTAGCTCGGGGTGGACAGGGTTCTTTGCAGCAGGGAGTCGGTGATGACCTTAAGGTGTTGGTTGATGCTGCGGCGGTACGGCCAGAGAATAGTTGTTCTGCTGGGAAGAGAGTTCGTCTGTTGGAACTCCGGGGCGATGAGGTGATTATAGGTAATTTTTCTAAGTAGTCTTTGCCCTAGTTATCTTTGTTTGGTTTCGGTTTGGATTTCTTTGTGTAGTGATTAAAGTCTTTTAACTAGCAGGTTTGGGTAGTAGCCGATGTTGTTTTTGAAAACAACTTTAGAGTGAAGAGGGTATTAGTGGAGTATTTTGTTGTTAGCAAATTGTTAGAGTGGTGGGGCTGGAAAAGTTGGAAATGAGGTAAGAGGTTGTTCTAAGGCGGATTCTGAAGATGTTATTGGTAAGTGTGAACTGACATACATGCACAGTTAAAATCATTTGTTTATATATATATTATATATATGTTGGTACATGCATACATGTGACATGACATTAGAGGTTTTGCATACATATGCACAAGCATTGATAGGGCATGTTGGAGACCATGCATACGAACGTTCACACTTGCTAATAGCTAATTGGGTTCGATAGTGTTGTGGTAGGATTAGGTTGGTTGGTTGGTCTTAAGTGTTGTTTTAGTACCAGGTGGATGCTAGAAGTAGTAGAAGGTAGTAAACAAGTTGTTAGTAGTAGTGAGTGCGATCTAGCATGTTGGTGGAAGGAATGTGTTTAGGTGCTTAAAGAGTTTAGCGGTGTGGTGATAAGAAGGTGATCGTTTGGAGTTAGAATCGTTTGAGGTGGTTTCGAATAACTGATAAGTGTTGTAGTTTCTCTGTGTTGGGTGATTGTTGTAGGATAGTGGATGTGTTTCCGGAGTGTGGAGGTATCTTGCGTTGATAGTTGCAATAAGAGGGTTTTGCTATGTAGGTGATGGTTCGTAGTAACCTTAGGGAAGTTGGAAGGAAGTTATGTCGAGAGCTTTCGATGAAGTTTGGCTTGGGATGAGTAGAAGTTTCATGGTCTCGATATGTTTGCATGTGGATGGAGTGAGTGCCATCCCGATAAGATTACTGTCATAGTCAAAGTTTGATGTGGAAAGGCAATGCAAGTTCAAAGGCCATTGTTGTTTGGCTGGGTTCTTGTGAGAAGGTGGTGGGTTAGTCGAATTTAAGTAAATATTTCCTAAGACAGTTGGGGTAAGTGAAACGATTATTGAGTTAAGGTTGGAGTCTCGTGACGTGGATTTAGGGTGTTGTGTACGTAGTGTTTGATGGGCTGTTAAGTCAGGTGATGGTAACAGAGGTGGAAGAATGTTGTCAATACATTTAGAGGTTTGAGTAAGCAGTTGTTGCTGAGGAAATTTTTGCTTGTTGTGGTAATCTTTGAAAGGATTATAGCGGTTTTGCAAGGGGTTTTAGAAGTAGAGTAGGTTGTGGGTCACATGGTGGCTGAAAAATGGATGGGTTGGTGTTACTGTGTGTGTGAGTTTTGTTGAAGGATTTATGAGGTGAGGCGGAGTATGTTGTGAAGGCTTAAGAAGTCCTTCGAGTTGTTGAGGGTTTTATACGGTTCGAAAGTGTGAAAAGTTAAGCTGAGACTAATAACCGAGTGTTATGGAAGTCTTGCACCGTAAGTAGTGGTGTTGGAATTAGGTATAGTGTAAGTTTGATTTGAGGATGTGTTGGTTTCGTGGTGTTTTGGGTTGAGGATGTTTCTGTAGTGGTTAAGTCTCATGTGTTATATTTTGTGTTGCTTTGGGAAGTTTGGCACCGTCCTCTTTTCGTAGGTTGAAATTTCGAGGACAAAATTTCCTAAGAGGGGGAGAGTTGTAACACCCCGAATTTGGGCTTAGAAGTTTAGGGTCTGAACCGGACCGGTCTGAGAAACGGTTCGAATCTAAAAGGGAGTTTTAGGGAACACCTAGTTCGATATACTTTAAAAATATAGAAAAATATCTAAAAATCCTCATTTAATATATAAAAGAGAACGGTGAAATCAATTTTACAAAATAAGGTTTGGAAATACTACATTTCGGTGTAGTGACCAAATCGCAATTTTTGCAAAGTTAAATAGTGATTGTTTTGTAAAGGATTGAAACTTTGAATCTTTAAGGAGCTAATTTATCCAAAATGTTTTCATCAGATTTTTCCTTAATTTGGGTGATTTAATTAATGTTTTAATTAAAGAAAATGATATTGATTAAATTAGAAAACTATCTTTTGACTTTTCATAACTATTTTTCACAAATTTCCCCTATTTTATTTTCTCTCAAATTCCTTTCAACCAAAAACTTTCTCCCCAGCAAATTTACTTTGATTTTCAATTCATTTGATGAGATTTCAATCTCTCTTTGATTCTTAATCAATTCCTCATCAAATCCACTTGATTTCTACATTGAATTTTCAAGAAAACTTGCCCAAATCAAGGAGAAATCATCATTTAGAGGTAAGCTTGTTCTTCTCCTCCAAATACTCAGTTTTTTACTGAAATTCCCAAGTTGTCAATCCTTTATTAAAGTTTTATGAATGGTTTTAATGTTGAAAACAAGATTTTGGCTTAAAACTCAAGATTTTGGAAGAGATCTTGGAGATTTTCGTGGTGATTGATTGGGCTCTATTTTGAGATGGTTTTCTAATGTATTTTGGATGTTAAATGATGTTAGAAATGATGTTTTATCAATCCAATCCCGAATAAGTTGTTTTCCCAAAGTTTTTGCTTGTGGAAATAGTGGTTTTGGGTGGTTTTGGTGATCTACTGTTGCTGGAGGTATAATGCCATGTTTATGTTGCTTTTTGATGTTAATTGATGTTTATAAAAGGTTAGAATTGATAGATCTTGGCTGGGCTTTGTTTTGTGAGAGTTTGGAGGTGATTTCGGTTGTTTTTGGTAGCCGAAATGAGGTTCTTGGGTAGAGCAACGAGTTGGGTTGTGTGGCTGGTGATTTTAATGCATGGAAGTGCATTAATCCTTTGTTCTTATGTGTTAAAAAACAGGGGAAAGTGATCCGGAAGCGATTGAGGTAGCGTTGGAGGTTTCGGACGCTTGGGAGGCTTGTCGGCTAGCATAGTGTTGTGTATCGGTGAGTGAGATCGTGTTTTCCAGCTTTGGAATGATTTTGAAAAGAGGTTTGGGAACTTAAATTTAGGCTTGAAACGCCGGTTTAAGTTCGGAAGTAAGTAAAGTGGAATTCTCTCTCAATTGTGCTATTATTGTTTTGAAAACTATCAAAATGGGTTTTGATGTGATTGATTTGACAATGTTGTTTAATTTGTTGTGTGAGCATGGTTTTAAAGCATGTGAGTTGGTTGTTAAACTTGTTTTGAAGAAGGATGCATAAAATTAATATTCCTTGAGAGTATGTGTTGTTAGTTTGCGTCTTAAGGCAATGTTCGACATTTTGGCCTTGAAGGTGTTGCATGGTTTAAAAACAGTGAGTGTGTTGATGATTTTAACATGATATATTGGCATAGATGATGTAAAGATTACCGGATATATTGATCGATCAATAGGATGTAGAGTGCACTATAAACTAAAATTCGTACGTGCTCTTAGGATTCGTTCCAAAGATAGAGACCAATGATGGGCATTCTATTGGAGTAGGACTTGGTGAAACATCCAAGCTTTTTGGCAACAAGTGTTATTGCCATGAGATCGATGAGGGGCATACCATCGGGGCAGGACTTGATGAAATACTCAATCTTTTGGCGAAAGTAGAATCGTCATGAGAGTATGGTGTGGTGGAAGCCACCGGAAGATTATGTTCTAGACGGGTGGGTACGGTGATGGTTGATGCGACCGGAAGTGTCTAGTGAATTTCCGCATATCCGTGTACAATAGAGTATGTAAATGCCAATATATGAGAATGTGTGTCACATGTACCAATGCTTGAAATGTTTTATGCTTTGAGGTTTGCATATGAGATAATGAAATTATGAAAAGCTTTTGTGTAAACAAGCATGGGTGGCTTTGCCATGAGTTTTACATAGGTTGTATGCATGAGATAGCTAGATGGTACATGTGGTTTTCAAATGGAGATTTGCTTATGCAAAAGAGTATTGAGTTTATGAAATGCTTTTGAGTAACAAGCATGTGTGACCTTACCATGAGTTTTGCATTGGTAGAATGCATGAGATAGACATTTGATACATGAGATTTCAAAAGGTGTTTTTGTTAGAAATGGTTTTCAACCATGAGAAAGGAAGAGTGTGGAATGGGAATGGTTTCCAAGGAAATTGGTTTAAACTTTGCACGAAGCACTATTCTATGAAATGGTTTAAGTGGAAGTTTTTGCAAGAATGTTGTTTGGGGTTGAGTTTAATGTTGAGATTATGTTAAGTAATGCTTAATTATAAGGTGTTGATGTTTTATATGAGGTTTTCAAACAATACCTGGTTTATAAAGGTGTGATTGCTTTTGAAATGGGTTTTAAGGTTTGCTACATTGATGGTGTTTTGGTTTTGAGCATTCCTCACTAAGCATTAAGTGCTTACGCTCCTTTTTGTCCATCAATGCAGATAAATGAATTTGGGACTGCAAGAAGCAAGGGATTCAAGAAGAGCTCCAATTGAGAAGTATGTTTTGGTTTATAGCTATAGATAATAAAGGCAATGGGGGAAGAGTCTTTTACGTTGATGTGTAATGAGATCGTTTATCTTGGGCAATTTTGCTTTATGGTTTGATACTTGTTGATGATCATTTTGCGATGTTTGGATCTTCTTTTTCGTAGTTGGATATAGCCATGTTCTTTGTTTAAAAGTACGATCATGTGTTGAATGTGATAAAGGAGTAGGTGTGCTTAGTGCTTGTAATGTATCAAGCCTTTGATGCAATATGATGGTTTTAATGCTTAGCATGTTGCTGATTTGTTGTGGAATGGATTTAAGTATGTTTGATGGTGTTTTAAAGTGAAAACTCAGAAGTTTCGGCTGCTTTCTGGGCAGGGTGTATCGAAACACACTTAGCTGTTTCGAAACGGGTCCCTGAAATGGCCTGGGTGTTTCAGAACGGCTATAAGTGTTTCGAAACACTTTGGCTACTGGAAGTGTCTATTTCGGAACTGGTTTTGGAACATACCCGCGTATCAAAACGGTCAACATCGTTTCGATACGAGCGTTCGACACGGGTGTTTCGATACGGTTGTCAGTGCTTTGAAACGGGTGACCGCTGGACACAGATTCTTCATGCTTTACATTTTAGTCCTGAAAGTTGTATTTGCAATTGCTTGAGCTTGAGATGTCTTTTTAAGATAAAATTTGGCAGAGAGGCTTGTAATATGTTTAATTAAGGTTCGATAAGACTAAAATCTACAAAGTCCTTATATTTTCCAAAATTTACATTTTTGTCCCTAAAAGTGTATTTCTTACAATTGAGTCCTTAAACGTTTTTCGATCTCTGTGCTTTTCTCTTCCAAGGTTCTTGAGCATTCACATAGGCTTAATGTGCATCTAGAAAAGATAAAACAAAAAAAAAGGTCGCTAATCAAGGTTGACTTTCGGGTTGACTTTGGTTTTCCCCGTGAGATCTTCGTAGTTCGGATCTAACGCCTAGGCCGGGCTAAGGGGGTTACATTTGTTGGTATCAGAGCTAAGTTGCGAACTTTTGGGGCAACGGTAAGTTTGGGGTAAGTCTTTATGGTAAGTGTTGGATGTTTAATCTAATGTGTGGTTGAAAGTTGGTTGAAAAATATGACTTTGAGTGAATTGTTAATGTTTCTATCATGCTTTTTGGTTATGAATCTTCTGTGAGCTAGTGTGAACATGTATTGGTGGTATGCTGATGTTGTAAGTAGATTTTGAATAATGAAAATGTGGTGGGCATGATGTGTTGATATTATGTTGTTGAGAGTGAATTTTGTTTGATGAGAGCATGATTGATGTTTTGCTGATTGATATGGCGATGTTGTGATATCAATATTTATATGGATTGTTATGTCATATAAAAGGGGAATATTCGAGGTACCCATTGCCTTATTATTATTATAGCTATGTGTTAGTTTGGAGTTGGAGTCTTGAATCCTTGCTCGAAGCTGGTCTGATCGTTTTGCTTGTTTTGTTATTGTTGCCTTGTTAATAATAGCACAATGGAATCGTTGAGAGAGTGGCAACTGGGTACGATGGTTGCTGCTTTAGAGCAGGTTGTTAAGGGGTGGAATTCACCTTTTTGGTGGAGGTGTTTCGTTTCAGTCAACTGTGCTTGGAGTTGAGGTGGTAAGGAAGAATGAGAGAGTTGGTTCTGTGATGAAGGATTCGTCATCTGTGGGACATGAGAGTTTGTCAAAGCAGGGTTTGCATGATTTGGGAGTTGTGGAGTATCATGGTTCGACGCTTGAGGCGTTCGAGGCTTGGTTTGTAACACCCCAATTTTGGGCTTAGAAGTTTTGGGTTCAGACCGGGTCGGTCGGATTGCGGTTCGAATATATAAAGGTGATTTTTAGGAAAGCCTAGTTCGGGTTGCATTAAAAATATGGAAAATGTCTTAAAATCCTCTTTTATTATATATAAGAGAATGGTGAAATCAATTTTACAAAATAAGGTTTGGAAGTGTGACATTTTGGGTTAGTGACTAAAATGTAATTTTTGAAAACTTGGTGATTGTTTTAAAAAGGATTGAAACATTGAATCTTTAAGGAGCTATTTACCCAAGAAGAGTTTCTCCAGATTTTTCTTAATATTAATCAATTAATTAATGGTTTTAAATTAAAGGTAAAAGGGAGGGAAAAAGATATTTTGTCATAACTAACTTTTCTCCAAAATTTTCCATTTCTTTTCTCTCAACTTTTCTCTCAACCCAAACACTTTTCTCCAGCAAATTTCCCTCTGATTTTGACATCCAAAGATGAGATTTCAACTTTCATTTGATCTCTAATCATTTCTACATCAAAACCTTAGCAATTGCTTATTGGATTTTCAAGAATCTTGGTTCCAAAAAGGGAGAAACTCACATTTAGAGGTATGAACGTCCTTCTCCTCTAAATACTCAGTTCTTTACTGAAATTCCCAAGTTCTCAATCCTTGATTTGTGTTTTATTAAAGGTTTTGTAGTTGTGTTCTTGATCTTGGCTTTAAAATGCAAGATTTGGTTAATTTTTGATGAAATTCGTAAGAAATGATTGGGCACTGTTTTGAGATGTGTTTTTAATGTAAATTGAATGTATAATTGATGAGAAATTGAGGTTTAATCAATGCAATCCCGGATAGGTTGATTTTCCTAAGTTTTGCTTAAGTTTTTGGTGGTTTTTGGAGTGATCTTGATGATCTGCTATGGCTAGAGGTATAAGGACGTGATTAGATCCTTTTTGGATGTTAATTAAGGTTTAAGAATGATTGGAATTGATGGATCTTGGCTGGGTAGTGTTGTAGTGATGTTTGGATGTGATTTCGGTTGTGTTTGGTAGCCGAAATGTGAGTGTTGGTGAGAGCAGCGAGTTTAGGTGTCTTGGTTGAAGATATTAATGCATGATGATACATTAATCCTCTGCTTTGATGTGTTTAAAACAGGGGAGACATCTTCGGATCCTTTTGGTGTTGATTCGGAAGCTTGATTTGTGTTTCGGCAAGGTTGCGAAACGGAATCGGTGAGTGAAGTTTGGTTTTCAGCTTTGAAACCAATGTTTTGAAGGTTTGGGAGCTTAGTTAAAGTCTAAACAACTTAGCTAAGCTCAAGAGTAAGTTTTCGGAAAAACTCTCTTGTTGATGAATCATGAGTTGGTTGAATGCAAAGTGATTTGTTGCATGTTTAAATTCTGTTTTTGAAAGCATATTGGAGCATGTTTATTGCTGATTTTATAAGCCATGTATTGAAGGATGCTCAAGGTAAGAGATCCTTGTTTTTGTACATTGATAAATGTGGTTTTGATGCATAATGATGCATGAAGATAATGGCTTTGTCAAATGATGCATTTTGGCAAGTGATGTGGTTTGTCTTAAAGTACTTGAATCGGATATAGTTAGCCGGCTATAGGATTGGGTGCACCGTGAATAAAGTCGCATTGGATGTTGAGGGGTTGTGATTGTACCAAGCTCCATCCAAGTACACTAACGAGATGGTTAAGAACAACATGGTGGTTAAAAGTCCATGGGTGGTTCTTGTTTTAAGGTCACAATGGTGGTTAAAAGTCCATGTGTGGACCATGTGTTTTGTAAGATCACAATGGTGGTTGAAAGTCCATGTGTGTATCTTGTGTTGTATGTCCCGTGATCTCGTTAGTGATGTTATACAACTACCAATGAGTGATGTGGAGGGGTTGTGATTGTACCATAGTCTCCATCACGTGTAACCCCCTTAACCCGGCCTAGACGGTTGACCCGAATTAAGAAGTTTACACGGGGAAAACCAAAGTCAACCCGAAAGTCAACCTTGATTAACGACCCTTTTTTTATTTTTACTCTTGTCTAAATGCACATTATCCCTAGATATATTCGCAAGATCATCATACTCAAAGATCATAACAATCAGAGAACGTTCAGGCACTCAATTGCACAAATTAAAACTTTAGGGACCAAAATGTAAATTATGAAAATTATAAGAACTTAACTCAAATTAAAGTTACCAATATGTAATTAATCATATTTCATGCTTCTCTGTCAAATTTCAGCTCAAACGGACATCTCAAACTCATTTAATTGCAATAACAAGGTTCAGGACTAAAATGCATACATTTCAAAACATATAACCAACAATTTCAGTGCCCAACGGTCGAGTGTTTCGGAACAGGGAAGACCCGTTCCGAAACGCGGGATCGTTCCGAAACTGGTACCGAAACAGGGCCTGGCAGAGGCCAAACCGTTCCGGAACAGTTCCTTTCGTTTCTGAACGCCCAGGCCATTTCAGGCCCCCGTTCTGATACGGTAGCACCTGTTCCGAAACAGGCTGCCCAGATTGCAGAAAAGTTGATGGTTTATCACTTAATTGACCTATCTAACATGCTCCAAATGCAACCAAATTTTACCAGCAGGTCATTCAACATACAAGGAACATAATTGCATCAACCTAACATCAACATGGCTTCAATTATGAAAATCCCCAATTCTATAGGCATGAATCCTACTTAGAAAACCATTCAAGCATCAATATACCAAAACCACATCACAAAGGCCAATTACAAGTTCCAGCATTGTTAACATCATAAATCCAACTTAGGGAGTTCAAAACATCTCCCAAAACACCAACATAGATCCCCCATTGCCAAATACCCAAAAGCTAATAGTTTTGAGAAAATGTTCACCATACATGAGCTTAAAACCTTCACTTGGATGCTTGGCTTCCTTGCTGCCCCAAAATGCACTTCAATGCTCTGCATTATTGGTTTAAGAAAAGAGAGAGCGTAAGCAAAAGCTTAGTGAGGGATGCTCATTTAAAACCACACAATAATGCATTTATAAACACCTTTATAAACCTTAAATCAATCATCATTTGCACATGCACTAAAGCATTTAGAACAAGAAATTCATGCTTCAAATTCATTACATGTCATATTGGCAACAAGTGATACATCAACATAAGATCCACACATGGACTTTTAAACACCATTGTGATCTTATAATTTCCAAGGACCACACATGGACTTTTAAACACCATTGTGTCCTTAACAAGAATCATCCATGGACTTTTAAACACCATGACAAGGACCACACAAGGACTTTTAAACACCTTTGTGTCCTTAACAAGAATCTCCCAAGGACTTTTAAACACCTTGAAGTTCTTAAATAAACAAGGCTTACACAAGGAATTTTAACCACCTTTGTAACCTTAACCAAGAACCAACCATGGACTTTTAAACACCATGTTGTTCTTAAAATACACAAGATTCACACAAGGACTTTTAACCACCTTTGTGATCTTAACCAAGAACCAACCATGGACTTTTAACCACCATGTTGTTCTTAAATAAACAAGGCTCACACAAGGACTTTTAACCACCTTTGTGACCTTAACCATTACTTGCCAATATGCATCATTAACAACAATATTCCACTGTTTTAAAGCATTTAACAAAGCCATAAACATCATGCATCTTTAAGCATCAAACCACATTTAACAATGTTCAAAAACAAGGATCTCTTACCTTGAGCATCCTTCAACACATGGCTTATAATCTCAGCAAATAAACATGCTAAATATGCTTTCAAAACAGGATTTAAAACATGCAAACAAACCATATTGCATACAACCAATCTATGGTTCATCACCAAGAGAGTTTTTCCGAAAACTTACTCTTGAGCTTAGCTAAGTTTCTTAGACTTAAACTAAGCTCCCAAACCTTCAAAAAATTGGTTTCAAAGCTGAAAACCAAAATCCACTCACCGATTCCGTTTCGCCACTTGCCGAAACACCAATCAAGCTTCCGGATCACCACCACTAGGATCCAAAGATGACTCCCCTGTTTTAAACACATCAAAGCAGAGGATTAATGCATCATCATGCATTAATATCTTCAATGAAAGCACCTAAACCCGCTGCTCTCAACCACACTCCATTTTCGGCTACCAAACACAACCGAAAATGCATCCAAACAACTCCACAACACTACCCAGCCATGATCCATCAATTCTAAACATCCTTAAACATCAATTAACATCCAAAAAGGATCTAACCACGCCCTTATACCTCCAGCTATAACAGATCATCAAGATCACTCCAAAAAAACAACCAAGAACTCAAGCTAAACTTAGGAAAATCAACCTATCCAGGATTGCATTAATTAAAACTCAACTTCTCATCAATTTAACATTCATTTGACATCAAAAAGACACCTCAAAACACTGCCCAAACAGATCACACGATTTTAACCAAAAATCAACCAAATCTTGCATTTAAAAGCCAAGATCAAGAACACAACCTTAAAACCTTTTATAAAACACAAATTAAGGATTGAGAACTTGGGAATTTCAGTAAAGAACTGAGAGTTTAGAGGAGAAGGACGTTCTTACCTCCAAACTTGAGTTTTCTCCCTTTTTGGAACCAAATTCTTGAAAATCCACTTAGCAAATGCAAAGGTTTTATTGAAGAGATTATTGAAGATCAAAAGAGGATTGAAATGAGTTATTTAGGTGACAAAATCAGAGGTAAAAGCTCTGGAGAAATGTGTTTGGTTTGAGAGAAAAAATGAGAGAAAATGAAAAATGGAAAATGTGGAAAAGTTAGTTGGAAACTTAGGAAAATATCTTCCCTCCCTTTTCCTTTATTTTAAAACCAATAATAAATCATTTAATATTAAGAAAAATCTGGAGAAACTCCCATTGGGTAAATAGCTCCTTAAAGATTCAAAGTTTCAATCCTTTTTAAAACAATCACACAATTTTCAAAAATTACATTTTGGTCACTAACCAAAATGTCACACTTCCAAACCTCATTTTGTAAAATTGATTTCACCATTCTCTTATATATAATAAAAGAGGATTTTAAGACATTTTTCCATATTTTTAATGCAACCCGAACTAGGCTTTCCTAATTTCACCTTTATATATTCGAACCGCACTCCGACCGAACCGGTCCGAATCCCAAAACTCCTAAGCCCAAAATTGGGGCGTTACAACTCTCCCCCCTTAAGAAATTTCGTCCTCGAAATTTACCTGAAGGAAAGAGGTACGGAAACTGCTTCAGCATGTCATCCTTCCATTCCCACGTGGCTTCCTCAACACCACGATGCTTCCACAACACTTTTACCAACTCAATGGTCTTGCCACGAAGAACTTTGCTATCCGAATCCAGAATCTTCACCGGTTCCTCATCATAGGTCAAATCCGGATTCAATTCCACTTCTTCCACAGGCATCACATGCGAAGGATCCGATCTATACTTCCGAAGCATAGAAACATGAAACACATCATGAATCTTCTCCAACTCTTGAGGTAACCTCAACTTGTACGCAACGGGACCCACACGCTCAATCACCTCGTATGGTCCAATGTACCTAGGGTTCAACTTACCCTTACGGCCAAACCTCATCACCTTTTTCCAAGGCGAAACCTTCAAAAACACACGGTCACCCACCGCATACTCAATCTCCTTACGCTTCAAATCCGCGTAAGACTTTTGCCGATCAGAAGCTGCCTTCAAACGCTCACAAATGAGCTTCACCTTCTCGGTGGTTCCCTTCAACAAAGCTGGCATCGAAACCAACTTCTGACCCGTTTCAGCTCAACAAAGAGGAGTCCTACACTTCCTCCCGTACAAAGCTTCATAAGGTGCCATTTGAATACTTGCCTGATAACTATTATTATAGGCAAACTCTAGCAAAGGCAAATGTTTCTCCCAAGAGCCTTGGAACTCAATCACGCAGCACCTCAACATATCCTCCAAAATCTGGATAACACGCTCGGATTGACCATCCGACTAAGGATGATAAGATGTACTGAAATTCAACCGTGTACCTAAAGCTTGATAAAAACACTGCCAGAAACGCGATGTAAACCTCGGATCCCTATCCGACACAATCGACTTAGGCACACCATGCAGCCGCACAATCTCAGCAATGTACAGCTCCGCAAGCTTATCCAAAGAATACGTAGTATGCACAGGCAAGAAATGCGCACACTTCGTCAGGCGATCCACAATCACCCACACTGAATTCTTCTTCGATGGTGACAAGGGTAAACCAGATACAAAATCCATGGTAATCCTTTCCCACTTCCATTCAGGGATTCTCAACGGTTGCAACAACCCTGAAGGAACCTGATGCTCAGCCTTAACTCGCTGACACACCATGCACTTGCTCACAAACTCAGCAACATCCTTCTTCAGACCCACCCAATAGTACTCATCACGAAGATCTCGATACATCTTAGTACTACCAGGGTGCATAGCAAAAGGACTACTATGACCTTCAGTCAGAATAGCAAGCCTCAACTCTGCATCATTGGACACTACTATCTGACTCCCAAAACACAACACTCCATCATCATTAAAGTAGAAATCCGAAGGCCTATCCTCCGCGATATCCTGAACATACGGTACCAAGGAATCATCCAACAGCTGCCTTTCCTTGATCAACTGAACCAAAGATGGTTTCACTTGCAACTCAGCCACAAGACCACCATCCCGCGAAATACTCAAACTGACAAACATAGCCCTCAACTCAACAGCTACCTTTCTACTCAAGGCATCTGCTACAACATTAGCCTTTCCAGGGTGATACTCAATCGTCAAATCATAATCCTTGAGCAACTCCACCCAACGTCGCTGCCTAAGATTCAACTCCTTCTGAGACATCAGATACTTCAAAATCTTGTGATCCGTGTACACAGTACACTTCTCACCATACAGGTAATGTCTCCAGATCTTCAAAGCAAAGACCACCGCAGCCAACTCTATGTCATGCGTAGGATAATTGCGCTCATGCACCTTCAACTGCCGCGATGCATAAGCCACCACCCTACCCTCTTGCATCAACACACATCCCAAACCAACATAGGACGCATCACTATAGACCACAAACTCTTTCCCTGATTCAGGTTGAACCAAGATCGGAGCTTGCGTCAAAGCTGCCTTAAGCTTCTCAAAAGCCTATTGTCTCGCTTCCGTCCACTCATACTTAACATCCTTCTGCAACAACTTTGTCAAAGGTGCAGCAATCTTCGAAAACCCATCCACAAACTTTCGATAGTATCCCGCCAAACCAAGGAAACTACGAACCTCATGAACAGACTTAGGAACCTTCCAATTCATCACCGCCTCAATCTTCTGAGGATCAACACGAATCCCTTCAGTAGAAACCACATGCCCAAGAAACACCACTTCACTTAACCAGAACTCACACTTGCTCAGCTTGGCATAAAGCTGATTCTCCAACAAAGCTTGCAACACAATCCTCAAATGCTCTTCATGCTCCTTCTTAGTACGCGAGTACACGAGGATATCATCAATGAACACCACAACAAACTTGTCCAGGTATTCATGAAACACACGATTCATCATGTCCATGAAAGCTGCAGGAGCATTTGTCAAACCAAACGGCATCACAAGGAACTCATAATGCCCATACCTTGTCCCGAAAGCTGTCTTAGGCACATCCACATCCTTTACCTTCAACTGGTAATACCCTGACCTCAAGTCAATCTTAGAGAACACAGCTGCTCCCCGAAATTGATCAAAGAGATCATCAATTCTCGGCAAAGGATACCGATTCTTGATAGCCAACTTGTTCAGCTGACGATAATCAATGCACATTCTGATAGTGCCATCCTTCTTCTTCACAAACAAGACTGGTGCACCCCAAGGTGACACACTCGGCCGAATGAACCCACGATCAAGCAACTCTTGCAATTGCGTCTTTAGCTCCTTCAACTCTTTGGGTGCCATTCTATAAGGGGTAATGGACACATGAGTTGAATTCTCATACAGTTCAATCCCAAACTCCACCTCGCGATTAGGAGGTAACCCAGGCAACTCCTCAGGAAACACACCAGGAAACTCTCGCACAATCCTGATATCTTGCACACGCAACTCCTTAGAGCTAGGATTCATCACAAAAGCTAGGTAAGCTTCACAACCTTGCCTCAGCATCCGGCTCGCCTCCAATGTAGACACCACATTGGCAAGAAACTTCACATTCTCACCAACCACAACTACCTCATAATCATCTGCAAGCTTCAACGAAACTCGCTTATTCTCACAATCCACTACAGCACGATGCTCAGCAAGCCAATCCATACCAAGGATTACATCAAAACCATAGAAAGGCAACTCCATAAGATCAACAGGAAAAACATAACCTTGCACAACCAAGGGGCATCTTCTATAAAGCTTTCGAGTCACAACAGTCTCACCAAAAGAACTAGTGACACGCACACCAACATCCAAAGACCCAACAGGCAAACCAAGCAATTCAGCATGCTCACGCAAAATGTATGAGTGCGTAGATCCAGAATCAATCAAGGAAAGTAACGACAAGGATTGCAAAGTAAAAGTACCTGCGATCACATCCGCGTCATTTCTCCCCTCCCGCTGAGCATACACCCTGGCTTGACCGCCACCCTCAGGCTGAATAGCCACAACATGAGCCACACCCTGACCACCTTCCTCTCTCCGCTGGAAGTTACCACGGCCGCGCCCACGACCTCTCTGTGGTGCAGCAACAACAGGAGCACGCACTTGGCCACCAGCCAACATAGGACACTCTCTCCTCATGTGATCCGTAGATCCACAGTTCCAGCACGCATTACCAGCTGCCACAACAGGAGCTTGCACCTCCCTCACAGCTCGAGGACAATCACGTTTCATATGGCCACGCGAACCACATGTCCAACATGCACTCGGATCAACTCTAGCGTTGCCTCCCCGAGCAGGCGCACCACCACCTCGCTTAGCTGAGGACTGATACTTCTGATCGCGTCCCATCTTGTTCCGTCCACCACCGGAACTATATTCAGCAGCTCGCTTACCAGCATAGAACCAGCACTCTTAGAAGATAAACCCAAGTTCATCTCAATGTCCTTGGCTCGGCCCACCAGCACATCAAAATCATTATACTCGGTTGCCAGCACATACATCTTAACTTCCGTCACCAAGCCATAACGAAATCTTTCACACCTCTCCCGCTCATCCGGGACAAGCTCAGACGCGTATTGACTGAGTCGAACAAACTGGACCTCATACTCAGCCACAGACATGCACCCTTGGGTAAGAGACATAAACTCCCTCTTCTTTTCATCTAGGTACCTCACACCTAGATACCTTCTCTTGAACGCGTTCTGAAAGAACGTCCAAGTTACGTCAGCTTCCGCCATCCCAGCGATAGTGGTTGTCCACCACGTGTAAGCATCATCTTGCAGCAATGATACCACACACCCCAGCTTCTGCACATCAGTGCAACTCATCTGACCCAAGATTCTCTTGGTACCCTCTAACCAAGACTCCGAACCTTCAGCAGACAACCCTCTGAACTCAGTCCCTCCGAGACTGCGCAAGCATTCCAAGGGTAGTCTAACTCCAGCATCTCCCTGATGCACAGCTCCTTGAGCTCTAGCTACCGCTGCTTGAAAAGCTCCAGCAATAGCTTGAATCAACACCGTCATGTCAGGAACAGCTTGCCCCTGACCAGCCTCAGGTCCAGCAACCCCAACACCAGCTGCAGCTCCAGCTCCTTCACCCCCAGCACCACCACCACCAGGTGGAGGAGGTAAATCCACCGCACTTTCAACATTCTCTTCATTCTCATTCTCATTTTGAGCCGTAGCTCGCACATTACTCCTCAACTCTCTACGAGGTGCCATACTTTAACAATGCAATCACAATACAATAAAACAAAGTCAGGCTCAGCAAGGTAAGCAATCCAAGTACTCAAGCTCATTTCTAATTAAAAACAACATCATTTCATTAGCTTTGATTTGGCAATGGGTACCCACAACATGCTTCACCACAGCATACACCTCAATTGCAACACATTTACAATTCACTCGACATGCTTCCACTCAACAAGCATACAAAGCATACATACTTTAATCATGCACATAATCAATCACAATTACTCGAGAACTCAGCTCTGATACCACCAAATGTAACCCCCTTAACCCGACCTAGACGGTTGACCCGAATTAAGAAGTTTACACGGGGAAAACCAAAGTTAACCCGAAAGTCAACCTTGATTAACGACCCCTTTTTTTATTTTTACTCTTGTCTAAATGCACATTATCCCTAGATATATTCGCAAGATCATCATACTCAAAGATCATAACAATCAGAGAACGTTCAGGCACTCAATTGCACAAATTACAACTTTAGGGACACAAATGTAAATTCTGAAAATTATAAGGACTTAACTCAAATTAAAGTTACCAATATGTAATTACTCATATTTCATCCTTCTCTGTCAAATTTCAGCTCAAACGGACATCTCAAACTCATTTAATTGCAATAACAAGGTTCAGGACTAAAATGCATACATTTCAAAACATATAACCAACAATTTCAGTGCCCAACGGTCGAGTGTTTCGGAACAGGGAAGACCCGTTCCGAAACGCGGGATCGTTCCGAAACTGGTACCGAAACAGGGCCTGGCAGAGGCCAAACCGTTTCGGAACGCCCAGGCCATTTCAGGCCCCCGTTCCGATACGGTAGCACCTGTTCCGAAACAGGCTGCCCAGATTGCAGAAAAGTTCCGAAACAGGCTGCCCAAATGCAACCAAATTTTACTAGCAGGTCATTCAACATACAAGGAACATAATTGCATCAACCAAACATCAACATGGCTTCAATTATGAAAATCCCCAATTCTATAGGCATGCTTCCTACTTAGAAAACCATTCAAGCATCAATATACCAAAACCACATCATAAAGGCCAATTACAATCTCAAACATTACCAACATCATAAATCCAACTTAGGGAGTCCAAAACATCTCGCAAAACAACAACATAGGTTCCCCATTGCCAAATGCCAAAAGCTAATAGTGTTTAAGAAACCTTCACCATACTTGAGCTTAGTTCACCACTTGGATTCTTGCCCTCCTTGCTGCCCTCAATGCACTTTAATGCTCTGCATTATTGGTTTAAGAAAAGAGAGAGCGTAAGCAAAGCTTAGTGAGGAATGCTCATTTAAAACCACACAATAATGCATTTATAAAACACTTTTATAAACCTTAAATCCATCATCATTTGCACATGCACTAAAGCATTTAAAACCAGCAACTCATGCTTCAAGTTCATATCATGTCATTTTGGCGACAAGTGATACATTCCACATAAGATCCACACATGGACTTTTAAACACCATTGTGATCTTATAGATTCCAAGGACCACACATGGACTTTTAAACACCATTGTGTCGTTAACCCATGGACTTTTAAACACCATGGCAAGGACCACACAAGGACTTTTAAACACCTTTGTGTCCTTAACAAGAATCTCCCAAGGACTTTTAAACACCTTGGAGTTCTTAAGTAACCAAGGCTTACACAAGGAATTTTAACCACCTTTGTAACCTTAACCAAGAAACGCGGGATCGTTCCGAAACTGGTACCGAAACAGCGCCTGGCAGAGGCCAAACCGTTTCGGAACGCCCAGGCCATTTCAGGCCCCCGTTCCGATACGGTAGCACCTGTTCCGAAACAGGCTGCCCAGATTGCAGAAAAGTTGCTGGTTTATCACTTAATTGACGTATCTAACATGCTCCAAATGCAACCAAATTTTACCAGCAGGTCATTCAACATACAAGGAACATAATTGCATCAACCAAACATCAACATGGCTTCAATTATGAAAATCCCCAATTCTATAGGCATGCATCCTACTTAGAAAACCATTCAAGCATCAATATACCAAAACCATATCACAAAGGCCAATTACAAGTTCCAGCATTGTTAACATCATAAATCCAACTTAGGGAGTTCAAAACATCTCCCAAAACACCAACATAGATCCCCCATTGCCAAATACCCAAAAGCTAATAGTTTTGAGAAAATGTTCACCATACATGAGCTTAAAACCTTCACTTGGATGCTTGGCTTCCTTGCTGCCCCAAAATGCACTTCAATGCTCTGCATTATTGGTTTAAGAAAAGAGAGAGCGTAAGCAAAAGCTTAGTGAGGGATGCTCATTTAAAACCACACAATAATGCATTTATAAACACCTTTATAAACCTTAAATCAATCATCATTTGCACATGCACTAAAGCATTTAGAACAAGCAATTCATGCTTCAAATTCATTACATGTCATATTGGCAACAAGTGATACATCAACATAAGATCCACACATGGACTTTTAAACACCATTGTGATTGTTGAGTGTGTAAAAGTTCTATTATTTACACCTTTTTTAACCCATATTTCTGCTGCATTCAAGCATCATTGCATTGCATTTAGGTTAGTTTTCAGTAAAACATCACAAATGGATTAAAGGCACGGATTCTACTAAAAGATGGCTATTTTTGCAGGTATCTGCCATAGTTGACAAAGAAGACAGGCGCAGGGAAGAGAAGCAGGAGAGCTGAACTGGACAAGCAGACGAAGAAGACGAAGCTGCCATGGACCTGTCGTGACAGCATGGTGAAAGCAGACTTATGAAGAGGAAAAGTAAAGTGGACCTCGATAGATAGAGAAAAATCTGCTCGTCTGTCGTGTGAAAGCCACATATTTTTCCAAGCCCCGGATCAAAAGATATGTCAAGCCAAAGCTCAAGGAGAGGAAATTCCTAGAAACAAGGATGCGGCTGGAAAGTAGGAGTCTTTAGAGATTTAGTCTTTATTAGAATCTTACTTTTAATTAAAGTTGTAATCCTTGTTACCTTAGATAACTTGAGCCCAAAGCTTATATAAGGGCATAGATTTAACCTAGGAGATACAACCGATTATCCCATAACCGAAACCAAAAACCCCTGTCGTCCACCCGTCACCGATATGTTCTAAATTCCCCATAGGGCTACGGGTTGTTTTGAAAAGTAGTTGCAAGGGTTGTTTTGTTTTAGGAATTTTCAGTTCAATAAAATAAACTTCAAGTTCTCTTATTTTGGTTTTAACATCTTGCAAGAGCATCGGGAGAGCATTGTGAGGTTATCCATTTACTTAGCATCGAGAGAGTTAAGTATACAAAAGAAATAAGAGCGAGTTCTCTAGTTTATAGTTGAACTATCTTGTGCCTAGGGATAGGGCAAGGTTAAGTGGCTAAAGAAGAATTCATACACATCGGTGTTCATCCTTCGATTCACGCCGGGAGGTATCATCAAAGACGTGTTCATCGACAGACTTGGACCTAGGGATAGGACAAGGCAGATCTGGGATTCTTGCCAAGCTTGAAGTACGGAGTTGGTGTGTCTGCTGCCGCGACAGCTAACGGCAATTCAATACCAGCCCATTCTCTCTATCTTGATATCTCAATCTTTTATTTACGTTTTTCTTATTATTCTCGTGACAATCTTCTAAACTATTTCTTTTACTTCGTGCAGTAAACTAAGGTGAAGTCATTAGCCCAATCCCTGTGGAGACGATATCTGATACTTCGTATCACTTTACTACTTGCGTCGTGTACACTTGCACTGCAATTGCGATAGACTCTTTTACACGCAACAAGTTTTTGGCGCCGTTGCCGGGGATTGGCAACATAACTACACCTTTCTTTTCTTGCACTTTTTGTTTTTATTTTCGTTTTTGTTTTTATTTTTCTTTTCTTTAATTTTTCTTTTGTTCTTTCAACTCTCGCTTTTCACGAGGTTTTCTTGTTTATGCGCAGATCGAAAAGAGGCGAGGATCCTGAGTATAAATTAGATCCGGAGATCGAACGTTCATTCAATCTCAAGAAACAACTTCGCCAACTTTTAGACCGGAACGAGTACCTTGAAGAACAGCTAGAGCAGATGGCCCGTAACCAGCCCGCTGGTGGAGAAATACCGCCTGTCAGCGACCCGCCTGGGGCAGATGGACGACGGTCATGTCGAGACTACATGCTAAACGATCATGTAGAGCTGGAGACCACGCTGCCGGATATTGATGTTGATAACTTCGAGCTTAAACCTGTCATGTTTAGTATGATCAACACTGCCGGACAGTTTAGTGGTTCTGCGACAGAAGATGCAAGGGAGCATCTCAAAACGTTCCAGGAGATTTGTGGTTCGTTTAGACTGCCAGGAGTTAGTCCGGAGATACTGAGGCTTCGGTTATTCCCTCATTCATTGAGGGACAGAGCTAAAACTTGGTGGAATAAACTTACACCGGGTTCCATTATGACTTGGGCAGATCTAACTCGTGAATTTTTATCTCGTTTTAATCCTTCGCATTTATCTGAGCGATTACGTAACGAAATCACTACTTTTCAACAGGAAGATGACGAGCCGATGCACGAAGCCTGGGACAGATTTACTACTCTTCTTCGGAACTGCCCAATGCATGGATTCCCTGTCTGGAATCAGGTAACTAATTTCTATAATGCTGCTAACTTACAAACTCGCATTCGAATTGATTCTGCAGCAAATGGATTATTATTGGATAAAGATCCAGACGAGGCATTGCAAGTTTTGAAAAATCTAGCCAAGAATGAGGAGCAGTTTCCGAAAGCTAGAAGAGGGGGTAAACGGGTACTTGTTGTCAAGGACTATGAGGCCGACAGCACTATGAAATCCCAGGTAGCATTCCTTACTAAAGCAATGAAACACCTATTAAATGAAGAGGAATTACGAGGATTTGCTGTCGAGGAAGTTTGTGCTATCTGTGAGGGAAATCATAGTAGGGATGAGTGCCCAATAAATATAGAAGAGGGAAAATATGTTGGAAATTACAAGCCGAATTATAACTCCAACAACTATAATCCCAATTGGAGGAAAGATCCCAAATTTTCCTGGAGTAACCCTAACAATGCCCTGAATCCGCAAGCATATAATCAGAATCAGGGGGGTCCTAGATTGTTGACGCGACAACAACTGCCGCCGCAGAACCTGCCGCAGCACCTGCCGCCGCAGCAACAACAGCAACCACCACCTGCCACAAGTAGTGTATTGGAACAGACTCTGGCCACCTTTATGTCTCAGACCGGTACGTATATGGAGAATATAAATCAGTTTGTCAAGAAGACGGAAAGTTTTATAGATAAAACCGAGATGAGGATGACAAACCATGAAGCTACCTTGAAAACTCTAGAGACACAAATGGGTCAGGTGTCGCAACATATTAAGCCGAGGCAGAATGGAGGTTTCCCTAGCAATACTGAAAATGCTAGACCACCCCCACATGAGCAATGTAAGGCGATTACTACTAGGAGTGGGAAGAAACTACCAGGGCCGGAAAAAGAAGCTGAAACAGAAAAGGAACCTGCCTTGGATAAACCTGCCGAGGAAGCTGCCCCGACAGGTGATAAACAGACTGCTGCCGATGAGCCTGTCACGACAGCAGAAGCGACAGAGGAGAAAAAAGATGATTATCGTCCTCAGATTCGCATGCAGTGGGAAGGACGCATTGCTGATTATCGTCCTCCACCACCTTTTCCTCAACGGATACAGAAAGCTAAGCATGAATCTCAACTTAAAAAGATTTATGATATTTTTAAACAGGTTCATATTAACATTCCGTTGTTAGATGTTGTTAGGGAGATGCCCGGTTATGCTAAATTTCTCAAGGATGTTATGTCAAAAAAATCTAAACTTGGGGAATTTGAAACGGTAAGGATGCAAGAAGGTTGCCTGAGTATTCTTCATCGGCAGCCACCCCAGAAAAAGAAGGATCTGGGGAGCTTCATCATACCTTGCGTAATCGGCAACAAATTTGTGGGTAAGGCACTTTGTGATCTTGGTGCCAGTGTTAATCTAATGCCCAAATCTGTTTTTCAGAAACTAGGTATTGGCAAGGCGCGGCCCACGATAGTTACCCTACAGCTAGCCGACCGCTCTTACGTTCACCCCGAGGGAAAAATTGAAGATATTTTGGTAAGAGTGGATAAGCTTATTTTTCCTGCTGACTTTCTTATTTTAGATTGTGAGGCATATGAGAACGCACCAGTCATCCTTGGGCGACCCTTCTTAGCCACGGGAAGATCATTGATTGATGTAGAGAAAGGAGAACTCACCATGCGCGTGAACGATCAAGAGATTAAGTTGAATGTTCTCTAAGCAATGAAACATGCTGATGTGGACGAGGAATGCAAGGCCATCATTGAGGTGACCTTTGATCACCCCTGCATCAGGTCGGGCTGCCGTGATATAAAATTTGGTCACTGCTGCGACAGTCATCTACAAGCCTGTCACGACAACAATGACGACAGCACCGACGACAGTGACTCCTTTGAATCTGATACATCTGATTCTGAAGGTCAGGAGGAGGTAAACTGGTTAGACCATCGTCCAGGTAAGTTATTCGAACCTCTGAATTATATTTCAGATAACCATTTAATCCAAAAGCCTTCTACTGTTGAACCACATGTCCTAGAACTTAAGCCCCTGCCAGGGCAGCTTAAATATGCTTATCTTGGTTGTAATGATACACTGTTCGTAATCATCTCTGCTAAGCTGCCGCAGGAACAGGAACGACAGCTGATCGACATGCTAAGGCAGCACAAAAAGGCGATTGGATGGACGATAGCAGATATACAGGGCATTAGTCCGGCAATATGCATGCACAAAATCCTCCTAGAGGAAGATCATAAGCCGACTATTGATGCTCAAAGGCGGTTAAACCTTGCGATGAAGGAGGTAGTGCGTAAAGAGATAATTAAATGGTTAGATGCTGGTATTATTTACGCCATCTCCGACAGCAAATGGGTAAGCCCGATGCAATGTGTTCCCAAGAAAGGAGGCATGACCGTGATAACCAACGAGAACAATGAGTTAATCCCAACCAGGACTGTGACCGGTTGGAGGGTCTGTATGGACTATCGGAAGCTTAACAAAGCTACCCGAAAGGACCACTTTCCTTTACCCTTTATTGATCAAATGCTTGATAGATTAGCGGGTAAGCCTTACTATTGTTTTCTTGATGGTTATTCAGGTTATAACCAAATTGCTATTGCACCGGAGGATCAAGAAAAAAGGACTTTCACATGCCCCTACGGAACATACGCATTTAGGAGGATGCCGTTCGGCCTCTGTAACGCACCTGTCACCTTCCAAAGGTGCATGATGGCTATATTCTCCGACATGGTAGAGGACTTCCTAGAAATTTTCATGGATGATTTTTCCATCTTTGGAGATGATTTTTGAGAGCTGCCTCGGCAACCTTCAAAAGGTACTTGAAAGATGTGAAAAAGCTAATCTAGTTCTCAATTGGGAAAAATGCCATTTTATGGTAGACGAAGGGATAGTCCTAGGCCATAAGATTAGCTGCCGTGGGATTGAAGTCGACAGGGCCAAAATAGAAGTCATAGAGAAGCTGCCGCCACCAACCACAATCAAGGGTATTAGAAGTTTTTTAGGGCATGCGGGATTTTATCGGAGATTCATCGCAAACTTCTCGAAAATCACGAAGCCCCTATGCCATCTCTTAGAGCAGAACCGACCCTTTGACTTTAATGAGGAATGTACTGAAGCATTCAAGGTTCTGAAGGAAAAGCTAGTGACATCCCCCATAGTACAGCCACCAGACTGGACACAGCCATTTGAAATTATGTGTGATGCTAGTGACTATGTTGTCGGGGCAGCACTTGGGCAGCGTAGAGATAAGCTGTTTCACGTCATATGCTATGCCAGCAAGACGTTAAATGACGCCCAAATGAATTACACCACCACAGAAAAGGAGCTGTTAGCTGTGGTGTTCTCCATCGACAAGTTTCGTTCTTACATACTTGGAACGAAAGTAATAATACACACCGACCATTCTGCCCTCAAGTATTTGTTCGCAAAGAAGGATGCAAAGCCTAGGTTGATACGATGGATCTTGCTATTACAAGAGTTCGACCTTGAGATCAAAGACAAAAAGGGGACAGAAAATCAGGTGGCAGACCACTTGTCGAGGTTGGAGACGGGACAGAGTCTACCGTTAGATGAGACACACATACTGGAGACCTTCCCAGATGAGCAGCTCTTTGCTGCCGCAATCGCTGTCGCGACAGCCATGGCGGCAGGTAAGTCTTCTAACCTTCCTTGGTATGCTGATTTCGTAAATTTTATAGTTAGCGGAATATTACCTACTGATCTTAATTATCAAGCAAGGAAGAGGTTCCAAAATGATGTTAAGCATTATTATTGGGACGAACCTCTTCTTTTCAAAATGTGCGCAGATCAGGTTATAAGGAGGTGTATACCACAAGAAGAGCAAGAAGACATTCTCCATCACTGTCATGCTTCACAATATGGAGGACACTTAGGAGGAAATAAGACTGCTGCCAAGGTGCTGCAGTTGGGGTTCTACTGGCCGACATTATATAAAGATGCACAGGAATTTTACAAAAACTGTGACAGGTGCCAGCGGACAGGTAACATCTCAAGGAGAAACGAGATGCCATTGCAGAACATTTTAGAAGTCGAGATCTTCGACGTTTGGGGGATTGATTTTATGGGACCTTTTCCATCTTCGTGTGGAAATCTTTACATCCTCCTAGCAGTGGATTATGTCTCCAAGTGGGTAGAAGCAATCGCAACTCAAAAGAATGATGCCAAAACGGTCCAAAAGTTTTTGCACAAAAACATTTTTTTCTAGATTTGGCATCCCTAGGGCGATTATCAGTGATGAAGGGAGACATTTTGATAATAGGGTAATTGCTGCCGCCTTGAAGAAATATGGTGTCAAGCACAGGATCGCGACAGCATACCACCCACAGACCAATGGACAGGCTGAGATTTCCAATAGGGAAGTGAAGAACATTCTTGAGAAGATGGTTAAACCAACTAGGAAAGATTGGTCTTTACTTCTGAATGATGCATTATGGGCATACATGACAGCTTTCAAGACTCCATTGGGCATGTCTCCATACCGACTGATTTATGGGAAAACCTGTCACTTGCCTGTCGAGATTGAGCACAAGGCATATTGGGCAATCAAGGCAGTGAATATGGACTTGGACAAGGCCGGCCATAAAAGGTTATTAGATCTGAACGAGATTGAAGAATTACGGACAATGGCCTACGACAACGCAAGGATCTATAAGGAAAAGACTAAGAAGTGGCACGACAAGAAACTGCTGCCACGACAGTTCTGCCCAGGGCAGCTTGTGTTGTTGTTTAATTCTAGACTTAAACTCTTCCCAGGAAAGCTAAAGTCTAGATGGTCTGGCACATTCCAAGTGATACAAGTTTTTCCCCATGGTGCCATCACAATTCAATCATTAAAAGACGGGCACCAATTCAAAGTCAATGGACAGCGCCTCAAGCATTATCAGGGGACTGAAGCCCCAGGAATACAAGAAGTGGTTACTTTAGGAGATGCCCCACAAGGCACCCCTAATTTAACCTAATTTTTATTTATTTTATTATTATTATTATTATTTATTAGGAATTAGGTTTATTTTATTCAAATAATGTTTTGTTTTATAAAATTTCAGTTTTTAGGAAATAAAGGAGTCAAGAAGAAGAGGAGAAGTGACCCAAGCCCACCGCCCATCCATCAGCCCAATAAAGCCCATTTATGGAAACCTGTCGTTTCGGCTGCCGCCGCGGACGGATATGACAGGCTGTCAACAGACTGCCATGGCAGACGCAGAAGCGTGTGGCATGCGCGTAACAGACGCATAAATGCGTGTCTGACGCGTCAGACACGCTAAATCCAATCTGTCGCTCCGTTCTTCACGCCTGCCGTTGCGGCATTAAATGGGCAGCTACTCGACCGCTATAAAACCCCATTCTCATTTTCATTTTTTCTCACTTCTGCTTATTCTTCTTTGCTTTCTCCTCTAGTTTTATTTGCTTTCTTCAGATTTCACAACCCTTGCAACCAACATGTCTACTAGACAGACCCGTCGTAGTGCTGCCTCAGCATCCTCCGCAGCAGCAGCAACGCCCTTTGCCAACAAGGAGTTATGGGAAGAACGTGGGTTCGTTTACATCCGCAAAGCACCCAACATGGGACTCCGGCCCTTCATTGCTAGAGCTATCCAGAATTTGCTATGGGAGCACTTTGCCGAACAACCGGCAGAGCTAAACGACACCTTGGTCCGGGAGTTTTACGCGGCCATAGACAGCAGAACGGCGACATCTGTCACCGTTAGAGGAGTACAAGTGCCTTTCACTGCCGACAACATCAATCACATGTTTGGCCTTTTCTTTGGCCCCGATGATGATGCTCACCAGCAATTTCTCGACACCCTCGATGCTGCCGCTTATGATGCTGTCATGGTGGAGTTGACGGAGGAGGGAACATCATGGACAACCAGCAAGAAGAACCCCAACTCCGTCAACAGGGGGAAGCTCCTACCGGAGGCAAAACTGTGGAACGCGTTCATCAAAAAGTGTATCCTGTCGTCTTCCCACCACACGACAGTCAACCGACAGCGGCTGGCCCTTATTCACTCCATCATGCACGACAGGCCCATCAATGTGGGCAGATATATAAGGGACAGCATCCTGGACTGTGCCTTCCGTTCTGACTCACGCCTCTGCCTGCCGTTCACCATAACTTCCCTCTGCCGATGTGCTGCTGTACCCGAGGATCCATCCGACAAAATAAGGAAGGGCAGAGGTTGGACAGACAATAATATCAACAGCCTCATGGAACTGATCGTGGCTACACCTGTCTCCTCCTTCAACCCTGCCGGCTCCCCCGCAGAATCATCAGAGGAGCCTGCCCCGGAACCTGCTGCCGCCACCGCTCCGACAGACCAGTCTGCCCTCCTCCTTGCTACGTTACAACGGGTAGAGGAACGCCAAATGGGATTGATGACATTTATTCGGGACTTCACGAACTCCACGGTAAATTTTATTACCCAAACTTTTTTTTTCACGATATTCAATTCCCTACTTTTCCTGCCCATTATTTCCGTATCCCCACTCCTGTCCACACCCCTGTTCACACACCCACCCCACTCGGCTCTCCACATTCCCACTCTACCGCTTCCACCACATCCCCTGCCCCGACGGCAGCAGGCAGCCCACCGGCAGACACCTCTCCTAGAGGAACAAAACGGCCTGCCTCAGATGACAGCCCTCTGATCCGGAGAAATTTGGAAAGGGACTTTACGCGAGTCAAGAGAATTAAACACGTGGCAAACAAGAAAAGGCTGCCCAAAGCTAGCACCACCACCAGCAGCTCATGGGACAGTGGCAGCAGTTCCGATGTCCAGCTTGTGGAGCAACCTGCCACTGAACCTGCCCCTGAACCTGCCCAACCTCCTCCACAGCCCAGGCGCCGCCGTCAGATTCGTGTCAGCAGCAGCAGCGAGGACATCGACTGAAAATTTAAGTTTTTATTTTCCTCTTACTGCTGCCTGCCTTTATCTTTTGTGATGTACTTTTCTTTATATTTTTGTCTTTATTTTTCATGTCATTTTGCATTTAGAGCAATGCAACCCTTGAGTTTGGGGGTGGCAACCCTCCATCATTAATGGAGTCTTATGCACATCTTTTTATTATTTGTTGTGTCTTATTATTTATTTAAGTTCTCTTTAAAAAAAATCAGAAAATATAAAACTGTTGGCTTAAAACTGTGAAGTTAACTTACCTGTCATGACGGCTCTGTCATTTTTTGTGACTGTTATATTGCTTAGATTTCTTTTAGCCAAACTAGAATAGGAAGCTTAGAACTTGAATAGCCCCTAGAGGTGCCTAACACTGGCTCTAGGAAAGAAGTTTAGCAAAAGAAAATCAAAAACCTAGAGGTGCCCGAAACTGGCTCTAGGAAGCTAACTAGAGGTGCCCGAAAGTGGCTCTAGAAAAACTTAGCTTGAAAATAGAAGAAAAGAAGCATGAAAATGTGCTTTCTAAAAAAAATAATAAACTTTGGCATAAAAATTCGAGTTAAGAAGTTGAATATTCTAGTGAAACTAAGAGAATCTTAGCATATAACTGTTCACAAGCATGCACACACTGCACGAGAGCTATAGGGAGATTCTGGACAGATCCTAACTTTTCCGACAGGTTGCTGCCGCCATAGAGAATGAGCGACGGGTAAGAGACAGTTCACTGTTTGAAGGCCAACACAAAAATTTTCATTTTTCTTTTAAGTCTTAATTGCTTGAGGGCAAGCAAAAACTTGAGTTTGGGGGTGTGTTGAGTGTGTAAAAGTTCTATTATTTACACCTTTTTTAACCCATATTTCTGCTGCATTCAAGCATCATTGCATTGCGTTTAGGTTAGTTTTCAGTAAAACATCACAAATGGATTAAAGGCACGGATTCTACTAAAAGATGGCTATTTTTGCAGGTATCTGCCATAGTTGACAAAGAAGACAGGCGCAGGGCAGAGAAGTAGGAGAGCTGAACTGGACAAGCAGACGAAGAAGACGAAGCTGCCATGGACCTGTCGTGACAGCATGGTGACAGCAGACTTATGAAGAGGAAAAGTAAAGTGGACCTCGATAGATAGAGAAAAATCTGCTCGTCTGTCGTGTGAAAGCCACATATTTTTCCAAGCCCCGGATCAAAAGATATGTCAAGCCAAAGCTCAAGAAGAGGAAATTCCTAGAAACAAGGATGCGGCTGGAAAGTAGGAGTCTTTAGAGATTTAGTCTTTATTAGAATCTTACTTTTAATTAAAGTTGTAATCCTTGTTACCTTAGATAACTTGAGCCCAAAGCTTATATAAGGGCATAGATTTAACTTAGGAGATACAACCGATTACCCCATAACCGAAACCAAAAACCCCTGTCGTCCACCCATCACCGACATGTTCTAAATTCCCCATAGGGCTACGGGTTGTTTTGAAAAGTAGTTGCAAGGGTTGTTTTGTTTTAGGAATTTTCAGTTCAATAAAATAAACTTCAAGTTCTCTTATTTTGGTTTTAACATCTTGCAAGAGCATCGGGAGAGCATTGTGAGGTTATCCATTTACTTAGCATCGGGAGAGTTAAGTATACGAAAGAAATAAGAGCGAGTTCTCTAGTTTATAGTTGAACTATCTTCTGCCTAGGGATAGGGCAAGGTTAAGTGGCTAAAGAAGAATTCATACACATCGGTGTTCATCCTTCGATTCACGCCGGGAGGTATCATCAAAGACGTGTTCATCGACAGACTTGGACCTAGGGATAGGACAAGGCAGATCTGGGATTCTTGCCAAGCTTGAAGTACGGAGTTGGTGTGTCTGCTGCCGCGATAGCTAACGAACAGCCGCCGCGACAGGTGCTGTCGGCGACGGGAGCGACGACAGAACTGGAGTTCCTAAGCAATTCAATACCTGCACTACCGAGCAATTCAATACCAGCCCATTCTCTCTATCTTGATAACTCAATCTTTTATTTACGTTTTTCTTATTATTCTCGTGACAATCTTCTAAACTATTTCTTTTACTTCGTGCAGTAAACTAAGGTGAAGTCATTAGCCCAATCCATGTGCAGACGATATCCGATACTTCGTATCACTTTACTACTTGCGTCGTGTACACTTGCACTACAATTGCGATAGACTCTTTTACACGCAACAGTGATCTTATAATTTCCAAGGACCACACATGGACTTTTAAACACCATAATCATCCATGGACTTTTAAACACCATGACAAGGACCACACAAGGACTTTTAAACACCTTTGTGTCCTTAACAAGAATCTCCCAAGGACTTTTAAAAACCTTGGAGTTCTTAAATAAACAAGGCTTACACAAGGAATTTTAACCACCTTTGTAACCTTAACCAAGAACCAACCATGGACTTTTAAACACCATGTTGTTCTTAAAATACACAAGATTCACACAAGGACTTTTAACCACCTTTGTGATCTTAACCAAGAACCAACCATGGACTTTTAACCACCATGTTGTTCTTAAATAAACAAGGCTCACACAAGGACTTTTAACCACCTTTGTGTCCTTAACCATCACTTGCCAATATGCATCATTAACAACAATATTCCACTATTTTAAAGCATTTAACAAAGCCATAAACATCATGCATCTTTAAGCATCAAACCACATTTAACAATGTTCAAAAACAAGGATCTCTTACCTTGAGCATCCTTCAACACATGGCTTATAATCTCAGCAAATAAACATGCTAAATATGCTTTCAAAACAGGATTTAAAACATGCAAACAAACCACATTGCATACAACCAATCCATGGTTCATCACCAAGAGAGTTTTTCCGAAAACTTACTCTTGAGCTTAGCTAAGTTGCTTAGACTTAAACTAAGCTCCCAAACCTTCAAAACATTGGTTTCAAAGCTGAATCCAAAATCCACTCACCGATTCTGTTTCGCCACTTGCCGAAACACCAATCAAGCTTCCGGATCACCACCACTAGGATCCAAAGATGACTCCCCTGTTTTAAACACATCAAAGCAGAGGATTAATGCATCATCATGCATTAATATCTTCAATGAAAGCACCTAAACCCGCTGCTCTCAACCACACTCCATTTTCGGCTACCAAACACAACCGAAAATGCATCCAAACAACTCCACAACACTACCCAGCCATTATCCATCAATTCTAAACATCCTTAAACATCAATTAACATCCAAAAAGGATCTAACCACGCCCTTATACCTCCAGCTATAACAGATCATCAAGATCACTCCAAAAAAAACAACCAAGAACTCAAGTTAAACTTAGGAAAATCAACCTATCCGGGATTGCATTAATTAAACCTCAACTTCTCATCAATTTAACATTCATTTGACATCAAAAAGACACCTCAAAACACTGCCCAAACAGATCACACGAATTTTAACCAAAAATCAACCAAATCTAGCATTTAAAAGCCAAGATCAAGAACACAACCTTAAAACCTTTTATAAAACACAAATTAAGGATTGAGAACTTGGGAATTTCAGTAAAGAACTGAGAGTTTAGAGGAGAAGGACGTTCTTACCTCCAAACTTGAGTTTTCTCCCTTTTTGGAACCAAATTCTTGAAAATCCACTTAGCAAATGCAAAGGTTTTATTGAAGAGATGATTGAAGATCAAAAGAGGATTGAAATGAGTTATTTAGGTGACAAAATCAGAGGGAAAAGCTCTGGAGAAATTGTGTTTGGTTTGAGAGAAAAGATGAGAGAAAATGAAAAATGGAAAATGTGGAAATGTTAGTTGGAAACTTAGGAAAATATCTTCCCTCCCTTTTCCTTTATTTTAAAACCAATAATAAATCATTTAATATTAAGAAAAATCTGGAGAAACTCCCATTGGGTAAATAGCTCCTTAAAGATTCAAAGTTTCAATCCTTTTTAAAACAGTCACACAATTTTCGAAAATTACATTTTGGTCACTAACCAAAATGTCACACTTCCAAACCTCATTTTGTAAAATTGATTTCACCATTCTCTTATATATAATAAAAGAGGATTTTAAGACATTTTTCCATATTTTTAATGCAACCAGAACTAGGGTTTCCTAATTTCACCTTTATATATTCGAACCGCACTCCGACCGAACCGGTCCGAATCCCAAAACTCCTAAGCCCAAAATTGGGGCGTTACATCACGGGTGTTGAGGGGTTGTGATTGTACCATGCTCCACCTTGATATTGGTAGTGTGTATGAAGCGTCGGGACAACGCTTGTAATCCGCGTATCCGATTGTCTATTGTTGTTTGTCAATTTGTGTTTTTGAAATGGTTGTGATTATTACTTGAAAGCCAATATGACATGTTAATGATTTGAAGCATGAAATGCTTTGTTTATATGCATATGTGCATGATCAAATGTGGTTTGAACTAAAGGTTTTGAAAAGGAGTTTTATAAATGCATTATTGTGATATTTTAAATGAGCATTCCTCACTAAGCTATATGCTTACGCTCTCTCTTTTATTAAACCAATAATGCAGAGCATTGAAGTGCATAAAAGGCAGCAAGGAGGTCAAGAATCCAAGTGAAGAACTAAGCTCATGTATGGTGAATGTTTTCCTAACACTATTAGCTTTTGGGCATTTGGCAATGGGGAACCTATATTGTTGTTTTGGGAGATGTTTTAGACTCCCTAAGTTGGTTTTATGCTTTTGATAATGATGGAACATGTAAATGGCCTTTTTGAGGTTGGTTTGGTGTTTTGATGTTTGTGTGGTTTTCAATATAGGTGCATGCCTATAGAATTGTGTTTTTCCTTAATTGATGTCATGTTTGAGAATGTATGATGCTATTATGTTCCTTAAGTATATAATGACTTGCTGGTATGATTTGAGGGTCTTTGGTTTATGTTTGATTGGTCGAAAGCATTATAAACCAGAAAAAAATCTGCAATCTGGGCAGCCTGTTTCGGAACAGGTGCTACCGTATCGGAACAGGGGGCCTGAAATGGCCTTGGCGTTCCGAAACGGGTAGAGCCGTTCCGGAACGGTTTTGCCACTGTCAAGCCCTGTTCCGGAACTTGTTTCGGAACGGTCCCGCGTTTCGGAACGGATCATCCCTGTTCCGAAACACCCGACCGTTGGGCACTGAAATTGACGGTTATATGTTTTGAAACCTTTGCGTTTTGGTCCTGAACTTTGTATATGCAATTGAAAGAGTTTGAGATGTCCGTTTGAGTTGAAATTTGGCAGAGAAGCATGAAACATGACTAATTTCATAATGGTAACTCATAAGTTGGTTAAGTCCTTGTAATTTCCAGAATTTACGTTTTGGTCCCTAAATTCATGATTTGTGCAATCGAGTCCCTAAATGTTTTCTGATTGCGGTGATCTTTGAGTATGCTGATCCTATGAACATATCTAGGGTTAATATGCATTTAGATTAGATTAAAAAGAAAAAAAAGGGTCGTTAATCAAGGTTGACTTTCGGGTTGACTTTGGTTTTCCCCGTGTAAACTTCTTAATTCGGGTCAACCGTCTAGGCCGGGTTAAGGGGGTTACATTTGTTGGTATCAGAGCTGAGTTCTCGAGTAATTGGGAATGGTTATGTTGAGTGAAAGCATGTTGTGTGAATTGTAAGTATGTTACAATTGTGATGAATGCTGTGGTGAAGCATGTTAGAGGGACCCATTGCCAAATTAAAGCTAATGTAATGATTTGTTTTTAATTGGAAATGAGCTTGAGTACTTGGATTGCTTACCTTGCTGGGCCTGACTTTGTTTGTTGCATTGTGATTGCATTGTTAGTGAATGGCACCTCGTAGAGAAACGAGGATTAATACGCGAGCTATGGCTAAAAATGAGAATGAGGAGAACGCTGAAAATGTGGTGGATTTACCTCCTCCGCCTGGTGGTGGTGGTGCTGGGGGTGAAGGAGCTGGTGCTGGGGTCGCTGGACCTGAAGCTGGTCAGGGGCAAGCTGTTCCTGACATGACAATGCTGGTGGAAGCCATTGCTGGAGCTTTTCGAGCAGCGGTAGCTGGAGCTCAAGGAGCTGGGCATCAGGGAGATGCTAATGCTAGACTACCTTTGGAGCGTTTGCGCAGTCTGGGAGGGACTGTGTTCAGGGGTTTGTCTGCTGAAGGTTCTGAGTCTTGGCTGGAAAGTATCAAGAGAATCTTGGGGCAAATGAATTGCACTGATGTGCAGAAGCTGGGCTGTGTGGTATCGTTGTTGCAGGATGACGCATACACTTGGTGGACAACCACTATCTCTGGGATGGCGGATGCTGATGTGACATGGACGTTCTTTCAGAACATTTTCAAGAGAAGGTACCTGGGAGTGAGGTACTTGGATGAAAAGAAGAGGGAATTCATGTCTCTTACCCAAGGGAGCATGTCAGTGGCTGAGTACGAGGTTCAGTTCATCCGACTCAGTCAGTACGCACCTGAGCTTGTTCCTGATGAGTGGGAGAGGTGTGAACGGTTCCGTTATGGTTTGGTGACGGAAGTGAAGACTTACATGCTTGCTGCTGAGTATAATGATTTTGATGTGCTGGTTGGTAGGGAAAAGGATATTGAGATGAATTTGGGTTTATCCTCTAGAAGTGCTGGTTCTAGTGCTGGTAAGCGAGTTACTGAATATAGTTCTTGTGGTGGACGGAACAAGAGGGGACGTGATCGGAAGTTTCAGTCTTCAGCTAGGCGAGGTGTTGGAGGGCAAGGTGCGCTTGTTCAGGGAGATAAGGCAAGAGCTGATCCGAACACATGTTGGACGTGTGGATTGCGTGGCCACCTGAAGCGTGATTGTCCTCGAGCGGCGAGGGAGGTGCAGGCTCCTGTTGGTGCGGCTTGTAACTCGTGCTGGAGTTGTGGATCCGCTGATCACATGAGGAGGGAGTGTCCTCTATTGGCCGGTGGTGGCCAAGGACATGCTCCTAGAGTTGTTGCACCACAGAGAGGTCGTGGGCGCGGCCGTGGTAACTTCCAGCGGAGAGAGGAGGGTGGACGGAATGTGGCTCATGTTGTAGCTGTTCAGCCTGAAGGTGGCGGCCAGGCCAGAGTGTATGCTAAGAGAGAGGGGAGGAATGACACGGATGTGATCGCAGGTACTTTTACTTTGAAATCCTTGTCATTACTTTTGGTATGCGTGTTACTAGTTCTTTTGGTGAGACTGTAGTGACTCGGAAGCTTTATAGAAGGTGTCCTTTGGTTGTGCAAGAACATGCTTTTCATGTTGATCTTATGGAATTGCCTTTCTATGGTTTTGATGTAATCCTTGGTATGGATTGGCTTGTTGAGCATCGAGCTGTAGTAGATTGTGAGAATAAGCGAGTTTCGTTGAAGCTTGCGGATGATTATGAGGTAGTTGTGGTTGGTGAGAATGTGTAGTTTCTTGCCAATGTGGTGTCTACATTGGAGGCGACCCGGATGCTGAGGCAAGGTTGTGAAGCTTATTTAGCTTTTGTGATGAATCCTAGCTCTAAGGAGTTGCGTGTGCAAGATATCAGGACTGTGCGAGAGTTTCCTGGTGTGTTTCCTGAGGAGTTGCCTGGATTGCCTCCTAATCGTGAAGTGGAGTTTGGGATTGAGTTGTATGAAAACACGACTCCAGTGTCCATTACCCCTTATCGAATGGCACCTAAGGAGTTGAAAGAGCTGAAGACGCAATTGAAAGAGTTGCTTGATCGTGGTTTCATTCGGTCGAGTGTGTCACCTTGGGGTGCACCGGTCTTGTTTGTGAAGAAGAAGGATGGCACTATGAGAATGTGCATTGATTATCGTCAGCTTAACAAGTTGACTATCAAGAATCGGTATCCATTGCCGTGAATTGATGATCTTTTTGATCAATTCCGGGGAGCAGCTGTGTTCTCTAAGATTGACTTAAGGTCAGGGTACTACCAGTTGAAGGTGAAGGATATGGATGTGCCAAAGACAGCTTTCAGGACGAGGTATGGGCATTATGAGTTCCTTGTGATGCCGTTTGGTTTAACGAATGCTCCTGCAGGTTTCATGGACATGATGAATCGAGTATTTCATGAATACTTGGATAAATTTGTTGTGGTGTTCATTGATGATATCCTCGTGTACTCGCGTACGGAGGAGGAGCATGAAGAGAATTTGAGAATTGTGTTGCAAGCTTTGTTGGAGAATCAGTTATATGCCAAGCTAAGCAAGTGTGAGTTCTGGCTTAGAGAAGTGGTGTTTCTTGGTCATGTGGTTTCTGCTGAAGGGATTCATGTTGATCCTCAGAAGATTGAGGCAGTGATGAATTGGAAGGTTCCTAAGTCTGTTCATGAAGTCCGTAGTTTCCTGGGTTTGGCAGGATATTATCGGAGGTTCATGGATGGGTTTTCAAAGATTGCTGCACCTTTGACGAAGTTGTTGCAGAAGGATGTTAAGTATGAGTGGACGGAAGCGAGACAGCAGGCTTTTGAGAAGCTTAAGGCAACTTTGACGTAAGCTCCAATCTTGGTTCAACCTGAATCGGGGAAAGAGTTTGTGGTGTATAGTGATGCGTCCTACGTTGGTTTGGGATGTTTGTTGATGCAAGAGGGTAAGGTGGTGGCTTATGCGTCTCGGCAGTTGATGGTGCATGAGCGCAATTATCCTACGCATGACATTGAGTTGGCTGCAGTGGTTTTTGCTCTGAAAATCTGGAGATATTATCTGTATGGTGAGAAGTGTACTATGTACACGGATCACAAGAGTTTGAAGTATTTGATGTTTCAGAAGGAGTTGAATCTTAGGCAGCGATGTTGGGTGGAGTTGCTCAAGGATTATGATTTGACGATTGAGTATCACCCGGGTAAAGCTAATGTTTTAGCAGATGCCTTTGAGTTGAGGGCTATGTTTGCCAGTTTGAGTATTTCGCGTGATGGTGGTCTTGTGGCTGAATTGCAAGTGAAACCATCTTTGGTTCAGTTGATTAAGGAAAAGCAGTTGTTGGATGATTCCTTTGTATCGCATGTTCAGGACATTGCGGAGGGTAGACCTTCGGAATTCTGTTTTAATGATGATGGAGTGTTATGTTTTGGGAGTCGGATAGTAGTGCCCAATGATGCTGAGTTGAGGCGTGCTATTCTGACTGAAGGTCATAGTAGTCCTTTTGCTTTGCACCCTGGTAGTACTAAGATGTATCGTGATCTTCGTGATGAGTACTATTGGGTGGGTTTAAAGAAAGATGTTGCTGAGTTTGTAAGCAAGTGCATGGTGTGTCAGCGAGTTAAGGCTGAGCATCAGTTTCCTTGTAACCCCCTTAACCCGGCCCAGACGGATGAACCGAATTAAGAAGTTTACACGGGGAAAACCAAAGTCAACCCGAAAGTTAACCTTGATTAACGACCCTTTTTTTTATTTTAACTCTTGTCTAAAGGCATATTATCCCTATACATGATCATGCAAACAGCATACTCAAAGATCATAACAATCAGAGAACATTCAGGGACCCAATTGCTCAAATTAAGACTTTAGGGACCAAATTGTAAATTCTGATAATTATAAGAACTTAACCCAAATTAAAGTTACCAACTTGTAATTAATCATATTTCATGCTTCTCTGTCAAATTTCAGCTCAAACGGACATCTCAAACTCATTAAATTGCAATAACAAGGTTCAGGACTAAAATGCAAACATTTCAAAACATATAACCAACAATTTCAGTGCCCAACGGTCGAGTGTTTCGGAAAAGGGAAGACCCGTTCCGAAACGCGGGACCGTTCCGCAATTGGTACCGAAACAGGGCCTGGCAGAGGCCAAACCGTTCCGGAACAGTTCCTTCCGTTTCGGAACGCCCAGGCCATTTCAGGCCCCCGTTCCGATACGGTAGCATCTGTTCCGAAACAGGTTGCCCAGATTGCAGAAAAATTGCTGGTTTATCAAACAATCGACCCACCAAACATGCTCCAAAAGCCACCAAATTTTACCAGCAAGTCATTCAACATACAAGGAACATGATTGCATCAACCAAACATCAACATGGCATCAATTATGAAAATCCCCAATTCTATAGGCATGCTTCCTACTTAGAAAACCATTCAAGCATCAATATACCAAAACCACATCATAAAGGCCAATTACAATCTCAAACATTACCAACATCATAAATCCAACTTAGGGAGTCCAAAACATCTCCCAAAACAACAACATAGGTTCCCCATTGCCAAATGCCAAAAGCTAATAGTTCACCACACAACGCGGGACCATACTTGAGCTTAGTTCACCACTTGGATTCTTGCCCTCCTTGCTGCCCTCAATGCACTTTAATGCACTGCATTATTGGTTTAAGAAAAGAGAGAGCGTAAGCAAAGCTTAGTGAGGAATGCTCATTTAAAACCACACAATAATGCATTTATAAAACACTTTTATAAACCTTAAATCCATCATCATTTGCACATGCACTAAAGCATTTAAAACCAGCAACTCATGCTTCAAGTTCATATCATGTCATTTTTGGCAACAAGTGATACATTCCACATAAGATCCACACATAGACTTTTAAACACCATTGTGATCTTATAGATTCCAAGGACCACACATGGACTTTTAAACACCTTTGTGTCCTTAACCCATGGACTTTTAAACACCATGGCAAGGACCACACAAGGACTTTTAAACACCTTTGTGTCCTTAACAAGAATCTCCCAAGGACTTTTAAACACCTTGGAGTTCTTAAGTAACCAAGGCTTACACAAGGAATTTTAACCACCTTTGTAACCTTAACCAAGAACCAACCATGGACTTTTAACCACCATGTTGTTCTTAAATAAACAAGCCTTACTCAAGGAATTTTAACCACCTTGGTGATCTTAACCAAGAACCAACCATGGACTTTTAACCACCATGTTGTTCTTAAATAAACAAGGCTCACACAAGGACTTTTAACCACCTTTGTGACCTTAACCATCACTTGCCAAAATGCATCATTAACCACAATATTCCACTGTTTTAAAGCATTTATCAAAGCCATAAACATCATGCGTCTTTAAGCATCAAACCACATTAAAACAATGTTCAAAAACAAGGATCTCTTACCTTGAGCATCCTTCAACACATGGCTTATATTCTCAGCAAATAAACATGCTAAATATGCTTTCAAAACAGGATTTAAAACATGCAAACAAACCACATTGCATACAACCAATCCATGGTTCATCACCAAGAGAGTTTTTCCGAAAACTTACTCTTGAGCTTAGCTAAGTTGCTTAGACTTAAACTAAGCTCCCAAACCTTCCAAACACTGGTTTCAAAGCTGAACCAAAATCCACTCACCGATTCCGTTTCGCCACTTGCCGAAACACCAATCAAGCTTCCGGATCACCACCACTAGGATCCAAAGATGACTCCCCTGTTTTAAACACATCAAAGCAGAGGATTAATGCATCATTATGCATTAATAACTTCAATGAAAGCACCTAAACTCGCTGCTCTCATCCACACTCCATTTTCGGCCACCAAACAGAACCGAAAATGCATCCAAACAACTCCACAACACTACCCAGCCAAGATCCATCAAATCTAAACATCCATAAACATCAATTAACATCCAAAAAGGATCTAACATAACCCTTATACCTCCAGCTATAACAGATCATCAAGATCACTCCAAAAACAACCAAGAACTAAAGCTAAACTTAGGAAATTCAACCTATCCGGGATTGCATTAATTAAACCTCAACTTCTCATCAATTTAACATTCATTTAACATCAAAAAGACACCTCAAATCACTGCTTAAACAGATCATATGAATTTTAACCAAAATCAACCAAATCTTGCATTTAAAAGCCAAGATCAAGAACACAACCTTAAAACAATTTATAAAACACAAATTAAGGATTAAGAACTTTGGAATTTCAGTAAAGAGCTGAGAGTTTAGAGGAGAAGGACGTTCTTACCTCCAAACTTGAGTTTTCTCCCTTTTTGGAACCAAATTCTTGAAAATCCACTTAGCAATTGCAAAGGTTTTATTGAAGAGATTATTGAAGATCAAAAGAGGATTGAAATGAGTTATTTAGGTGACAAAATCAGAGGGAAAAGCTCTGGAGAAATTGTGTTTGGTTTGAGAGAAAAGATGAGAGAAAATGAAAAATGGAAAATGTGGAAAAGTTAGTTGGAAACTTAGGAAAATATCTTCCCTCCCTTTTCCTTTATTTTAAAACCAATAATAAATCATTTAATATTAAGAAAAATCTGGAGAAACTCCCATTGGGTAAATAGCTCCTTAAAGATTCAAAGTTTCAATCCTTTTTAAAACTGTCTCACAGTTTTCAAAAATTACATTTTGGTCACTAACCAAAATGTCACACTTCCAAACCTCATTTTGTAAAATTGATTTCACCATACTCTTATATATAACAAAAGAGGATTTTAAGACATTTTTCCATATTTTTAATGCAACCTGAACTAGGCTTTCCTAAATTCACTTTTATATATTCGAACCGCACTTCGACCGAACCGGTCCGAACCCCACAACTCCCAAGCCCAAAACCGGGGCGTTACAACTCTCCCCCCCTTAGGAAATTTCGTCCTCGAAATTTACCTGAAGGAAAGAGATAAGGAAACTGCTTCAGCATGTCATCCTTCCGTTCCCACGTGGCTTCCTCAATACCACGATGCTTCCACAACACCTTTACCAACTCAATGGTCTTGCCACGAAGAACCTTGCTATCCGAATCCAGAACCTTCACCGGTTCCTCATCATAGGTCAAATCCGGATTCAAATCCACTTCTTCCACAGGCATCACATGCGAAGGATCCGATCTATACTTCCGAAGCATAGAAACATGAAACACATCATGAATCTTCTCCAACTCTTGAGGTAACCTCAACTTGTACGCAACAGGACCCACACGCTCAACCACCTCGTATGGTCCAATGTACCTAGGCCTCAACTTACTCTTACGGCCAAACCTCATCACCTTTTTCCAAGGCGAAACCTTCAAAAACACACGGTCACCCACCGCATACTCAATCTCCCTACGCTTCAAATCCGCGTAAGACTTTTGCCGATCAGAAGTTGCCTTCAAACGCTCACAAATGAGCTTCACCTTCTCGGTGGTTCCTTTCAACAAAGCCGGCATCGAAACCAACTTCTGACCCGTTTCAGCCCAACAAAGAGGAGTCCTACACTTCCTCCCGTACAAAGCTTCATAAGGTGCCATTTGAATACTTGCCTGATAACTATTGTTATAGGCAAACTCCACCAAAGGCAAATGTTTCTCCCAAGAGCCCTGGAACTCAATCACGCAACACCTCAACATATCCTCCAAAATCTGGATAACACGCTCGGATTGACCATCCGACTGAGGATGATAAGATGTACTGAAATTCAACCGTGTACCCAAAACTTGATGCAAACACTGCCAAAAACGCGATGTAAACCTCGGATCCCTATCCGACACAATCGACCTTGGAACACCATGCAGCCGCACAATCTCAACAATGTACAGCTCCGCAAGCTTATCCAAAGAATACGTAGTATGCACAGGCAAGAAATGCGCACACTTCGTCAGGCGATCCTGTAACCCCCTTAACCCGGTCTAGACGGTTGACCCGAATTAAGAAAGTCACACGGGGAAAACCAAAGTCAACCCGAAAGTCAACCTTGATTAACGACCCTTTTTTTTTCTTTTTAATCTTATCTAGATGCACATTTAACCTATGTGTGATCATACAAACAACATACTAAAAGATCACAAACATCAGAGATCAAACAGGGACCCAATTGAACAAATTACAACCTTAGGGACCAAATTGTAAATTCTGATAAATAAAAGGACTTAACCCAAATTGAAGTTACCATCTTGAAATTAGTCAGGTTTCATGCTTCTCTGTGAAATTTCAGCTCAAAAGGACATCCACAGCTCATGCAATTGATCATACAGGATTCGGGACCAAAACGTAAACAAAACAAAACATAAAAGATACTTTTAACCGAATTAACAGACAGGTATCGATACGCCTGGTGTCGTATCGATACGCAGGGAAGGCAGTAACCAAACTCTCAACACGGTATCGATACGAGTCTCCCCGTTTCGATACGGCATTCATACGGTATCGATACTAGTTACCTCGTTTCGATACGGCATTCATACGACATCGATACCTAACAATCGTACCGATACGCCTGGGCAGAAAAGTGCATATTTGGCTCAGGCGTATCGATACGCAAGCCCGAGTACCGATACCCCTGCCTGGAATTGACTCGAAAACAGCATCAAACATGCTTCAGACTTCAAATTAACGACACCAAACCATATCACATAATCAACCAACATGCAAGGACCTCAATTGCATCACCAATTCAATATAAAACCATCACATAAGAAAAACCCCAATTTAAGTGGCATGCTTCCTATTTAAGCTACCCATTCAAACTCCAAACTTGCAAAACAAGCATATAAGGTTTCAAACCAAAAACCAACGATCTCAACAACATTCAACATACTTAGGGAGTCTCAAACACCTCCCAAAACATACACATAGGTCCCCCATTGCCAAATCAACCAAAAGCTAAAAGTACTTATAAAACCTTCATACATTGAGCTTTACTTGAACTTGATTGCTAGCCCTTCCTTGCTACCCCTCAAGATACTCTAATGCTCTGCATTATTGAATTAAGAAAACAAGAGAGCATAAGCAAAAGCTTAGTGAGGTGTGCTCTTTAAAAACCATTCAATAATGCAATTAAACCATTTATAAAACATGCTTATAATCAACCTTTGTACATGCTCAAAGCATACTTTAAGACAAGCAATTCCATGCTTCAAAATACATTTAAACAAACATCACATGTTTCAACATAATCTTTAAACAAGCATCTCATGCTTCATAAAATTCTTAATATGTCATATTGGCTCAAGTGATACATTTCATTTATTAAAACAAGTTCAACAACTTTCCCCAAGGACTTTTAAACACCTTGGCCATGGACTTTTAAACAACATGAAATAGGACCACACAAGGACTTTTAACCACCTTTGTGTCCAATGCTTGAATCACCCCAAGGACTTTTAAACACCTTGGCCCCAAGGACTTTTAAACACCTTGGCCCCATGGACTTTTAAACACCATGGAAAGGATCACCTAAGGATTTTTAACCACCTTAGTGTCCGCAACATGAACCATCCAAGGACTTTTAACCACCTTGATGTTCATAAGTAACAAGGCTCACTCAAGGACTTTTAACCACCTTAGTGACCTTAACATTTTCAAAACATCACTTGCCAATATACATCATAATCATCATTTAATCCACTGTTTTAAAGCATTAAACCAAGCCATTTCACCATGCATTTCAAAGCATCAAATCCACATTTAAACAATGTATAAAATCAAGGAACTCTTACCTAGAGTTACCTTCAACACATGGCTTAAAACATCAGCAAATATCATGCTATATCATGCTTACAAAACAGTAATTTAAACATGCAAATCATCATTTTGCAACACACCAAAACATGGCCACCACTTAGAGAGAAATCCGAAAACTTACACTTGAGCTTAGCAAAGTTGTTTAGACTTAAACTAAGCTCCCAAAACCTTCAAACCTTGGTTTTAAAGCTGAAAATCCATTTTCACAAATGCACTCACAAAATTCCACTTTGCTTCAACCAAAGCACCAAATCAAGCCTCCGGATCAACAACTCTCGGATCCAAGGATGCCTCCCCTGTTTCAACACATTAAAGCAGAGGATTAATGCATCATCATGCATTAATTGCTTCAATGAAAGCATCTAAACTTGCTGCTCTCACATAACCTCCATTTTCGGCCACCAAACACAACCGAAAATGCATCCAAAACACTTCCAAACAAAGCCCAGCCATAAACCAGCAAAACCTCACTTCCATTAACATCATATAACATCTAAAAACAACCTATTAACAACCTTATACCTCCAGCAACAACAGATCACCAAGATCACCACAAAAACTACCTTAAAACACAAGCTAAACTTAGGAAACTCAACCTATCCGGGATTGCATCAATCAAAACTCATTTCCTTATCAATTTAGAGATCATTTAACATCAAAAACACCTCTCAAATCACAGATTTAACAGATCAAACGAAAATCATGTGAAATCATCAAAATCTTGCATAATTAGCCAAGATCTATAAATCAACTTGAAAGCCTTTAATTAAACATCAATTTAGGATTGAAAACTTAGGAATTTCAGTAAAGAACTTGAAGTTCAGAGGAGAAGGACGTTCTTACCTCCAAACTTGAGTTTCTCCTCTTTTTGGAATGAAAATCCTTGATGAAACTTGTAGAAATTGAAGAGGTTTTGAAGATACAATGATTAGGGATTAAATGAGAGTTGAAAGGAGGAATTTAGATGATAAAATCAGAAACAAAACTCTGGAAATGGAGTGTTTGGGTTGAGAGAAAAAGAGTGAAAGAAAATGAGAAGTTAGTTGAGAAAATAGCAAAATGAGATTTCCCTCCTTTATGAAATCTTTAAAATCAGAATTATAACTCAAAATATCTTAGAAAAATCTGGAGAAACTCCCTTTGGGTAAATAGCTCCTTAAAGATTCAAAGTTTCAACCCTTTATAAAACATCCACCAAACTTTCAAAAATTACATTTTGGTCACTAGCCAAAATGTCACCCTTCCAAAACTCATTTTCCAAAATTCATTTCACAGTTCACTTAATTATATTAAAAGATGATTGTAGAACATTTTTCCATATTTTTAATGCAACCCGAACTAGGCTTTCCTAATTTAACCTCTTACGATTCGAACAACACTTTGACCAACCGGTCAACGCACAAAACTTCTAAGCCCAAAACCGGGGCGTTACAGATCCACAATCACCCACACTGAATTCTTCTTCGATGGCGACAAGGGTAAGCCAGATACAAAATCCATGGTAATCCTTTCCCACTTCCATTCAGGGATTCTCAACGGTTGCAACAACCCTGAAGGAACCTGATGCTCAGCCTTAACTCGCTGACACACCATGCACTTGCTCACAAACTCAGCAACATCCTTCTTCAAACCCACCCAATAGTACTCATCACGAAGATCACGATACATCTTAGTACTACCAGGGTGCATAGCAAAAGGACTACTATGACCTTCAATCAGAATAGCACGCCTCAACTCAGCATCATTGTGCACTACTATCCGACTCCCAAAACACAACACTCCATCATCATTAAAGCAGAAATCCGAAGGCCTACCCTCCGTGATATCCTGAACATGCGGCACCAAGGAAACATCCAGCAACTGCTTTTCCTTGATCAACAGAACCAAAGTTGGTTTCACTTGCAACTCAGCCACAAGACCACCATCACGCGAAATACTCAAACTGGCAAACATCGCCCTCAACTCAACAGCTACCTTCCTACTCAAGGCATCCGCCACAACATTAGCTTTTCCAGGGTGATACTCAATCGTCAAATCATAATCCTTGAATCACACAAGGACTTTTAACCACCTTTGTGTCCAATGCTTGAATCACCCCAAGGACTTTTAAACACCTTGGCCCCAAGGACTTTTAAACACCTTGGCCCCATGGACTTTTAAACACCATGGAAAGGATCACCTAAGGACTTTTAACCACCTTAGTGTCCGCAACATGAACCATCCAAGGACTTTTAACCACCTTGATGTTCATAAGTAACAAGGCTCACTCAAGGACTTTTAACCACCTTAGTGACCTTAACATTTTCAAAACATCACTTGCCAATATACATCATAATCATCATTTAATCCACTGTTTTAAAGCATTAAACCAAGCCATTTCACCATGCATTTCAAAGCATCAAATCCACATTTAAACAATGTATAAAATCAAGGAACTCATACCTAGAGTTACCTTCAACACATGGCTTAAAACATCAGCAAATATCATGCTATATCATGCTTACAAAATAGTAATTTAAACATGCAAATCATCATTTTGCAACACACCAAAACATGGCCACCACTTAGAGAGAAATCCGAAAACTTACACTTGAGCTTAGCAAAGTTGTTTAGACTTAAACTAAGCTCCCAAAACCTTCAAACCTTGGTTTTAAAGCTGAAAATCCATTTTCACAAATGCACTCACAAAATTCCACTTTGCTTCAACCAAAGCACCAAATCAAGCCTCCGGATCAACAACTCTCGGATCCAAGGATGCCTCCCCTGTTTCAACACATTAAAGCAGAGGATTAATGCATCATCATGCATTAATTGCTTCAATGAAAGCATCTAAACTTGCTGCTCTCACATAACCTCCATTTTCGGCCACCAAACACAACCGAAAATGCATCCAAAACACTTCCAAACAAAGCCCAGCCATAAACCAGCAAAACCTCACTTCCATTAACATCATATAACATCTAAAAACAACCTATTAACAACCTTATACCTCCAGCAACAACAGATCACCAAGATCACCACAAAAACTACCTTAAAACACAAGCTAAACTTAGGAAACTCAACCTATCCGGGATTGCATCAATCAAAACTCATTTCCTTATCAATTTAGAGATCATTTAACATCAAAAACACCTCTCAAATCACAGATTTAACAGATCAAACGAAAATCATGTGAAATCATCAAAATCTTGCATAATTAGCCAAGATCTATAAATCAACTTGAAAGCCTTTAATTAAACATCAATTTAGGATTGAAAACTTAGGAATTTCAGTAAAGAACTTGAAGTTCAGAGGAGAAGGACGTTCTTACCTCCAAACTTGAGTTTCTCCTCTTTTTGGAATGAAAATCCTTGATGAAACTTGTAGAAATTGAAGAGGTTTTGAAGATACAATGATTAGGGATTAAATGAGAGTTGAAAGGAGGAATTTAGATGATAAAATCAGAAACAAAACTCTGGAAATGGAGTGTTTGGGTTGAGAGAAAAAGAGTGAAAGAAAATGAGAAGTTAGTTGAGAAAATAGCAAAATGAGATTTCCCTCCTTTATGAAATCTTTAAAATCAAAATTATAACTCAAAATATCTCAGAAAAATCTGGAGAAACTCCCTTTGGGTAAATAGCTCCTTAAAGATTCAAAGTTTCAACCCTTTATAAAACAGCCACCAAACTTTCAATAATTACATTTTGGTCACTAGCCAAAATGTCACCCTTCCAAAACTCATTTTCCAAAATTGATTTCACAGTTCACTTAATTATATTAAAAGATGATTTTAGAACATTTTTCCATATTTTTAATGCAACCCGAACTAGGCTTTCCTAATTTAACCTCTTACGATTCGAACAGCACTTTGACCAACCGGTCAACGCACAAGACTTCTAAGCCCAAAACCGGGGCGTTACAGATCCACAATCACCCACACTGAATTCTTCTTCGATGGCGACAAGGGTAAGCCAGATACAAAATCCATGGTAATCCTTTCCCACTTCCATTCAGGGATTCTCAACGGTTGCAACAACCCTGAAGGAACCTGATGCTCAGCCTTAACTCGCTGACACACCATGCACTTGCTCACAAACTCAGCAACATCCTTCTTCAAACCCACCCAATAGTACTCATCACGAAGATCACGATACATCTTAGTACTACCAGGGTGCATAGCAAAAGGACTACTATGACCTTCAATCAGAATAGCACGCCTCAACTCAGCATCATTGGGCACTACTATCCGACTCCCAAAACACAACACTCCATCATCATTAAAGCAGAAATCCGAAGGCCTACCCTCCGTGATATCCTGAACATGCGGCACCAAGGAAACATCCAGCAACTGCTTTTCCTTGATCAACAGAACCAAAGTTGGTTTCACTTGCAACTCAGCCACAAGACCACCATCACGCGAAATACTCAAACTGGCAAACATCGCCCTCAACTCAACAGCTACCTTCCTACTCAAGGCATCCGCCACAACATTAGCTTTTCCAGGGTGATACTCAATCGTCAAATCATAATCCTTGAGCAACTCCACCCAACGTCCCTGCCTAAGATTCAACTCCTTCTGAGACATCAGATACTTCAAACTCTTATGATCCGTGTACACAGTACACTTCTCACCATACAGGTAATGTCTCCAGATCTTCAAAGCAAAAACCACCGCAGCCAACTCAATGTCATGCGTAGGATAATTGCGCTCAAAGCAAAAACCACCTTACCCTCTTGCATCAGCACACATCCCAAACCAACATAGGACGCATCGCTATACACCACAAACTCTTTCCCTGATTCAGATTGAACCAAGATAGGAGCTTGCGTCAAAGCTGCCTTAAGCTTCTCAAAAGCCTGTTGTCTCGCTTCCGTCCATTCATACTTAACATCCTTCTGCAACAACTTTGTCAAAGGTGCAGCAATCTTAGAAAACCCATCCACAAACCTCCGGTAGTATCCCGCCAAACCAAGGAAACTACGAACCTCATGAACAGACTTAGGAACCTTCCAATTCATCACCGCCTCAATCTTCTGAGGATCAACACGAATCCCCTCGGCAGAAACCACATGCCCAAGAAACACCACTTCACCTAACCAAAACTCACACTTGCTCAGCTTGGCATAAAGCTGATTCTCCAACAAAGCTTGCAACACAATCCTCAAATGCTCTTCATGCTCCTCCTTAGTACCCGAGTACATGAGGATATCATCAATGAACACCACAACAAACTTGTCCAGGTATTCGTGAAACACACGATTCATCATGTCCATGAAAGCCGCAAGAGCATTTGTCAAACCAAACGGCATCACAAGGAACTCATAATGCCCATACCTTGTCCTGAAAGCTGTCTTAGGCACATCCACATCCTTTACCTTCAACTGGTAATACCATGACCTCAAGTCAATCTTAGAGAACACAGCTGCTCCCCGAAATTGATCAAAGAGATCATCAATTCTCGGCAAAGGATACCGATTCTTGATAGTCAACTTGTTCAGCTGACGATAATCAATGCACATCCTCATAGTGCCATCCTTCTTCTTCACAAACAAGACCGGTGCACCCCAAGGCGACACACTCGGCCGAATGAACCCACGATCAAGCAACTCTTGCAACTGCGTCTTCAGCTCCTTCAACTCTTTAGGTGCCATTCTATAAGGGGTAATGGACACAGGAGTTGTATTCTCATACAGCTATATCCCAAACTCCACCTCACGATTAGGAGGTAAACCAGGAAACTCTCGCACAGTCCTGATATCTTGCACACACAACTCCTTAGAGCTAGGATTCATCACAAAAGCTAGGTAAGCTTCACAACCTTGCCTCAGCATCCGGCTCGCCTCCAACGTAGACACCACATTAGCAAGAGACTTCACATTCTCACCAACCACAACTACCTCATAATCATCTGCAAGCTTCAATGAAACTCGCTTATTCTCACAATCCACAACAGCACGATGCTCAGCAAGCCAATCCATACCAAGGATTACATCAAAACCATAAAAAGGCAACTACATAAGGTCAACATGAAAAACATGATCTTGAACAACCAAAGGACATCTTCTATAAAGCTTTCGAGTCACAACAGTCTCACCAAAAGAACTAGTGACACGCACACCAACATCCAAAGACTCAACAGGCAAACCAAGCAATTCAGCATGCTCACGCAATATGTACGAGTGCGTAGATCCGGAATCAATCAAGGAAAGTAATGACAAGGATTGCAAAGTAAAAGTACCTGCGATCACATCCGCGTCATTCCTTCCCTCCCGCTGAGCATACACCCTGGCTTGACCGCCACCCTCAGGCTGAATAGCCACAACATGAGCCACACCCCGACCACCTTCCTCTCTCCGCTAGAAGTTACCACGGCCGCGCCCACGACCTCTCTGTGGTGCAGCAACAACAGGAGCACGCACTTGGCCACCAGCCAACATAGGACACTCTCTCCTCATGTGATCCGTAGATCCACAATTCCAGCACGCATTACCAGCTGCCACAACAGGAGCTTGCACCTCCCTCACAGCACGAGGACAATCACGCTTCATATGGCCACGCGAACCACATATCCAACATGCACTCGGATCAACTCTAGCATTGCCTCACCGAGCAGGCGCACCACCTCCTCGCTTAGCTGAGGACTGATACTTTTGATCACGTCCCCTCTTGTTCCGTCCACCACCGGAACTATATTCAGCTGCTCGCTTACCAGCACTTGACCCAGCACTTCTAGCAGATAAACCCAAGTTCATATCAATGTCCTTTGCTCGGCCCACCAGCACATCAAAATCATCATACTCGGTTGCCAACACATACATCTTTACATCCGTCACTAAACCATAACGGAACCTTTCACACCTCTCCCGCTCATCCGGAACAAGCTCAGGTGCGTATTGACTGAGTCGAACAAACTGGATATCATACTCAGCCACAGACATGCTCCCTTGGGTAAGAGACATGAACTCCCTCTTCTTTTCATCTAGGTACCTCACACCTAGATACCTTCTCTTGAACGCGTTCTGGAAGAACGTCCAAGTTACGTCAGCTTCTGCCATCCCAGCGATAGTGGTTGTCCACCACGTATAAGCATCATCTTGTAGTAAGGATACTACACAGCCCAGCTTCTGCACATCAGTGCAACTCATCTGACCCAAGATTCTCTTGGTACCCTCTAACCAAGACTCCGAACCTTCAGCTTACAAACCCCTGAACTCAGTCCCTCCCAGACTGGGCAAACGTTCCAAGGGTAGTCTAACCCCAGCATCTCCCTGATGCACAGCTCCTTGAGCTCCAGCTACCGCTGCTTGAAATGCTCCAGCAATAGCTTGAATCAACACCGTCATGTCAGGAACAGCTTGTCCCTGACCAGCCTCAGGTCCAACGACCCCAGCAATAGCTGCAGCTCCAGCTCCTTCACCCCCAGCATCACCACCACCAGGTGGAGGAGGTAAATCCACCGCACTCTCAACATTCTCTTCATTCTCATTCTCATTCTGAGTCGTAGCTCGCACATTACTCCTCAACTCTCTACGAGGTGCCATACTCTAACAATGCAAACACAATGCAAATAAACAAAGTCAGGCCCAGCAAGGTAAGCAATCCAAGTACTCAAGCTCATTTTCACTTAAAAACAATATCATTACATTAGCTTTGATTTGGCAATGGGTACCCACAACATGCTTCACCACAGCATACACCCCAATTGCAACATATATACAATTCACTCAACATGCTTTCATTCAACAAGCATACAAACATACATACATCAATCATGCACATAATCATTCCCAATTACTCGAGAACTCGGCTCTGATACCACCAAATGTAACCCCCTTAACCCGGCCCAGACGGATGAACCGAATTAAGAAGTTTACACGGGGAAAACCAAAGTCAACCCGAAAGTCAACCTTGATTAACGACCCTTTTTTTTCTTTTAACTCTTGTCTAAATGCATATTATCCCTATACATGATCATGCCAACAGCATACTCAAAGATCATAACCATCAGAGAACATTCAGGGACCCAATTGCACAAATTAAGACTTTAGGGACCAAATTGTAAATTCTGAGAATTATAAGAACTTAACCCAAATTAAAGTTACCAACTTGTAATTAATCATATTTCATGCTTCTCTGTCAAATTTCAGCTCAAACGGACATCTCAAACTCATTAAATTGCAATAACAAGGTTCAGGACTAAAATGCAAACATTTCAAAACATATAACCAACAATTTCAGTGCCCAACGGTCGAGTCTTTCGGAACAGGGAAGACTCGTTCCGAAACGCGAGACCGTTCCGCAACTGGTACCAAAACAGGGCCTGGCAGAGGCCAAACCGTTCCGGAACAGTTCCTTCCGTTTCGGAACGCCCAGGCCATTTCAGGCCCCCGTTCCGATACGGTAGCACCTGTTCCGAAACAGGTTGCCCAGATTGCAGAAAAATTGCTGGTTTATCAAACAATTGACCCACCAAACATGCTCCAAAAGCCACCAAATTTTACCGGCAAGTCATTCAACATACAAGGAACATAATTGCATCAACCAAACATCAACATGGCATCAATTATGAAAATCCCCAATTCTATAGGCATGCTTCCTACTTAGAAAACCATTCAAGCATCAATATACCAAAACCACATCATAAAGGCCAATTACAATCTCAAACATTACCAACATCATAAATCCAACTTAGGGAGTCCAAAACATCTCCCAAAACAACAACATAGGTTCCCCATTGCCAAATGCCAAAAGCTAATAGTGTTTAAGAAACCTTCACCATACTTGAGCTTAGTTCACCACTTGGATTCTTGCCCTCCTTGCTGCCCTCAATGCACTTTAATGCTCTGCATTATTGGTTTAAGAAAAGAGAGAGCGTAAGCAAAGCTTAGTGAGGAATGCTCATTTAAAACCACACAATAATGCATTTATAAAACACTTTTATAAACCTTAAATCCATCATCATTTGCACATGCACTAAAGCATTTAAAACCAGCAACTCATGCTTCAAGTTCATATCATGTCATTTTGGCGACAAGTGATACATTCCACATAAGATCCACACATGGACTTTTAAACACCATTGTGATCTTATAGATTCCAAGGACCACACATGGACTTTTAAACACCATTGTGTCGTTAACCCATGGACTTTTAAACACCATGGCAAGGACCACACAAGGACTTTTAAACACCTTTGTGTCCTTAACAAGAATCTCCCAAGGACTTTTAAACACCTTGGAGTTCTTAAGTAACCAAGGCTTACACAAGGAATTTTAACCACCTTTGTAACCTTAACCAAGAACCAACCATGGACTTTTAACCACCATGTTGTTCTTAAATAAACAAGCCTCACTCAAGGAATTTTAACCACCTTGGTGATCTTAACCAAGAACCAACCATGGACTTTTAACCACCATGTTGTTCTTAAATAAACAAGGCTCACACAAGGACTTTTAACCACCTTTGTGACCTTAACCATCACTTGCCAAAATGCATCATTAACCACAATATTCCACTGATTTAAAGCATTTATCAAAGCCATAAACATCATGCGTCTTTAAGCATCAAACCACATTAAAACAATGTTCAAAAACAAGGATCTCTTACCTTGAGCATCCTTCAACACATGGCTTATAATCTCAGCAAATAAACATGCTAAATATGCTTTCAAAACAGGATTTAAAACATGCAAACAAACCACATTGCATAAAACCAATCCATGGTTCATCACCAAGAGAGTTTTTCCGAAAACTTACTCTTGAGCTTAGCTAAGTTGCTTAGACTTAAACTAAGCTCCCAAACCTTCCAAACACTGGTTTCAAAGCTGAAAACCAAAATCCACTCACCGATTCCGTTTCGCCACTTGCCGAAACACCAATCAAGCTTCCGGATCACCACCACTAGGATCCAAAGATGACTACCCTGTTTTAAACACATCAAAGCAGAGGATTAATGCATCATTATGCATTAATAACTTCAATGAAAGCACCTAAACTTGCTGCTCTCATCCACACTCCATTTTCAGCCACCAAACACAACCGAAAATGCATCCAAACAACTCCACAACACTACCCAGCCAAGATCCATCAAATCTAAACATCCTTAAACATCAATTAACATCCAAAAAGGATCTAACATCACCCTTATACCTCCGGCTATAACAGATCATCAATATCACTCCAAAAACAACCAAGAACTCAAGCTAAACTTAGGAAATTCAACCTATCCGGGATTGCATTAATTAAACCTCAACTTCTCATCAATTTAACATTCATTTAACATCAAAAAGACACCTCAAATCACTGCTTAAACAGATCATACGAATTTTAACCAAAATCAACCAAATCTTGCATTTAAAAGCCAAGATCAAGAACACAACCTTAAAACCATTTATAAAACACAAATTAAGGATTGAGAACTTGGGAATTTTAGTAAAGAACTGAGAGTTTAGAGGAGAAGGACGTTCTTACCTCCAAACTTGAGTTTTCTCCCTTTTTGGAACCAAATTCTTGAAAATCCACTTAGCAATTGCAAAGGTTTTGTTGAAGAGATGATTGAAGATCAAAAGAGAATTGAAATGAATTTTTTAGGTGACAAAATCAGAGGAAAAGCTCTGGAGAAAAGGTGTTTGGTTTGAGAGAAAAGATGAGAGAAAATGAAAATGGAAATTTGGGAAATTAGTTAGAAAATGCCAAAATATCTTCCCTCCACTTTTCTTTTATTTAAAAACCATTAATTAATCATTTAATACTTTAGAAAAATCTGGAGAAACTCCCATTGGGTAAATAGCTCCTTAAAGATTCAAATTTCAATCCTTTTTAAAACAGTCTCACAGTTTTCAAAAATTACATTTTGGTCACTAACCAAAATGTCACACTTCCAAACCTCATTTTGTAAAATTGATTTCACCATACTCTTATATATAATAAAAGAGGATTTGAAGACATTTTTCCATATTTTTAATGCAACCCGAACTAGGCTTTCCTAAATTTACTTTTATATATTCGAACCGCACTTCGACCGAACCGGTCCGAACCCCACAACTCCCAAGCCCAAAACCGGGGCATTACATTCCTTCAGGGTTGTTGTAACCGTTGAGGATTCCTGAATGGAAGTGGGAAAGGATTACCATGGATTTTGTATCTGGTCTGCCTTTGTCACCATCGAAGAAGAATTCGGTGTGGGTGATTATGGATCGCCTGACGAAGTGTGCACATTTCTTGCCTGTGCATACTACATACTCTTTGGATAAGCTTGCGGAGCTGTATATAGCTGAGGTTGTGCGGCTGCATGGTGTGTCTAAGTCGATTGTGTCGGATAGGGATCTGAGGTTTACATCGCGTTTCTGGCAGTGCTTGCATCAGGCTTTGGGTACACGGTTGAATTTCAGTACATCTTATCATCCGCAGTCGGATGGACAGTCCGAGCGTGTTATCCAGGTTTTGGAGGATATGTTGAGGTGCTGCGTGATTGAGTTTCAGGGCTCTTGGGAGAAACATTTGCCTTTGGTGGAGTTTGCCTATAATAATAGTTATCAGGCAAGTATTCAAATGGCACCTTATGAAGCTTTGTACGGGAGGAAGTGTATGACTCCTCTTTGTTGGGCTGAAACGGGTCAGAAGTTGGTTTCGATGCCAACTTTGTTGAAAGGAACCACCGAGAAGGTGAAGCTCATTTGTGAGCGCTTGAAGGCAGCTTCTGATCGGCAAAAGTCTTACGCGGATCTGAAGCGTAAGGAGATTGAGTATGCGGTGGGTGACCGTGTGTTTTTGAAGGTTTCGCCTTGGAAAAAGGTGATGAGGTTTGGCCGAAAGGGTAAGTTAAGCCCTAGGTACATTGGACCATACGAAGTGGTTGAGCGTGTGGGTCCTGTTGCGTACAAGTTAAGGTTACCGCAAGAGTTGGAAAAGATTCATGATGTGTTTCATGTTTCTATGCTTCGGAAGTATAGATCTGATCCTTCACATGTGATGCCTGTGGAAGAAGTGGAATTGAATCCGGATTTGACCTATGATGAGGAACCGGTGAAGATTCTGGATTCGGATAGTAAGGTTCTTCGAGGCAAGACCATTGAGTTGGTAAAGGTGTTGTGGAAACATCGTGGTGTGGAAGAAGCCACGTGGGAGCGGAAGGATGACATGTTGAAGCAGTTTCCGTACCTCTTTCCTTCAGATAAATTTCGAGGACGAAATTTCTTAAGGGGAGGAGAGTTGTAACACCCCAATTTTGGGCTTAGAAGTTTTGGGTTCGGACCGGGTCGGTCGGATTGCGGTTCGAATATATAAAGGTGATTTTTAGGAAAGCCTAGTTCGGGTTGCATTAAAAATATGGAAAATGTCTTAAAATCCTCTTTTATTATATATAAGAGAATGGTGAAATAAATTTTACAAAATAAGGTTTGGAAGTGTGACATTTTGGGTTAGTGACTAAAATGTAATTTTCGAAAACTTGGTTATTGTTTTAAAAAGGATTGAAACTTTGAATCTTTAAGGAGCTATTTACCCAAGAAGAGTTTCTCCAGATTTTTCTTAATATTAATCAATTAATTAATGGTTTTAAATTAAAGGTAAAAGAGAGGGAAAAAGATATTTTGTCTTAACTAACTTTTCTCCAAAATTTTCCATTTCTTTTCTCTCAACTTTTCTCTCAACCCAAACACTTTTCTCCAGCAAATTTCCCTCTGATTTTGACATCCAAAGATGAGATTTCAACTTTCATTTGATCTCTAATCATTTCTACATCAAAACCTTAGCAATTGCTTATTGGATTTTCAAGAATCTTGGTTCCAAAAAGGGAGAAACTCACATTTAGAGGTATGAATGTCCTTCTCCTCTAAATACTCAGTTCCTTACTGAAATTCCCAAGTTCTCAATCCTTGATTTGTGCTTTATTAAAGGTTTTGTAGTTGTGTTCTTGATCTTGGCTTTAAAATTCAAGATTTGGTTAATTTTTGATGAAATTCGTAAGAAATGATTGGGCACTGTTTTGAGATGTGTTTTTAATGTAAATTGGATGTATAATTGATGAGAAATTGAGGTTTAATCAATGCAATCCCGGATAGGTTGATTTTCCTAAGTTTTGCTTGAGTTTTTGGTAGTTTTTGGAGTGATCTTGGTGATCTTCTATGGCTGGAGGTATAAGGACGTGATTAGATCCTTTTTTTGATGTTAATTGAGGTTTAAGAATGATTGGAATTGATGGATCTTGGCTGGGTAGTGTTGTAGTGATGTTTGGATGTGATTTCGGTTGTGTTTGGTAGCCGAAATGTGAGTGTTGATGAGAGCAGCGAGTTTAGGTGTCTTTGTTGAAGATATTAATGCATGATGATGCATTAATCCTCTGCTTTGATGTGTTTAAAACAGGGGAGACATCTTCGGATCCTTGTGGTGTTGATCCGGAAGCTTGATTGGTGTTTCGGCAAGGTTGCAAACGGAATCGGTGAGTGAAGTTTGGTTTTCAGCTTTGAAACCAATGTTTTGATGGTTTGGGAGCTTAGTTAAAGTCTAAACAACTTAGCTAAGCTCAAGAGTAAGTTTTCGGAAAAACTCTCTTGTTGATGAATCATGAGTTGGTTGAATGCAAAGTGATTTGTTGCATGTTTAAATTCTGTTTTTGAAAGCATATTGGAGCATGTTTATTGCTGATTTTATAAGCCATGTATTGAAGGATGCTCAAGGTAAGAGATCCTTGTTTTTGTACATTGATAAATGTGGTTTTGATGCATAATGATGCATGAAGATAATGGCTTTGTCAAATGCTTTAAAACAGTGGATTAATGTTGTTAAATGATGCATTTTGGCAAGTGATGTGGTTTGTCTTAAAGTACTTGAATCGGATATAGTTAGCCGGCTATAGGATTGGGTGCACCGTGAATAAAGTAGCCTTGGATGTTGAGGGGTTGTGATTGTACCATGCTCCATCCAAGTACACTAACGAGATGGTTAAGAACAACATGGTGGTTAAAAGTCCATGGGTGGTTCTTGTTTTAAGGTCACAATGGTGGTTAAAAGTCCATGTGTGGACCTTGTGTTTTGTAAGATCACAATGGTGGTTAAAAGTCCATGTGTGTATCTTGTGTTGTATGTCCCGTGATCTCGTTAGTGATGTTATACAACTACCAATGAGTGATGTGGAGGGGTTGTGATTGTACCATAGTCTCCATCACGGGTGTTGAGGGGTTGTGATTGTACCATGCTCCACCTTGATATTGGTAGTGTGTATGAAGCGTAGGGACAACGCTTGTAATCCGCGTATCCGATTGTCTATTGTTGTTTGTCAATTTGTGTTTTGGAAATGGTTATGATTATCACTTGAAAGCCAATATGACAAGTTAATGATTTGAAGCATGAAATGCTTGGTTTAAATGCATATGTGCATGATCAAATGTGGTTTGAACTAAAGGTTTTGAAAAGGAGTTTTATAAATGCATTATTTTGATGTTTTAAATGAGCATTCCTCACTAAGCTATATGCTTACGCTCTCTCTTTTCTTAAACCAATAATGCAGAGCATTGAAGTGCATAAAAGGCAGCAAGGAGGTCAAGAATCCAAGTGAAGAACTAAGCTCATGTATGGTGAATGTTTTCCTAACACTATTAGCTTTTGGGCATTTGGCAATGGGGAACCTATATTGTTGTTTTGGGAGATGTTTTGGACTCCCTAAGTTGGTTTTATGCTTTTGATAATGATGGAACATGTAAATGGCCTTTTTGAGGTTGGTTTGGTGTTCTGATGTTTCTGTGGTTTTCAATATAGGATGCATGCCTATAGAATTGAGTTTTTCCTTAATTGATGCCATGTTTGAGAATGTATGATGCTATTATGTTCCTTAAGTATATAATGACTTGCTGGTATGATTTGAGGGTCTTTGGTTTATGTTTGATTGGTCGAAAGCATGATAAACCAGAAAAAAAATCTGCAATCTGGGCAGCCTGTTTCGGAACAGGTGCTACCGTATCGGAACAGGGGGCCTGAAATGGCCTTGGCGTTCCGAAACGGGTAGAGCCGTTCCGGAACGGTTTTGCCACTGTCAAGCCCTGTTCCAGAACTTGTTTCGGAACGGTCCCGCATTTCGGAACGGATCATCCCTGTTCCGAAACACCCGACCGTTGGGCACTGAAATTGACGGTTATATGTTTTGAAACCTTTGCGTTTTGGTCCTAAACTTTGTATATGCAATTGAATGAGTTTGAGATGTCCGTTTGAGTTGAAATTTGGCAGAGAAGCATGAAACATGACTAATTTCATAATGGTAACTCATAAGTTGGTTAAGTCCTTGTAATTTCTAGAATTTACGTTTTGGTCCCTAAATTCATGATTTGTGCAATCGAGTCCCTAAATGTTTTCTGATTGCGGTGATCTTCGAGTATGCTGATCCTATGAACATATCTAGGGTTAATATGCATTTAGATAAGATTAAAAAGAAAAAAAATGGTCGTTAATCAAGGTTGACTTTCGGGTTGACTTTGGTTTTCCCCGTGTAAACTTCTTAATTCGGGTCAACCGTCTAGGCCGCGTTAAGGGGGTTACATGGTTAGCCAGTATAATTCCGATTCTCGATCGGGAAGGGTGTGACAACACCTGTAAGCTGGGAAGTGTTGTCTCGCTAATGTTGGAGGATGCTTGTGCTTGGTGGACATCGGTGTCGGTGGCAACAAATATCCGTGATATAGATTGGGAGTTCTTTGTGTCTGCCTTTAATAGAAGATACCTTGGAGATAGGTTTCCAGGGGTTAAGCAACGTGGGAGTGTGGGTTCAATTTGTGATGGTGAGAAAAATACAAGCAAAAGAGCTGTGAGTACCGACCTTGAGAGTGGTCCGCGTAAGAGGTTACACGGCGGAAGGGTTCGCCTGAACCAAGGTTTTGGTGGTGGTGCTGATGTGGGTCAAGTGCAATATGACCAAGGAGTGATAGTTCGCTTTCTGAAGTGTGATCGTTGTAGAAGGCATCATGTTGGAGTTTGTTGGTGTGTTGAAGTTTGTTGGAACTGTGGTTCTAAGAAGCATGTGAATAGGGATTGTCCTCAAGTAGGGAGATAAGCTTCAGTGCGTGAAAAATGGTCTTAGAAGGGTCGTGAGCGCGGCCGAGATAGAGTACAGAGGTGGCAAGAAGGGCAGGGAGGTGTGAGGTGTTCAGAGGATGGATCTTGTTGGAATTGTGGGTCCGTTGGACATGTGAGACGGAATTGTCTGAAGTTAGCTCGGGGTGGACAGGGTTCTTTGTAGCAGGGAGTCGGTGATGACCTTAAGGTGTTGGTTGATGCTGCGGCGGTACGGCCAGAGAATAGTGGTTCTGCTGGGAAGGGAGTTCGTCTGTTGGAACTCCGGGGCGATGAGGTGATTACAGGTAATTTTTCTAAGTAGTCTTTGCCCTAGTTATCTTTGTTTGGTTTTGGTTTGGATTTCTTTGTGTAGTGAGTAAAGTCTTATAACTTGCAGGTTTGGGTAGTAGCCGATGTTGTTTTTGAAAACAACTTTAGAGTGAAGAGGGTATTAGTGGAGTATTTTGTTGTTAGCAAATTGTTAGAATGGTGGGGCTGGAAAAGTTGGAAATGAGGTAAGAGGTTGTTCTTAGGCGGATTCTGAAGATGTTATTGGTAAGTGTGAACCGACATACATGCACAGTTAAAATCATTTGTTTATATATATTATATATATGTTGGTACATGCATACATGTGACATGACATTAGAGGTTTTGCATACATATGTACAAGCATTGATAGGGCATGTTGGAGACCATGCATACGAACGTTCACACTTGCTAATAGCTAATTGGGTTCGATAGTGTTGTGGTAGGATTAGGTTGGTTGGTGGGTCTTAAGTGTTGTTTTAGTACCAGGTGGATGCTAGAAGTAGTAGAAGGTAGTAAACAAGTTGTTAGTAGTAGTGAGTGCTATCTAGCGTGTTGGTGGAAGGAATGTGTTTAGGTGCTTAAAGAGTTTAGCGGTGTGGTGACAAGAAGGTGATCGTTTGGAGTTAGAATCGTTTGAGGTGGTTTCGAATAACAGATAAGTGTTGTAGTTTCTCTGTGTTGGGTGATTGTTGTAGGATAGTGGATGTGTTTCCGGAGTGTAGAGGTATCTTGTGTTGATAGTTGCAATAGGAGGGTTTTGCTATGTAGGTGATGGTTCCTAGTAACCTTAGGGAAGTTGGAAGGAAGTTATGTTGAGAGCTTTCGATGAAGTTTGGCTTGGGATGAGTAGAAGTTTCATGGTCTCGATATGTTTTCATGTGGATGGAGTGAGTGGCATCCCGGTAAGATTAGTGTCATAGTCAAAGTTTGATGTGGAAAGGCAATGCAAGTTCAAGGGCCATTGTTGGTTGGCTGGGTTCTTGTGAGAAGGTGGTGGGTTAGTCGAATTTAAGTAAATATTTCCTAAGACAGTTGGGGTAAGTGAAACGACTGTTGAGTTAAGGTTGGAGTCTCGTGATGTGGATTTAGGGTGTTATGTGGGTAGTGTTTGATGGGCTGTTAAGTCAGGAGATGGTAACAAAGGTGGAAGAATGTTGTCAATACATTGAGAGGTTTGAGTAAGCAGTTGTTGCTGAGGAAATTTTTGCTTGTAGTGGTAATATTTGGAAGGAGTATAACGGTTTTGCAAGGGGTTTTAGAAGTAGAGTAGGTTGTGGGTCACATGGTGGCTGAAAAATGGATGGGTTGGTGTTACTGTGTGTGTGAGTTTTGTTGAAGGAGTTATGAGGTGAGGCGGAGTATGTTGTGAAGGCTTAAGAAGTCCTTCGAGTTGTTGAGGGTTTTATACGGTTTGAAAGTGTGAAAAGTTAAGCTGAGACTAATAACCGAGTGTTCTGGAAGTCTTGAACCGTAAGTAGTGGTGTTGGATTTGGGTATAGTGTAAGTTTGAATTGAGGATGTGTTGGTTTCGTGGTGTTTTGGGTTGAGGATGTTTTTGTAGTGGTTAAGTCTCCTATGTTATATTGTGTGTTGCTTTGGGAAGTTTGGTGTTGAGTGTGTAAAAGTTCTATTATTTACACCCTTTTTAACCCATATTTCTGCTGCATTCAAGCATCATTGCATTGCATTTAGGTTAGTTTACAGCAAAATATCACAAATATATAAAAGGCACGGATTCTACTAAAAGATGGCTGATTTTGCAGGTTGCGCCATAGTAGACGGAGAAGGCGGGCGCAGGGCAGATCAGCAGAAGAGTTGAACTGAACAAGCAGACGACGATGCTGCCATGGATCTGCCGTGACAGCAGAGGACGACAGCAAGTTAGTGGAGAAAAAGCAAAGCGGACCTCGATAGATAGAGTAAATTATGCTCGTCTGTCGTGTGAAAACCAAATATTTTTCCAAGCCCCGGATCAAAAGATATGTCAAGCCCAAAGCTCAAGGAGGGAAAATCCCAAGAAACAAGGAAGACGGCTGAAAAGTAGGATCCTTGAAGATAAAGTCTTAACTAGAATCATACTTTTAATTAAAGTTGTAATCCTTGTTAACTTAGAATACTTGAGCCCAAAGCTTATATAAGGGCATATATTTTAACCTACGAGAGATCATAACCTATAACCGATAACCAAAACCCCTCCGCCGTTTACCCGCCGTCGATATGTTCTAAAAACCCCCTAGGGCCACGGGTTGTTTTGTTTTAGGATTTTCCAAGTTCAATAAAATAAACTTCAAGTTCTCTTATTTTTGTTATTAATATCTTGCAAGAGCATCGGGAGAGCATTGTGAGATTATCCATTTACTTAGCATCGAGAGAGTTAAGTATACGAAAGAAATAAGAGCAAGTTCTCTATTTTATAGTTGAACTATCTTGTGCCTAGGGATAGGGCAAGGTTAAGTGGCTAAAGAAGAATTCATACACATCGGTGTTCATCCTTCGATTCACGCCGGGAGGTATCGTCAAAGACGTTATCATCGACAGACTTGGACCTAGGGATAGGCCAAGGCGATTCTGGGATTCTTGCCAAACTTGAAGTACTGAGTTGGTGTGTTTGCTGCCGCGACGACCAACAGACTGCTGCCGCGACAGGTGCTGCCGCGACGGGCGCAACGACAGAACTGGAGTTCCGAAGCATTGCAATACCTGCAGTACTGAGCAATTCAATACCAGCCCATTCTCTCTATCTTGATATTTCTACTCTTTTATTTACGTTTACTTTATTATTCTCGTGACAATTCTCTCAAATATTTTCTTTACTTTCGTGTAGTGAATTAAGGTGAAGCTATTAGCCCAATCCCTGTGGAGACGATATTCGATACTTCGTATCACTTTACTACTTGCGTCGTGTACACTTGCACTACCATTGCGATAGACTATTTTACACGCAACAAGTTTTTGGCGCCGTTGCCGGGGATTGGCAACATAACTCTACCTTTCTTTTATTGCACTTTTCGTTTTTGTTTTTGTTTTTCTTTTAATTTTTCTTTTTCTATTTTTCGTTGGTGTTTTCAACTCTTGCTTTTCACGAGGTTTTCTTGTTTATGCGCAGATCTAAAAGAGGTGAAGATCCTGAGTATCCATTAGATCCGGAAGTTGAACGTTCCTTTAATCTCAAGAAACAACTTCGTCACCTTTTAGCCAGGAATGAGTACCTTGAGGAACAGCTAGAGAAGATGGCACATGTCCCGCCCGCTGGAGGTGGTATACCGCCTGTCGGCGACTCGCCTGCCGCTGCCGGACGACGGTCCTGCCGTGACTACATGTTGAACGATCATGTAGAACTGGAGACCACGCTGCCGGATATTGATGTTGATAACTTCGAGCTTAAACCTGTCATGTTTAGTATGATCAACAATGTCGGGCAGTTTAGTGGTGCTGTGACAGAGGATGCTAGAGAGCATCTCAAAACGTTCAAGGAGATCTGTGGTTCGTTTAGACTACCAGGAGTTAATCCGGAGATACTGAGGCTTCGGTTATTTCCCCATTTTTGAGGGACAGAGCTAAAACTTGGTGGAATAAACTTACGCAAGGTTCAATCATAACTTGGGCAGATTTATCTCGTGAATTTTTATCTCGTTTTAATCCTTCGCATTTATCTGAGCGATTACGTAATGAAATTGCTACTTTTCAACAAGAAGATGACGAGCCGATGCACGAGGCCTAGGACAGATTTACTACTCTTCTACGGAACTGCCCAATGCATGGATTCCCCGTCTGGAATCAGGTAACTAAGTTTTATAATGCTGCCAACTTACAAACTCGTATTCGAATTGATTCTGCAGCAAATGGACTATTATTGGATAAAGATCCGGACGAGGCATTACAAGTTTTGAAAAATCTGGCCAAGAATGAGGAGCAGTTTCCGACTGCAAGAAGATGGGGTAAACGGGTACTTGCTGTCAAGGATTATGAAGCTGACAGCACGATGAAATCACAGGTAGCATTCCTTACTAAAGCAATGAAAAGATTATTGAATGATGATGGACTACATGGATTTGCTGTGGAGGAGGTATGTGACATCTGTGAGGGAAATCATAGTCGGGATGAGTGCCCAATACAAGTAGAAGAGGGAAAATATGTTGGAAACTATAAGCCAAATTACAATTCCAACAATTATAATCCCAATTGGACGAAGGATCCCAAATTTTCTTGGAGTAATCCTAATAATGCCCTGAATCCTCAAGCACACAATCAGAATCAGGGAGGACCTAGACTGCTGACGCGACAGCAACTGCCGCCGCAACTGCCGCCGCAGTAGCAACAGCAGCAACCAGCTGCCACGAGTAGTATACTAGAACAGACTCTGACCACCTTTATGTCTCAGACAGGTACTTATATTGAAAATATGAATCAGTTTGTCAAGAAAACAAAGAATTTCATGGATAAAACAGAGATGAGGATGACAAATCATGAAGCTACTTTGAAATCTCTGGAGACACAAATGGGTCAGGTTTCCCAACATATTAAGCGGAGGCAGACTGGAGGATTCCCTAGCAATACTGAAAATGCTAGGCAACCCACACATGAGCAATGTAAGGCAATTACTACTAGGAGTGGGAAGAAACTACCAGGGCCGGAAAAGGAAGCTGAAACAGTAAAGGAACCTGCCTTGGATAAACCTGCCGAGGAAGCTGCCCCGACAGGTGATAAACAGACTGCTACCGATGAGCCTGTCACGACAGCAGAAGCGACAGAGGAGAACATTGATGAACCTAAACCTCCTCAGATTCGTATGCAGTGGGAAGGATGTATTGCTGACTATCGTCCCCCGCCACCTTTTCCTCAACGGATACAGCAAGCTAAGCAAGAATCTCAACTTAAAAAGATTTATGATATTTTTAAGCAGGTTCATATTAATATTTCGCTGTTAGATGCCGTTAGGGAGATGCCCGGTTATGCTAAATTTCTCAAGGATGTTATGTCGAAAAAATCTAAACTTGGGGAGTTTGAAACGGTAAAGATGACAGAAGGTTGCATGAGTATTCTTCATCGGCAGCCACCCCAGAAAAAGAAGGATCCGGGGAGCTTCATCATACCTTGCATAATCAGAAATAAATTTGTTGGTAAGGCACTTTGTGATCTTGGTGCTAGTGTTAATTTAATGTCAAAGTCTATTTTTCAGAAATTAGGTATTGGAAAGGCGCGGCCCACGACAGTAACTCTGCAGCTGGCAGACCGCTCTTACGTTCATCCAGAAGGAAAAATTGAAGATATTCTGGTAAGAGTGGATAAGTTTATTTTTCCTGCTGACTTTCTTGTTTTAGATTGTGAGGCAGACGAAAACGCACCAGTCATCCTTGGGCGACCCTTCTTAGCCACGGGAAGGTCACTGATTGATGTGGAAAAAGGAGAACTCACCATGCGAGTGAATGATCAAGAGATTAAGTTGAATGTTCTCCAAGCGATAAAACATGCTGATGTGGGCGAGGAATGCAAGGCTATCACTGATGTTACCCTTGATCAACCCTGCATCAGGTCAGGCTGTCACGATATTAAATTTGGTCACTGCCGCGGCAGCCACTTGCAGGACTGTCACAACAGCAACGACGACAGCACTGACAATAGCAACTCCTCTGAATCTGATACATCTGATACTTAAGGTTAGGAGGAGGTAAACTGGTTAGGCAATTGTCCAGGTAAGTTATTCGAACCTTTGAATTATACTTCGGATAACCATTTAATCCAAAAGCCATCTACTGTTGAACCACCTGCCTTAGAATTAAAGCCCCTACCAGGGCAGCTTAAATATGCTTTTCTTGGTTCAAATGACACACTGCCCGTAATCATCTCTTCTAAGATGCCGCAGGAACATGAACGGCAGCTAATCGGCATGCTAAGGCAGCACAAAAAGGCAATTGGATGGACGATAGCAGACATTCAAGGCATTAGTCCAGCGTTATGCATGCACGAAATCCTTTTAGAGGAAGATCATAAGCCGACTATTGATGCTCAAAGGAGGCTAAACCATGCGATGGAAGAGGTGGTGCGTAAAGAGATAATCAAGTGGTTAGATGCTGGTATTATTTACGCCATCTCCGACAGCAAATGGGTGAGCCCGGTGCAATGTGTTCCAAAGAAAGGAGGAATGATCGTGGTAACCAATGAGAATAATGAGTTAATCCTAACCAGGACTGTGACCGGTTGGAGGGTTTGTATGGATTATCAGAAGCTTAACAAAGCTACCCGAAAAGACCATTTTCCTTTACCCTTTATTGATCAAATGCTTGATAGATTAGCGGGTAAACCTTACTATTGTTTTGTTGATGGTTATTCAGGTTATAACCAAATTGCTATCGCACCGGAGGGTCAAGAAAAGACGACTTTCACATGCCCATACAGAACATATGCTTTTAGGAGAATGCCGTTTGGATTATGTAATGCACCCGCCACCTTCCAAAGGTGCATGATGGCCATATTCTCCGACATGGTAGAGGACTTCCTTGAGATTTTTATGGATGATTTTTCCGTCTTTGGAGACGATTTTGAGAGCTGCCTTGGAAATCTACAAAAGGTACTTGAAAGATGTGAAAAAGCAAATCATGTTTTTGAATTGGGAAAATGCCACTTTATGGTGGATGAAGGGATAGTCCTTGGCCATAAGATTAGCTGCCGTGGGATAGAAGTCGACAGGGCTAAAATAGAAGTGATCGAGAAGCTGTCGCCGCCAACTACAGTCAAGGGCATTAGAAGTTTCTTAGGGCATGCTGGTTTTTATCGGATATTCATTGCAAATTTCTCAAAAATCACCAAGCCCCTATGCCATCTTTTAGAGCAGAACCGACCCTTTGACTTTAATGATGAATGTACTGGAGCATTCAAGGTTCTGAAGAAAAAACTGCTAACAGCCCCAATAGTACAACCACCAGACTGGACACAACCATTCGAGATTATGTGTGATGCTAGTGATTATGCTATCGGGGCAGCACTTGGGCAGCGCAGAGATAAGTTGTTTCATGTCATATATTATGCCAGCAAGACATTGAATGACGCCCAAGTGAACTACACCACCACAGAAAAGGAGCTATTAGCTGTGGTATTCTCCATTAACAATTTTCGTTCTTATATACTTGGAATGAAGGTAATAGTGCACACAAACCATTCTGCCCTGAAATATATGTTCGCGAAAAAGGATGTGAAGCCTCGATTGATATAGTGGATCCTGCTATTGCAAGAGTTCGACCTTGAAATCAAGGACAAAAAAGGGACAGAAAATCAGGTGGCAGATCACTTGTTAAGGTTGGAGAAGGGACAGAGTCTACCAATAGATGAGACAAACATACTGGAGACCTTCCCATATGAGCAGCTCTTTGCTGCCGCAATCGCTGCCGCAACAGCCATGACGGCAGGTAAGTCTTCTGAACTCCCCTGGTATGCTGATTTCGTTAATTTTATAGTTAGCGGAATACTTCCTTCTGATCTTAATTATCAAGCCAGGAAGAGGTTCCAAAATGATGTTAAGCATTATTATTGGGACAAACCTCTTCTTTTCAAAATGTGTGCAGATCAGGTTATAAGGAGATGTGTACCACAAGAAGAACAAGAAGACATTCTCCATCACTATCATGCTTCACAATATGGAGGTCACTTAGGAGGCAACAAAACTGCTACCAAGGTGCTGCGGTTAGGGTTCTACTGGCCGACACTGTATAAAGATGCACAGGACTTTTCCAAGAACTGTGACAGGTGCCAGCGGACAGGTAACATCTCGAGGAGAAACGAGATACCACTGCAGAACATTCTAGAGGTCGAGATCTTCGACGTTTGGGGGATTGATTTTATGGGACCTTTTCCATCTTCATGTGGAAATCTATACATCCTCCTAGTAGTGGATTATGTCTCTAAGTGGGTTGAAGCTATCGCCACTCAAAAGAATGATGCCAAGACAGTCCAAAAGTTTCTACACAAAAACATTTTTTCGAGGTTTGGCATCCCTAAAGCGATCATCAATGATGAAGGGAGACATTTTGACAATAGGGTTATTGCTGCCGCCTTGAAGAAATATGGTGTCAAGCATCGGATCGCGACAGCATACCACCCACAGACCAATGGACAAGCTGAGATATCCCATAGGGAAGTTAAGAACATTCTTGAGAAGATGGTTAAGCCAACTAGGAAAGATTGGTCTTTACTTCTTAATGATGCATTATGGGCATATTGGACAGATTTTAAGACTCCATTGGGCATGTCTCCATACCGACTGATTTATGGAAAAACCTGTCATCTGCCTGTCGAGATAGAACACAAAGCATATTGGGCAATCAAGGCAGTGAATATGGACTTCGACAAGGCAGGCTACAAAAGGCTGTTAGATCTGAAGGAAATCGAAGAAATACGGACAATGGCCTACGACAATGCAAGAATTTACAAGGAGAAAACTAAGAAGTGGCATGACAGGAAGTTGCTGCCACGACAGTTCTGCCCAGGGCAGCTTGTATTGTTGTTCAATTCTAGACTGAAACTCTTTCCAGGGAAGCTAAAATCTAGATGGTCTGGCCCGTTCCAAGTTGTACAAGTTTTTCCCCACGGTGCCATCACAATCCGATCATTAAAAGACGGGCACCAATTCAAAGTCAACGGACATCGCCTCAAGCATTATCAGGGGACTGAAGCCCCAGAAATACAAGAAGTGGTTACTTTAGGAGATGCCCCACAAGGCATCCCTAATTTAACCTAAGTTTTATTTTTATTTATTTTTATTATTTATTATTTATTAGGAAATAAGGTTTATTTTATTCGAATAATGTTTTTATATTTTCTGTTTTTAGGAAATAAAGGAGTCAAGAAGAAAAGAAGAAGTGATCCAAGCCCACCATCCATCCATCAGCCCAACAGAGCCCATTATTGAAGCCTGTCGTTCCAGCTGCCGCCGCAGACACGGATAAGTCATGCTGTCAACAGACTGTCACGGCAGACGCAGAAGCGTGTGACAGACGCGTAACAGACGCATAAATGCGTGTCAGACGCGTCAGACACGCTAAAGCTCAATAGACGCCCCGTTATTCACGCCTGCCGTTAAAGCATTAAACGGGCAGCAACTCTACCTCTATAAAACCCCGTTTCATTTTCATTTTCCTCACTTCTACTTATTGTTACTTGCTCTCCCCTCTCGTTTTTCTTTGTTTTCTTTACTTTCACAAACCCTTGCAACTAACATGTCTTCCAGAAGAACCCGCCGCAGTGCTGCTTCAACCTCTTCATCGGCAGCACCTACCCCGCAGTCCTTCGCGACTAAGGAACTATGGGAAGAAAGAGGCTTCATCTACATCCGAAAGGCAAAAACCATGGGGCTTAAACCATTCATCGCAAGGGCGATAAAGGCTCTACTATGGGAGCAGTTTGCAGAACAACCAGCTAAAATGAATGAAACACTGGTGAGGGAGTTCTATGCTGCCATTGACAGCCGAACGGCAACAACAGTCACTGTCCGAGGGACAAAGGTACCATTCACAGCAGAACGCATCAACAATATGTATGGCCTCTACTACGGTCTCAACGACGATGCTCACCAGCAGTTTTTGGACACCCTCGACCCCGCTGCCTTCGATGATGTCATGGCAGAAGTGACAGAGGAAGGAACGGAATGGAACACGAGCAAGAAAAATCCCAACACCGTCAGAAGGGGGCAGCTGCTTCCAGAAGCCAAGTTATGGAACGCTTTCATCAAGAAGCAAATTCTGCCATCCTCCCATCACACGATAGTGGATCAGCAGAGGCTAGCCCTCATCCATTCCATCATGAACAACCGACCTATTAATGTGGGACACTACATGAGGGTGAGTATCTTGGACTGCACCCACAGATCAACCGCCCTCCTCTACCTGCCTTTTATGATCACATCACTCTGCCGTTGCTCTGCCGTACCAGAAACCACCACCGATAAACTAGTCAAGGGACGGGGTTGGACCGATAAGAACATTCTCAGCCTCATGGAACTGACAGTGGCGACCCCCATCTCTTTCGTCAAACCTAATGTCGCCCCAGCAGAATCCTCCGAGGAGCCCAACACTGAACCTGCCGCAGCAGCTGCTCCGACAGACACATCCACTCAGATTCTTGTTGCTATTCAGAGGGTGGAAGACAGACAGCTGGGACTGATGACATTCATCACGGATTTCACCAACTCCACGGTAAATTTCATTACCAATACTTTAAATTATCTCGATGCTGTTTTCCCCACCTTCCCTGCCCACTATTTCACCATCCCCACCCCTTCCCACACACCTACACCTCCTGCCTCCCCACACACACATTCTGCTGCCTCCACTTCATCACCTGCCCCGACGGCAGCCGGCAGTCCTCCGGCCGACACATCTGCCCGAGGAACCAAGCGACAGCCCTCGGATGAGCTCGATGCTTTTGTAGCTGGTTTCTCACCTTCCTTTGTCTGGGCTGACAGCGAGGCAGAACCTCCTATTCGGAGGAATTTCGAGAAAGAATTCATGTAACCCCCTTAGCCCGGCCTAGACGGTTGACCCGAACTACAAAGATTACACGGGGAAAACCAAAGTCAACCCGAAAGTCAACCTTGATTAACGACCCTTTTTTTCTTTTTAATCTTGTCTAAATGCATATTAACCCTAATCATACACTTGAGGTAAGCATACTCAAAAGTCACCGCAAACGGAAAACATTTAGAGACTCAATTGCACAATATACGAACTTAGGGACCAAATTGTAAATTTTGGAAATTACGAGGACTTTGCCCAATTTAAAGTTACCATTATGAAATTAGTCATATTTCATGCTTCTCTGCCAAATTTCATCTCAAGCGGATATCACAAACTCAACCAATTGCATATACAAAGATTGGGACTAAAACGTTAGGATTTCAAAACATATAACCATCAGATTCAGTGCCCAACGGTCGAGTGTTCCGAAACGGGGAAGAACCGTTCCGAAACGCGGGACCGTTCTGAAACCAGTTGCGAAACAGGGCTTGGCAGTGGCAAATCCGTTCCGGAACAGCTCTACCTGTTTCGAAACGCCATGGCCATTTTAGGCCACCTGTTCCGAAACAATAGCACCCGTTCCGATACGGGTTGCCCAGAAATGCAGAATTTTTCTGGTTTAGAAAAATTTTGACCCACCAAACACAATCATATGACCTCCATATCATACCAACAAGTCATCAAACATCAAATGAACATACTAGCATCATCAAAACTCAATCATGGCATCATTTAAGGAAAATCCCATATCTATAGGCATGCTTCCTAAAATGAAAATCATGCAATCATCAAATCACAAAAACCAAATACCAAAAGGCCTTTTACATGTTCCAAACACCATAGGCAACTAACCAAACTTAGGGAGTCCAAAACATCTCCCAAAACACAATTTAGGTTCCCATTGCCAAATACCAAAAAGCTAATAGTGTTGTGAAAACAGTCACCATACATGAGCTTAAACTTCCACTTGGATTCTTGACCCCCTTGCTGCCCTTAAAGCACTTCAATGCTCTGCTTTATTGGTTCAAGAAAGAGAGAGCGTAAGCACATAGCTTAGTGAGGAATGCTCAATTAAAACAACACAATAATGCATTTTTGTAAAAACATCTTTCCAAGGCCTTTAATTCCAAAACATCATTTATTATGCAATTATGCATACAAACCAAGCATCTCATGCTTCAATCCATCAACATGTCATATTGGCTTTCAAGTGATAATCCATAACATTTTACAACTCAAAAACACAATCGGTTACGCGGATTACAAGCGTTGTCTCATACACTTCATACACACTACCAATATCAAGGTGGAGTTTACCGGTACAATCACAACCCCTCAACACCCGTGATGGAGTCTACGGTACAATCACAACCCCTCCACATCACTCATTGGTAGTTGTATAACATCACTAACGAGAACACGGGACACATAACACAAGATCCACACATGGACTTTTAACCACCATTGTGATCTTAACCATCTCGTTAGTGTACTTGGATGGAGTTTACGGTACAACCACAACCCTCAACATCCAAGGCGACTTTATTCACGGTGCACCCAATCCTATAGCCGGCTAACTATATACGATTCAAGTACTTTTAAACCAACACATCACTTGCCAATATACATCATTTAACAATCATCAATCCACTGTTTTAAAGCATTTAACAAAGCCATTAAATCTACATACATCACTATGCATCAAAATCCCATTTATCAATGTCAAACCAAGGATCTCTTACCTTGAGCATCCTTCAACACATGGCTCACAAAACCAGCATTACACATGCTAAAATATGCTTTCAAAACAGAATTTAAGACATGCAAAATAAGCTCATTGCATTCAACCATCTCATGGTTCATCAAAAAGAGTGTTTCTCCGAAAACTTACTCTAGAGCTTAGCCAAGTTGTTTAGACTTAAACTAAGCTCCCATAACCTTCCAACATTGGTTTCAAAGCTGAAAACCAAACTTCACTCACCGATTTCGTTTCGCAAGCTTGCCGAAACACCGATCAAGCCTCCGGATCAACACAACAAGGATCCGAAGATGTCTCCCATGTTTTAAACACATCAAAGCAGAGGATTAATGCATCATCATGCATTAATATCTTCAACCAAGACACCTAAACTCGCTGCTCTCATCGACACTCACATTTCGGCTACCAAACACAACCGAAATCACATCCAAACACCTCTACAACATTACCCAGCCAAGATCCATCAATTCCAATCATTCTTAGACATCAATTAACATCCAAAAAGAACCTAATCACGTCCTTATACCTCCAGCTATAGAAGAACATCAAAATCATCCCAAAAACCACCATTAACTCAAGCAAAAACTAAGGAAAATCAACCTATTCGGGATTGCATTGATTAAACCTCAATTACACATCATTTATACATCCAACATACATCAAAAGACATCTCAAAACAGAGCCCAATCATTTAATACGAATTTCTTCAAAATTAAATCCAAATCTTGCATTTTAAGCCAAGATCAAGAACACAACATTAAAACCTTTTATAAAACTCAAATCAAGGATTGAGAACTTGGGAATTTCAGTAAAGAACTGAGTATTTAGAGGAGAAGGACGTTCATACCTCTAAATGTGAGTTTCTCCTTGTTTAGAGCCAAAATTCTTGGAAATTCAATAGGCAAATGATGAGGATTTAGTGTAGGAAAGATTAGAAATCATTTAGAGATTGAAATCTCAACTTTAGGTGTGAAAATCAAAGGCAAAGTGGCTGGAGAAATGTGTTTGGCTGAGAGAAAATGGAGAGAAAATGAAATGGGAAAATTTTGAGAAAAGTTAGTTATAAAACCAAAATATCTATTTTCCCTCCTTTCCTTTTATTAAATAACATTAATTAAATCTTTAATATTTAAGAAAAATCTAGAGAAACCCTCCCTTGGGTAAATTAGCTCCTTAAAGATTCAATGTTTCAATCCTTTTAAAACAGTCACCAACTTTTCAAAAATTACATTTTAGTCACTAACTCGAAATGTCATATTTCCAAACCCCATTTTGTAAAATTGATTTCACCACTCTCTTATATATAATAAAAGAGGATTTTTAGATATTTTTCCATAATTTTAATGCATCCCGGACTAGGCTTTCCCTAAAATCACCTTTTATATTCGAACCGCAATTTAAACCGGTCCGGTTCAGACCCTAACTTCCAAGCCCAAAATTGGGGTGTTACAACTCTCCCCCTTAAGAAATTTCGTCCTCGAAATTTACCTGAAGGAAAAAGGTACGAAAACTGCTTCAACATGTCATCCTTCCGTTCCCACGTGGCTTCCTCAACACCACGATGCTTCCACAACACCTTTACCAACTCAATGGTCTTGCCTCGAAGAACTTTACTATCTGAATCCAGAATCTTCACCGGTTCCTCATCATAGGTCAAATCCGGATTCAACTCCACTTCTTCCACAGGCATCACATGTGAAGGATCCGATCTATACTTCCGAAGCATAGAAACATGGAACACATCATGAATCTTTTCTAACTCTTGCGGTAACCTCAACTTGTACGCAACAGGACCCACACCCTCAATCACCTCGTATGGTCCAATATACCTAGGGCTCAACTTACCCTTTCGGCTAAACCTCATCTCCTTTTTCCAAGGCGAAACTTTCAAAAACACACGGTCACCCACCGCATACTCAATCTCCTTACGCTTCAAATCCGCGTAAGACTTTTGCCGATCAGAAGCTGCCTTCAATCGCTCACAAATGAGTTTCACCTTTTCGGTGGTTCCTTTCAACAAAGCTGGCATCGAAACCAACTTCTGACCCGTTTCAGCCCAACAAAGAGGAGTACTACACTTCCTCTCGTACAAAGCTTCATAAGGTGCCATTTGAATACTTGCCTGATAACTATTATTATAAGCAAACTCCACCAAAGGCAAATGTTTCTCCCAAGAACCCTGAAACTCAATCACGCAGCACCTCAACATATCCTCTAACACCTGGATAACACGCTCAGACTGCCCATCCAACTACGGATGATAAGATGTACTGAAATTCAACCGTGTACCCAAAGCCTGATGCAAACACTGCCAGAAACGCGGTGTAAACCTCGGATCTCTATCCGACACAATCGACTTAGGCACACCATGCAACCGCACAATCTCAGCAATATACAGCTCCGCAAGCTTATCCAAAGTGTACGTAGTATGCACAGGCAAGAAATGCGCACACTTCGTCAGGCGATCCACAATCACCCACAATGAATTCTTCTTCGATGGCGACAAACGCAAACCAGACACAAAGTCGATGGTAATCCTTTCCCACTTCCACTCAGGAATCCTCAACGGTTGCAACAACCCTGAAGGAAACTGATGCTCAGCCTTAACTCGCTGACATACCATGCACTTGTTTACAAACTCAGCAACATCTTTCTTTAAACCCACCAAATAGTACTCATCGCGAAGATCACGGTACATCTTAGTACTACCAGGGTGCATAGCGAAAGGACTACTATGTCCTTCAGTCAGAATAGCACGCCTCAAATCAATATCATTGGGCACTACTATCCGACGCCCAAAGCATAACACTCCATCATCATTAAAGTAGAAGATCACATTTCGGCTACCAAACACAACCGAAATCACATCCAAACACCTCCACAACATTACCCAGCCAAGATCCATCAATTCCAATCATTCTTAGTCATCAATTAACATCCAAAAAGAACCTAATCATGTCCTTATACCTCCAGCTATAGAAGAACATCAAAATCATCCCAAAAACCACTATTAACTCAAGCAAAAACTTAGGAAAATCAACCTATTCGGGATTGCTTTGATTAAACCTCAATTACGCATCATTTATACATCCAACATACATCAAAAAGACATCTCAAAACAGAGCCCAATCATTTAATACGAATTTCTTCAAAATTAAATCCAAATCTTGCATTTTAAGCCAAGATCAAGAACACAACATTAAAACCTTTTATAAAACTCAAATCAAGGATTGAGAACTTGGGAATTTCAGTAAAGAATTGAGTATTTAGAGGAGAAGGACGTTCATACCTCTAAATGTGAGTTTCTCCTTGTTTAGAGCCAAAATTCTTGGAAATTCAATAGGCAAATGATGAGGATTTAGTGTAGGAAATATTAGAAATCATTTAGAGATTGAAATCTCAACTTTAGGTGTGAAAATCAAAGGAAAAGTGGCTGGAGAAATGTGTTTGGCTGAGAGAAAATGGAGAGAAAATGAAATGGGAAAATTTTGAGAAAAGTTAGTTATAAAACCAAAATATCTATTTTCCCTCCTTTCCTTTTATTAAATAACATTAATTAAATCTTTAATATTTAAGAAAAATCTAGAGAAACCCTTCCTTGGGTAAATTAGCTCCTTAAAGATTCAAAGTTTCAATCCTTTTAAAATAGTCACCAACTTTTCAAAAATTACATTTTAGTCACTAAATCGAAATGTCATATTTCCAAACCCCATTTTGTAAAATTGATTTCACCACTCTCTTATATATATAATAAAAGAGGATTTTTAGATATTTTCCATAATTTTAATGCATCCCGAACTAGGCTTTCCCTAAAATCACCTTTTATATTCGAACCGCAATTTAAATCTGTCTGGTTCAGACCCTAACTTCCAAGCCCAAAATTGGGGTGTTACAATTCACACCTGTCAAGAGGCAGAAAAAGATGGCCGACAGAAAGCTTATGCCAAAGGCCAGCACCACCAGCAGCAGCAGCAGCACTTGGGACAACGGCAACAGCTCTGACATCCAGGTCGTGGAGCAACCTGCCCAGCCTGCCCCACAGCCCAGAATCCGCCGCCAAATCAGTGTCAGCAGCAGCGGTGAAGACAACGCTTAAAATTTAAGTCTTTTATTTTCTTCTTATTACTGCTGCCTTATCTTTATTTTGTGATGTACTGCTTCATTTTTTTTGTCATTTGCATTGAGGGCAATGCAACCCTTGAGTTTGGGGGTGGCAACCCTCCATTTTAATGGAGTCTAAGTACATCTTTTTTTAATTATTTGTTGTGTCTTTTATTTATGTTCTAAAAAAATTAGAAAAGACTAAAAAAACTATTGGCTTAAAACTATGAAGTACACTTACCTGTCATGACAGCTCTGCCGTGGCAGCATCTTTAGAACAACTTAAGGAGAAGTTTAGAGCCTTTCTATAGTTCTGAAAACTTAAACACCATTGTGACTGCTATACTGCTTAGATTTCTTTTAGCCAAACTAGAATAGGATGCTTAGTACTTGAATAGCCCCTAGAGGTGCCTAACACTGGCTCTAGGAAAGAAGTTTAGCAAAAGAGACTTAAAAAAACCTAGAGGTGCCTGAAACCGGCTCTAGGAAGCTAACTAGAGGTGCCTAAAACTGGCTCTAGTAAAACTTAGCTTGAAAATAGAAGAAAAGAAGCATGAAAATGTGTCTTCAAAAAAATAAACTTTGGCATAAAAATTCGAGTTAAAAAGTGGAGTATTATAGTGAAACTAAGAGAGTCTTAGCATATAACTGTTCACAAGCATGCACACACTGCACGAGGACTATAGTGAGATTCCGGACAGATCCTAATCTTTCCGACAGGTTGCTGCCGCCACAGAGAATGAGCGACGGGTAAGGGACAGTTCACTGTTTGAAAGCCAACACAAAAATATTCATTTTTCTTTTAGGTCTTAATTGCTTGAGGGCAAGCAAAAACTTTAGTTTGGGGGTGTGTTGAGTGTGTAAAAGTTCTATTATTTTCACCCTTTTTAACCCATATTTCTGCTGCATTCAAGCAGCATTGCATTGCATTTAGGTTAGTTTACAGCAAAATATCACAAATATATTAAAGGCACGGATTCTACTAAAAGATGGCTGATTTTGCAGGTTGCTGCCATAGTAGACGGAGAAGGCGGGCGTAGGGCAGATCAGCAGAAGAGTTGAACTGAACAAGCAGACGACGAGGACGATGCTGCCATGGATCTGCCGTGACAGCAGAGGATGACAGCAAGTTAGTGGAGAAAAAGCGAAGTGGACCTCGATAGATAGAGTAAATTATGCTCGTCTGTCCTGTGAAAACCAAATATTTTTCCAAGCCCCGGATCAAAAGATATGTCAAGCCCAAAGCTCAAGGAGAGAAAATCCCAAGAAACAAGGAAGACGGCTGAAAAGTAGGATCCTTGAAGATAAAGTCTTTATTAGAATCATACTTTTAATTAAAGTTGTAATCCTTGTTAACTTAGAATACTTGAGCCCAACGCTTATATAAGGGCATATATTTTAACCTAGGAGAGATCATAACCCATAACCGATAACCAAAACCCCTCCGTCGTTTACCCGCCGTCGATATGTTCTAAAAACCCCCTAGGGCCACGGGTTGATTTGTAAAGTAGTTGCAAGGGTTGTTTTGTTTTAGGATTTTCCAAGTTCAATAAAATAAACTTCAAGTTCTCTTATTTTGGTTATTAATATCTTGCAAGAGCATCGGGAGAGCATTGTGAGGTTATCCATTTACTTAGCATCGGGAGAGTTAAGTATACGAAAGAAATAAGAGCAAGTTCTCTAGTTTATAGTTGAACTATCTTCTGCCTAGGGATAGGGCAAGGTTAAGTGGCTAAAGAAGAATTCATACACATTGGTGTTCATCCTTCGATTCACGCCGGGAGGTATCGTCAAAGACGTGATCATCGATAGACTTGGACCTAGGGATAGGCCAAGGCGATTATGGGATTCTTGCCAAACTTGAAGTATTGAGTTGGTGTGTTTGCTGCCGCGACGACCAACGGACTGCTGCCGCGACGGGCGTGGCGACAGAACTGGAGTTCCGAAGCATTGCAATACCTGCACTACTGAGCAATTCAATACCAGCCCATTCTCTCTATCTTGATATTTCTACTCTTTTATTTACGTTAACTTTATTATTCTCGTGACAATTCTCTCAAATATTTTCTTTACTTTCGTGCAGTGAATTAAGGTGAAGCTATTATCCCAATCCCTGTGGAGACGATATCCGATACTTCGTATCACTTTACTACTTGCGTCGTGTACACTTGCACTACCATTGCGATAGACTATTTTACACGCAACATTTGGTACCGTCCTCTTTTCGTAGGTTGAAATTTCGAGGATGAAATTTCCTAAGAGGGGGAGAGTTGTATCACCCCGAATTTGGGCTTAGAAGTTTAGGGTCTGAACCGGACCGGTCTGAGAAACGGTTCGAATCTAAAAGGGAGTTTTAGGGAACACCTAGTTCGGGATACTTTAAAAATATAGAAAAATATCTAAAAATCCTCATTTAAAACATAAAAGAGAATGGTGAAATCAATTTTACAAAATAAGGTTTGGAAATACTACATTTCGGTGTAGTGACCAAAGCGCAGTTTTTGCAGAGTTAAATAGTGACTGTTTTGTAAAGGATTGAAACTTTGAATCTTTAAGGAGCTAATTTTACCAAAATGTTTTCATCAGATTTTTCCTTAATTTGGGTGATTTAATTAATGTTTTAATTAAAGAAAATGATGGTGATTAAATTAGAAAACTATCTTTTGACTTTTCATAACTACTTTTCACAAATTTTCCCTCATTTTATTTTCTCTCAAATTCCTTTCAACCAAACACTTTCTCTCCAGCAAATTTACTTTGATTTACAATTCATTTGATGAGATTTCAATCTCTCTTTGATTCTTAATCAATTCCTCATCAAATCCACTTGATTTCTACATTGAATTTTCAAGAAAACTTGCCCAAATCAAGGAGAAATTATCATTTAGAGGTAAGCTTGTTCTTCTCCTCTAAATACTCAGTTCTTTACTGAAATTCCCAAGTTGTCAATCCTTTATTAAAGTTTTATGAATGGTTTTAATGTTGGAAACAAGATTTTGGCTTAAAACTCAAGATTTTGGAAGAGATCTTGGAGATTTTCATGGTAATTGATTGGGCTCTATTTTGAGATGGTTTCTAATGTATTTTGGATGTTAAATGATGTTAGAAATGAGGTTTTATCAATCCAATCCCGAATAGGTTGTTTTCCTAAGTTTTTGCTTGTGGAAATGGTGGTTTTGGGTGGTTTTGGTGATCTACTATTGCTGGAGGTATAAGGCCATGTTTATGTTGCTTTTTTATGTTAATTGATGTTTATAAAAGGTTAGAATTGATAGATTTTGGCTGGGCTTTGTTTTGGGAGAGTTTGGAGGTGATTTCGGTTGTTTTTTGTAGCCGAAATGAGGTTCTTGGGTAGAGCAGCGAGTTGGGTTCTGTGGCTGGTGATTTTAATGCATGGAAGTGCATTAATCCTTTGTTCTTATGTGTTAAAAATAGGGGAAATTGATCCGGAAGCGATTGAGGTAGCGTTGGAGGTTTCGGACACTTGGGAGGCTTGTCGGCTAGCATAGTGTTGTGTATCGGTGAGTGAGATCGTGTTTTCCAGCTTTAGAATGATTTTGAAAAGAAATTTGGGAACTTAAATTTAGGCTTGAAACGCCGGTTTAAGCTCGGAAGTAAGTAAAGTGGAATTCTCTCTCAATTGTGCTATTATTGTTTTGAAAACTATCAAAATGGGTTTTGATGTGATTGATTTGACAGTGTTGTTTAATTTGTTGTTTGAGCATGGTTTTAAAGCATGTGAGTTGGTTGTCAAACTTGTTTTGAAGAAGGATGCATGAAATTAATATTCCTTGAGAGTATGTGTTGTTAGTTTGCATCTTAAGCTAATGTTCGGCATTTTGGCCTTGAAGGTGTTCCATGCTTTAAAAATAGTGAGTGTGTTGATGATTTTAACATGATATATTGGCATAGATGATGTAAAGATTACCGGATATATTGATTGATCAATAGGATGTAGAGTGCACTATAAACTAAAATTTGTACGTGCTCTTGGGATTCATTCCAAAGATGAGACCAATGAAGGGTATTCCATTGGAGTAGGACTTGGTGAAACATCCAAGCTTTTTGGCAACAAGAGTTATTGCCATGAGATCGATGAGGGGCATACCATCGGGGTAGGACTTGATGAAATACTCAAGCTTTTGGCGAAAGTAGAATCGCTATGAGAGTACGGTTTGGTGGAAGCCACCGGAAGATTATGTTCTAGACAGGTGAGTACGGTGATGGTTGATGCCACCAGAAGTGTCTAGTGAATTGTCGGCATATCCGTGTACAATAGAGTATGTACCATGAGTATGTTCTAGACATGTACCAATGCTTGAAATGTTTTATGCTATGAGGTTTGCATATGAGATAATGAAATTATGAAATGCTTTTTTGTAAACAAGCATGGGTGGCTTTGCCATGACTTTTGCATAGGTTGTATGCATGAGATAGCTAGATGGTACATGTGGTTTTCAAATGGAGATTTGCTTATGCAAAAGAATATTGAGTTTATGAAATGCTTTTGAGTAACAAGCATGTGTGACCTTACCATGAGTTTTGCATTGGTAGAATGCATGAGATAGACATTTGATACATGAGATTTCAAATGGTGTTTTGTTAGAAAATGGTTTTCAAGCATGAGAAAGGAAGTGTGTGGAATGGGAATGGATTCCAAGGAAATTGGTTTAAACTTTGCACGAAGCACTATTGTATGAAATGGTTTAAGTGGAAGTTTTTGCAAGAATGTTGTTTGGGGTTGAGTTGCTTAATGCATTTGAGTTTAATGTTGATCTTATATTATGTAATGCTTAATTATAAGGTGTTGATGTTTTATATGAGGTTTTCAAACAATACTTGGTTTATAAAGGTGTGATTGCTTTTGAAAAGGGTTTTAAGGTTTGCTACATTGATGGTGTTTTGGTTTTGAGCATTCCTCACTAAGCATTATGTGCTTACGCTCAATTTTGTCCATCAATGCAAATAAATGAATTTGGCACAACAAGAAGCAAGGGATTCAAGAAGAGCTCCACTTGAGAAGTATGTTTTGGTTTATAGCTATGATAATAAAGGCAATGGGGGGAAGAGTCTTTTACGTTGATGTGTAATAAGATCGTTTATCTTGGGCAATTTTGCTTTATGGTTTGATACTTGTCGATGATCGTTTTGCGATGTTTGGATCTTCTTTTTCGTAGATGGATATAGCCATGTTCTTTGTTTAAAAGTACGATCATGTGTTGAATGTGATAAATGAGTAGGTGTGCGTAGTGCTTGTAATGTATCTAGCCTTTGATGCAATATGATGGTTTTAATGCTTAGCATGTTGCTGATATGTTGTGGAATGATTTTAAGTATGTTTGATGGTGTTTTAAAGTGAAAAACCAGAAGTTTCGACTGTTTCTGGGCAGGGTGTATCGAAACACCCTTAGCTATTTTGAAAAGTGTGCCTGAAATGTCCTGGGCGTTTCGGAACGGCTAGAAGTGTTTCAAAACACTTTGGCTACTGGAAATGTCTATTTCGGAACTGGTTTCAGAACATACCCGCGTATTGAAACAGTCAACATCGTTTCGATACGAGCGTTTGACATGGGTGTTTCGATACGGTTGTCAGTGTTTCGAAATGGGTGACCGTTGGACACAGATTCTGCATGCTTTACATTTTAGTCCTGAAAGTTGTAATTGCAATTGCTTGAGCTTGAGATGTCTTTTTAAGATGAAATTTGGCAGAGAGGCTTGTATATGTTTAATTAAGGTTCGGTAAGACTAAAATCTACAATGTCCTTATATTTTCCAAAATTTACATTTTTGTCCCTAAAAGTGTATTTCATGCAATTGAGTCATTAAACGTTTTTTGATCGATGTGCTTTTCTCTTCCAAGGTTCTTGAGCATTCACATAGGCTTAATGCGCATCTAGAAAAGATAAAACAAAAAAAGGGTCGCAAATCAAGGTTGACTTTTGGGTTGACTTTGGTTTTCCCCGTGTGATCTTCGTAGTTCGGGTCTAACGCCTAGGCCGGGCTAAGGGGATTACAAGTGATAAGTACAAGATTGTACTTAGTGAGGTAGCACCTAAATTCTATCAAGTTATTAGGTGTAACCCCATTGTCCCAGTCTGGACGACTGACCGGTCCAAGTAGGCTACATGGGGAAAACCGTTGTGAAACCCATTAAGGTCTCACCTCGGTTAGCAACCCTAGAAAATTTCTTTTAACTTTATCTTGACTAAAGGAATTAATATTTCCTATTTAAACACGACAGCGGAAACACAACGAATTAAAAACAACCATCCATAAACAGCACCTTAAAACAACCCATTTTAGTTTACACAACATGCCGTATCGATGCACTATAAGAGGGTATCGATACACCTTGACCAGGTCAACTGTCCCAAGTCAACCTAGGGAGACCGCATCGGTACACTGGTTGACCGTACCGATACGCCCTCCTTGGTCAACATCTTGCGGTCAATGATAAACAATCGTACTGATACGCCTAGAGCATGTACCGATACGCCAAAATCTCAGATTTCCAGAGAGGTTTTGGCGTATCGATACACCCCCGTGTATCGGTACGCTAAGACAAATCTGAGTCCCAAAGTGTAGGACCGTATCGATTTTGCATCAAAACAAACCAAGACTCAACTCTAAATGCAATTTATGACTCCCCTAGCCACGACAACCAATCATACAACGCTTAGCAACCAAGAACTAACATATGGAACTATTCAAACGAACAACGGAGCATTAACAACAAGGCATTCATACATAAGAGAAACTTGCATTCAAAACATACATAAAGAGTTTAATAAGCCAAAAAGGCACATGTATTCACTCACAAGGTTTACATGCTCACAAGATTACCTATAGCATTCATAGACGTGACCATTAAACACAAAGCGTTGACCAAACATAACATGATTTACAAATCCAAAACAAGGCATCAACAACAAGCTATATCAATTACATGGCAATAACATGGCATCTTACAACAAGCTATATCACACACAAGTATACATAAGCATCAATATAGCACCATAGCTAACAACGCATAAAGGCAATAACATGGCATCTTACATCATGTTAAGCTCAACAAGATATATCAATTATCTTAACAACAAAACCACATGAACAAGTATATTGGCAACTATTAGTTTACTCGAAATATGCGGATACTTCCATTAGGGCTTTCACCCCCAACGTACTCAACAACAACATTACCTCGATGGGATTACACTAATCACCGGACCTTGCATGGACGGGATTACACTCATCATCACATGCCCTACGGATGAAATTCCACTCATCAACACGTATAATATAAAATTTCCGATGGAATATTACATCACCGTACTCCTTCTTGATGACTTTACGCCACCAAGGCCACACGCGAATTTGACTCAACCGTGTGCACACTAATCCTAATGATCGATCATTTATACCCGGTAAGTTAACTAGTGCCAATCATACTATCAAGTCACACAATGATAATCCATCATGCATACCAACATATCCATCAACACACACATCAATGTATATAATACATAAATAAGCAACACATGCTCAACAAGTTTATATCAAGCATAATTAATCAAAGCTCATAAAACACACAAGAAGTTAAGCTACCAAGTTAACCTCTACCTTGGATTGGCCTACCAAGCACAATCCAACTCCTCACACATACGCTTGAACCAATTTAAACCAATTTAAAAGTTCCACTCACCACACTTCCTTAAGCAAACCAAGCAAGCCGACTCAAGCCTCCACAATTTCTGGAATCGTGCCCGAACCTTCTTCGATGTTTCCCATTGATTCTAACCAATCAAAAACAATACATTACTACACAAAACATCCATAATTCACTGTCACAACTCAGATTTCAACCTTAACCCCTTTCTCAACAATCTCAAGCCAAACTAACAACCAAAATTTCCAATTTTCGTACCCCCATCAAAGCCAGCAGAGAACTACCATTTCTAACACCCAAAACACATTTAAAGACCTTCAAAACACTTTCCCTAACAACACTATATCATCAGCCCTTCAACCTTTCACAAAACCACCCCAAAACAGAAGTTTAGACATTCTTAAGATATGCCCAAAACCCATTTCGGGATTTTGACCAAAACCCCACCATTTTAGGTTTTAAAACATCTTAGGACTAGATTAAAGCTTAAACAAACTTATCAAATCAATAGTTAAACGAAAAACCCACAAAGATCCTTCATTTTCCTTTAAAAGTTTGAAAACTTGAAATCTAAAAAGATGAAGCTTTTAAGAATCTAAAACCATGAAAGTGATTGGAATAAAGAGGAGAAGTCAAAAATGAAGTTACCTCAAGAAATCTCTTGAAATGATGAAGAACCTTGATGGAATAGTGTTTGGGGGTTTTAGGTCGTTGGAAATGAAATATTGAAGAAGATGACCATATTTTTTGTTTCAAAAAGAACATTTTTACTCATATTTTTCCTTACTTTAGGATAATTACGAAAATGACATTACTATAATTTCAAGCCTTATTAAAATAAAACCAAAAGCCTCTTTTAATTAAACCGAGTCTAATGACTCGAACCTGACACACACACACTAAACCCCCGACCCCAAAACACGGGTGTTACATTAGGTTCCAAGGTTCCTTATTCCAATTACAACTTGTTCAAGTCTTAAACATGTTAGATCAAGCCTTAGTCAAAATTTTCAATTATCATCCAAATTCTCAAGCTCACAATGAACAAGGGTTTCAATTCAAGGGTACACATTCACATTCAACAAGCATATCATGCACAAGGACTATTCGAATTAAGACCTTAACACCATTCGGTTAGCTTACTTGCTAGTCAAGGAATATTCAAATTGTATTCATTCAAGACAAGACTCATTCTTGTATCATTTCTAGTCCTAGTTATGTAACCCCTTATTCTGACCTAAGGTCAAACTCTCTGAAAGGTAACTCCATCAAATCAGCAGAGAATATTTTCCCTTGAATCTCCAAAGGGCAATTCTTGTACACCTTAGTAACCTTGACTTGGTCACCAACTAGACTATAAACTAAAACCGCATTCACAGTATTCTCAACTGGAATTTCATGTCCCCCAGATACCGAACTCGCGACATACGAATGGGTAGAACCAATATCCAATAATGCAAAATACGGAATAGAGTGAATAGAAAAGGTACCAACAATAGCTCATCACGATCCTCATGTCTCCTAGTAACATAAACCAAACTTGGCTGTCTCACCCCGGATCCAGCTGATCCTCCACTCTGAGCTGGCCTACCTCTACCAGCAGAAACTGTATAATCATGTCTACCTCGACCTCTACCCCTAGCAGGTGTCTGTACCGATGCCTATGACTGACTCGTCATATGAGCTGACAGAGATGCAGGCGGACAATCTCTGAAAAGATGGTCGAACGATCCACAACGAAAACAAGCCCCAGACTATCTCACACACTCTCCTGAATGCCATTTCTTGCAGAAAGAACATTACGGTACCCCTCGTGTGCTAGTCGATCCTCCAACACTAGAAGTCGGAACAACAGTGGTCACTAGTCTGGCTCTGGAATAACTCTGATAATCACTCTCATCTCTTGCCCTCTTCCTGGTCTGATTACCCTGCCTATACTGAACTGACGCGGTGGACTGCCTCATACCCCGATCCATACCCTGAGACTCAACTTGCCTCAACTCTTCCTTATTGCAATCAGCAGTCCTAGCTCGCAAGGTAATATCCTTGTACGCTTTGTCCAAATGCAAAGCAACACCAGTCTTGATCGAAGGTCGCAGACCCCTCAAAAACCAGTTGCACTTCTCTTTCTCTGTAATAACCAACCCAGGAACATACTATATCAGCCTCAAGAACTGGATCTAATACCGATTCACAGTCATGTCATTTTGCTTTAGATTCATAAAGTCCTCTCGACACTTGGCTAGATACTCTACACCAACATATCGGTCTCGGAAAGCCTGACAAAAATGATTCCATGTGACCCGACTAGCAGAAATAACAGCCTTCTCAACCTCCCACCAGTTCTGGGCTTCACCCTTCAATAATGATACAACCGCTCTTAATTTTATGTTAGTAGGATAGTCCATCTCCTCAAATAACTGTTGTTATTTCATCAACCAATACTCTGCGTCAGCCGGATCTGCAGCCGTCTTACCATCAAACATCGACATCCCAACAGACAAAAACTCAGCAGATATGGGTCTCCTAGAACCCTGTTGAAGATACTCAAGTAGCTCCAAATGCACTGCAGCAACATCAACTCCAACAGTCTCATAGTTACCGGCTAAACGGGGACCTGCACTCTGAGTCTGCTGACCAGGGTGATCGGTCTGTTGACCACTCGTATGAACCTCAGGTTGCTCCTCAACCTGCTCATATTGTGAGTCCTCCTGATGCTGTGGCGAATTAACGTCACTCGTATCCACAGCGGTACGACCTTGTCCACGACCTCGGCCAACCGTAACTCCAGTACTCCTACGTGGTGGCATAGTAGTCTATCTACAAAAAGAAAAAAAAAATCCCAAAGTCAAAATTGGTACTTTGAGTCTCTAATTAAAACATATATTACTTCCTTAGTCCCCGAAAACATTTATTATGCATGCAAAATTTTGAAAGCATTAAAATCAAATTTTGTCGAGCCTCACAGGCCGAGGGGTGTAACCTGGCTCTAATACCACTAAATGTAACCCATTATTCTGACCTAAGGGTTTGAAACAAATTGAAATAGACGATTTGAAAACTTTCCCCTCAAGTAAGATTATTTATGAAAAACCGAGACAAAATTATTATTCAATTATAAAAGATAACCTTTAATGTTTCATCTTAAAACGAACATCCTAAAAATAATTTATCAAACCCCAAAATAATAAATGTCCAAAGTCCACGTTTACAACAAAATCTGAAAAAACACTTAAATAAAAAAATATAAGTCTAGAACAAAACATATTGATAAGTAGTAACAAATCATGTTCGTACGAGGTCCTCCAAGTACCGATTCATAAGTCTGGTAATCTGAAAATAGATACTAAGGGGAAGTCAGCTATAAAGCTTAGTGTGTCTCTAAAGTGCGTAACAAAAACATAATCAACAGATCCAACATCATGATCAAATTAACAATATTCTGAGTAATTCAACATGGCATAATAATTACATAACATGATATGTACCTGTCTACATCACCATCCGAAGAGTAAGGTTCCCCTGAACCACTCTACACCGCAACACCATGTCCGAAGCAGAACTCATCCCGAAAGATGGAACTACTGATCCGAAGCAAAGTTCAACTCGAAGGATGAAGTTGCTGAGCTTCCTCCATACAATATCCCAACCCAATGATATGACATGTAATCCGATTTCAGAGTCCGAATGCAATCTTGTTAAACAACTAAGATGCATGTACATAATAATCTGATTCCGATATGTGTTACATAACATGATCACAACATTCGAGTCATATAATGATTATCAGATAACAGAGAAGGAAAGCATAAAGATATATATATAACATACAGATCATGCAATCAGACAGCAAAGACATGTAGCACAGATAGAGAACACACCTTAGGCAACTAAACTATCAATGTCGATAGTGATGTCTCCCACGCTCAGCCCTAGCGGAAGGTCGAACAGAGTCAACTCCTAAAAACAAAAAAAACTATATAAGATTTCCTACTATGACACATTCGAATAAACTACGCTTAACAAAAATAATACTAGAAGATCTCGAAGATTGTGCCACCGGAGGCCTGCCTGGCGTAGGAGGAGGTAAAGTCTCGGGGTCAGAGTCCACGTCACCTGAACACAAAAATAACTGAGTCAAACTCTGATACAACATTTAACAAAATTCTGAGTTCAACAAATAAACTTGATCCAAAAAGGTATTTCGGGTTCGAATTTGAAGAAACGGACAGCGGCAACGAAACCAGAACGTTGAAAAACAAAAGGGTGAACTTGGCCGAAAAAGTCAACGCTGATGTCATCATTGACCAGAATGACATCATCGCTGACGTCAGCCTACATCAGCAACAACATCAGATGACGTCAGCCTGCATAACCCACAGGTCTGGTTAAACCGAGGCGCCCGGTCCGGTTCAACTCACCCAACCGGTCCGGTTCACCAACCCCCCTCCCAAAACAACATTCAACCTAAACCCTAATTTCAGATCTAGTCCTAAACAACATCCCGACGACAACAAACAAGGATCCACGGCGGTCGGCTAAGCGACAGCGGCGACGACACAAATCCCACCAGGTTCGACTAAAACACTCACCCAACCCGTGATGGAACCAGTACACGTGGACGACAGCGGCGACAGAGCGATTCACGACGGTTTCGAACCGTTACCAGCACAGAACGATGGCGCGACAAGAACTGGTGGCCATGCTTTGATCGTACGATCACAATGAGTGTACCGACACCCTCGAAACGCCAAATGGACAAGAACGACCTCTTGGCCGGAGCTTTAATGGAGAGGAAGAAAAGAGACGACGAGAGCGACACACACTTCGAAAAGAACAAAAAGGGTTCAAATTACTGAGGAATGGTCCCAACTTTGACCCACCTAACACATTGGCCACCCATCTTTAAATTTATGCAATTTGGTCCCCAATTTTAGATTAGGTTAAAATCCGAGATTTCCCCCAAATTCTAGGGTTTCCAATTGGGTATTTTTCATAATTAGGGTTTTCCAAATTGGGGCTAAATTGGGTGTTATAAGTTATCTAGATGACCATTTAAGAATATATGTTTCAAAACCATTTGACTACTACGTTAAACCTTATGTCATTCGAATAGAATTAATAACATGACTCCATTTAGGGTAGTACCAAACTATCCAAACTGTTTATAAGTCAGTTTACAATTTATCCAAAACACCTAGACTACTACTGCTAGGTAACTTGTGTGTTGTTTACTTAACCCTCTTTATAACCGTTTAAACGGTTACTTAACCCTCTTTACAACCGTTTAGACCTTTCGTTTTAATGTCTTTCCAATTAATACAATTTTTAGTTCAAGGATGGGACATTTACATTTCAGGACAGTTTGCACTATACAGAGGTTTTCATCCCTAGATTCCAACTCATAAATCAGAATTCAATTTTGTTTTCTCCTAATGAAATTATACATGCAAAGGTTCATTCCATATAAGCTTCAGCCCTTAATTCGACCTACACAATTTATGGTGAATATTCAAAGTTGCTGCCCAGAATAGAATTTTCTGGGCAAATTTCACTAGACTTGATTTATCTTCATTATTCCCCTAGACCATGCTTCTAATATTATTATTCAACATATACACATATTCCTTTAATTATCTATTTGAGTAATCCATCATTTAGTCTTGGCCAATTCAGTTACATGTAGTTATGGTTCAATTTAATCCATTAAGTTAGCATGAATAATCCCTTATATAAAATCTAGACTTCTAATTCATTTTAGGTTAAACTAGACAAGCAGTTTAGGACTCAAGTCCTATTTTAACAACAACAAGGTAAACCTATCTATATAACATCATTCAACATAATTTCATTAGATTTAGACCAATTGCTTAAATTAATCACTCTATTCGAATTGAGTAGATTTGTAGTTGTGATTCCATTTCCAGAGTTCCTTAGTTTACAAGTTATCATTAAGCTCATTTTAGGCTAACACTTAACCATGATATCAATCAAGCTATTGTTGACCACCTAACTTACTCTAGGTCATCCATCACACCAATCTAACAAGGGTTATAACTACAAGCATTAAACAACATCAATCAAATAATCACATGTTCCCAATTCGATTATAGTCCCTTATTTCCATGTTTAATTATTGAATTTCACAATTATACTTAGGGTAACACGTTCATTAATTCATTATCATGAATTCTTCACTTTATAATTTCATTATCAAGAAACTAGAGCACACACATTTCAAACAAGTGTAACTTAGTTCATTTTAATGTTACTATAACGTTTTGTTCATTTTAATCAAGTCTAACCATGTTAAGCCTAGTCAAGCGAAGAGGTGTCCTAGATAGTTCATGTATTTATCATTCGAAGCGATGAGATCAAGTAAATCAAGGTCCATTTCAATACTCATATCATAAAAGCCAAGCAAATTGTCATTCACAAGTACTAGGTGATCAAGCAAGCAATGTTTTAGCAAGAATCAAACACATTAAGCAAATCAAACATAGAGATCACCCATTTCCAATTCGAATAGGGTCCTTTTTCCTTATGTCTTATCTTTCAAGTAATGAACAATTCAAGATAATATATTCCTCATTTTATTCATATAATTTCATTACTTTACAAATTCATTAGCAAGTGTCAAGTTTACTCATTTCTTTTTTCATGTTTACAAGTCTTATTTCAAGCTTATTAATCTGGTTTTGCCTTGGAAGTTAGTTAGGACAAGGTAATCAAGTCAGAAGACAGAACACAAAGTACGTAACAAGATGATACACAAAGTATCTAACCAGAAGGTGCCCAAGACACCAAACAAGATGGTACACAAAGTACCTAGACGATACCCAAGGTATCTACAAGAAGGTGCCCATAACACCAATCAAGATGGTACACAAAGTACCTAACAAGACAAGCTCTAGACTCTAAGGCATGTCGTTCTACCTAAGACCAATTGGAAATCAAGGACTTGTTGAATCTTTTATTATCAAGCAATCACACATCAAATGTTTAAGCATCAATCATATCAAGAGCAAGTTCATTTTAAGCCCTTTAAGCCATGTGAACCTTAGTTCATTTCACAAGTAATCAAGGATTTCAAGCATTAAGTAAGGTCACCTAGACCATCAAGCAATTCGATTAGACCAATCAAGGTATAGAAGTACATTTCATTCATTTTGCATGTTCCTTGTCAAGAGTCAACGATTCAAGTGTGTATTCACTCCAAGTAATTACTAACCATTAATCAATTCATTTTCATTATCGAGCTTCATTACCAGCTTATTAAATTATCAAGTCTTTGTTTAATTCATTTCTTCCTATTACTATCAAATTATCAATGAAATTTAGGCTCAATTCAAGCATAGGTCACAAGCAAGTATCAAACCACAATCAAGGCAGTAAGATTCAACCACATTCATATATACATATTAACTCTAAAGAAAAAACAATCCAATGACACACATTCTATTTCTATTCGATTAGTCATCAAGAAAAACAAGCATTTCATTTCATCATAAAGTTTCCAATTAAGTATCCTTCTCTTATACATTTATCAAGTAGAAATTAGATTCATTTCATAGCAATTCCATATTAACATTGTCAACAATGTAGTTGGTTAGGACGTAAGTCCTAACCCTAAGTAAGGCTACACTCACCTTGTATCTCAAAGTCCTAACCATAAGTAAAAATTAGATTCATTTCATAGAAATTTCATATTAACATTGTAAACAATGTAATTGGATATGACCTAAGTCCTAACCCTAAGTAAGGCTATACTCACCTTGTATCCTGAAGTTACGGGATACCCGAATCCTCATCCTTATTCCAATACTTATCCATTCGTTCTACCATTTTCTTAATCTATTAGTCAAATAACATAATCATGTATTAAAACCATATCAAACTCAATTCACACATGCATTCAAACACACATTTTATTACAAGTAACAAATATGCCACTGCCTGACAGTTTGCACACTAGTCACTAATATGTTCACATATTTTAATATGCAAGTCAGAATTTCTATCAGTTTATACCGTTAGAAAGCTAATTCAATTATCTATTTAATCATATATGGCTTATAATTTTTTCCCTTTTAGATCAATACAATTTTGTAGTTAAGGTGAGGCAAATTTTTCATTGTCATTCTGCCAGATTAAACTTAAGTCCACTTTACTGAAATATTTAGTTTATGACCTTTACTAATTAATACCATCCCTTTAGACCTTTATTTACCTTGTTCTTACTATGTTTTTACAAGTCAAGATTGGTCCTCAAATTAACAGATTTCCCAGAATAGTCCCAAATTCACTAATATGCCAATCAACATATCTAAGCAATCAATTTCAATTACAATTCATGCAATTCAATTATCCGGAATTCAATTTAATCCTTCCCCTGTTTTTAATTTGATTTTTCAGCCTTTAATCCTAACCAATTCAGTCTCGAATCCCTTGGTTTTCTCAAAACAGTCCCTATTGATCAATTAAGCTATTTTAATGACTAGTTTCATTACTATCCTAATTTTCAGCATATAACCATTTTGTTAACTTGTTCAATGACTCAATTATATCCCATATACATGTTTTCCGGAAGGCTTTCATTCATTATATCCTCAAATTTATTTAGGTTTCACTTCGATTATATACTCCATTTAAAAGGTTCATACTAGTCATAGTTTCCTATGCATGTTAACATGTTCATTATTAATCTAACAACTTAGCAAACTATAATCAAGGATTAACTCACATATATAGACACATGCAATATCAATTTCATGAATTTAAGCTAGACTAAACAAGATCAAGTCTCCTTGTGCCTAATTACAAGTCGAATCAAGAAGATTATTAAGGAGTACTTACTTAGCTTTTGATTTTCATACAACATCATGCACATGCAAACTTTAATCCTTCAACCATGGTGGTTTTCTCTCAACACTCTCTCTCTCTCCCTCCATATTTCTTTCCATTCGACTATTGTGAAGAAATGGTGGAGAAGATGACAACCTTGTCATCTTAAGTGGATTAGGGAAATGTCTAAGTTGTTCTTTAATTAGTTATTAGCCATAGAATTTATCAAGGGAAATTGGGAAATTAAGAATTTTATCATGCAATCTTCATCTTTCTCATTTAATTCAAATTAGTCATCTTAATTGGGTCACTCATTTCATTCAATCTTTCATTTTAGTCACTAATCATACTAATTGGTTGAGGATCAAGCTTAATTAAATTAGTTTAACTTAGGTAACAAGATTTAATTCTTCTAGGGTACATTTAAGGGTATTACATTACCTTTTAACTTATACAAAAGAATCTCAATTTCAAACTTAAGTTGGATTTTTATCTTTATTTTATTATATTTTTCAGTTCTATGTATATGATTATTTGATCCTTCTCTGTTGACAAACTTTAGAAAACAATTTCGTTTTTAAATTTTGGTTTTCTCTTGAGTACTTAGAGGAGTTTCGATGGAGGGTTTTAATGAGGATTCAATATTAGAGCCAATAGAATCTGATGTGAAGATCATTGAAGTTGAAGAAAATGTAAAAAACTTGTCCCTAAACTGAAGAAAAATTGCCTAAAATTGAAGAACATGACTAGATTATTATTGAAGCTAAGCCTTTTACTTGGATACCACATGCAGATCATCTTCAGATTTAAGTTCAACAGCATCTAATTATGCCTTGTTATGTAGATGGGAAGATTTTAAGAAAGGATTGTAGAAGTAGAAGAATATGAGATTGAAGAAAAGAAAGGCTCAAGGCATGAAATTCATTGATAATGCATAAGAGAAAAAAAGTTTTGTACTGTAAAGATATACCAATAGAATACACGACATACTAATTATTATCCGACATGTGGCTAGTACTATTCCCAAATTAAAAGGCTAACTAACTTAATTATTAACCATCACACTAGGCTCATCTTAATCCATTACTTCGGTCACGAATAACTTGACCCACATTCTACATCAATGTTGGCCAAAACGGCATCGTGTGGCTTCCTTAGCTTAAACTACCTTTCATCCCGATTAAGCTATTCGATCCCCAGTTTTCCTTTCAACCCTAATTTCATCGAGTCTTCTTCAATCTCCCCTTTTCTCTGCCAATCATCGCGACAACACTCTTTACACACTATCCTTTTCCCAAAGGATCAAAATCTAGAAACTCGGAGTGGAGCACGAATAAGTCTTCCCAAGTCGCCTTATCAAGCCCCATATTTGTCCACTACAGCATGAGCTCAGTCACGACCTTGCTATCGCGTTTGACCATTCTTTTGTCCAGGAAAAAAGATGGGTACACCTTGAGCTGTCCTTTGTCGTTTACTTCTGGCAAGTTTGTTGAGATAAGTACTCTTGTCCCCGCTTTATTTTTGAGGAAGCTCACATGAAAGACGTTATGGATAATTATTAATTGCATGTCGAATACTTTATATTTGTAATCATTATTTAAGAGTCATCAAAAAAAAGTAATGGTGTGCAACAATGTATTTTGTTACTGATGTCCAACTGTTTAAATATTAATATAAAAAATATAAAACCATACAAAAATAATATTTTCCTTAGATGTACCTTTGCATATATGGTAGTAAAGTAAGACTTTCTTTTTTTGCAAAATTTAACTTGAAATTGGATTAATAAAAATTAATTATTAAGCATCTGCAATAAAATACCTTGTCCAAATTCAAGATATCTATTTCTTATGCTCCCCGCGTGGAATAGAAATCATATATCCTCTTTGGTGTCCCTATTTATACCACACACTATAAAATAATTTTAGGGTTAGAGTTTAGGATTAAGGTTTATGGAATTATGGGAAGGGTGTATTTTTTAGGCTTTAGATTTAAGATTTATAATTTAGGGTTAGGACTTAGAATTTAATTTTTGATTGTTGGGCACAAAAAGGGGCAAAGGATTTTTATCCCCCACATGTCCATCTTTACTCCGTTGCATGTCTTAACTTTTTTTCTCCACAATTAATGTATTTATTAGGTAAAAGTAAACCTAAGTTGAATGCCCTCGTTAAAATCGTCTTTCCTATTTTCATCCCTTCTTTTGCTAAATGATCTACCATAATGTTTTGATTTCTCAGTACATAAAGGACTTTCCCCTTGGAGATTTCTCGAGTCATCTCATCAATTTCATCAAGGAAAACCCACCAACGTCACAATCTTATTAAAGGGGTTGCTATCCAGTCTAGGACTGATTACTTGCGACTCTGATTCAACTAAAAGATAAGTCTTACCTCTTAACTTAAATTGGATTTTTGTCTTTATTTTATTATCTTTTTCAGTTCTATGTATTTGATTATTTGATCCTTCTATGTTGTTAAACTTTAGAAAACAATTTTGTTTTGAAATTTTGGTTTTGTCTTGAGTACTTAGAGTAGTTTTGATGGAGGATGTTAATGAGGGTTCAATAATAGGGCCAATCGAATCTGATTTGAAGATCGGAGAAGTTGAAGAAAATGTAAAAACTTGTCCCTAAATTGAAGAAAAATTGCCTAATATTGAAGAACATGACCAGATTATTATTAAAGCTGAGCCTTTTGCTTGGATACCACTTGCAGATCATGTTCAAATTCAAGTTCAGCACCCTCTACTTATGCCTTGTTATGTAGATGGGAAGATTTTTAGATTACCAAAAAGATGGCTTGTTGAACGAAAACCTCGAACATCGCTAAAGTACATAGGAAAAGTGGACAAGGTTATTTCATTACCTTTCAACTTGTTTCATGATTTAATCTTTTGTTCACCAATTGTTCTATTGTTTATGTTCTAAATCAAACTTCTTATATCTTGATTTTATTCGAGATTCCTTCCATCTTGTCTCACTAACTAATTTTCCTTTTTATGGATCCCAAATAAGTTAGTGAGACAAGATAGAAGAAGTCTTAAATAAAATCAATATATAAGATGTTTAATTGAGAACATAAACAACAGAACAGGTGATGAACATAAGATTAAATCGATGAAACAAGTTGAGAGATAATGAAATAAACATATCCACTTTTCCAATGTACTTTAGTGATGTTTGAGGTCTTCGTTCAACAAGCCATCCCTTTGGTAGTATAAAAATATGCCCATCTACATAACAAGGCATAAGTAGAGGGTGTTGAACTTGACGATGAACATGATCTGCAGCTGGTATCAAAGCCAATGGCTCAGCTTAAGTAATAATTTGCCCATGTTCTTCAAATTTGGGCAATTTTTTCTTTAGTTTCGGGACAAGTTTTTACATTTTTTTCAACTTCTCCAATCTTCACATCAGATTCTATTGGCCCTAATATTGAATCCTCAGTAACACCCTCCTTTGAAAATACTCTAAGTGCTTAGAAAAAAAACCAAGATTTCAAAACAAAATTGGTTTCTAAATTTTATCAACATAGCAGGACCAATGAATCAAATATATAGAACCGAAAAAGGTAATGAAATAAAGACAAAAATTAAATTAAATTTTAGTTTGAAACTGAGATTCTTTTGAGTTGTTAAGGCATGCAACCAAGTACAGAGGGACATGTGCTGGGATTAAGCACCTAAGGTTGGGATTGTACGTGGTAGTTTGTTCTATTTTGAGGTGTGGGATTGAGTCACTACCAATTCTATTTGAGGGGAGCAATGTGAATTTTGAATGGTAAGTACCTATGAGAGTTTTTCAAGGTTGTAGTTTTTTAGGTTGGTGGTATGATTCCTTACTTTTGAATTCTGGAGGAATCTGATCAAGTTGCAATCCTTGAATTTCTCAATATTTGAATCACGTTCCTTAGTATCACTAGCAGGCAAAGAATGGGTGATGTTCAGCTACAACTGCTTGTTTTACCTTGAGGTTTTGTTTTGAATCGTGATTTTGATAGCATGTTTCTTTATTTAGGTATTGTTTTGTTTTGTTTTTTCCTTGGGTAAAGTTCATAATCTCACTTACCTTTTGAATCTGATTTCCTTGAAGCTATGATGGTAAGAATGATTATTGGCAAATAGACTTTTGGTTAAGTAAAGATTATTATGGAAACTAGGTTGACTTCTATGAATTTCAAATGTGACTCTGTTAGGGTATTTGTTGCTTTGTTTGGATTGACATGTTGTATTACGTCTGACTTGAGCTGTTTTGGTTTGAATTTGGTGAATCTTTGTTTTGTACACTGGGTGTTTGTACTCTTTTCCTATAATACCCCGTAAACCGACTTAGTAGTATGCTACTAGTTTAATTGCCTTGTTCAAATTATAACTTGATTAACTTATGGGATTAGGACTAAATTGCTAATGAAGGATAAATTGCTAAATGAGAAATGCCTTATGGCAATTACACATGTTACCTAACCTTGAAATCCATATATGAGGGAGGAGAATGACTCGAAGTTTGGGGTAAGGAAACCATTCCAAATCATCATCTTCTTCTCCTTCACCAAGAACTAAAACCGAGAGATAGAAAGGGATAGTGAGAGAGAAAGTGAAATATTGAAAATTCTAGCTTAAACTTACATGTGGATTGAATGGAGGTTAACCTAGAAGGTAAATGTCTTAAATTTTCTTCTTAATCAAGTGGATTACATGTTTAGAATTTTGAGGTATTTGGAGATGAATGTTGGATAGGATGAACTCAAAGTTTTGGATTGTCACAAATTCGAATGTTATACTTTGTGAATTGTGATGTGTTTGGTGGATTTACCTTATTATTATTGTGAATTATTGATCTCTATAGGGTTTAGTACTCGAATGGTAACATGGAAATGTAGATAAAATCTTGTTGGTTTTGTGAATTTTGTTGCAATTGAATTGTAGTCACATGTGATTGCTAAATTGCTAATTAGGGACTGTTTTGAAAGAGTGAGTACTTCAAGGATTAAATTGAATGAGTTAAGGACTGAATTTTGTAAGATAATAACAAGGAAAATTGTTTTAATTGTATGCTGGGCTGATTTGTTTATATAAGAAGCATGTGGACTGTTTTGGTGTACAAATATGTTTAGGACTAAATTGGAATCATGGATAAATAAGGGACTTTTTTGACATCGGAGAAACATGGGAGGGACTGATTTAAGGCTATACGAAGTTATCATCACATTAAAAGAAGTGTTAGATTGAATGTATAACAAATTAAAGATTATATGAACACATGAAAAATGTATGTACAAGTTAGGGGCCGTTTTGTAAACCACTAAGTATAATAGGGAATGTTCTGCCTTAAAATGTGAAGGGTGGATTGTTTTATAAGGGAATGAATGAATAAAGGAGTTTGTTGCCCTGTTTTGTTTGCTTGAAAGACTATAAAATATTTAAAATGTGTATGCAAATTGCTAGGTCATTATCTATGAATGTGCTTACTAGAATTGTTTTGAAATGGATGCTTGAATGTATTGGATAGTTGCTGATTTTTGATTCCATTGTATTGTATGAATAATAGAGCAAGGTGTGGCCCTTGTTCAAGAAGAAAGAATTGGTCAAGCTAGTGGCAAACTAAAGGGGATTCAGATCCAAGATCAAAACTAGCTTGGAGGACTTGTGAGTGTAGCTAACCAAATGTATATGTTTATGATTTCTTGTCTTGCTAGTATACAAGATATTGAAGAATAAAGGAAGAATGAATTAAGTTAAAAGCATGAAATTAAACATTAGCTTGAACTTGATAAATTGACTAAATGAAAATAGAAAGTAATTACTAGACTTCTTCAATGCTTGACAACTATTCGATTGCTTATATGTACCAATGTGATGATAATGATGCTTGTAAACCGATATGGAGACTTGAATTGAGATATTGATAAATGCTTAAGCCTAGTACATGCTAAATGTTAATATGAATATCATGTGAAATCCATGACTTGGTGAGCTAAGGCTTAACATGATCTTGCTAAGCATTACTTGAACGTGATTTCTTGAATAAGCTATTGTGTTGACTTGAACATGAAATGCTTGAACAAATGATAAATAATTGAATAATCATTGGTTGTTAGTTCGTCATAGGTATAGTGGCATGCCATTGAGTTTAGAGCTCTCTTGTGTCCGGGTGGACTATGGTCCAAGGCCAAGGCACTTATGTGGTGACAGTGGGAGGGATGTGTGATATGGTCTTTGTTGATAGTAGGAGAGAAATGACCAATGTCTTGTTTTTGGTGACAGTTGGGTGGTGACACGTTACCTAGACAAACTATACACCAAGGTTGAACTAAAAGATTAATAAATCCACATCATCTATTTTTGCCTTCTTATGTAGATGGGAAGATTTTAAGAATGGATTGTAGAAGTAGAAGAATATGAGATTGAAGAAAAGAAAAGCTCAAAGCATGAAATTCATTGATAATGCATAAGAGAAAAAAAGTTTTGTATTGTAAACATATAACAACAGACTACACGACATACTAATTATTATCCGACGTGTGGCTAGTACTATTCCCAAATTAAAAGGCTAACTAACATAATTATTAACCATCAGAATAGGCTCATCTTAATCCATTACTTCGGTCGCGAATAACTTGACCCACATTCTACGTCAGTGTTGGCCAAAACGGCATCGTATGGCTTCCTTAGCTTAAACTACCTTTCATCCGAATTAAGCTATTCGATCCCCAGTTTTCCTTCAACCCTAATTTCATCGAGTCTTCTTCAATCTCCCCTTTTCTCCGCCAATCATCGCGACAACACTCCCTACACACTATCCTTTTCCCAAAGGATCAAAATCTAGAAACTCAGAGTGGAGCACGAAGTAGTCTTCCCAAGTCGCATTTTCAGGCCCCATATTTGTCCACTACACCACGAGCTGAGTCACGACCTTGCTATCGCGTTTGACCATTCTTTTGTCCAGGAAAAAAGATGGGTACACCTTGCGCCGTCCTTTGTCGTTCACTTCTGGCAAGTTTGTTGAGATAAGTACTCTTGTCCCCACTTTCTTTTTGAGGAAGCTCACATGGAAGTCGTTATGGATAATTATTAATTGCATGTCGAATACTTTATATTTTTAATCATTATTTAAGAGTCATAAAAAAGTAATGGTGTGCAACAATGTATTGTGTTACTGATGTTCAATTGTCTAAATATTAATCTAAAAAATATAAAACCATACAAAAATAATATTTTCCTCAGATGTACCTTTGCATATATGGTAGTAAAGTAAGACTTTCTTTTTTTGCAAAATTTAACTTGGAATTGGATTAATAAAAATTAATTATTATGCATCTGCAATAAAATACTTTGTCCAAATTCAAGATATCTATTTCTTATGCTCCCCGCGTGGAATAGAAATCATATATCCTCTTTGGTGTCCCTATTTATACCATACACTATAAAATAATTTTAGGGTTGGAGTTTAGGATTAAGGTTTATGGAATTATGGGAAGGGTGTATTTTTAGGCTTTATATTTAGTATTTATAATTTAGGGTTAGGACTTAGAATTTAATTTTTGATTGTGGGCACCAAAAAGGGCAAAGGATTTTTATCCCCCACATGTCCCTCTCTACTCCGTTACATGTCTTAACTTTTTTTCTCCGCAATTAAAGTTTTTATTAGGTAAAAGTAAACCTAAGTTGAGTGCCCTCGTTAAAATCCTCTTTCTTGTTTTCATCCCTTCTTTAGCTAAATGATCTGCCATATTGTTTTGATTTCTCAGTACATAAAGGACTTTCCCCTTGGAGATTTCTCGAGTCATCTCATCAATTTCATCAAGGAAGACCCACCAACGTCACAGTCTTATTAAAGGGGTTGGTATCCACTCTAGGACTGATTACTTGCGAGTCTGATTCAACTAAAAGATAAGTCTTACCTCTAAACTTACTCAAACGAATTTCAATTTCAAACTTAAATTGGATTTTTATGTTTATTTTTTTTATCTTTTTTAGTTCTATGTATTTGATTATTTGATCCTTCTATGTTGATAAACTTTAGAAAACAATTTTGTTTTGAAATTTTGGTTTTGTCTTGAGTACTTAGAGTAGTTTTGATGGAGGATGTTAATGAGGGTTCAATATTTGGGCCAACCGAATCTGATTTGAAGATCGGAGAAGTTGAAGAAAATGTAAGAACTTGTCCCTAAATTGAAGAAAAATTGCCTAATATTGAAGAACATGACCAGATTATTATTGAAGTTGAGCCTTTTGCTTGGATAGCACTTGCAGATCATGTTCAAATTCAAGTTCAGCACCATCTACTTATGCCTTGTTATGTAGATGGGAAGATTTTTAGATTACCAAAAAGATGGCTTGTTGAACGAAAACCTCGAACATCGCTAAAGTACATAGGAAAAGTGGACAAGGGTATTTCATTACCTTTCAACTTGTTTCGTGATTTAATCTTTTGTTCACCAATTGTTCTATTGTTTATGTTCTGAATCAAACTTCTTATATCTTGATTTTATTCGAGATTCCTTCCATCTTGTCTCACTAACTAATTTTCCTTTTTATGGATCCCAAATAAGTTAGTGAGATAAGATAGAAGAAGTCTTAAATAAATTCAATATATAAGATGTTTAATTTAGAACATAAACAACAGAACAAGTGATGAACATAAGATTAAATTGAAGAAACAAGTTGAGAGAATGAAATAAACTTATCCACTTTTCCAATGTACTTTAGTGATGTTTGAGGTCTTCGTTCAACAAGCCATCCCTTTGGTAGTCTAAAAATATGCCCATCTACATAACAAGGCATAAGTAGAGGGTGCTGAACTTGACGATGAACATGATCTGCAGCTGGTATCAAAGCCAATGGCTCAGCTTAAGTAATAATTTGCCAATGTTCTTCAAATTTGGGCAATTTTTTCTTCAGTTTCGGGACAAGTTTTTACATTTTCTTCAACTTCTCCAATCTTCACATCAGATTCTATTGTCCCTAATATTGAATCCTCAGTAACACCCTCCATTGAAACTACTCTAAGTGCCTAGAAAAAAACCAAGATTTCAAAACAAAATTGGTTTCTAAAGTTTATCAACATAGCAGGACCAATGAATCAAATATATAGAACCGACAAAGGTAATGAAATAAAGACAAATATTAAATTAAATTTTAGTTTGAAACTGAGATTCTTTTGAGTTGTTAAGGCATGCAACCAAGTACAGAGGGACATGGGCTGGGCTTAAGCGTCTAAGGTTGGGATTGTACGTGGTAGTTTGTTCTATTTTGAGGCGTGGGATTGAGTCACTTCCAATTCTATTTGAGGGGAGCAATGTGAATTTTGAATGGTACGTACCTCTGGGAGTTTTTCAAGGTTTTAGTTTTTTAAGTTGGTGGTATCTTGCCTTGCATTTGAATTCTGGAGGATTCTGATCAAGTTGCAATCCTTGAGTTTCTCATTATTTTAATCACGTTCCTTAGTCTCCCTAGCAGGCAAAGAATGGGTGAGGTTCAGCTACAGCTGCTTGTTTTACCATGGGGTTTTGTTTTGTAAACTTATTATGCAAACTAGGTTCACTTCTATGAATTCCAAATGTGACTCTGTTAGGGTATTTGTTGCTTTGTTTGGACTGAGATGATGTATTACGTCTGACTTGAGCTGTTTTGGTTTGAATTTGGTGAATCATTGTTTTGTACACTGGGTGTTTGTACTCTTTTCCTATAATACCCTGTAAACCGACTTAGTAGTATGCTACTAATTTAATTGCCTTGTTCAAATTATAACTTGATTAGGACTAAATTGCTAATGAAGGATAAATGGATGACTACTTTCATAAGGGGCCAAACTGAAAATTTAGTGAAAAGCATATTTTGCATGCTAAATGAGAAATGCCTTATGGTAATTACACATGTTACCTAACCTTGAAATCCATATATGAGGGAGGAGAATGACTCGACGTTTGGGGTAAGGAAACCATTCCAAATCATCATCTTCTTCTCCTTCACCAAGAACTAAAACCGAGAGATAGAAAGGGATAGTGAGAGAGAAAGTGAAATATTGAAAATTCTAGCTTAAACTTACATGTGGATTGAATGGAGGTTAACCTAGAAGGTAAATGTCTTAAATTTTCTTCTTAATCAAGTGGATTACATGTTTAGAATTTTGAGGTATTTGGAGATGAATGTTGGATAGGATGAACTCTAAAGTTTTGGATTGTCACAAATTCGAATGTTATACTTTGTGAATTGTGATGTGTTTGGTGGATTTACCTTATTATTTTTTTTAGCTCAATCGTATGATTTTATTAATAATAAATCATACAAAAATCCATACTCGGGCCTCATTAAAAACCTCCCTAAACCTAAATGGAGGAAAAGAGTACCCGAGGTGGACCCGGAATTACACACGAAAGCAATGAACAAACCCCTCCCTCGGACCAAAAAATACCCTACATACGCACCCCCCCTAGCAGCCCCACTGTAGCGTATCCGGCAACCCCTGTTGCTAACCGAAAACGCACCCCCTGCTACATCACGCACCCAGCTCCCATTCCCGTATGGCATCCACAATCACCATAGCTCCTTACCAAATGCCCGACATGTCCCTCAGCCGATCAATAAAACCCCACACGCAGCCAATCCCTCCGATCCACACCCCCTTTGCAAGCATATCCGCAACACCATTCGCTTCACGCTTAGCATGTTGAAAAGTACAATTCACACTACGACATGCGCTATCAATCCTCCGAAACAACCAATAGTGCTTCCAAGGTCTACTCTCCCTATTTAACACCCAAGAGAGGGCCACTAGCGAATCCGACTCGAACACACAATGTTGTCTCCTCCAATGCGAGGCGCTAAATGCCTCTATAGCATAACAAAGCGCATGAATTTCAGCTTCATTTGAATCGAGTATCCCCAAAGGGCCAGCAAACATTGCCAAAAGCTTACCCCCATCATCACGCAACACCCCACCACACCCCGCGAGTCCCGGCTTTCCTCTAGCTGAGCCGTCAACATTAAATTTAACCATACTTACCGGTGGCGGTACCCAACTCACCCCTAGCCTAGGTCCAAATGTTCGTCCCCTATGCTCACACCACCATGGGCAATCCCACCACATCGATTCCACGAGCATGGCATTGCTATCCAACACATTCACCCAAGAAAAAGCACGCAGCTTAATGGTAAAAAATAAGTCCACCGGTGATATCCGCTTTCCATTAAACAAGAGGTCGTTGCGAGCTAGCCATAGCGACCACAAAGTCGCTGCACAGCTCGCCATCCACCATTGTTTAATCACTCCACGAAACTGCCCATCAAGGAATATATGTACAAAAGACACTATCGACGCCGGCCGAACCAACTCCACCTTCCACCACGCCAAGAACAACGACCACACTTGCCACACCCACCGACAATGAAGCAAAATATGGTCCGCTTCATCCTCCCCCTCCCCACACCAACGACAAGTCGTATCTTGTGTCTCAACATGCACCTCACGGTCATGTAACATACATAGCGTCGGTAGACGCTCAAGGAGTACAAACCAGACGAAGCATTGTACTTTCGGAGGTGTTAGCAACGACCAAACACCCATATGACTCCATTCCGTTTCCCCTTCCAATCCGAAAGTCGCCATTAATTGCGATAGTCTCGACACCGAGAAAATGCCCGTCGGGGTATGTTTCCAAACCCACGTGTCCAACACCTCGTCCACAAGCTGCAATGCACCCACCACACTTCTCAATTCACACAATTGTTCCTCCTCAAACACACGCAATTGTCGTGAGAAAAAACCCTCCCATCTCGCATGTCCCAAAGAAAAATCAATGGCATAATCGAATACCAATGCCCACTTGTTCACCGCAAGTCGATACAACCGCGGAAAAGCCTCGCATAACGGCACCTCCAAACACCATCTATCCCTCCAAAAAAGAACCTTCTTCCCGTTACCAATCAGCCAAAAGAAATTAGGCAACCCCATAAATTGTTGTACACTCACCTCATGTTGAATCGCCATAATCTGTCGCCATACAGTCGACATCGTACGCTTCTGAGCTAATGTCATCCGTCGTTGTAACAAATCAGCCCCATATTTTGCAGCTATGATATCTCTCCATAACGAGCCCTCATCCACCTGAAATCGCCACATCCATTTTGCCAAAAGTGCCAAATTCTTCTTATTCAAATCGACCACTCCCAACCCACCAAATTTACGCGGTCGACAAACCACCTTCCAGCTCACCCTACTCATCTTACGCTTCTCCTCCGTGCCCCCCCATAGAAAGCTTCGACGGATGCGATCCAATCTTTTAATTACACCTCTCGGTACAACAAAAACACCCATGTAATATATAGGGAGTGCCGATAACACTGAATTTAATAAAGTCAAACGTGCAGCAAAAGATAACGAATCTCTCTTCCACCCCGCTAAGCTTTTCCGAAACCTCTGAATCAAGGGATCCCACATTTTAATACTGCGTGGACTTACCCCCAACGGCAAACCCAGATACATCATCGGTAATTTTCCAACACCACATCCCAAGATACCCGCCATTGCCTCTAACACGCTCTCATCCACACCAACTCCATACAAACAAGATTTGGTGTAATTAATCTTCAAACCAGACCCATACTCAAAGCATGTAAGAATCCTCTTCAGGTTTTGTGCCATCACCAAATCCCCCGGAAAAAATAAAACTGTGTCATCCGCAAATTGCAGATGCGACACGAAGCACTCCTCCACCACACGCACTCCCCTAAATAAGCCCTTCACTTCCGCCTCAAGTAATAGGACATGCAGTAACTCCGCCACCATCACAAATAAAAGAGGTGATAAAGGATCACCTTGACGCACTCCACGCTTCATCGGAAACTCTCTTGTCGGGCTGCCATTGAGTAAAATTGACAGTCGTGCTGTACTAAAACAAGTGCGCATCCACTGACATCCAAATCCCATCCGCTGTTGAATACTCTCAAGACAATCCCATTTAACACAATCATAGGCCTTGGCGAAATCAAGTTTCAACAACACGCCACCATCGCCTTCATCGTTTCGCTGCATCGAATGCAACACCTCATTTGCCAACATAATCCCATCGACAATTTGTCGTCCTCGAACGAAAGCGGACTGTACATCACTTATAATTAACGGCAGCACCCTTTGTAATCGCTTAGCTAGGCATTTCGCTACAATTTTATACATGGAGTTCAGAAGACAAATTGGCCGAAAATCTCCAATTTCCTTCGGATTATCTTTCTTTGGAATTAGAGTAACAAATGTGGAATTCACTCCCTTCGGTAATTCCCCCGATCCATGAAAATCATGTACCACCCGCATCACATCCTCCCTCAAAAAATGCCACCCTTTTTTGAAGAAATCAAAAGTGAAACTATCAGGGCCAGGTGCCTTCGACCCGTCGCAGCTCCATACTACTGCTTTTACTTCCTCTTCGCTGAATTCCACCTCTAAACTCACTGCCAGCTCCTTGGGAATCTGTTTAAAAATCACCGCCATGTTAACATCCCCCAAGCTATACGGTGCAGAAAAATGCTTCTTAAACTCGTCATATAGCAGCTGTCGGAGACGATCCGGTGTTGTCTCCCACACGCCATTAACCAACAATCCCGTAATTCCATTCTTTAATGCTCTAATTTTTGCCGTACGATGAAAAAATGCCGTGTTTCCATCCCCTTCCCTGAGCCATTTCACCCTTGCTTTTTGTCGCCAAATTGACTCTTTCATCCGTGTTAATGACCAAAGCTCCTTTTGGAACTTACGACGCTTCAGCAACTGTGATTCCGAAGCTGCCGATGTGCTTATCAAACCATCAATTTCAGCAATTGCATTCGTCGCTGACTCAATACGATTGTCTAAATTCCCAAAAATTCTCTTGTTCCAGTCTCGTAAAAAAATTTTCATGCCACGCAATTTGGAAACCATACCCTCACCCTCTCGCCCGTGCGACAACCGTCCCCACTCCCCCTCCAAATCTTGTAAACAACCCCTTTCTTCCAACCAAGCATTAATAAATTTAAACGGTTTTGGTCCCCAATCCGCCATATCGCTGACAAGTAATAACGGTGTATGATCCGATAATCCCCTCGGCAAAGTTGACAACCTCAAATTAAGGAATTTATCTATCCAATGCATTGACACCAAACATCTATCGATTCGGCTACATTTGCTATCCGGACCAAACCAAGTAAAAGATAATCCATGCAAAGGCAAATCACAAAGACCATTTTGTTGAATAAAATTCCCTAACATATCCATACCTCTATCCGCCGATATGCAGCCATGTCGTTCCGTAACGCTCGTCACTGCATTAAAATCACCAATGAGACACCATGGGATGTCATTCGAAAGCATTTCCCTCGCAATTTCAGACCATAGCAGCCCCTGTTGAGTAATATCACATGGTGCGTAAATACCTATCAAACCACAAATCCAATCTTCATTTGTCCAGCAACCTTCAATCGCCACATACCGTTCTTTCACAATCTTCCTACTGACCTTGAATTTGGCCGTCTCCCAACATAACAAAATCCCCCCCGATCGGCCTATTGATGGCGCGCAAACAAACTCAAAACTGTCTGAAACCCAAATACTCCTTACCAACGCCGTAGTGATATTTTCCAGATTTGTCTCTACAATTACCACACATTCCCCCCGATGTTGCCGTACTAAATTCCGTACCCCTCTCCTCTTCGCCGCAGTACCCAACCCCCGCACATTCCACGACAACATCCGCATCGTTTGATTACAATTGAAATGGCTCTCTCGCCTCAATAAGGCGAGCGATATCTTTGATCACGTTCTCTTCGTTCCCAATTGTTTCAGCGCCCAAAAGTTTTCCCAATTCCCATGTCTCCTGCGCCTCCCTAAGAATGCTCTTTTTACGTTGTATAAAATCCGAATCCGATAGTGAACCGTTAGCCACTTCCGTCGACTGTGGTTTGGGATTCTTTCGTGGTCGTCCTCTTCCTCTGTTCTCCACTGCGTCACTCTTTATCCCCACGTTATCCTCCTTCCCTGTTGAATTTAGAATCTCCGAAATGTGTCTCACTCGCCGTTGTCTACCCTTATATTCTATTATTGCTGCAACTCCAGCCCTAGAGTTAGGCCCATTGTCCACTGTATGCTCGTGTTGCATTGTTGCCAATGCTATCGCTAAACCTCGACTACCACCTTATTATTATTGTGAATTATTGATCTCTAGAGGGTTTAGTACTCGAATGGTAACATGGAAATGTAGATAAAATCTTGTTGGTTTTGTGAATTTTGTTGCAATTGAATTGTAGTCACATGTGATTGCTAATTTGCTAATTAGGGACTGTTTTGAAAGAATGAGTAGTTCAAGGATTAAATTGAATGAGTTTAGGACTGAATTCTGTATCACTTTACTACTTGCGTTGTGTACACTTGCACTACCTTGCGATAGACACTTTTACACGCAACAATAATTAGCTTGATAAAAGCACTTAAAATCGATGAGGAATTTGATGGAACAATAACTTGGGTTGGGGTGAGGGGTTTTGTCGTGGTTTTTGTTTGAAGGGGAGGAAGAAGATGACTTTCCAAAAAGGCTCTTTTACTTGTTTTATTTTTCTCATTAGAAAATCCCCATTTTACCCTTAATGAAAACACAAGGCCTCTTTATTTCAAAACCAAGCAATTTTGTCAAAGGAGCGGTTATCTTCGAGAATCCATTCACAAACCTCCTATAATAACCGGCTAAGCCTAGGAAACTACGAATCTATGTCACAGACTTTGGTTGCTTGCACTCAACAATGGCTTCTATCTTTTTCGGATCAACTCTAATCCCCTCGGTTGATACTACATGTCCTAGAAAGACTACTTCTCTGATCCAGAACTCACACTTACTCAACTTAGCGTACAACTGGTTGTCTAGTAAAGTCTGCAAAGAAAACCTCAAATGTCAGTCATGATCTTCCTCGTTACGCAAATACACCAAAATATCACCTATGAATACAACCCCAAACTTATCTAAGTACTGATGGAAGATTATGTTCATCATGTCCATGAAAGCAGCCGGTGCGTTTGTCAACCCAAACGAGATAACCAAGAACTCATACTGACCATACCTAGTACTGAAAGTTGTCTTCAGTACATCAACCTCGTTTACCTTCAACTAGTAATAGCCGGACCTCAAATCAATCTTCGAAAAGACTTATGCCCCTCTCAACTAATCAAACAAATCATCGATACGCGGCAAGGGATACTTGTTTTTCACTGTCAACTGATTCAACTGTCTATAATCGATGCACATACTCATACTAGCATCTTTCTTCTTCACAAATAATACCGGAGTGCCCCAAGGCGAAGAACTCGCATAGATAAAACGTCTATCTAATAAATCTTGTAACTGAGTCTTCAACTCTTTTAGTTCTTTCGGTGCCATACGGTATGGGGCAATCGAAACAGGAGCAGAATCTGAGTATGTCTCTATAGGAAACTCTACTTCTCTGTTAGGTGACAAACTAGACAATTCTTCCTGAAACACACTCGGAAAATCACACATTGTTCTAATATACCGCGGTCTAACTTCGTTCATGTTCGGATTCATTACGTAGGCCAAGTACGCCTCACAACCCAACTCAACTAATCTCTGAGCCTCTAAGGCTGAAACAACATTCGATAAGAATTTTACATTCTCCCCTACTACCACAATCTCGTAGTCATCCGCAAGCTTCAAGTAGACTCTCTTTGTTTCAAAATCTATCCTAGCCCTATGCTCTGTAAGCCAGTCTATACCCAAAATCACATTGAAGCCATAGAATGGTAACTCCATCATGTCCACTGGAAATATATGGCCCTAAACCATTAACGGACACCTTCTGTACATCTTCCTAACTACTATTGTATCCCCGAAGGAACTAGTAACACTAACACCTACCTCTAGCACCTCACAAGGTATATTCAACATATTTGCATGCTCACTCAAAATGTATAAATGCGTAGACCCGAAGTCAATCAAGGAAAGAAAACTCAGAGACTATATCAAAAAATTACATGCAATCACACTCGTGTCGTTCTGTCCCTCTCACTGAGCATTAAACTCTAGCCTAACCTCCGCCCTCCGGCTGAACCACAACTACATGAGCTACATTCCTCTGGCCATAGTTCCTTGGCTGGAAGTTACTTCGACCGCGCCCATGGCCTCTCAGGTACTTATTAGCTCTAGCAGGAGCCTAAACCTGAACTGGTGCAAACCCAGCCTGATGTGGATAATCACGCCTAAGGTGATCTCTAGCTCCACAATTCCAACACGAATGAAAGTTTCCCCAACACTCTACGGTGTGATGCCTCCCGCACCTAGCACACTCGGGCAAACGCCCACCAGCTCTTTGGACCCGATGGCCTCTTCCGTGGTTACCACCCCCACGTCTGTGATCAAAATGACGCCTATTGTCCATGTGCCTCTTGGCATCACCTCTATCAAAGTCAGCAGACCTCTTCCCTGAACCAGACCCACCTGAACATTTGGTCAAACCCAAACTGCACTCTATGTCCTTGGCCCTAGCGACCAAGACATCGAAGTCCGTGTAATCCGTAGCCAAAGTATACCTCTTCACTACCACACTCAACCTGTACCGGAAACGGTCGCATTGTTCCCTCTCATTAAGAACTAGATCGGATGCGTACTGAGTCAATCTGACAAACCGTACCTCATACTCAATCACTATCATGCCACCCTGAAGTAAGGCCATGAACTCTCTCTTCTTTTCATCAAGATAGCGAGGACCCAGATACTTCTTGCGAAAGGCAGACTCAATGAACTCCCAAGTAATCTCGACATCTACCACGGCTTTAGTAATGGTGACCCACCAAGTGTAGGCATCACCTTGAAGCAAAGAAACAACACATCCCAATCTGCATGCTCCAGTACAACCCATATGAGACAAGATATGATCAGTCTTATCTAACTAAGCCTCTGATCTCTCGGGTGTCAACCCTCGAAATTTTCTCCACCCAAACTGTGAAGCCTCTCAAGTGGAAAATCGGTGCCCTCACCCTGAGGTGGTGCCACAACTGCATGAAAAGCCCCATCTATATCCTGAACCAACAGAGCTAGATCTATACCGGCAAGAGCTTGGCCAACCCGAGGTCCTACACCCTCAGCTCTCACCTCACCTCCCTTTTGACGAGGAGGAGAAGGAGGAGGTGGAGGAGCCTCCGCCTCTACAACCGGCTCAACTTCAGGAGCTATTGCACGGGGTTCCGGATGAACCACCCTAGGCCTGCCTCTAGGTCTCATCTTACGGCTAGAAGGATATCAACTACAAAAAAATAAACACACAAGGATTGAGTTAGCAAAGACAAGGGTCAAAGGTGCTCAAGTATTCCTTTACTTAAAATCTTTTCCAATAAGGTAATAGTAGCAATGGGAACTCGACAACTACGCCTCAACACAACAACCATACTAACACATGCTTTCAAACACCATGCAAGCAAGCGAATAACAAGCATACATAGCAAAATCATTCACCGCACAAAATACACCGAGATAGACCAACATAACACTTCAAACTTACCTTACTTATCTACCCGAGGTCGCGGAAACCTCAGGCTCCGATACCAACAAATGTAACCCCCGTCCCAGTCTAGCCGACAGACTGGTCCGAATGTAACACCCCTCACCCGGTTACGAGCGAGCGATGTTACTATTCGGGTGATGGACAAATTCATACATGTCAACACATCAACATACAATTATATGAGATTCAATTCATACTTAACAAGCATCAAAGCAAACAATCATATAATCATTTATCCAATAACAAGATCATAAATGCAAATAGGTGAGCCAATTTAAAACTTTTCTAATATTCTATTACCATTCGAACTATACAAATCATCCACAACAATTCTAGATGCAACCTTCCTAATTCAAATAAAGATAACATACTTATACATACTCAACCATTCAAATCCATCAAGGGCATGAACCATATAAATGATACTCAAATTCATATCAAGCTTAGTTAACTTCAAACATAGTTCATTCATATCATTATATCCATATTTACATAAACATTCATCAAGTCATTACGTAATATAACATGTCTTAGTTTTATACAAACCAAACTTAACAATTACATGTTCCATAATGCATGACAAACTAACTTAGACTATGCCACCAACTAGGAGACTAAGCAAGGTTATATCATACTTGTTCTTGGCTTGCGAAGCTCTCGGAACAAAACGGATGGCTTTCGGATATCAACGAACCTGCTATTTTGGAAGAAGGAAACAAAGAGAGTGATAAGTACACATAATGTACTTAGTGAGGCAGCCCTAAACTTTACTAGTTTCAATCTTTTAAAGTCTTATTCAATCTCTAAAGTTACTTAGCTAGGCTGAGCACATATTGGAATACCTAACTAGCCTATCAAAACCAAGTTAACAAAGCTATTTTCATGTACTAACCAATAGGGCAGCAAGTATTTACATGTACAATGACATATTGGGCAGCAACCATTTCATTTAAAACATACCAATTTGGGCAGCAAGCTACATGTACATTTCATACCAAATTGGACAGCAAGCAACATATACAATTCAAGCCAAATTTGGGCAGCAAGCACATGTAAAATTCAAGCTAAATTGGAAAACAAACAACATGTAATCTCATTCATCTTGGCAGCAACATTTCATAGTTTCACATCACAACATAGTTCATTTTAAATCTCAACCAAATACACATATTCATTCCATATCATAAGGGCTAATATCCAACTTGTTCATTTAAACATATATCATTGTTCTAATCATGTTTTGCCTTGGATGATTAATGAATTAGGTAATCAAGTCTTCATGTAACATGTAACATTAGATACTCAGTATCCATTTCTCATTTTGTGCTTATAACAGAGGATGCATAGGCATCAATGGTGACTTACCACCATTCAATTATCAAGGTGACTAACCACCTTATCAGGTTTATAGGTGACTAACCACCATCCTGTAACAAAGATCAGAGGAGCTCAATGACTCTAAGGCATGCCCTTCTACCTATAGACACTAATCAAACCAAGGACTTTACTTGTCTTTCTTTATTAACAATAGCATTTTACTTGTTTATCAAACACATATCACAAAGTCATGTACACATTCAATCATGTTTACATTGTGCACATTCAAGCCATGCTCAATCAAATTTCCAGCAAGCATTTAGCATCATTTCAATCATATAACCATCTTCAAACAGTAGCTAGATCATCCATTAATTCAATTCAAGTGGCTCAAACAACTCATGTCACAAAGCAACCCATATAGACATCAACTAGCATATCTAGATAGCATCATATACCTAGTTCATAGTTCATTCCTTTAGTCCTTCTTCCTTAGCATTTAAATTTACCAATCCATTATTAAGTTCATTACATGCTTCATTTTAAATCATCCAAGAAACATAAACACATTGGTTGAGACACTAATCTCAACCCTAAACTAGCTACACTCACAAATACTTCCAAGCTTAGTTGTTATCCTTGATGATGATTCCTTTTCCCCTTCTCTTTTCTTGATCACTCCTTGAATCTTCTTGAAATTCTTCACCAATGTGATCTTAAAACATAAAATATCATATACAATATCCATTAGTAATTAATTCAAACATATAAATTCATTTACTTAAGCATAATCACCTAGACAAGTGAATCTGCCCCCTAAACTGGCAGTTTGAGTAACCTCTACTAAACTGATCATATCTTTTTACTCACAACTCCAAATAAGGAGTTCTTTACCATTATAGAAAGCTTATAAACACACCTTTACAACCATGTATGGCACATAATTTTATCATTTCTCTATCAATACAGTTTATTACTTGAACATAGGACATTTTTAGAAACCTAATCTGCCTATTCTTAATTTGTGACTTTAGTGCATTTATAACCTATGTTTCACTACACCATTAATCTTGAGCTTTTAACCACATTTACCTTCACATATTAACATAATAATGAAGATCTAACATCTTTAAAAACAGAGCATTGAAGTCCCCAATTTATCAATTTCCACAAAACAGTCCCCTTTAATCCTTTAATAATCCTACATGAGATCTAAATGCATTTAATCTACCAATTGAGACTTAATTCAAGCTTTTCCATTTAATTTTTATTCATTCCATGACTCCCCTGTTTCAAGAATAAATTTTCAGAATTTATTAACACCATTTTGACCCCTAAACATTTCGAATTTCACAATTTAGTCCAGCAGATTCCAAATTCATTCAGTTTCAGTCCAGTCAACTTCTATCAACAATTCAGAGACCTATACTTAACATTTTCGTGCAATTCTTACCTCTATCGCATGTAAAATTTTGTCCTCTACAACTTTGTATAAGAACACTTTTTCCAGAAATGACTCTAATATGCTCGATTTTCCAGATTTATACAGGGTATCATACAAGTACGAATCTGGGTAGATTCATACCTAAGTTCATGTTCATGCTTTAATTTCCAGAAATTATTCAAGTCTAACATGAACCCAGCATTGATAACTCATAATAAAACATTTATAACATTTTTTTTAGTGGTTCAAACCCAGAATCATCAAATACAAAAATAAAAAAAAAACATCATAGGAATCGGGTAACATATGATGTACTTACTTGATATCTGCCTCCATGCATGATCCTAGGTGATCTTTTAGCTCAATTTCCAGCAAAATAAAGATGTCCTTAATCCTAAGAATTTCAGATTTCTATCTCATCTTTCCTCTCTTTGGTTCGGCAGGTTTGCATGAGAAAGATGATGATGGAAGTAAGTGGTTTACACATGTTAATTTTCTTTCCTTTAGTGGGTTGATTATCTCTTGTATAAAGGACACATGGATTATTTTATGTCCATGAAATTCTATTATAATTCCACTTAATATCCCACTAACATTATAATATTTAACTACTTACTTATTAGTTTATCATATTTTACTTGTAGATATACTTATATGTACATTTAAATACAACCCACCGAATCATACATAAATATATATATGTATACTATTTACGTTTCATATTATCTAACTTTTATATATATATATATATATATATATATTAGTTACAAATTAAATCTTCATTTCTTTAATTTTATGTATGAACTTACATGTAGTGTTTAACCCATTTATATCTTAATAGAACATAGCTTATGTGGTTTCATTGTAATCTTAACTAAATTGTAAATTGTTTACGCTATCCTTGTCGTTTTCTATAATTCTAACTAGGGTAGTTTTAGGGTGTTACACCGAACGGGTTACACGAGGAAAATCAAGGGGAAACCCGCTAAGGCCTCACTCCGATTAGCAACCCTTAAAAAATTTTCATTTAATTATGTTGTCTAAATATTACATGTAGCTCTAAGCGCAAAGGCAACATCGGAAAACGATAACGAAACATCCAAGCAGACATAAGGCAACTTAAAAATTTGCCAAGTAACTTAATTAGTCCAAATTCATGCGTACGAAGCAAAACCATTCATAAAGGATGCATAAGAACTCAACAAGAAAAGAAAACAAGCAATCAGGACTAAAACGTAACATCCAAGAACCTTTGAAGATGCCAAATAGCCAATTTACATACATGCGTTTCGAACCAGGCTTGGCCGTTCCGAAACGCGGGCTCCAGTTTAAAAGCAGGACTAAGCCGTTCTGATACGGTCCACTCTGTTCTGGCACGGGGGTCTACAGTGACAAAATGTTTCGGAACTTGTTCCAAAATAGGGGTTCTCAGTGGAAAACCGTATCAAAACGCGTACTGAAACGGGAGCTCATAGTGTCAAATCGTATCGAAACGTCACCACCCCGATTCTGATACGATTATCTCTGGAGCTACAGCTATTCCGAAACTATCTCGAGCGTTTTGAAATGCTTCCACACAGAGTGACTCGAAAATAGGTTTTAGCATCCTCAAACATCCCCAAACTTTCCCCGAAAAAAACCAAGAATACCAAGCATCAAACATACAAACAAACTAAAGGCAACACATCCCACAAAAGAACATGTTTAGTCATAATAGCATGCATAACGAGTCTACTTAACCATAAGAAACATGCATCAACATAAGCATCACATAAAACAAGGTTTACATCCCTTCAACACAAAAACATGAACATTCAACAACATGTAAGCTAGCACATGAGTCTAACATACGCTCCTACAACACTTAGCATCCCCATTGCCAACTATTACATTATTCAAGAAAAACCATACTTGAGCAGCAACACACGATCTGGGGTGCCCCTTCCTTGCTCCTTGCTAACTTCCACACTAATGATCTGCATTGTCAGAAATGAGAGCGTAACCTTGAAAGCTTAATGAGGGAGCTCAAAAAAAATATCGACAATGTAGGGTCCAAAGCATGGTATCCATAAATCATCAACAAGGCATGCATTAACACAAACATAATAACATAGCCAACCGCTACAAGAATGCATGAACATGGCATCTCACCTCATGTTATGCTTAGCATAGATGTAAAAGAACATCTTACCACATAACCCACACATAAACAAGGTATATTGGCAACTATATAGCTTACTCGGATATGCGGATAGCATCCCTTGGGATTTTCGCCCAACGTACTCAATAACAACAATATTACCTTCCGGTTGGATTTCACTCATCATTGTTTTCTTTTACGAATGGGATTCTACTCATCATCACACATATATACTTTCTGATGGAATGTTACTTCATCGTATCCCACCTTGATGACTTCACATCACCAAGGCCACGCGCGAATTTGAATCTTACCGTGTGCACACTCATCCTAATGATCGATCATTTATATCCGGTAACATAACTAGTGCCAACATACTATGCGAGAACTCACCATGATTTCACAAATCATACAATACAACATACAAATCACCATCATGCAACGTAAATATATCGTAACACACATAATCGGACACTTATCACACAAGACCACATTTATGCACATTTAGCTAGAAGTACATAAAGCTGAACAAGAGATTAAGCTACCAACTTAACCCCACGTTAGATTGGCCTACCAAGCACAATCTAGCACCCCAACAACATACTTTGAACCAATTTAAAACCATTGAAAACAATCCAATCATCAAACACCCTCAAGACAAGCCGAGAATATCGATCAAGCCTCCTAATTTATCGGAAACGAGTTCAAAGCTTCTCCAACGTTTTCCCTTGTTTCTAATCAACCAAAAATAGCGTATTACACATCAGAACATCCACAAAATCACCGCCACAAATCAGATTACAATCTCAAGACCATTTCACTACATTTCCAAACCAAGAACTAACCCAAACTCTTCATTTTCGGACTTGAACACAGCCCAGCAAATTTCCATCTATTTCTTCATCCAAAACATCATTAAACATGTTCAAAACAACTCCCAAGCATAACCATACCATCAGCCCAACTTTCCCTTATAAGACTACCTCAAAAACTCAAGATTTCTACCCTTAAACTCACCCACAAATACCCATTTCGGGATTTCAATAAAACCTCGCCATTTTAACATATGTTACACTTAAAAGCAAGACTATAACATATATAAACTTTACAAATCAAAAACTCAATGAAAACTATTTAAAGCTTCCACCTTTGATGTAAAATTGGAACACTTGAAGCATCACAAAAATGGAGTTTATGAAAATCTAAAACCATGAAGATGTTAAAGACGAAGATGAGAAGTCAAAAACATAATTACCTTGATAGAAACACTTGAAATGGATGAGGAATTTGATGGAACAGTAACTTAGGTTGGGGAGATGGGTTTTGTCGTGGATTTTGTTTGAAGGGGAGGAAGAAGATGTCTTTCAAAAAGGCTCTTTTACTTGTTTTATTTTTCTCATTAGAAAATCCCCATTTTACCCTTAATGAAAACACAAGGCCTCTTTAATTCAAAACCAAGCCCATTTTATTTAAACCAAGCCCAACGACCCGAACCTAATTAACTCACCTAACACCTGACCCCTAACCTGAGTGTTACATAATGCAGTGACATACTCCGACCCGGTTCTTGACCAGGCCAGGAAGGAGGTGTTACAAAATCTTATTAATTGAGTACATTAAAGTCTCATTTAATATATAGACATCCAACATATAAATATTCATAACATTTACAAAATAATTATCACAAAAAGTTCTGAATTGTTTTTTCGGCTAAACCAAATGTATTTTTTATAGATAAATTAAGTCCAACAAAGTGAGTACAAAATTAGAAAATGTTGCCAAATAAATTGAAAGGAATAAACAAACCTCAAATAAACAAAAGATTTCGCATCATCTATAGATATAATAAGGTATTAGCGATGATTGGTTGGCAAATTTTTGTTAGGATTATTTGTTTAGATTAGTTTAAAATCATAGGAAAATTCTTGAACGGGCGACGCACACCGCTGCACACCATTGATTTTTTAATGGTTCTTAAATAAAGATTAAATGCTTTACTAACATTATATTAATATTGTGAAACTTTTCACTCCTTTTAAACTTCACTTACTCGTAAAAAATCTAAACTTCAAAACTCATCTTCTCCCAAACAGCGGTGGTTGCCGCTCAGAGCACCAATGTCGTTGTTGTCTGGTGGCTCCCAACCGTCCATTTAGGTGCCGAAAAAGAGTCATTCTTCATTTACTTTCCATTTTCCTAAACTCAAATCCAAATTCATGTTTTCATTGTTTTTTGTCAAGAACAGACGGTGAGATTGCAATAAATTGAAATAAGAAAGGATTGTAGAAGTAGAAGAAAATGGGATTGAAGAAGAGAAAAGCTCAAAGCTTGAAGATCATTTATAATGCATAAGAGAAAAATAAAGTTCAGTACTGTAAACATATACGAACAAACTACAAGACATACTAATTTCTATCCGATGCATGGCTAGTACTATTCGCAAATTAAAAGGCTAACTAACTTAATTATTAACAATTAGATTGGGCTCATCTTAATCCATTACTTCGGCCGCGGATAACTTGACCCACATTCTGCATCAGTGTTGGCCAAAACAGCATCGTGTGGCTTCCTTAGCTTAAACTGTCATTCATCCGGATTAGGCTCTTCGATCTCCAATTTGCCTTTCAGTCCTAATTTCACCGAGTCTTCTTCAATCTCTCCCTTTTCTCCACCGATCATCGTGACAACACCCCTACAGACGATCCTGGTCCCAAAGGATCAAAATCTAGAAAGTGAGAGTGGAGCATGGAGTAGTCTTCCCAAGTCACATTTTCATGCCCCGTATTTGTCTATTACACCAGGAGCTGAGTCACGACCTTGCTGTCACGTTTGACCATTCTTTTGTCCAGGACAAAAACTAGGTACACCTTGAGTTGTCCTTTGTCGTTTACTTCTAGGAAGTCTGTTGAGATAAGTACTCTTGTCCCTACTTTCTTTTTGAGGAGGCTCACATGGAAGACGTTATGGATAATTACTAATTGCACGTCGAATACTTTAGATTTTTTTATCATTATTTAAGAGTCATTAAAAATTAATAGTATGCAACAATGTATTGTGTTAGTGATGTTCAATTGTTAAAATATTAATCTAAAAATGTAAAATCATACAAAAATAGTATTTTCCTTATATGTACCTTTGCATATATGGTAGTAAAGTACGATTTTATTTTTTTCAAAATTTAACTTGAAATTGGATTAATAAAAATTAATTATTAAGAATCTGCAATAAATTACTTTGTCCAAATTCAAGAAATCAGTTTCTTATACTCCCGGTGTGGAATAGAAATCATATGTCCTTTTTGATGTCCCTATTTATACCACACACTAAAAAATAAGTTTAGGTTTAGTTTTGGATTAGGGTTTATGGAATTATGGGAAATGTGTCTTTTTTAGGGTTTAGAGTAAAGATTTAAAATTTAAAGTTAAGACTTACAATTTAATTTTTGATTGTTGGGCACAAAAAGGGGCAAAGGATTTTCCCCCCAACATGTCTCTCTCTACTCCGTTCCATGTCTTAGCTTTTTCTTCTTAGTAATTAAAACTTTTATTAGGCAAAATAAACCAATGTTGAGTGCCCTCGTTAAAATCCTTTTCCTATTTTCATCCCTTCTTTTGCTAAATGATCTGCCATATTGTTTTGATTTCTCGGTACATAAAGGATTTTCCCCTTGGAGATTTCTCGAGTCATCTCATCAATTTCATCACGGAAGTCTCACAAACGTCACAATTTTATATCATTTAATATACACCTCAAAATTTCAATTAGTTTATACCGTTAGAAAGCTAATTCAATTATCTATTCAATCATATAAGGCTCATAATTTTATCCCTTCTAGATAATTACAGTTTTTTAGTTAACTTCAGGCCAATTTTTTAGTGTCAATTATGCCAGATTACACTTAAGATCACTTTAATGAAATATTTAGTTGATGACCATTACTAATTAATATCAGCCCTTTATACCTTTATTTCCCCTGTTCTTAATCTGTTTTTACAAGTCAATATAGGTCCCTAATTAGTTCATTTAGGTCCACAAATTAAAAGATTCCCAAAATAGTCTAAGATTCACTAATATACCAATTAACATATCTAAGCAATCAGTTTTAATTACAATTCATGCAATTCCATTATCCAAAATTCAATTTAATCCTTCCCATGATTTTAACTTGATTTTCCAGCCTTTATCCTAACCAAGTCAGTCTCGAATCCCTTGATTTTCTCAAAATAGTCCCAATTGATCAATAAAGCTATTTTAGTGATTAGTTCATTACTAGCCCATATACATGTTTTCCAGCAATCTTTCACTCATTTGATCCTCAAATTTATTTAGGTTTCACTTCGATTATATACTCCATTTACATGGTTCATACTAGTCATAGTTTCCTATGCATGTTAAAATGTTCATTATCAATCTAACAGCTTAGCAAACTATAATCAAGGATTAACTCACATATATAGACACGTGCAATATCAATTTCATGAATATAAGCTAGACTAAACAAGATCAAGTCTCCTTGTGCCTAATTACAAGTCGAATCAAGAAGATTATCAATGAATACTTTAATCCTTCAACCATGGTGGTTTTCTCTCAAAACTCTCTCTCTCTCTCTCTCTCTCCCTCCCTCCATAATTCTTTCCATTTGGCTAATGTTAAGAAATGGTGGAGAATGTCATCTTAAGTGGATTAGGGAAATGTCTAAGTTGTCCTTTAATTAGTTATTAGCCATAGAATTTATCAAGGGCAACTGAATTTTTAAGAAGTTTATCATGCAATCTTCATCTTTCTCATTTAATTTAAATTAGTCATCTTAATTGGGTCACTCGTTTCCTTCAATCTTTCATTTTAGTCACAAATCATCCTAATTGATTTAGGATCAAGCTTAATTAAATTAATTTATCTTAGGTGACAAGCTTTAATTCTTCTAGGGTACATTTTAGGGTATTACAACTCTCCCCCTTTAAAAATAATAAATTAGCCCTCGAATTTGTTCTGAGATACTAGAATATCAACTCAAAACTTTCACATGTTCTAAGTTTCAATCAATCAAATCAAATTGTATTCGTTTCCAATTGCCAATACCAAACCAAGTTCAACTCTTAGGTGGCACAATTTTCCTAGATGAAGCATGATTGGCCCGGTTTAGTCCGAGAATCGACTAAACCTAAGCTCTGATACCAAATTTGTAACACCTCTCGCCTGGGCTAGGAGCGAGAAGTGTTACGACGAGAAAACAAGACGAGAGAAACTAAAAAATACGGGACAATTAAAAAATTTCCCTTTAACTTACTGCACAAGGTATTATTCAAACACCATCCTTTAAGATTAACTAACCATTTAATTATTATCTAGCAAGCTACTACCATCTATCTTTCATTAACTTAATGATCAAGACACTATTCAATTAAGCTAGACAATAAGATTAGCCATCCATTAACTTAGCTTCATTTATTACCTATAAGCTTTCGAATTCACTCAATAATTAGAACCAAGTTCATTATATTTTAATGCCTATATGCGCAGCCAATAGACCATTAAGTTCGTTGAATTTTCACGATCAATGCATGTAGTTTAGTCTAGACATCTATAACATATAGGTGAGTTAAGCTAGTAACCTAAACTTCTTAAATCTATTCAAAACAGGGTCAATTTAACTAGGCATAGCTAGCATTAATTTGACAAGTTCCATTTTAGAGTTTATATGATCAACTCGAATAAAGCAAGCTTGTAGTCAAGATTATAATTCATTCATTCTTTAGATAATACCATAGTATTCACAAAGACCATTAATTAAACAAGTTCACATTATTTACAAGAACTATTACTCAAATACTTTTATTTACATTCAAGGTAGCTTTAAACATTACGAGACTTGGTCAAGTTTATTTTCACATTCTTTAGCCAAATAAAAATGCAGGACAAGATATGTGCCACCAACTTGGAGAATACAAGTAAATTTATAATCATACTTCGAGTCTCGCTTAACTTCCTTTGGGTCCAAGGAAGGTAGCTTCAAAGTCAAGCATTGATCGGGTTAGCTTTTATCTAAGGTTTGGGAATAATACAACAAGAGTGATGTAGCACCCCGAATTTGGGCTTAGAAGTTTAGGATCTGAACCGGACCAGTCTGAGAAACTGTTCAAATCTAAAAAAGAGTTTTAGGGAACACCTAGTTCGGGATACTTTAAAAATATAGAAAAATATCTAAAAATCCTCATTTAATATATAAAAGAGAATGGTGAAATCAATTTTACAAAATAAGATTTGGAAAAACTACATTTCGGTGTAGTGACCAAATCGCAGTTTTTACAAAGTTAAATAGTGACTGTTTTGTAAAGGATTGAAACTTTGAATCTTTAAGGAGCTAATTTTACCAAAATGTTTTTATCATATTTTTCCTTAATTTGGGTGATTTAATTAATGTTTTAATTAAAGAAAATGATGGTGATTAAATTACAAAACTATATTTTGAATTTTCATAACTACTTTTCACAAATTTTCCCTCATTTTATTTTCTCTCAAATTCCTTTCAACCAAACACTTTCTCTCTAGAAAATTTACTTTGATTTTCAATTCATTTGATGAGATTTCAATCTCTCTTTGATTCTTAATCAATTCCTCATCAAATCCACTTGATTTCTACATTGAATTTTCAAGAAAACTTGCCCAAATCAAGGAGAAATCATCATTTAGAGGTAAGCTTGTTTTTCTCCTCTAAATACTCAGTTCTTTACTGAAATTCCCAAGTTGTCAATCCTTTATTAAAGTTTTATGAATGGTTTTAATGTTGGAAACAAGATATTGGCTTAAAACTCAAGATTTTGGAAGAGATCTTGGAGATTTTCGTGGTAATTGATTGGGCTCTATTTTGAGATTGTTTTCTAATGTATTTTGGATGTTAAATGATGTTAGAAATGAGGTTTTATCAATCCAATCCCGAATAGGTTGTTTTTCCTAAGTTTTTGCTTGTGGAAATGGTGGTTTTTGGGTGGTTTTGGTGATCTATTGTTGCTGGAGGTATAAGGCCATGTTTATGTTGCTTTTTGATGTTAATTGATGTTTATAAAAGGTTAGAATTGATAGATCTTGGCTGGGCTTTGTTTTGGGAGAGTTTGGAGGTGATTTTAGTTGTTTTTGGTAGCCGAAATGAGGTTCTTGGGTAGAGCAGCGAGTTGGGTTGTCTGGCTGGTGATTTTAATGCATGGAAGTGCATTAATCCTCTGTTCTTATGTGTTAAAAACAGGGGAAAGTGATCCGGAAGCGTTTGAGGTAGCATTGGAGGTTTCGGACGCTTGGGAGGCTTGTCGGCTAGCATAGTGTTGTGTATCAATGAGTGAGATCGTGTTTTCCAGCTTTGGAATGATTTTGAAAAGAGGTTTGGGAACTTAAATTTAGGCTTGAAACGCCGGTTTAAGTTCGGAATAGAGTAAAGTGTAATTCTCTCTCAATTGTGCTATTATTGTTTTGAAAACTATCAAAATGGCTTCTGATGTTATTGATTTGACAATGTTGTTTAATTTGTTGTTTGAGCATGATTTTAAAGCATGTGAGTTGGTTGTCAAACTTGTTTTGAAGAAGGATGCATGAAATTAATATTCCTTGAGAGTATGTGTTGTTAGTTTGCGTCTTAAGGCAATGTTCGACATTTTGGCCTTGAAGTGTTGGATTAAAATCCGTAATTGTGGGCACATATGTAAAATGTATGTTGCTATTATAAAGTATGCCACAAAATAAAGTGACCAATTAAGTTAAGCGTGTCATAGGTATTAAAATGTCATGAAAATAAAAGTGTAGATACCATAAGATATATTTATAATTCAATGAGGGGCAGAGTTATAAATATTTAATAGTTTGATTTAATAATCAACTATATAAAGAGGTAGTGGTCCCCAAGAAATAGGTTAACTTGTATTACTCTTGTCCCTGTCAGAGAGTTTTTACGGCAAGGGCTAACTTATCTTTTTGGAAGATCACAACCACCTTTTAGGGCGATCTTCATCAAAGGATTCAAGGTTTTCATCTATCGATTAATTTAGGTACGCTTCCGCATTCAGTTTATTATTCTTGATGATTTAACATGATAGATCCTGAGTTTTAGGTTTCATATTTATTATTGTTTTAGTTCTAACAAATGGTATCAGAGATTTGTCATGTTGAATCATTGAAAACCTAATGATACTCTCTATTTTTGAATTGATTCATCTTTATGAATTCAATTTTAGGGTTTGATGGCAATACGTATAATTCAATTTTAAGCGATAGGAATTTTGTTTTAAAGAAATTTTGTTCTTTTTGACTTTAGGTATTTTTTTAAAGCATCTATGATATCATAAATTGATGACAATTTTTTATTAAAAACTTTGGATTTGCAAGACTGTTTCGGCTGATTTTCTTTGTTATTAATCTTGGGTGCAAAACCATGCACATAAATAGTTAATATGATTGTCTTCCAATGAAATTCAATACCAAAGCATAATTCGTAGACCCTTTAATTTAAATTATATATATATATATATATTTTTTGGCTCAACTAAAGTTAGGTTTATTTAATAGAGGGACCAAATTTAAGTTATGTTTTGAAACTGTGAATGCATACGGTGAAGGGAATTTTGTGATTAGAATCTGCAAAATGTGTATTAATTTGCAATATTATACTGAAATCGGAAATTGAGATTGATGGAAAATTTAGGTAAATATATGATTCTGGAATAATGCATTATAAAGTTGGATTAATGATTAATATTATTAATCAAATAAGTTTGGGTCAAATTTTGAATGCACGTCTAGTAGTACTGTAATCTTGAATTATGCATTTGGTTTAAGTTTTGGAATATATATTCGATTTGGTTTGATCAAGATTTTTAATTTTGATCATTAGGTTAGTATGGATATTTTAAAGTTTTATGTGGTTATTATGTGAATTATTCATTTATATGACATTTCTGATTTTGGCTTTTAGTTAAAGTTTGATTGTTTAGAATTCTACTTTAATTTGGGCAAATGCATGCTTAAGGAATTTTTTTAAAGAAACAATCAAGGATTTAGGTGTTTCGATTTCTGATAGCCCCATTCAAACAACCTTATTTTAGGTTATTTCGGAAAACTCAAGTGTTATCAGAAATTTCAGTTTTGACTGTTACAAAATTTTAAATTTGGATATCGGTATATTTATTGTATATATTTTAAAATAATTTAATTGAAGCATTAAGTCACCAAAGTGACCTCTATTGTGAAAATTATCTTATTTTAAAATATAGAAGGTTTTGTGCATATAAGTCGGATTATGTTAGTATTAATCGGCCCAAAGGAAGGTTAATAATTGACATTCTTACATGTGCAACTATGGTAATAAACATGTGATAATTATTTAGATTTATATGTGAGCAATAAATCGGCCCAAAGGAAGATTTCTGTTTGACATGTTCTTATTATCAATGTTTGATTACTATACCAGGATATCACTTACAAGTTAATATTTTGTCCAAACATGAAATGTTAATGGAGTGTCCGGTATCTTGACATTATGTTTACCTTTATTCAAGTTTATTATTATTTTGGTTATCTTTTAATTTGATTGAAAGATAAAATCAAGACAAACATTTTGAAACAATTAGATTCATATTTTGGCGTCGGATGTCTAATGTTGTAATGGATTAATTGAAACATAATGTCACCAAAGTGACCACTTTTGTGTAGATTAGTTTATTTAAAATATTAGATAATTATGGGTTTTTGTAATTCATGTGTTTATTAATTGGCCCAAAGGAAAGTTAATATTTGGCAGAATTACAACGACAACTGTGGCGATAAATGTGTGACAATTATAATGTATTTTATGTGAACAATACGTTAGTCCAAAGATTAACCTATTGTTTGACATAGTTTATTGTCAATGTTTGATTGCTACAACAAGAGTACCGCTTACAATTAATATTATTGTCCAAAGACTTGATATTAATGTTGTGCTTGGTATCTTGAGGGGAACTATCCATTATTTTGAATTTATTTGTTTACTTATGAATATTTATGTGAGCTTGTTTTATTTTAGTTCTATATTTAGGTAATTTATCTTTGTTATCACAATACCTGTTAAATGCATTCTACACTCATGTTTAGTGAAACTAATTTCAAGGAATAAGAAAAGACACTTACATATAGTATTTGGTTGTATGAACTTAGACTTTGCACTAAGGAAATAATATTTTGCACCTCTCACAGCGGTAAGCACCCATAAAAGGTATTTTGAGAGGTGAGATCGTTCGAATTGCATGAGTCTAATGATCATAAAACACAACATTCTAGATGCTTTAGAGCACAAATCTAAAGAGATTATTCATACTAAGGGTTTCCTTGACGAAATTAAGAAATGTTTTACCCAAAACATTAAGGTTAAGATGACATCATTTATGCTTTCTTTGATGTCTATGAAATATAAGGGTCAAGGAAATGTGAGGGAGTAGATTATGAAAATTCTTAATATTGCTTCAAAATTTAAGGCACGTAAGATAAAACTCTCTAACAATTTTTTGTTCTTATGATTTTGGTACCTCTTCCTATACAGTTTAACCAATTCAGATTCAGTTACAACTGCCAAAAAGGAGAAATATACTCTAATTAGGCTCATTTCTCATTATGTTCAAGAGGAAGACAAGTTGAAGCATTATAAGTGTAAAAGTACTTATTTGGTTAGTGCTCATTTATTTAGTGTCTCTAAGAATAAGAGCAATAAAAGAAAATATTAGAATAAAGTTGCTAAGGGTTCTAGTCAAAAGAAAAAACAATAAGTTACAAAGTGTTGATTCTTTTGTATAAGTTAGGACATATGTGAAGTAATTAAACTTCAAAAGTGAGCAACTACTTCGGCTATTTTGAGTGATCTATGGGCCGTAAATTTTATGATCCCACAATTAAGATTATAGTAAGGAGAGTTTATAATTTTTTTAGGATGTTGAGTTTGGGGGTGAAATAAGGTTAGATACATTACTATTGAGGAGAAATTGAATTATAATTTAATTCATACTATCACTTTTGATGATGTTTAGGTTTTCACATCTATCACTAATCAAGAAGTGAATCAAGTACCTCAGCAAAATAATGCTGAACAACTCTCATTCAAGATAAGGTAATTGTTTTAGAAGAGCAAACTCAACAACCTTAAAAAAACAAGTATCTTTAAAGAGGTCCACAAGAGGAAGATAAAATACTATTTTAGATTATTTTATTGTATTTCTTCAAGAAAATAAGGTAACAATGGAATGATAGAAAATGTTCAATCATTTTCTTATCAGACCATAAAAGTTCTAACTCTCAAAAGTGGATTGATGTCATTAAAGAAGAGTATAATTTTATGCAAGACAATAAAGTTTATGAACTTGTCTCATTACATGAAGGTGCAAACCAATTAGTTGTAAAAAGATATTTAAAATCAAGAGGGATGCAAATGATAATGTGGATAAGTATAAGGCATGTCTTGTGTTTAAAGGATACACTCTAGAAGAAGACATTAATTTTGTAGAGACTTTCTCTTCAGTTTTATTGAAAGACTATTCTACAATAATCATGACGCTTGTTGCTTATTGTAATCTTGAGTTACATAAGATGGATGTTAAGTCTGTATTTTTCAATGGCGACATTGAAGAAATAAATTATATGGTACTATCATAGATTTGTGTCTAATGATACAAAATCAATGATATGTAAATTAAAGAAATTCATCTATGAGCTTAAGTAGGACTCTCATTAATAAAATTATAAAGTTCAGTGGGAGTATAACCAAGTGATACTCACATTGCTAAAGAAGACAAATTTAGTCTTACTCAATGCCCTAAAAGTAACCTTGAAATTAAAACAAAAAATCCAAAAAATTCTCTATACATATGCTATTGAGAATCTAATTTATGCTTAAGTATGTATGCGTTCGGAAATTGTGTACATTGTTGGAATGTTAGATAGATATTTAAGAAATTCTAGTATGGACTATTGGATAGCAGCCAATAGAGTTATGAGATATCTTTAGAGAACAAAAATTACATGCTCACATGTCGAAGTTCTGGTAAGTTAGAGATCATTAGGTTTACAGACTTCGATTATAATAGAATATTGATGCAAACGAATTTTGTCACATAAGCTGCTAATTTTAGATTGAATAAAAAGACCACTTTAGTTATTTTGTGACAATAAATATGCATTCATTTATTCTATACACAATAGGAACACTTTAAACTTGAAGCACATAAATATTACGTTTCTAGTTGTTAAAGAAAATTCAGAGTGCTTGTGTGTTTAAAGAGCATGTTGGTACAAACTCCATAATTGCGCGCATATTAAGAAACTGTCACCCTAGGTCTTTCATGAGCACACTACTCATGTGGGTGTAATGTTATTTAAGGATATTCGGTTTTAGTGAGAGTTTGTAATTTTGAAAAATGCTCATTCGGTTTAGACACAATTTCAGTTTCTTCAGTTTAAAGTTATTTAAGATTATTTTCAGCAGAAATAAAGTTCTTTTGGTTTATGCACACTCTGAATTCAGTAAAGTTGATATCACTAAAGTTTAGGAGGATCAGTTGGAAATAGACATGTATGGTTCACATTTCATGTAATTTTCCATGCTACACATTCATGATTGATCTATGTCATTTGACTATATTTGTATACGTGACCATTGATGGGTCCAGTCATGATTGATATGACGAAGACCGCTTTGATCCTATGTGGATATAGTTGATGGACGAGATTGTTATAGAATACCTATTATATAATAGCAAAATTTTGAGCTCATAAGGTTGTACATTTATCAGGAAACATATGTTGCCCAAGTGGGAGATTTTTGGATTAAAATCTGTAATTGTGGGCACATATGTAAAATGTATGTTGCTATTATAAAGTATGACACAAAATAAAGTGACCAATTAAGTTAAGCGTGTCATAGGTATTAAAATGTCATGAAAATAAAAGTGTAGATACCATAAGATATATTTTTAATTCAATAAGGGACAGAGTTATAAATATTTAATAGTTTGATTTAATAATCAACTATATAAAGAGGTAGTGGTCCCTAAGAAATAGGTTAACTTGTATTACTCTTGTCCCCGTCAGAGAGTTTTTACGGCAAGGGCTAACTTATCTTTTTGGAAGATCACAACCACCTTTTAGGGCGATCTTCATCAAAGGATTCAAGGTTTTCATCTATCGATTAATTTAGGTACGCTTCCGCATTCAGTTTATTATTCTTGATGATTTAACATGATAGATCCTGAGTTTTAGGTTTCATATCTATTATTGTTTTAGTTCTAACATGAAGGTGTTGCATGCTTTAAAAACAGTGAGTGTGTTGATGATTTTAACATGATATATTGGCATAGATGATGTAAAGATTACCGGATATATTGATCGATCAATAGGATGTAGAGTGCACTATAAACTAAAATTCGTACGTGCTCTTGGGATTCGTTCCAAAGATAGAGACCAATGATGGGCATTCCATTGGAGTAGGACTTGGTGAAACATCCAAGCTTTTTGGCAACAAGAGTTATTGCCATGAGATCGATGAGGGGCATACCATCGGGGCAGGACTTGATGAAATACTCAAGCTTTTGGTGAAAGTAGAATCACCATGAGAGTACGATGTGGTGGAAGCCACCGGAAGATTATGTTCTAGACGGGTGGGTACGGTGATGGTTGATGCCACCGGAAGTGTCTAGTGAATTGTCTGCATATCCGTGTACAATAGAGTATGTAAATGCCAATATATGAAAATGTGTGTCACATGTACCAATGCTTGAAATGTTTTATGCTGTGAGGTTTGCATATGAGATAATGAAATTATGAAATGCTTTTGTGTAAACAAGCATGGGTGGCTTTGCCATGAGTTTTGCATAGGTTGTATGCATGAGATAGCTAGATGGTACATGTGGTTTTCAAATGGAGATTTGCTTATGCAAAAGAGTATTGAGTTTATGAAATGCTTTTGAGTAACAAGCATGTGTGACCTTACCATGAGTTTTGCATTGGTAGAATGCATGAGATAGACATTTGATACATGAGATTTCAAATGGTGTTTTGTTAGAAATGGTTTTCAAGCATGAGAAAGGAAGAGTGTGGAATGGGAATGGTTTCCAAGGAAATTGGTTTAAACTTTGCACGAAGCACTATTGTATGAAATGGTTTAAGTGGAAGTTTTTGCAAGAATGTTGTTTGGGGTTGAGTTGCTTAATGCATTTGAGTTTAATGTTGATCTTATGTTAAGTAATGCTTAATTATAAGGTGTTGATGTTTTATATGAGGTTTTCAAACAATACTTGGTTTATAAAGGTGTGATTGCTTTTGAAAAGGGTTTTAAGGTTTGCTACATTGATGGTGTTTTGGTTTTGAGCATTCCTCACTAAGCATTACGTGCTTACGCTCCTTTTTTTCCATCAATGCAGATAAATGAATTTGGGACAACAAGAAGCAAGGGATTCAAGAAGAGCTCCACTTGAGAAGTATGATTTGGTTTATAGCTATAGAGAATAAAGACAATGGGGGGAAGAGTCTTTTACGTTGATGTGTAATGAGATCATTTATCTTGGGCAATTTTGATTTATGGTTTGATACTTGTTGATGATCGTTTTGCGATGTTTGGATCTTCTTTTTCGTAGTTGGATATAGCCATGTTCTTTGTTTAAAAGTACGATCATGTGTTGAATGTGATAAATGAGTAGGTGTGCTTAGTGCTTGTAATGTATCTAGCCTTTGATGCAATATGATGGTTTTAATGCTTAGCATGTTGCTGATATGTTGTGGAATGATTTTAAGTATGTTTGATGGTGTTTTAATGTGAAAAACCAGAAGTTTTGACTTTTTCTGGGCAGGGTGTATCGAAACACCCTTAGCTGTTTCGAAACGGGTGCCTGAAATGGCCTGGGCGTTTCGGAACGGCTAGAAGTGTTTCGAAACACTTTAGCTACTGGTAGTGTCTATTTCGGAATTGGTTTTGGAACATACCCGTGTATCGAAACGGTCAACACCGTTTCGATACGAGCGTTCGACACGGGTGTTTCGATACTGTTGTCAGTGTTTCGAAACGGGTGACCGTTGGACACAGATTCTGCATGCTTTACATTTTAGTCCTAAAAGTAGTAATTGCAATTGCTTGAGCTTGAGATGTCTTTTTAAGATGAAATTTGGCAGAGAGGCTTGTAATATGTTTAATTAAGGTTCAGTAAGACTAAAATCTACAAAGTCCTTATATTTTCCAAAATTTACATTTTTGTTCCTAAAAGTGTATTTCTTACAATTGAGTCCTTAAACGTTTTTCGATCTCGGTGCTTTTCTCTTCCAAGGTTCTTGAGCATTCACATAGGCTTAATGCGCATCTAGAAAAGATAAAACAAAAAAAGGTCGCTAATCAAGGTTGACTTTCGGGTTGACTTTGGTTTTCCCCGTGTGATCTTCGTAGTTCAGGTCTAACGCCTAGTCCGGGCTTAGAGGGTTACATTTTTTGGTATCAGAGCTAAGTTGCGAACTTTTGGGGCAATGGTAAGTTTGGGGTAAGTCTTTATGGTAAGTGTTGGATGTTTAAACTAATGTGTGGTTGAAAGTTGGTTGAAATATATGACTTTGAGTGAATTGTTAATGTTTTTATCATGCTTTTTGGTTATGAATATTCTGTGAGCTAGTGTGAACATGTATTGGTGGTATGCTGATGTTGTAAGTAGATTTTGAATAATGAATATGTGGTGGGCGTGATGTGCTGATATTATGTTGTTGAGAGTGAATGTTGTTTGATGAGAGCATGATTGAAGTTTTGCTGATTGATATGGCGATGTTGTGATATCAATATTTATATGGATTGTTATGTCATATAAAAGGGGAATATTCGGGGTACCCATTGCCTTATTATTATTATAGCTATGTGTTAGTTTGGAGTTGGAGTCTTGAATCCTTGCTCGAAGCTGGTCTGATCGTTTTTCTTGTTTTGTTATTGTTGCCTTGTTAATAATAGCACAATGGAATCGTTGAGAGAGTGGCAACTGGGTACGATGGTTGCTGCTTTAGAGCAGGTTGTTAAGGGGTGGAATTCACCTTTTTGGTGTAGGTGTTTCGTTTCAGTCAACTGTGCTTGGAGTTGAGGTGGTAAGGAAGAATGAGAAAGTTGGTTCTGTGATGAAGGATTCGTCATTTGTGGGACATGAGAGTTTGTCAAAGCAGCATTTGCATGATTTGGGAGCTGTGGAGTATCATGGTTCGACGCCTGAGGCGTTCGAGGCTTGGTTAGCCAGTATAATTCCGATTCTGGATCGGGAAGGGTGTGACAATACCTGTAAGCTGGGAAGTGTTGTCTCGCTAATGTTGGAGAATGCTTGTGCTTGGTGGACATCGGTGTCGGTGGAAACAAATATCCGTGATATAGATTGGGAGTTCTTTGTGTCTGTCTTTAATAGAAGATACCTTGGAGATAGGTTTCCAGGGGTTAAGCAACGTGGGAGTGTGGGTTCAGTTTGTGATGGTGAGAAAAATACAAGCAAAAGAGTTGTGAGTACTGACTTTGAGAATGGTCAGCGTAAGAGGTTACACGGCGGAAGGGTTCGCATGAACAAAGGTTGGGGTGTTGGAGTTTGTTGGAACTATGGTTCTAAGAAGCATGTGAAGAGGGATTGTCCTCAAGTAGAGAGATCAGCTTCAGTGCATGAAAAAGGGTCTCAGAAGGGTCGTGAGCGCGGCCGAGACAGAGTACAGAGGTGGCAAGAAGGGCAGGGAGGTATTAGGTGTTTGGAGGATGGATCTTGTTGGAATTGTGGGTCCATTGGACATGTGAGTTGGAATTGTCTGAAGTTAGCTCGGGGTGGACAGGGTTCTTTGCAGCAGGGAGTCGGTGATGACCTTAAGGTGTTGGTTGATGCTGCGGCGGTACGGCCAGAGAATAGTGGTTCTGCTGGGAAGGGAGTTTATCTGTTGGAACTCCGGGGCGATGAGGTGATTACAGGTAATTTTTCTAAGTAGTCTTTGCCCTAGTTATCTTTGTTTGGTTTCAGTTTGGATTTCTTTGTGTAGTGAGTAAAGTCTTATAACTAGCAGGTTAGGGTAGTAGCCGGTGTTGTTTTTGAAAACAACTTTAGAGTGAAGAGGTTATTAGTGGAGTATTTTGTTGTTAGCAAATTGTTAGAGTGGTGGGGCTGGAAAAGTTGGAAATGAGGTAAGAGGTTGTTCTTAGGCGGATTCTGAAGATGTTATTGGTAAGTGTGAACCGACATACATGCATAGTTAAAATCATTTGTTTATATATATTATATATATGTTGGTACATGCATACATGTGACATGACATTAGAGGTTTTGCATACATATGCACAAGCATTGATAGGGCATGTTGGAGAGCATGCATACGAACGTTCACACTTGCTAATAGCTAATTTGGTTCGATAGTGTTGTGGTAGGATTAGGTTGGTTGGTGGGTCTTAAGTGTTGTTTTAGTACCAGGTGGATGCTAGAAGTAGTAGAAGGTAGTAAACAAGTTGTTAGTAGTAGTGAGTGCGATCTAGCGTGTTGGTGGAAGGAATGTGTTTAGGTGCTTAAAGAGTTTAGCGGTGTGGTGATAAGAAGGTGATCGTTTGGAGTTAGAATCGTTTGAGGTGGTTTAGAATAACAGATAAGTGTTGTAGTTTCTCTGTGTTGGGTGATTGTTGTAGGATAGTGGATATGTTTCCGGAGTGTGGAGGTATCTTGCGTTGATAGTTGCAATAGGAGGGTTTTGCTATGTAGGTGATGGTTCGTAGTAACCTTAGGGAAGTTGGAAGGAAGTTATGTTGAGAGCTTTCGATGAAGTTTGGCTTGGGATGAGTAGAAGTTTCATGGTCTCGATATGTTTGCATGTGGATGGAGTGAGTGCCATCCCGGTAAGATTAGTGTCATAGTCAAAGTTTGATGTGGAAAGGCAATGCAAGTTCAAGGGCCATTGTTGGTTGGCTGGGTTCTTGTGAGAAGGTGGTGGGTTAGTCGAATTTAAGTAAATATTTCCTAAGACAATTAGGGTAAGTGAAACGATTGTTGAGTTAAGGTTGGAGTCTCGTGATGTGGATTTAGGGTGTTGTGTGGGTAGTGTTTGATGGACTGTTAAATCAGGTGATGGTAACAGAGGTGGAAGAATGTTGTCAATACATTGAGAGGTTTGAGTAAGCAGTTGTTGCTGAGGAAATTTTTGCTTGTTGTGGTAATCTTTGAAAGGAGTATAGCGGTTTTGCAAGGGGTTTTAGAAGTAGAGTAGGTTGTGGGTCACATGGTGGCTGAAAAATGGATGGGTTGGTGTTACTGTGTGTGTGAGTTTTGTTGAAGGAGTTATGAGGTGAGGCGGAGTATGTTGTGAAGGCTTAAGAAGTCCTTCGAGTTGTTGAGGGTTTTATACGGTTCGAAAGTGTGAAAAGTTAAGCTGAGACTAATAATCGAGTGTTCTGGAAGTCTTGCACCGTAAGTAGTGGTGTTGGATTTGGGTATAGTGTAAGTTTGATTTGAGGATGTGTTGGTTTCGTGGTGTTTTGGGTTGAGGATGTTTCTGTAGTGGTTAAGTCTCCTGTGTTATATTGTGTGTTGCTTTGGGAAGTTTGGTACCGTCCTCTTTTCGTAGGTTGAAATTTCGAGGACGAAATTTCCTAAGAGGGGGAGAGTTGTAACACCCCGAATTTGGGCTTAGAAGTTTAGGGTCTGAACCGGACCGGTCTGAGAAACGGTTCGAATCTAAAAGGGAGTTTTGGGGAACACCTAGTTTGAGATACTTTAAAAATATAGAAAAATATCTAAAAATCCTCATTTAAAATATAAAAGAGAATGGTGGAATCAATTTTACAAAATAATGTTTGGAAATTCTACATTTCGCTATAGTGACCAAATCGCAATTTTTGCAAAGTTAAATAGTGACTGTTTTGTAAAGGATTGAAACTTTGAATCTTTAAGGAGCTAATTTTTCCAAAATGTTTTCATCAGATTTTCCTTAATTTGGGTGATTTAATTAATGTTTTAATTAAAGAAAATGATGGTGATTAAATTAGAAAACTATCTTTTGACTTTTCATAACTATTTTTCACAAATTTTCCCTCATTTTATTTTCTCTCAAATTCCTTTCAACCAAACACTTTCTCTCCAGCAAATTTACTTTGATTTTCAATTCATTTGATGAGATTTCAATCTCTCTTTGATTCTTAATCAATTCCTCATCAAATCCACTTGATTTCTACATTGAATTTTCAAGAAAACTTGCCCAAATCAAGGAGAAATCATCATTTAGAGGTAAGCTTGTTCTTCTCCTCCAAATACTCAGTTCTTTACTGAAATTCTCAAGTTGTCAATCCTTTATTAAAGTTTTATGAATGATTTTAATGTTGGAAACAAGATTTTGGCTTAAAACTCAAGATTTTGGAAGAGATCTTGGAGATTTTCGTGGTAATTGATTGGGCTCTATTTTGAGATGGTTTTCTAATGTATTTTGGATGTTAAATGATGTTTGAAATGAGGTTTTATCAATCCAATCCCGAATAGGTTGTTTTCCCTAAGTTTTTGCTTGTGGAAATGGTGATTTTGGTGATCTACTGTTGCTGGAGGTATAAAGCCATGTTTATGTTGCTTTTTGATGTTAATTGATGTTTATAAAAGGTTAGAATTGATAGATCTTGGCTGGGCTTTGTTTTGGGAGAGTTTGGAGGTGATTTCGGTTGCTTTTGGTAGCCGAAATGAGGTTCTTGGGTAGAGCAGCGAGTTGGGTTGTGTGGCTGGTGATTTTAATGCATAGAAGTGCATTAATCCTCTATTATTATGTGTTAAAAACAGGGGAAAGTGATCTGGAAGCGATTGAGGTAGCGTTGAAGGTTTCGGACGCTTGGGAGGCTTGTCGGCTAGCATAGTGTTGTGTATCGGTGAGTGAGATCGTGTTTTCCAGCTTTGGAATGATTTTGAAAGGAGGTTTGGGAACTTAAATTTAGGCTTGAAAAGTCGGTTTAAGTTCAGAAGTAAGTAAAGTGGAATTCTCTCTCAATTGTGCTATTATTGTTTTGAAAACTATCAAAATGGGTTTTTATGTGATTGATTTGACAATGTTGTTTAATTTGTTGTTTGAGCATGGTTTTAAAGCATGTGAGTTGGTTGTCAAACTTGTTTTGAAGAAGGATGCATGAAACTAATATTCCTTGAGAGTATGTGTTGTTAGTTTGCATCTTAAGGCAATGTTCGGCATTTTGGACTTGAAGGTGTTGCATGCTTTAAAAATAGTGAGTGTGTTGATGATTTTAACATGATATATTGGCATAGATTATGTAAAGATTCCCTGATATATTGATCGATCAATAGGATGTAGAGTGCACTATAAACTAAAATTCGTACGTGCTCTTGGGATTCGTTCCAAAGATAGAGACCAATGATGGGCATTCCATTGGAGTAGGACTTGGTGAAACATCCAAGCTTTTTGGCAACAAGAGTTATTGCCATGAGATCGATGAGGGGCATACCATCGGGGTAGGACTTGATGAAATACTCAAGCTTCTGGCAAAAGTAGAATCGCCATGAGAGTAAGGTTTGGTGGAAGCCACCAGAAGATTATGTTCTAGACATGTGAGTACGGTGATGGTTGATGCCACCGGAAGTGTCTAGTGAATTGTCCGCATATCCGTGTACAATAGAGTATGTAAATGCCAATATATGAGAATGTGTGTCACATGTACCAATGCTTGAAATGTTTTATGCTATGAGGTTTGCATATGAGATAATGAAATTATGAAATGCTTTTTTGTAAACAAGCATGGGTGGCTTTGCCATGAGTTTTGCATAGGTTGTATGCATGAGATAGCTAGATGGTACATGTGGTTTTCAAATGGAGATTTGCTTATGCAAAAGAGTATTGAGTTTATGAAATGCTTTTGAGTAACAAGCATGTGTGACCTTACCATGAGTTTTGCATTGGTAGAATGCATGAGATAGACATTTGATACATGAGATTTCAAATGGTGTTTTGTTAGAAATGGTTTTCAAGCATGAGAAAGGAAGAGTGTGGAATGGGAATGGTTTCCAAGGAAATTGGTTTAAACTTTGCACGAAGCACTATTGTATGAAATGGTTTAAGTGGAAGTTTTTGCAAGAATGTTGTTTGGGGTTGAGTTGCTTAATGCATTTGAGTTTAATGGTGATCTTATGTTAAGTAATGCTTAATTATAAGGTGTTGATGTTTTATATGAGGTTTTCAAACAATACTTGGTTTATAAAGGTGTGATTGCTTTTGAAAAGGGTTTTAAGGTTTGCTACATTGATGGTGTTTTGGTTTTGAGCATTCCTCACTAAGCATTATGTGCTTACGCTCCTTTTTGTCCATCAATGCAGATAAATGAATTTGGGACAACAAGAAGCAAGGGATTCAAGAAGAGATCCACTTGAGAAGTATGTTTTGGTTTATAGCTATAGATAATAAAGGCAATGGGGGAAGAGTCTTTTACGTTGATGTGTAATGAGATCGTTTATCTTGGGCAATTTTGCTTTATGGTTTGATACTTGTCGATGATCGTTTTGCGATGTTTGGATCTTCTTTTTCGTAGTTGGATATAGCCATGTTCTTTGTTTAAAAGTACGATCATGTGTTGAATGTGATAAATGAGTAGGTGTGCTTAGTGCTTGTAATGTATCTAGCCTTTGATGCAATATGATGGTTTTAATGCTTAGCAAGTTGCTGATATGTTGTGGAATGATTTTAAGTATGTTTGATGGTGTTTTAAAGTGAAAAATCAGAAGTTTCCACTGTTTCTGGGCAGGGTGTATCGAAACACCCTTAACTATTTCGAAACGTGTGCCTGAAATGTCCTGGGCGTTTCGGAACGGCTAGAAGTGTTTCGAAACACTTTGGCTACTGGAAGTGTCTATTTCGGAACTGGTTTCGGAACATACCCGCGTATTGAAATGGTCAACACCGTTTCGATACGAGTGTTTGACACGGGTGTTTCAATACGGTTGCCAGTGTTTCGAAACGGGTGACCGTTGGACACAGATTCTGCATGCTTTACATTTTAGTCTTGAAAGTTGTAATTGCAATTGCTTGAGCTTGAGATGTCTTTTTAAGATGAAATTTGGCAGAGAGGCTTGTATATGTTTAATTAAGGTTCGGTAAGACTAAAATCTACAAAGTCCTTATATTTTCCAAAATTTACATTTTTGTCCCTAAAAGTGTATTTTATGCAATTGAGTCATTAAACGTTTTTCGATCGCTGTGCTTTTCTCTTCCAAGGTTCTTGAGCATTCACATAGGCTTAATGCGCATCTAGAAAAGATAAAACGAAAAAAGGGTCGCTAATCAAGGTTGACTTTCAGGTTGACTTTGGTTTTCCCCGTGTGATCTTCGTAGTTCGGGTCTAACGCCTAGGCCGGGCTAAGGGGGTTACAAGTGATAAGTACAAGATTGTACTTAGTGAGGTAGCACCTAAATTCTATCAAGTTATTAGGTGTAACCCCATCGTCCCAGTCTGGACGACTGACCGGTCCGAGTAGGTTACTCGGGGAAAACCGTTGTGAAACCCATTAAGGTCTCACCTCGGTTACCAACCCTAGAAAATTTCTTTTAACTTTATCTTGACTAAAGGAATTAATATTTCCTATTTGAACACGACAGCGGAAACACAACGAATTAAAAACAACCATCCATAACAGCACCTTAAAACAACCCATTTTAGTTTACACAACAGGCTGTATCGATACACTAGAAGAGGGTATCGATACGCCTTGACCAGGTCAACTGTCCCAAGTCAACCTAGGGAGACCGCATCGGTACACTAGTTGACCGTACCGATACGCCCTCCTTGGTCAACATCTTGCGGTCAACGATTAACAATCGTACCGATACGCCTAGAGCCTGTATCGATACGCAAAAATCTCAGATTTCCAGAGAGGTTTTGGCGTATCGATACACCCCCGTGTATCGGTACGCTAAGACAAATCTGAGTCGAAAAGTGTAGGACCGTATCGATATGGCCCTTGGGCGTACCGATGCGCCCTACACTGCAAGACTCAAATTTGCATCAAAACGAACCAAGACTCAACTCTAAATGCAATTTATGACTCCCCTAGCCACGAACAACCAATCATACAGCGCTTAGCAACCAAGAACTAACATATAGAACTATGCAAACGAACAACGGAGCATTAACAACAAGGCATTCATACATAAGAGAAACTTGCATTCAAAACATACATAAAGAGTTTAATAAGCCAAAAAGGCACATGTATTCACTCACAAGGTTTACATGCTCACAAGATTACATATAGCATTCATAGACGTGACCATTAAACACAAAGTGTTGACAAAACATAACATGATTTACAAATCCAAAACAAGGCATCAACAACAAGCCAACATCTATGAGTCTAACAACGCTCATACAAACACATAGCAGTCCCATTGCTAAACTACCACATTATTTACTAAACCATACTTGAGCAACTACAAAAGCTTGGAATGCCCCTTTTTCCTTGCTCCTTGCTAACTCCACGCTAATGATCTGTATTGTCGAAAAAGAGAGCGTAAGCTAGAAGCTTAGTGAGGGTGCTCTAAAACAAAAATAACGACAATGTAGGGTTCAAGCATATCATCCTTAATATCACACACAAGTATACATAAGCATCAATATAGCACCATATTAACAACGCATAAAGGCAATAACATGGCATCTTACATCATGTTAAGCTCAACAAGATATATCAATTATCTTAACAACAAAACCACATGAAAAAGTATATTGGCAACTATTTGTAACGCCCCAATTTTAGGCTTAGGAGTTTTGGGTTTGGACCGGACCGGTCGGGTTGCGGTTCGAATATATAAGAGTGAATTAGGAAAGCCTAGTTCGGGTTGCATTAAAAATATGGAAAAATGTCTTAAAATCCTCTTTTATTATATATAAGAGAATGGTGAAATCAATTTTACAAAATGAGGTTAGGAAGGGTGACATTTTGGTTAGTGACCAAAATGTAATTTTCAAAAACTGTGTGACTTTTTTGAAAAGGATTGAAACTTTGAATCTTTAAGGAGCTATTTACCCAAAAGGAGTTTCTCCATATTTTTCCTAAACATTAAAGATTTAATTAATGGTTTTTAAATAAAACTAAAAAGGAGGGAAGATATTTTGGCATTTTCCAACTAACTTTTCCTAAATTCCATTTTCATTTTCTCTCATCTTTTCTCTCAAACCAAACATATTTCTCCAGAGCATTTCCCTCTGATTTTGTCATCTAAATAACACATTTCAATTCTCTTTTGATCTCTAATCATCTCTTCATCAAAACCTTATCATTTGCTAAGTGGATTTTCAAGAATCTTGGTTCCAAAAGGGAGAAACTCAAGTTTAGAGGTATGAACGTCCTTCTCCTCTAAATTCTCAGTTCTTTACTGAAATACCCAAGTTCTCAATCCTTAATTTGTGTTTTATAAAAGGTTTTGAAGATGTGTTCTTGATCTTGGCTTTAAAATGCAAGATTTGGTTGATTTTTGATAAAATTCGTATGATCTGTTTAAGCAGTGATTTGAGGTGTCTTTTTGATGTTAAATGAATGTTAAATTGAAGAGGAATTGAGGTTTTAAACAATGCAATCCCGGATAGGTTGATTTTCGTAATTTTAGCTTGAGTTCTTGATGGTTTTTGGAGTGATCTTGATGATCTGTTATAGCTGGAGGTATAAGGGTGATGTTAGATCCTTTTTGGATGTTAATTGATGTTTAAGGATGAATAGATTTGATGGATCTTGGCTGGGTAGTGTTGTGGAGTTGTTTGGATGCATTTTCGGTTGTGTTTGGTGGCCAAAATGGAGTGTGGATGAGAGCATCGAGTTTAGGTGCTTTCATTGAAGATATTAATGCATGATGATGCATTAATCCTCTGCTTTGACGTGTTTAAAACAGGGGAGTCATCTTTGGATCCTAGTGGTGGTGATCTGGAAGCTTGATTGATGTTTCGGCAAGTGGCGAAATGGAATCGGTGAGTGGATTTTGGTTTTCAGCTTTGAAACCAATGTTTTGAAGGTTTGGGAGCTTAGTTTAAGTCTGAGCAACTTAGTTAAGCTCAAGAGTAAGTTTTCGGAAAAACTCTCTTGATGATGAACCATGGATTGGTTGTATGCAATGTGGTTTGTTTGCATGTTTTAAATTCTGTTTTGAAAGCATGTTTTAGCATGATTAGTTGCTGATTTTATAAGCCATGTGTTGAAGAATGCTCAAGGTAAGAGATTCTTGTTTTTGAACCTTGTTAAATGTGGTTTTGATGCATAATGATGCATGATGTTTATGGCTTTGTTAAATGCTTTAAAACAGTGGAATATTGTTGTTAATGATGCATATTGGCAAGTGATGGTTAAGGTCACAAAGGTGGTTAAAAGTCCTTGTGTGAGCCTTGTTTATTAAAGAACAACATGGTGGTTAAAAGTCCATGGTTGGTTCTTGGTTAAGATCACCAAGGTGGTTAAAATTCCTTGAGTGAGTCTTGTTTATTTAAGAACAACATGGTGTTTAAAAGTCCATGGTTGGTTCTTGGTTAAGGTTACAAAGGTGGTTAAAATTCCTTGTGTAAGCCTTGTTTATTTAAGAACTCCAAGGTGTTTAAAAGTCCTTGGGAGATTCTTGTTAAGGACACAAAGGTGTTTAAAAGTCCTTGTGTGGTCCTTGTGAATTGTAAGAACATCATGGTGTTTAAAAGTCCATGGATGATTCTTGTTAAGGACACAATGGTGTTTAAAAGTCCATGTGTGGTCCTTGGAAAATTGTAAGATCACAATGGTGTTTAAAAGTCCATGTGTGGATCTTATGTTGATTGTATCACTTGTCGCCAATATGACATGTTATGAACTTGAAGCATGAAATGCTTGTTTGAGATGTTTAAGTGCATGTGAGAATTGTTGATTTGAATTAAGATTGCAAATGTGTTTTATAAGTGCATTATTGTGTGGTTTTAATGAGCATTCCTCACTAAGCTTTTGCTTACGCTCTCTCCTTTCTTAAACCAATAATGCAGAGCATTGAAGTGCTTTTTGGGGCAGCAAGGAAGCCAAGAATCCAAGTGGTGATCTAAGCTCATGTATGGTGAACATTTTCCTAAAACTATTATCTTTTGGGCATTTGGCAATGGGGGACCTATGTCGTTGTTTTGGGAGGTGTCTTGGACTCCCTAAGTTGGTTTTATATTGTTGATCATGTTGGTACTTGTAATTAGCCTTTGTGAGGTTGTTTTGGTATATTGATGCTTGAATGGTTTTCCAAGTAGGATGCATGCCTATAGAATTAGGGATTTTCATAATTGATGCCATGTTGATGTTTGGTTGATGCAATTATGTTCCATGAATGTTGAATGACTTGCTGGTATAATTTGGTGGCATTTGGAGCATGTTTGATGGGTCAATTGTGTGTTTATTCAGCTAATTTTCTGCAATCTGGGCAGGCCATATCGGAACGAGTGCTACCGTTTCGGAACAGGGGCCTGAAATGGCCTAGGCGTTCCGAAACGGGAGGAACCGTTCCGGAACGGAAATGCCACTGCCAAGCCATGTTTCGGAACCCGTTGCGGAACGGTCCCGCGTTTCGGAACAGGTTCTCCCCGTTTCGGAACACTTGACCGTTGGGCTATGAATTTGATGGTTATATGTTTTGAAATGTGTGCGTTTTGGTCCTGAATCTTGTTATTACAATTGTACAAGTTTGAGATGTCCGTTTGAGCTGAAATTTGGCAAAGAAGCATGAAACATGACTAATTTCATATTGGTAACGTCAAGTTGGGTTAAGTCCCTGTAATTTTCAGAATTTGCAATTTGGTTCCTAAAGTTGTAATTTGTACAATCGAGTCCCTGAATGTTCTCTGATTGTTATGATCTTTGAATATGATGATCTTGTGAATATATATAGGGATAATGTGCATCTAGACAAGTTTTAAAAGAAAAAAAAGGGTCGTTAATCAAGGTTGACTTTCGGGTTGACTTTGGTTTTCCCCGTGTAAACTTCTTAATTCGGGTCATCCGTCTAGGCCGGGTTAAGGGGGTTACATTTGGTGGTATCAGAACTGAGTTCTCGAGTAATTGGGAATGATTAAGTGGATAATTTAAGTATTTGTGCCTTGTATGCTTGTTGAATGAAAGCATGTTGAGTGAATTGTAAATGTGTTACAATTGAGGTGTATGCTGTGGTGAAGCATGTTGTGGGTACCCATTGCCAAATCAAAGCTAATGTAATGATGTTGTTTTTAAGTGAAAATGAGCTTGAGTACTTGGATTGCTTACCTTGCTGAGCCTGACTTGTTTTATTGCATTGTGATTGTATTGTTAGAGTATGGCACCCCGTTGAGAAGTAAGGGTTAATACGCGAGCTATGGCTCAAAGTGGGAATGAAGAGAACGTTGAGAATGCTATGGATTTACCTCCTCCACCGGGTGGTGGTGGTGCTGAGGGTGAAAGAGCTGATGTTGCAGCTGGTGCTGGGGTCGCTGGACCTGAGGCTGGTCAGGGGCAAGCTGTTCCTGACATGACAATGTTAGTACAAGCTATTGCTGGTGCTTTTCGAGCAGCGGTAGCTGGAGCTCAAGGAGCTGGGCATCAGGGAGATGCTGGAGTCAGACTACCCTTGGAACGTCTGCGCAGTCTGGGAGGGACTGAGTTTAGGGGTTTTTCCGCTGAAGGTTCAGAGTCTTGGTTAGAGAGTACCAAGAGAATCTTAGGGCAGATGAGTTGCACTGATGTGCAGAAGCTGGGGTGTGTGGTATCATTGCTGCAAGATGATGCATACACGTGGTGGACAACCACTATCGCTGGGATGGCAGAAGCTGATGTAACTTGGACGTTCTTCCAGAACGCGTTCAAGAGAAGGTATCTGGGTGTGAGATACCTAGATGAAAAGAAGAGGGAATTCATGTCTCTTACCCAAGGGAGCATGTATGTGGCTGAGTATGAAGTACAGTTTGTCCGACTCAGTCAATATGCGCCTGAGCTTGTCCCGGATGAGCGAGAGAGGTGTGAAAGGTTCCGTTATGGTTTAGTGACGGAAGTTAAGATGTATGTGCTGGATACCGAGTATAATGATTTTGATGTGCTGGTGGGCCGAGCAAAGGACATTGAGATGAACTTGGGTTTATTTGCTAAAAGTGCTGGGTCAAGTGCTGGTAAGCGAGCTGCTGAATATAGTTCCGGTGGTGGACAGAACAAGAGGGGACGTGATCAGAAGTATCAGACCTCAGCTAAGCGAGGTGGTGGTGCGCCTGCTCGGGGAGGCAACGCTAGAGTTGATCCGAGTGCGTGTTGGACATGTGGTTCGCGTGGCCATATGAAACGTGATTGTCCTCGAGCTGTGAGGAAGGTGCAAGCTCATGTTGTGGCAGCTGGTAATGCATGCTGGAACTGTGGATCTACGGATCACATGAGGAGAGAGTGTCCTATGTTGGCTGGTGGCCAAGTGCGTGCTCCTGTTGTTGTTGCACCGCAGAGAGGTCGTGGGCGCGGCCGTGGTAACTTTCAGCGAAGAGAGGAAGGTGGTCGGGGTGTGGCTCATGTTGTGGCTATTCAGCCTGAGGGTGGCGGCCAAGCCAGGGTGTATGCTCAGCGGGAGGGAAGGAATGACGCAGATGTGATCGCAGGTACTTTTACTTTGCAATCCTTGTCATTACTTTCCTTGATTGATTCTGGATCTACGCACTCATACATATTGCGTGAGCATGCTGAATTGCTTGGTTTGCCTGTTGAGTCTTTGGATGTTGGTGTGCGTGTCACTAGTTCTTTTGGTGAGACTGTTGTGACTCGAAAGCTTTATAGAAGATGTCCCTTGGTTGTGCAAGGTCATGTTTTTCCTGTTGATCTTATGGAGTTGCCTTTCTATGGTTTTGATGTAATCCTTGGTATGGATTGGCTTGCTAAGCATCGTGCTGTAGTGGATTGTGAAAATAAGCGAGTTTCGTTGAAGCTTGCGGATGATTATGAGGTAGTGGTGGTTGGTGAGAATGTGAAGTTTCTTGCTAATGTGGTGTCTACATTGCAGGCGAGCCGGATGCTGAGGCAAGGTTGTGAAGCTTATCTAGCTTTTGTGATGAATCCTAGCTCTAAGGAGTTGCGTGTGCAAGATATCAGGACTGTGCGAGAGTTTCCTGGTGTGTTTCCTGAGGAGTTGCCTGGGTTGCCTCCTAACCGCGAGGTGGAGTTTGGGATTGAGCTGTACGAGAATACAACTCCTGTGTCCATTACCCCTTATAGAATGGCACCTAAAGAGTTGAAGGAGCTGAAGACACAGTTGCAAGAGTTGCTTGATCGTGGGTTCATTTGGCCGAGTGTATCACCTTGGGGTGCACCGGTCTTGTTTGTGAAGAAGAAGGATGGCACTATGAGAATGTGCATTGATTATTGTCAGCTGAACAAGTTGACTATCAAGAATCGGTATCCTTTGCCGAGAATTGATGATCTCTTTGATCAATTTCGGGGAGCAGCTGTGTTCTCTAAGATTGACTTGAGGTCAGGGTATTACCAGTTGAAGGTAAAGGATGTGGATGTGCCTAAGACAACTTTCAGGACAAGGTATGGGCATTATGAGTTCCTTGTGAAGCCGTTTGGTTTGACAAATGCTCCTGCAGCTTTCATGGACATGATGAATCGTGTGTTTCATGAATACCTAGATAAGTTTGTTGTGGTGTTCATTGATGATATTCTCGTGTACTCGCGTACTGAGAAGGAGCATGAAGAGCATTTGAGGATTGTGTTGCAAGCTTTGTTGGAGAATCAGCTTTATGCCAAGCTGAGCAAGTGTGAGTTCTGGTTAAGTGAAGTGGTGTTTCTTGGGCATGTGGTTTTTGCTGAAGGGATTCGTGTTGATCCTCAGAAGATTGAGGCGGTGATGAATTGGAAGGTTCCTAAGTCTGTTCATGAGGTTCGTAGTTTCCTTGGGTTGGCGGGATACTACCGGAGGTTTGTGGATGGATTCTCTAAGATTGCTGCACCTTTGACAAAGTTGTTGCAGAAGGATGTTAAGTATCAGTGGACGGAAGCGAGAAAGCAGGCTTTTGAGAAGCTTAAGGCAGCTTTGACGCAAGCTCCGATCTTGGTTCAACCTGAATCAGGGAAAGAGTTTGTGGTCTATAGTGATGCGTCCTATGTTGGTTTGGGATGTGTGTTGATGTAGGAGGGTAAGGTGGTGGCTTATGCATCGCTGCAGTTGAAAGTGCATGAGCGCAATTATCTTACGCATGACATTGAGTTGGCTGCGGTGGTTTTTGCTTTAAAGATCTGGAGACATTACCTGTATGGTGAGAAGTGTACTGTGTACACGGATCACAAGAGTTTGAAGTATCTGATGTCTCAGAAAGAGTTGAATCTTAGGCAGCGACGTTGGGTGGAGTTGCTCAAGGATTATGATTTGACGATTGAGTATCACCCTAGAAAAGCTAATGTTGTGGCAGATGCCTTGAGTAGGAAGGTAGCTGTTGAGCTGAGGGCTATGTTTGCCAGTTTGAGTATTTCGCGTGATGGTGGTCTTGTGGCTGAGTTGCAAGTGAAACCATCTTTGGTTCAGTTGATCAAGGAAAAGCAGTTGCTGGATGATTCCTTGGTACCTCATGTTCAGGATATCGCGGAGGGTAGGCCTTCGGATTTCTGTTTTAATGATGATGGAGTGTTGTGTTTTGGGAGTCAGATAGTGGTGCCCAATGATGCTGAGTTGAGGCTTGCTATTCTGACTGAAGGTCATAGTAGTCCTTTTGCTATGCACCCTGGTAGTACTAAGATGTATCGTGATCTTCGTGATGAGTACTATTGGGTGGGTTTGAAGAAGGATGTTGCTGAGTTTGTGAGCAAGTGCATGGTGTGTCAGCGAGTTAAGGCTGGGCATCAGGTTCCTTCAGGGTTGTTGCAACCGTTGAGAATCCCTGAATGGAAATGGGAAGGGATTACCATGGATTTTGTATCTGGTTTACCCTTGTCGCCATCGAAGAAGAATTCGGTGTGGGTGATTGTGGATCGCCTGACGAAGTGTGCGCATTTCTTGCCTGTGCATACTACGTATTCTTTGGATAAGCTTCCGGAGCTGTACATTGCTGAGATTGTGCGGCTGCATGGTGTGCCTAAGTCGGTTGTGTAGGATAGGGATCCGAGGTTTACATCGCGTTTCTGGCAGTGTTTGCATCAAGCTTTGGGTACACGGTTGAATTTCAGTACATCTTATCATCCTCAGTCGGATGGTCAGTCAGAGCGTGTTATCCAGATTTTGGAGGATATGTTGAGGTGCTGCGTAATTGAGTTTCAGGGCTCTTGGGAGAAACATTTGCCTTTGGTGGAGTTTGCTTATAACAATAGTTATCAAGCAAGCATTCAAATGGCACCTTATGAAGCTTTGTACGGGAGGAAATGTAGGACTCCTCTTTGTTGGGCTGAAACGGGTCAGAAGTTGGTTTCAATGCCGGCTTTGTTGAAAGGAACCAATGAGAAGGTGAAGCTCATTTGTGAGCGTTTGAAGGCAGCTTCTGATCGGCAAAAGTCTTACGCGGATTTGAAGCGTAAGGAGATTGAGTATGCGGTGGGTGACCGTGTGTTTTTGAAGGTTTCGCCTTGGAAAAAGGTGATGAGGTTTGGCCGGAAGGGTAAGTTAAGCCCTAGGTACATTGGACCATACAAGGTGATGGAGCGTGTGGGTCCTGTTGCATACAAGTTGAGGTTACCTCAAGAGTTGGAAAAGATTCATGATGTGTTTCATGTTTCTATGCTTCGGAAGTATAGATCGGATCTTTCACATGTGATGCCTGTGGAAGAAGTGGAATTGAATCCGGATTTGACCTATGATGAGGAACCGGTGAAGATTCTGGATTCGGATAGCAAGGTTCTTCGAGGCAAGACCATTGAGTTGGTAAAGGTGTTGTGGAAGCATCGTGGTGTTGAAGAAGCCACGTGGGAACGGAAGGATGACATGCTGAAGCAGTTTCCATACCTCTTCCCTTCAGGTAAATTTCGAGGATGAAATTTCTTAAGGGGGGAGAGTTGTAACGCCCCAATTTTCGGCTTAGGAGTTTTGGGTTTGGACCGGACCGGTCGGGTTGCGGTTCGAATATATAAGAGTGAATTAGGAAAGCCTAGTTCGGGTTGCATTAAAAATATGGAAAAATGTCTTAAAATCCTCTTTTATTATATATAAGAGAATGGTGAAATCAATTTTACAAAATGAGGTTTGGAAGGGTGACATTTTGGTTAGTGACCAAAATGTAATTTTTGAAAACTGTGTGACTGTTTTGAAAAGGATTGAAACTTTGAATCTTTAAGGAGCTATTTACCCAAAAGGAGTTTCTCCAGATTATTCCTAAATATTAAAGATTTAATTAATTGTTTTTAAATAAAACTAAAAAGGAGGGAAGATATTTTGGCATTTTCCAACTAACTTTTCCTAAATTCCTTTTTCATTTTCTCTCATCTTTTCTCTCAAACCAAACATATTTCTCCAGAGCATTTCCCTCTGATTTTGTCATCTAAATAACACATTTCAATTCTCTTTTGATCTCTAATCATCTCTTCATCAAAACCTTATCATTTTCTAAGTGGATTTTCAAGAATCTTGGTTCCAAAAGGGAGAAACTCAAGTTTAGAGGTATGAACGTCCTTCTCCTCTAAATTCTCAGTTCTTTACTGAAATTCCCAAGTTCTCAATCCTTAATTTGTTTTTTATAAAAGGTTTTGAAGATGTGTTATTGATCTTGGCTTTAAAATGCAAGATTTGGTTGATTTTTGATAAAATTCGTATGATCTGTTTAAGTAGTGATTTGAGGTGTCTTTTTGATGTTAAATGAATGTTAAATTGAAGAGAAATTGAGGTTTTAAACAATGCAATCCCGGATAGGTTGATTTTCCTAATTTTAGCTTGAGTTCTTGATGGTTTTTGGAGTGATCTTGATGATCTGTTATAGCTGGAGGTATAAGGGTGATGTTAGATCCTTTTTGGATGTTAATTGATGTTTAAGGATGAATAGATTTGATGGATCTTGGCTGGGTAGTGTTGTGGAGTTGTTTGGATGCATTTTCGGTTGTGTTTGGTGGTCGAAAATGGAGTGTGGATGAGAGCAGCAAGTTTAGGTTCTTTCATTGAAGATATTAATGCATGATGATGCATTAATCCTCTACTTTGATGTGTTTAAAACAGGGGAGTCATCTTTGGATCCTAGTGGTGGTGATCAGGAAGCTTGATTGGTGTTTCGGCAATTGGCGAAACGGAATCGGTGAGTGGATTTTGGTTTTCAGCTTTGAAACCAATGTTTTGAAGGTTTGGGAGCTTAGTTTAAGTCTGAGCAACTTAGCTATGCTCAAGAGTAAGTTTTCGGAAAAACTCTCTTGATGATGAACCATGGATTGGTTGTATGCAATGTGGTTTCTTTGCATGTTTTAAATTCTGTTTTGAAAGCATGTTTTAGCATGATTAGTTGCTGATTTTATAAGCCATGTGTTGAAGAATGCTCAAGGTAAGAGATTCTTGTTTTTGAACCTTGTTAAATGTGGTTTTGATGCATAATGATGCATGATGTTTATGGCTTTGTTAAATGCTTTAAAACAGTGGAATATTGTTGTTAATGATGCATATTGGCAAGTGATGGTTAAGGTCACAAAGGTGGTTAAAAGTCCTTGTGTGAGCCTTGTTTATTAAAGAACAACATGGTGGTTAAAAGTCCATGGTTGGTTCTTGGTTAAGATCACCAAGGTGGTTAAAATTCCTTGAGTGAGTCTTGTTTATTTAAGAACAACATGGTGTTTAAAAGTCCATGGTTGGTTCTTGGTTAAGGTTACAAAGGTGGTTAAAATTCCTTGTGTAAGCCTTGTTTATTTAAGAACTCCAAGGTGTTTAAAAGTCCTTGGGAGATTCTTGTTAAGGACACAAAGGTGTTTAAAAGTCCTTGTGTGGTCCTTGTGAATTGTAAGAACATCATGGTGTTTAAAAGTCTATGGATGATTCTTGTTAAGGACACAATGGTGTTTAAAAGTCCATGTGTGGTCCTTGGAAAATTGTAAGATCACAATGGTGTTTAAAAGTCCATGTGTGGATCTTATGTTTATTGTATCACTTGTGGCCAATATGACATGTTATGAACTTGAAGCATGAAATGCTTGTTTGAGATGTTTAAGTGCATGTGAGAATTGTTGATTTGAATTAAGATTGCAAATGTGTTTTATAAGTGCATTATTGTGTGGTTTTAATGAGCATTCCTCACTAAGCTTTTGCTTACGCTCTCTCCTTTCTTAAACCAATAATGCAGAGCATTGAAGTGCTTTTTGGGGCAGCAAGGAAGCCAAGAATCCAAGTGGTGATCTAAGCTCATGTATGGTGAACATTTTCCTAAAACTATTAGCTTTTGGGCATTTGGTAATGGGGGACGTATGTTGTTGTTTTGGGAGGTGTTTTGGACTCCCTAAGTTGGTTTTATATTGTTGATCAAGTTGGTACATGTAATTAGCCTTTGTGAGGTTGTTTTGGTATATTGATGCTTGAATGGTTTTCCAAGTAGGATGCATGCCTATAGAATTAGGGATTTTCATAATTGATGCCATGTTGATGTTTGGTTGATGCAATTATGTTCCATGAATGTTGAATGACTTGCTGGTATAATTTGGTGGCATTTGGAGCATGTTTGATGGGTCAATTGTGTGTTTATTCAGCTAATTTTCTGCAATCTGGGCAGGCCGTATCGGAACGGGTGCTACCGTTTCGGAACAGGGGCCTGAAATGGCCTAGGCGTTCCGAAACGGGAGGAACCGTTCCGGAACGGAAATGCCACTACCAAGCCATGTTTCGGAACCCGTTGCGGAACAGGTTCTCCCTGTTTCGGAACACTTGACCGTTGGGCTCTGAATTTGATGGTTATATGTTTTGAAATGTTTGCGTTTTGGTCCTGAATATTGTTATTACAATTGTACGAGTTTGAGATGTCCGTTTGAGCTGAAATTTGGCAGAGAAGCATGAAACATGACTAATTTCATATTGGTAACGTCAAGTTGGGTTAAGTCCCTGTAATTTTCAGAATTTGCAATTTGGTCCCTAAAGTTGTAATTTGTACAATCGAGTCCCTGAATGTTCTCTGATTGTTATGATCTTTGAATATGATGATCTTGTGAATATATCTAGGGATAATGTGCATATAGACAAGTTTTATAAGAAAAAAAGGGTCGTTAATCAAGGTTAACTTTCGGGTTGACTTTGGTTTTCCCCGTGTAAACTTCTTAATTCGGGTCATCCGTCTAGGCCGGGTTAAGGGGGTTACAATATTAGTTTACTCGGAGATGCGGATACTTCCATTAGGGCTTTCACCCCCAACGTACTCAACAACAACATTACCTCGATGGGATTACACTCATCACCGGACCTTGCATGGACGAGATTACACTCATCATCACATGCCCTACGGATGAGATTCCACTCATCATCACGTATAATATAAAATTTCCGGTGGAATATTACATCACCGTACTCCTACTTGATGACTTTACGCCACCAAGGCCACACGCGAATTTGACTCAACCGTGTGCACACTAATCCTAATGATCGATCATTTATACCCGGTAAGTTAACTAGTGCCAATCATACTATCAAGTCACACCATGATAATCCATCATGCATACCAACATATCCATCAACACACACATCAATGTATATAACACATAAATAAGCAACACATGCTCAACAAGTTTATATCAAGCATAATTAATCAAAGCTCATAAAACACACAAGAAGTTAAGCTACCAACTTAACATCTACCTTGGATTGGCCTACCAAGCACAATCCAACTCCTCACCCATACGCTTGAACCAATTTAAAACAATTTAAAAGTTCCACTCACCACACTTCCCTAAGCAAACCAAGCAAGCCGACTCAAGCCTCCACAATTTCTAGAATCGTGCCCGAACCTTCTTCGATGTTTCCCCTTGATTCTAACCAATCAAAAACAATACATTACTACACAAAACATCCACAATTCACTGTCACAACTCAGATTTCAACCTTAACCCATTTCTCAACAATCTCAAGCCAAACTAAGAACCAAAATTTCCCATTTTCGTACCCTCATCAAACCCAGCAGAGAACTACCATTTCTAACACCCAAAACACCTTTAAAGACCTTCAAAACACTTTCCCTAACAACACTATATCATCAGCTCTTCAACCTTTCACAAAACCACCTGAAAACACAAGTTTAGACATTCTTAAGATATTCCCAAAACCCATTTCGGGATTTTGACAAAAACCCCACCATTTTAGGTTTTAAAACATCTTAGAACTAGATTAAAGCTTAAACAAACTTATCAAATCAATAGTTAAACGAAAAACCCACAAAGATACTTCATTTTCCTTTAAAAGTTTGTAAACTTGAAATCTAAAAAGATGAAGCTTTGAAGAATCTAAAACCATGAAGTGATTGGAATAGAGAGGAGAAGTCAAAAATGAAGTTACCTCAAGAAATCTCTTGAAATGATGAAGAACCTTGAAGGAATAGTGTTTGGGGGTTTTAGGTCGTTGGAAATGAAATAGTGAAGAAGATGACCATATTTTTTGTTTCAAAAAGAACATTTTTACTCATATTTTCTTTACTTTAGGATAATTACGAAAATGACATTACTATAATTTCAAGCCTTATTAAAATAAAACCAAAAGCCTCTTTTAATTAAACCGAGTCTAATGACTCGAACCCGGCACACACACACTCAACTCCCGACCCCAAAACACGGGTGTTACATTAGGTTCCAAGGTTCCTTATTCCAATTACAACTTGTTCAAGTCTTAAACATGTTAGATCAAGCCTTAGCCTAAAATTTCAATTATCATCCAAATGCTCAAGCTCACAATGAACAAGGGTTTCAATTCAAGGGTACACATTCACATTCAACAAGCATATCATGCACAAGGACTATTCGAATTAAGACCTTAACACCATTCGGTTAGCTTACTTGCTAGTCAAGGAATATTCAAATTGTATTCATTCAAGACAAGACTCATTCTTGTATCATTTCTAGTCCTAGTTATGTAACTTCTTATTCTGACCTAAGGTCGAACTCTCTGAAAGGTAACTCCATCAAATCAGCAGAGAATATTTTCCCTTGAATCTCCAAAGGGCAATTCTTGTACACCTTAGTAACCTTGACTTGGTCCCCAACTAGACTATAAACTGAAACCGCATTCACAGTATTCTCAACCGGAATTTCAAGTCCCCCAGATACCAAACTTGCGACATACGAATAGGTAGAACCAATATCCAATAATGCAAAATACGGAATAGAGTGAATAGAAAAGGTACCAGCAATAGCTCATCACGATCCTCATGTCTCCTGGTAGCATAAACCAAACTTGGCTGTCTCACCCCGGATCCAGCTGATCCTCCACTCTGAGCTGGCCTACCTCTACCAGCAGAAACTGTAGAATCATGTCTACCTCGACCTCTACCCCTAGCAGGTGTCTGTACCGATGCCTATAAATGACTCGTAATATGAGCTGACAAAGGTGCAAGCGGACAATCTCTGAAAAGATGGTCGAACGATCCACAACGAAAACAAGCCCCAGACTATCTCCTACACTCTCATGAATGCCATTTCTTACAGAAAGAACATTGCGGTGCCTCTCGTGTGCTAGTCGATCCTCCAACACTAGAAGTCGGAACAACAGTGGTCACTAGTCTGGCTCTGGAATAACTCTGATAATCACTCTCATCTCTTGCCCTCTTCCTGGTCTAATTACCCTGCCTATACTGAACTGACGCGGTGGACTGCCTCATACCCCGATCCATTCCCTAAAACTCAACTTGCCTCAACTCTGCCTTATTGCGTTCAGTAGTCCTAGCTCGCAAGGTAATATCCTTGTACTCTTTGTGCAAATGCAAAGCAACACCAGTCTTGATCGAAGGTCGCAGACCCCTCAAAAACCAGTCGCACTTCTCTTTCTCTGTAGTAACCAACCCAGGAACATACTGTATCAGCCTCAAGAACTGGATCTCGTACTGATTCACAGTCATGTCATTTTGCTTCAGATTCATAAAGTCCTCTCGACACTTGGCTAGATACTCTGTACAAACATATCGGTCTCGGAAAGCCTGACGAAAATGATCCCATGTGACCCGACTAGCAGAAATGACAGCCTTCTGAACCTCCCACCAGTTCTGGGCTTCACCTTTCAATAATGATACAACCGCTCTTAATTTTCTGTCAGTAGGATAGTCCATCTCCTCAAATAACTGTTGTTATTTCTTCAACCAATACTCTGCGTCAGCCGGGTCTGCAGCCGTCTTACCATCAAACATCGACATCCCAGAAGACAAAAACTCAGCAGATATGGGTCTCCTAGAACCCTGTCGAAGATACTCAAGTAGCTCCAAATGCACTGCAGCAACATCAACTCCAGCAGTCTCATAGTTACCGGCTAAACGGGGACCTTCGCTCTGAGTCTGCTGACCATGGTGATCGGTCTGTTGACCACTCCTATGAACCTCAGGTTGCTCCTCAGCCTGCTCATATTGTGAGTCCTCCTGATGCTGTGGCGAATTAACGTCACTCGTATCCACAGCGGTACGACCTCGTCCACGACCTCGACCTCGACCTCTGCCAACCGTAACTCTAGTACTCCTACGTGGTGGCATAGTAGTCTATCTACAAAAAGAAAAAAAATCCTAGAGTCAAAATTGGTACTTTGAGTCTCTAATTAAAACATATATTACTTCCTTAAAATTCAGAAATTTATCTGAAAATCTCTTAGTTCCCGAAAACATTTATTATGCATGCAAAATTTTGAAAGCATTAAAATCAAATTTTGTCGAGCCTCACAGGCCGAGGGGTGTAACCTGGCCCTAATACCACTAAATGTAACCCATTATTCTGACCTAAGGGTTTGAAACAAATTGAAATGGACGATTTGAAAACTTTCCCCTCAAGTAAGATTATTTATGAAAAACCGAGCCAAAATTATTATTCAATTACAAAAGATAACCTTTAATGTTTCATCTTAAAACGAACATCATAAAAATAATTTATCAAACCCCAAAATAATAAATGTCCAAAGTCCACGTTTACAACAAAATCTGAAAAAAAACACTTAAATAAATAAATATAAGTCTAGAACAAAACATATTGATAAATAGTAACAAATCTTGTTCGTACGAGGTCCTCCAAGTACCGATTCCTAAGTCTGGTAATCTGAAAATAGATACTAAGGGGAAGTCAGCTATAAAGCTTAGTGTGTCTCTAAAGTGCGTAACAAAAACATAATCAACAGATCCAACATCATGCTAAAATTAACAATATTCTGAGTAATTCAACATGGCATAATAATTACATAACATGACATGTACCTGTCTACATCACCATCCGAAGAGTAAGGTTCCCCTGAACCACTCTACACCGCAACATCATGTCCGAAGCAGAACTCATCCCGAAAGATGGAACTACTGATCTGAAGCGAAGTTCAACTCGAAGGATGAAGTTGATGAGCTTCCTCCATACAATATTCCAACCGAATGATATGACATGTAATCCGATTTCAGAGTCCGAATGGAATCTTGTTAAACAACTAAGATGCATGTACATAATAATCTGATTCCAATATGTGTTACATAACATGATCACAACATTCGAGTCATATAATGTTTATCAGATAACAGAGCAGAAAAGTATAAAGATATATATATAACATACAGATCATGCAATCATATAGCAGAGACATGTAGCACAGATAGAGAACACACCTTAGGCAGCTAAACTATCAATGTCGATTGTAACACCCCAAAAATTACGCCCAAATTGTAAACCATAGATTTGAAAAATCCCTAATTTTGAAACATAATTTTGAAATCCCTAAATTCAAAACTATATTTATTTGAGAATTTTAATTCAAAAATCCTAATTTTAATTCCTATGGCCAAATTGAAAATTTTGAGAGTCAAATGATCTTTAATAATAATTTTACAATTTTATAGGACAAATCAAAAGTTTAAGGACCTATTAGGTGATTAAGCTATTTTGTTTTTAAATGCACATCAAATTCGGTTAATCAATATTGTTCCTTTTATAACTCTAATTCCCTTTACATGATTATTTTATTCCAAAATTCCCCACATGTATATACCACCGAAATTATATAGTTTATGCCAATTCAACCGCATATATATATATATATATATATAAGAGCTAATTTATTCACACCCAAACTCTATGACCTATTCCTCTATATATAGGCGTGAAATCTCAAATTCCCCTACGAAGGAGGAAATTATTCCCACCGATTCTAAAATCTTAATCGAACCCCTATTTGGCATATCATTCTTTTTTTCGATTGTGGGTGCCGCATACCACCACCCCTTTTATTGCTACAGAGTTGGTTGGCAAGGTATCGATACAATTGGATCAAATATTTTTTATCATGGAAAATCACATCAATCTATAGGTTGAGTATAACTTGGCTAAGGTGTGTTTTCTTCCGGTGCTATAATTAAATTATGTATTTTTCTATGTGCAATTGTTTTACCCTTTATGTGATTATTTATATGTATTATGATTTTTATGGTTGACATCACATGCATATGTTTTCAGAATATGTTTTTTTCTATGATTTACGAACCGTGATTTATGAACTGCGATTTATGGATTTATGGACTATGATTTATGAATTATGTTTATGGAATATCGGATTTACGGGATTGGTTTCATGAAACTTGAATTTTAAACATCATATGTGTATGAGCATGGGTTGGGATTTGTAAGGAGGAAGTTCAGTGGTTTCACCCTTCGGGCTGAATTCCACTTCGGATTGGCGGACGTAGGGAGGAGGTTATGGGAACCTTCCTCATTTATGGCGGACGTAGTTGGGTGCATTGCATTACGCTTGTGATATTGTATCATTTTTTCAAAGGATTTTAAGAAAATAATACTATGTTTTACGACTATGATTTCCTGCACTTTAGAGTTACACTAAGCTCTTAAGCTTAATCCCCCATAGTTTCCTCTTACAGATATCTTTGGGCTTTAGGCGACGTGGTACTTGGAGGATCTCAGATTTTATTTGGTTATTTTATTATTAAGTACGAAATTATTTTAGTTTAATCAGATTTCTATTTATTATTTTGGGACATGGATGTAGTTTTGGAATATTTATGTTTTGGGATTATTTTTTTAGCATTTATTTACTATTATTTTAATTCATAGATTTTATACAATCATTCGAACACTTATTATGATATTTATATTTTTATTTATTATTAAATTTATGTTATTTTATTTTAATTAAAGTATAATTTTTAAAATTAGATTTCTTAAGGGAAAAGTTTTTAAACGTAACTTCCTAAATTCGGTCTTTTCTTCTAGGTCGGGTTTAGGGGGTTACATTTAGTGGTATCAGAGCTAAGTTCAATCCCTCGGACTGTGTGACTCACATAAAATTTTTAAGCCGAAATAATTTTTGCATGCATATTAAATGTTTTGGGGCAAAATGGGATTTTCTGATAGATTTATTATTTTAAAGAATTAAAGATGTGTTTTGAATAGAGACTTCAAGCACCAACTCTAATTTTAGGATTGGCCCTTTTGTAGATAGATTACTATGTCACCTCATATGATATCTAGATTAGCGACCGATTGTAATCATACTCGTTCCTATAAATTTGAGATTAAAGTCTATTTGAAAACTCTGTGTTGTCATCTATAACATGATCTAAAATGTCTTTTTAAAATTATCAAAACCTTTATTTTTTTGAAGTATGTCGTTAGTTTGAAAATTTTGAGGACAAAATTTCTTTTAAGGGTGGGAGAGTTGTAACACCCCAAAAATTACGCCCAAATTGTAAACCATAGATTTGAAAAATCCCTAATTTTGAAACATAATTTTGAAACATAATTTTGAAATCCCTAAATTCAAAACTCTTTTTATTTGAGAATTTTAATTCAAAAATCCTAATTTTAATCCCTATGGCCAAATTGAAAATTTTGAGAGTCAAATGATCTTTAATAATAATTTTACAATTTTATAGGACAAATCAAAAGTTTAAGGACCTATTAGGTGATTAAGCTATTTTGTTTTTAAATGCACATCAAATTCGGTTAATCAATATTGTTCCTTTTATAACTCTAATTCCCTTTACATTATTATTTTATTCCAAAATTCCCCACATGTATATATCACCGAAATTATATAGTTTATGCCAATTCAACCGCATATATATATATATATATATATAAGAGCTAATTTATTCACACCCAAACTCTATGACCTATTCCTCTATATATAGGCGTGAAATCTCAAATTCCCCTACGAAGGAGGAAATTATTCCCACCGATTCTAAAATCTTAATCGAACCCCTATTTGGCATATCATTCTTTTTTTCGATTGTGGGTGCCGCATACCACCACCCCTTTTATTGCTACAGAGTTGGTTGGCAAGGTATCGATACAATTGGATCAAATATTTTTTATCATGGAAAATCACATCAATCTATAGGTTGAGTATAGCTTGGCTAAGGTGTGTTTTCTTCCGGTGCTATAATTAAATTATGTATTTTTCTATGTGCAATTGTTTTACCCTTTATGTGATTATTTATATGTATTATGATTTTTATGGTTGACATCACATGCATATGTTTTCAGAATATGTTTTTTTCTATGATTTACGAACCGTGATTTATTAACTGTGATTTATGGACTATGATTTATGAATTATGTTTATGGAATATCGGATTTACGGAATTGGTTTCATGAAACTTGAATTTTAAACATCATATGTGTATGAGCATGGGTTGGGATTTGTAAGGAGGAAGTTCAGTGGTTTCACCCTTCGGGCTGAATTCCACCTCGGATTGGCGGACGTAGGGAGGAGGTTATGGGAACCTTCCTCATTTATGGCGGACGTAGTTGGGTGCATTGCATTACGCTTGTGATATTGTATCATGTTTTCAAAGGATTTTAAGAAAATAATACTATGTTTTACGACTATGATTTCCTGCACTTTAGAGACACACTAAGCTCTTTAGCTTACTCCCCCATAGTTTCCTCCTACAGATATCTTTGGGCTTTAGGCGACGTGGTACTTGGAGGATCTCAGATTTTATTTGGTTATTTTATTATTAAGTACGAAATTATTTTAGTTTAATCAGATTTCTATTTATTATTTTGGGACATGGATGTAATTTTGGAATATTTATGTTTTGGGATTATTTTTTTAGCATTTATTTACTATTATTTTAATTCATAGATTTTATACAATCATTCGAACACTTATTATGATATTTATATTTTTATTTATTATTAAATTTATGTTATTTTATTTTAATTAAAGTATAATTTTTAAAATTAGATTTCTTGAGGGAAAAGTTTTTAAACGTAACTTCCTAAATTTGGTCTTTTCTTCTAGGTCGGGTTTAGGGGGTTACATCGATAGTGATGTCTCCCACGTTCAGCCCTAGCGGAAGGTCGAACAGAATCAACTCCTAAAAACAAAGAAAACTATATAAGATTTCCTACTATGACACATTCGAATAAACTACGCTTAAAAGAAATAATACTAGCAGATCTCGAAGATTGTGCCACCGGAGGCCTCTATGGCGGAGGAGGAGGTAAAGTCTCGGGGTCAGAGGCCACGTCACCTGAACACAAAAATAACTGAGTCAAACTCTGATACAACATTTAACAAAATTCTGAGTTCAACAAATAAACTTGATCCAAAAAGGTATTTCGGGTTCGAATTTGAAGAAACGGACAACGGCAACGGAACCAGAACGTTGAAAAACAAAAGGGTGAACTTGATCGAAAAAGTCAACGCTGATGCCATCGCTGATGTCATCATTGACCAGAATGACATCATCACTGACGTCAGCCTTCATCAACAACAACATCAGATGATGTCATCCTGCATAGCCCACAGGTTCGGTTCAACCCAGCCGCCCGGTCCGGTTCAGCTCACCCAACCGGTCCGGTTCACCAACCCCCCTCCCAAAAAAACATTCAACCTAAACCCTAATTTTAGATCTAGCCCTAAACAACATCCCGGCGGCAACCAACAAGGATCCACGGCGGTCGGCTAAGCGACAGCGGAGACGACACAAAACCCACCAGGTTCGACTAAAACACTCACCCAACCCGTGATGGAACCGGTGCACGTGGAGGACGGCGGCGACAGAGCGATTCACGACGGTTTCAAACCGTTACCAACACAGAGCGGTGGCGCGACAAGAACTGGGGGCCAGGCTTTGATCGCACGATCACAACGAGGGTACCGACACCCTCAAAACGCCGAATGGATAAGAACGACCTCTTGGCTGGAGCTTTAATGGAGAGGAAGAAAAGACTTGACGAGAGCGGCGCACACTTCGAAAAGAACAAAAAGGGTTCAAATTACAGAGGAATGGTCCCAACTTTGACCCGCCCAACACATTGGCCACCCATCTTTAAATTTATGCAATTTGGTCCCCAATTTTAGATTAGGTTAAAATCCGAGATTTCCCCCAAATTCTAGGGTTTCCAATTGGGAATTTTTCACAATTAGGGTTTTCCAAATTGGGGCTAAATTGGGTGTTATAAGTTACCTAGATGACCATTTAAGAATATATCATTCAAAACCATTTGACTACTACGTTAAACCTTATGTCATTCGAATAGAATTAATAACATGACTCCATTTAGGGTTGTACCAAACTATCCAAACTGTTTACAAGTCAGTTTACAATTTATCCAAAACACCTAGACTACTATTGCTAGGTAACTTGTGCGTTGTTTACTTAAACATACATAATTTTCATTCCATATGTTGAAAATTCAATTAGTTTACACCGTTTAAAAGGTTACTTAACCCTCTTTACAACCGTTTAGACCTTTCATTTTAATGTCTTTCCAATTAATACAATTTTTAGTTCAAGGATGGGACATTTACATTTCAGGACAGTTTGCACTATACAGAGGTTTTCATCCCTAGATTCCAGCTCATAAATCAGAATTCAATTTTGTTTTCTCCTAATTAAATTATACATGCAAAGGTTCATTCCATATAAGCTTCAGCCCTTAATTCGACCTACGCAATTTATGGTGAATATTCAAAGTTGCTGCCCAGAATAGAATTTTCTGGGAAAATTTCACTAGACTTGATTTATCTTCATTATTCCCCTAGACCATGCTTCTAATATTATTATTCAACATATACACATATTCCTTTAATTATCTATTTGAGTAATCCATCATTTAGTCTTGGCCAATTCAGTTACATGTAGTTATGGTTCAATTTAATCCATTAAGTTAGCATGAATAATCCCTTATATAAAATCTAGACTTCTAATTCATTTTAGGTTAAACTAGACAAGCAGTTTAGGACTCAAGTCCTATTTGAACAACAACAAGGTAAACCTATCTATATAACATCATTCAACATTAATTTCATTAGATTTAGACTAATTACTTAAATTAATCACTCTATTCGAATTGAGTAGATTTGTAGTTGTGATTCCATTTCCAGAGTTCCTTAGTTTACAAGTTATCATTAAGCTCATTTTAGGCTAACACTTAACCATGATATCAATCAAGCTATTGTTGACCACCTAACTTACTCTAGGTCATCCATCACACCAATCTAACAAGGGTTATAACTACAAGCATTAAACAACATCAATCAAATAATCACATGTTCCCAATTCGATTAGAGTCCCTTATTTCCATGTTTAATTATTGAATTTCACAAGTATACTTAGGGTAACACGTTCATTAATTCATTCTCATGAATTCTTCACTTTATAATTTCATTATCAAGAAACTAGAGCACACACATTTCAATCAAGTGTAACTTAGTTCTTTTTAATGTTACTATAACGTTTTTTTCATTTTAATCAAGTCTAACCATGTTAAGCCTAGTCAAGCGAAGAGGTGTCCTAGATAGTTCATCTATTTATCATTCGAAGCGATGAGATCAAGTAAATCAAGGTCCATTTCAATACTCATATCATAAAAGCCAAGCAAATTGTCATTCACAAGTACTAAGTGATCAAGGAAGCAATGTTTTAGCAAGAATCAAACACATTAAGCAAAACATAGAGATCACCCATTTCCAATTCGAATAGGGTCCTTTTTCCTTATGTCTTATCTTTCAAGTAATGAACAATTCAATATAGTATATTCCTCATTTTATTCATATAATTTCATTACTTTACAAATTCATTAGCAAGTGTCAAGTTTACTCATTTCTTTTTTCATGTTTACAAGTCTTATTTCAAGCTTATTAATCTAGTTTTGCCTTGGAAGTTAGTTAGGAAAAGGTTATCAAGTCAGAAGACAGAACACAAAGTACCTAACAAGATGATACACAAAGTATCTAACCAGAAGGTGCCCAAGACACCAAACAAGATGGTACACAAAGTACCTAGACGATACCCAAGGTATCTACAAGAAGGTGCCCATAACACCAATCAAGATGGTACACAAAGTACCTAACAAGACAAGCTCTAGACTCTAAGGCATGTCGTTCTACCTAAGACCAACAGGCAATCAAGGACTTGTTGAATTTTTTATTATCAAGCAATCACACATCAAATGTTTAAGCATCAATCATATCAAGAGCAAGTTCATTTTAAGCCCTTTAAGCCATGTGAACCTTAGTTCATTTCACAAGTAATCAAGGATTTCAAGCATTAAGTAAGGTCACCTAGACCATCAAGCAATTCGATTAGACCAATCAAGGTATAGAAGCACATTTCATTCATTTTGCATGTTCCTTGTCAAGAGTCAATGATTCAAGTGTGTATTCACTCCAAGTAATTACTAACCATTAATCAATTCATTTTCATTATCGAGCTTCATTACCAGCGTATTAAATCATCAAGTCTTTGTTTAATTCATTTCTTCCTATTACTATCAAATTATCAATGAAATTTAGGCTCAATTCAAGCATAGGTCACAAGCAAGTATCAAACCACAATCAAGGCAGTAAGATTCAACCAAATTCATATATACATATTAACTCTAAAGAAAAAACAATACAAGGAAACACATTCTATTTATATTCGATTAGTCATCAAGAAAAACAAGCATTTCATTTCATCATAAAGTTTCCAATTAAGCATCCTTCCCTTATACATTTATCAAGTAGAAATTAGATTCATTTCATAGCAATTCCATATTAACATTGTCAACAATGTAGTTGGTTAGGACGTAAGTCCTAACCCTAAGTAAGGCTACACTCACCTTGTATCTCGAAGTCCTAACCATAAGTAGAAATTAGATTCATTTCATAGAAATTTCATATTAACATTGTAAACAATGTAATTGGATAGGACCTAAGTCCTAACCCTAAGTAAGGCTATACTCACCTTGTATCCTAAAGTTACGGGATACCCGAATCCTCATCCTTATTCCAATACTTATCCATTCGTTCTACCATTTTCTTAATCTATTAGTCAAATAACATAATCATGTATTAAAACCATATCAAACTCAATTCACACATGCATTCAAACACACATTTTATTACAAGTAACAAATATGCCACTGCCTGACAGTTTGGACACTAGTCACTAATATGTTCACATATTTTAATATGCACGTCAGAATTTCTATCAGTTTATACCGTTAGAAAGCTAATTCAATTATCTATTCAACCATATATGGCTTATAATTTTTCCCTTTTTGATCAATACAATTTTGTAGTTAAGGTCAGGCCAATTTTTCATTGTCATTCTGCCAGATTAAACTTAAGTCCACTTTACTGAAATATTTAGTTTATGACCTGTACTAATTAATACCATCCCTTTAGACATTTATTTACCTAGTTCTTACTATGTTTTTACAAGTCAAGATAGGTCCTCAAATTAACAGATTTCCCAGAATAGTCCCAAATTCACTAATATGCCAATCAACATATCTAAGCAATCAATTTCAATTACAATTCATGCAATTCAATTATCCGGAATTCAATTTAATCCTTCCCCTGTTTTTAATTTGATTTTTTAGCCTTTAATCCTAACCAATTCTGTCTCGAATCCCTTGATTTTCTCTAAACAGTCCCTATTGATCAATTAAGCTATTTTAATGACTAGTTTCATTACTAGCCTAATTTTTAGCATATAACCATTTTATTAACTTGTTCAATGACTCAATTATATCCCATATACATGTTTTCCGGAAGGCTTTCATTCATTATATCCTCAAATTTATTTAGGTTTCACTTCGATTATATACTCCATTTACAAGGTTCATACTAGTCATAGTTTCCTATGCATGTTAACATGTTCATTATCAATCTAACAACTTAGCAAACTATAATCAAGGATTAACTCACATATATAGTCACATGAAATATCAATTTCATGAATTTAAGCTATACTAAACAAGATCAAGTCTTCTTGTGCCTAATTACAAGTCGAATCAAGAAGATTATTAAGGAGTACTTACTTAGCTTTTGATTTTCATACAAGATCATGCACATGCAAACTTTAATCCTTCAACCATGGTGGTTTTCTCTCAACACTCTCTCTCTCTCCCTCCATATTTCTTTCCATTCGACTATTGTGAAGAAATGGTGGAGAAGATGACAACCTTGTCATCTTAAGTGGATTAGAGAAATGTTTAAGTTGTTCTTTAATTAGTTATTAGCCATAGAATTTATCAAGGGAAATTGGGAAATTAAGAAGTTTATAATGAAATCTTCATCTTTCTCATTTAATTCAAATTAGTCATCTTAATTGGGTAACTCATTTCATTCAATCTTTCATTTTAGTCACTAATCATACGAATTGGTTGAGGATTAAGCTTAATTAAATTAGTTTAACTTAGGTGACAAGATTTAATTCTTCTAGGGTACATTTTAGGGTATTACATTACCTTTTAACTTATACAAAAGAATCTCAATTTCAAACTTAAGTTGGATTTTTATCTTTATTTTATTATCTTTTTCAGTTCTATGTATATGATTATTTGATCCTTCTATGTTGACAAACTTTAGAAAACAATTTCGTTTTTAATTTTTTGTTTTCTCTTTGAGTACTTAGAGGAGTTTCGATGGAGGGTTTTAATAAGGATTCAATATTAGAGCCAATAGAATCTGATGTGAAGATCATTGAAGTTGAAGAAAATGTAAAAAAACTTGTCCCTAAACTGAAGAAAAATTGCCTAAAATTGAAGAACATGACTAGATTATTATTGAAGCTGAGCCTTTTACTTGGATACCACATGCAGATCATCTTCAGATTTAAGTTCAACAGCATCTAATTATGCCTTGTTATGTAGATGGGAAGATTTTAAGAAAGGATTGTAGAAGTAGAAGAATATGAGATTGAAGAAAAGAAAGGCTCAAGGCATGAAATTCATTGATAATGCATAAGAGAGAAAAAAGTTTTGTACTGTAAACATATACCAATAGAATACACGACATACTAATTATTATCCGACATGTGGCTAGTACTATTCCCAAATTAAAAGGCTAACTAACTTAATTATTAACCATCAGACTAGGCTCATCTTAATCCATTACTTCGGTCGCGAATAACTTGACCCACATTCTACATCAATGTTGGCCAAAACGGCATCGTGTGGCTTCCTTAGCTTAAAATACCTTTCATCCGGATTAAGCTATTCAATCCTCAGTTTTCCATTCAACCCTAATTTCATCGAGTCTTCTTCAATCTCCCCTTTTCTCCGCCAATCATCGCGACAACACTCTTTACACACTATCTTTTTGAGATAAGTACTCTTGTCTCCGCTTTCTTTTTGAGGAAGCTCACATGGAAGACGTTATGGATAATTATTAATTGCATGTCGAATACTTTATATTTTGAATCATTATTTAAGAGTCATAAAAAAGTAATGGTGTGCAACAATGTATTGTGTTACTGATGTCCAACTGTTTAAATATTTATCTAAAAAATATAAAACCATACAAAAATAATAATTTCCTTAGATGTACCTTTGCATATATGGTAGTAAAGTAAGACTTTCTTTTTTTTTTTTGCAAAATTTAACTTGAAATTGGATTAATAAAAATTAATTATTATGTATATGCAATAAAATACTTTGTCCAAATTCAAGATATCTATTTCTTATGCTCCCCGCGTGGAGTAGAAATCATATATCCTCTTCGGTGTCCCTATTTATACCACACAATATAAAAAAATTTTAGGGTTAGAGTTTAGGATTAAGGTTTATGGAATTATGGGAAGGGTGTATTTTTTAGGCTTTAGATTTAAGATTTATAATTTAGGGTTTGGACTTAGAATTTAATTTTTGATTGTTGGGCACAAAAAGGGGAAAAGGATTTTTATCCCCCACATGTCCCTCTTTACTCCGTTGCATGTCTTAACTTTTTTTCTCCACAATTAATGTATTTATTAGGTAAAAGTAAACCTAAGATGAGTGCCCTCGTTAAAATCCTCTTTCCTGTATTCATCATTTCTTTTGCTAAATGATCTACCATGATGTTTTGCTTTCTCAGTACATAAAGGACTTTCCCCTTGGAGATTTCTCGAGTCGTCTCATCAATTTCATCAAGGAAGACCCACCAACGTCACAGTCTTATTAAAGGGGTTGCTATCCAGTCTAGGACTGATTACCTGCGAGTCTGATTCAACTAAAAGATAAGTCTTACCTCTTAACTTACTCAAACAAATCTCAATTTCAAACTTCAATTGGATTTTTGTCTTTATTTTATTATCTTTTTCAGTTCTATGTATTTGATTATTTGATCCTTCTATGTTGATAAACTTTAGAAAACAATTTTGTTTTGAAATTTTGGTTTTGTCTTGAGTACTTAGAGTAGTTTTGATGGAGGATGTTAATGAGGGTTCAATATTAGGGCCAATCGAATCTGATTTGAAGATCGGAGAAGTTGAATAAAATGTAAAAACTTGTCCCTAAATTGAAGAAAAATTGCCTAATATTGAAGAACATGACCAGATTATTATTGAAGCTGAGCCTTTTGCTTGGATACCACTTGCAGATCATGTTCAAATTCAAGTTCAGCACCCTCTATTTATGCCTTGTTATGTAGATGGGAAGATTTTTAGATTACCAAAAAGATGGCTTGTTGAACGAAAACCTCGAACATCGCTAAAGTACATAGGAAAAGTGGACAAGGTTATTTCATTACCTTTCAACTTGTTTCGTGATTTAATCTTTTGTTCACCAATTGTTCTATTGTTTATGTTCTGAATCAAACTTCTTATATCTTGATTTTATTCGAGATTCCTTCCATCTTGTCTCACTAACTAATTTTCCTTTTTATGGATCCCAAATAAGTTAGTGAGACAAGATAGAAGAAGTCTTAAATAAAATCAATATATAAGATGTTTAATTTAGAACATAAACAACAGAACAGGTGATGAACATAAGATTAAATCGATGAAACAAGTTGAGAGATAATGAAATAAACTTATCCACTTTTCCAATGTACTTTAGTGATGTTTGAGGTCTTCGTTCAACAAGCCATCCCTTTGGTAGTATAAAAATATGCCCATCTACATAACAAGGCATAAGTAGAGGGTGCTGAACTTGACGATGAACATGATCTGCAGCTGGTATCAAAGCCAATGGCTCAGCTTAAGTAATAATTTGCCCATGTTCTTCAAATTTGGGCAATTTTTTCTTTAGTTTCGGGACAAGTTTTTACATTTATTTCAACTTCTCTAATCTTCACATCAGATTCTATTGGCCCTAATATTGAATCCTCAGTAAAACACCCTCCATTAAAACTACTCTAGGTGCTTAGAAAAAAACCAAGATTTCGAAACAAAATTGGTTTCTAAAGTTTATCAACATAGCAGGACCAATGAATCAAATATATAGAACCGAAAAAGGTAATGAAATAAAGACAAAAATTAAATTAAATTTTAGTTTGAAACTGAGATTCTTTTGAGTTGTTAAGGCATGCAACCATGTACAGAGGGACATGTGCTGGGATTAAGCACCTAAGGTTGGGATTGTACGTGGTAGTTTGTTCTATTTTGAGGTGTGGGATTGAGTCACTTCCAATTCTATTTGAGGGGAGCAATGTGAATTTTGAATGGTAAGTACCTATGGGAGTTTTTCAAGGTTGTAGTTTTTTATGTTGGTGGTATGATTCCTTACTTTTGAATTCTGGACGAATCTGATCAAGTTGCAATCCTTGAATTTCTCAATATTTGAATCACGTTGCTTAGTCTCCCTAGCAGGCAGAGAATGGGTGATGTTAAGCTACAACTGCTTGTTTTACCCTGGGGTTTTGTTTTGAATCGTGATTTTGATAGCATGTTTCTTTATTTAGGTATTGTTTTGTTTTTTTTTTCCTTGGGTGAAGTTCATAATCTCACTTACCTTTTTGAATCTAATATCCTTTAAACTATGATGGTAAGAATGATTATTGGCAAATAGACTTTTGGTTAAGTAAAGATTATTATGGAAACTAGGTTGACTTCTATGAATTTCAAATGTGACTATGTTAGGGTATATGTTGCTTTATTTGGATTGACATGTTGTATTACATCTGACTTGAGCTATTTTGGTTTGAATTTGGTGAATCTTTGTTTTGTACACTGGGTGTTTGTACTCTTTTCCTATAATACCCCGGAAATCGACATAGTAGTATGCTACTAATTTAATTGCCTTGTTCAAATTATAACTTGATTAACTTATAGGATTAGGACTAAATTGCTAATGAAGGATAAATGGGTGACTACTTTCATAAGGGGCCAAACTGAAAATTTAGTGAAAAGCATATTTTGCATGCTAAATGAGAAATGCCTTATGGTAATTACACATGTTACCTAACCTTGAAATCCATATATGAGGGAGGAGAATGACTCGATGTTTGGGGTAAGGAAACCATTCCAAATCATCTTCTTCTTCTCCTTCACCAAGAACTAAAACCATGAGATAGAAAGGGATAGTGAGAGAGAAAGTAAAATATTGAAAATTCTAGCATAAACTTACATGCTGATAGAATGGAGGTTAACCTAGAAGGTAAATGTCTTAAATTTTCTTCTTAATCAAGTGGATTACATGTTTAGAATTTTGAGGTAGTTGGAGATGAATGTTGGATAGGATGAACTCTAAAGTTTTGGATTGTCACAAATTCGAATGTTATACTTTGTGAATTGTGATGTCTTTGGTTGATTTACCTTATTATTATTGTGAATTATTGATCTCTAGAGGGTTTAGTACTCGAATGGTAACATGAAAATGTAGATAAAATCTTGTTGGTTTTGTGAATTTTGTTGCAATTGAATTGTAGTCACATGTGATTGCAAAATTGCTAATTAGGGACTGTTTTGAAAGAGTGAGTAATTCAAGGATTAAATTGAATGAGTTAAGGACTGAATTTTGTAAGATAATAACAGGGAAAACTGTTTTAATTGTATGATGGGATGATTTGTTTATATAAGAAGCATGTGGACAGTTTTGCTGTACAAATATGTTTAGGACTAAATTGGAATCATGGATAAATAAGGGACTTTTTTTACATCAGAGAAACAGGGGAGGGACTTATTTAAGGCTATACGAAGTTATCATCACATTAAAAGAAGTGTTAGATTGAATGTATAACAAATTAAAGATGATATGAACACATGAAAAATGTATGTACAAGTTAGGGGCCGTTTTGTAAACCACTAAGTATAATAGGGAATGTTATGCCTTAAAATGTGAAGGATGGACTGTTTTAGAAGGGAATGAATGAATTAAGGAGTTTGTTGCCCTGTTTTGATTGCTTGAAAGCCTATAAACTATTTAAAATGTGTATGCAAATTGCTAGGTCATTATCTATGAATGTGCTTACCAGAATTGTTTTGAAATGGATGCTTGAATGTATTGGATAGTTGCTGATTTTTGATTCCATTGTATTGAATGAATCAGAGAGCAAGGAGTGGCCCTTGTTCAAGAAGAAAGTATTACTCAAGCTAGTGGCAAACTAAAGGGGATTCAGATCCAAGATCAAAACTAGCTTGGAGGACATGTGAGTGTAGCTAACCAAATGTATATGTTTATGATTTCTTGTCTTGCTAGTATACAAGATATTGAAGAATAAAGGAAGAATGCATTAAGTTAAAAGCGATATGGAGACTTGAACTTGATAAATTCACTAAATGAAAATAGAAAGTAATTACTAGACTTCTTCAATGCTTGACAACCATTCGATTGCTTATATGTACCAATGTGATGATAATGATGCTTGTAAACCGATATGGAGACTTGAATTGAGATATTGATAAATGCTTAAGCCTAGTACATGCTAAATGTTAATATGAATAACATGTGAAATCCATGACTTGGTGAGCTAAGGCTTAACATGATCTTGCTAAGCATTACTTGAACGTGATTTCTTGAATAAGCTATTGTGTTGACTTGAACATGAAATGCTTGAACAAATGATGAATAATTGAATAATCATTGGTTGTTAGTTCGTCATAGGTATAGTGGCATGCCATTGAGTTTAGAGCTCTCTTGTGTTTGGGTGGACTATGGTCTAAGGCCAAGGCACTTATGTGGTGACAGTGGGAGGGATGTGTGATATGGTCTTTGTTGATAGTAGGAGAGAAATGACCAATGTCTTGTTTTTGGCGACAGTTCTGTGGTGACTCGTTACCTAGAAAAACTATACACCAAGGTTGAACTAAAAGATTAATAAATCCACATCATCTATTTTTGCCTTGTTATGTAGATGGGAAGATTTTAAGAATGGATTGTAGAAGTAAAAGAATATGAGATTGAAGAAAAGAAAAGCTCAAAGCATGAAATTCATTGATAATGCATAAGAGAAAAAAAGTTTTGTACTGTAAACATATAACAACAGACTACACGACATACTAATTATTATCCGACATGTGGCTAGTACTATTCCCAAATTAAAAGGCTAACTAACATAATTATTAACCATCAGAATAGGCTCATCTTAATCCATTACTTCGGTCGCGAATAACTTGACCCACATTCTACAAAAGTGTTGGCCAAAACGGCATCGTGTGGCTTCCTTAGCTTAAACTACCATTCATCCGAATTAAGCTATTCGATCCTCAGTTTTCTTTCAACCCTAATTTCATCGAGTCTTCTTCAATCTCCCCTTTTCTCCGCCAATCATCGCGAAACACTCCCGACACACTATCCTTTTCCCAAAGGATCAAAATCTAGAAACTCAGAGTGGAGCACGAAGTAGTCTTCCCAAGTCGCATTTTCAGGCCCCATATTTGTCCTCTACACCACGAGCTGAGTCACGACCTTGCTATCGCGTTTGACCATTCTTTTGTCCAAGAAAAAAGATGGGTACACCTTGAGCCGTCTTTTGTCGTTTACTTCTGGCAAGTTTGTTGAGATAAGTACTCTTGTCCCCACTTTCTTTTTGAGGAAGCTCACATGGAAGACGTTATGGATAATTATTAATTGCATGTCGAATACTTTATATTTTGAATCATTATTTAAGAGTCATAAAAAAGTAATGGTGTGCAACAATGTATTGTGTTACTGATGTCCAACTGTTTAAATATTAATCTAAAAAATATAAAACCATACAAAAATAATAATTTCCTTAGATGTACCTTTGCATATATGGTAGTAAAGTAAGACTTTCTTTTTTTTTTTTGCAAAATTTAACTTGAAATTGGATTAATAAAAATTAATTATTATGTATATGCAATAAAATACTTTGTCCAAATTCAAGATATCTATTTCTTATGCTCCCCGCGTGGAATAGAAATCATATATCCTCTTTGGTGTCCCTATTTATACCACACACTATAAAATAATTTTAGGGTTAGAGTTTAGGATTAAGGTTTATGGAATTATGGGAAGGGTGTATTTTTTAGGCTTTAGATTTAAGATTCATAATTTAGGGTTAGGACTTAGAATTTAATTTTTGATTGTTGGGCAACAAAAGGGGCAAAGGATTTTTATCCCCCACATGTCCCTCTCTACTCCGTTACATGTCTTAACTTTTTTTCTCCGCAATTAAAGTTTTTATTAGGTAAAAGTAAACCTAAGTTGAGTGCCCTCGTTAAAATCCTCTTTCTTGTTTTCATCCCTTCTTTAGCTAAATGATATGCCATATTGTTTTGATTTCTCAGTACATAAAGGACTTTCCCCTTGGAGATTTCTCGAGTCATCTCATCAATTTCATCAAGGAAGACCCACCAACATCACAGTCTTATTAAAGGGGTTGCTATCCAGTCTAGGACTGATTACCTGCGAGTCTAATTCAACTAAAAGATAAGTCTTACCTCTTAACATACTCAAACGAATCTCAATTTCAAACTTAAATTGAATTTTTGTCTTTATTTTTTTTTATCTTTTTCAGTTCTATGTATTTGATTATTTGATCCTTCTATGTTGCTAAACTTTAGAAAACAATTTTGTTTTGAAATTTTGGTTTTGTCTTGAGTACTTAGAGTAGTTTTGATGGAGGATGTTAATGAGGTTTCAATATTAAGGCAATCGAATCTGATTTGAAGATCGGAGAAGTTGAAGAAAATGTAAAAACTTGTCCTTAAATTGAAGAAAAATTGCCTAAATTTGAAGAACATGACCAGATTATTATTAAAGCTGAGCCTTTTGCTTGGATACCACTTGCAGGTCATGATCAAATTCAAGTTCAGCACCCTCTACTTATGCCTTGTTATGTAGATGGGAAGATTTTTAGATTAGGAAAAAGATGGCTTGTTGAACGAAAACCTCGAACTTCGCTAAAGTACATAGGAAAATTTGACAAGGTTATTTCATTACCTTTCAACTTGTTTCGTGATTTAATCTTTTGTTCACCAATTGTTCTATTGTTTATGTTCTGAATCAAACTTCTTATATCTTGATTTTATTCGAGATTCCTTCAATCTTGTCTCACTAACTAATTTTCCTTTTTATGGATCCCAAATAAGTTAGTGAGATAAGATAGAAGAAGTCTTAAATAAAATCAATATATAAGATGTTTAATTTAGAACATAAACAACAGAACAAGTGATGAACATAAGATTAAATCGAAGAAACAAGTTTAAAGAATGAAATAAACTTATTCACTTTTCCAATGTACTTTAGTGATGTTTGAGGTCTTCGTTCAACAAGCCATCCCTTTGGTAGTCTAAAAATTGCCCATCTACATAACAAGCCATAAGTAGAGGGTGCTGAACTTGACGATGAACATGATCTGCAGCTGGTATCAAAGCGAATGGCTCAGCTTAAGTAATTAATTGCCCATGTTCTTCAAATTTGGGCAATTTTTTCTTCAGTTTCGGGACAAGTTTTTACATTTTCTTCAACTTCTCCAATCTTCACATCAGATTCTATTGGCCCTAATATTGAATCCTCAGTCACACCCTCCATTGAAACTACTCTAAGTGCCTAGAAAAAAACCAAGATTTCAAAACCAAATTGGTTTATAAAGTTTATCAACATAGCAGGACCAATGAATCAAATATATAGAACCGAAAAAGGTAATGAAATAAAGACAAAAATTAAATTAAATTTTAGTTTGAAACTGAGATTCTTTTGAGTTGTTAAGGCATGCAACCAAGTACAGAGGGACATGGTCTGGGCTTAAGCGCCTAAGGTTGGGATTGTACGTGATAGTTTGTTCTATTTTGAGGCGTGGGATTGAGTCACTTCCAATTGTATTTGAGGGGAGCAATGTGAATTTTGAATGGTACGTACCTATGGGAGTTTTTCAAGGTTTTAGTTTTTTAAGTTGGTGGTATGTTGCCTTGCATTTGAATTCTGGAGGACTCTGATCAAGTTGCAATCCTTGAATTTCTCATTATTTTAATCACGTTCCTTAGTCTCCCTAGAAGGCAAAGAATGTGCGAGGATCAGCTACAACTACTTGTTTTACCATGGGGTTTTGTTTTGAATTGTGATTTTGATAGCATGTTTCTTTATTTAGGTATTGTTTTGTTTTGTTTTTTTTCTTGGGTGAAGTTCATAATCTCACTTACCTTTTGAATCTAATTTCCTTGAACCTATGATGGTAAGAATGATTATTGGCAAATAGACTTTTGGTTAAGTAAACTTATTATGGAAACTAGGTTGACTTCTATGAATTTCAAATGTGACTATGTTAGGGTATATGTTGCTTTGTTTGGACTGAGATGTTGTATTACGTCTGACTTGAGCTGTTTTGGTTTGAATTTGGTGAATCTTTGTTTTGTACACTGGGTGTTTGTACTCTTTTCCTATAATACCCCAGAAACCGACTTAGTAGTATGCTACTAATTTAATTGCCTTGTTCAAATTATAACTTGATTAACTTATGAGATTAGGACTAAATTGCTAATGAAGAATAAATGGGTGACTACTTTCATAACGGCCAAACTCAAAATTTAGTGAAAAGCATATTTTGCATGCTAAATGAGAAATGCCTTATGGTAATTACACATGTTACCTAACCTTGAAATCCATATATGAGGGAGGAGAATGACTCGACGTTTGGGGTAAGGAAACCATTCCAAATCATCATATTCTTCTCCTTCACCAAGAACTAAAACCGAGAGATAGAAAGGGATAGTGAGAGAGAAAGTGAAATATTGAAAATTCTAGCTTAAACTTACATGTGGAATGAATGGAGGTTAACCTAGAAGGTAAATGTCTTAAATTTTCTTCTTAATCAAGTGGATTACATGTTTAGAATTTTGAGGTATTTGGAGATGAATGTTGGATAGGATGAACTCTAATGTTTTGGATTGTCACAAATTCGAATGTTATACTTTGTGAATTGTGATGTCTTTGGTGGATTTACCTTATTATTATTGTGAATTATTGATCTCTAGAGGGTTTAGTACTCGAATGGTAACATGGAAATGTAGATAAAATCTTGTTGGTTTTGTGAATTTTGTTGCAATTGAATTGTAGTCACATGTGATTGCTAATTTTCTAATTAGGGACTGTTTTGAAAGAATGCGGAGTTCAAGGATTAAATTGAATGAGTTAAGGACTGAATTTTGTAAGATAATAACAGGGAAAATTGTTTTAATTGTATGTTGGGATGATTTGTTTATATAAGAAGCATGTGGACTTTTTTGGTGTACAAATATGTTTAGGACTAAATTGGAATCATGGATAAATAAGGGACATTTTTTACATCAGAGAAATAGAGGAGGGACTGATTTAAGGCTATAAGAAGTTATTATCACATTAAAAGAACTGTTAGATTGAATGTATAACAAATTAAATATGATATGAACACAGGAAAAATGTATGTACAAGTTAGGGGCCGTTTTGTAAACCCCTAAGTATAATAGGGAATGTTCTGCCTTAAAATGTGAAGGGTTGACTGTTTTAGAAGGGAATGAATGAATAAAGGAGCTTGTTGCCCTGTTTTGAATTCTTGAAAGACTATAAACTATTTAAAATGTGTATGCAAATTGCTTGGTCATTATCTACGAATGTGCTTAGTAGAATTGTATTGAAATGGATGCTTGAATGTATTGGATAGTTGCTGATTTTTGATTCCATTGTATTGAATGAATCATAGAGAAAGGAGTGACCCTTGTTCAAGAAGAAAGAATTGGTCAAGCTAGTGGCAAACTAAAGGGGATTCAGATCCAAGATCAAAACTAGCTTGGAGGACTTGTGAGTGTAGCTAACCAAATGTATATGTTTATGATTTCTTGTCTTGCTAGTATACATGATATTAAAGAATAATAGAAGAGTGAATTAAGTTAAAAGCATGAAATTAAACATTAGCTTGAACTTGATAAATTCACTAAATGAAAATAGAAAGTAATTACTAGACTTCTTCAATGCTTGACAACCATTCGATTGCTTATATGTACCAATGTGATGATAATGATGCTTGTAAACCGATATGGAGACTTGAATTGAGATATTGATAAATGCTTAAGCCTAGTACATGCTAAATGTTAATATGAATAACATGTGAAATCCATGACTTGGTGAGCTAAGGCTTAACATGATCTTGCTAAGCATTACTTGAACGTGATTTCTTGAATAAGTTATTGTGTTGACTTGAACATGAAATGCTTGAACAAATGATAAATAATTGAATAATCATTGGTTGTTAGTTCATCATAGGTATAGTGGCATGCCATTGAGTTTAGAACTGTCTTATGTTCGGGTGGACTATGGTCCAAGGTCAAGGCCCTTATGTGGTGACAGTGGGAGGGATGTGTGATATGGTCTTTGGTGATAGTAGGAGAGAAATGACCAATGTCTTGTTTTTGGCGACAGTTGGGTGGTGACTCGTTACCTAGACAAACTATACACCAAGGTTGAACTAAAAGATTAATAAATCCACATCATCTATTTATGCCTTGTTATGTAGTTGGGAAGATTTTAAGAGAGGATTGTAGAAGTAGAAAAATATGAGATTGAAGAAAAGAAAAGCTCAAAGCATGAAATTCATTGATAATGCATAAGAGAAAAAAAGTTTTGTACTGTAAACATATACAAACAGACTACACGATATACTAATTACTATCTGACATGTGGCTAGTACTATTCCCAAATTAAAAGGCTAACTAACTTAATTATTAACCATAAGACTAGGCTCATATTAATCCATTACTTCGGCCGCGAATAACTTGACCCACATTCTACATCAGTGTTGTCTAAAACGGCATCGTGTGGCTTGCTTATCTTAAACTACCTTTCATCCGGATTAAGCTATTCGATCCCCAATTTTCCGTTCAACCCTAATTTGATCAAGTCTTCTTCAATCCCCCCTTTTCTCCGCCAAGCATCGCGACAACACTCCCTACACACTATCATTTTCCCAAAGGATCAAAATCTAGAAACTCAGAGTGGAGCACAAAGTAGTCTTCCCAAGTCGCATTTTCAGGCCCCATATTTGTCCACTACAGCACGAGCTGAGTCACGACCCTGCTATCGCGTTTGACCATTCCATTGTCCAGGAAAAAAGATGGGTACACCTTGAGCTGTCCTTTGTTGTTTACTTCTGGCAAGTTTGTTGAGATAAGTACTCTTGTCCCCACTTTCTTTTTGAGGAAGCTCACATGGAAATCGTTATGGATAATTATTAATTGCATGTCGAATACTTTATATTTTTAATCATTATTTAATAGTCATAAAAAAAAAGTAATGGTGTGCAACAATGTATTGTGTTACTGATGTCAAACTGTTTATATATTAATCTAAAAAATATAAAACCATACAAAAATAACATTTTCCTGATATGTACCTTTGCATATATGGTAGTAAAGTAAGACTTTCTTTTTTTTGCAAAATTTAACTTGAAATTGGATTAATAAAAATTAATTATTAAGCATCTGCAATAAAATACTTTTGTCCAAATTCAAGATATCTATTTCTTATGCTCCCCGCGTGGAATAGAAATCATATATCCTCTTTGGTGTCCCTTTTTATACCACACACTATAAAATAATTTTAGGGTTAAAGTTTAGGATTAAGGTTTATGGAATTATGGGAAAGGTGTATTTTTTAGGCTTTAGATTTAAGATTTATAATTTAGGGTTAGGACTTAGAATTTAATTTTTGATTGTTGGGCTCCAAAAGGGGCAAAGGATTTTTATCCCCCATATGTCCCTCTCTACTTCGTTGCATGTCTTAACTTTTTTTCTCCGTAGTTAAAGTTTTTATTAGGTAAAAGTAAACCTAAGTTGAGTGCCCTCGTTAAAATCCTCCTTCGTGTTTTCATTCCTTCTTTAGCTAAATGATCTTCCATATCGTTTTGATTTCTCAGTACATAAGGACTTTCCTCTTGGAGATTTCTGGAGTCATCTCATCAATTTCATCAAGGAAGACCCACCAACGTCACAGTCTTATTAAAGGGGTTGCTATCCAGTCTAGGACTGATTACCTTTGAGTCTGATTAACCTAAAAGATAAGTCTTACCTCTTAACTTACTCAATCGAATCTCAATTTCAAACTTAAATTGGATTTTTGTCTTTATTTTATTATCTTTTTCAGTTCTATGTATTTGATTATTTGATCCTTCTATGTTGATAAACTTTAGAAAACAATTTTGTCTTGAAATTTTAGTTTTGTCTTGAGTACTTAGAGTAGTTTTAATGGAGGATGTCAATGAGGGTTCAATATTAAGGCCAATCGAATCTGATTTGAAGATCGGAGAAGTTGAAGAAAATGTAAAAACTTGTCCCTAAATTGAAGAAAAATTGCCTAAGTTTGAAGAACATGACCAGATTATTATTGAAGCTGAGCCTTTTGCTTGGATACCACTTGCAGATCATGTTCAAATTCAAGTTCAGCACCCTCTATTTATGCCTTGTTATGTAGATAGGAAGATTTTTAGATTACCAACAAGATGACTTGTTGAACGAAAACCTCGAACATCGCTAAAGTATATAGGAAAAGTGGACAAGGTTATTTCATTACTTTTCAACTTGTTTCATGATTTAATCTTTTGTTCACCAATTGTTCTATTGTTTATGTTCTGAATCAAACTTCTTATATCTTGATTTTATTCGAGATTCCTTCCATCTTGTCTCACTAACTAATTTTCCTTTTATGGATCCCAAATAAGTTAGTGAGACAAGATAGAAGAAGTCTTAAATAAAATCAATATATAAGATGTTTAATTTAGAACATAAACTACAGAACAAGTGATGGACATAAGATTAAATCGATGAAACAAGTTGAGAGATGATGAAATAAACTTATCCACTTTTCCAATGTACTTTAGTGATGTTTGAGGTCTTCGTTCAACAAGCCATCCCTTTGGTAGTCCAAAAATATACCCATATACATAACAAGGCATAAGTAGAGGGTGCTGAACTTGACGATGAACATGATCTGCAGCTGGTATCAAAGACAATGGCTCAGCTTAAGTAATAATTTGCCCATGTTCTTCAAATTTGGGCAATTTTTTCTTCAGTTTCGGGACAAGTTTTTACATTTTCTTCAACTTCTCCAATCTTCACATCAGATTCTATTGGCCCTAATATTGAATCCTCAGTAACACCGTCCATTGAAACTACTCTAAGTGCCTAGAAAAAAAACTAAGATTTCAAAACAAAATTGGTTTCTAAAGTTTATCAACGTAGCAGGACCAATGAATCAAATATATAGAACCGAAAAAGGTAATGAAATAAAGACAAAAATTAAATTAAATTTTAGTTTGAAATTGAGATTCTTTTGAGTTGTTAAGGCATGCAACCAAGTACAGAGGGACATGTGCTGGGCTTAAGCGCCTAAGGTTAGGATTGTACGTGGTAGTTTGTTCTATTTTGAGTCGTGGGATTGAGTCACTTCCAATTGTATTTGAGGGGAGCAATGTGAATTTTGAATGGTACGTACCTATGGGAGTTTTTCAAGGTTTTAGTTTTTTAAGTTGGTGGTATGTTGCCTTACATTTGAATTCTGGAGGAATCTGATCAAGTTGCAATCCTTGAATTTCTCAATATTTGAATCACGTTCCTTAGTCTCCCTAGCAGGCAAAGAATGGGCGAGGTTCAGCTACAGCTGCTTGTTTTACCATGGGGTTTTGTTTTGAATCGTGATTTTGATAGCATGTTTCTTTATTTACGTATTGTTTTGTTTTGTTTTTTTTTTCTTGGGTGAAGTTCATAATCTCACTTACCTTTTGAATCTAATTTCCTTGAACCTATGATGGTAAGAATGATTATTGGCAAATAGACTTTTGGTTAAGTAACATTATTATGGAAACTAGGTTGACTTCTATGAATTTCAAATTCGACTCTGTTAGGGTATATGTTGCTTTGTTTGGACTGAGATGTTGTATTACGTCTGACTTGAGCTCTTTTGGTTTGAATTTGGTGAATCTTTGTTTTGTACATTGGGTGTTTGTACTCTTTTCCTATAATACCCCGGAAACCGACTTAGTAGTATTCTACTAATTTAATTGCCTTGTTCAAATTATAACTTGATTAACTTATGGGATTAGCACTAAATTGCTAATGAAGGATAAATGGGTGACTACTTTCATAAGGGCCAAACTGAAAATTTAGTGAAAAGCATATTTTGCATGCTAACTGAGAAATGCCTTATGGTAATTACACATGTAACCTAACCTTGAAATCCATATATGAGGGAGGAGAATGACTCGACGTTTGGGGTAAGGAAACCTTTCCAAATCATTATCTTCTTCTCCTTCACCAAGAACTAAAACCGAGAGATAGAAAGGGATAGTGAGAGAGAAAGTGAAATATTGAAAATTCTAGCTTAAACTTACATGTGGATTGAATGGAGGTTAACCTAGAAGGTAAATGTCTTAAATTTTCTTCTTAATCAAGTGGATTACATGTTTAGAATTTTGAGGTATTTGGAGATGAATGTTGGATAGGATGAATTCTAAAGTTTTGGATTGTCGCAAATTCGAATGTTATACTTTGTGAATTGTGATGTGTTTGGTGGATTTACCATATTATTATTGTGAATTCTTGATCTCTAGAGGGTTTAGTACTTGAATGGTAACATGGAAATGTAGATAAAATCTTGATGGTTTTGTGAATTTTGTTAGAATTGAATTGTAGTCACATGTGATTGCTAAATTGCTAATTAGGAACTCTTTTGAAAGAATGAGTAGTTCAAGTATTAAATTGAATGAGTTAAGGACTGAATTTTGTAAGATAATAACAGGGAAAAATGTTTTAATTATATGTTGGGCTGATTTATTTAGATAAGAAGCATGTGGACTGTTTTGGTGTACAAATATGTTTAGGACTAAATTGGAATCATTGATAAATAAGGGACTTTTTTGACCTCAGAGAAACAGGGGAGGGACTGATTTAAGGCTATAAGAAGTTATTATCACATTAAAAGAAGTATTAGATTGAATGTATAACAAATTAAAGATGATATGAACACATGAAAAATATATGTACAAGTTAGGGGCCGTTTTGTAAACCCCCTAAGTATAATAGGGAATGTTCTGCCTTAAAATGTGAAGGGTGGACTGTTTTAGAAGAGAATGAATGAATAAAGGAGCTTGTTGCCCTGTTTTGATTGCTTGAAAGACTATAAACTATTTAAAATGTGTAGGCAAATTGCTAGGTCATTATCTACGAATGTGCTTACTAGAATTGTTTTGAAATTGATGCTTGAATGTATTGGATAGTTGCTGATTTTTTATTCCATTGTATTGAATGAATCATAGAGCAAGGAGTGGCCCTGTTCAAGACGAAAGAATTGGTCAAGCTAGTGGCAAACTAAAGGGGATTCAGATCCAAGATCAAAACTAGCTTGGAGGACATGTGAGTGTAGCTAACCAAATGTATATGTTTATGATTTCTTGTCTTGCTATTATACATGATATTGAAGAATAAAGGAAGAATGAATTAAGTTAAAAGCATGAAATTAAACATTAGCTTGAACTTGATAAATTGACTAAATGAAAATAGAAAGTAATTACTAGACTTCTTCAATGTTTGACAACCATTCGATTTCTTATATGTACCAATGTGATGATAATGATGCTTGTAAACCGATATGGAGACTTGAATTGAGATATTGATAAATGCTTAAGCCTAGTACATGCTAAATGTTAATATGAATAACATGTGAAATCCATGACTTGGTGAGCTAAGGCTCAATTAGCATAAGGCTTAACATGATCTTGCTAAGCATTACTTGAACGTGATTTCTTGAAAAGCTATTGTGTTGACTTGAACATGAAATACTTGAAGAAATTTAAATAATTAAATAATCATTGGTTGTTAGTTCGTCATAGGTATAGTGGCATGCCATTGAGTTTAGAGCTCTCTTGTGTTTGGGTGGACTATGGTCCAAGGCCAAGGCCCTTATGTGGTGACAGTGGGAGGGATGTGTGATATGGTCTTTGGTGATAGTAGGAGATAAATGACCAATGTCTTGTTTTTGGCAACAGTTGGGTGGTGACTCGTTACCTAGACAAACTATACACCAAGGTTGAACTAAAAGATTAATAAATCCACATCATCTATTTATGCCTTGTTATGTAGATGGGAAGATTTTAAGAAAGGATTGTAGAAGTAGAAGAATATGAGATTGAAGAAAAGGAAATCTCAAAGTATGAAATTCATTGATAAAGCATAAGAGAAAAAAAGTTTTGTATTGTAAACATATACCAACAAACTACACGATATACTAATTATTATCCAACATGTGGCTAGTACTATTCACAAATTAAAAGGCTAACTAACTTAATTATTAACCATCAGACTAGGCTCATCTTAATCCATAACTTCGGCCGCGAATAACTTGACCCACATTCTACATCAGTGTTGGCCAAAACGGCATCGTGTGGCTTCCTTAGCTTAAACTACCTTTCATCCGGATTAAGCTATTCGATCCCCAATTTTCCTTTCAACCCTAATTTCATCGAGTCTTCTTCAATCTTCCCTTTTCTCCGCCAATCATCGCGACAACACTCCCTACACACTATCCTTTTCCCAAAGGATCAAAATCTAGAAACTCAGAGTGGAGAACGAAGTAGTCTTCCCAAGTCGCATTTTCAGGCCCCATATTTGTCCACTACAGCACGAGCTGAGTCACGACCCTGCTATCGAGTTTGACCATTCTTTTGTCCAGGAAAAAAGATGGGTACACCTTTAGCTGTCCTTTGTCGTTTACTTCTGGCAAGTTTGTTGAGATAAGTTCTCTTGTCCCCACTTTCTTTTTGAGGAAGCTCACATGGAAGTCGTTATGGATAATTATTAATTGCATGTCGAATACTTTATATTTTTAATAATTATTTAAGAGTCATAAAAAAAAGTAATGGTGCGCAACAATGTATTGTGTTACTAATGTCACACTGTTTAAATATTAATCTACGAAATATAAAACCATACAAAAATAATATTTTCATTATATGTACCTTTGCATATATGGTAGTAAAGTAAGACTTTCTTTTTTTGCAAAATTTAACTTGAAATTGGATTAATAAAAATTAATTATTAAGCATCTACAATAAAATACTTTGTCCAAATTCAAGATATCTATTTCTTATGCTCCCCGCATGGAATAAAAATCATATATCCTCTTTGGTGTCCCTATTTATACCACACACTATCAAATAATTTTAGGGTTATAGTTTAGGATTAAGGTTTATGGAATTATGGGAAGGGTGTATTTTTTAGGCTTTAGATTTAAGATTTATAATTTAGGGTTAGGACTTAGAATTTAATTTTTGATTGTTGGGCACCAAAAGAGGCAAAGGATTTTTATCCCCCACATGTCCCTCTCTACCCCGTTGCATGTCTTAACTTTTTTTCTCCGCAATTAAAGTTTTTATTAGGTAAAATTAAACCTAAGTTGAGTGCCCTCGTTAAAATCATCTTTCCTGTTTTCATCCCTTCTTTAGCTAAATTATCTACTATATTGTTTTTATTTCTCGGTACATAAAGGACTTTCCCCTTGGAGATTTCTCGAGTCATCTCATCAATTTCATCATGGAAGACCCACCAACGTCACAGTCTTATTAAAGGGGATGCTATCCTGTCTAGGACTGATTACCTACGAGTCTGATTGAACTAAAAGATAAGTCTTACCTCTTAACTTACTCAAACAAATCTCAATTTCCTACTTAAATTGGATTTTTGTCTTTATTTTATCATCTTTTTCAGTTCTATGTATTTGATTATTTGATCCTTCTATGTTGATAAACTTTAGAAAATAATTTTGTTTTGAAATTTTGGTTTTGTCTTGAGTGCTTAGAGTAGTTTTGGTGGAGGATGTTAATGAGGGTTCAAAATTAAGGCCAATCGAATCTGATTTGAAGATCTGAGAAGTTGAAGAAAATGTAAAAACGTGTCCCTAAATTGAAGAAAAATTGCCTAAGTTTGAAGAACATGACCAGATTATTATTGAAGCTGAGCCTTTTGCTTGGATACCACTTGCAGATCATGTTCAAATTCAAGTTCAGCACCCTCTACTTATGCCTTGTTATGTAGATGGGAAGATTTTCAGATTACCAAAAAGATGGCTTGTTGAACGAAAACCTCGAACATCACTAAAGTACATAGGAAAAGTGGACAAGGTTATTTCATTACCTTTCAACTTGTTTCGTAATTTAATCTTTTGTTCACCAACTGTTCTATTGTTTATGTTCTGAATCAAACTTCTTATATCTTGATTTTATTCGAGATTCCTTCCATCTTGTCTCACAAACTAATTTTCCTTTTATGGGTCCCAAATAAGTTAGTGAGACAAGATAGAAGAAGTCTTAAATAAAATCAATATATAAGATATTTAATATAGAACATAAACAACAGAACAAGTGATGGACATAAGATTAAATCGATGAAACAAGTTGAGAGATAATGAAATAAACTTATCCACTTTTCCAATGTACTTTAGTGATGTTTGAGGTCTTCGTTCAACAAGCCTCCCTTTGGTAGTCCAAAAATATGCCCATCTACATAACAAGGCATAAGTGGAGGGTGCTGAACTTGACGATGAACATGATCTGCAGCTGGTATCAAAGACAATGGCTCAGCTTAATTAATAATTTACCAATGTTCCTCAAATTTGGGCAATTTTTTCTTCAGTTTTGGGACAAGTTTTTACATTTTCTTCAACTTCTCCAATCTTCACATCAGATTCTATTGGCCCTAATATTGAATCCTCAGTAACACCGTCCATTGAAACTACTCTAAGTGCCTAGAAAAAAAACCAAGATTTCAAAACAAAATTGGTTTCTAAAGTTTATCAACGTAGCAGGACCAATGAATCAAATATATAGAACCGAAAAAGGTAATGAAACAAAGACAAAAATTAAATTAAATTTTCGTTTGAAACTGAGATTCTTTTGAGTTGTTAAGGCATGCAACCAAGTACAGAGGGACATGTGCTGGGCTTAAGCGCCTAAGGTTGGGATTGTACGTGGTAGTTTGTTCTATTTTGAGGCGTGGGATTGAGTCACTTCCAATTGTATTTGAGGGGAGCAATGTGAATTTTGAATTGTACGTACCTATGGGAGTTTTTCAAGGTTTTAGTTTTTTAAGTTGGTGGTATGTTGCCTTACATTTGAATTCTGGAGGAATCTGATCAAGTTGTAATCCTTGAATTTCTCAATATTTGAATCACGTTCCTTAGTCTCCCTAGCAGGCAAAGAATGGGTGAGGTTCAGCTACAGCTGCTTGTTTTACCATGGGGTTTTGTTTTGAATCGTGATTTTGATAGCATGTTTCTTTATTTAGGTATTGTTTTGTTTTGTTTTTTTCTTGGGTGAAGTTCATAATCTCACTTACCTTTTGAATCTAATTTCTTTGAACCTATGATGGTAAGAATGATTATTGGCAAATAGACTTTTGGTTAAGTAAAATATGGAAACTAGGTTGACTTCTATGAATTTCAAATGTGACACTGTTAGGGTATATGTTGCTTTGTTTGGATTGACATGTTGTATTACGTCTGACTTGAGCTGTTTTGGTTTGAATTTGGTGAATATTTGTTTTGTACAGTAGGTATTTGTACTCTTTTCCTATAATACCCCGGAAACCGACTTAGTAGTATGCTACTAATTTAATTGCCTTGTTCAAATTATAACTTGATTAACTTATGGGATTAGGACTAAATTGTTAATGAAGGATAAATGGCTGACTACTTTCATAAGGGGCCAAACTGAAAATTTAGTGAAAAGCATATTTTGCATGCTAAATGAGAAATGCCTTATTGTAATTACACATGTTAGCTAACCTTGAAATCCATATATGAGGGAGGAGAATGACTCGACATTTGGGGTAAGAAAACCATTCCAAATCATCATCTTCTTCTCCTTTACCAAGAACTAAAACCGAGAGATAGAAAGGGATAGTGAGAGAGAAAGTGAAATATTGAAAATTCTAGCTTAAACTTACATGTGGATTGAATGGAGGTTAACCTAGAAGGTAAATGTCTTAAATTTTCTTCTTAATCAAGTGGATTACATGTTTAGAATTTTGAGGTATTTGGAGATGAATGTTGGATAGGATGAACTCTAAAGTTTTTTATTGTCGCAAATTCGAATGTTATACTTTGTGAATTGTGATGTGTTTGGTGGATTTACCTTATTATTATTGTGAATTCTTGATCTCTAGAGGGTTTAGTACTCGAATGGTAACATGGAAATGTAGATAAAATCTTGTTGGTTTTGTGAATTTTGTTGGAATTGAATTGTAGTCACATGTGATTGCTAAATTTCTAATTAGGAACCGTTTTGAAAGAATGATTAGTTCAAGGATTAAATTGAATGAGTTAAGGACTGAATTCTGTAAGATAATAATAGGGAAAACTGTTTTAATTGTATGCTGGGCTGATTTGTTTATATAAGAAGCATGTGGACTGTTTTGGTGTACAAATATGTTTAGGACTAAATTGGAATCATGGATAAATAAGGGACTTTTTTGACATCAGAGAAACAAAGGAGGGACTGATTTAAGGCTATAAGAAGTTATTATCACATTAAAAGAAGTGGTAGATTGAATGTATAACAAATTAAATATGATATGAAGACATGAAAAATGTATGTACAAGTTAGGGGCCGTTTTGTAAACTCCCTAAGTATAATAGGGAATGTTCTGCCTTAAAATGTGAAGGGTGGACTGTTTTAGAAGGGAATGAATGAATAAAGGAGCTTGTTGCCCTATTTTGATTGCTTGAAAGACTATAAACTATTTAAAATGTGTATGCAAATTGCTTGGTCATTATCAATGAATGTGCTTACTAGAATTGTTTTGAAATGGATGTTGAATGTATTGGATAGTTGCTGATTTTTGATTCAATTGGATTGAATGAATCATAGAGCAAGGAGTGGCCCTTGTTCAAGAAGAAAGAATTGGTCAAGCTAGTGGCAAACTAAAGGGGATTCAGATCCAAGATCAAAACTAGCTTGGAGGACTTGTGAGTGTAGCTAACCAAATGTATATGTTTATGATTTCTTGTCTTGCTAGTATACATGATATTGAAGAATAAAGGAAAAATGGATTAAGTTAAAAGCATGAAATTAAACATTAGCTTGAACTTGATAAATTGACTAAATGAAAATAGAAAGTAATTACTAGACTTCTTCAATGCTTGACAACCATTCGATTTCTTATTTGTACCTATGTGATGATAATGATGCTTGTAAACCGATATGGAGACTTGAATTGAGATATTGATAAATGCTTAAGCCTAGTACATGCTAAATGTTAATATGAATAACATGTGAAATCAATGACTTGGTGAGCTAAGGCTCAATTAGCCGAAGGCTTAACATGATCTTGCTAAGCATTACTTGAACGTGATTTCTTGAATAAGCTATTGTGTTGACTTGAACATGAAATGCTTGAACAAATGATAAATAATTGAATAATCATTGGTTGTTAGTTCGTCATAGGTATAGTGGCATGCCATTGAGTTTAGAGCTCTCTTGTGTTTGGGTGGACTATAGTCCAAGGCCAAGGCCCTTATGTGGTGACAGTGGGAGGGATGTGTGATATGGTCTTTGGTGATAGTAGGAGAGAAATGACCAATGTCTTGTTTTTGGCGACAGTTGGGTGGTGACTCGTTACCTAGACAAACTATACACCAAGGTTGAACTAAAAGATTTATAAATCCACATCATCTATTTATGCCTTGTTATGTAGATGGGAAGATTTTAAGAAAGGATTGTAGAAGTAGAAGAATATGAGATTGAAGAAAAGAAAAGCCCAAAGCATGAAATTCATTGATAATGCATAAGAGAAAAAAGGTTTTGTACTGTAAACATATTCCGACAGACTACAAGACATACTAATTATTATCCGACATGTGGCTAGTACTATTCCCAAATTAAAAGGCTAACTAACTTAATTATTAACCATCAGACTAGGCTCATCTTAATCCATTACTTCGGCCGCAAATAACTTGACTTACATTCTACATCAGTGTTGGCCAAAACGGCATTGTGTGTCTTCCTTAGCTTAAACTACCTTTCATCCGGATTAAGCTATTCGATCCCCAATTTTCCTTTCAACCCTAATTTCAACTAGTCTTCTTCAATCTCCCCTTTTCTCCGCCAATCATCGTGACAACACTCCCTACACACTATCCTTTTCCCAAAGGATCAAAATCTAGAAACTCATAGTGGAGCACGAAGTAGTCTTCCCAAGTCGCATTTTCAGGCCCCATATTTGTCCACTACAGAAAGAGCTGAGTCACGACCCTACTATCGCGTTTGACCATTCTTTTGTCCAGGAAAAAAGATGGGTACACCTTGAGTTGTCCTTTGTCGTTTACTTCTGGCAAGTTTGTTGAGATAAGTTCTCTTGTCCCCACTTTCTTTTTGAGGAAGCTCACATGGAAGTCGTTATGGATAATTATTAATTGCATGTCGAATACTTTATATTTTTAATCATTATTTAAGAGTAATAAAAAAAAGTAATGGTGTGCAACAATGTATTGAGTTACTGATGTCCAACTGTTTAAATATTAATCTAAAAAATATAAAACCATACAAAAATAGTATTTTCCTTATATGTACCTTTGCATATATGGTAGTAAAGTAAGACTTTCTTTTTTTTTGCAAAATTTAACTTGAAATTGGATTAATAAAAATTAATTATTAAGCATCTGCAATAAAATACTTTGTCCAAATTCAAGATATCTATTTCTTATGCTGCCTGCTTGGAATAGAAATCATATATCCTCTTTGGTGTCCCTATTTATACCACACACTTTTAAAATAATTTTAGGGTTAGAGTTTAGGATTAAGGTTTATGGAATTATGGGAAGGGTGTATTTTTTAGGCTTTAGATTTAAGATTTATAATTTAGGGTTAGGACTTAGAATTTAATTTTTGTTTGTTGGGCACCAAAAGGGGCAAAGAATTTTTATCCCCCCACATGTCCCTCTCTACTCCGTTGCATGTTTTAACATTTTTTTCTCCACAATTAAAGTTTTTATTAGGTAAAAAGTAAACCTAAGTTGAGTGCCCTCGTTAAAATCCTCTTTCTTGTTTTCATCCCTTCTTTTGCTAAATGATCCGCCATACTGTTTTGATTTCTCAATACATAAAGGATTTTCCCCTTGGAGATTTCTCGAGTCATCTCATCAATTTAATCAAGGAAGACCCACCAACGTCACAGTCTTATTAATGGGGTTGCTATCCAGTCTAGGACTGATTACCTGCGAGTCTGATTCAACTAAAAGATAAGTTTTACCTCTACAAGCCATCCCTTTGGTAGTCTAAAAATATGCCCATCTACAAAAAAGGCATACGTAGAGGGTGCTGAACTTGACGATGACCATGATCTGCAGCTGGTATCAAAGCCAATGGCTCAGCTTAAGTAATAATTTGCCCATGTTCTTCAAATTTGGGCAATTTTTTCTTAAGTTTCGGGACAAGTTTTTACATTTTCTTCAACTTCTCCAATCTTCACATCAGATTCTATTGGCTTTAATATTGAATCCTCAGTAACACCCTCCATTGAAACTACTCTAAGTGTTTAGAAAAAAACCAAGATTTCAAAACAAAATTGGTTTCTAAGGTTTATCAACATAGCAGGACCAATGAATCAAATATATAGAACCGAAAAAGGTAATGAAATAAAGACAAAAATTAAATTAAATTTTAGTTTGAAAGTGAGATTCTTTTGAGTTGTTAAGGCATGCAACCAAGTACAGAGGGACATGTGCTGGGATTAAGCGCCTAAGGTTGGGATTGTACGTGGTAGTTTGTTCTGTTTTGAAGTGTGGGATTGAGTCACTTCCAATTGTATTTGAGGGGAGCACTGTTGGGTCATGTCGGCACGCCACGTGGCGCAGCGGAAAAATTAATCCGACGTAATCCAGCCAGGATCCATGTACAGGAACGAATCCGGGGGTGAAAAGATGAAGAGTTACCTTTTAAAACTCTAGAAACTGGAAAACCGATGGTATGTCGGAATAACCACGTCAAGTAAAACCAGAATCGTCACAGGTTCGCAACGACCTCTACGGAGTCCACCGGAACAAAACGAATAAAGTTTCCACCTCCCTAACACTTAGGGATAAATTTCGACAGGTTTGAACACCTTCCAGGGAGAAGTCGAAATCCTTCCAGGGATTCCTGAGAGAGTCTGAAATCGACCAGGAGTTCAATCGGGACTTGCATTCGAGCAAGGGAACCTTCAGGGATTTTCCAGGGGGGCAAATAAAACACCATAAAAATATCGAACAGCTTCTCAGAGAGCTTTCTGGGATATGTCGAATTCTAGTGGGGAATCCCTAGAGGTGTTGTCGAAATCTTCAAGAGGAGGAAAAGGGATGATTTGGTTGCTAGCCCTTGTCCCTTTAAATAGTATTCAGAGACTTAATTCTAGTTGAATACCTTAAATCCAAGTTCAACCAAAATTCATAGAATCTAATTCTACTTGAAATTGGTTTATAACCGTTGTCTTATTAAAACAAAACATTTTATTAAAATAACCCCGTTTTAAAGTGATCCAATCACACTTTTCAAAAAAGATTGGTGGCGACTCCGTTGATTTTTTTTTTAAGTTTTCAAAAAAGTCGAAGCCTTCCTTTTAAAAAAGGGGTTGCGACAAGGGGAATTTACTTTGTCTTTTTCATGCATCACACAAACTCATCATCATCAAACCTATATTAGGATCTAATATCCATAAACCATGCAATAAAAATATATAACCATGCCTAGTTCATATGCCACCAACTAGGCTTATAATAAAGTAGTTACCTACATGGAATGCACTAGTGAGTTGTGACTTCGCGACACGACCTTGATCACGGAGTCCTTTTACCGGAAATGCATGGAATGCAACGAAGCAAGCTTATATAGCTTAGTAAGGTAGTTAACAACAACGAATATCTGATCAATGTTCACATTACATTCTTACTTCTAACATAGTTCTTGAGCAAGGTTCATAAGCATTGCATAGTTCATAAGTAAATTTCATTGCGTAAACATTTCATGGTTCTTATCATAAGACAAAGTTCATTGGCATGGTTCATAAGATTTAATATAAATCTCCTTTTGTTTCTTTAGATTACAAAAAACAATTGGATATGTGAATTTCCAACCAATTGTAGCCAAATATTGAGAATGGTCAACCCTCCAACTGTCGCCAATGAACAAGCATATCTATCTTACTGTCGCCAATAAGGATCGTAATGCATTGGGTCGAAACCCACCCGACACATGAGCTCAATGAATTTTATAGCATGCTAATTGTATCACAAGCTATCTTGTATCCAAGGATTCCATGGTTTATTTTCAAAGATGGCCACATAGGTCCATTAATCCATGTATATCTTAGATCAAAACTGAGCTTAAAGCTTCATGTCATAGCATAAATCAAATATCAAAATCCTGCTTGAGCTAAAAGCTCCATATTTTAATATATAACATAATTGTATCATATCCATGTCATCATTTCCATTATCATAGCATATCCATGTGACCAAAAAACATTAGGCATAAAAAATAAGCTTACCAAGCTTACGATACATAGCTTACCAATGTAACAATATAAATGCAATCGGGATGGCACCAAGAAAACCCCTAGATTGAAACCACACTCAACAAAGTTTTCGAGGCTAAGATTGCTCCTGGATGACAATCCATTGGTTAGTCGATTTAGCTTTTTCTTGTGGATTTAACAATCACTTGATGTCGGATTCATCTAAACAATGTCGAAACATGTAATTCATCAATCCATATTCACTACACCTAGAATTTGAAGATTACAGAACATAAGCAATTCTACTTAGGGTTTTAGGATTTCTTTTATTTTTTGTTCAGTAATGGAAATTTTATTTATTAAGAGCTCAACCCAGGTGCTTGCCTCATTAAAACCCCCCTAAGCCTAAATGGGGAAATGTAACACCCCACCCGGTTTAGGAGTAAACCGGCTAGTGAGTGTTGGGAACACACGAGAAAACATGAGCAATTTAAAATTTTACGAAATCATCTCTACTAGATGAGTTAAAGGACAAACAAGAAACATAGGCGTTCAAACTCAATCTCAGAAGTATGAACATGCTTCTTATTCATTATAGGTTACCAATTTGGTTAAACACTTTCAAATTACATTAAAAGATTTTTACTACTTATTCAAGTGATCATGTTTGGCATTCGAACAACACACTTGGACTAGTTCACATTCATTTCAATCCAATCTCATGTATGCACAACTTGAACAATCTTATGACATGAACTAACGTGCTTACAATGACATACTCAAATCGAATTAACTATGCATGGTCTTAGGATATCACATTCAAGACATGTAAGTATATCATGTTGGTTTAACTAAACATGCTATTAAGTGCATACACTCAAACCATATCTCAAATAGGCATGTCCTCAAACAAGATTAACATCATTTAGAAATCATGGCTAGCAATCATAACCTTTATCAATCAAACTAGGAGCAAGCTACCATAACCCATTGATCAATTGAATAGAGCATACAAGTAAGCTTAGGATATAATGATTCATATCCATGCACAATCGACTATAACATGTTCATGTTCACCAAGTATCATTTCCATCATTCATCAAGTCATGACTATTCCATACGTATAAAATTATGACATTAGGTATCAAGTGTTAACTACCAAGTCTTCACAAACTTTAAAGATTAAGATCATATATAAAAACTTTTAAAATAAGCAAAATTCATGACCTAGAATTAACTATAGACAAGTCTAGGTGCCACAAACTAGGATCATTACAAAATAAGTATGAAGTCATACTCTAGCTTTGCTTGCGTCTTTCTTCAAGCTCAAGGAATTGGCTTTGGGAACACTTTAACTTGTAGGTTTGGAAGAACTAAAACAAGAGTGATAAGTACAAGATGTACTTAGTGAGGTAGCTATTAAATCTAACCATTTATTAGAACACATATCATTTAATCAAGTAAATCTAGTCAAGGTTTGTAGCTTTTGAGTTCATGGGTAAGTGTAGTATTTAAGAGATATATTAAAGTACATAAACATATAATCATGTATTCCTATCACCATGGATAACATATACTTATTAACACACAATGTAAATAAGCAAGAAATCTAGTTTCAAAAAAGTTTAATCATGCCTCATTTCTTTATAGCATACGAATAGCAATGTCAAGCAATGAACAAGGATATCAATTCAGGATTAAATACATCTCAACTCAATCAATTATCGTTTACAAGAAAATTTCATAATTCTCAAGTCAAGTATAAACATGATTCATATCATGCTTGTCTTTCAAGTAACATTTGCATGTAGTAGTTTTACATATCAATTCAAGTATGAACAATCTCCAATTCAAGTATGCATTCCAAGTAGCAAGTAAACTTCATGATATGATTTTTATTAATTAATCTTTTAGTTCAACCTTGGTGTATAGTTTGTCTAGGTAACGAGTCACCACCCAACTGTCGCCAGACACAAGACATTGGTCATTTCCCTCCTACTGTCACTAAAGACCATATCACACATCCCTCCTACTGTCACCACATAAGGGCCTTGGCCTTGGACCATAGTCCTCCCGAACACAAGAGAGCTCTAGACTCAATGGCATGTTAAGCCTTAGGCTAATTGAGCCTTAGGTCACCAAGTCAACACAATAGCTTATTCAAGAAATCACATTCAAGTATAGCTTAGCAAGATCATGTTAAGCCTTAGGCTAATTGAGCATTAGCTCACCAAGTCATGGATTTCACATGTTATTCATATTAACATTTAGCATGCACTAGGCTTAAGCATTTATCAATATCTCAATTCAAGTCTCCTTATCAATTTACAAGCATCATTATCATCACATTGGTACATATAAGCAATCGAATGGTTGTCAAACATTGAAGAAGTCTAGTAATTACTTTCTATTTTCATTTAGTCAATTTATCAAGTTCAAGCTAATGTTTAATTTCATGCTTTTAACTTAATTCATTCTTCCTTTATTCTTCAATATCATGTATACTAGCAAGACAAGCAATCATAAACATATACATTTGGTTAGCTACACTTACAAGTCCTCCAAGCTAGTTTTGATCTTGGATCTGAATCCCCTTTTGTTTACCAAAAGCTTGACCAATTCTTTCTTCTTGAAAAAGGGCCACTACTTACTCTATGATTCATTCAATACAAAGGAATCAAAAATCAGCAACTATCAAATATATTCAACATCCATTTCAAAACAATTCTACTAAGCACATTCATAGATAATGATCTAGCAATTTGCATACACATTTAAACAATTTATAGTCTTTCAAGCAATCAAAACATGGCAACAAGCTCCTTTATTCATTCATTCCCTTCTAAAACAGTCCACCCTTCAAATTTTAAGGCAGAACAATCCCTATTATACTTAGGGTTTACAAAATAGCCCCTAACTTGTACATACATTTTTCATGTGTTCATATCATATTTAATTTGTTATACATTCAATCTAACACTTCTTTTAAAGTGATAATAACTTCTTATAACCTTAAATAAGTCCCTCCCCTGTTTCTATGATGTCAAAAAAATCCCTTATTTATCCATGATTCCAATTTAGTCCTAAACATATTTGTACACCAATAAGTACACCAAAACAGTCCACATGCTTCTTATATAAACAAATCAGTCCAGCATACAATTAAAATAGTTTTTCCCTGTTATTATCTTACAAAATTCAGTCCTTAACTCATTCAATTTAATCCTTGAACCACTCATTCTTTCAAAATAGTCCCTAATTAGCAATTTAGCAATCACATGTGACTACAATTCAATTGCAACAAAATTCACAACACCAACAAGATTTTTTCTACATTTCCATGTTACCATTCGAGTACTAAACCCTCTAGAGATCAAGAATTCACAATAATAATAAGGTAAATCCACCAAACACCTTAATTCTCAAATTCTCATCTAGCGAAATGAGGGAATCGGACGTGAGAGCATCACGACGGTGCTGGACCTTATTCATCGGAAACCTACCGGCACAACTACATTGGAAAGGGGTTTGGCAAGTCTTCGATAGACATGGGGTTGTGGTGGATGTGTTTGTGCCGAGGAAGAGGGCGAGAGATGGATCTAGGTTTGGCTTTGTACGGATGAAAACAAAGGATGATGCGGATCGGGTGATCGAGAGGTTCAATGGTTTCCGTCTTTATGGCTCAAAATTGACAGTCCAATTGGCGCAAAGAGACACGCGAGATGCATTTTGGAGCCGTAAACAAGGTTTTTCAAAGGGCGATAGAGAGGGTGCGGCGAGGGTTTCCAACACGAACAAGGCAGCGGCTAGTAGTAGGGTTTCCAAGGACAACAAGACAACGCCTAACGAGACCACAAGGGAGGATTTGACACCGAGTTTGAAGGAGTACCGCAGGGTCGAGGGTGTAATGGATGCGGAAAAAATGGCAATTCTCAAGAACTGTGCAGTGGGATTCTGCCGGCAGCCGCGAACGATATTGGATTTGGCATCGGACTTGCGAGCAATCAAAAAGGAATTCACAGTTATGCGAATTGCGGGATCGCTCGTTCTATTAATGTTCCCCAATAGGGAGACAAGGGATGAATGCATAAAATCCAAATGCTTTACGCCATGGTTGGAAAATGTTTTCGAATGGTCGCCTGATTGTATGATTCCCAATCGAAGGGTTTGGGTGTCGGTATGCGGATTACCAATTCATGTCTGGTCCGAGGGCACCTACCGAAACATAGCAGCGTTGTGGGGTGAATTGATTTGTGTAGACGAGAAGACTGACGCTCCAACATCATTTGAGAAAGCTCAATTTCTTATCGAAACGGACTGGTTTTTGCCAATAGAGGAGACAATCGACGTTGAGATTGGTGCTATACAATATAGAGTACGGGTCCATGAGATAGCTGACCGCAATGTGATGAGTAGAAATGGGGATGAGGAGAGTAGTAGAGAGGAATCAGAGAGGGGGGAGCGATCGGTAGATAAGGAAGATGCTAATGCAACGAGGGTACAAACTAACACAGAGGCAGATTGCCACGAGGAGGAGGAGACGGTGGTTCCAAATTCGGTTAGTATGCCTTCCCCGAAAAGTTGGATGATCAATAGACTGTGGGACGACAACCAAAGGAGAGATGATAGGGTAATTGAACCAAATTCGAGCGAGGAAGTTAATTCCGGAAAAGAAAAATCGGGTATAGCGGATGAGGAAGTGGGCATCGTTGCAAGGGAAATATTCGAACACCGTAGTATGGATATTAGTGAGTGTGAAAGGCGTGAGGGCAGCGAATTTAAAATTTCGGATAGAGAGGAATGTGAAGGCAAGGCCACCGGGGGCAGTGGAAGCCAAGGTTTAGAGCTGGCGTTGGCGACAATGCAACACGAACATACAGTGGACAATGGGCCTAACTCTAGGGCTGGAATTGCAGCAATAATAGAATATAAGGGTAGACAACGATGAGTGAGACACATTTCGGAGATTCTAAATTCAACAGGGAAGGAGGATAACGTCGGGATAAAGAGTGACGCAGTGGAGAAGAGAGGAAGAGGACGACCACGAAAGAATCCCAAACCACAGTCGACGGAAGTGGCTAACGGTTCACTATCGGATTCGGATTTTATACAGCGTAAAAGGAGCATTCTTAGGGAGGCACAGGAGACGTGGGAATTGGGAAAACTCTTGGGCGCCTAAACAATTGGGAACGAAGAGAACGTTATCAAAGATATCGCTCGCCTTATTGAGGCGAGAGAGCCATTTCAATTGTAATCAAAAGATGCGGATGTTGTCGTGGAATGTGAGTGGGTTGGGGACTGCGGCGAAGAGGAGAGAGGTACGGAATGTAGTACGGCAACATCGGGGGGAATGTGTGGTTATCGTAGAGACAAAGCTGGAAAATATCACTACGGCGTTGGTAAGGAGTATTTGGATTTCGGACAATTTTGAGTTTGTTTGCGCGCCATCAATAGGTCGATCGGGGGGAATTTTGTTATGTTGGGAGACAACCAAATTCAAGGTCAGTAGGAAGATTGTGAAAGAACGGTATGTGGCGATTGAAGGTTGCTGGACAAACGAAGATTGGATATGCGGTTTGGTAGGTGTTTACGCACCATGTGATATTACTCAACAGGGGCTGCTGTGGTCCGAAATTGAGAGGGAAATCCTTTCGAATGACATCCCATGGTGTCTCATTGGAGATTTTAATGCAGTGACGAGCGCTACGGAACGACACGGCTGCATATCGGCGGATAGAGGTATGGATATGTTAGGGAATTTTATTCAACAAAACGGTCTTTGTGATTTGCCTTTGCATGGATTATCTTTTACATGGTTTGGTCCGGATAGCAAATGTAGCCAAATCGATAGGTGTTTGGTGTCAATGCATTGGATAGATAAATTCATTAATTTGAGGTTGTCAACTTTGCCGAGGGTTTTATCGGATCATACACCGATACTACTTGTCAGCGATATGGCGGATTGGGGACCAAAACCGTTTAAATTTATTAATGCTTGGTTGCAAGAAAGGGGTTGTTTACATGATTTGGAGGGGGAATGGGGAAGATTGTCGCACGGGCGAGAGGGTGAGGGTATGGTTTCCAAATTGCGTGGCATGAAAATATTTTTACGGGACTGGAACAAGAGGATTTTTGGGAATTTAGACAATCGTATTGAGACAACGACGAATGCAATTGCTGAAATTGACGGTTTGATAAGCACATCGGCAGCTTCGGAATCACAGTTGCTGCAGCGTCGTAAATTCCAACAGGAACTTTGGTCCTTAACACGGTTGAAAGAGTCAATTTGGTGACAAAAAGCAAGGGTGAAATGGCTCAGGGAGGGGGATGGAAACACGGCATTTTTTCATCGTACGGCAAAAATTAGAGCATTAAAGACTGGCATTACGGGATTCTTGGTTAATGGCGTGTGGGAGACAACACCGGATCGCCTTCGACAGCTTCTATATGACGAGTTTCAGAAGCATTTTGCTGCACCGTATAGTTTGGGGGATGTTGACATGGCTGTGGTTTTTAAACAGATTCCTGAGGAACTGGCAGTGAGTTTAGAGGCGGAATTTAGCGAAGAGGAAGTAAAAGCAGTAGTATGGAGTTGCGACGGGTCGAAGGCACCTGGCCCTGATGGTTTCACATTTGATTTTTTCCAAAAGGGGTGGCATTTTTTGAGGGAGGATGTGATGCGGGTGTTACATGATTTTCATGGATCGGGGGTATTACCGAAGGGAGTGAATTCCACATTTGTTACTTTAATTCCGAAGAAAGATAATCCGAAGGAAATCGGAGATTTTCGGCCAATTTGTCTTTTGAACTCCATTTATAAAATTGTAGCGAAATGCCTAGCTAAGCGTTTACAAAGGGTGCTGCCGTTAATTATAAGCGATGTACAGTCCGCTTTTGTTCGAGGACGACAAATTGTCGATGGGATTATGTTGGCAAATGAGGTGTTGCATTCGATGCAGCGAAATGATGAAGGCGATGGTGGTGTGTTGTTGAAACTTGATTTCGCCAAGGCCTACGATTGTGTTAAATGGGGATGTCTTGAGAGTATTCAACAGCGGATGGGATTTGAAAGTAAGTGGATGCGCACTTGTTTTAGTACAGCACGACTGTCAATTTTACTCAATGGCAGCCCGACAAGAGAGTTTCCGATGAAGCGCGGAGTGCGTCAAGGTGATCCTTTATCACCTCTATTATTTGTGATGGTGGCGGAGTTGCTGCATGTCCTATTACTTGAGGCGTAAGTGAAGGGTTTGTTTAGGGGAGTGCGTGTGGTGGAGGATTGCTTCGTGTCGCATCTGCAATTTGCGGATGACACAGTTTTATTTTTTCCGGGGGAGTTGGTGCTAGCACAAAACCTGAAGAGGATTCTTACATGCTTTGAGTATGGGTCTGGTTTGAAGATTAATTACACAAAATCTTGTTTGTATGGCATTGGTGTGGAGGAGAGCTTGTTAGATGCAATGGCGGTTAGCTTGGGATGTGGTGTTGGAAAATTACCGATGATGTATCTGGGTCTGCCGTTGGGGGTAAGTCCACGCAGTATTAAAATGTGGGATCCCTTGATTCAGAGGTTTCGGAAGAGCTTAGCTGGGTGGAAGAGAGATTCGTTATCTTTTGCTGCGCGTTTGACTTTATTAAATTCAGTGCTATCGGCACTCCCTATATACTACATGGGTGTTTTTGTTGTGCCGAAAGGTGTAATTAAAAGATTGGATCGCATCCGTCGAAGCTTTCTTTGGGGGGGCACGGAGGAGAAGCGTAAGATGAGTAGAGTGAGCTGGAAGGTGGTTTGTCGACCGCGTAAATTCGGCGGTTTGGGAGTGGTCGATTTGAATAAGAAGAATTTGGCACTTTTGGCAAAATGGATGTGGCGATTTCAGGTGGATGAGGGCTCGTTATGGAGAGATATCATAGCTGCAAAATATGGGGCTGATTTGCTACAACGACGGATGACATTAGCTCAGAAGCGTACGATGTCGACTGTATGGCGACAGATTATGGCGATTCAACATGAGGTGAGTGTAAAACAATTTATAAGTTGCCTAATTTCTTTTGGCTGATTGGTAACGGGAAGAAGGCTCTTTTTTGGAGGGATAGATGGTGTTTGGAGGTGCCATTATGCGAGGCTTTTCCTCGGTTGTTTCGACTTGCGGTGAACAAGTGGGCATTGGTATTCGATTATGCCATTGACTATTCTTTGGGACATGCGAGATGGGAGGGTTTTTTCTCACGACAATTGCGTGTGTTTGAGGAGGAACATTTGTGTGAATTGAGAGGTGTAGTGGGTGCATTGCAGCTTGTGGAGGAGGTGCTGGACACGTGGGTTTGGAAACACATCCCGACGGGCACTTTCTCGGTGTCACGACTATCGCAATTAATGGCGACTTTCGGATTGGATGGGGAAACTGAATGGAGTCATGTGGGAGTTTGGTCGTTGTTAACACCTCCGAAAGTACAATGTTTCGTCTGGTTTGTACTCCTTGAGCGTCTACCGACGCTATGTATGTTACGTGACCGTGGGGTGCATGGTGAGACACAGGATGCGTCTTGTCGTTGGTGTGGAGAGGGGGAGGATGAAGCGGACCATATTTTGCTTCATTGTCGGTGGGTGTGGCAAGTGTGGTCGCTGTTTTTGGCTTGGTGGAAGGTGGAGTTGGTTCGGCCGGCGTCGATAGTGTCTTTTGTACATATATTCCTTGATGGGTAGTTTCGAGGAGTGATTAAACAATGGTGGATGGCGAGCTGTGCAGCAACTTTGTGGTCGTTATGGCTAGCTCGCAACGACCTCTTGTTCAATGGGAAGCGGCTATCACCGGTGGATTTATTTTTTACCATTAAGCTGCGTGCTTTTTCTTGGGTGAATGTGTTGGATAAAAATGCCATGCTCGTGGAATCGGTGTGGTGGGATTGTCCATGGTGGTGTGAGCATAGGGGACGAGCATTGGGACCTCGGATAGGGGTGCGTTGGGTACCGCCACCGGTAAGTATGGTTAAATTTAAAGTTGATGGCTCAGCTAGAGGAAAGCCGGGACTCACGGGGTGTGGTGGGGTGTTGCGTGATGATGGGGGTAAGCTATTGGCAATGTTTGCTGGCCCTTTGGGGATTCTCGATTCAAATGAAGCTGAAATTCATGCGCTTTGTTATGCTATTGAGGCATTTAGCGGTTCGCATTGGAGGGGAAGGCCTTGTGTGTTCGAATCGGATTCGTTAGTGGCCCTTTCTTGGGTGCTAAATAGGGAGAGTAGACCTTGGAAGCATTATTGGTTGTTTCGGAGGATTGATAGCGCATGTCGTGGTGTGACTTGCACCTTTCAACATGCTAATCGTGAAGCGAATGGCGTTGCGGATATGCTTGCAAAGGGGGGTGTGGATCGGAGGGATTGGATGCGTGTGGGGTTTGATTGATCGACTGAGGGTCATGTCGGGCGCTTGGCAAGGGGACATGGAGTTTGCTGGTGCCATTCGGGAATGGGAGCTGGGTGCGTGGTAGTAGCAGGGGGTGCGTTTACTGTTAGCAGCAGGGGCTGCCGGATGCGCTACAGTGGGGCTGCTAGGGTGGGGTGCTTTTGTATGGTAATTTTGGTCCGAGGGTGGGGTTTGTTCCTTGCTTTCGTGTGTAATTTCGGGTCCAACTTGGGTACTCTTTTCCTCCATTTAGGTTTAGGGAGGTTTTTAATGAGGCCCGAGTCTGGATTTTTTGTATGATTTATTCTTAATAAAATCATACGATTGAGCTAAAAAAAATCCACCAAACACACCACAATTCACAAAGTATAACATTTGAATGCGTGACAATCCAAAACTTCAGAGTTCATCCTATCCAACATTCATCTCCAAATACCTCAAAATTCTAAACATGTAATTCACTTGATTAAGAAGAAAATTTAAGACATTTACCTTCTAGGTTAACCTCCTTTCAATCCACATGTAAGTTTAAGCTAGGATTTTCAATTTTTTACTCTCTCTAACTATCCCTTTCTATCTCTCGGTTTTAGTTCTTGGTGAAGGAGAAGAAGAAGATGATTTTGTAACCCCCTTAACCCGGCCCAGACGGTTGACCCGAATTAAGAAAGTCACACGGGGAAAACCAAAGTCAACCCGAAAGTCAACCTTGATTAACGACCCTTTTTTTCTTTTTAATCTTGTCTAGATGCACGTTAACCTTAGATGTGATCACACAACAACATACTCGAAGATCATAAACATCAGAGATCAACCAGGGACCCAATTGAACAATTTACAACTTTAGGGACCAAATTGTAAATTCTGAAAAATTTAAAGACTTAACCAGATTTTAAGTTACCAACTTAAAATTAATCAGGTTTCATGCTTCTCTGCCAAATTTCAGCTCAAACGGACATCCCAAACTCATACAATTGCACAAACAAGTTTCAGGACCAAAATGCAAACGTTCCAAAACATATAACTGCCACTGTCAGTCCCCAACGGTCACCTGTTCCGAAACAGGCAGAGCCCGTTTCGAAACGCGGGGCCGTTCCGCAACGCGTACCGCAACGGGGGACTGGCAGAATGCTTTCCGTTTCGAAACGGTGTCTACCGTTTCGGACGCCTGGGCAGATTCAGGGCATCCGTTCCGAAACGGTAGTCCCTGTTCCGAAACACCCTGCACATAATGCAGAAAAAGACATGCTTAAACACGCAAATGACCATTCAATCATGCTCCAAAAGCCACCAAACTTTACCAACATGCAATTCAACATATAGGAGACATACTTGCATCAACAATTCATCAATATAACAACATATATGAAAAGCCCCAATTCTAAAGGCATGCTTCCTACACAAGCAACCATTTAAACACAAAATCTCCAAATCCATCTCATATAAGCCAAAACATGTTCCAACAACATCAACAACATAAAACCATCCTTGCCCGAACATATACGAACACATAACCATCAACCCAAGAGATTCTACCCCATTGCCTTTATTAACTATAGCTATTCACCGAGACATACATCTCAAATGGAGTCCTCCTTGAATCCTTTGCTTCTCGCTGTCCAAACTTCAAGAATCTGCATTGATGGACAAAAGGAGCGTAAGCACATAATGCTTAGTGAGGAATGATCAAAACCAAAACACCATCAATGCAGCGAGTCATAAAACCTCTTTGAAAAGCAACTCGATTTGTTTACCAACTAAAGTTTGAAAAACCCTTTTTCAACAACATGCTTTAACCATGCATTGCTCAAACATGAAAACCAACCCTTAGCTTAGCAAGCTAAGAAAACCATTTCAAAGCTCAATTTGCAAAATCATCCATTTAACCATTACATGCATAAACACCATATGCAAAGTTAAATTCAAACCTTGGAAAAACACTTCCATTCCTATCATACCTTTCCCATGCTTGAATGTCATACCAAGCAAGAAACCATTTAAAAACCATTTATCCAATCAATCCCACATGCATTTAGCAAAGGCAATACATGAACCACAATATCAACATTACATGCCTTTAAAAACAAGTCTTAGCAAGACTACAATGCACTAGAGAAATTCCATGCACTCATGCATCATTCACCAATGATAATCATCACTTGTTCAACTTAACAAGTAAACATGCATTCACAAGCATTAAACACTTTTCATGCAACCATGCATCTTTTCAAGCATCTCATGCTTAATCATAATCAAGAACATTATATTGGCCTCCAAGTGATCAACCACTTTCACTTTTCAACTCAACATCCAATCGGATACACGGATCACAAGCGTTGTCCCTCACACTTCATACACACTACCAATCCAAGGTCTCCAAATGGACTTTTAAACACCATTTGACCTCACCATCCTAAGGTTCCCATGTATGGACTTTTAAACACCATACAACCTTAGCTTTTTACAAGGTTCCCATGTATGGACTTTCAAACACCATACAACCTTAACTTTTCCCAAGGTTCCCATGTATGGACTTTCAAACACCATACAACCTTAACTTTTCCCAAGGTTCCCATGTATGGACTTTCAAACACCATACAACCTTGACATGCACAAGGTTCCCATGTATGGACTTTTAACCACCATACAACCTTTGTATTCACCGGTTGGTAGTTGTATAACATCACTAACGAGATCCAGGACACCCAACACAAGATCCACACATGGACTTTACACCACCATTGTGATCTTAACAAGCACAAGGTTCCCATACATGGTCATCGAATGGGCATTCAACCTCCATTATGACCTTAACCATCTCGTTAGGATACTTGAAGGGAGTTTACCGGTTCACTCTTAACCACTCCACCTCCAAGGCGACTTTATTCACGGTGCACCCAATCCTATAGCCGGCTAACTATATCCGATCAAAGAAACCAAGAACCATTTACATCACTTGCCAATATAACCAACTCACCACATTAGTCCAATGATTCACATGTATAACTAATATGCAAAAACCATCATTTACCATCATCAATCCACTGTTTTTAAGCATTGCACAAAGCCATGAAACAACATGCAACACCATGCATCAAAACCACATTTTCAATGTATAAAACCAAGGATCTCTTACCTTGAGCATCCTTCACATATGGCCTTCAAAACCAGCATTAAACCATGCTTAAAATATGCTTTCAAAACAGAATATAAACCATGCAAATCACATGCATTGCAACCATCAAACACAATTGCTTTTAAAGCCAATTCACAACACAACCAAGAGCGAAAAACCATTTACTTACTCTTGAGCTTAGCAAAGTTGTTTAGACTTAAACTAAGCTCCCAAAACCTTCAAACCTTGGTTTAAAAGCTGAAAACCCAACTTCACTCACCGATACACAAAACAAGGCTAGCCAACAAGCCTTCCAAGCATCCGAAACCTTCCGCAATGCCTCTAAAGCTCACGGATCAAACTCCCCTGTTTCAAGCACACAACAACAGAGGATTAATGCATCATTATGCATTAAAAACACCAGCAACACAACACAACTCGCTGCTCATCTCAAATCCAACATTTCGGCTACCAAACACAACCGAAATCACCTCCAAACACTTCCAAAACTTAGCCCAGCCAGGATCCATCACTTCTAACCATTTTTAAACATCAATTAACATCCAAAATGATCACAAACACATCCTTATACCTCCAGGTATAACAGATCATCAAAAACACTCCAAAAACAACCAAAAACTCAAGCCAAACTTAGGAAATTCAACCTATCCGGGATTACATTGATTAAACCTCAACTTCTAATCAATTTAGCATTCATTTAACATCAAAAACACACCTCAAAACCCTGCTTTAACAGATCATACGAAAATTCCACAAAAATCACCAAATCTTGCATTTTAAGCCAAAATCAAGATTCCAATTGAAAAGCCTTTAATAAATCACAAATCAAGGATTGAGAACTTAGGAATTTCAGTAAAGAACTGATAGTTTAGAGGATAAGGACGTTCTTACCTCCAAACTTGAATTTCTCCTTTTTAGAACCAAAAAGCTTGATGAAACAACTTGCAAATGGTGATGTTTTGTTGTAGAGATGATTAGGAATCCAAGGAGAATTGAAAAGGAAGATTTGAGTGACAAAATCAGAGGAGAAAATCTGGAGAGAAAGTGTTTGGGTTGAAAGAAAATGAGAGAAAAGGAAAATTGGAAGAAAATGGAAAGTTAGTTATAGAATAGCAAAATGATTTCCCTCCACTTTTCTTAAGCTTTAAAATCAGAATTTTGCATTAAAATATCTTAGAAAAATCTGGAGAAACTCTTTTTGGAATAATAGCTCCTTAAAGATTCAAAGTTTCAATCCTTTATAAAACAGTCACACAACTTTCAAAAATTACATTTTGGTCACTAGCCAAAATGTCACCCTTCCGAACCTCATTTTTCAAAATTGATTTCACAGTTCACTTTTATATATTAAAAGATGATTTTAGAACATTTTTCCATATTTTTAATGCAACCCGAACTAGGCTTTCCTAAATTCACTCTTATATATTCGATCAGCACTTTGACCGAACCGGTCAACGCCCAAAACTTCTGAGCCCAAAACCGGGGCGTTACAGATTTGGAATGGTTTCCTTACCAAAACGTCGAGTCATTCTCCTCCCTCACATATGGATTTCAAGGTTAGGTGACATGTATAGTTACCATAAGGCATTTCTCATTTAGAATGCAAACTATGGTTTTCACTAAATTTTCAGTTTGGCCCCTTATGAAAGTAGTCACCCATTTATCCTTCATTAGCAATTTCGTTCTAATCCCATAATTTAATCCAGTTATAATTTGAACAAGGCAATTAAATTAGCATCGTACTACTAAGTCGGTTTCCGGGGTATTACAAGAAATGAGTACAAACACCCAGTGTACAAAACAAAGATTCACCAAATTCAAACCAAAGCAGCTCAAGTCAGACGTAATACAACATGTCAATCCAAACTAAGCAACATATACCCTAACAGAGTCACATTTCAAATTCGTAGAAGTCAACCTAGTTTCCATAATAATTTTTACTTAACCAAAAGTCTATTGCCAATAATCATTCTTACCATCATAGGTTCAACGAAATTAGATTCAAAAGGTAAGTGAGATTATAAACTTCAGCCAAGGAAAAAACAAAACAAAACAATCCCTAAATAAAGAAACATGCTATCAAAATCACGATTCAAAACAAAACCCCAGGGTAAAACAAGCAGCTGTAGCTGAACCTCACCCAATCTTTGCCTACTAGGGAGACTAAAGAATGTGATTCAAATATTGAGAATTTCAAGGATTGCAACTTGATTAGATTACTCCAAAATTCAAATGTATATAGTAAGGCAACATACCACCAACTTAAAAAACTACAACCTTGAAAAACTCCCATAGGTACGTACCATTCAAAATTCACATTGCTCCCCTCAAATACAATTGGAAGTGACTCAATCCCACACCTCAAAATAGAACAAACTACCACGTACAATCCCAACCTCATGCGCTTAAGCACAACACATGTCCCTCTCTACTTGGTTGCATGACTTAACAACTCAAAAGAATCTCAGTTTCAAACTAAAATTTAATTTAATTTTTGTCTTTATTTCATTACCTTTTTTGGTTCTATATATTTGATTCATTGGTCCTGCTATGTTGATAAACTTTAGAAACCAATTTTGTTTTGAAATCTTGGTTTTTTTTCTAGGCACTTAGAGTAGTTTCAATGGAGGGTGTTACTGAGGATTCAATATTAGGGCCAAAAGAATCTGATGTGAAGATTGGAGAAGTTGAAGAAACTGTAAAAAGTTGTCGCGAAACTGAAGAAAAATTGCCAAAATTTGAAGAACATGGGCAATTTATTACTAGAGCTGAGCCATTGGCTTTGATACCAGCTGCAGATCATGTTCATCGTCAAGTTCAGCACCCTCTACTTATGCCTTGTTATGTAGATGGGCATATTTTTAGACTACCAAAGGGTTTGCTTGTTGAATGAATACCTCGAATGTAACCCCCTTAACCCGGGCTAGACAGTTGACTCGAATTAAGAAGTTTACACGGGGAAAACCAAAGTCAACTCGAAAGTCAACCTTGATTAACGACCCTTTTTTTTCTTTTTAACTTGTCTAGATGCATATTAACCCTAATCATACACTCAAGGAAATCATACTCGAAAACCACAACAATCGGACAACGATCAGGGACTCAATTGCACAACATATGAAATTAGGGACCAAATTGTAAATTCTAGAAATTAGAAGGACTTGGCCAACTTTAAGGTTACCAATATGAAATTAGTCATGTTTCATGCTTCTTTGCCAAATTTCAACTCAAACGGACATCACAAACTCAACCAATTGCATATACAAACATTGAGACCAAAACGCAAGGATTTCAAAACATAAAACCGTCAATTTCAGTGCCCAACGGTCGAGTGTTCCGAAACGGTGATGATCCGTTCCGAAACGCGGGACCGTTCCGAAACAGGTTTCGGAACAGGGCTTGGCAGTGGCAAAACCGTTCCGGAACGGCTCTACCCGTTTCGAAACTCCAAGGCCATTTCAGGCCCTCTGTTCCGAAACGGTAGCACCCGTTTCGAAACGTGCTGCCCAGAAATTGCAGATTTTTGCTAGGTTAAATCACAATTGACCCATCAAACACATTCCAAAGGCAACCAAATCATACCAGCAAGTCATTCAACACTCAATGAACATATTAGCATCGACCAATCTCAAACATAGCATCAAATGAGGAAAAACCCAATTCTATAGGCATGCATCCTATATAGCAAACCATGAAACCTTCAATTCTTCAAAACCACATACCAAAGGCCATTTACATGTTCTAACATCATCAAGGGTATAAAACCAACTTAGGGAGTCCAAAACATCTCCCAAAAACACAATTTGAGTTCCCATTGCCAAATGCCAAAAGCTAAACAAGTTATGAAAATTGTCACCATACATGAGCTTAAGCTTCCACTTAGATTCTTGACCACCTTGCTGCCCCTTTAAGCACTTCAATGCTCTGCATTATTGGTTTAAGATAGAGAGAGCGTAAGCACATAGCTTAGTGAGGAATGCTCAATTAAAACATCACAATAATGCATTTACAAAAACACTTTCTCAAAGCCTTTAGTTTCAAAACAACATTTATCAAACAATTATGTTTACAAACCAGGCATTTCATGCTTCAATCCATCATCATGTCATATTGGCTTACAAGTGATAATCCATAACATTTTCCAACTCAAAACACAATCGACAATCAACAATCGGATACGCGGATTACAAGCGTTGTCCCATACGCTTCATACACACTACCAATATCAAGGTGGAGCATGGTACAATCACAACCCCTCCACATCACTCATTGGTAGTTGTATAACATCACTAACGAGATCACGGGACATACAACACAAGATCCACACATGGACTTTTAACCACCATTGTGATCTTACAATACACAAGGCCCACACATGGACTTTTAACCACCATTGTGACCTTAACAATACACAAGGTCCACACATGGACTTTTAACCACCATTGTGACCTTAACACAAGACCCACCCATGGACTTTTAACCACCATGGTGATCTTAACCATCTCGTTAGTGTACTTGGATGGAGTTTACGGTACAATCACAACCTCTCAACATCCAAGGCGACTTTATTCACGGTGCACCCAATCATATAGCCGGCTAACTATATCCGATTCAAATACTTTAAAAACAATACATCACTTGCCAATATACCTTATTTAACATCATTAATCCATTGTTTTAAAGCATTTAACAAAGCCATCAAATCCACATGCATCACTATGCATTGAAATCACATTTATCAATGTAAAACCAAGGATCTCTTACCTTGAGCATCCTTCAACACATGGCTTATAAAACCAGCAATAAACATGCTAAAATATGCTTTCAAAAACAGAATTTAAACATGCAAACAAATCACTTTGCATTCAACCAACTAATGGCTCATCAACAAGAGAGTTTTTCCGAAAACTTACTCTTGAGCTTAGCTAAGTTGTTTAGACTTTAACTAAGCTCCCAAACCTTCAAAACATTGGTTTCAAAGCTGAAAACCAAATTTCACTCACCGATTCCGTTTTGCAAGCTTGCCGAAACACCAATCAAGCTTCCGGATCAACACCACAAGGATCCAAAGATGTCTCCCCTGTTTTAAACACATCAAAGCAGAGGATTAATGCATCATCATGCATTAATATCTTCAACCAAAACACCTAAACTCGCTGCTCACATCAACATCCACATTTCGACCACCAAACACAACCGAAATCACATCCAAACACCTCTAACACTACCCAGCCAAGATCCATCAACTCCAAACATAATTATACATCAACTAACATCCAAAAAGGATCTAATCACGTCCTTATACCTCCAGCTATAGCAGATCATCAAGATCACCCCAAAAACCATCACTAACACAAGCAAAACTTAGGAAAATCAACCTATTCGGCAATGCATTGATTAAACCTCAATTTCACACCAATAATACATCCAATTTACATCAAAAAGACACCTCCAAACAGTGCCCAAACATTTCATACGAATTTCATCAAAATTAAACCAAATCTTGCATTTTAAAGCCAAGATCAAGAACAAATCATTAAAATCTTTAATAAAACTCAAATCAAGGATTGAGAACTTGGGAATTTCAGTAAAGAACTGAGTATTTAGAGAAGGACGTTCATACCTCTAAATGTGAGTTTCTCCTTGTTTGGAACCAAGAATCTTGAAAATTCAATAAGCAATTGCTAAGGTTTTGATGTAGAAATGATTAAAGACCAATTGAAGATTGAAATCTCATTTTTAGATATCAAAATCAGAGGGAAAAAGCTGGAGAAAAGTGTTTGGGTTGAGAGAAAAGTTGAGAGAAAATGGAAAATTTTGAGAAAAGTTAGTTATGACAACAATATATCTAATTCCCTCCTTTTTCCTTTAATTAGAAACCTTTAATTAAATGTTTAATATTAAGAAAAATCTGGAGAAACTCTTCTTGGGTAAATTAGCTCCTTAAAGATTCAAAGTTTCAATCCTTTTAAAACAGTCAACAACTTTTCAAAAATTACATTTTAGTCACTAACTTGAAATGTCACATTTCGAAGCCTCATTTTGTAAAATTGATTTCACCACCCTCTTATATATAATAAAAGAGAATTTTAAGATATTTTTCCATATTTTTAATGCATCCCGAACTAGGCTTTCCTAAAAATCACCTTTTATATTCGAACCGCAATCCGACCGATCCGGTCCAAACCCAAAACTTCTAAGCCCAAAATTGGGGCGTTACAACTCTCCCCCCTTAAGAAATTTCGTCCTTGAAATTTACCTGAAGGAAAGAGGTACGGAAACTGCTTCAACATGTCATCCTTCCGCTCCCACGTGGCTTCTTCAACACCACGATGTTTCCACAACACCTTTACCAACTCAATGGTCTTGCCTCGAAGAACTTTACTATCTGAATCCAAAATCTTCACCAGTTCCTCATCATAAGTCAAATCCGGATTCAATTCCACTTCCTCCACAGGCATCACATGCGAAGGATCCGATCTATACTTTCGAAGCATAGAAACATGAAACACATCATGAATCTTTTCCAACTCTTGTGGTAACTTCAACTTGTACGCAACAGGACCCACACGCTCAATCACCTCGTATGGTCCAATGTACCTAGGGCTCAACTTACCCTTTCGACCAAACCTCATCACCTTTTTCCAAGGCGAAACTTTCAAAAACACACGGTCACCCACCGCATACTCAATCTCCTTACGCTTCAAATCCGCATAAGACTTTTGCCGATCAGAAGCTGCCTTCAAACGCTCACAAATGAGCTTCACCTTCTCGGTAGTCCCTCTCAACAAGCTGGCATTGAAACAAACTTTTGACCCGTTTCAGCCCAACACAGAGGAGTCATACACTTCCTCCCGTACAAAGCTTCATAAGGTGCCATTTGAATACTTGCCTGATAACTATTATTATAGGCAAACTCCACCAAAGGCAAATGTTTCACCCAAGAACCCTGGAACTCAATCACACAGCACCTCAACATATCCTCCAAAACCAAGATAACACGCTCGGAGTGTCCATCCGACTGCGGATGATAAGAAGTACTAAAATTCAACCGTGTACCCAAAGCCTGATGCAAACACTGCCAGAAACGCGATGTAAACCTCGGATCCCTATCCGACACAATCGATTTAGGCACACCATGCAGCCGCACAATCTCAGCAATGTACAACTCCGCAAGCTTATCCAAAGTGTACGTAGTATGCACAGGCAAGAAATGCACACACTTCGTCAGGCGATCCACAATCACCCACACCGAATTCTTCTTCGATGGCGACAAAGGCAAACCAGATGCAAAATCCATGGTAATCCTTTCCCACTTCCACTCAGGAATTCTCAACGGTTGCAACAACCCTGAAGGAAACTGATGCTCAGCCTTAACTCGCTGACACACCATGCACTTGCTTACAAACTCAGCAACATCTTTCTTTAAACCCACCCAATAGTACTCATCACGAAGATCACGATACATCTTAGTACTACCAGGGTGCATAGCAAAAGGACTACTATGACCTTCAGTCAGAATAGCATGCCTCAAATCAGCATCATTGGGCACTACTATCCGACTCCCAAATTATAACACTCCATCATCATTAAACCAGAAATCCGAAGGCCTACCCTCCGTGATATCCTGAACATGCGGCACCAAAGAATCATCCAACAACTGCCTTTCCTTAATCAACTGAACCAAGGATGGTTTCACTTGCAACTCAGCCACAAGACCACCATCACGCGAAATACTCGAACTGGCAAACATAGCCCTCAACACAACAGCTACCTTCCTACTCAAGGCATCCGCTACAACATTAGCTTTACCCGGATGGTACTCGATCGTCAAATCATAATCCTTGAGCAACTCCACCCAACGTCTTTGCCTAAGATTCAACTCTTTCTGGGACATCAGATACTTTAAACTCTTGTGGTCCGTGTACACAGTATACTTCTCACCATACATGTAATGTCTCCAAATTTTCAAAGCAAAAACCACCGCAGCCAACTCAATGTCATGCGTAGGATAATTGCGCTCATGCACCTTCAATTGCCGTGACGCATAAGCCACCACCTTACCCTCTTGCATCAAAACACATCCCAAACCAACGTAGGACGCATCACTATACACCACAAACTCTTTCCCTGATTCAGGTTGAACCAAGATAGGAGCTTGCGTCAAAGCTGCCTTAAGCTTCTCAAAAGCCAGCTGTCTCGCTTCCGTCCACTCATACTTAACATCCTTCTGCAACAACTTCGTCAAAGGTGCAGCAATCTTTGAAAACCCATCCACGAATCTCCGATAGTATCCTGCCAGACCAAGGAAACTACGGACTTCATGAACAGACTTAGGAGGCTTCCAATTCATCACCGCCTCAATCTTCTGAGGATCAACACGTATCCCCTCAGCTGAAACCACATGACCAAGAAACACAACTTCTCTAAGCCATAACTCACACTTGCTCAGCTTGGCATAAAGCTGATTCTCCAACAAAGCTTGCAACACAATTCTCAAATGCCTTTCATGCTCTTCCTCAGTACGAGAGTACACAAGGATATCATCAATGAACACCACAACAAACTTATCCAGGTATTCATGAAACACTCGATTCATCATGTCCATGAAAGCTGCAGGAGCATTCGTCAAACCAAACGGCGTCACAAGGAACTCAAAATGCCCATACCTCGTTCTGAAAGCTATCTTTGGCACGTCCACATCCTTCACTTTCAACTGATAACACCCTGACCTTAAGTCAATTTTAGAGAACACAGACGCTCCCCGAAATTGATCAAAAAGATCATCAATTCTCGGCAATGGATACCGATTCTTGATAGTCAACTTGTTAAGCTGACGGTAATCAATGCACATTCTCATAGTGCCATCCTTCTTCTTCACAAACAAGACCGGTGCACCCCAAGGTGACACACTCGTCCGAATGAAACCACGATCAAGCAACTCCTGAAGTTGCGTCTTCAGCTCCTTCAACTCTTTAGGTGCCATTCTATAAGGAGTAATGGACACTAGAGTTGTGTTTTCATACAACTCAATCCCGAACTCCACTTCGCGATTAGGAGGCAATCCCGGCAACTCCTCCGAAAACACACCAGGAAACTCTCGCACAGTCCTGATATCTTGCACACGCAACTCCTTAGAGCTAGGATTCATCACAAAAGCTAGGTAAGCTTCACAACCTTGCCTCAGCATCCTGCTCGCTTCCAATGTAGACACCACATTGGTAAGAAACTTCACATTCTCACCAACCACCACTACCTCATAATCATCCGCAAGCTTCAATGAAACTCGCTTATTCTCACAATCTACTACAGCTCGATGCTCAACAAGCCAATCCATACCAAGGATTACATCAAAACCATAAAAAGGCAACTCCATAAGATCAACATGGAAAACATGATCTTGCACAACCAAATGACATCTTTTATAAAGCTTTCGAGTCACAACAGTCTCACCAAAAGAACTAGTGACACGCATACCAACATCCAAAGACTCAACAGGCAATCCAAGCAATTCAGCATGCTCACGCAAAATGTATGAGTGTGTAGATCCAGAATCAATCAAGGAAAGTAATGACAAGGATTGCAAAGTAAAAGTACCTGCGATCACATCCATGTCATTTCTCCCCTCCCTCTGAGCATACACTCTGGCCTGACCACCACCCTCAGGCTGAACAGCTACAACATGAGCCACATTCCTTCCACCATCCTCTCTACGCTGGAAGTTACCACGGCCGCGCCCACGACCTCTCTGTGGTGCAACAACTCCAGGTGCACGTCCTTGACCACCACCGGCCAACAGAGGACACTCCCTCCTCATGTGATCCGTTGATCCACAGTTCTGGCACGAGTTACCAGCCACCACAACAGGAGCCTGCACCTCCCTCGCTGCTCGAGGACAATCACGCTTCAGGTGTCCACGCGACCCACATGTCCAACATGTGTTCGGTTCAGCTCTCGCCTTGTCTCCCTGAATAGGCGCACCTTGGCCTCCACCACCTCGCCTAGCTGAAGACTGATACTTTCGTTCACGTCCTCTCTTGTTCCGTCCGCCACCGGAACTATACTCAACAGCTCGGTTACCAGCACTAGAACCAGCACTTCTAGAAGATAAACTCAAATTCATCTCAATGTCCTTTGCTCTACCAACCAGCACATCAAAGTCAGTGTACTCAGCAGCCAGCATATAGGTCTTTTCAACATCAGCTTCCGCCATTCCAGATACCTCCTCTTGAACGCGTTCAAAAAGAACGTCCAAGTTACATCAGCTTCCGCCATTCCAGAGATAGAGGTCGTCCACCAAGTATACACATCATCGTGCAACAACGATACCACGCAGCCCAGCTTCTGCACATCATTACAATTCATTTGACCCAAGATTCTCTTGGTACTTTCCAGCCAAGACTCAGAACCTTCAGCAGACAAACCCCTGAACTCAGTCCCTCCCAGACTGCGCAAACGTTCCAAAGGTAGTCTTACATTAGCATCTCCCTGATGCCCAGCTCCTTGAGCTCCAGCTACCGCTGCTCGAAATGCTCCAGCAATAGCTTGTATCAGCATTGTCATGTCAGGAACAGCTTGCCCCTGACCAGCTTCAGGTCCAGCGGCCCCAGCCGCAACATCAGCTCCTTCACCCCCAGCACCACCCCCACCAGGCGGAGGAGGTAAATCCACAACGTTTTCAACATTCTCCTCATTCTCATTTTGAGCCATAGCTCGAGTATTAATCCTTGTCTCTCTACGAAGTGCCATTCGCTAAACAATGCAATCACAATGCAATAAACAAAATCAGGCTCAGCAAGGTAAGTAATCCAAGTACTCAAGCTCATTTCCAATTAAAAACAAATCATTTCATTAGCTTTGATTTGGCAATGGGTCCCTCTAACATGCTTCACCACAGCATACACCACAATTGCAACATACTTACAATTCACACAACATGCTTTCACTCAACAAGCATACAAAACAATCATACACATATCACACACTTAACCGTTCCCAAATATTCGAGAACTCAGCTCTTATACCACCAAATGTAACCCCCTTAACTCGGGCTAGACGGTTGACCCGAATTAAGAAGTTTACACGGGGAAAACCAAAGTCAACTCGAAAGTCAACCTTGATTAACGACCCTTTTTTTTCTTTTTAACTTGTCTAGATGCATATTAACCCTAATCATACACTCAAGGAAATCATACTCGAAAACCACAACAATCGGACAACGATCAGGGACTCAATTGCACAACATATGAAATTAGGGACCAAATTGTAAATTCTAGAAATTAGAAGGACTTGGCCAACTTTAAGGTTACCAATATGAAATTAGTCATGTTTCATGCTTCTTTGCCAAATTTCAACTCAAACGGACATCACAAACTCAACCAATTGCATATACAAACATTGGGACCAAAACGCAAGGATTTCAAAACATAAAACCGTCAATTTCAGTGCCCAACGGTCGAGTGTTCCGAAACGGTGATGATCCGTTCCGAAACGTGGGACCGTTCCAAAACAGGTTTCGGAACAGGGCTTGGCAGTGGCAAAACCGTTCCGGAACGGCTCTACCCGTTTCGAAACTCCAAGGCCATTTCAGGCCCTCTGTTCCGAAACGGTAGCACCCGTTTCGAAACGTGCTGCCCAGAAATTGCAGATTTTTGCTGGGTTAAATCACAATTGACCCATCAAACACATTCCAAAGGCAACCAAATCATACCGGCAAGTCATTCAACACTCAATGAACATATTAGCATCGACCAATCTCAAACATAGCATCAAATGAGGAAAAACCCAATTCTATAGGCATGCATCCTATATAGCAAACCATGAAACCTTCAATTCTTCAAAACCACATACCAAAGGCCATTTACATGTTCTAACATCATCAAGGGTATAAAACCAACTTAGGGAGTCCAAAACATCTCCCAAAAACACAATTTGAGTTCCCATTGCCAAATGCCTAAAGCTAAACAAGTTATGAAAATTGTCAACATACATGAGCTTAAGCTTCCACTTAGATTCTTGACCACCTTGCTGCCCCTTTAATCACTTCAATGCTCTGCATTATTGGTTTAAGATAGAGAGAGCGTAAGCACATAGCTTAGTGAGGAATGCTCAATTAAAACATCACAATAATGCATTTACAAAAACACTTTCTCAAAGCCTTTAGTTTCAAAACAACATTTATCAAACAATTATGTTTACAAACCAGGCATTTCATGCTTCAATCCATCATCATGTCATATTGGCTTACAAGTGATAATCCATAACATTTTCCAACTCAAAACACAATCGACAATCAACAATCGGATACGCGGATTACAAGCGTTGTCCCATACGCTTCATACACACTACCAATATCAAGGTGGAGCATGGTACAATCACAACCCCTCCACATCACTCATTGGTAGTTGTATAACATCACTAACGAGATCACGGGACATACAACACAAGATCCACACATGGACTTTTAACCACCATTGTGATCTTACAATACACAAGGCCCACACATGGACTTTTAACCACCATTGTGACCTTAACAATACACAAGGTCCACACATGGACTTTTAACCACCATTGTGACCTTAACACAAGACCCACCCATGGACTTTTAACCACCATGGTGATCTTAACCATCTCGTTAGTGTACTTGGATGGAGTTTACGGTACAATCACAACCTCTCAACATCCAAGGCGACTTTATTCACGGTGCACCCAATCATATAGCCGGCTAACATTGTTTAGACTTTAACTAAGCTCCCAAACCATCAAAACATTGGTTTCAAAGCTGAAAACCAAACTTCACTCATCGATTCTGTTTCGCAAGCTTGCCGAAACACCAATCAAGCTTCCGGATCAACACCACAAGGATCCGAAGATGTCTCCCCTGTTTTAAACACATCAAAGCAGAGGATTAATGCATCATCATGCATTAATATCTTCAACCAAAACACCTAAACTCGCTCCTCTCATCAACACTCACATTTCGGCTACCAAACACAACCGAAATCTCATCCAAATACCTCTACAACATTACCCAACCAAGATCCATCAACTCCAATCATAATTATAACTCAATTAACAACCAAAAAGGATCTAATCACGTCCTTATACCTCCAGCTATAGCAGAACATCAAGATCACCCCAAAAACCATCACTAACACAAGCAAAACTTAGGGAAATCAACCTATTCGGGATTGCATTGATTAAACCTCAATTTCACACCCATTATACATCCAATTTACATCAAAAATACATCTCAAAACAGTGCCCACTCATTTCATACGAATTTCATCAAAATTAAATCAAATCTTGCATTTTAAAGCCAAGATCAAGAACACAACCATAAAACCTTTAATAAAACTCAAATCAAGGATTGAGAACTTGGGAATTTCAGTAAAGAACTGAGTATTTAGAGGAGAAGGACGTTCATACCTCTAAATGTGAGTTTCTCCTTGTTTGGAACCAAGAATCTTGAAAATTCAATAAGCAATTGCTAAGGTTTTGATGTAGAAATGATTAGAGACCAATTGAAGATTGAAATCTCATTTTTACATAACAAGGCATAAGTCGAGGGTGTTGAACTTGAATTTGAACATGATCTGCAAGTGGTATTCAAGCAAAAGGCTGAGCTTCAATAATAACATGGTCATGTTCTTCAATTTTACGCAATTTTTCTTCAATTTAGGGACAAGTTTTTACATTTTGTCCAACTTCTCTGATCTTCGAATCATATTCGATTGGCCCTAATATTGAACCCTCATTAACATCCTCCATCGAAACTACTCTAAGTACTAAAGAAAAAACCAAACTTTCAAAACAAAATTGTTTTCTAAAGTTTGTCAACATAAAAGGATCAAATAATCAAATACATAGAACTGAAAAGATAATAAAATAAAGACAAAAATCCAATTTAAGTTTGAAATTGAGATTCATTTGAGTAAGTTAAGAGGTAAGACTCATCTTTTAGTTGAATCAGACTCGGATGTAATCAGTCCTAGACTGGATAGCAACCCCTTTAATAAGATTGTGACATTGGTGGGTCTTCCTTGATGAAATTGATGAGATGAATCGAGAAATCCCAAGGGGAAAATCCTTTATGTACCGAGAAATCAAAATAGTATGGCGGATCATTTAGCAAAAGAAGGGATGAAAACAGGAAAGATGATTTTAACGAGGGCACTCAACTTAGGTTTACTTTTACCTAATAAAAACTTTAATTGCGGAGAAAAGAAGTTAAGACATGCAACGGAGTAGAGGGGGACATGTGGGGGGATAAAAATCCTTTGCCCCTTTTGGTTCCCAACAATCAAAAATTAAATTCTAAGTCCTAACCCTAAATTATAAATCTTAAATCTGAAGCCTAAAAAATACACCTTTCCCATAATTCCATAAACCCTAATCCTAAACTCTAACCCTAAAATTATTTTATAGTGTGCGGTATAAATAGGGACACCAAAGAGGATATATGATTTTTATTCCATGCGGGGAGCATAAGAAATAGATTTCTTGAATTTGGACAAAGTATTTTATTGCATATGCTTAATAATTAATTTTTATTAATCCAATTTCAAGTAAAATTTTGCAAAAAAAAAGAAAGTCTTACTTTACTACCATATATGCAAAGGTACATATAAGGAAAATACTATTTTTGCTTGGTTTTAGATTTTTTAGATTAATATTTAAACAGTTGGACATCGGTAACACAATTCACTATTGCACACCATTACTTTTTTAATGTCTCTTAAATAATGATTAAAAATATAAAGTATTCGACATGCAATTAATAATTAACCATAACGACTTCCATGTGAGCTTCCTCAAAAAGAAAGTGGGGACAAGAGTACTTATCTCAACAAACTTGCCAGAAGTAAACGTCAAAGGACAACTCAAGGTGTACCCATCTTTTTTCCTGGACAAAAGAATGGTCAAACGCGATAGCAAGGTCGTGACTCAGCTCGTGGTGTAGTGGACAAATATGGGACCTGAAAATGCGACTTGGGAAGACTACTTCGTGCTCCACTCTCAGTTTCTAGATTTTGATCCTTTGGGAAAAGGATCGTGTGTAAGGGGTGTTGTCAAGATGATTGGCGAAGAAAAGAGAGAGATTGAAGAAGACTCGATGAAATTAGGGTTGAAAGGAAAATTGGGGATCGAATAGCCTAATCCGGATGAAAGGAAGTTTAAGCTAAGGAAGCCACACGATGCCGTTTTGGCCAACACTGATGTAGAATGTGGGTCAAGTTATTCGCGGCCGAAGTAATGGATTAAGATGAGCCCAGTCATATGGTTAATAATTAAGTTAGTTAGCCTTTTAGTTTGGGAATAGTACTAGCCACATGTCGGATAATAATTAGTATGTCCTATAGTCTGTTGGTATATGTTTACAGTACAAAACTTTCTTTCTCTTATGCATTATCAATGAATTTCATGCTTTTAGCTTTTCTCTTCTTCAATCCCATATCCTTCTACTTCTACAATCCTTTATTAAAATATTCCCATCTACATAACAAGGCTTAAGTAGATGTTGTTGAACTTAAATCTGAAGATGATATGTAGGTGGTATCCAAGCAAAAGGCTCAGCTTCAATAATAATCTAGTCATGTACTTCAATTTTAGGCAAATTTTCTTCAGTTTAGGGACAAGTTTTTTTTACATTTTCTTCAACTTCAATGATCTTCACATCTGATTCTATTGGCCCTAATATTGAATCCTCATTAAAACCCTCCATCGAAACTCCTCTATGTACTCAAGACAAAACCAAAATTTCAAAACGAAATTGTTTTCTAAAGTTTGTCAACAGAGAAGGATCAAATAATCAAATACATAGAACTGAAAAAGATAATAAAATAAAGATAAAAATCCAACTTAAGTTTGGAATTGAGATTCTTTTGTATAAGTAAAAGGTAATGTAATACCCTAAAATGTACCCTAGAAGAATAAAAGCTTGTGACCTAAGTTAAATTAATTTAATTAAGCTTGATCATCAACCAATTAGTATGATTAGTGACTAAAATGAAAGATTGAATGAAATGAGTGACCCAATTAAGATGACTAATTTGAATTAAATGAGAAAGATGAAGATTGCATGATAAACTTCTTAATTCCCCAATTTCCCTTGATAAATTCTATGGCTAATAACTAATTAAAGAACAACTTAGACATTTCCCTAATCCACTTAAGATGACAAGGTTGTCATCTTCTCCACCATTTCTTCACATTAGCCGAATGGAAATGATACGTATCCGGTTGTGTGATGACCGAATTCGTATGTGATGTTGCCCGATCGTGATTCTAGTATGAAGTTGCAAACTTGAAACTTGAGTGTGGAAGTGATGTATATGGAATGAAGATGGTGAAAGTTGTTGTTTTAATAGGTGCTGGAATGGTTGGTGATTATGGTTTGAAAGATAAATGTAAGGGAAAATGGATAGAAGTTGATATGGATATATGGAATAGAATCGGTGTGGAACAAGGAAGAACCAACAAGATAGTGAATGTTGACCCAAACCTTACACGTTCTTACCCTTTGTGAAATGATGGAAGAAGGTTGGATTGTGACCCTTTAGCTATAATTGAGCTAAGAACCAACAATATAATCAAATGGAAGTGATGGTGGAGTGGTGGAACGTGACCCGCTAGCTAGAAAGCTAGGAACCAACGCTATAAATAGAATGGAATGAAAAGGGAAAATTTGCCACAAGACTAGCTTGAAAGCCGATAAAGTTCTTAAAGAACAATGAAGAGAACACTCTCATATATTTTCATCAAAAAAGGTCCCCTACAAAGGCAAATGAGCATCATATTTATAGTACATGGGAGCCTAGAATTTGAATGGACAAAACAATGCATTAAGGCTCCACTTTATGACATTCAATGCTTTGTCTTCAATCCTATCAAGTGTGGCTTGTCATTTGTGTAATTTAGAATGAATTTGGACATAATAAGGCTTGAATGAAGACTTATACACGTCCAAGTGATGAATCCTTTGATATTCCACTTGCTTGGCTCTTAAAAGTGCATGTAGATGACTTGGAATGAATCTGCCCATGTTTGCATCTAAGTGTATGTGTCTCTTCCTCTTCCTTTCTTTATTTCTCAACTTTATTGGCTGAATAAAAGCATAATAAAGTCTTCTAAATGCTTCATCCCCCATGGAATTCAAAAAGACTCCCCTTTGAATGGTGATAAAGATGGCATGTCTCTTTGAAGAAGATGAAAAGTCTTCAATTGTTTCCATCTTAATCTCAATGTATAATGACACTAAAAACACATAAAATATTAATCAAAATATGATAAAAATGTTATGCAAACTTAAAGAATTAATTGAACAAGTTCAATGAATGAACTAGTTTAATTAATGAACCTACATGCTTAAATGAAACACATACATAAGTGAAGTATTTTCATAAATGAAGTGCTTGCATAAATGCATAAACAAGCATATTTATTCTCATTGAATGAATGAACTATTATGCAACTACTCATGCAAATTCTTATGCAACTTATTTCAACTTTCCAACAAACTCAAAACGTTGCAAGATCTAATTGTTGTTGTCATTTCTTCATTCATTTTCCAGCATTGGGAAAGCAAACTTTCCACAGCATCTTGAATCATTTTAGCTCTTGCACGAGTCATAGGACCTCTAGGAAATTCATTGGAATTCTTGATGGTTGTGGTCACATCAGGAAAGAAAGATGGAGGGAGAGAGTTTTGAGAGAAAACCACCATGGTTGAAGGATTAAAGTTTGCATGCCCATGATCTTGCATGAAAATCAAAAGCTAAGTAAGTACTCCTTCATAATCTTCTTGATTCGACTTGTAATTAGGCACAAGGAGACTTGATCTTGTTCAGTCTAGCTTAAATTCATGAAATTGTTATTGCATGTATCTATATATGTGAGTTAATCCTTGATTATAGTTTGCTAAGTTGTTAGATTGATAATGAACATGTTAACATGCATAGGAAACTATGACTAGTATGAACCTTGTAAATGGAGTATATAATCGAAGTGAAACTGTAACCCCCTCGTCCCGGTCTGGATGGCTGACCGGTCCGAGTAGGCTACACGGGGAAAACCGATGTGAAACCCGTTAAGGTCCCACCTCGGTTAGCAACCCTAGAAAATTTCTTTTAATTATATCTTGTCTAAAGGCATATTTAATTCCTAAGTGATCACGACAACGGAAAACATCACGAGATAAAAGCAACCAAGCCCAAACAACATGTTAAACAACCCATTTTTAACTTTATAAGCAGGCCGTTTCGAAACACCCGAGAGGTGTATCGAAACGCCTTGACTTGGTCAACGGGCCTAAGTCAACACAAGAGAACCGTATCGAAACGGTGGTCAACCGTTTTGAAACACCCCCAACGGTCAACTTCTCATGGTCAACGACATATTGATCGTTTCGAAACACCAAGACCTGTTTCGGTACCCCAATTTATCGGCAAATTCTCAGATTTCTAGTAGCAAAACTGTACCAAAACGGCCCCTAAGCGTATCGAAACGCCTGGCCTGAAACAAGAGGCCGTATCGAAACGAGACCAACCGTTTCGATACACGGGCTGCGAAAAGACAGATTTTTGCTGGTTTTTGATACAAGGCAGCCCCCAAAACTCAATTGAAACCTCCAAGACTCATCATACATCAAATCTAGATGAAAAACACCCTATATGGACATGCTTAGCACACAACAAACATGTAGGAGCAATACATTAGATGAATCAATAAGCACATCAAGGATTCATGTATCACATTCAAGATTTTAAGCTTTAGACAAGCATACATATAGCATTCATAAAAGAGATATAAGTTTCAACCCATAGACAAGCATACATCAAGTAAATATGGTTTACAAATCCAAAGCGTAGCATGAGCAACATTCAACATTTATGAGTCAAACAACGCTCATACAAACACATAGCAGCCCCATTTCTAAACTACTACTTTATTTATTGAACCATACTTGAGCAACTACAAAAGCTTGGAATGGCCCTTTCCTTGCTCCTTGCTAACTCAACGCTAAGGATATGCATTGTCGAAAACGAGAGCGTAAGCTAGAAGCTTAGTGAGGATGCTCTAAAACCAAAAACAACGACAATGCAGGGTTCAAGCATATAATCATTAACAACACACACCAACATACATAAGCATCAATATAGCAATCTAGCTTTCAACACAAGAGACAATAATATGGCATCTTACTTCATATTAAGCTCAACAAGATAAAGCATTTATCTAAGCAACATAACCATATGAACAAGTATATTGGCCAGTATTAGATTTACCCGGATATGCGAATTACACTCATCAACAACATTACCTAGGTGGGATTACACTCATCACCGGACCTTGCATGGATGGGATTCCACTCATCATCACATGCCCTACGGATGGGATTCCACTCATCATCACGTATAATATAAACATTTCAGGTAGAATATTACATCACCGTACTCCTCCTTGATGACTCAACGCCACCAAGGCCAGGCGCGAATTTGACTCAACCGTGTGCACACTAATCCTAATGATCGATCATTTATACCCGGTAAGTTAACTAGTGCCAATCATACTCTCAAAACCACATCATAACAACCATCATTTATAGCACACATCCATCATCACACACATCAATGTATATTTCATATACATAACCAAATCATGCTTCACAAGATCATAATAGTCATAAACATTTAAAGCTTATAACCACACAAGAAGTTAAACTACCAATTTAACTTCTACCTTGGAATGGCCTACCAAGCACATCCTAAAACCTCAACTACACACACTTGAACCAATTTAAACAAAATTGAAAGTTTCACTCATCACCCTTCCTTAAGCAAACCAAGCAAAGCTACTCAAGCATCCACAATTTCCGGAACCGATCCCGAACCTTCTCCGACGTTTCCTCTTGCTTCTAACCAATCAAAAGACAAGGTATTACTCAATCAAATCATTGCCAAACTCAGCCACAATCTCAACCCACAATCACATGCCAACACTTCATAGTTTCAAACTCAAACTAACCACAAAACTCACATTTTCGTACTCCCCAAATACCCAGCTGAAATCCATCATTTCCAACACCCAAATGACCTCTAAAGACTTCCAAAACACTTTCCTAACAACCCTATACAATCAGCCCTTCAACCCAACACAAAACCACACCAAAATTTCAAGTTTTGACACTTTCAAAAATGCCCCCAAGACCCATTTCGGGATTTTTGTCAAAATCCATCCATTTCAAAATATGAGGTGTATTTAGATAAGATGAACTCAAAACTTAACTAAACAAACCAAAATCAAGTTGAAAACCCAAGAAAGTTTCATACTTTCTTCAAACTTGAAAAACTTGGAAAATTAAAAAGATGATGGTTTTGAATTCTAAGACCATGGAAATGCTTGGAATGAAAAGGAGAATTCAAAAACGAAATTTCCTTGAAAGGAGCCCTTGAAATGGTGGAGAAAAGAGATGGAATAGTGGTTTTGGGTTTTGGGAGGGTTTTCACGTTGGAAACAAGAATGGGAAGAAGATGACTCTTTTTTTCCTTTTTGTTTCAAAAAGCTTGTCTTCCTTATTTTCACTTATTTACAAAAATGTCATTGCAAGGATTTTAATATCATTTAAAATAAAACCAATGTCTCATTAAGTTAAACCGATTCGGACGACTCGAACCCAACACACACACCGAACTCCTAACCACAAAACACGGGTGTTACAGAAACCTAAATAAATTTGAGGATATAATGAATGAAAGCCTTATGGAAAACATGTATATGGGATATAATTGAGTCATTGAACAAGTTAATAAAATGGTTATATGTTGAAAATTAGGCTAGTATGAAACTAGTCATTAAAATAGCTTAATTAATCAATAGGGACTGTTTTGAGAAAATCAAGGGATTCGAGACTAACTTGGTTAGGATTAAAGGCTGGAAAATCAAATTAAAAACAGGGAAGGATTAAATTAAATTCTGGATAATTGAATTGCATGGATTCTAAATGAAATTGATTGCTTAGATATGTTAATTGGCATATTAGTGAATCTGGGACTATTCTGGGAAATCTGTTAATTTGATGACCTATCTTGATTTGTAAAAACATAGTAAGAACATGGTAAATAAATGTCTAAAGGGATGATATTAATTAGTAAAGGTCATAAACTAAATATTTCAGTAAAGTGAACTTAAGTTAAATCTGGCATAATTAACACTGAAAAATTGGCTTGAACTTAACTATAAAAATGTATTGATCTAAAAGAGATAAAATTATAAGCCATATATAATTGAATTAGCTTTCTAACGGTATACACTAAGAGAAATTTGACGTGTATATTAAATGATGTGAACAGATTAGTGACTAGTGTGCAAACTTCTAGGCAGTGGTAGATTTGTTACTTGTAATAAAATGTGTGTTTGAATGCATGTGTGAATTGAGTTTGATATGGTTTTAATGCATGATTGTGTTATTTGACTAATAGATTAAGAAAATGGTAGAACAGATGGATAAGTATCAAAATAAGGATGAGGATTCAGGTATCCCGTAACTTCGGGATACAAGGTGAGTGTAGCCTTACTTAGGGTTAGGACTTAGGTCCTAACCAATTACATTGTTTACAGTGTTAATATGAAAATTTTAATGAAATGAATCTAATTTCTACTTAGGGTTAGGACTTCGGGATACAAGGTGAGTGTAGCCTTACTTAGGGTTAGGACTTACGTCCTAACCAACTACATTGTTGACAATGTTAATATGAATTGCTATGAAATGAATCTAATTTCTAATTGGTAAATGTATAAGGGAAGGATGCTTAATTGTTAACTTTATGATGAAATGAAATGCTTGTTTTTCTTGATGGCTAATCGAATAGAAATAAAATATGTTTGCTTGGATTGTTTTTTCTTTAGACTTAATATGTATACATGAATGTGGTTGAATCTTACTGCCTTGATTGTGGTTTGATACTTGCTTGTGACCTATTCTTGAATTGAGCTAAATTTCATTGGTAATTGATAGTAATAGGAAGAAAGGAATTAAACAAAGACTTGATAATCTAATAAGCTTGTAATGAAGCTCGATAATGAAAATGAATTGATTAATGGTTAGTAATTACTTGGAGTGAATACAAACTTGAATCATTGACTCTTGATAAGGAACTTGCAAAATGAATGAAATGTGATTCTATGCCTTGATTGGTCTAATTGAATTGCTTGATGGTCTAGGTGACCTTACTTAATTCTTGAAATCCTTGATTACTTGTGAAATGAACTAAGGTTCACATGGCTTAAAGGTTGTAAAATGAACTTGCTCTTGATATGCTTGATTCTTAAACATTTGATGTGTGATTGCTTGATAATAAAAGATTCAACAAGTCCTTGATTGCTAATTGGTATTAGGTAGAACGACATGCCTTAGAGTCTAGAGCTCGTCTTGTTAGGTACTTTGTGTACCATCTTGATTGGTGTTATGGGCACCTTCTTGTAGATACCTTGGGTATCATCTTGGTAGGTACTTTGTGTACCATCTTGTTTGGTGTCTTGGGCACCTTCTTGTCAGATACTTTGTGTATCATCTTGTTAGGTACTTTGTGTACCATCTTCTGACTTGATTACCTAGTCCTAACTAACTTCCAAGGCAAAACAAGATTAATAAGCTTGAAATAAGACTTGTAAACATGAAAGAAGAAATGAGTAAACTTGACACTTGCTAATGAATTTGTAAAGTAAGGAAATTATATGAATAAAATGAGGAATATACTATCTTGAATTGTTCATTACATGAAAGATAAGACATAAGGAAAAAGGACCCTATTGAAATTGGAGATGGGTGATCTCTATGTTTGATTTGCTTAATGTGTTTGATTCTTGCTAAAACATTCCTTTCTTGATCACCTAGTACTTGTGAATGGCAATTTGCTTGGCTTGTATGATATGAGTATTGAAATGAACCTTGATTTACTTAATCTCATCCATTCGAATGATAATAGATGAACTATCTAGGACACCTCTTGGCTTGACTAGGCTTAACATGGTTAGACTTGATTAAACTGAACAAAATGTGATAGTAACATTAAAATGAACTAAGTTACACTTGATTGAAATGTGTGTGCTCCTGTTTCTTGATAATAAAATTATAAATTGAAGAATTTATGAGAATGAATTATTGAACTTGTTATCCTAAGTATACTTGTGAAATTTAATAATTAAACATTGAAATAATGGCCTCTAATCGAATTGGGAACATGTGATTATTTGATTGATGTTGTTTAATGCTTGTAGTTATAACCCTTGCTAAATTGGTGTGATGGATGACCTAGAGTAAGTTAGGTGGTCAACAATAGCTTGATTGATATCATGGTTAAGTGTTAGCCTAAAATGAGCTTAATGATAACTTGTAAACTAAGGAACTCTGGAAATGGAATCACAACTATAAATCTACTCAATTCGAATAAAGTGATTAATCTAAGTAATTGGTCTAAATCTAACGGAATTAATGTTGAATGATGTTATATAGATATGTTTTCCTTGTTGTTGTTCAAATAGGACTTGAGTCCTAAATTGCTTGTCTAGTTTAACCTAAAATGAATTAGAAGTCTAGATTTTATATAATGGATTATTCATGCTAACTTAATGGATTAAAACGAACCATAACTACATGTAACTGAATTGGCCAAGACTAAATGATGGATTACTCAAATAGATAATTAAAGGAATATGTGTATATGTTGAATAATGATATTAGAAGTATGGTCTAGGGAAATAATGAAGCTAAATCAAGTCTGGTGAAATTTGCCCAGAAAATTCTATTATGGGAAGCAACTTTGAATATTCACCACAAATTGCGTAGGTCAAATTAGGGTTGAAGCTTATATGGAATGAACATTTGTATGTCTAATTTCATTAGGAGAAAACAGAATTGAATTCTGATTTATGAGCTAGAATCTAGGGATGAAAACCTCTAGACAGTGCAAACTGTCCAAAAATGTAAATGTCCCATCCTTGAATTAAAAATTGTATTAATAGGAAAGACATTAAAATGAAAGGTATATACGGTTGTAAAGAGGGTTAAGTAACCTTTTAAACGGTGTAAACTAATTGAATTTTCAACATATGGAATGAAAATTATGTATGTTTAAGTAAACAGCGCACAAGCTGCCTAGCAGTAGTAGTCTAGGTGTTTTGGATAAATTGTAAACTGATTTGTAAACAGTTTGGATAGTTTGGTACTACCCTAAATGGAGTCATGTTCTTAATTCTATTCGAATGACATAAGGTTTAACGTAGTATTCAAATGGTTTTGAATGATATATGCTTGAATGGTCATCTAGGTAACTAGGACTAGGAACAGCCTGGTGTTACTTTTTCGAAACGCATGCAATTAAAATGGTTAAAAGGAACCTTCGAGGGTTTCTAAATGTTGCGTTTTAATCCCTAATGCTAGTAAGCTTCCTAAATTAGTTATATGTGCCCCTTTGTGATGGTTTTGACTCGTGAGCATGCAATTTGACAAATAATCTACTTGGTAAGTTTAAGTTATCGTATGCCCTTTTTTTGGGTTCGTATTCCGTTTTCGCTTTTCCGATGTTTCCTTCACACGTAGGATTAAAAGTGATATTTGGACAAGATAAATGAAATGAAAAAATAGGGTTGCTAATCGAAGTGAGGTCTTAACGGGTTTCACTTCGGTTTTCCCCGTATAACCCTTTCGATTCGGTCTGTTGGCTAGGCTGGGTCGAGGGGGTTAGAATAAAAATTAAATAGCTGAAGAAATTGTAGAAGAAAACATGCTTATAGGCTGCCCGAATGCTTAGGGGCTATTCTGCTAAATCTAGAAAGTATTGAGGACTAGGAAACATTTCTGGAAAAATTTATGTAGAAAGAAAGTGTTTAAAATGATGTTTACAGTTAGTTAGAGGTCTTGGATAATAAAAAATATGGTTAGAATTGCTGGAAAATTTGTTAGAATCAAGGCAAGTCACCTAGGAATGTAAATCTGCCTTAGAGACTATTTTGAGTAAACTGAAATACGCTAAATGAGCTTTGTAATTAATTTTAGAGAACAGGGGACTTGTGTTAGGATTGAAATATAATTTGAATATGGATGATAACTAGCTTAAGTGGATGATTAAAGTGACTAGTAAACAATTTAAGTAAATCTGGACCAATATAGAAACTTTAGAAATTAGTGGACCATTATGTTTTATTTAAAAGCTGTAATGGACTGGAAATATTAATAAAGAATCAGGTTAGAATGTGTGTAGTGTCTTAAAATGAGAATATGAAATAATTTAGTTAAATTATTGACCAAGAAGTATGTTCTAGTGAATCTGTCTAAACAGGGGGCCCTATTCTAGGCAGTGACTTATAGAAATCAGTATCAATTATAGGAATTGAATTCTAAGCTGAAATTTTGATAGAATGTACTTTAAAATGTCTTTTAACTAGAAACAAATGACATTGAAATTTAGGCTGTGTAACAAAATATGGAACTGTAAACATATAACTAGTACAAACTGTTCAATGTTGCAAATGAACTGTCTTTAAGTGCAATTATGCACTAAACTAGAAATGAGAAAAATGTGAGCCATGCATTGATAAAAATCTAGTTGAATAAGCTTTCTAACAAGGTAAATTAATTGAAAATCCAATTTGTAGAATAAAAGTTATGGTCAGATTAGTAACAAGTGTGAAAACTGCCAGAACTGGAAAACAGTTGTGAATGAAATATGTTGTGATTGTTTCAATGTGTTTATATGGTTAGAATGGATGCTAAAACACTTTGTTGATGTGAGTATATGAATGTTTAGACCAAGAAATAGAAGAGATCTTGGCAGAAAAAAAGGCTGGTCAATCCAAAAGGAAGGGCAAAGGCATAACCATCAAAGACCAAGAATAGAAGGAAGAACTTGGAGTATAGTGAGTATAGTTAACTTTAGGGTTAGGATTAGTATCATAACAACTATTTTTTAATTATCTATAATGTTTAACATAAAGTATGAAATGTAATTAATCATGGATTGGTAAATGAAAATTAAGGGAAGATGGATTAAATTGGGAAATATGATTACTTAAGAATGTTGTCTATGATTGTTTGTTAAGCATGATTTGGATGCTTGTGTTTGAATAGCATGTTTAATTAGTTATATGAGCTTAATTGAGTAAAATGCTACTATTTATACATGATACATGTGGCTGGAAATGTATGATTACATGTTGCAATAGTTGGATATCATGGAAATGTAGTTATATGAGAGTTTTAGTGATTATGACATGAAGCATGACATGTGATATGATATCTATGAATTGAAATCACTTGATTAGAGTTACTTAGCATAAAGATAAATAAAGCCTCGGTTGATTAGTGGTTTTAGGTAGTATGACATGCCTAGAGTCTAGCTCCTATAATTTAGTACTTATGTACTCCATGTTTGGTATTGTGCCACCCTCTAAATTAGATGCTTAAGGCATCTATAGTTGGCAATTCAAATGCTTAAATAAAAGGGCCTTAACTCCCCTTGATGTAATAGTACAACCTTTGAAAATTGGTTCTTATGCATCCTCTGTTAAGGTACCTTGAGTATTAGGAACGTTTACCTAATCACTAAGATTCCAAGGCATCGTGATTGAAAGAAATCGATCTAAGAGCAAATCAATTTAGATATATGATTAATACAAGTGGTGTGATGCTATAAATTATTAAAATTGAAATGTGAATTTTGTGAATGTTGATCTTGCTTGATCTATATGGTTGATATATAGAAATTTGGTTATTTGAATGTGTTACATGACTTATATGAATTGTTTGATCTTTGATATGTTTGTATGTATGTAAAGTGTCCACAAGTTCTCTATTTCATGCACATTCCAACTCATATTATTGTTGTTTTTGAGTACATCTTAGGCATAATTAGGATCATGCAATGCATTTTACAGTATTTCTTTACTTTGCCATGTTTTTCTAGATTATCTTTTGTTTGGTAAAGAAAAGGTATTGTTTTAGTGTACTTTTGGTTTTAGGTACTAGATGCTGACAAAGGGAAAAATGAGCTGAGGATGTGATGTTGAGGTAGCAAATCAAGGAGTTGTACTGATGCATTTCCAGACAGAGACAGTAGCTGCCGAGTAGTTGTCGCTGCCCAAAACAGCAAACTATGGAGTTTGAGAATCAGAGTGTGATTTGTAGAGCAAAAAATCTTGATTCTATCGATGTTGTCTAGTCAATTTTCCGACGTCTGTAGCAGCGGGCAGAGACGCTGAAGTTAAATCTCAAGATTGCTTGCGGAACAAGGCAACATGATAAAGTTCACCTTCAACTCAAAGAAGTCGGAGTTTAAAGTCGCATTTAATTTGGAAAGCTACTTTGAAGACCTCTACTCCAAGAAGGAATAGACTTATATATACCCATTGTAATTCAAATTTAGAGCAGCTTAGGTTTTCCTTAGGCATAGCCTAGGTTTTCTTGCCTCCGACATGAATAAATTTCTCTTGGCTTTGGGTTATGTTGTAATTAGTTGTGAGAACGGTTGTTTAGGTTTTCAAGTTTGTTTTTGTAACCCCCTTAACCTGGGCTAGACGGTTGACCCGAATTAAGAAGTTTACACGGGGAAAACCAAAGTCAAACCGAAAGTCAACCTTGATTAACGACCCTTTTTTTCTTTTAATCTTATCTAGATGCATATTAACCCTAATCAAACACTCGAGGAAAGCATACTCGAAAACCACAGCAATCGGATATCGAACAGGGACTCAATTGCACAATATAAAAAATTAGGAACCAAATTGTATATTCTAGAAATTAGAAGGACTTAACAAACTTTAAGGTTACCAATATGAAATTAATCATATTTCATGCTTCTCTGCCAAATTTCATCTCAAACGGACATCATAAACTCAACCAACTACATATACAAACATTGGGACCAAAACGTAAGGATTTCAAAACATAAAACCATCAATTTCAGTGCCCAACGGTCGGGTGTTCCGAAACGGTGATGATCCGTTCCGAAACGCGGGACCGTTCCGAAACAGGTTTTGGAACAGGGCTTGGCAGTGGCAAAACCGTTCCGGAACGGCTCTACCCGTTTCGAAATGCCATGGCCATTTCAGGCCCTCTGTTCCGAAACGGTAGCACCCGTTTCGTAACGTGCTGCCCAGAATTGCAGATTTTTGCTGGTTTAAATCACAATTGACCCATCAAACACATTCCAAAGGCAACCAAATCATACCAGCAAGTCATTCAACACTCAATGAACATATTAGCATCGACCAATCTCAAACATAGCATCAATTGAGGAAAAACCCAATTCTATAGGCATGCATCCTATATAGCAAACCATGAAACCATCAATTCTTCAAAACCACATACCAAAGGCCATTTACATGTTCTAACATCATCAAAGGTATAAAACCAACTTAGGGAGTCAAAAACATCTCCCCAAAACACAATTTGAGTTCCCATTGCCAAATGCCAAAAGCTAAACAAGTTATGAAAATTGTCACCATACATGAGCTTAAGCTTCCACTTAGATTCTTGACCACCTTGCTGCCCCTTTAAACACTTCAATGCTCTGCATTTTTGGTTTAAGAAAGAGGGAGCGTAAGCACATAGCTTAGTGAGGAATGCTCAATTAAAACATCACAATAATGCATTTGTAAAAACACTTCTTCAAAGCCTTTAGTTTCAAACAACATTTATCAAACAATTATGTTTACAAACCAAGCATTTCATGCTTCAATCCACCATCATGTCATATTGGCTTACAAGTGATAATTCATAACATTTTTCAACTCAAAACACAATTGACAATCGGATACGTGAATTACAAGCGTTGTCCCATACGCTTCATACACACTACCAATATCAAGGTGGAGCATGGTACAATCACAACCTCTCAACACCCGTGATGAAGACTATGGTACAATCACAACCCCTCCACATCACTCATTGGTAGTTGTATAACATCACTAACGAGATCACGGGACATACAACACAAGATCCACACATGGACTTTTAACCACCATTGTGATCTTACCATACACAAGGCCCACACATGGACTTTTAACCACCATTGTGACCTTAACAATACACAAGGTCCACACATGGACTTTTAACCACCATTGTGACCTTAACAAAACACAAGGTCCACACATGGACTTTTAACCACCATTGTGACCTTAACACAAGATCCACCCATGGGCTTTTAACCACCATGGTGATCTTAACCATCTCGTTAGTGTACTTGGATGGAGTTTACGATACAATCACAACCTCTCAACATCCAAGGCGACTTTATTCACGGTGCACCCAATCCTATAGCCGGCTAACTATATTCGATTCAAGTACTTTTAAAACAACACATCACTTGCCAATATACATCATTTAACAACATTAATTCACTGTTTTAAAGCATTTAACAAAGCCATTAAATCCACATGCATCACTATGCATTGAAATCGCATTTATCAATGTAAAACCAAGGATCTCTTACCTTGAGCATCCTTCAACACATGGCTTATAAAACTAGCAATAAACATGCTAAAATATGCTTTCAAAAATAGAATTTAAACATGCAAACAATTCACTTTGCATTCAACCAACTCATGGCTCATCATCAATAGAGTTTTTCCGAAAACTTACTCTTGAGCTTAGCTAAGTTGTTTAGACTTTAACTAAGCTCCCAAACCATCAAAACATTGGTTTCAAAGCTGAAAACCAAACTTCACTCATCGATTCTGTTTCGCAAGCTTGCCGAAACACCAATCAAGCTTCCGGATCAACACCACAAGGATCCGAAGATGTCTCCCCTGTTTTAAACACATCAAAGCAGAGGATTAATGCATCATCATGCATTAATATCTTCAACCAAAACACCTAAACTCGCTCCTCTCATCAACACTCACATTTCGGCTACCAAACACAACCGAAATCTCATCCAAATACCTCTACAACATTACCCAACCAAGATCCATCAACTCCAATCATAATTATAACTCAATTAACAACCAAAAAGGATCTAATCACGTCCTTATACCTCCAGATATAGCAGAACATCAAGATCACCCCAAAAACCATCACTAACACAAGCAAAACTTAGGAAAATCAACCTATTCGGGATTGCATTGATTAAACCTCAATTTCACACCCATTATACATCCAATTTACATCAAAAATACATCTCAAAACAGTGCCCACTCATTTCATACGAATTTCATCAAAATTAAATCAAATCTTGCATTTTAAAGCCAAGATCAAGAACACAACCATAAAACCTTTAATAAAACTCAAATCAAGGATTGAGAACTTGGGAATTTCAGTAAAGAACTGAGTATTTAGAGGAGAAGGACGTTCATACCTCTAAATGTGAGTTTCTCCTTGTTTGGAACCAAGAATCTTGAAAATTCAATAAGCAAATGCTAAGGTTTTGATGTAGAAATGATTAGAGACCAATTGAAGATTGAAATCTCATTTTTAGATGTCAAAATCAGAGGGAAAAAGGCTGGAGAAAAGTGTTTGGGCTGAGAGAAAAGTTGAGAGAAAAGAAATGGAAAATTTTGAGAAAAGTTAGTTATGACAACAAAATATCTAATTCCCTCCTTTTTCCTTCATTAAAAACCATTAATTAAATGTTTAATATTAAGAAAAATCTGGAGAAACTCTTCTTGGGTAAATTAGCTCCTTAAAGATTCAAAGTTTCAATCCTTTTAAAACAGTCACCAACTTTTCAAAAATTACATTTTAGTCACTAACTTGAAATGTCACATTTCGAAGCCTCATTTTGTAAAATTGATTTCACCACTCTCTTATATATAATAAAAGAGAATTTTAAGATATTTTTCCATATTTTTAATGCATCCCGAACTAGGCTTTCCTAAAAATCACCTTTTTATACTCGAACCGCAATCCGACCGATCCGGTCCAAACCCAAAACTTATAAGCCCAAAATTGGGGTGTTACAACTCTCCCCCACTTAAGAAATTTCGTCCTCGAAATTTACCTGAAGGAAAGAGGTACGAAAACTGCTTCAACATGTCATCCTTCCGTTCCCACGTGGCTTCTTCAACACCACGATGTTTCCACAACACCTTTACCAACTCAATGGTCTTGCCTCGAAGAACCTTACTATCCGAATCCAGAATCTTCACCGGTTCCTCATCATAAGTCAAATCCGGATTCAATTCCACTTCCTCCACAGACATCACATGCGAAGGATCCGATCTATACTTTCGAAGCATAGAAACATGAAACACATCATGAATCTTTTCCAACTCCTGCGGTAACCTCAACTTGTACGCAACAGGACCCACACGCTCAATCATCTCATGTGGTCCAATGTACCTAGGGCTCAACTTACCCTTTCGGCCAAACCTCATCACCTTTTTCCAAGGCGAAACTTTCAAAAACATACGGTCACCCACCGCATACTCAATCTCCTTACGCTTCAAATCCGCGTAAGACTATTGCCGATCAGAAGCTGCCTTCAAACGCTCACAAATGAGCTTCACCTTCTCGGTAGTCCCTTTCAACAAATCTGGCATCGAAACCAACTTTTGACTCGTTTCAGCCCAACACAGAGGAGTCCTACACTTCCTCCCGTACAAAGCTTCATAAGGTGCCATTTGAATACTTGCCTGATAACTATTATTATAGGCAAACTCCACCAAAGGCAAATGTTTCTCCCAAGAGCCCTGGAACTCAATCATGCAGCACCTCAACATATCTTCCAAAACCTGGATAACAGGCTCGGACTGTCCATCCGACTGTGGATGATAAGAAGTACTGAAATTCAACCGTGTACCCAAAGCCTGATGCAAACACTGCCAGAACGCGATGTAAACCTCATATCCCTATCCGACACAATCGACTTTGGCACACCATGCAGCCGCACAATCTCAGCAATGTACAACTCCGCAAGCTTATCCAAAGTGTACGTAGTATGCACAGGCAAGAAATGCGCACACTTCGTCAGGCGATCCACAATCACCCACATTGAGTTCCTCTTCGATGGCGACAAGGGTAAACCAGATAGAAAATCCATGGTAATCCTTTCCCACTTCCACTCAGGAATTCTCAACGGTTGCAAAAATCCTGAAGGAAACTGATGTTGAGCCTTAACTCGCTGACACACCATGCACTTTCTTACAAACTCAGCAACATCTTTCTTTAAACTCACCCAATAGTACTCATCAAGAAGATCACGATACATCTTAGTACTACCAGGGTGCATAGCAAAAGGACTACTATGACCTTCAGTCAGAATAGCACGCCTCAACTCAGCATCATTGGGCACTACTATCCGACTCCCAAAGCATAACACTCCATCATCATTAAAGCAAAAATCCGAAGGCCTACCCTCCGCAATATCCTGAACATGCGGCACCAAAGAATCATCCAACAACTGCTTTTCCTTAATCAACTGAACCAAAGATGGTTTCACTTGAAACTCAGTCACAAGACCACCATCACGCGAAATACTCAAACTGGAAAACATAGCCCTCAACTCAACAGCTACCTTCCTACTCAAGGCATCCACTACAACATTAGCTTTACCCGGATGATACTCGATCGTCAAATCATAATCCCTGAGCAACTCCACCCAACGTCGTTGCCTAAGATTCAACTCCTTCTAAGACATCAGATACTTCAAACTCTTGTGGTCCGTGTACACGGTACACTTCTCACCATACAGGTAATGTCTCCAAATTTTCAAAGCAAAAACCACCGCAGCCAACTCAATGTCATGCGTAGGATAGTTGCGCTCATGCACCATCAACTGTCGTGACGCATAAGCCAACACCTTACCCTCTTGCATCAACACACATCCCAAACCAACGTAGGACGCATCACTATACACCACAAACTCTTTCCCTGATTCAGGTTGAACCAAGATAGGAGCTTGCGTCAAAGCTGTCTTAAGATTCTCAAAAGCCAGCTGTCTCGCTTCCGTCCACTCATACTTAACATCCTTCTGCAACAACTTCGTCAAAGGTGCAGCAATCTTTGAAAACCCATCCACGAATCTCCGATAGTATCCCGCCAAACCAAGGAAACTACGGACTTCATGAACAGACTTAGGAGGCTTCCAATTCATCACCGCCTCAATCTTCTGAGGATCAACACGAATCCCCTCAGCAGAAACCACATGACCAAGAAACACCACTTCTCTAAGCCAGAACTCACACTTGCTCAGCTTGGCATAAAGTTGATTCTCCAACAAAGCTTGCAACACAATTCTCAAATGCCCTTCATGCTCTTCCTCAGTACGAGAGTACACGAGGATATCATCAATGAACACCACAACAAATTTATCCAGGTATTCATGAATGTAACCCCCTTAACCCGGCCCAGACGGTTGACCCGAATTAAGAAAGTCACACGGGGAAAACCAAAGTCAACCCGAAAGTCAACCTTGATTAACGACCCTTTTTTTTCTTTTTATTCTTGTCTAGATGCACATTAACCTTAGATGTGATCATGCAAACAACATACTCAAAGATCACAAACATCAGAGATCAAACAGGGACCCAATTGAACAATTTACAACTTTAGGGACCAAATTGTAAATTCTGAAAACTTTAAGGACTTAACCGGATTTTAAGTTACCAATTTAAAATTAATCAGGTTTCATGCTTCTCTGCCAAATTTCAGCTCAAACGGACATCCCAAGCTCATACAATTGCACAAACAAGTTTCAGGACCAAAATGCAAACATTCTGAAACATTTAACCGCCCATGTCAGCCCCCAACGGTCACCCGTTCCGAAACAGGCAGAGCCCGTTTCGAAACTCGGGGCCGTTCCGCAACGGGGGTCTGGCAGAGACCAAATTGTTTCGAAACGGTGCATACCGTTTCGGACGCCTGGGTTCATTCAAGGCACCCGTTCCGAGACGGTGCACACTGTTCCGAAACGCCTGCACAGATTGCAGCAAAAAGGCATTCCAAAACATGCAATTAATCATTCAAACATGCTCCAATTGCCACCAAACTTTACCAGCATGCAATTCAACATATATAAAACTTGCAAGCATCAACAAATCATCAGAACAACCTCATATGCAAAAAGCCCCAATTCTATAGGCATGCTTCCTACACAAGCAACCATTTAAGCACAAACTTTCCAAACCAATCTCATTAAAGCCAAATCATGATTCAGCAACATCAACAACATTAAAACAAACTTGTCCGAACATATACGAACACAAAAACATCAATCCGAAAGATTCTACCCCCATTGCCTTTATTAACTATAGCTATTCACCGAGACATACATCTCAATTGCAGTCAACCTTGAATCCCTTGCTCCTTGCTGTCCAAACTTCAAGAATCTGCATTGATGGACAAAAAGGAGCGTAAGCACATAATGCTTAGTGAGGAATGCTCAAAACCAAAACACCATCAATGCAGCGGGTTACAAAACACTTTTAAAAACAACCCGATTTGACAAACCAAAACCATGTTTGAAAACTCCTTTTCAACATCATGCTTAAACCATGCATTGCACATACATGAAATCAAACCTTAGCTTAGCAAGCTAAGAAAACCTTTCAAAGCATAAATGACATAATCATCCATTTAACCACTCCATGCATAAACACCATATGCAAAGTTAAATCAAAACCTTGGAAAACATTCCCATTTCACAACATACCCTTCTTAAACTTAAAAACCATTTAAGCAAGAAGTCCTTTAAAATCATTTACTCAATCAATCCAATACATGCATTAACCAAAGGCAACTCAAGAACCACAACATCATTATCACATGCCTTTTAAAACAAGTCTGAACAAGACTCCAATGCATTTAAGAGATTTCATGCACACATGCATCATTTATCAAATGAAAATCAACACTTGTTCAACATAACAAGTAAACATGCATTCTCAAGCATTATACACTTTTCATGCAACCATGCATCTTTTCAAGCATCTCATGCTTCACATGCAATCATGCATCATTTCAAGCATTTCATGCTCCTTTATAATCAAGAACATCATATTGGCTTCCAAGTGATCAACCACATCCACTTTTCAACTCAACATCCAATCGGATACGCGGATTCCGAGCGTTGTCCCTACGCTCCATACACCCTACCAATCCAAGGTCTCCCAAATGGACTTTTAAACTCCATTTGACCTTACAAGCCTAAAGTTCCCATGTATGGACTTTTAAACACCATACAACCTTAGCTTTCCCGAGGTTCCCATGTATGGACTTTCAACCACCATACAACCTCCACTTTTCCCAAGGTTCCCATGTATGGACTTTTAAACACCATACAACCTTGACATGCACAAGGTTCCTATGTATGGACTTTCAAACACCATACAACCTTTGCATTCACCGATTGGTAGTTGTATCACATCACTAACGAGATCCGGGACACCCCACACAAGATCCACACATGGACTTAACACCGCCATTGTGATCTCAACAAGCACAAGGTTCCCCTATATGGACTTTTAAACACCATATAACCTTTGCTCAACCAAGGTCCTCGAATGGGCAACACCTCCATTATGACCTTAACCATCTCGTTAGGATACTTGAAGGGAGTTTACCGGTCCACTCTTGACCACTCCACCTCCAAGGCGACTTAATTCACGGTGCACCCAATCCTATAGCCGGCTAACTATATCCGATCAAAGAACCAAGAACTACTTACATCACTTGCCAATATAACCACCTTTCCACATTAGTCCAATGATTCACATGCATAACCATAATGCAAAAACCATCACCACATTAATCCAATGATTCACATGCATAACCAATGTGCAAAAAGTAACATTTACCATCATCAATTCACTGTTTTAAAGCATCATACAAAGCCATTAAAGATCATGCAACACAATGCATCAAATCCACATTTTCAATGTATAAAACCAAGGATCTCTTACCTTGAGCATCCTTCACATATGGCTTCCAAAACCAGCATTAAACCATGCTTAAAGTATGCTTTCAAAACAAATTTAAACCATGCAACACACATGCATTTTCAATCATCAACCACAATTGCTTTTAAAACCAAAACACAACACAATTCAAGAGCGAAAATCCAATCACTTACTCTTGATCTTAGCAAAGTTGTTCAAACTTAAACTAAGCTCCCAAAACCTTCAAACCTTGGTTTAAAAGCTGAAACCCAACTTCACTCACCGATACACAAAACAAGGCTAGCCAACAAGCCTTCCAAGCATCCGACAACCTTCCGCAATACCTTCAAAGCTCACGGATCAACCTCCCCTGTTTCAAGCACACAACAACAGAGGATTAATGCATCATTATGCATTAAAAGCACCAGCAACAAGATTCAACTCGCTGCTCAACCCAAATCCAACAATTTGGTTACCAAACACAACCGAAATCACCTCCAAACACTTTCAAAACTTAACCCAGCCAAGATCCATCACTTCTAACCATTTTTAAACATCAATTAACATCCAAAATGATCACAAACACATTCTTATACCTCCAGGTATAACAGATCACCAAAAACACTCCAAAAACAACCAAAAACTCAAGCCAAACTTAGGAAATTCAACCTATCCGGGATTGCATTGATTAAACCTCAACTTCTAATCAATTTAGCATTCATTTAACATCATTTTGACACTTCAAAACACTGCCCAAACAGATCACACGAAAATTTCACCAAAATCACCAAATCTTGCATTTTAAGCCAAAATCAAAATTTCAATTGAAAAGCCATTAACAAAACACAAATCAAGGATTGAGAACTTAGGAATTTCAGTAAAGAACTGATAGTTTAGAGGAGAAGGACGTTCTTACCTCCAAACTTGAATTTCTCCTTTTTAGAGCCAAAATGCTTAATGAAACAACTTGCAAATTGAGAGGTTTTGTTGATGAGATGATTAGGAATCACAAGAGAGTTGAAATGAGTGATTTAGATGCCAAAATCAGAGAAGAAAATCTGGAGAATTGTGTTTGGGTGGAGAGAAAATGAGAGAAAAGGAAAATTGAGAGAAAATGAAAAGTTAGTTAAGAAATGGTAAAAATGGTTTCCCTCCACATTTCATAATCTTTAAAATCAGAATAAAGCCTTAAAATATCTTAGAAAAATCTGGAGAAACTCTTTTTGGAATAATAGCTCCTTAAAGATTCAAAGTTTCAATCCTTTATAAAACTGTCCCGCAAATTTCAATAGTTACATTTTGGTCACTAGCCAAAATGTCAACCTTCCGAACCTCATTTTCCAAAATTGATTTCACAGTTCACTTCTATATATTAAAAGATGATTTTAGAACATTTGTCCATATTTTTAATGCAACCCAAACTAGGCTTTCCTAAATTCACTCTTATATATTCGATCAGCACTTTGACCGAACCGGTCAACGCCCAAAACTTCTGAGCCCAAAACCGGGGCGTTACAACTCTCCCCCCCTTAGGAAATTTCGTCCTCGAAATTTCAACCGACGAAAAGAGAACCACAACCTTTTCAATGCAACACACAAGGCAATACAAAAGCCTCAACCAATACTGAACACTTCCCATACAAAACTCCACCGAACCCAACACCACCACATGCTGTTCATTAAATCCAGAACACACAAAGATAGCCACAACTTAATCTTTCACATAACCAGACTGTACACAGCCCCAACCTCAACCTGAAGAACTACAGCTCTTACAGCACACATCACTGTAACACACAACTTCCAAGACTTGTTTACACAGTGACAACAACCAATCCAAAACAGCCACTATGCAAACCTTTCTGCTTCAAAAACTCTTGCAACTCCCAAACCCCTTCCAAGGATTTTCCCAACAAGCAAAAATCTTTAAGCATCAACTGCTTACCCAAACTCCTCAACGAATGCTGATAATCCTTCACACCTACCGCCAACATCACCATAACAGCTTACCAGGATTACTCACCCAAATTCCAAGAATTACAACATAACCCCAACTTGAATCCGTCAGCCGCTCCATACACCACCAGCTGACTTCAAACGGAACTTTCTTAACCACAACCAACCAAACACTTCTCACAAGAACCCAAACAACCAACAAAAACCTTCGATCTTTCATAATCCTTCCATTTCAAACTCCAACCATAACATTGCTTAACCAAAACACACATAACAGCTTCTGAACTCCTCAAAGGTTGCTAAGAACCAACACTTACCAACACAACCCTTTCACAACAACTTAAAAGCTAAGCTACCTCAGCACTTGGAAACACAACCACAAAACTGCAACATCACCAGCACCAAGGAACTACCACTTCCTTTTAGCTACACAAACCACTTAACCGATACTAACCTCAACTGGTACCCTTCACCACTAAACCACTAAACTCTCTGAGCTTCAAACACTATCCTTCCACCACAGGCTATACCACTCTCAACATTGCTAGCAACTAGCTTAATATTACCTCTAACCCTCACTCAGCACAAAAACAACCTCTAAAAACCCATCATCCAAACCAACCACTACACTAACAGATTCGATTAGTTATTAGCGAGTGTGAACATCGTATGCATGATCACCTACATGCCCTATCAATGCCTGATGTATATGTATGCAAAACCTCTAATGTCATGCCACATGTATACATGGACCAACATATATAATATAGCATATAACAATGATTTTAACTGTGCATGAATGCCAATTCACACCCTCCAATAACATCCTCAGAATCCGTCTAAGAACAACCTCCCAACACACTTCTAGCTTATCTAACTCCATCATACCAACAACCATTAACCACGAGATTCTCACTAAACCTTCTTCACACCAAAGATGCCTCCAAACAACTACCATCACCCCAAACATGCTAGCAACAAGACTAACTTACCACGCAAGGAAAACCAACAGAAACTAAACTAAGGTAACTAGAGCAAAGATTACTTAACAAGGTTACCTGAAAACACAACACCTCCCTGAAGCTTCATCAGACGAGCTCTCTTCCTTGCGGAACCATCATCCTCCTGTGGCACAACTGCAGCACCAGCTAACACACCAGGGTCAACACCAACTCCTTGCGGTAAGGAACCTTGGCTGTTCCGAGCCAACCTCAAACAATCACGTCTCATGTGTCCAGCAGACCCACATTTCCAGCAATTCTATTTTCCCAAACTCTTCACAACCTTCTGCTCTTTTTGCCACGTTTGAACCTTGCCTCGGCCGTGCCCACGACCTTTCAGAGACCCTTTGGCTAACACCAAAGCTGACTTCACCTCAAGAGGACAATCACGCTTAACATGCATTTTGGAACCACAATTCCAGCAAGCACCCGCACCCCAACATCTTCCAACATGGCGCCTTTCACAACGGTCACACACCGGTGGCTGAGCTTTCACTCCTTGCTCAAGCAACACTTGCTCCACAACAGCACTACCTTCACATTGCTTAACCCTTGGAAACTTCTCTCCAAGATACCTTTCACAAAAAGCATATACAAAGAAATCCCAATCAATATCATCGATATGTGACGCCACCGCCACAGATGTCCACCAGACACACGCATCCTCCAGCATCAAAGAAACAACACTCCCCAGCTTACAGGCATAATCACAGCCTTCCTGATCCAAGATCAGAACCACACTGGCCAACCAGGCCTCAAATGCCTCAGCTGTCGAACCATGATATTCCACAGCACCCAAATCAAGCAAACGCTGCTTCGGCAAACTCACACATCCCACAGCCAGCTCATCCACTGACTTTACCTTTACCTCAGCCTGAGATGTTCCCAACACCTCTTGAACAACAGATGATGAACTCTTCACCACAGAACCAACTTCTTTCCCTTGTCTTACCACCTCAACTCCAGGCACAGAAGACTGAAACAAAACACCTCTACAGAAAGGTGAATTCCAAGCCTTAACAACCTGCCCCAAGGCAGCAACCATCTCACCCAACTGCCATTCTTCCATCGACTTTGCCATACTACTAACAACAACAAACAATCACAACAAACAAACAAACCAGTTAGACCAGCATTAAGCAAGGATTCAAACTCCAACTCCAAATAACACAATAGCTATATTAATAAGGCAATGGGTATCCCGAATCCTCCCCTTTACATGACATAACAGTCAACACAACATGGATATCACAACATCAAGCATATCAAACAACATACTTTGATCATGCTTACATCAAACATCATCCACTTGCAACAGCATAATAGCAACATAACATACTCATTACACCTTCATCATGCATAACATCAGCTCACAACATCAGCACATATCCACATAAGCTCAACCAAGATTCATAACCATAAAGCATGCTTGAAACATCAGCAACATGCTCAGAAACATCAACAATTTGCTCAGAAACATCAGCAGCACACTCAGAAACACGTGTTTCAACCAACCTTCAACCACACATCAAGGTAAACATCAAACACGCATCACAACATCTTACCGTTTTCCCCAAGCATTCGCAACTCAGCTCTGATACCACCAAATGTAACCCCCTTAACCCGGCCCAGACGGTTGACCCGAATTAAGAAAGTCACACGGGGAAAACCAAAGTCAACCCGAAAGTCAACCTTGATTAACGACCCTTTTTTTTCTTTTTATTCTTGTCTAGATGCACATTAACCTTAGATGTGATCATGCAAACAACATACTCAAAGATCACAAACATCAGAGATCAAACAGGGACCCAATTGAACAATTTACAATTTTAGGGACCAAATTGTAAATTCTGAAAACTTTAAGGACTTAACCAGATTTTAAGTTACCAACTTAAAATTAATCAGGTTTCATGCTTCTCTGCCAAATTTCAGCTCAAACGGACATCCCAAGCTCATACAATTGCACAAACAAGTTTCAGGACCAAAATGCAAACATTCTGAAACATTTAACCGCCCATGTCAGCCCCCAACGGTCACCCGTTCCGAAACAGGCAGAGCCCGTTTCGAAACTCGGGGCCGTTCCGCAACGGGGGTCTGGCAGAGACCAAATCGTTTCGAAACGGTGCATACCGTTTCGGACGCCTGGGTTCATTCAAGGCACCCGTTCCAAAACGGTGCACACTGTTCCGAAACGCCTGCACAGATTGCAGCAAAAAGGCATTCCAAAACATGCAATTAATCATTCAAACATGCTCCAATTGCCACCAAACTTTACCAGCATGCAATTCAACATATATAAAACTTGCAAGCATCAACAAATCATCAGAACAACCTCATATGCAAAAAGCCCCAATTCTATAGGCATGCTTCCTACACAAGCAACCATTTAAGCACAAACTTTCCAAACCAATCTCATTAAAGCCAAATCATGATTCAGCAACATCAACAACATTAAAACAAACTTGTCCGAACATATACGAACACAAAAACATCAATCCGAAAGATTCTACCCCCATTGGCTTTATTAACTATAGCTATTCACCGAGACATACATCTCAATTGCAGTCCACCTTGAATCCCTTGCTCCTTGCTATCCAAACTTCAAGAATCTGCATTGATGGACAAAAAGGAGCGTAAGCACATAATGCTTAGTGAGGAATGCTCAAAACCAAAACACCATCAATGCAGCGGGTTACAAAACACTTTTAAAAACAACCCGATTTGACAAACCAAAACCATGTTTGAAAACTCCTTTTCAACATCATGCTTAAACCATGCATTGCACATACATGAAATCAAACCTTAGCTTAGCAAGCTAAGAAAACCTTTCAAAGCATAAATGACATAATCATCCATTTAACCACTCCATGCATAAACACCATATGCAAAGTTAAATCAAAACCTTGGAAAACATTCCCATTTCACAACATACCCTTCTTAAACTTAAAAATCATTTAAGCAAGAAGTCCTTTAAAATCATTTACTCAATCAATCCAATACATGCATTAACCAAAGGCAACTCAAGAACCACAACATCATTATCACATGCCTTTTAAAACAAGTCTGAACAAGACTCCAATGCATTTAAGAGATTTCATGCACACATGCATCATTTATCAAATGAAAATCAACACTTGTTCAACATAACAAGTAAACATGCATTCTCAAGCATTATACACTTTTCATGCAACCATGCATCTTTTCAAGCATCTCATGCTTCACATGCAATCATGCATCATTTCAAGCATTTCATGCTCCTTTATAATCAAGAACATCATATTGGCTTCCAAGTGATCAACCACATCCACTTTTCAACTCAACATCCAATCGGATACGCGGATTCCGAGCGTTGTCCCTACGCTCCATACACCCTACCAATCCAAGGTCTCCCAAATGGACTTTTAAACTCCATTTGACCTTACAAGCCTAAAGTTCCCATGTATGGACTTTTAAACACCATACAACCTTAGCTTTCCCGAGGTTCCCATGTATGGACTTTCAACCACCATACAACCTCCACTTTTCCCAAGGTTCCCATGTATGGACTTTTTAACACCATACAACCTTGACATGCACAAGGTTCCTATGTATGGACTTTCAAACACCATACAACCTTTGCATTCACCGATTGGTAGTTGTATCACATCACTAACGAGATCCGGGACACCCCACACAAGATCCACACATGGACTTAACACCGCCATTGTGATCTCAACAAGCACAAGGTTCCCCTATATGGACTTTTAAACACCATATAACCTTTGCTCAACCAAGGTCCTCGAATGGGCAACACCTCCATTATGACCTTAACCATCTCGTTAGGATACTTGAAGGGAGTTTACCGGTCCACTCTTGACCACTCCACCTCCAAGGCGACTTAATTCACGGTGCACCCAATCCTATAGCCGGCTAACTATATCCGATCAAAGAACCAAGAACTACTTACATCACTTGCCAATATAACCACCTTTCCACATTAGTCCAATGATTCACATGCATAACCATAATGCAAAAACCATCACCACATTAATCCAATGATTCACATGCATAACCAATGTGCAAAAAGTAACATTTACCATCATCAATTCACTGTTTTAAAGCATCATACAAAGCCATTAAACATCATGCAACACCATGCATCAAATCCACATTTTCAATGTATAAATCCAAGGATCTCTTACCTTGAGCATCCTTCACATATGGCTTCCAAAACCAGCATTAAACCATGCTTAAAGTATGCTTTCAAAACAGATTTAAACCATGCAACACACATGCATTTTCAATCATCAACCACAATTGCTTTTAAAACCAAAACACAACACAATTCAAGAGCGAAAATCCAATCACTTACTCTTGAGCTTAGCAAAGTTGTTTAGACTTAAACTAAGCTCCCAAAACCTTCAAACCTTGGTTTAAAAGCTGAAACCCAACTTCACTCACCGATACACAAAACAAGGCTAGCCAACAAGCCTTCCAAGCATCCGACAACCTTCCGCAACACCTTCAAAGCTCACGGATCAACCTCCCCTGTTTCAAGCACACAACAACAGAGGATTAATGCATCATTATGCATTAAAAACACCAGCAACAAGATTCAACTCGCTGCTCAACCCAAATCCAACAATTTGGCTACCAAACACAACCGAAATCACCTCCAAACACTTTCAAAACTTAACCCAGCCAAGATCCATCACTTCTAACCATTTTTAAACATCAATTAACATCCAAAATGATCACAAACACATCCTTATACCTCCAGGTATAACAGATCACCAAAAACACTCCAAAAACAACCAAAAACTCAAGCCAAACTTAGGAAATTCAACCTATCCGGGATTGCATTGATTAAACCTCAACTTCTAATCAATTTAGCATTCATTTAACATCATTTTGACACTTCAAAACACTGCCCAAACAGATCACACGAAAATTTCACCAAAATCACCAAATTTTGCATTTTAAGCCAAAATCAAAATTTCAATTGAAAAGCCATTAACAAAACACAAATCAAGGATTGAGAACTTAGGAATTTCAGTAAAGAACTGATAGTTTAGAGGAGAAGGACGTTCTTACCTCCAAACTTGAATTTCTCCTTTTTAGAGCCAAAATGCTTAATGAAACAACTTGCAAATTGAGAGGTTTTGTTGATGAGATGATTAGGAATCACAAGAGAGTTGAAATGAGTGATTTAGATGCCAAAATCAGAGAAGAAAATCTGGAGAATTGTGTTTGGGTGGAGAGAAAATGAGAGAAAAGGAAAATTGAGAGAAAATGAAAAGTTAGTTAAGAAATGGTAAAAATGGTTTCCCTCCACATTTCATAATCTTTAAAATCAGAATAAAGCCTTAAAATATCTTAGAAAAATCTGGAGAAACTCTTTTTGGAATAATAGCTCCTTAAAGATTCAAAGTTTCAATCCTTTATAAAACTGTCCCGCAACTTTCAAAAGTTACATTTTGGTCACTAGCCAAAATGTCAACCTTCCGAACCTCATTTTCCAAAATTGATTTCACAGTTCACTTCTATATATTAAAAGATGATTTTAGAACATTTTTCCATATTTTTAATGCAACCCAAACTAGGCTTTCCTAAATTCACTCTTATATATTCGATCAGCACTTTGACCGAACCGGTCAACGCCCAAAACTTCTGAGCCCAAAACCGGGGCGTTACAATGAAACACTCGATTCATCATATCCATGAAAGCTGCAGGGGCATTCGTCAAACCAAACGCCATCACAAGGAACTCATAATGCCCATACCTCGTTCTGAAAGCTGTCTTTGGCACATCCACATCCTTCACCTTCAGCTGATAATACCCTGACCTTAAGTCAATCTTAGAGAACACAGACGCTCCCCGAAATTGATCAAAAACATCATCAATTCTCGGCAATGGATACCGATTCTTGATAGTCAACTTGTTAAGCTGACGGTAATGAATGCACATTCTCATAGTGCCATCATTCTTCTTCACAAACAAGACTGGTGCACCCCAAGGTGACACACTCGGCCGAATGAAACCACGATCAAGCAACTCCTGCAGTTGCGTCTTCAGCTCCTTCAACTCTCTAGGTGCCATTCGATAAGGAGTAATGGACACTGGAGTTGTGTTTTCATACAACTCAATCCCAAACTCCACTTCACGATTAGGAGGCAACCCAGGCAACTTGTAACCCCCTTAACCCGGCCCAGACGGTTGACCCGAATTAAGAAAGTCACACGGGGAAAACCAAAGTCAACCCGAAAGTCAACCTTGATTAACGACCCTTTTTTTTCTTTTTAATCTTGTCTAGATGCACATTAACCTTAGATGTGATCATGCAAACAGCATACTCAAAGATCACAACCATCAGAGATCAAACAGGGACTCAATTGAACAATTTACAACTTTAGGGACCAAATTGTAAATTCTGAAAACTTTAAGGACTTAACCAGATTTTAAGTTACCAACTTAAAATTAATCAGGTTTCATGCTTCTCTGCCAAATTTCAGCTCAAGCGGACATCCCAAACTCATACAATTGCACAAACAAGTTTCAGGACCAAAATGCTAACATTCATAAACATTTAACCGCCCATGTCAGCCCCCAACGGTCACCCGTTCTGAAACAGGCAGAGCCCGTTTCGAAACACGGGGCCGTTCCGCAACACGTTCCGCAACGGGGGTCTGGCAGAGGCCAAACCGTTTCGAAACGGTGCATACCGTTTCGGACGCCTGGGTTCATTCAAGGCACCCGTTCCGAAACGGTGCACACTGTTCCGAAACGCATGCACAGATTGCAGCAAAATGCAATTCCAAAACATGCAATTGATCATTCAAACATGCTCCCATTGCCACCAAACTTTACCAGCATACAATTCAACATATATAAAACTTGTAAGCATCATCAAATCAACAAATTAACTTCATATGCAAAAAGCCCCAAATCTATAGGCATGCTTCCTACACAAGCAACCGTTTAAGCACAAACTTTCCATTTCAATCTCATTTAAGCCAATACATGATTCAGCAACATCATCAACATTAAAACATACTTGTCCGAACATATACGAACACAAAAACACCAATCCGAGAGATTCTACCCCCATTGCCTTTATTAACCATAGCTATTCACCGAGACATACATCTCAATTGGAGTCCACCTTGAATCCCTTGCTCCTTGCTGTCCAAACCTCAAGAATCTGCATTGATGGACAAAAAGGAGCGTAAGCACATAATGCTTAGTGAGGAATGCTCAAAACCAAAACACCATCAATGCAGCGGGTTACAAACACTTTTAAAACAACCCGATTTGGCAAACCAAAACCATGTTTGAAAACCCTTTTCAACAACATGCTTAAACCATACATTGCACATACATGAAAACCAACCCTTAGCTCAGCAAACTAAGAAAACCATTTCAATGTACAACTTGCAAAAACATTCCTTTAACCATTCCACGCATAAACACCATATGCATAGCTAAAATAAAACCTTGGAAAACACTTCCATTTCATATTACCCATTCATAAACTTGAACATCATTTCAAGCAAGAAACCCCTTTTAAACCATTACTCAAGCAATCCAATTCATGCATTAAACAAAGACAACTTATGAATCACATCATCATCATCACATGTCTTTAAAACAAGTCTTAGCAAGACTCCAATGCATTAAAGCGATTTCATGTACACATGCATCATTTATCAAATGATAATCAACACTTGTTCAACTTAACAAGTAAACATGCTTTCACTAGCATCATAAACTTTTCATGCAACCATGCATCTTTTCAAGCATCTCATGCTTCTTCATGATCAAGAACATTACATTGGCTTCCAAGTGATCAACCACATCCACTTTTCAACTCAACAACCCGATCGGATACGCGGATTCCGAGCGTTGTCCCTACGCTCCATACACCCTACCAATCCAAGGCCTCCCAAATGGACTTTTAAACACCATTTGACCTTACAAGCCTAAGGTTCCCATGTATGGACTTTTAAACACCATACAGCCTTAGCTTTTCCCGAGGTTCCCATGCATGGACTTTTAAACACCATACAACCTCAACATGCAAAAGGTTTCCATGTATGGACTTTTAAACACCATACAACCTTTGCATAACCGATTGGTAGTTGTATAAATCACTAACGAGATCCGGGACACCCCACACAAGATCCACACATGGTCTTACACCGCCATTGTGATCTTAACAAGCACATGGTTCTCATATATGGACTTTTAAACACCATATAACCTTTGCTCAACCAAGGTCCTCGAATGGGCAACACCTCCATTATGACCTTAACCATCTCGTTAGGATACTTGAAGGGAGTTTACCGGTCCACTCTTGACCACTCCACCTCCAAGGCGACTTAATTCACGGTGCACCCAATCCTATAGCCGGCTAACTATATCCGATCAACGAACCAAGAACCACTTTCATCACTTGCCAACATAACCATCTTACCATGTTATTCCACTGATTCATATGCATAACCACAATGTAAAAACCATCACCACATTAGTCCAATGATCCACATGCATAACCAATATGCAAAACCATTACCTCATTAATCCAATGATTCACATGCATAACCAATATGCAAAAAGTAACATTTACCATCATCAATACACTGTTTTAAAGCATCATACAAAGCCATTGATCAACATGCAACACTATGCATCTAAACCACAATTACCATGTACAAAACCAAGGATCTCTTACCTTGAGCATCCTTCTCAAATGGCTTTCAAAACCAGCATTAAACCACGCTAAAAATATGCTTTCAAAACAGATTTAAACCATGCAAAACATATGCATCTCAATCATCAACCACAATAACTTTTAAAACCAAACACAACACAATTCAAGAGCGAAAATCCAATCACTTACTCTTGAGCTTAGCAAAGTTGTTTAGACTTAAACTAAGCTTCCAAAACCTTCAAACCTTGGTTTAAAAGCTGAAAACCCAACTTCACTCACCGATACACAAAACAAGGCTGGCCAGCAAGCCTTCCAAGCATCCGAAAACCTTCCGCAACACCTTCAAAGCTCACGGATCAAACTCCCCTGTTTCAAGCACACAACAACAGAGGATTAATGCATCTTTATGCATTAAGAACACCAGCAACAAGACTCAACTCGCTGCTCATCACAAATCCAACAATTTGGCTACTAAACACAACCGAAATCACCTCCAAACACTTCCAAAACTTAACCCAGCCAAGATCCATCACTTCTAACCATTTTTAAACATCAATTAACATCCAAAATGATCACAAACACATCCTTATACCTCCAGGTATAACAGATCACCAAAAACACTCCAAAAACAACCAAAAACTCAAGCCAAACTTAGGAAATTCAACCTATCCGGGATTGCATTGATTAAACCTCAACTTCTAATCAATTTAACATTCATTTAACATCATTTTGACACTTCAAAACACTGCCCAAACAGATCATACGAAAATTTCACCAAAATCACCAAATCTTGCATTTTAAGCCAAAATCAAGATTTCAATTGAAAAGCCATTAACAAAACACAAATCTAGGATTGAGAACTTAGGAATTTCAGTAAAGAACTGATAGTTTAGAGGAGAAGGATGTTCTTACCTCCAAACTTGAATTTCTCCTTTTTAGAGCCAAAATGCTTAATGAAACAACTTGCAAATTGAGAGGTTTTGTTGTAGAGATGATTAGGAATCAAAAGAGAGTTGAAATGAGGTATTTAGATGCCAAAATCAGAGAAGAAAATCTGGAGAATTGTGTTTGGGTGGAGAGAAAATGAGAGAAAAGGAAAATTGAGAAAAAATGAAAAGTTAGTTAAGAAATGGTAAAAATGATTTCCCTCCACATTTCATAATCTTTAAAATCAGAATAAAGCCTTCAAATATCTTAGAAAAATCTGGAGAAACTCTTTTTGGAATAATAGCTCCTTAAAGATTAAAAGTTTCAATCCTTTATAAAACTGTCCCGCAACTTTTAAAAATTACATTTTGGTCACTAGCCAAAATGTCAACCTTCCGAACCTCATTTTCCAAAATTGATTTCACAGTTCACTTAATTATATTAAAAGATGATTTTAGAACATTTTTCCATATTTTTAATGCAACCCGAACTAGGCTTTCCTAAATTCACTCTTATATATTCGATCAGCACTTTGACCGAACCGGTCAACGCCCAAAACTTCTGAGCCCAAAACCGGGGCGTTACACAACTCCTCCGGAAACACACCAGGAAACTCTCGCACAGTCCTGATATCTTGCACACGCAACTCTTTAGAGCTAGGATTCATCACAAAAGCGAGGTAAGCTTCACAACCTTGCCTCAGCATCCGGCTTGCCTCCAATGTAGACACCACATTGGCAAGAAACTTCACATTCTCACCAACCACCACTACCTCATAATCATCCGCAAGCTTCAACGAAACTCGCTTATTCTCACAATCTACTACAGCTCGATGCTCAACAAGCCAATCCATACCAAGGATTACATCAAAACCATAAAAAGGCAACTCCATAAGATCAACATGAAAAACATGATCTTGCACAACCAAAGGACATCTTCTATAAAGCTTTCGAGTCATAACAGTCTCACCAAAAGAACTAGTGACACGCATACCAACATCCAAAGACTCAACAGGCAATCCAAGGAATTCAGCATGCTCACGCAATATGTATGAGTGTGTAGATCCAGAATCAATCAAGGAAAGTAATGACAAGGATTGCAAAGTAAAAGTACCTACGATCACATCCGTGTCATTTCTCCCCTCCCTCTGAGCATACACTCTGGCCTGACCACCACCCTCAGGCTGAACAGCTACAACATGAGCCACATTCCTTCCACCATCCTCTCTACGCTGGAAGTTACCACGGCCGCGCCCACGACCTCTCTGTGGTGCAACAACTCCAGGTGCACGTCCTTGGCCACCACCGGCCAACAAAGGGCACTCCCTCCTCATATGATCCGCTGATCCACAGTTCCAGCACGAGTTACCAGCCACCACAACAGGAGCCTGCACCTCCCTTACTGCTCGAGGACAATCACGCCTCAGGTGTCCAGGCGACCCACATGTCCAACATGTGTTCGGTTCAACTCTCGCCTTGTCTCCCTGAACAGGCGCACCTTGGCCTCCACCACCTCGCCTAGCTGAAGACTGATACTTTCGTTCACGTCCTCTCTTGTTCCGTCCGCCACCGGAACTATACTCAGCAGCTCGCTTACCAGGACTAGAACCAGCACTTCTAGAAGATAAACTCAAATTCAACTCAATGTCCTTTGCTCTACCAACCAGCACATCAAAGTCAGTATACTCAGCAGCCAGCATATAGGTCTTCACCTCCGTCACCAAACCATAACGAAACCGTTCACACCTCTCCCGCTCATCAGGAACAAGCTCAGGTGCATACTGACTAAGCCGGAACCTCGTACTCAGCTACAGACATGCTCCCTTGAGGAAGAGACATGAATTCCCTTTTCTTCTCATCTAGGTACCTCACACCCAGATACCTCCTCTTGAACGCGTTCAGAAAGAACGTCCAAGTTACATCAGCTTCCGCCATTCCAGAGATAGAGGTCGTCCACCAAGTATACGCATCATCGTGCAACAACGATACCACGCAGCCCAGCTTCTGCACATCATTACAATTCATTTGACCCAAGATTCTCTTGGTACTTTCCAGCAAAGACTCAGAACCTTCAGCAGACAAACCCCTGAACTCAGTCCCTCCCAGACTGCGCAAACGTTCTAGAGGTAGTCTTACATTAGCATCTCCCTGATGCCCATCTCCTTGAGCTCCAGCTACCGCTGCTCGAAAAGCTCCAGCAATAGCTTGTATCAGCATTGACATGTCAGGAACAGCTTGCCCCTGACCAGCTTCAGGTCCAGCGGCCCCAGCCGCAACATTAGCTCCTTCACCCCCAGCACCACCACCACCAGGCGGAGGAGGTAAATCCACCACATTTTCAACGTTCTCTTCATTCTCATTTTGAGCCATAGCTCGAGTATTAATCCTTGTCTCTCTACGAGGTGCCATTCGCTAAACAATGCAATCACAATGCAATAAACAAAATCAGGCTCAGCAAGGTAAGATATCCAAGTACTCAAGCTCATTTCCAATTAAAACAAATCATTTCATTAGCTTTGATTTGGCAATGGGTCCCTCTAACATGCTTCACCACAGCATACACCACAATTGTAACATACTTACAATTCATACAACATGCTTTCATTCAACAAGCATACAAAACAATCATGCACATATCACCCACTTAACCGTTCCCAAATATTCGAGAACTCAGCTCTGATACCACCAAATGTAACCCCCTTAACCCGGGCTAGACGGTTGACCCGAATTAAGACGTTTACACGGGGAAAACCAAAGTCAACCCGAAAGTCAAACTTGATTAACGACCCCTTTTTTTCTTTTAATCTTATCTAGATGCATATTAACCCTAATCAAACACTCGAGGAAAGCATACTCGAAAACCACAGCAATCAGACATCGAACAGGGTCTCAATTGCACAATATAAAAAATTAGGAACCAAATTGTAAATTCTAGAAATTATAAGGACTTAACCAAATTTAAGGTTACCAATATGAAATTAATCATATTTCATGCTTCTCTGCCAAATTTCATCTCAAACGGACATCACAAACTCAACCAACAGCATATACAAACATTGGGACCAAAACGCAAGGATTTCAAAACATAAAACCATCAATTTTAGTGCCCAACGGTCGGGTGTTCCGAAACGGTGATGATCCGTTCCGAAACGCGGGACCGTTCCGAAACAGGTTTCGGAACAGGGCTCGGCAGTGGCAAAACCGTTCCAGAACGGCTCTACCCGTTTCGAAACGCCAAGGCCATTTCAGGCCCTCTGTTCCGAAACGGTAGCACCCGTTTCGAAACGTGCTGCCCAGAATTGCAGATTTTTGCTGGTTTAAATCACAATTGACCCATCAAACACATTACAAAGGCAACCAAATCATACCAGCAAGTCATTCAACACTCAATGAACATATTAGCATCGACCAATCTCAAACATAGCATCAAATGAGGAAAAACCCAATTATATAGGCATGCATCCTATATAGCAAACCATGAAACCATCAATTCTTCAAAACCACATACCAAAGGCCATTTACATGTTCTAACATCATCAAAGGTATAAAACCAACTTAGGGAGTCCAAAACATCTCCCAAAAACACAATTTGAGTTCCCATTGCCAAATGCCAAAAGCTAAACAAGTTATGAAAATTGTCACCATACATGAGCTTAAGCTTCCACTTAGATTCTTGACCACCTTGCTGCCCCTTTAAGCACTTCAATGCTCTGCATTATTGGTTTAAGAAAGAGGGAGCGTAAGCACATAGCTTAGTGAGGAATGCTCAATTAAAACATCACAATAATGCATTTGTAAAAACACTTTTTCAAAGCCTTTAGTTTCAAACAACATTTATCAAACAATTATGTTTACAAACCAAGCATTTCATGCTTCAATCCATCATCATGTCATATTGGCTTACAAGTGATAATTCATAACATTTTTCAACTCAAAACACAATTGACAATCGGATACGCGGATTACAAGCGTTGTCCCATACGCTTCATACACACTACCAATATCAAGGTGGAGCATGGTACAATCACAACCCCTCAACACCCGTGATGGAGACTATGGTACAATCACAACCCCTCCACATCACTCATTGGTAGTTGTATAACATCACTAACGAGACCACGGGACATACAACACAAGATCCACACATGGACTTTTAACCACCATTGTGATCTTACCATACACAAGGCCCACACATGGACTTTTAACCACCATTGTGACCTTAACAATACACAAGGTCCACACATGGACTTTTAACCACCATTGTGACCTTAACAAAACACAAGGTCCACACATGGACTTTTAACCACCATTGTGACCTTAACACAAGATCCACCCATGGGCTTTTAACCACCATGGTGATCTTAACCATCTCGTTAGTGTACTTGGATGGAGTTTACGGTACAATCACAACCTCTCAACATCCAAGGCGACTTTATTCACGGTGCACCCAATCCTATAGCCGGCTAACTATATCTGATTCAAGTACTTTTAAAACAACACATCACTTGCCAATATACATCATTTAACATCATTAATTCACTGTTTTAAAGCATTTAACAAAGCCATTAAATCCACATGCATCACTATGCATTGAAATCGCATTTATCAATGTAAAACCAATGATCTCTTACCTTGAGCATCCTTCAACACATGGCTTATAAAACCAGCAATAAACATGCTAAAATATGCTTTCAAAAACAGAATTTAAACATGCAAACAATTCACTTTGCATTCAACCAACTCATGGCTCATCATGAAGAGAGTTTTTCCGAAAACTTACTCTTGAGCTTAGCTAAGTTGTTTAGACTTTAACTAAGCTCCCAAACCTTCAAAACATTGGTTTCAAAGCTGAAAACCAAACTTCACTAACCGATTCTGTTTCGCAAGCTTGCCGAAACATCAATCAAGCTTCCGGATCAACACCACAAGGATCCGAAGATGTCTCCCCTGTTTTAAACACATCAAAGCAGAGGATTAATGCATCATCATGCATTAATATCTTCAACCAAAACACCTAAACTCGCTACTCTCATCAACACTCACATTTCGGCTACCAAACACAACCGAAATCTCATCCAAACACCTCTACAACATTACCCAGCCAAGATCCATCAACTCCAATCATAATTATACCTCAATTAACATCCAAGAAGGATCTAATCACGTCATTATACCTCTAGCTATAGCAGAACATCAAGATCACCCCAAAAACCATCACTAACACAAGCAAAACTTAGGAAAATCAACCTATTCGGGATTGCATTGATTAAACCTCAATTTCACACCCATTATACATCCAATTTACATCAAAAATACATCTCAAAACAGTGCCCACTCATTTCATACGAATTTCATCAAAATTAAATCAAATCTTGCATTTTAAAGCCAAGATCAAGAACACAACCATAAAACCTTTAATAAAACTCAAATCAAGGATTAAAAACTTGGGAATTTCAGTAAAGAACTGAGTATTTAGAGGAGAAGGACGTTCATACCTCTAAATGTGAGTTTCTCCTTGTTTGGAACCAAGAATCTTGAAAATTCAATAAGCAAATGCTAAGGTTTTGATGTAGAAATGATTAAAGACCAAATGAAGATTGAAATCTCATTTTTAGATGTCAAAATCAGAGGGAAAAAGGCTGGAGAAAAGTGTTTGGGCTGAGATAAAAGTTGAGAGAAAAGAAATGGAAAATTTTGAGAAAAGTTAGTTATGACAACAAAATATCTAATTCCCTCCTTTTTCCTTCATTAAAAATCATTAATTAAATGTTTAATATTAAGAAAAATCTGGAGAAACTCTTCTTGGGTAAATTAGCTCCTTAAATATTCAAAGTTTCAATCCTTTTAAAACAGTCACCAACTTTTCAAAAATTACATTTTAGTCACTAATTTGAAGTGTCACATTTCGAAGCCTCATTTTGTAAAATTGATTTCACCACTCTCTTATATATAATAAAAGAGAATTTTAAGATATTTTCCATATTTTTAATGCATCCCGAACTAGGCTTTCCTAAAAATCACCTTTTTATACTCGAACCGCAATCCGACCGATCCGGTCCAAACCCAAAACTTCTAAGCCCAAAATTGGGGTGTTACAGTTTTTGCAATAATATACTCTTAGTTTGCTTAATTCATGTGCTTCACATCCTTCAATTAGTTCCAAAAGTCTAGTTGAAGAATCCATTTGTCAGGCACGACAGTGTCAAACTCACGAAAGAATTAAGCACGGTCTCATCACGCCGAGATGTTGACTAATTCAGCTTAGACATAAGTTAGAATTTCAGCGGCTAAAAGGAGCAACCAAACGTTGATTGTCTGTGTTATGTTTACGCTGAAATTGTTAGGTATTGTCTGCATCACACAACAACAGAATCCTAGCCTAGACATAGGTAGGATCACTTCATAATTGCTTCGCCGAACTTGGAGTATCTGCCAGACTTGTCGTCTGGACTTCTCTCCATCTGACCTGTCGGGACAGTGAAAGTTGCTAGAGCAGAGTGTCGTCGTGGCAGCGAAAGTTGCTGCCGCCATTACGCGCCGAGGCAGCAGATCGTGGCAGCGCAAAACAACTAGACCTATTCAACGCAGTTTCACACTAAGCAACAGCATAACCCTGCCTCTCTATCAACCTGATCACTTCCTTTTTAATTACTTGTGTTTTTATTTTACTTTTCTTCTCAACAATCATCTTACTTGTGCATTTACTTTTCTTGTGCATGAACAACAATTCGAATCAAGCTGTCCAATCCTTGTTGGAGAAGATATCTCATATACTATATCTTAACAGCAAAATTCGTATTTAATTTCTGCACTCTTATTTCTTTTTTTTTATTTTTATTTTTTATCAAAAAAAAGAATTTACAGTTTCCTTTTCCAGTGTATGACCAGGGTGAATCGAAAAGGAGAAATCCTCTTCTACGATGATATCGAACGAAAACCAAGAGAGCTCAAGAAGGAAATCAGAGTAACCCTATGAAAAACCAAAGAGGAAAAAGAAAAAACAAAGGTAAACATGGACCGTCCCAACAATACCACGAACGACATCAAGACTTGCCGCCCAGTGGACAACAAAATCCACCAAGGCAGCAACCCTCTAATTTGTAACGCCCTAGTTTAGGGCCCGAGAGTTTATTGATTTTGATCTAGGATTAGTTCGGGTTAAATGGGATTTAAAATGATGACTTTATGAAAGTTTCTTTTATTTACTAAAATGCTATTAATGAAATGGGAGATGAGATTTTAAGTAAAAAGGAAACATTTTTTTAAGCTATCATCTTCCTCCCTCAAACCAAAATCACGACCTAAAACTCCCTTCAACCCCAATCACTGTTCCATCTCCTCCCATCATGTTTTCAAGATATTTCATCAAGGTAAATATGATTTTGACTTCTCCTCATCTTTTCAAACTTTTCTATGGTTTTAGTTTTTAGTAAACTCCATTCTTGTGACATTTCAAGTATTCAAATTTTAGGGAAAAGGTGGAAGCTTTAGTGGGTTTTTGTTAAGTTTTTGATTGGTAAAGATAATATATATGTTTTATACTTGCTCTTAAGTGTATTATATGTTAAAATGGTGTTGTTTTATGGAAATCCCGAAATTGGTATAAAAAAGAGATTTTTAGGTTGAAAAGGTTGGGTTTTGGGGTTGGTTTTAGGTTGAAAACATGGTCAGTGGTTCCTTTGAAGATGGCGGTTGTTTCTAGATGTTTTTGGGTGTGTTTTGATGGTTGGGATGGATGATTTCATTATGGGGTTTGTTTAGAACGAAAATGGTGAAGTTTGGATGAAATTTGGATTCGAATTGGTGTGTTTTGGTTGCAAGAGTGAGTTTCTGGGTTGCTACTGGGTTTAAAGTGTATTAGTGTCCTAATAGTATGTTTTGGATTACCTTAAATAGAGGAATCGGGTCCGGGTCCTTTGGGTGCGATACTGGGTACTACCGAGGCTTGAGAGCGGTGTTTTGGCTTCTGTTGGGCTCAATCGGTGAGTGGAAATGTCTTGGAGTTTTAAATGATTTCAAGTGCATTCTTGTGTGTTTGGGTAGGGCCTTGAGGGCTACCCTAAACCCAAGTGTAAGTTTCTAATTCATCTTGTCCGTTAAGTGTTGATGCGTGTGAATGTTTGTGTTGTTGCGTGAATTATGGATTGTCTTTACTCTCCATCTAATTTTGTTGTGTAGTCGTTGCAGGTGTCGAGCCTCACGTGATGGTCGTTGTTACTACGGTGATGTGTAGTCCCACCGGCAGTGACTAGTAGGAGAATACGGTAATGTGTAGTCTCATCAGAAAACTACTAGTTGAACGGTGATGCGTAGTCCCACCGTGTTTTGGTTATGCATGTGCATACCATGTATTGTTCATGTTTGTGTCTCACTATATCATTCCCTTTTTGATGGTCTTGCTTTAAATCTAAGATCATGCTTTAAAAATTGCATTGTTCTTGTGTTTTAGAGCTCCGCTCACTAAGCTTTTAGCTTACGCTCTCTCTTTTCCAATAGTGCAGATCGTTAGAGGCTTTGGGAGGCAAGTAGGCAAGGAAGGAATCCTCAAAGTTTTCGGTGGCCCAAAGTATGGTTTATGTTTTTTTAATGACACTTAGACAATGGGATTGCTAGATTGTATGTTATGGAGGTGGTGTTCAAACTCCCTTATTATGGTTTGTTTATGTTTCAAGCATGTTCTAAATGGTGATAATATGTTAAATTGATACTTGGTGTGGTCTTGTATAGATTGCTAAGCATATTTACTTGTTAGTATTTTTGTATCCAAGTGTTCATGTGAGCTTAGAGCTTGAATTCTAAATTATTGCTTGAATGCATGTCAAATGTTGTGATTAGGACATTTCGCATCTAGAATGTATATATGTTAGTTTGCCATGTGGTTTTTGATGATTCGGGACACATTTGGGGACAGTTAAAGGTGTTTAAGTATGATTTCGGGCCAATCTTTGTGCAGGTGTTTCAAAACACTCGATTGGGTTTCGAAACAGGTGTAGTTACAGGGATACTCGTATCGGAACATGGGTGGTTTTGTTTCGTTACGATTTGACATTGTGAGCCCCTATTTTGGAACTTGTTTCGATACGTTTCGAGACTGTGAGCCCCCGTTTCGATACATTTTGTTAATGTTGATCCCCGTTCCAGAACAAGGTGGGATCGTTCTAGAATGGCTTGGTCTGGCTTTTAAAATGAAGCCCGCGTTTCGAAACGGGCAAGCTTGTTTCGAAACGCATGTAGTCGAAACACTTAAATGACACTTTTAAAGGTTCTCGGATGTTGTATTTTAGTCCATAATGAATGTATGTTTCCCCATCGAGTTCCCATGTGATCCTTGTGACGTTTCTGCCTCGCATGCATGTAATTTTGATTAACGAACTACTCAGTAAAGTTATGTATCGTATGTTCTGCTAGAATGGTTTTGGTTCTTGCTTCCCGTTGTTATCTTCACGCTTAGGATTTAATGTGATTTCTAGGCAAGATAAGTTAAATGTAAAATGAAAAAATAAGGTCGCTAATCGGAGTGAGATCCTAATGGGTTTCCCTTCAGTTTTCTCTGTGTAACTTGTTTGGTTCGGTCAGTCAGCTAGACCGGGATGAGGGGGTTACATTTGGTGGTATCAGAGCCTCGGTTACGAGGTCTCTCGGGAAAAGTAAGTCAGGTAAGTTTGTTTGTATGGTTGTTTGCTATTGCACGGTATATGAATGCATGCTTTTAGATGTTCTTTTTGTTGGTTAAAGTCTAGTCAGGTGTTCTCATTGCTAGGTGTTGTTATCGGAAAAAGATTTTGGTTTAAATGGCCGAGAACATGAATTCTTGCTCTTGCTAACCTCATGTTTTCTTTTGTGTGTGATGTGTTGTCTGTTTTAGATTTTATCCCATTATTGTGAGACCAAGGGGCGGCCTAGAGCGGGTGACCAAGCACCCGAAAGTGAGCCTCCTGCTCCTCCTACTCCCGATGGTGATGGAGTGGGTGGCGAAGGTAATGTGCCTCAGGCTGGTGCGCAAGCCGGAGGTGATGGTAATGGGCCTCAGGCCGGTGCTAATGATGGAGGTAATGGAGCCCAGGCGGGTCAGGGTCAGGCAGATGCAGACATGACCCATTTGATTTAGACCATAGCTAGAGCTTTTCAAACAGCTTTGGCCGGTATGCAAGCTGCAGCACCACTTCAGGGTGCGGGAACATGATTACCCCTAGAGAGGCTTCGTAGCTTGGGAGGAGTTGAGTTTCATGGTTTGACTCTCGAGGGTTCAGAGGCTTGGATCGAGAGTACCACACGCATCTTGGGTCAGATGCAGTGCTCAGACACTCGTAAGCTGGGTTGCATTGTCTCTTTGCTTTAGGGGGACGCATATACTTGGTGGACCACTGTTACTTCGGGTATGGCCGAAGCAGATATCACGTGAGAATTCTTCAGAAATGCCTTTAAGAGGAAGTATCTCGGAGTTTGGTATCTGGACGAGAAGAAGAGGGAGTTTATGGCCTTGATTCAGGGTTGCAAGTCCAAGTACGAGGTTTAATTTGTGAGATTGAGCCAGTATGCACCCGAGTTGGTTCCCAGTGAGAGGGAACGATGTGAGCGCTTTCGATATTGGTTGACTAGAGATGTGAAGGCTTACATGCTTGCCTCTAACTACACCGAGTTTGACGTTTTGGTCTATAGGGCCAAGGATATTGAGCAGAACTTAGGCTCCAGTGCTCGTGCTAGTGGGTCCGATTCCGGGAAAAGACACACGAATTGGGATAAAGACCATGCCAAGAGGTATAAGGATATGAGGTATCAGCCCGATTCCAGATATAGGGGTGGTAACTATGGACGGAGCCACCAGGGCCAAGGAGCGGTTGTACAAACTCCGGAGTGCGCTAGATGCGGGAGGCGCCATCAGGGCGAGTGTATGGGCCTATGGGGTGTGTTGGAACTGATGTTCCCGAGATCATCTGAGGCGTAACTGTCCACACTCAGCTAGGGGCGGATGGCTCCAGCTAGAGGTTTTGAGCATCAGAGAGGCCGTGGGCGCGGTCGTGGTAACTTCCAGCCGAGGAATGATGGAAAGAGGAACTTGGCTCATGTAGTGGTAGTCCAGCCCGAGGGTGGAGGACCGACTAGGGTGTATGCACAACGAGAGGCCGGGAATGACACGGATGTCATTGCAGGTAATTTCTCATTACAGTCTTTGACTTTGCTTTCTTTGATAGATTCAGGGTCGACATATTCGTATATTTTCGGTGAACACGCAAGGTCACTAGGTTTACCGTATGAGTGGTTAGAGGTAGGTGTAAATGTTACCAGTTCCTTTGGTGATACCGTAGTAGTTAGGAAAATGTGTAGGAGGTGTCCCTTGAGGATTCAGGGCCACGTGTTTCCGGTTGACATGATGGAGTTATCATTCTACGGTTTTGATGTGATATTGGGCATGGATTGGCTCGTAAAGCATAGAGCTAGGGTTGACTTTGAGACCAAGAGAGTCTCCTTGAAGCTTATAGATGACTTTGAGGTTGTGGTAGTTGGCATGAACGTTAGGTTCTTTTCGAATGTTGTTTCTGCATTGGAAGCTCAGAAGTTGATGGATTCGGGTTGTCAGACTTACTTGGCATACGTGATGAATCTGAATATGAGTGAGGTTAGACCGCAAGACATTAGGGTAGTTTGTGATTTTCCGAGTGTTTTTCTAGAAGAGTTGTTTGGTTTGCCTCCAGATAGAGAAGTTGAATTTGCTATTGAGACGTATTCCGATTCTGCACCCATGTCTATTGCTCCGTATAGAATGGCACCGAAAGAGTTGAAGACATAGCTTCAGGAGTTGTCGAATAGAGGTTTCATTAGGCCTAGTATTTCTCTGTGGGGTGCTTCGGTCTTGTTTGTGAAGAAGAAGGATGGTAGTATGAGGATGTGTATAGATTATAGGCAGTTGAACAAGGTAACAATGAAGAACAAGTACCCTTTGCCTAGGATAGATGACTTGCTTGATTAGTTGAGAGGTGCTTCAGTGTTTTTGAAGATTGATTTGAGATCTGGTTACTACCAGTTGAAGGTGAAGGATGTGGACATACCGAAGACAACTTTCCGTACACGTTGTAGGCACTATGAGTTCTTGGTGATGCCTTTCGGTTTGACTAATGCTCTAGCTGCTTTTATGGATATGTTGAACTGAGTATTTCATGAGTTTTTGGACATGTTTGTGGTAGTGTTCATAGATGACATCTTAGTGTACTCTAGGACCGAGGAAGAGCATGATGAACATTTGCGGTTAGTGCTTCAGACTTTGCTTGAGAATCATTTGTATGCCAAGTTAAGTAAATGTGAGTTTTGGATTAGGGAGGTACTTTTCCTAGGTCATGTGATCTCGGCCAATAGGATTAGTGTGGATCCCAAGAAGATAGAAGCAATAGTGAATTGGAAGCAACCGAAGTCAATGACGGAAATCCATAGCTTCCTAGGCTTGGCAGGATATTATCAAAGATTTGTTGAGGGATTTTCAAAGATAGCGGCTCCTCTAACCAAGTTGCTTCAGAAGAATGTTCCGTATGAGTGGTCAGATGCAAGACTACAAGCGTTCGAGAAGTTGAAAAAAGCTTTGACCGAAGCTCCTATCTTGATTCAACCGGAACTGGGAAAAGAGTTTGTGATTTACAGTGATGCATCATATGTAGGTTTAGGTTGTGTGCTTATGCAAGAAGGTAAGGACATAGCTTATGCTTCGAGACAGTTGAAAGTTCACGAGAAGAACTACCCCACTCATGATATTGAGTTAGCCGCAATAGTGTTTGCATTAAAGATTTGGAGACATCACCTTTATGGTGAGAAGTGCACCGTTTATATCGACCACAAGAGTTTAAAGTACTTGATGTCTCAAAAAGAGTTGAATCTTAGGCAGCGTAGGTGGGTAGAACTTCTTAAGGATTATGACCTCACGATAGAGTATCATCCGGGTAAGGCAAACGTAGTGGACGATGCTTTGAGTAGAAAAAGTGTTAGTTGAGTTACGAGCTATGTTTGTGAGATTGAGTGTATCACGGGATGGTGGTTTGATAGCCGAGTTGCAAGTTAAACCGTTGTTGGCTTAGTTGATCCGAGAGAAACAGTTGCAAGATGAGTCGTTGGCACCTCACGTGCAAGATATAGCTGAGGATAGACCCACAGATTTTTGTTTTGGTGAGAATGGGATCCTATGTTTCAAGGATAGGATAGTTGTTCTGAAAGATTCTGGGTTGAGGCGTACTATCTTGAATGAAGTACATAACAACCCTTTTGCTATGCATCCGGATAGCACGAAGATGTACCGTGGGTTGAAAGAAGAGTACTACTGGGTTGGGTTGAAAAAGGATGTGGCCGAGTTTGTGAGTAAGTGTATGGTTTGTCAGAGAGTCAAAGTCGAGCATCAGTTTCCTTCAGGTTTCTTACAGTCGTTGAGGATTCCGGAATGGAAGTGGGAACGTATCACCATGGACTTTGTGTTGGGCTTACCATTGACTCCTTCGAAGAAGAATTCAGTGTGGGTGATAGTCGATAGATTTACTAAATGTGCTCACTTCATACCCGTTCATACCACCTATACCTTAGATAAGTTGGTTGATCTGTATATCTGTGAGATAGTGAGACTGCATGGGGTACCAAAATTGATTGTGTCAGACCGAGATCTGAGGTTTACAGCTAGATTTTGGGAGTGTTTGCATCGTGCCCTGGGTACTTGGTTGAATTTCAGTACTTCGTATCACCCGCAGTCAGATGGTAAGTCAGAGATGGTGATTTAGGTGTTGGAGAACATGTTGAGGTGTTGTATTATCGACTTTCAGGTGTCTTGGGAGAAGCATCTATTGTTAGTAGAGTTTGCGTATAACAACAGTTATCAAGCTAGTATTCAGATGGCACCGTATGAAGCTCTGTATGGTAGGAAGTGTAGAACTCCTATTTGTTGGGCCAAGGCCGGACAGAAGCTTGTAACGATGCCCGACTTACTTAAGGGCACTACCGAGAAGGTAAAACTGATCTGTGATCGCTTGAGGGCAGCTTCAGACCAACAGAAGTCGTATGTCGATTTGAAGAGAAAAGAGATAGAGTATGTCGTGGGCGAGAAGGTGTTTTTGAAAGTCTCACCTTGGAAGAAGGTGATGAGGTTTGGTAGGAAAGGTAAGTTGAGTCTGAGGTTCATTGGACCTTACGAGGTGGTTGAGAGGATCGGTCCCGTTGCATATAGATTGAGACTCCCGACTAAGTTAGAGAAGATCCACGATGTGTTCCATGTATCGATGCTCCTAAAGTATAGATCAGATCTGTCTCATGTAATGTTAGTGGAAGAGATTGAGTTGAACCCTGACTTATCGTATGATGAAGAGCCAGTTGAGATTCTTGCTACGAACAAGAAAGTGTTGCATGGGAGGTCTATCGAATTAGTCAAGGTTTTATGGAGACACCGAGGTGTGGAAGAGGCTACTTGGGATTTAAAATGATGAATTTATGAAAGTTGCTTTGTAGAGAAAGGAAGACATGGAAAGAAAGTTTTCGTATCACTTTCCGTCAGATAATTTCGGGGACGAAATTCCTTAAGTCGGGGAGAGTTGTAACGCCCGGGTTTAGGACCTGGGAGTTGATTGATTTTGATCTAGGATTAGTTCGGGTTAAATGTGATTTAAAATGACGACTTTATGAAAGTTTCTTTTATTTACTAAAATGCCATTAATGAAATGAGATATGAGATTTTAAGTAAAAAGGAAACATTTTTAAGCTATCATCTTCCTCCCTCAAACCAAAATCACGATAAAAACCCCCTTCAACCCCAATCACTATTTCATCTCCTCCCCTCCAGTTTTCAAGAGCTTTCATCAAGGTAAATGTGTTTTTGACTTCTCCTCATCTTTCCAAACGTTTCTATGGTTTTAGTTTTTAGTAAACTCCATTTTTGTGACATTTCAAGTATTCAAATTTTAGGGGAAAAGGTGGAAGCTTTAGTGGGTTTTTGTTAAGTTTTTGATTGGTAAAGATAATATATGTTTTAGAATTGCTCTTAATTGTATTATATGTTAAAATGGTGGTGTTTTATGGTAATCTTGAAATGGGTATAAAAAATAGATTTTTAGGTTGAAAAGGTTGGGTTTCGGGGTTGGTTTTACGTTGAAAACGTGGCTGGTGGTTCCTTTGATGATGGGGATGTTTCTAGATGTTTTTTGGTGTGTTTTGATGGTTGGGATGGATGATTTCATTGTGGGGTTTGTTTAAAACGAAAATGGTGAAGTTTGGATGAAATTTGGATTCGAATTGGTGTGTTTCGGTTGCAAGAGTGAGTTTCCGGGTTGCTACTGTGTTACAAGTGTATCAGTGTCGTAATAGTATGTTTTGGATTGCCTTAAACAGAGGAATCAGGTTCGAGTGCTTTGGGTGTGATAACGGGTACTGCCGAGGCTTGAGAGCGGTGTTTCGGCTTCCGTTGGGCTCAATCGGTGAGTGGAAATGTTTTGGAGTTTTAAATGATTTCAAGTGGGTTCTTGGGGGTTTGGGTGGGGCCTTGAGGGCTAACCTAAACCCAAGTGTAAGTTTGCTAATTCATCTTGTCCGTTAAGTGTTGATGCGTGTGAATGTTTGTGTTGTTGCGTGAATTATGGATTGTCTTTACTCTCCATCTAATGTTGTTGTGTAGTCGTTGTTAGTGTCGAGCCTCACGTGATGGTCGTCGTTACTATGGTGATGTGCAGTCCCACCGGTAGTGACTAGTAGGAGACTACGGTGATGTGTAGTCCCATTAGAAAACTACTAGTTGAACGGTGATGTGTAATCCCACCGGCAATGACTAGTAGGAGAGTACGGTGATGTGTAGTCCCATCAGAAAACTACTAGTTGAACGGTGATGTGTAGTCTCACCGGGTTTTGGTTATGGATGTGCATACCATGTATTGTTCATGTTTATGTCTCACTATATCATTCCCTTTTTTATGGTCTTGCTTTAAATCTAAGATTATGCATTAAAATCTGCATTGTTGTTGTATTTTAGAGCTCCGCTCACTAAGCTTCTAACTTACGCTCTCTCTTTTCCAATAGTGCATATTGTTAGAGGCTTTGGGAGGCAAGTAGGCAAGGAAGGAATCCTCGAAGTTCTCGGTGGCCCAAAGTATGGTTTATGTTTTTGTAATGACACTTAGACAATGTGATTGCTAGATTGTATGTTATGGAGTTGGTGTTCAAACTCCCCTATTATGGTTTGTTTATGTTTCACGCATGTTCTAAATGGTGATACTATGTTAAATTGAGACTCGGTGTGGTCTTGTATGGATTGCTAAGCATATTGACTTGTTAGTGTTTTTGTATCCAAGTGTTCATATGAGCTTAGAGCTTGAATTTTAAATTATTGCTTGAATGCATGTTAAATGTTGTGATTCGGACTTTTCACATCTAGAATGTATATATGTTAGTTTGCCATGTGGTTTTTGTTGATTCGAGACACGTTTGGGGACAATTGGAGGTGTTTAAGTATGATTTTGGGCCAATCTGTGTGCAGGTGTTTCGAAACGCTCGAGAGGGTTTTGAAACGGGTGTAGTTCCAGGGATACTCGTATCGGAACAGAGGTGGTGCCATTTCGATACGATTTGACACTATTAGCCCTTGTTTCAGAACTCGTTTCGATACGTTTCGAGACAAGGAGCCCCCGTTTCAGAACCCGTTTTGATACATTTTGTTACTATTGATCCCCGTTCCGGAACAAGGTGGGATCGTTCCGTAACGGCTCGGTCTGGCTTTTAAAATGAAGCCCGTGTTTCGGAACGGGCAAGCCTGTTTCGAAACGCATGTAGTCGAAACACTTAAATGACACTTTTAAAGGTTCCCAGATGTTATATTTTAGTCCCTAATGAATGTATGTTTCCCCATCGAGTTCCTATGTGATCCCTCTGATGTTTCTGCCTCGCATGCATGTAATTATGATTAACGAACTACTCGATAAAGTTAAGTATCGTATGTTCTGATGGAATGGTTTTCGTTCTTGCTTCCCGTTGTTATCTTCACGATTAGGATTTAATGTGATATCTAGGGAAGATATGTAAAATGAAAATTGAAATAAATAGGGTCATTAATCGGAGTGAGATCCTAATGGGTTTCGCTTCGGTTTTCCCCGCGTAACCCGTTCGATTCGGTCAGTCGGTAAGACCAGGACGAGGGGGTTACATATTCCGCCCAGACAGCCCAAGAATGTTCGAACCACTAGAGATTATCTGGAACTTGACTTTAGAGGGTTTGATCTGACAGTGACAGAACCTGAGATTGAGGTAGATCACTTCGAGTTGAAGCCCGTTATGTTTAACATGATCAACCGCTAGGACACTCTGCTAATATTTCATCTTTGGACAAAACATTAACTTGCAAGTGATATCTTGGTATAGTAATCTGTAACCCCCTTAACCCGGGCTAGACGGTTGACCCGAATTAAGAAGTTTACACGGGAAAAACCAAAGTCAACCCGAAAGTCAACCTTGATTAACAACCCTTTTTTTCTTTTTAATCTTATCTAAATGCATATTAACCCTAATCAAACTCTCAAGGAAAGCATACTCGAAAACCACAGCAATCGGACAACGAACAGGGACTCGATTGCACAACATACAAATTTAGGGACCAAAATGTAAATTCTAGAAATTAGAAGGACTTAACCAACTTTAAGGTTACCAATATGAAATTAGTCATGTTTCATGCTTCTCTGCCAAATTTCAACTCAAACATACATCACAAACTCAACCAATTGCATATACAAACATTGGGACCAAAACGCAAGGATTTCAAAACATAAAACCGTCAATTTCAGTGCCCAACGGTCGGGTGTTCCAAAACGGGAGTGATCCGTTCCGAAACGCGGGACCGTTCCAAAACTCGTTTCGGAACAAGGCTTGGCAGTGGCAAAACCGTTCCGGAACGGCTCTACCCGTTTCGAAACACCAAGGCCATTTCAGGCCCTCTGTTCCGAAACGGTAGCACCCGTTCCGATACGGGCTGCCCAGAATTGCAGATTTTTGCTGGTTTAATTCACAATTGACCCATCAAACACATTCCAAAGACAACCAAATCATACCAGCAAGTCATTCAACACTCAATGAACATGTTAGCATCAACCAACCTCAAACATCTCCTATATAGAATACCATGCAATCACCAAAACTCCAAAACCAAATACCAAAGGCCATTTACATGTTCTAACATCATCAAAGGTATAAAACCAACTTAGGGAGTCCACAACATCTCCCAAAAACACAATTTGAGTTCCCATTGCCAAATGCCAAAAGCTAAACAAGTTATGAAAATTGTCACCATACATGAGCTTAAGCTTCCACTTAGATTCTTGACAACCTTGTTGCCCCTTCAAGCACTTCAATGCTCTGCATTATTGGTTTAAGAAAGAGAGAGCATAAGCACATAGCTTAGTGAGGAATGCTCAATTAAAACATCACAATAATGCATTTGTAAAAACACTTTTTCAAAGCCTTTAGTTTCAAAACAACATTTATCAAACAATTATGTTTACACACCAAGCATTTCATGATTCGATCCATCATCATGTCATATTGGCTTACAAGTGATAATCCATAACATTTTCCAACTCAAAACACAATCGACAATCGGATACGCGGATTACAAGCGTTGTCCCATACGCTTCATACACACTACCAATATCAAGGTGGAGCATGGTACAATCACAACCCCTCAACACCCGTGATGGAGACTATGGTACAATCACAACCCATCCACATCACTCATTGGTAGTTGTATAACATCACTAACGAGATCACGGGACATACCACACAAGATCCACACATGGACTTTTAACCACCATTGTGATCTTACAATACACAAGGTCCACACATGGACTTTAACCACCATTGTGACCTTAACAATACACAAGGTCCACACATGGACTTTTAACCACCATTGTGACCTTAACAAAACACAAGGTCCACACATTAACTTTTAACCACCATTGTGACCTTAACACAAGATCCACCCATGGACTTTTAACCACCATGGTGATCTTAACCATCTCGTTAGTGTACTTGGATGGAGTTTACAGTACAATCACAACCTCTCAACATCCGAGGCGACTTTATTCACGGTGCACCCAATCCTATAGCCGACTAACTATATCCGATTCAAGTACTTTTAAAACAACACATCACTTGCCAATATACATAATTTAACATCATTAATACACTGTTTTAAAGCATTTAACAAAGCCATTAAATCCACATGCATCACTATGCATTGAAATCACATTTATCAATGTAAAACCAAGGATCTCTTACCTTGAGCATCCTTCAACACATGGCTTATAAAACCAGCAATAAACATGCTAAAATATGCTTTCAAAAACATAATTTAAACATGCAAACAAATCACTTTGCATTCAACCAACTCATGTCTCATCAACAAGAGAGTTTTTCCGAAAACTTACTCTTGAGCTTAGCTAAGTTGTTTAGACTTTAACTAAGCTCCCAAACCTTCAAAACATTTCTTTCAAAGCTGAACACCAAACTTCACTCACCGATTCCGTTTCACAAGCTTGCCGAAACACCAATCAAGCTTTCGGATCAACACCACAAGGATCCGAAGATGTCTCCCCTGTTTTAAACACATCAAAGCAGAGGATTAATGCATCATCATGCATTAATATCTTCAATCAAGACACCTAAACTCGCCGCTCACATCAACACTCACATTTCGGCCACCAAACACAACCGAAATCACATCCAAACACCTCTACAACATTACCCAGCCAAGATCCATCAACTCCAATTATAATTATACCTCAAATAACATCCAAAAAGGATCTAATCACGTCCTTATACCTCCAGCTATAGCAGAACATCAAGATCACCCCAAAAACCATCACTAACTCAAGCAAAACTTAGGAAAATCAACCTATTTGGGAATGCATTGATTAAACCTCAATTTCACACCAATTATACATCCAATTTACATCAAAAATACATCTCAAAATAGTGCCCACTCATTTCATACGAATTTCATCAAAATTAAATCAAATCTTGCATTTTAAAGCCAAGATCAAGAACACAACCATAAAACCTTTAATAAAACTCAAATCAAGGATTGAGAACTTGGGAATTTCAGTAAAGAACTGAGTATTTAGAGGAGAAGGACGTTCATACCTCTAAATGTGAGTTTCTCCTTGTTTGGAACCAAGAATCTTGAAAATTCAATAAGCAATTGCTAAGGTTTTGATGTAGAAATGATTAGAGACCAATTGAAGATTGAAATCTCATTTTTAGATGTCAAAATCAGAGGAAAAAAGGCTGGAGAAAAGTGTTTGGGCTGAGAGAAAAGTTGAGAGAAAAGAAATGGAAAATTTTGAGAAAAGTTAGTTATGACAACAGAATATCTAATTCCCTCCTTTTTCCTTTCATTAAAAACCATTATTAAATGTTTAATATTAAGAAAAATCTGGAGAAAATTCTTCTTGGGTAAATTAGCTCCTTAAAGATTCAAAGTTTCAATCCTTTTAAAACAATCACCAACTTTTCAAAAATTACATTTTAGTCACTAACTTGAAATGTCACATTTCGAAGCCTCATTTTGTAAAATTGATTTCACCACTCTCTTATATATAATAAAAGAGAATTTTAAGATATTTTTCCATATTTTTAATGCATCCCGAACTAGGCTTTCCTAAAATCACCTTTTTATATTCGAACCGCAATCCGACCGGTCCAGTCTAAACCCAAAACTTCTAAGCCCAAAATTGGGGTGTTACAACTCTCCCCCCCTTAAGAAATTTCGTCCTCGAAATTTACCTGAAGGAAAGAGGTACGGAAACTGCTTCAACATGTCATCCTTCCGTTCCCACGTGGCTTCTTCAACACCACGATGCTTCCACAACACCTTTACCAACTCAATGGTCTTGCCTCGAAGAACTTTACTATCCGAATCCAGAATCCTCACCGGTTCCTCATCATAGGTCAAATCCGGATTCAATTCCACTTCCTCCACAGGCATCACATGCGAAGGATCCGATCTATACTTTCGAAGTATAGAAACATGAAACACATCATGAATCTTTTCCAACTCTTGCGGTGACCTCAACTTGTACGCAACAGGACCCTCACGCTCAATCACCTCATATGGTCCAATGTACCTAGGGCTCAACTTACCCTTTCGGCCAAACCTCATCACCTTTTTCCAAGGCGAAACTTTCAAAAACACACGGTCACCCACCGCATACTCAATCTTCTTACGCTTCAAATCCGCGTAAGACTTTTGCCGATCGGAAGCTACCTTCAAACGCTCACAAATGAGCTTAACCTTCTCGGTAGTTCCCTTCAACAAAGCTAGCATCGAAACCAACTTTTAACCCGTTTCAGCCCAACACAGAGGAGTCCTACACTTCCTCCCGTACAAAGCTTCATAAGGTGCCATTTGAATACTTGCCTGATAACTATTATTATAGGCAAACTCCACCAAAGGCAAATGTTTCTCCCAAGAGCCCTGGAACTCAATCACGCAGCACCTCAACATATCCTCCAAAACCTGGATAACACGCTCGGATTGTCCATCCGACTGCGGATGATAAGACGTACTGAAATTCAACCGTGTACCCAAAGCCTGATGCAAACACTGCCAGAAACGCGATGTAAACCTCGGATCCCTATCCGACACAATCGACTTAGGCACACCATGTAGCCGCACAATCTCAGCAATGTACAACTCCGCAAGCTTATCTAAAGTGTACGTAGTATGCACAGACAAGAAATGCGCACACTTCGTCAGGCGATCCACAATCACCCACATCGAATTCTTCTTCGATGGCGACAAAGGCAAACTAGATACAAAATCCATGGTAATCCTTTCCCACTTCCACTCAGGAATTCTCAACGGTTGCAACAACCCTGAAGGAAACTGATGCTCAGCCTTAACTCGCTGACACACCATGCACTTGCTTACAAACTCAACGACATCTTTCTTTAAACCCACCCAATAGTACTCATCACGAAGATCACGATACATGTTAGTACTACCAGGGTGCATAGCAAAAGGACTACTATGACCTTCAGTCAGAATAGCACGCCGCAACTCAGCATCATTGGGCACTACTATCCGACTCCCAAACCATAACACTCCATCATCATTAAAACAAAAATCCGAAAGCTTATCCTCCGCAATATCCTGAACATGCGGCACTAAGGAATCATCCAACAACTGCTTTTCCTTAATTAACTGAACCAAGGATGGTTTCACTTGCAACTCAGCCACAAGACCACCATCACGCGAAATACTCAAACTGGAAAACATAGCCCTCAACTCAACAGCTACCTTTCTACTCAAGGCATCCGCTACAACATTAGCTTTACCCGGATGGTACTCGATCGTCAAATCATAATCCTTGAGCAACTCCACCCAACGTCGTTGCCTGAGATTCAACTCTTTCTGAGACATCAGATAATTTAAACTCTTGTGGTCCGTGTACATGGTACACTTCTCACCATACAGGTAATGTCTCCAAATTTTCAAAGGCAAAACCACCGCAGCTAACTCAATGTCATGCGTAGGATAATTGCGCTCAAGCACCTTCAACTGCTGTGACGCATAAGCCACCACCTTACCCTCTTGCATCAACACACATCCCAAACCAACATAGGACGCATCACTATACACCACAAACTCTTTCCCTGATTCAGGTTGAACCAAGATAGGAGCTTGCGTTAAAGTTGTCTTAAGCTTCTCAAAAGCCAGCTGTCTCGCTTCCGTCCACTCATACATAACATCCTTCTGCAACAACTTCGTCAAAGGTGCAGCAATCTTTGAAAACCCATCCACGAACCTCCGATAATATCCCGCCAAACCAAGGAAACTACGAACTTCATGAACAGACTTAGGAGGCTTCCAATTCATCACCGCCTCAATCTTCTGAGGATCAACACGTATACCCTCAGCAGAAACCACATGACCAAGAAACACAACTTCTTTAAGCCAAAACTCACACTTGCTCAGCTTGGCATAAAGCTGATTTTCCAACAAAGCTTGCAACACAATTCTCAAATGCCCTTCATGCTCTTCCTCAGTACGCGAGTACACAAGGATATCATCAATGAACACCACAACAAACTTATCCAGGTATACGCATCATCGTGCTTCCTCCATCCCAGAGATAGAGGTCGTCCACCAAGTATACGCATCATCGTGCAACAACGATACCACGCAGCCCAGCTTCTGCACATCATTACAATTAATTTGCCCCAAGATTCTCTTGGTACTTTTCAGCCAAGATTCGGAACCTTCAGCAGACAAACCCCTGAACTCGGTCCCTCCCAGACTGCGCAAACGTTCCAAAGGAAGTCTTACATTAGCATCTCCCTGATGCCCAGCTCCTTGAGCTCCAGCTACTGCCGCCCGAAAAGCTCCAGCAATGGCTTGTATCAGCATTGTCATGTCAGGAACAGCTTGCCCCTGACCAGCTTCAGGTCCAACGACCCCAGCACCCGCAGCAACACCAGCTCCTTCACCCCAGCACCACCACCACCAGGTGGAGGAGGTAAATCCACAACGTTTTCAACATTCTCCTCATTCTCATTTTGAGTCATAGCTCGCGTATTAATCCTTGTCTCTCTACGAGGTGCCATACTAAACAATGCAATCACAATGCAATAAACAAAGTCAGGCTCAGCAAGGTAAGCAATCCAAGTACTCAAGCTCATTTCCAATTAAAACAAATCATTTCATTAGCTTTGATTTGACAATGGGTCCCTCTAACATGCTTCACCACAGCATACACCACAATTGTAACATACTTACAATTCATACATCATGCTTTCACTCAACAAGCATACAAAACAATCATACACTTACCACCAACACAATCATTCCCAAACATTCGAGAACTCAGCTCTGATACCACCAAATGTAACCCCCTTAACCCGGGCTAGACGGTTGACCCGAATTAAGAAGTTTACACGGGGAAAACCAAAGTCAACCCGAAAGTCAACCTTGATTAAAGACCCTTTTTTTCTTTTTAATCTTATCTAAATGCATATTAACCCTAATCAAACACTCAAGGAAAGCATACTCGAAAACCACAGCAATCGGACAACAAACAGGGACTCGATTGCACAACATACAGATTTAGGGACCAAAATGTAAATTCTAGAAATTAGAAGGACTAACCAACTTTAAGGTTACCAATATGAAATTAGTCATGTTTCATGCTTCTCTGCCAAATTTCAACTCAAACGGACATCACAAACTCAACCAATTGCATATACAAACATTGGGACCAAAACGCAAGGATTTCAAAACATAAAACCGTCAATTTCAGTGCCCAACGGTCGGGTGTTCCAAAACGGGAGTGATCCGTTCCGAAACGCGGGACCGTTCCGAAACTCGTTTCGGAACAAGGCTTGGCAGTGGCAAAACTGTTCCGGAACGGCTCTACCCGTTTCGAAACGCCAAGGCCATTTCAGGCCCTCTGTTCCGAAACGGTAGCACCCGTTCCGATACGGGCTGCCCAGAATTGCAGATTTTTGTTGGTTTAATTCACAATTGACCCATCAAACACATTCCAAAGACAACCAAATCATACCAGCAAGTCATTCAACACTCAATGAACATGTTAGCATCAACCAACCTCAAACATAGCCTCGATTTAAGAAAAACCCAATTCTATAGGCATGCATCCTATATAGAATACCATGCAATCACCAAAACTCCAAAACCAAATACCAAAGGCCATTTACATGTTCTAACATCATCAAAGGTATAAAACCAACTTAGGGAGTCCACAACATCTCCCAAAAACACAATTTGAGTTCCCATTGCCAAATGCCAAAAGCTAAACAAGTTATGAAAATTGTCACCATACATGAGCTTAAGCTTCCACTTAGATTCTTAACCACCTTGCTGCCCCTTCAAGCACTTCAATGCTCTGCATTATTGGTTTAAGAAAGAGAGAGCGTAAGCACATAGCTTAGTGAGGAATGCTCAATTAAAACATCACAATAATGCATTTGTAAAAACACTTTTTCAAAGCCTTTAGTTTCAAAACAACATTTATCAAACAATTATGTTTACACACCAAGCATTTCATGCTTCGATCCATCATCATGTCATATTGGCTTACAAGTGATAATCCATAACATTTTCCAACTCAAAACACAATCGACAATCGGATACGCGGATTACAAGCGTTGTCCCATACGCTTCATACACACTACCAATATCAAGGTGGAGCATGGTACAATCACAACCCCTCAACACCCGTGATGGAGACTATGGTACAATCACAACCCCTCCACATCACTCATTGGTAGTTGTATAACATCACTAACGAGATCACGGGACATACCACACAAGATCCACACTTAGACTTTTAACCACCATTGTGATCTTACAATACACAAGGTCCACACATGGACTTTTAACCACCATTGAGACCTTAACAATACACAAGGTCCACACATGGACTTTTAACCACCATTGTGACCTTAACAATACACAAGGTCCACACATGGACTTTTAACCACCATTGTGACCTTAACACAAGATCCACCCATGGACTTTTAACCACCATGGTGATCTTAACCATCTCGTTAGTGTACTTGGATGGAGTTTACGGTACAATCACAACCTCTCAACATCCAAGGCGACTTTATTCACGGTGCACCCAATCTTATAGCCGGCTAACTATATCTGATTCAAGTACTTTTAAAACAACACATCACTTGCCAATATACATCATTTAACATCATTAATCCACTGTTTTAAAGCATTTAACAAAGCCATTAAATCCACATGCATCACTATGCACTGAAATCACATTTATCAATGTAAAACCAAGGATCTCTTACCTTGAGCATCCTTCAACACATGGCTTATAAAACCAGCAATAAACATGCTAAAATATGCTTTCAAAAACAGAATTTAAACATGCAAACAAATCACTTTGCATTCAACCAACTCATGGCTCATCAACAAGAGAGTTTTTCCGAAAACTTACTCTTGAGCTTAGCTAAGTTGTTTAGACTTTAACTAAGCTCCCAAACCTTCAAAACATTGGTTTCAAAGCTGAAAACCAAACTTCACTCACCGATTCCGTTTCGCAAGCTTGCCGAAACACAATCAAGCTTCCGGATCAACACCACAAGGATTCGAAGATGTCTCCCATGTTTTAAACACATCAAAGCAGAGGATTAATGCATCATCATGCATTAATATCTTCAATCAAGACACCTAAACTCTCTGCTCACATCAACACTCACATTTCGGCCACCAAACACAACCGAAATCACATCCAAACACCTCTACAACATTATCCAGCCAAGATCCATCAACTCCAATCATAATTATACCTCAAATAACATCCAAAAAGGATCTAATCACGTCCTTATACCTCCAGCTATAGCAGAACATCAAGATCACCCCAAAAACCATCACTAACTCAAGCAAAACTTAGGAAAATCAACCTATTCGGGAATGCATTGATTAAACCTCAATTTCACACCAATTATACATCCAATTTACATCAAAAATACATCTCAAAACAGTGCCCACTCATTTCATACGAATTTCATCAAAATTAAATCAAATCTTGCATTTTAAAGCCAAGATCAAGAACACAACCATAAAACCTTTAATAAAACTCAAATCAAGGATTGAGAACTTGGGAATTTCAGTAAAGAACTGAGTATTTAGAGGAGAAGGACGTTCATACCTCTAAATGTGAGTTTCTCCTTGTTTGGAACCAAGAATCTTGAAAATTCAATAAGCAATTGCTAAGGTTTTGATGTAGAAATGATTAGAGACCAATTGAATATTGAAATCTCAATTTTAGATGTCAAAATCAAAGGGAAAAAGGCTGGAGAAAAGTGTTTGGGCTGAGAGAAAAGTTGAGAGAAAAGAAATGGAAAATTTTGAGAAAAGTTAGTTATGACAACAAAATATCTAATTCCCTCCTTTTTCCTTTCATTAAAAACCATTAATTAAATGTTTAATATTAAGAAAAATCTGGAGAAAACTCTTCTTGGGTAAATTAACTCCTTAAAGATTCAAAGTTTCAATCCTTTTAAAACAGTCACCAACTTTTCAAAAATTACATTTTAGTCACTAACTTGAAATGTCACATTTCGAAGCCTCATTTTGTAAAATTGATTTCACCACTCTCTTATATATAATAAAAGAGAATTTTAAGATATTTTTCCATATTTTTAATGCATCCCGAATTAGGCTTTCCTAAAATCACCTTTTTATATTTGAACCGCAATCCGACCGGTCCGGTCCAAACCCAAAATATCTAAGCCCAAAATTGGGGTGTTACATAATCAAACATTGATAATAAGAACATGTCAAACAGAAATCTCCCTTTGGGCCGATTTATTGCTCACATATAAAACAGAATAATTATCACATGTTTATTACCACAGTTGCACATGTAATAATGTTAATTATTAACCTTCATTTGGGCCGATTAACACTAACACAATCCGACTTATATGCACAAAACTTTCTATATTTTAAAATAAAATAATTTCCACAATAGAGGTCACATTGGTGACTTAATGCTTTAATTAATTTATTTCAAAATATATAATATAAATATACCGATATTCATTTAAAATTTTGTAACAGTCAAAATTGAAATTTCTGATAACACTTAAGTCTCCGAAATAACCAAAAATAAGGTTGTCTGAATGGGGCAATCAAAAATCGAATAAACCAAAATCTTTGATTGTTTCTTAAAAAAATGTTTTAAACATTAAACATACATTTACCAAAATCAAAGTCGGATTCAAAACATTCAATCTTTAACTAAAAGCCAAAATCAAAAGTATCATCTAAATGAATAATCCATATAATGATTGCATGAAACTTTCATATATCCATAATAATCTAATGATCAAAAGTGAAATTTTGATCAAACCAAATTTAATATGAATTTCAAAACTAAAATAAAATGCATAATTCATGATCCATAGTATTAGTCGTGCATTCAAAACTTGATCTGAACTTTTATGGTTAATATTATAAATATTTAATCCAACCTTATAATGCACGTAATAACTATACAACATTCATTATTTCCATTAACGTCATTTTACAATTTAATATAAAATTGTAAATAAATATTCACCCAATAAATTCTGGTCATAGAATTTTATAAACAAAACTGAATTTATGAAGGAAATAAAAAAATTCAACATTCACCATATGCATTCAACGTCCTTGATTCGTTAATTTTTTTCAATTGCCAAACAATAATATTTGTATTCTTGTAAATGCTAAATTCTTAAACACCATATATATGATTGACAGAAATAAGGGGAAAAAGACACCAAAAACAATTAAAAAATAATATTGAAAAACGACTAAAATATAAAATACCAAAGTCAACCAAATTAATGTTTACCGATTATGTAATTAATCCGCAAATACGAAAGATGTGATACAAACAAAACAATATCAGAATTATGGTAAATTCATAAAAAAACATTTTTTTCTTTATTGAATCTGTAAATAACCCAAATAACCATGGAATCTGTAAGGATTAAAACTTTCATGTTTCTTAAAGAAATTAATAACGCTTGGAGCAAGAATGGACGGCATTAGTGTTTTCCAAGAACCCAAATATATATGTTTTACAATAACTATAAATCGCCGAAAAAAGTTCAAATAGGGTTATCGCAGTATAAATTCTAATAAGATTAATAATCTGATAGCTGTAATAAGGGATTTAAGGCAAAAAGATTATTGAACCCTAAACGCCCAAAAGTTAAAATTCATAATTGATTCTCAATGATTCAACATGACGAGACTCTGATACCACTTGTTAGAATCAAACCATAATAGATATGTGAAATTTAATATTCAGGATCTATTATGTCAAATCATCAAGAACAATAAACTAAATAATCTGAATGCGGAAGCTTACCTGAGTTAATTGATAAATAAATAATCTGAATGTGGAAGCGTACCTGAGTTAAATGATAAATTAAAAACCTTGAATCTTGTTGAAATCTCAAATCTTTGCTAGCTATTGATCTTCCAAGAAGATAGGTTATCTCTTGAAGTAAAACTCTCTAACGGGGAAGGAGAAAAAAACTGGGGACCACTACCTCTTTATATAGTTTATTTAATCAACTATTAAATATTTATAACTTTGCCACTCATTGAATTATAAATATATCTTATGGTATCTACACTTTTATTTCCATGACACTTTAATACCTATGACACGTCTAACATAATTGGTCACTTAATTTTGTGTCATACTTTATAATAGCAACATACATTTTACATATGTGCCAAGAATTGCAGATTTTAATCCAACACGAGGATTCACAATGCATGATCATTAGACTATGGCATGCTAATTTTGTCTAAACTAACTCAAATCAAGGCTTAATATTATATTTATTATCCTTTCAATCAGAGGTAATGTAAGCTATAAATCATTCTTTTGTTCAATTATAATCACAATCAATTTCAGCCTCAAATAGCAAATAGAAGTGTAACTCGAATAATAAATATTAGCTAAATCACACTTACCTCAAGTTACTTATCTTATCTAGCTAGCATGCATTCGTAGATTCACTTAAGACAACTTTACACAGATAAATTCTTATAGAAATCCAACATTTAAAGGAATCGAAACTGCCATATGCTTATTCTTACTTGAGTTTACACTTACATATTTTCATACAAAATTTTACCTACGCAAGCTTATACTTTCAAGTATAAGTACATCTTTGATGAACAATATGGTTTTCCAAATCAACTTCAAATCAAGAGTACTTTTAAAGGAAGTACGTACCTTTTTCCAAGCGTAGTCTTACATGCCTCTAGATGAATTAACAAAGAATCAATACCAATTCAAAAATCATTTTGCTATCAAACCTAACACACAATTATACACATACATAGAATTCAGTTCATTCAAAACTCCTTACCAACTCACACAGCCCCTTAAACAAGTGTGTACATTTTTATTTTCGAAACAGCCCACTTCCTTTCTATTATGACATAACAGTCCTTAACATGTACATTTTCACTTGCATTTTCACTAATCAGCCCACTAACAAATTTATTGATGCCTAATAGTCCCGTTAATGCATTCATAAAACAAATCACACATTAGCACACATAGTACACGGTATACACAAGCCAAAACAGTCTTCTATACACTTGAATCATGCCAAAACAGGGCAGTACACGGTATACACATTCATTCACATCATAAAAATTTATTTATGTAGTTTCAACAGCCCCTAAATTAGCTTACATGTGTAAAACAGTCCTTAAACTTCCAGTTTTCCAGCAGCCTCGCAGTTTAAAGAAATAGCCTTATTTCTTTACACCACAAGTCAAACAAATTATAATGCAGTTCCTTAGTTCATTGTATCAAAAAAAATCTGCCCATTTTTCCTTGCTTTAACATCAATCCAGCAGTTTCAAAATCAAACCCCTATGCTCAATTCATCTTCGGTCAGCAATAAACCAATTTAGCTTAAGGGTTCAAAAGTTACCACAATGGGATTTCTAGACAACTATTTATTATATCCGAATTATTTTAAAGTTGAATGTGACTAGATTCATCCATATAACATCAAAATAATTCTTTGTTCATTGACACTCGAACATACAAGTGAAATCATCTATTTAAAACTGTTTATTCCTCCTACATGACATTACTCCTAATTGACTACCATTCATTCGAGTAAGGACACCAAATAGATGAACAACCTAAGCATGATTTCAATGCAAGCCAAGATAGATTCATGGTGTAAAAAAGTATTTCCAGCAATGTAACACCCCAAAAAAGGGGATGTTAAAGAAAATGAAAATGAAAATGAAAAAGGAAGGAAAGTGAAGGTTGTGGATCCCCACAACCTTAGCCTTGTTAAGCCAGTCCCCCAACCGCTTGAGCTACAGAAGCTCATAGTCATCTTTTATACCAAGTTTGATTTGAACCAATGGTTAAAGATGTATCGAAATATAATAATAATAAGTTCAAAATATCTAAATCACTCCCCTTCCAATAGAACTAGATGTTATCTGGAAGTGTTCAGATTCAAGAATGGACGACCCTTCATCTTCCCATCGCTAACTTTCTACCTCCCCCACTGGTTACCGCCCGATTATCGTCACCGGCGCGCCGTAGCTAGCACCGCCACCATCGTCGGAAGCGTCTTGACGTCCCAAAACTAACCCCGACGATCACTCGCGCCAAGGAGCCGTCGTTCGTCATCTAAGTTACTTGAAAGGCTCGGTGACAACCCAACCTCGGTCTCCACCGGTCACCGGTGATCGTCACCGCCTCCTCTACCATGATTGCCGTCGCGCACCGATCTCAGACACCACAGTCACTCGCAGTGATGTGTTGGCAAACGGCGTGGAGAACGACTCAAAGCATCGACGGAGATCAAGGGTTCTGCCACTGTTATTTAATGATTCCGTCCACCTCGATCACCGTCCGCCGCACCACCACCCATCCTCGAGTTCCTTGCGTTGAGCCAAGCAAAACCCATGTCGCCGGACAACGAACGACCACTGTTTAGACCGTCGTCGGAGCAACGACAGTGTTGAGCGTTTTTTTTTTGGATTTAGGTAAGTTCGATTAGTTCTGGTTTAATTTTTGGGTTTCTGGTTGAGATATGTTAGATTTAGGGTTGTTTTCGGTGTTTTGGGGCTGTCCGGTGTGTTTTCTGACCAGGAAAGGCCGCGCGTGGGCTTCACGCGCCGTCCAAGGCGATTCCCGGCTGCCTTGGACGATGGCTGCCGAGCCAGTTGGCTCAAACCCGGTCTAGCCTTGAACCGAGCCACCCAAACCGGCCCAAGCCTAGTGTTAAACCAAGCTCGTTGACCCGACCTGACCCGTTGACCGACCCGACCTGTTGACCCAACCCGTTGACCGACCGACCCGACCCGACCCGTTGACCGAGTCAATCCAGTGAGTCAACTCGCATGAGTCAACTCAGTTAGTCAACTCGCTCGAGTCAACCCAGTGAGTTAACTCGCCGAGTCAGCCTTTGGACCAGTGACGTCAGCGTTGACTTTGATCGCTGACGTCAGTGTTGACTTTGACCAAAAATTCAACTTTTCCCGAAAAGCCATATTTTATGTTTTTTGACGTCCTGAGTCCGTTTTGATGCTCGTTTCATGAAATTCTAACCCGAAAGCCTCTGAATTGGACCTTGAACTCGAGTCTGCTTATTTATTTTATTAATCAATTGTGAGCAATGTGAATAAAGACTGAAAATGGAATTTGTGCGATTGAAGGTATTCATCGTTCCTTATATTCGAAATGTTGAGGATTCGGGTTCGAGAATGATCGAACGGAGTATCATGGTCGACCAATGTAGCAAGTATTAAAGGTAATACACTACTACCTCTAGTCTGTTTTATGATCATGTTGGTATTCGGTTAATGCTTGCATAAATATGATGAGGAGTGTTGTTAATTCTGCTTAAGTCTAACCGGATATGAAAATGTAGATAAGTTTGGAATAATCGAATGAGAAAGATGATAAATTAAAGAATCTAGAATCCAACAAATAATTAATGAGGCGATCAATCTCCAAACCCGATTAATAATGTTAATTTTTCAAACGACAGAAATATTGGAGTATATAATTACGAAAATGCCCTCGATGTGAAAATGACTGAAATACCCCTGATAATGAAAGTGGTGCTGAAACCTACACTAAATCCGGTAAAACAATTGATTCATCTAAAAGTCTCGAATTACTCAGAGAGATGCGGTAATAAGACTTAATCATTCAAGAAAAATAAGCACTCGTATTTAGCGTAAATCCTGAATAAACCTCTGAAGATAAATTTTTTAGGGGAAACTCTTTATATGTTCGGATCAATTAAACTATCAGAAGATACGCAATTGTTATTAATGGCTGAATCGAGTAAAAGAATTGAAAATGCCGATACAATCGAGTCATCAAATGACCAAAATGTGCTTGGGCATTGAAATTTCTAAATTAACGGAGATGTTGGGTCTAACCTCGTGTTTTGGAAATAATGGATGGTTGGAAAATGGTCGAAAGGACCGAAATAACCGAAAGAATTGAAAATACCGATATGTGCGAATTGGCCAAAAGAGACTAAGATACCACCGGGCACCCAAAACTACCGAATTAACCATATGACGAGATATAAACTAGTGATTAAGATTATTAAGTGATTCAAAAGGCCCAAAAGAACGTGAACGACTGCACCTTAAATAATTGGGATGCCCTCTTGACTGAGATAAGTTAAAGCTTCGAAATCTTGAACTTTTGATCGCACGCAAGTGATTGTAATTTTCAAATGGGTTGAATTTTGGGTTAAGTATGTCAATCATTTCTTAATACCCAAATTGGCATAAATGCATGTTCAACCTCTTGAGGCATGTTTCGAGATAATGTGACAGCGATTCTTACAGATGTATAGCACAACCAGAATTAAATAGTGAACACAGGAAAAGTGCACCGATTAGAATGCATGGAAAGTAATGTATTGGCGAGATGAGTATAGTGGAATGGTCTTTGAAGCCTAGTAAACCGTCAAAAATCTTCAGCGCGACAAATCTTTGACCTATCTCCTCGGGATCAAATTATGGAACTGCCTCGGAGTGTTAAATGACCAAAATGCCCTTATTAGCCAAATGGTCAGAACAATCTTGACATATTTGAGATCCTAACTGATCATATCGTATCAATTTTCGAATGCTTGGTCGGAGACATTGATTACGAGGCCCCCTTGAGATCGGGATATCGTTTCTGAAATCGGTTCAGAATTGTCAAAAGTTCAGTGTTTCATCACTCTTTGTAAATACCAAGTATCTATGAGAAATAAATGGTTCTTTTTAGTGTGTTCCAAGTGCACATAAATATTCTACCGTCCTGAACCCAAGGCTGTCTTTCAATACGAAATATGGCTTTTATCAAACTGAAATATATCTATGTATCTGAACAAAAAAAAGAAGAAAAAGAAAATAAAATAAAATTTTATATGCCCGCTAGTTATCGTTTCATGGAAAACTAAAGTTTACTTTATATTCACTGTTATTACTAATTAGCAATGATTACTACTGAATATTGTTATTATCGATCATTACCGACTACTACCAATTACTATTATCACCACCTAGACCGTCACCGAGGGACTTGGGATAGAGTACGAAGTCACCGTAGGTTCAGCCCTGATCAGGCTGGTAATTCCTTACCGTTTCAGGTTCCTATGCTTCGGCTAGGGTAATTCCTTACCGTACCTAAGGTATTCCCTTAGGCTGGCACCTACGCCCAACGGGCCTAGGTTAATGCCCGTTATAGTTGCAATACTGTGGAACTGCATACCGAAGCTTGGTTAGAGGGTAGATAGAAAATATAAAATGAACCTTATCGTTAAAATCATATAACCGTGAAATAGCATTCGTCACACCGTTACTTTGTATGTGTTAACTTTGCACTGTGGGAACACACACACTAAGCCTCAGATTCAACTATCGTAATCCATATCTTGTCTAACTCTTCGGTCTATATGTTCCTAGCATAATACTCAGTGATTGAATAAAGATCAACTCTAATATCTTCAATGTATACTGCTTCTTTGAAATATCTGACCGTATTTTGGAGCCATTTGTTCCCCGAAACATTATGACAGTGTTATGCCTACCATATATCTACATGTTACTTATAGCATCCATTGGTAGTTCTGTATTACTGAGCTTTTCGAAGCTCATGCTGTTTTTACCATCGCAGGTTAAAAGAAATCTAACATGGCTCGATGACCGACATCAGTGTTGGAGTTCTCTCGGTGTTGCTTTGGAGTACGGTACCGACATAGTTAGTGGGTATGCATGTCATGTATTATTTAATGATAGTGTCTGTAAAACATTTTTTTTGAAATCTTGTTATATGTTTAAATGATTTCAGAAAAGGGCATGTTAAACAGATGTTACTGTTACAATCTGATAAGTGTTTTTAACAAAAAAAAAATGTTTTTTTATGTGGATCTTTACGGTGAGTCGCTCTTGTGACCCTAATGTGACATCTTGGGATTCGTGGTAACGCATAGGCAGGTCTAGGGGGTTACAAGCAACATTCGAATATTTAGATACTCAATTTATCCATATGTCTCCTTCCAATAGCTCAAGTCACCAACTAAATCACAAGATTCTCAAACAAAATAATTATACATGCCCTCACTCAATTCTATGAAGACTTCATTTTTTTTTGCTCGGCAAGAGATTTTATTAATTAATCATAAAGCGCCTACACCCGAATGTGTGCCTCGTTAAAATCCTCCCAAAACTTAAGTGGAGGAAAAGAGTACACACATTCAGGGAACAATGGAAGCCGAAACAAAACACGGTTACAACTCATTCAGGGGAACCAACGAATCGTCAGAGTAAAACGCGATTGCAAGAGTAGAACAAAACATGTTAACCACCAAGCTTGGAACAACTCCCCCTTAAAAGCACCGTCTGTAGCAAGCAAGGAAGCCTTAGAGCAGTTGGGATTTGTGGATCTTTGGAAGAAGACCAAATCAATTTTATGAATTAATTGGTCAATACAAACCAGTCTAACGCCACATTCGAGCTAGTTTCTATCACCAGCGTTTCCATCCATGTCCATCATGTGTTTAAGAAAATGGTTCAGGCTGTTTTTATGGCAAATATATCGGCTGCTAACACACCAATGCCATCGGAAAGGCAAGAAAAGAGACCCCTGATGACTCCATTGTTAATGCAAAGAATCCCTCCAGAACCTGTATCAGTGGATTTTGAAAAACCAGCCCCACTAAAATTCATCAAGGCTTGAGAATAAAATTTGCAAACTGGATAACTAGATCTCAAACAAGAGAAGGGATCATCCCACCAACCATCACAGAATTCAAACCGCCCCACTTTCGAAGCTTGAATCTACACCAACACTCACATCTTAGTATGGAAAAGAAGGTCTCTAGTATTGGATACTTTTATATTGAAAACGAAGTCGACCAAATACAGCACAGGGCTGCTGTAGTGAATACCGACCAAAAGGATCTGTGTAATCCCGTGCATTTCCTAGAAAAACAGAACTCAAGCAATTCGGTGACATTTGCAACCTCTTCCCAGACTTCGTTCCAGCAAAGACAGAAAAGAATCCAAAAAACACACAATAAATTTACAGCTCACGAATAAATGATTTGAGTCTTCAATAGATGAATCGCACCAGCAACAAAGATAGTGGTCACTGTCACACTCTAGCCCTCGTTGTTCAAGAATTCTTTAGTTGGAGTGTGGTCATTGAACTGATTCCATATGCCTTTCAAGAGGATGTAGTGAAAGCATACCTTCTCGTCTTCAACCCTGAAGCAATTCAAATCACAGATAATTGCAAGGCCCCCTGATCTGCCCTCCGAGGTCGAAAGCTTGAATTACAGATCATCATCGTACCACGATCATCTAATTTCGTCTTGTAGCAGCAGCGTCTCGACTTTATGCTCTCTAACCAGTCTCCTTACTATCGACACCTGTTTCCACCACGTTGATCATAAAGGACTCTTTTCCAACTTCAATTTCCACCATCTCTTCAATTCTGAAAACCTTGTCTGTAGAGATCAAAATAGAGACCTTTCCGCAGTCTAGAGCATGATTTGCATTTCTGCCACTCTTTTCAGAGTAATGCCATTCCAACAATGAACGGGCATCCCTGACACTTCTTTCTAGTCTCATGGCAAAATTTTATTTACCAATTCTACAGCTAAATTATTAAAATACTTATATGCCCACTTTTGGGGTATTACAACATTAATTTCTGAACTCTTACATTTGAGTCCCAAAAGATTAACAAATTAATTAAATGGGTTTTGTTTTCCCAAATGGGTTGAAAATTTTCAAGCATGTGTAATGTGACATGAATTTCAGTTACGTGACATTAATTTCTAGGAAGGACATAAACTTCAGAAAATTACAAATATGTCCCTAAACTTTGAACTCTTTGCAAAATGATCCAATATGATTATTTGCATGATATGTTTGAAATCAAATGTGTTTTGCCGTATGTTTACATTAGGTATTTGATTGAATTATATGATTTAGTGCTCTGACTCGATTTTCAGTAACATCTCCGACTCGGTTTCTCCCATACCGGTTAGAGGTGTTACAATTAATGTCAGATTTGGATTTTGTTCATTTGAGATCACATTGTTGATGTTCATTGCAAGCTCATCTCAGCTGATGCCATATGGTAATTGAGCTCTACTTGTTTTTCTTATTTTTAAATAATGCTGCAACAAATAAAATGTTCTGGAATTTATGTTGCTCATGTGAATTACTAGTTGGTTCTTGCCCACTATTGTTGAAAATTTTGAATTGGTTGCTCCTGGAATCTGATGAATGTCTGAGGTCTTGTTCAAGAATAAGTTGGGGTTTCATTTTTTCATTCATTGTTTTGTTGAGTATTGTTTGGTTACTGTTGATAATGACAGAAATTATTGATATAGGTTGCCATTGAAATCTGGTGAATGTTGGATTTTTATTCAAAGATAAGTCAGTGTTTCATTTCTTCATTGTCTGCTATGAAGAGTCAAGAGTTTAACAGTCTTGCTCTCCTTAACCAGACATAAGAGGGTGTCTTCTTGTCCAAGAGAGGTTTCATATTACACTTCAGAGCATGTAGCTTAACCTTCTTCCTTCCAACAAACAAAAAAAGTCACAATAAGTGATGAAGAAACACAATGAAGATAAAAGAATAAGAGTTTTCTAAAGGAATTTAGGATGGAAAAAAATGTAGGACAAAAAAGTGAGTAAAGAAGAACGAAAGAATGAAGAAAACATACGATTCTCAGTAAACCACCAAGTATGAAATATGAGACTTTGTTTTAAATAGATTTCAGATGAAAGAATGGTGATTGAAGGAAGAAAGCATTTTCAGTTTACAATTTTGTTTCTAAGCAGCTCAATTTGAAGAAGTTCATAGATCCCAATAGTTCACAATTTCATATTATTGTCAACTCATGGATTCAATTCATTGAATAATGTTGAAATTTGGTAAAATTAGAAAGAAACGTGATTTTAGAATGTAATTAACTGTAATTAGTTGGTATTGGGTTTTTAATTAGTCAATTGGGTATCAGTTTGTTAAGGTTTGTTGGGTCATTATGTAACACTCATCACTCGGCCTAGAAGGATTAGACCCAAGTGACAAATATTACATTGATTACCGAAGTGATCTGAACTCAAACTAACCACAATTACAGATATTTTAAATTTTTTTGTGTTCTAGATGCATATCATATCAAAAACTTATATCGTTGTACTCAAGCACTCCCATTCTATTCTATAAAATGGCATATCAATTTAAATGCATAAAAACAATAAGTTTAACAAGTTGGTTTTCTCAAAACAGATCATAATTTCATTAAATGCCTCAAACCGGAATTGTACAAGAGATAGAAACGCCTACTTCTGAGTTTAATAAAGCTATTAGGCTTCCATTAAACTTCCATAAAAATATTTCAAACCTTGTTTGGAAGCACTCATAATTCGCACTCACCACAAAGCTTTCGCTTCAGCACCGAAGATTCTCTAAATATCCAAAAACGTCAGAAACATAAGCCAGGCCTACATATTCTATTCCAGATTCTCTACAACTCAAAAACTTCCAGCAACATTAACAAAACTGAATCCATATCCGAAATATCCCTACATATCCAAAAATCACTCAAACTACACTTCTATCATTCCCAAACTTAATTCTACATTATATCCATTACTTCTAATTCAATTCCATCAAGAACTTTATCAATTAACTCCACATAACAGTAGCTAACATCAAAGAACTCAAATAACCAAGATTCTTCCAAAATTCTCAATAACACCAAACCTAAATGAACCAGCTGAATTAATTACGAGATTAAACACAATAAATTGTCGTTAGATTATCAACAACCATTAAGATTGTATTAAAATCAATAGAAACACTTAGGTTTAATCAAAGAAATCATAATCCACCATTGAATTACCCAAAAATCCAATTTATTCAATTAAATCCATTTTAATTCCAAAAGCCATTAAAAACACTAGATTAGAGACACAAAACATGTGGAATATCAATAAGAAACATTATCTCACCTTGCTAGATGGAAATTCAACTTGAAAATGAGCTTCCCTCTTGTAGTTGACGTTAAAAATGGAGAAAAGGATTGGAAATCAAGAATTTCTTCGAAGATATTTGGAAGAAAATAAGAGAAAGTAGAGAGAAAATCTTAGAAAACTATTCTTCCAATAAAAAAAAGTAACCGTCGTTGTTTTTGGTAAAATAAGAGGGAATTTGAAAATAAAACACAAAAGAGTTTATTTGTTCCTTAAGGATTCTTAGCTTGTGTCTTTTTTAATTTAGTCACCAATTCCATTGATGAAACCTTTATAAAATAGTCACCTTTCTAATTAAAACCCAAATTAACTTAATTAAAAGCCTTCAGAATAAAAAAAAATCTCATTATTTAATAAAACTATTAAATAGTTATAAAACATTTTCATAATAAATTATCCAAATTCAATATCTTAAAAATCCAATTAATTACCCTGTTAATCAATTAGTCAAATATATCAGTTAATCCCAAACCGATCTGAATCAAATACTCAAAACTATTAACCCAGTTTTTGGGATGTAAAACTCTCCCCCACTAAAAGAAATTTCGTCCCCAAAATCACCTAAGAGAAACATATGTGGATATTGCATTCTCATCTCATCCTTCGTCTCCGAAGTTGTTTTATTTGAACCTCGGTTATGCCATAATACCTTTACCAACTCAATGATTTTTCCATATAACGCCTTAGTACTCTTATCTAGGATTACAATTGGCTCCTCATCATAAGATAGATTCGGATGAATCTCAATCTCCTTGGCACAAAATGAGAAGGATTTGATCAATACCTTCGCAACATGGACACATAAAACACGTTGATAAGTGTGAAAAAAAGTACTATATTTGGTACCCTTTTTACTTAGATTATTGTTTAGACTTAGGCTCATTTAGTTGCATTTTTAGTTGTTCATGCATAAATTCGTAGTTCTTCCGTTTATTGGGCTTGACCTTGTGTTTTGCTATTTTTGTAGAGAAATCGCTGATGTTTTTGCTTTCTTTGTGTAGGACGAATTGCCGAGCCGGTTGTCGAGCGATTGTCAGGGCAAGTCAGAGATACAAATCAGATTTTTCAAGTCTTATCCTTATCGCACTGGATAAAGCCCAGATTTAAATTCAAGAGCTGCTACAAATAAAGATAAAGAGATTATCCCCTCAAATTCAAAATTCAAATGGAGATTTCCCCCTCTATATAAGCGGATCACATCTTTAACATCAAAGGGAAGAGGAGGACTGGATCAAAGAGGAGTTTGACTTCTCCAGATTATTTTTTTTATCTTTCGGTTAAACCAATGTTTGGGTTTCTATCTTTGTTGATTTCTTCCAACCCAACCATGAACTAAATTAATTGGCTTGGGTTATTGGGTTTATGATTTTTGTGAACGAGCGAATTACTTTGATTTGTAATTCAATATCCGGTGTTTGTTCAATTCTTGGCTTGTTATTATAATTTCAAGTGAGCTTGGCAAAGAAACTTGAATGAATCCATTTATCTAGACCTGGGATAGCTAGATTCAGGAAATCAATTGGATACAATTTCCATTGAAACAACCGTTGGTAGAAACTAATCTGCCTTAGGGATAAGGAGTGAATTTTAGTGACTAAGAAGAGTTTATTAATCGATGATGTCCACCTAAGGTTAACGTGTGAGTGTATTATAGAGGTTTGCACAATCATCATTTCTTCAGTTGGGGATAACTCGAAGGCATCAAAGACCACTCTATCGAACATCGAAGAGTAATTAATTGCCACAACAATTATGCCGACAACTGCATCATTACGCTCAATAACCCAACATACTCTCTTAACTCGGTTTCTTCTTCCATTTATCACTCTCTGCCACCATCAACTTATTTCCTTTACAGTGCTATAACTTAAGCAAAGTGGCCCAAACTAATGCCTGTGGAGACGATACTTGATACCTATTACTTTATTATTGCGACGTGTACACTTGCACCATTGTGTACCACTTAAATCACGCGACACATGTCATGTATACGCTCGAGCTCATCCGGAAATTTGAGTCGATATGCAATCGGTCCTATTCTCTCAATCATCTCATACGATCCTATGAATCTCAGACTAAGCTTGCCCTTACGACCAAAACTTAAAACCTTTTTCTAAGGTGAAACTTTGAGGAAAACCTTATCACCCACCTCATATTCAATCTCACGACATTTCAAGTCCGCATACGAATATTGTCTATATGAAGCTGCTTTCCACTAACCACAAATGAGTTTAACTTTCTACGAACCAACCACTACATGTTTCTCCCCCGCTTCAACCCAGAAAAACATGTTCTACATCTCCGCCCAGAAAGAGCACCAAATAGTGTCATTTGAATGCTCGTTTGGAAACTATTATTATAGACAAACTCCACCAACGAAAAATGCTTCTCACAAGAGCCTTCAACTTCCATGATACAACTATGGAACATATCTTCGAGTATTTGTATCACTCGTTTCGACTGTCTATCGACCTTAGAATGATATGTCGTATTGAAATTAAATTTCATACCCAAAGCCTTACGCAAACTCTCCCAAAACCTAGACGTGAATCATGGATCCCTATCCGAGATAATCAACTTTGGAACCCCATGCAACCTCACAACCTCAGCTATATACAACTTCCCCAACTTTCTCAAGGTAAAATTAATATGCACCAGCAAAATATGCGCACTTTTGGTCAATTGATCAACGATTACCCAAATGGAATGCTTGTGTGATGGCGTCAAAGGTAATCCAAAAACAAAATCCTTGAATGTAGCAGGTGCATTTGTCAAACCAAACGGCATGACCATAAAGTCATAATGTTTGTAGAGAGTCCTGAAATTAGTTTTCAACACATCCGACTTCCTTACCTTCAATTGATAGTAACCCGAGCGTAAATCAATCTTCAAGAATATGGTCACACCACGTAATTGATCAAATAAATTATCAATTTGTGGTAATAGATACTTTTTCTTAATGGTAACTTTTTTCAACTATCGATAATATATACATATTCTCATCATACCATCCTCTTTGACGAAAAACATCGGTGCACCCCATGGTGAAGCACTCGTTCGAATGAAACCATGACCCAATAACTCCTGTAATTGAGTCCTCCATTCTTTCAATTCCCTCGGCGCCATAAGGTATGGTGCAATAGACAGCAGATCTGTTCCAGGGTATGTCTTATAGCCAAACTCAACTTCTCGATCTGGTGGTAAACTACGGAACTCTTCTTGAAACCCTTTTGGAAAATCCTTAAATGTACGAATGTCCTGAACCCAGACACCCTTACTTCTTGGATTCATTGCATAGGCTATATAAGTTTCTTTTCCCAAACTCAACATCTTCTCTGTCTTAATATCCAATATAACATTGGAAATGAGCCTCGTCCGTTCACCAACTACTTTAATCACATAATTCTCTCCAAGTTTCAAGATTATGTTCTTCAACTCAAAATCAACTATGTCGTGATGCTCAGAAAGCCAATCAACATCAAGGATAACATCGAACCCATAGAAGGGTAGTTCCATCAAATCAACCGGAAATACACATCCTTGAATCTCAAGCGGACATCTCCTATATAAATAGTTCACCATTACCGTTTCACCCAACAAACTTGTAACAATGCCCCCCACATTAAGAATTTCAATGGTTATAACCAATGCATGGACATGTTCACTCAATATATAGGAATGTGTCGAATCAGAGTCAACCAAAGAGAACAATTGAATATATAGCAAAGTAAAGGTACCTGCAATCACATCGGTAGCATTGTATGCCTCACGGTGTGCATAAATGTTGCGTGTAAAAGTGTATATCGCAATTGTAGTGCAAGTGTACACGACGCAAGTAGTAAAGTGATACGGAAGTATCAGATATCGTCTCCACATGGATTGGGCTAATAGCTTCACCTTGAATTACTGCACGAGAGTAAAGAGAATGATTTAAGAAGTTGTCACGAGAATAATAAAGAAAACTTAAATAAAAGAGTAGAGAAATCAAGATAGAGAGAATGGGCTGATATTGAATTGCTCAGTAGTGTAGGTATTGCTAAGTCAAGGAAATTCGGCTCTGTCGTCGTCCCCGTCGCGGCGGCAGTCTGTTGCTTGTCGCGGCAGCGAACACACAACTCCGTACTTCAAGTTTGGCAAGAATCCCTGCTGTGCCTTGGCCTATCCCTAGGTCCAAGTCTGTCGATGAACACGTCTTTGATGATACCTCCCGGCGTGAATCGAAGGATGAACACCGATGTTGTCGAATTCTTCTTTAGCCACTTAACCTCATCCTATCCCTAGGTCCGAGATAGTTCAACTATAAACTAGAGAACTCGCACTTATTCCTTTCGTATACTTAACTCTCCTGATATTAAGTAAATAGATAACCTCGCAATGCTCTCCCGATGCTCTTGCAAGATGTTAATAACCAGAATAAGAGAACTTGAAGTTTATTTTATTGAACTAAAAATTCCTAAAACAAAAGCAACCCTTGCAACTACTTTACAAAACAACCCGTAGCCCTAAGGGGAATTTATAACATGATGAGAGGATGAAAACGGCTAGGGTTTTAGGAAGAAGGCTAGAGATAGGTGATGTCCCCTCCTAGGTCGAAATACATGCCTTTATATAGGCTTTGGGTCCAAGTTTTCTAAAATAGCAAGAATACAAGTTTAAATTAAAGTACAACTCTAATAAAGACTAAATATTTAGAGAATCTATGTAACGCCCCGGTTTTGGGCTTAGAAGTTTTGGGTTCGGACCGGTACGGTCGGAGTGCGGTTCGAATATAAAAAGGTGATATTAGGAAAGCCTAGTTCGGGTTGCATTAAAAATATGGAAAAATGTTCTAAAATCCTCTTTTAATATATATAAGAGTATGGTGGAATCAATTTTGCAAAATGGGGTTTGGAAGGGTGACATTTTGGGCTAGTGACCAAAATGCAATTTTCGAAAACTGTGAGACTGTTTTAAAAAGGATTGAAACTTTGAATCTTTAAGGAGCTATTTACCCAATGGGAGTTTCTCCAGATTTTTCTAAGATATTAAATGATTTAATTAGTGGTTTTTAAATAAAAGAAAAGAGAGGGAAGATATTTTCCTAAATTTCCAACTAACTTTCCAAATTTCTATTTCCATTTTCTCTTATCTTTTCTCTCAAACCAAACACATTTCTCCAGAGCATTTCTTTCTGATTTTGATATCCAAACATGAGATTTTAATTCTCTTTTGATCTCTAATCATCTCTTCAACAAAACCTCACCATTTGCTAATTGGATTTTCAAGATTTTGGTTCTAAAAAGGGAGAAACTCAAGTTTGGAGGTAAGAACGTCCTTCTCCTCTAAACTCTCAGTTCTTTACTGAAATTCCTAAGTTCTCAATCCTTAATTTGTGTTTTATAAAAGTTTTTACAATTGAACTCTTGATCTTGGCTTTGAAATGCAAGTTTTGGTTGATTTTTGATAAATTTCGTATGATCTGTTAAAGCAGTGATTTGAGGTGTATTTTTGATGTTAAATGAATGTTAATTTGATGAGAAATTGAGTTTTAATTAATGCAATCCCGGATAGGTTGAATTTCCTAAGTTTAGCTTGTGTTCTTGGTTGTTTTTGGAGTGATCTTGTGGATCTGTTATAGCTGGAAGTATAAGGATGTTGTTAGATCCTTTTTGGATGTTAAATGATGCTTAAGGATGTTTAGATTTGATGGATCATGGCTGGGTAGTGTTGTGGAGTTGTTTGGATGCATTTTTAGTTGTGTTTGGTAGCCGAAAATGGAGTGTGGATGAGAGCAGCGAGTTTAGATGCTTTCATTGAAGATATTAATGCATGATGATGCATTAATCCTCTGCCTTGATGTGTTTAAAATAGGGGAGTCATCTTTGGATCCAAGTGGTGGTGATTCGGAGGCTTGATTGGTGTTTCGGCAAGAGGCGAAACGGAATCGGTGAGTGGATTTTGGTTTTCGGCTTTGAAACCAATGTTTTGAAGGTTTGGGAGCTTAGTTTAAGTCTAAGCAACTTAGCTAAGCTCAAGAGTAAGTTTTCGGAAAAACTCTCTTGGTGATGGCCATGGATTGGTTTTATGCAATGTGGTTTGTTTGCATGTTTTAAATTCTGTTTTGAAAGCATATCTAGCATGTTTATTTGCTGAGATTATAAGCCATGTGTTGAAGGAAACTCAAGGTAAGAGTTCCTTGTTTTTGAACATTGTTTTAATGTGGTTTGATGCTTAAAAATGCATGATGTTTATGGCTTTGTAAAATGCTTTAAAACAGTGAAGTATTGATGTTAATGATGCATATTGGCAAGTGATGATTAAGGTCACAAAGGTGGTTAAAAGTCCTTGTGTGAGCCTTGTATATTTAAGAACATCAAGGTGTTTAAAAGTCCTTGGATGGTTCTTGGTTAAGATCACAAAGGTGGTTAAAAGTCCTTGTGTGAATCTTGTGAATTTTAAGAACAACATGGTGTTTAAAAGTCCATGGTTGGTTCTTGGTTAAGGTTCAAGGTGGTTAAAATTCCTTGTGTAAGCCTTGTTATTTAAGAACATCAAAGTGTTTAAAAGTCCTTGGATGATTCTTGTTAAGGACACAAAGGTGTTTAAAAGTCCTTGTGTGGTCCTTGCCATGGTGTTTAAAAGTCCATGTGTGGTCCTTGGAAAGTATAAGATCACAATGGTGTTTAAAAGTCCATGTGTGGATCTTATGAGAAATGTATCACTTGTTGCCAATATGACATGATATGAACTTGAGGCATGTATAGCTTGTTTTAAATGCTTTAGTGCATGACTAAAGGTTGTTTTGGAGAATGGTTTATAAATGTGTTTTATAAATGCATTATTGTGTGGTTTTAATGAGCATTCCTCACTAAGCTTTTGCTTACGCTCTCTCTCTCTTTTCTTAAACCAATAATGCAGAGCATTAAAGTGCATTGAGGGCAGCAAGGAGGGCAAGCATCCAAGTGGTGAACTAAGCTCAAGTATGGTGAAGGTTTCTTAAACACTATTAGCTTTTGGCATTTGGCAATGGGGAACCTATGTTGATGTTTTGGGAGATGTTTTGGACTCCCTAAGTTGGATTTATGATGTTGTTAATGTTGAAGTTTGTAATTGGCCTTTATGGAGTGGTTTTGGTGTTTTGATGCTTGTACGTTTTGCTAAGTAGGAAGCATGCCTTTAGAATTGGGTATTTCTGATTTTGTTGCCATGTTGATGAATGACTGATGCAAATATGTTCATTGAATGTTGAATGTCTTGCTGGAAAAGTTTGGTGGCTTTTGGAGCATGTTTGGTAGGTTAATTGTGTGTTTAAACAACAACTATTCTACAAACTGGGCAGGCCGTATCGGAACGGGAGCTACCGTTTCGGAACGGGGGCCCTGTAGTGGCCCAGGCGTCCGAAACGGAAGGTACCGTTCCGAAACGAAAATGTCTCTGCCAGGCCTCGTTTCGGAACACGTTGCGGAACGGTCCCGCGTTTCGAAACGGGTGCTCCCTGTTTCGGAACACCTGACCGTTGGGGTCTGACATGGGCGGTTATATGTTTTGAAATGTTTGCATTTTGGTCATGAAACATGTTTATGAAATTGTATGAGTTTGAGATGTCCTTTTGAGCTGAAATTTGGCAGAGAAGCATGAAAGATGTTTAATTCCAAGTTGGTAACTTTAAAATGGATTAGGTCCTTATAATTTACAGAATTTACATTTTGGTCCCTAAAGTTGTAAATTGTGCAATTGAGTCCCTGAATGTTCTCTGATTGTTATGATGTTTGAATATGATAAACTTGTGAACATATCTAGGGTTAACGTGCATCTAGACAAGAGTAAAAAGAAAAAAAAGGGTCGTTAATCAAGGTTGACTTTTGGGTTGACTTTGGTTTTCCCCGTGTGATCTTCTTAATTCGGGTCGACCGTCTAGGCTGGGTTAAGGGGGTTACATTTGGTGGTATCAGAGCTGAGTTCTCGAGTAATTGGGAATGATTGTGTGCGTGATTAAAGTATGTATGCTATGTATGCTTGTTGAGTGAAAGCATGTTGAGTGGTTTGTGAATATGTTTAAATTGAGGTGTATGCTGTGGTGAAGCATGTTGTGGGTACCCATTGCCAAATCAAAGCTAATGAGATGATGTTGTTTTTAAGTGAAAATGAGCTTGAGTACTTGGATTGTTTACCTTGCTGGGCCTTACTTTGTTTATTTGCATTGTGATTGCATTGTTAGAGTATGGCACCTCGTAGAGAGTTAAGGAGTAATGTGCGAGCTACGGCTCAGAATGAGAATGAGAATGAAGAGAATGTTGAGAGTGTGGTGGATTTACCTCATCCACCCGGTGGAGGTGGTGCTGGGGGTGAAGGAGCTGGAGCTGCAGCTGGTGCTGGGATCGCTGGACCTGAGGCTGGTCAGGGGCAAGCTGTTCCTGACATGACGGTGTTGATACAAGCTATTGCTGGAGCTTTTCAAGCAGCAGTAGCTGGAGCTCAAGGAGCTGGGCATCAGGGAGATGCTGGAGTTAGATTGCCCTTGGAACGTTTGCGCAGTCTAGGAGGGACTGAGTTCAGAGGGTTATCTGCTGAAGGTTCGGAATCTTGGTTAGAGGGTACCAAGAGAATCTTGGGTCAGATGAGTTGGACCGATGTGCAAAAGCTGGGCTGTGTGGTATCATTGTTGCAAGATGATGCTTACACTTGGTGGACTACCTCTATCGCTGGGATGGCGGATGCTGATGTAACTTGGACATTCTTTCAGAATGCGTTCAAGAGAAGGTATCTAAGTGTGAGGTAGCTGGATGAAAAGAAGAGGGAGTTCATGTCTCTTACCCAGGGGAGCATGTCTGTGGCTGAGTATGAGGTCCAGTTTGTTCGACTCAGTCAGTATGCACCTGAGCTTGTTCCGGATGAGCGGGAAAGGTGTGAAAGGTTCCGTTATGGTTTAGTGACGGAAGTTAAGATGTATGTGCTGGCTATCGAGTATGATGATTTTGATGTGCTGGTGAGCCGAGCAAAGGATATTGAGATGAACTTGGGTTTATCTGCTAGAAGTGCTGGGTTCAGTGCTGGTAAGCGAGCTGCTGAATATAGTTCCGGTGGTGGACGGAACAAGAGGGGACGTGATCAGAAGTATCAGTCCTCAGCTAAGCGAGGTGGTGGTGCGCCTGCTCGGGGTGGCAATGCTAGAGTTGATCCGAGTGCATGTTGGATTTGTGGTTCACGTGGCCATATGAAGCGTGATTGTCCTCGTGCTTTGAGGGAGGTGCAAGCTCCTGTTGCGGCAGCTGGTAACGGGTGCTGGAACTGTGGATCTACGGATCACATGAGGCGAGAGTGTCCTATGTTGGCTGGTGGCCAAGTGCGTGCTCCCGTTGTTGCTGCACCACAGAGAGGTCGTGGGCGCGGTCGTGGTAATTTCCAGCGGAGAGAGGAAGGTGGTCGGGGTGTGGCCCATGTTGTGGCTATTCAGCCTGAGGGTGGCGGTCAAGCCGGGGTGTATGCTCAGCGTGAGGGAAGGAATGACGCGGATGTGATCGCAGGTACTTTTACTTTGCAATCCTTGTCATTACTTTCATTGATTGATTCTGGATCTACGCACTCATACATCTTGCGTGAGCATGCTGAATTGCTTGGTTTGCCTGTTGAGTTTTTGGATGTTGGTGTGCGTGTCACTAGTTCTTTTTGTGAGACTGTTGTGACTCGAAAGCTTTATAGAAGATGTCCTTTGGTTGTTCAAGATCATGTTTTTCATGTTGACCTTATGGAGTTGCCTTTCTATGGTTTTCATGTAATCCTGGGTATGGATTGGCTTGCTGAGCATCGTGCTGTTGTGGATTGTGAAAATAAGCGAGTTTCATTGAAGCTTGCGGATGATTATGAGGTGGTTGTGGTTGGCGAGAATGTGAAGTTTCTTGCCAATGTGGTGTCTACGTTGGAGGCGAGCAGGATGCTGAGGCAAGGTTGTGAAGCCTACCTAGCTTTTGTGATGAATCCTAGCTCTAAGGAGTTGCGTGTGCAAGATATCAGGATTGTGCGAGAGTTTCCTGGTGTGTTTCCTGAGGAGTTGCCTGGGTTACCTCCTAATCATGAGGTGGAGTTTGGGATTGAGCTGTATGAAAATACAACTCCTGTGTCCATTACCCCTTATAGAATGGCACCCTAGGAGTTGAAGGAGCTGAAGACGCAGTTGCAAGAGTTGCTTGATCGCGGGTTCATTCGGCCGAGTGTGTCACCTTGGGGTGCACCGGTCTTGTTTGTGAAGAAGAAGGATGGCACTATGAGAATGTGCATTGATTATCATCAGCTGAACAAGTTGACTATCAAGAATCGGTATCCTTTGTCGAGGATTGATGATCTCTTTGATCAATTTCGGGGAGTAGCTGTGTTCTCTAAGATTGACTTGAGGTCAAGGTATTACCAGTTGAAGGTGAAAGATGTGGATGTGCCTAAGACAACTTTCAGGACAAGGTATGGGCATTATGAGTTCCTTGTAATGCCGTTTGGTTTGACAAATGCTCCTGCAGCTTCCATGGACATGATGAATCGTGTATTTCATGAATACCTGGATAAGTTTGTTGTGGTGTTCATTGATGATATCCTCGTGTACTCGCGTACTGAGGAGGAGCATGAAGAGCATTTGAGGATTGTGTTACAGGCTTTGTTGGAGAATCAGCTGTATGCTAAGCTGAGCAAGTGTGAGTTCTGGTTAAGTGAGGTGGTGTTTCTTGGGCATGTGGTTTCTGCTGAGGGGATTCGTGTTGATCCTCAGAAGATCGAGGCGGTGATGAATTGGAAGGTTCCTAAGTCTGTTCATGAGGTTCGTAGTTTCCTTGGTTTGGCGGGATACTACCGGAGGTTTGTGGATGGGTTTTCTAAGATTGCTGCACCTTTGACGAAGTTGTTGCAAAAGGATGTTAAGTATGAGTGGACGGAAGCGAGACAGCAGGCTTTCGAGAAGTGTTGAGTGTGTAAAAGTTCTATTATTTACACCCTTTTTAACCCATATTTCTGCTGCATTCAAGCATCATTGCATTGCATTTAGGTTAGTTTTCAGTAAAACATCACAAATGGATTAAAAGCACGGATTCTACTAAAAGATGGCTATTTTTGCAGGTATCTGCCATAGTAGACGTTGAAGGCAGGCGCAGGGCAGAGAAGCAGGAGAGCTGAACTGGACAAGTAGACGAAGCTGCCATGGACCTGTCGTGACAGCATGGTGACAGCAGACTTATGAAGAGGAAAAGTAAAGCGGACCTCGATAGATAGAGAAAAATCTGCTCATCTGTCGTGTGAAAGCCAAATATTTTTCCAAGCCCCGGATCAAAAGATATGTCAAGCCAAAGCTCAAGGAAAGGAAATTCCTAGAAACAAGGATGGCGGCTGCAAAGTAGGAATCCTTAGAGATTAAGTCTTTATTAGAATCTTACTTTTAATTAAATTTGTAATCCTTGTTACCTTAGAAGACTTGAGCCCAAAGCTTATATAAGGGCATAGATTTAACCTAGGAGGCATCATCGAATACCCCATAACCGAAACCTAAACCCCTGCCGTTCACCCGTCACCGACATGTTCTAAATTCCCCCTAGGGCCACGGGTTGTTTTGCAAAGTAGTTGCAAGGGTTGTTTTGTTTTAGGAATTTTTCAGTTCAATAAAATAAACTTCAAGTTCTCTTATTTTGGTTTTAACATCTTGCAAGAGCATCGGGAGAGCATTGTGAGGTTATCCATTTACTTAGCATCGGGAGAGTTAAGTATACGAAAGAAATAAAAGCAAGTTCTATAGCTTATAGTTGAACTATCTTGTGCCTAGGGATAGGGCAAGGTTAAGTGGCTACGGAAGAATTCATACACATCGGTGTTCATCCTTCGATTCACGCCGGGAGGTATCATCAAAGACATGATCATCGACAGACTTGGACCTAGGGATAGGCCAAGGCAGATCTGGGATTCTTGCCAAGCTTGAAGTACGGAGTTGGTGTGTCTGCTGCCGCGACAGCCAACGGACAGCCGCCGCGACAGGTGCTGTCGGCGACGGGAGCGACGACAGAACTGGAGTTCCTAAGCAATTCAATACCTGCACTACCGAGCAATTCAATACCAGCCCATTCTCTCATTCTTGACATCTCAATTATTTTATTTGCAATTTTCCTCATTACTTTCGTGACATCTTTCTTAATTATTTTCTTTACTTTTGTGCAGTAAACTAAGGGGAAGTCATTAGCCCAATCCCTGTGGAGACGATATCCGATACTTCGTATCACTTTACTGCTTGCGTCGTGTACACTTGCACTACAATTGCGATAGACTCTTTTACACGCAACAAGTTTTTGGCGCCGTTGCCGGGGATTGGCAACATAACTACATCTTTCTTTTATTGCACTTTTCGCTTTTATTTTTCTTTTTTTTTGTTTTTGTTTTTATTTTTATTTCATTTTTCTTTTGTGCTTTCAACTCTCGCTTTTCACGAGGTTTTCTTGTTTATGCGCAGATCCAAAAGAGGTGAAGATCCTGAGTATCCATTAGATCCGGAAATCGAACGTTCCTTCAGTCTCAAGAAGCAACTTCGCCGACTTTTAGACTGAAACGAATACCTCGAGGAACAGTTAGAGAAGATGGGCCATAACCAACCTGCCGGCGGTCTCTTACCACCCCTTGGCGATAACCACCCGCCTGTCGGTAACCCGCCCGCAGCAGATGGACGACGGTCATGTCGTGACTACATGCTGAACGATCATGTAGAGCTGGAGACCACGCTGCCGGATATTGATGTTGATAGCTTTGAACTTAAACCTGTCATGTTTAGTATGATCAACAACGCCGGGCAGTTCAGTGGTTCTGCGACAGAAGATGCTAGGGAGCATCTCAAAACTTTCCAGGAGATCTGTGGTTCGTTTAGACTACCAGGAGTTAGTCCGGAGATACTGAGGCTTCGGTTATTCCCCCATTCATTGAGGGACAGAGCTAAAACTTGGTGGAATAAACTTACACCGGATTCCATTATGACTTGGGCAGATCTAACTCGTGAATTTTTATCTCGTTTTAATCCTTCGCATTTATCTGAGCGATTACGTAACGAAATTGCTACTTTTCAACAGGAAGACGACGAGCCGATGCACGAGGCCTGGGACAGATTTACTACTCTTCTACGGAACTGCCCAATACATGGATTTCCCGTCTGGAATCAGGTAACTAAGTTCTATAATGCTGCTAACTTACAAACTCGCATTCGGATTGATTCTGCAGCAAATGGACTATTATTGGATAAAGATCCGGACGAGGCATTGCAAGTTTTGAAAAATCTAGCTAAGAATGAGGAGTAGTTTCCGACAGCTAGAAGAGGGGGTAAACGGGTACATGCTGTCAAGGACTATGAGGCCGACAGCACTATGAAATCACATGTAGCATTCCTTACTAAAGCAATGAAACACCTATTAAATGAAGAAGAATTACGAGGATTTGCTGTCGAGGAAGTTTGTGCTATTTGTGAGGGAAATCATAGTAGGGATGAGTGCCCAATAAATATAGAAGAGGGAAAATATGTAGGAAATTACAAGCCGAATTATAACTCCAACAACTATAATCCCAATTGGAGGAAAGATCCCAAATTTTCCTGGAGTAACCCTAACAATGCCCTGAATCCGCAAGCATATAATCAGAATCAGGGGGGACCTAGATTGTTGACGCGACAGCAACTGCCGCCGCAGAACCTGCCGCAGCACCTGCCGCCGCAGCAGCAACAGTAGCCACCACTTGCCACGAGTAGTATATTGGAACAGACTCTGGCCACCTTTATGTCTCAGACCGGTACGTATATGGAGAATATAAATCAGTTTGTCAAGAAGACGGAAAATTTTATAGATAAAACCGAGATGAGGATGACAAACCATGAAGCTACCTTGAAATCTCTAGAGACACAAATGGGTCAGGTGTCGCAACATATTAAGCCGAGGCAGAATGGAGGTTTCCCTAGCAATACTGAAAATGCTAGACCACCCCCACATGAGCAATGTAAGGCGATTACTACTAGGAGTGGGAAGAAACTACCAGGGCCGGAAAAAGAAGCTGAAACAGAAAAGGAACCTGCCTTGGATAAACCTGCCGAGGAAGCTGCCCCGACAGGTGATAAATAGACTGCTGCCGATGAGCCTGTCACGACAGCAGAAGAGACAGAGGAGAAAAAAGAAGATTACCGTCCTCAGATTCGCATGTAGTGGGAAGGGCGTATTGCTGATTACCGACCCCCACCACCCTTCCCTCAACGGATACAGCAAGCTAAGCATGAATCTCAACTTAAAAAGATTTATGATATTTTTAAACAGGTTCATATTAATATTCCGTTGTTAGATGCGGTTAGGGAGATGCCCGGTTATGCTAAATTTCTCAAGGATGTTATGTCGAAAAAAATCTAAACTTGGGGAATTTGAAACGGTAAGGATGCAAGAAGGTTGCATGAGTATTCTTCATTGGCAGCCACCCTAGAAAAAGAAGGATCCGGGGAGCTTCATCATACCTTGTGTAATTGGCGACAAATTTGTGGGTAAGGCACTTTGTGATCTTGGTGCCAGTGTTAATCTAATGCCCAAATCTGTTTTTCAGAAATTAGGTATTGGCAAGGCGCGGCCCACGACAGTTACTCTACAGCTAGCCGACCGCTCTTACGTTCACCCCGAGGGAAAAATTGAAGATATTTTGGTAAGAGTGGATAAGCTTATTTTTCCTGCTGACTTTCTTATTTTAGATTGTGAGGCAGACGAAAACGCACCAGTCATCCTTGGGCGACCCTTCTTAGCCACGGGAAGATCATTGATTGATGTGGAGAAAGGAGAACTCACCATGCGAGTAAACGATCAAGAGATAAAGTTGAATGTTCTCCAAGAAATGAAACATGCTGATGTGGACGAGGAATGCAAGGCCATCATTGAGGTGACCTTTGATCATCCCTGCGTCAGGTCAGGCTGCCGTGATATAAAATTTGGTCACTGCTGCGACAGCCACCTACAAGCCTATCACGACAACGATGACGACAGCGACGACGACAGCACCGACGACAGTGACTCCTCTGAATCTGATACATCTGATACTGAAGGTCAGGAGGAGATAAACTGGTTAGGCCATCGTCCAGGTAAGTTATTCGAACCTTTGAATTATACTTCGGATAACCATTTAATCCAAAAGCCATATACTGTTGAACCACCTGCATTAGAACTTAAGCCCCTGCCAGGGCAGCTTAAATATGCTTATCTTGGTTCCAATGACACACTGCCCGTAATCATCTCTGCTAAGCTGCCGCAGGAACAGGAACGACAGCTAATCGACATGCTAAGGCAGCACAAAAAGGCGATTGGATGGACGATAGCAGACATACAAGGCATCCGTCCGGTGATATGCATGCACAAAATCCTCCTAGAGGAGGATCATAAGCCAACTATTGATGCCCAAAGGCGGTTAAACCTTGCGATGAAGGAGGTAGTGCGTAAAGAGATAATTAAATGGTTAGACGCTGGTATTATTTACGCCATCTCCGACAGCAAATGGGTGAGCCCGGTACAATGCGTTCCCAAGAAAGGTGGAATGACCGTGATAACCAACGAGAACAATGAGTTAATCCCAACCAGGACTGTGACCGGTTGGAGGGTTTGTATGGACTATCGGAAGCTTAACAAAGCTACCCGAAAGGACCACTTTCCTTTACCTTTTATTGATCAAATGCTTGATAGATTAGCGGGTAAGCCTTACTATTGTTTTCTTGATGGTTACTCAGGTTATAACCAAATTTCTATTGCACCGGAGGATCAAGAAAAGACGACTTTCACATGCCCCTACGGAACATACGCATTTAGGAGGATGCCGTTCGGCCTCTGTAACGCACCTGCCACCTCCAAAGGTGCATGATGGCTATATTCTCCGACATGGTAGAGGACTTCCTTGAGATTTTCATGGATGATTTTTCTGTCTTTGGAGACGATTTTGAGAGCTGCCTCAGCAATCTTCAAAAGGTACTTGAAAGATGTGAAAAAGCTAATCTTGTTCTAAATTGGGAAAAATGCCATTTTATGGTGGACGAAGGGATAGTCCTTGGCCATAAGATTAGCTGCCGTGGAATAGAAGTCGACAGGGCCAAGATAGATGTCATAGAGAAGCTGCCGCTGCCAACCACAGTCAAGGGCATTAGGTGTTTTTTAGGGCATGCGGGTTTTTATCGGAGATTCATCGCAAATTTCTCGAAAATCACGAAGCCCCTATGCCATCTCTTAGAGCAGAACCGACCCTTTGACTTTAATGAGGAATGTACTGAAGCATTCAAGGTTCTGAAGGAAAAGCTAGTGACAGCCCCCATAGTACAGCCACCAGACTGGACACAGCCATTTGAGATCATGTGTGATGCTAGTGACTATGCTGTCGGGGCAGCACTTGGGCAGCGCAGAGATAAGCTGTTTCACGTCATATACTATGCCAACAAGACGTTGAATGACGCCCAAGTGAACTACACCACCACAGAAAAGGAGCTGTTAGCTGTGGTGTTCTCCATCGACAAGTTTCGTTCTTACATACTGGGAACGAAGGTAATAATACACACCGACCATTCTGCCCTAAAGTATTTGTTCGCAAAGAAGGATGCAAAGCCTAGGTTGATACGATGGATCTTGCTATTACAAGAGTTCGACCTTGAGATCAAGGACAAAAAGGGGATAGAAAATCAGGTGGCAGACCACTTGTCGAGGTTGGAGAAGGGACAGAGTCTACCAATCGATGAGACAAACATACTGGAGACTTTCCCAGATGAACAGCTCTTTGCTGCCGCAATCGCTGTCGCGACAGCCCTGGCGGCAGGTAAGTCTTCTGACCTTCCCTGGTATGCTGATTTCGTTAATTTTATAGTTAGCGGAATATTACCTTCTGATCTCAATTATCAAGCCAGGAAGAGGTTCCAAAATGATGTTAAGCATTATTATTGGGACGAACCTCTTCTTTTCAAAATGTGCGCAGATCAGGTTATAAGGAGGTGTGTACCACAAGAAGAGCAAGAAGACATTCTCCATCACTGCCATGCTTCACAATATGGAGGCCACTTAGGAGGCAATAAGACTGCTGCCAAGGTGCTACAGTCAGGGTTCTACTAGCCGACATTATATAAAGATGCATAGGAATTTTACAAAAACTGTGACAGGTGCCAGCGGACAGGTAACATCTCGAGGAGAAACGAGATGCCACTGCAGAACATTTTAGAAGTCGAGATCTTCGACGTTTGGGGGATTGATTTTATGGGACCTTTTCCATCTTCGTGTGGAAATCTTTACATCCTCCTAGCAGTGGATTATGTCTCCAAGTGGGTAGAAGCAATCGCAACTCAAAAGAATGATGCCAAAACGGTCCAAAAGTTTTTGCACAAAAACATTTTTTCTAGATTTGGCATCCCTAGGGCGATTATCAGTGATGAAGGGAGACATTTTGATAATAGGGTAATTGCTGCCGCCTTGAAGAAATATGGTGTCAAGCACAGGATTGCGACAGCATACCACCCACAGACCAATGGACAGGCTGAGATTTCAAATAGGGAAGTGAAGAACATTCTTGAGAAGATGGTTAAACCAACTAGGAAGGACTGGTCTTTACTTCTAAATGATGCATTATGGGCATACAGGACAACTTTCAAGACTCCATTGGGCATGTATCAATACCGACTGATTTATGGGAAAACCTGTCACTTGCCTGTCGAGATCGAGCACAAAGCATATTGGGCAATCAAGGCAGTGAATATGGACTTGGACAAGGCCGGCCAGAAAAGGTTATTAGATCTGAACGATATTGAAGAATTACGGACAATGGCCTACGACAACGCAAGGATCTACAAAGAAAAGACTAAGAAGTGGCACGACAAGAAACTACTGCCACGACAGTTCTGCCCAGGGCAGCTTGTGTTGTTATTTAATTCTAGACTTAAACTCTTCCCAGGAAAGCTAAAGTCTAGATGGTCTGGCCCATTCCAAGTGATACAAGTTTTTCCCCATGGTGCCATCACAATTCAATCATTAAAAGACGGGCACCAATTCAAAGTCAATGGACAGCGCCTCAAGCATTATCAGGGGACTGAAGCCCCAGGAATACAGGAACTGGTTACTTTAGGAGATGCCCCACAAGGCATCCCTAATTTAACCTAATTTTTATTTTTATTTATTTTATTATTTATTATTATTTATTAGGAAATTAGGTTTATTTTATTCGAATAATGTTTTGTTTTTCTACTTTCAGTTTTTAGGAAATAAAGGAGTCAAGAAGAAAAGGAGAAGTGACCCAAGCCCACCGCCCATCCATCAGCCCAATAAAGCCCATTTATGGAAACCTGCCGTTTCGGCTGCCGCCGCGGACGGATATGACAGGCTGTCAACAGACTGACATGGCAGACGCAGAAGCGTGCGGCAGACGCATAACAGACGCATAAATGCGTGTCTGACGCGTCAGACACGCTAAATCCAATCTGCCGCCCCGTTATTCCTGCCTGCCGTTGCAGCATTAAATGGGCAGCTACTCGATCGCTATAAAACCCCATTCTCATTTTCATTTTTTCTCACTTCTGCTTATTCTTCTTTGCTTTCTCCTCTAGTTTTATTTGCTTTCTTCAGATTTCACAACCCTTGCAACCAACATGTCTACTAGACAGACCCGCCGTAGTACTGCCTCAGCATCCTCCTCAGCAGCAGCGACGCCCTTTGCCAACAAGGAGTTATGGGAGGAACGTGGTTTCGTGTACATCCGACAGGCACCCCACATGGGACTCCGGCCGTTCATTGTAAGGGCTATCACGGCTCAACTATGGGAGCACTTCGCGAAACAACCGGCAGAGCTCAATGACACATTAGTCCGGGAATTCTATGCTGCCATAGACAGCAAAACGGCGACATCTGTCACCGTTCGAGGTGTCAAGGTGCCCTTCACTGCCGACAGCATCAACCACATGTTTGGCCTCTTCTTCGACCCCGATGATGATGCTCACCAGAAATTTCTTGACACCCTCGATGATGCCGCTTATGATGCTGTCATGGTGGAGTTGACAGAGGAGGGAACATCATGGACAACCAGTAAGAAGAACCCCCAGTCCGTCAATAGGGGGAAGCTCCTCCCCGAAGCAAAACTTTGGAACGCTTTCATCAAAAAGCGTATCCTGCCTTCTTCCCACTACACGACAGTCAACCGGCAGCGGCTTGCCCTTATACACTCCATCATGCACGACAGGCCTATCAATGTGGGCCGATATATGAGGGACAGCATCCTGGACTGTGCCTTCCGCTCCGACTCTCGCCTCTGCCTGCCGTTCACTATAACCTCCCTCTGCCGATGTGCTGCTGTTCCCGAGGAACCCTCCGACAAACTAAGGAAGGGCAGAGGCTGGACAGACAACAACATCAACAGCCTCATGGAGCTGGTCGTGGCTACACCTGTCTCATCTTTCAACCCAGCCGGCTCCCCAGCAGAATCATCAGAGGAGCCTACCCCGGAACCTGCCCCTGCACCTGCCCAGCCTCCTCCACAGCCCAGACGCCGCCGTCAGATCCGTGTCAGCAGCTGCAGCGAGGACAGCGACTAAAAATTTAAGTCTTTATTTTTCCTTTACTACTGCCTGCCTTTATCTTTTTGATGTACTTTTCTTTTCATGTCATTTTGCATTGAGGGCAATGCAACCCTTGAGTTTGGGGGTGGAAACCCTCCATCATTAATGGAGTCTTAAGTACATCTGTTTTTTTTATTGTTGTGTCATTTATTTAGTTAATTTCTCTTAAAAAAATCAGAAAATATAAAATTGTTGGCTTAAAACTGTGAAGTTAACTTACCTGTCATGACGGCTCTGTCGAGGCAGCATCTTTAGGACATGTTAAGGAGAAGTTTAGAGCCTTTCTATAGTTCTGAAAAACTTAAACACCTTTGTGACTGTTATATTGCTTAGATTTCTTTTAGCCAAACTAGAATAGGAAGCTTAGAACTTGAATAGCCCCTAGAGGTGCCTAACACTGGCTCTAGGAAAGAAGTTTAGCAAAAGAAAATCAAAAACCTAGAGGTGCCCGAAACCGGCTCTAGGAAGCTAACTAGAGGTGCCCGAAACTGGCTCTAGTAAAACTTAGCTTGAAAATTGAAGAAAATGAAGCATGAAAATGTGTCTTCAAGAAAATAAACTTTGGCATAAAAATTCGAGTTAAGAAGTTGAATATTCTAGTGAACTAAGAGAGTCTTAGCATATAACTGTTCACAAGCATGCACACACTACACGAGAGCTATAGGGAGATTCCGGACAGATCCTAACCTTTCCGACAGGTTGCTGCCGCCACAGAGATTGAGCGACGGATAAGGGACAGTTCACAGTTTGAAGGCCAACACAAAAAAAAATTTCATTTCTTAATTGCTTGAGGGCAAACAAAAACTTGAGTTTGGGGGTGTGTTGAGTGTGTAAAAGTTCTATTATTTACACCCTTTTTAACCCATATTTATGCTGCATTCAAGCATCATTGCATTGCATTTAGGTTTTAACATCTTGCAAGAGCATCGGGAGAGTTAAGTATACGAAAGAAATAAGAGCAAGTTCTCTAGCTTATAGTTGAACTATCTTGTGCCTAGGGATAGGGCAAGGTTAAGTGGCTACGGAAGAATTCATACACATCGGTGTTCATCCTTCGATTCACGCCGGGAGGTATCATCAAAGACGTGATCATCGACAGACTTGGACCTAGGGATAGACCAAGGCAGATCTGGGATTCTTGCCAAGCTTGAAGTACGGAGTTGGTGTGTCTGCTGCCGCGACAGCCAACGGACAGCCACCGCGACAGGTGCTGTCGGCGACGGGAGCGACGACAGAACTGGAGTTCCTAAGCAATTCAATACCTGCACTACCGAGCAATTCAATACCAGCCCATTCTCTCATTCTTGACATCTCAATTATTTTATTTGCAATTTTCCTTATTATTTTCGTGACATCTTTCTTAATTATTTTCTTTACTTTCGTGCAGTAAACTAAGGTGAAGTCATTAGCCCAATCCCTGTGGAGACGATATCCGATACTTCGTATCACTTTACTGCTTGCGTCGTGTACACTTGCACTACAATTGCGATAGACTCTTTTACACGCAACAAGAAGCTCAAGGCAGCTTTGACGCAAGCTCCTATCTTGGTTCAACCTGAATCAGGGAAAGAGTTTGTGGTGTATAGTGATGCGTCCTATGTTGGTTTGGGATGTGTGCTGATGCAAGAGGGTAAGGTGGTTGCTTATGCATCGCGACAGTTGAAGGTGCATGAGCGTAATTATCCTACGCATGACATTGAGTTGGCTGCGGTGGTTTTTGCTTTAAAGATTTGGAGACATTACTTGCATGGTGAGAAGTGTACTGTATACACGGATCACAAGAGTTTGAAATATCTGATGTCTCAGAAGGAGTTGAATCTTAGGCAACGACGTTGGGTGGAGTTGCTCAAGGATTATGATTTGACGATTGAGTATCATCCTGGAAAGGCTAATGTTGTAGCGGATGCCTTGAGTAGGAAGGTAGCTGTTGAGTTGAGGGCTATGTTTGCCAGTTTGAGTATTTCGCGTGATGGTGGTCTTGTGGCTGAGTTGCAAGTGAAACCATCTTTGGTTCAGTCGATCAAGGATAAGCAGTTTCTGGATGATTCCTTGGTATCGCATGTTCAGGATATCGCGGAGGGTAGACCTTCGGATTTCTGCTTTAATGATGATGGTGTGTTGTGTTTTGGGAGTCGGATAGTAGTGCCCAATGATGCTGAGTTGAGGCGTGCTATTTTGACTGAAGGTCATAGTAGTCCTTTTGCTATGCATCCTGGTAGTACTAAGATGTATCGAGATCTTCGTGATGAGTACTATTGGGTGGGTTTGAAGAAACATGTTACTGAGTTTGTGAGCAAGTGCATGGTGTGTCAGCGGGTTAAGGTTGAGCATCAGGTTCCTTCAGGGTTGTTGCAACCGTTGAGAATCCCTGAATGGAAGTGGGAAAGGATTACCATGGATTTTGTATCTGGTTTACCTTTGTCACCATCGAAGAAGAATTCGGTGTGGGTGATTGTGGATCGCCTGACGAAGTGTGCGCATTTCTTGCCTGTGCATACTACGTTTTCTTTGGATAAGCTTGCGGAGCTGTACATTGCTGAGATTGTGCGGCTGCATGGTGTGCCTAAGTCGATTGTGTCGGATAGGGATCCGAGGTTTACATCGCGTTTCTGGCAGTGTTTGCATCAAGCTTTGGGTACACGGTTGAATTTCAGTACATCTTATCATCCTCAGTCGGATGGTCAGTCAGAGCGTGTTATCCAGATTTTGGAGGATATGTTGAGGTGCTATGTGATTGAGTTCCAAGGCTCTTGGGAGAAACATTTGCCTTTGGTGGAGTTTGCTTATAACAATAGTTATCAAGCAAGTATTCAAATGGCACCTTATGAGGCTTTGTACGGGAGGAAGTGTAGGACTCCTCTTTGTTGGGCTGAAGCGGGTCAGAAGTTGGTTTCGATGCCGGCTTTGTTGAAAGGAACCATCGAGAAGGTGAAGCTCATTTGTGAGCGTTTGAAGGCAGCTTCTGATCGGCAAAAGTCTTACGCGGAGTTGAAGCGTAAGGAGATTGAGTATGCGGTGGGTGACCGTGTGTTTTTGAAGGTTTCGCCTTGGAAAAAGGTGATGAGGTTTGGCCGTAAGGGAAAGTTGAGCCCTAGGTACATTGGACCATACGAGGTGATTGAGCGTGTGGGTCCTGTTGTGTACAAGTTGAGGCTACCCCAAGAGTTGGAGAAGATTCATGATGTGTTTCATGTTTCTATGCTCCGAAAGTATAGATCAGATCCTTCGCATGTGATGCCTGTGGAAGAAGTGGAATTGAATCCGGATTTGACCTATGATGAGGAACCGGTGAAGGTTTTGGATTCGGATAGCAAGGTTCTTCGTGGCAAGACCATTGAGTTGGTAAAGGTGATGTGGAAGCACCGTGGTGTTGAAGAAGCCACGTGGGAGCGGAAGGATGACATGCTGAAGCAGTTTCCTTATCTTTTTCCTTCAGGTAAATTTCGAGGACGAAATTTCTTAAGGAGGGGAGAGTTGTAACGCCCCGGTTTTGGGCTTAGAAGTTTTGGGTTCGGACCGGTACGGTCGGAGTGCGGTTCGAATATAAAAAGGTGAAATTAGGAAAGCCTAGTTCGGGTTGCATTAAAAATATGGAAAAATGTTCTAAAGTCCTCTTTTAATATATATAAGAGTATGGTGGAATCAGTTTTGCAAAATGGGGTTTGGAAGGGTGACATTTTGGGCTAGTGACCAAAATGCAATTTTCGAAAACTGTGAGATTGTTTTAAAAAGGATTGAAACTTTGAATCTTTAAGGAGCTATTTACCCAATGGGAGTTTCTCCAGATTTTTCTAAGATATTAAATGATTTAATTAGTGGTTTTTAAATAAAAGAAAAGAGAGGGAAGATATTTTCCTAAATTTCCAACTAACTTTCCAAATTTCTATTTCCATTTTCTCTCATCTTTTCTCTCAAACAAAACACATTTCTCCAGAGCATTTCTTTCTGATTTTGATATCCAAACATGAGATTTTAATTCTCTTTTGATCTCTAATCATCTCTTCAACAAAACCTCACCATTTGCTAATTGGATTTTCAAGATTTTGGTTCTAAAAAGGGAGAAACTCAAGTTTGGAGGTAAGAACGTCCTTCTCCTCTAAACTCTCAGTTCTTTACTGAAATTCCTAAGTTCTCAATCCTTAATTTGTGTTTTATAAAAGGTTTTACAATTGAACTCTTGATCTTGGCTTTGAAATGCAAGTTTTGGTTGATTTTTGATAACTTTCGTATGATCTGTTAAAGCAGTGATTTGAGGTGTATTTTTGATGTTAAATGAATGTTAATTTGATGAGAAATTGAGTTTTAATTAATGCAATCCCGGATAGGTTGAATTTCCTAAGTTTAGCTTGTGTTCTTGGTTGTTTTTGGAGTGATCTTGTGGATCTGTTATAGCTGGAGGTATAAGGATGTTGTTAGATCCTTTTTGGATGTTAAATCATGCTTAAGGATGTTTAGATTTGATGGATCATGGCTGGGTAGTGTTGTGGAGTTGTTTGGATGCATTTTCGGTTGTGTTTGGTAGCCGAAAATGGAGTGTGGATGAGAGCAGCGAGTTTAGATGTTTTCATTGAAGATATTAATGCATGATGATGCATTAATCCTCTGCCTTGATATGTTTAAAATAGGGGAGTCATCTTTGGATCCAAGTGGTGGTGATTCGGAGGCTTGATTGGTGTTTCGGCAAGAGGCGAAACGGAATCGGTGAGTGGATTTTGGTTTTCAGCTTTGAAACCAATGTTTTGAAGGTTTGGGAGCTTAGTTTAAGTCTAAGCAACTTAGCTAAGCTCAATAGTAAGTTTTCGAAAAAACTCTCTTGGTGATGGCCATGGATTGGTTTTATGCAATGTGGTTTGTTTGCATGTTTTAAATTCTGTTTTGAAAGCATATCTAGCATGTTTATTTGCTGAGATTATAAGCCATGTGTTGAAGGAAACTCAAGGTAAGAGTTCCTTGTTTTTTAACATTGTTTTAATGTGGTTTGATGCTTAAAAATGCATGATGTTTATGGCTTTGTAAAATGCTTTAAAACAGTGAAGTATTGATGTTAATGATGCATATTGGCAAGTGATGGTTAAGGTCACAAAGGTGGTTAAAAGTCCTTGTGTGAGCCTTGTATATTTAAGAACATCAAGGTGTTTAAAAGTCCTTGGATGGTTCTTGGTTAAGATCACAAAGGTGGTTAAAAGTCCTTGTGTGAATCTTGTGAATTTTAAGAACAACATGGTGTTTAAAAGTCCATGGTTGGTTCTTGGTTAAGGTTCAAGGTGGTTAAAATTCCTTGTGTAAGCCTTGTTATTTAAGAACATCAAGGTGTTTAAAAGTCCTTGGATGATTCTTGTTAAGGACACAAAGGTGTTTAAAAGTCCTTGTGTGGTCCTTGCCATGATGTTTAAAAGTCCATGGGGTTAAGGACACAATGGTGTTTAAAAGTCCATGTGTGGTCCTTGGAAAGTATAAGATCACAATGGTGTTTAAAAGTCCATGTGTGGATCTTATGAGAAATGTATCACTTGTTGCCAATATGACATGATATGAACTTGAGGCATGTATAGCTTGTTTTAAATGCTTTAGTGCATGACTAAAGGTTGTTTTGGAGAATGGTTTATAAATGTGTTTTATAAATGCATTATTGTGTGGTTTTAATGAGCATTCCTCACTAAGCTTTTGCTTACGCTCTCTCTCTCTTTTCTTAAACCAATAATGCAGAGCATTAAAGTGCATTGAGGGCAGCAAGGAGGGCAAGCATCCAAGTGGTGAACTAAGCTCAAGTATGGTGAAGGTTTCTTAAACACTATTAGCTTTTGGCATTTGGCAATGGGGAACCTATGTTGATGTTTTGGGAGATGTTTTGGACTCCCTAAGTTGGATTTATGATGTTGTTAATGTTGAAGTTTGTAATTGGCCTTTATGGAGTGGTTTTGGTTTTTTGATGCTTGTACGGTTTGCTAAGTAGGAAGCATGCCTTTAGAATTGGGTATTTCTGATTTTGTTGCCATGTTGATGAATGACTGATGCAAATATGTTCATTGTATGTTGAATGTCTTGCTGGAAAAGTTTGGTGGCTTTTGGAGCATGTTTGGTAGGTTAATTGTGTGTTTAAACAGCAACTATTCTGCAAACTGGGCAGGCCGTATCGGAACGGGAGCTACCGTTTCGGAACGGGGGCCCTGTAGTGGCCTAGGCGTCCGAAACGGAAGGTACCGTTCCGAAACTAAAATGTATCTGCCAGGCCTCGTTTCGGAACACGTTGCGGAACGGTCCCGCGTTTCGAAACGGGTGCTCCCTGTTTCGGAACACCTGACCGTTGGGGTCTGACATGGGCGGTTATATGTTTTGAAATGTTTGCATTTTGGTCCTGAAACATGTTTATGCAATTGTATGAGTTTGAGATGTCTTTTTGAGCTGAAATTTGGCAGAGAAGCATGAAAGATGATTAATTCCAAGTTGGTAACTTTGAAATGGATTAGGTCCTTATAATTTACAGAATTTACATTTTGGTCCCTAAAGTTGTAAATTGTGCAATTGAGTCCCTGAATGTTCTCTGATTGTTATGATGTTTGAATATGATAAACTTGTGAACATATCTAGGGTTAACGTGCATCTAGACAAGAGTAAAAAGAAAAAAAGGGTCGTTAATCAAGGTTGACTTTCGGGTTGACTTTGGTTTTCCCCGTGTGATCTTCTTAATTCGGGTCGACCGTCTAAGCCGGTTTAAGGGGGTTACAATCTAGCTTTAACTCATCCTCCTTCTTGCTTGGGATTTTCTCTCCTTGAACTTTGGGCTTGGCATTCCTTCTGATCTAGGGCTTGGAAAAATATAATGATATTACACGATAGACGGGCTGAATTTTCTCTTTCTGTCGAGGTCCACTTTGTTTCTTTTCCTTAAAACTGCTGCCGTCCTCTGCTGTCACGGCGGCATCCATGGCAACATCGTCCTCCTTGACTGCTCGTCCAGTTCCAGCTCTTCTGCTTCACTGCCCAGCGCATGCCTCTTCATCTGCTAGGTAGCAACCTGCGAAAGCAACCAATTTCAGTAGAAACTGTGCCTTTTAATATATTTGTGATGTCTAACTGTAAACTAACCTAAATGCAATGAATTGTGCTTGAATGCAGCAGAAATATGGGTTAATTAGGGGGTAAATAATAGAACTTTTACACACTCAACATACCCCCTCAAGCTGGACCCCTAGTCTCTAGCTGGATAGAAACAGTGTGCGCTACATTCCTCAAACCACTCGTTGATCTTTGAAAGTTAACCCTCCCTCAACCTCGACATCGAGCAGGAGTAGTAGTCGCGACAACAACAGTACAATGCTCACCACCATCTTCACGTCTAGTACAATCTCGAACAACGTGATCTGTAGACCTACGTCCAAAACAAGCAGCTGATAGTTCTAAACACTCACTAGGATTTTGAAGTCCACAATGCTTACATGGAGCTGGCTCAAAATCAACGGTAGGCTGATTGGTCTGACATCATCTATCATCGTGTCTAGCATCAAATCGGTACTTATTATCCCGTACACTCTTTGATGACTTCCCATAATGCTTAGACGATTCAAGATCTCTCTTTCCACAATCAATGTTCGTAGACTAAATAGGTAATTCCAAGGCCTCATCAATCTCCTTGGCCTTGTTCACTACTACATCAAATTATTCCACATCAGAAGCTAGCATATAGAATTTGATATCTTTGTTCAAACCATATCAGAAATGTTTGAACCGATACCTTTTTGTAGTCACTACATCAAATTATTCCGCACGGAAACAAATGGTGTAACCCCCCTAAACCCGGCCTAGAAGAAATGGGACGAATCTAGGAAGTTGTGTTTGAAAACTTACCCCTCAAGTAACACCTTTTAAGTTTGCTCACTTAAAAACAAAATTATTATTAAAAGAAAAATAATCTCAATTAGATCCCTTTATTATAAAACGTAGTCGTTTAAACATTATTCCGATAATCGGTTAAATTTCTGAAAATAACCTTATAAAGGCATGCATTTAATAATACCCAAATTAAAAACAGTAAACAGTCCCAATGTCCAAATTACATAAATGTTCCAAAATATTTCAAAACAATAGTCTGAAATAATTAAAAGAGAGTTCGTACTGAATTATAAAAGTATCCGAGTAAAATGCAAGAAGCTCAAAGTACCGAGTCACCTAAAAGAGTCTGAGATATCTGAAAAATAAAAACTAAGGGGTGTAAGCTAAAGAGCTTAGTGTGTCTCTAAAGTGCAAACGAAAACAAAACAACAACAACCCAAACCACACGCTTAAAACAAAACAAAAGAAATAGGTGGCTTACCCAAAAACCAAAATAGAGAAGAAGGGCGAAGCGGTCGACGGTGCAACATATCGGAGAAGCCGATCGATTTCTCTTGAAAACTCAAAAACGGTGATCGATGAGGTGTGAATCGATAGTCGCAGTTTGCTCACGAAAAGATGATGGTGGAGATATGCAAAACGAACGGTGAAGGGATGGTCGTCGGAGCTTGATCGGAGATGCAAAGGGGGGTGAGGATGACAGGTATTGAAAGAGAGAGATGAGGGAGAGCGGCTGCAAATCGCGTTATGAAAATCCAGAGATGCTGAAGAGTTGAAAAAGATTTTAAATACCCAGAGAATGGGTAAATTACAACATAAGGGTTCCTAGGTTAACCCACTTAATAGATTATACACCAACGTTCCGAATTAATTCAATTAGGTCACTGAAATTATAACTAAAACTAATTTAATTCACAATTCTCAATTAGGGTTTCAAATATAAAATTCCCAAATGTTAGGGATTTTGAATTAGGGATTTCAAATTTTAGGTTTTCCGAATTAGGGAAAATTTTGGGTGTTACAAATGGAATATAATTGCTGAAGTCCCTGGCAGATCTAAGGGTGTTCAAACTTCGGTTTTAACCGATTACTCGACCAAACCAAAGTTTTTTTGGGTTAATTTTAGGTTCTGTCGGTCAACGGTTAATGATTTATCAAACTTCGGTTATCGTTTTTTATCGGCAAAAGAGTATGATTTTATTAAGAAGTATCATAAAGTGCCATCACACTCCATGTCCTCATTAAAAACCTCCCTACACCTAAATGAAGGAAAAGAGTACCGATGGGTATGAGATAAAGAACATACGCGAAAAACAACCGAACAAACACGAAACAAACTAAAGCAAGAAACCAAAACACAAAACATTCACACTAGCATGCAAAACCAAGATGTGCGATCAACACCACCCTTTGCCAAAGAGTCGTCCAAGCAATTCGCTTCTCGATAAAAACATGAATACATGAGCTCAACAATAAGCCCCCTCAGATGCAATTTCTAGGCCAAAAGATCTCGTCAAGCACCAATAAAAAAATGGCCCGATGTTGCGTGTTTCCATACTATTCGATCCTCACACTTTTAACAAACCACACCATGCCACTCTATCGACACAAAGGAAATCACGCACCACAACCAATGAATAATTCCCCCATACCTCGTTGTAGATTACCACAACACAGATCGCCCAACAAACTTGCTTGATCCGCTCCCACACACGATACATATACTCCTACTATACCACAAAAATAGACATCCAAGAACCGAGCAAATTTGTTCCCTCTCTCGAAGGTCAAAAATATCTGAAGAATGCGTAAACAAATAAACAAAATCATTCGTAAACCATATCTTATTCACCATACCATCACTTGATGTCTTCAATTTAGTCACCTATAAAACGACCACCGCACACCTTTGTTGTCTCAAAAAGCGTTGAACCGATTTACGCTTCGATGTCAAACCAATCCCTCTCACATTCCACGACCACAAACTCAACGCTCTTCGCAATTAGTGTCGTTCTCGCGCTTCAATCATACACGAAATATCCTTTTCAATTTCTTGTTCATTTCCAATTGTTTTCGCCACAATCAGTTATCGGTTAATTTGGTTCGAAATTGGTAAATTAACCGAATTATCATAATTTTTTATAAATTATATATTTTATATATTACATATATTTATTTTTGATCACTGAACTTTTAAAAATTATAAAATGATTATTAATTTTTTAATAAATAATAAAATGGTAATTAAACTTTATCAAATTAGCACAAAATGATCATTAAATTTATTGAATTATTAAAAAATAATCATTAAACTTTTCAATATTTATCAATAATTTATAACATGCAATGAATCAATGACCATTTTATAATAATTCGATAAGTTTAATGGTTGTTTTATAACTTTTGAAAGTTCAGTGGCTAAAAAGATCATTTTAGCATAGATTAGTGACCATTTGTGTAATTTAACCAAAAATTTATAACAAGTTCCGGTTAGTTTGAGAACTGACCGAATTAATCGAACTTTTTTCGGTTCGGTTGAAAAATTTTGGTTCGGTTAACGGTTAATAGGAAAAAATTTTGATTAATGAATTTTTGGTAGTTCGGTTAGGTCGGTTAACCGAACTGACCAATTGAGCACTCGTACGCAAAACAACTAAAAGACTGGGGAAGTGGTGGGAGGTATTAAAAGAGAAGTAGCAAAGGGAATAGAAGGAGAAGCATAAGATGATTGAGCCAGTTGAGGACGGCAAGTACGATAGGATATTATAAACTTTTGCCGAGAAGCTTGTGAAACAGGGGCATAGCTCAGCCATTCCAATGGGCGCTTCCACGATCTAATGGTATAAACCTCATAATTTAACAAGTTCTATAAAATTTTTAAGTGTTCTTAGAAATTTCAAAACAGAACCTGCCCACAACAGAATCTGCTTCTAGATTTTCTGCACCACCTTCACTTAAAAATTCATAACTTTTGATTTAGAGCTCAAAATCAATCACCGTTTGTTGGATATCAAACTAGATTCACACAAAGTTCTACACATATAAAATTCATATTATAACTCAACATATTCAAATTTCTATGAATTTCTAAACTTACTTCCAGAACTGAGTTTTTTTTTTCTTGGCATTTTACATATCCCTTGGTTTCAAATGTTTAAAAAGCTCTAATTCAATCAACGAAACCCAATAATCCCTTTAACATCCATTTTTCACATGACCTAGCCATCCAAATATTCGAATTCACTATTTCTTCTCAATCAAACAATACTTTCACATACCAATGATCTTCTATCATAACAGGAATCCCCTGCATGTATGTAGTATAAAAAATACACAATTTACAACTAAAATTTATCAATTGAAGACTAAAAGGGGAATGATCTTACCTTGTAATCGTTCTCCTTAAAAACCTTGAAGAATTGTAACCACAATTTGACTAGAAATTGACTTAAAAAAGCGTCCTCCCCAACTTAGCATCAATCGGCAATGGAGATTGGTGAAGAAGAAGATGAAGAACCAACCTCTCCCTTCTATTCTTAAACATGCCCTCCACTTCCTTCCCTTTCCTCAATCCATTTGTTTAGTAAGATATACTAATTTATGACATTAGTCATCATCTTTTTTTATCGGCAACCGTATGTTTTTATTAAATAATAGAGAAACATACAGCTTGACGAAATCGCACGCCTCGTTAAAAACCTCCCTAAACCTATTGGAGGAAAAGAGTACGATACGATCCGTCGAGTACAAATGTAAAATAAAATCACATAAGACCAAGTCACAGACATGCCACAAACGTCGAAAGTCTATCTACTCCCTCTTTTGCCAATGCATCCGCAAATCCATTCGCTTCCCTCGGCACGTAGCAGAATTGGATATCATATATGACTTGACAAGCCTGTTCAATTACCAAAAATACCTCCCATAGTCGCCAAGGTCGTTTTGCGGACTGAGTAATCCAGCTCAACGCGACTTGAGAATCCGTCTCCAAAATCACACAACCCTGCCGCCATTCCCTCTTATGTACTATACCCAAGGCAAAAGCTATCGCTCGCACCTGTGCTTCATTCGACTCCATTACACCTAAAGGTCCTGAAAAGAGACCCAAAATGCGACTGTCTGCATCTCGTAACACACCACCAATACCTGCCGGGCCCGGTTTTCCTCGCGCCGATCCATCCGTGTAAAATTTTAAAGCATTTCGTAACGGGGGCTGCCAGCATCTTCCCCCCCTCACCCTTTTCGGATGGACAGTAACCTCAATTTTGGAAGGACAAGTCCACCAAACTGCCTCGGATACCAATTCCCCCCGCCTATCAGCTTTTATCCAGTAATATGATTTCAATTTTACCAAGAAACACAATTCAGCCAAAATCCATCGTTACCCACGGAAAATAAATTCATTCCTTGCAATCCATAACGACCACAATACAGCAGCAACACACGCTATCCACCACAAATTCATGCATCCCTTAAAAACACTATGAAAATCAAGAACGTAACATGCATCAAAACTAACCGGTAAGCTTGATTCAATTCCCCACCATTGTCGCATCCATAGCCATACTGATTGCGCAAAAGGGCATTCATATAGGATGTGAGCGATGTTCTCCTCAACCATCGCACACCAAGGGCATCGGCCTTGGTCATCCGGCAGTGGGATCCCACGTACCAAGAGAGTGACACATGGATATTCCATTCAATATGGGTACGTAGAATTGCCCATGCAAAATGTAACTTCTATCTCTCTTTCAAAGTAGTCAGTATATCTATTTCTTTAATTAGTACAATTTTGTCACTACTTTTCTTTCTTTTTTTTCAATTTAATTTCAACCAATTCTCTATTTCTCATTTAACACTAAATAACCACTTCCTTTAATTCTTGAATACTTTACCTTTCAATTTCATTAGCTAACTTATTTAATTAGCTCTTATTAAATCTTTAATAATCCAAGGTTAACTTCTCAACGTATGTGATTACCTTGTAAGACTACTAGCCCGATTTTAGGTGTATTACATGGACATTGTATGATAGGTCAGATTGGATTAAAACCGGACGAAATCTGCCATTACAGACCCTGTCGTACCGATACAGGTGACGACGTATCGATATGGTTGTGCTTATTAAGACCAAGTCAATGCTGGTTAATAAGGCATACGGATACTTCCTTGGGTGTATCGGTACGGAAAATCAACACTGGAATTTGTTTTGTAAAAAGGTTTCGGTACGACTTCAAGACGTACCAATACATGTTCACTTGTACCGATACGATTAAAACTATACATGTACAGGTTTTGATCACTGGAATCTGGTAATTGGTAAAATGTGCATGGCATACCGATACAACCTCTCAAGTATCGGTACCGATTTAGGTAATTCGGTTATAAGCTATTGTAATAATTCTGGATAGTTACAAATTGGTCACCTGATAATGATTGTCTTAATTGAAGGGGTAAATGGCTTCTAATCAACATGAAAGTTTACATAAACTCTAATTATAGATTGAATTTCATAGTTGTAAAATTAATTCCTGTAAAGGACCTTTAAGTTGTTAAAATTACAAATTAGTCCCATAAACTTGCAAAAGTTTAAAATTGGTTCTAAACTTAAGACTAACAATTCACATCGAACCACTGCTTCATTGTATAGACTTAGTCTTGTAATGTGTAACCCCCTCGTCCCAGTCTAGCCGACAGACTAATCTGAACGGGTTACAAGGGGAAAATCGAGACAAAACCCGCTAAGGCCTCACTCCGATTAGCAACCCTTAAAAATTTTCATTTAATTATCTTGTCTAAATATTACATTTAGCCCTAAGCGCGAAGGCAACATCGGAAAATGATAACAAAACATCCAAGCAGACATAAGGCAACTTAAATTTACCAAGTAACTTAATTAGTCCAAATTCATGCGTACGAAGCAAAACCATTCATAAAGGATGCATAAGAACTCAACAAGAAAAGCAAACAAGCAATCGGAGGTTCAAGTTTAAAAGCAAGACCAAGCCGTTCTGATACGGTCCACTCTGTTCCGGAACGGGGGTCTACAGTGACAAAACATTTTGGAACTTGTTCCGAAACGGAGGTTCTTAGTGGCAAACCATATCGAAACGCGTACCGAAACGGGAGCTCACAGTGTCAAATCGTATCAAAACGACACCACCCCCGTTCTGATACGAGTATCCATGGAGCTACAACCATTCCGAAATTACCCCGAGCATTTCGAAACGCCTGCACACAGAGTGACTCGAAAACAAGTTTTAGCATCCTCAAACATCCCCAAACTTGCCCCGAAAACAACCAAGATTATCATGTTGGAGTATGACCAAAGACCAATCATATGATGATTGAATAGACATACTATTTTACTAGATTTATCAAGTAATGGCATTGCCGTTATTATCATTTGGTATGTTTCTGTGCATCAAACTAACCATTGGATAATAATGTCCATACAATAATACGATTATTGTTAAATAGGATCCTTAGTCGAATATTATTACGGGTATGAACAATGATAATATATAAAGACTAATATATGGTTGATGAAAAGCGTTGTCATTGACATAGAGATGTCAAAATCAACACATAAGTATTTGTTAGAGAACAACATACTGGATTGACCCTCTATGAGCATGTTTCTTGGGTAATTATGTGACAGTCACAACATTGCTCATGATAAACATATGTATAATCCTCAGACTTGAGATCAACATGATTTCAACATAAAGATTTACGTATTTTGACATAGTCAAACGTGTGTCGTAACTGACTACATTATAAAGACCGATGATTGGATACGTGATAACCTATGTAGTGAAATATGGTTGATCAAGAAAGGATTTGTCCCTCCTACATAATGGGAGAAATATCTTCAGCCACTTGATTGAGTGAGATTAGAAAATGAATGGCCATGGTCGAATATTATGATATGAGATATCATAGAGATTCGTTTATCATAATCTACTCAAGACATCAAGAAACACTAGATGGACAACGCAAGTGTGACTAACCCATGACTTGTGTTCGTATAATATATAAAGGACAAAAGGATGAAATACATAAAGGAAGTTAATTAGGGAATTAGGAAAGTCAAACCATGACTTTATGCAACTTAGGTAGCAATGATGTATTGCTAGATGCCACTCATTGTTTGTAAAATTAGAACAGTTCTAATTTTGCTGCTAACGTTGCATGAACCTACAAGGGTCACACCCTTCGAATGAAACAAACAAAAATTGGAAACCATACTCCCTATTTTAGGGAGGTTGCCGAAAATCCCCTATGGGATAGGGGAAATCGGCAACTCCCTTAAATGGGAATAATATTGGATAAATATTGTATTTATCAAACATTATTTAGAGTATGAAAAATATTTAGAGACTTAAATATTATAGAATAAGATTCTAGAAATTTAAATATATATTTGGAATTTATATAATGTATATTTTATTTGAGCAAAAAAATATAATGTATATTTAATTCCAAGTTTATGTAGAATTAGATTCCACATAATTAAAAATATATATTTAAATATATTTATATCCAAGTAAATATAGAATGAGATTCTATATAATAAAAATATATATATTTGGATTAAATATAATGTATATTTAAATCCATGTTTTATGTAGAATAAGATTCTACATAATTAAATATATATATATATATATATATATATTTCATTTAATATTATTAAATATAATGTATATTTAATATAAACCAATTTCAAGTAGAATTAGATTCTATGAATTTTGGTTGAACTTGGATTTAAGGAATTCAACTAGAATTAAGTCTCTGAATACTATTTAAAGGGACAAAGGGCTAGCAACCAAATCATCCCTCTTCCTTCTCTTGAAGATTTCGACAACACCCCTAGGGATTCCCCACTGGAATTCGACATATCCCAGAAAGCTCTATGAGAAGCTGTTCGATATTTTTCTGGTGTTCTACTTGCCCCCTGGCAAATCCCTGAAGGTTCCCTTGCTCGATTGCAAGACCCGGTTGAACTCCTGGTCAATTTCAGACTCCCTCAGGAATCCCTCGAGGGATTTCGACTTCTCCCTGGAAGGTGTTCAAACATATCGAAATTTATCCCTAAGTGTTAGGGAGGTGGAAACTTTGTTCGTTTTGTTCGGGTGGACTCCGTAGAGGTCGTTGCGAACCTGTGACGATTCCGGTTTTACTTGACGTGGTTATTTCGACATACCGTCGGTTTCCACTTTCTAGAGTTTTAAAAGGTAAATCTTCATCTTTTCACCCCGGATTCGTTCCTGTACATGGATCCTGGCTGGATTACGTCAGATTAATTTTTCCGCTGCGCCACGGGGCGTGCCGACGTGACCCAACATATCAAGCATCAAACATACAAACAAACTAGAGGCAACACATCCTACAAAAGAGCATGTTTAGTCATACAAGTATGCATAACAAGACTACTTATCCATAACAAACATGCATCAACATAAGCATCACATAAAACAAGGTTTACATCCCTTTAACACAAAAACATGAACATTCAGCAACATGTAAGCTAACACGGGAGTCTAACATACGCTCCAACAACACTTAGCATCCTCATTGCCAACTATTACATTATTCAACAAAAACCATACTTGAGCAGCAACACACGCTCTGGGTGCCCCTTCCTTGCTCCTTGCTAACTTCCACACTAATGATCTACATTGTCGGAAATGAGAGCGTAAGCTTGAAAGCTTAGTGAGGGAGCTCAAAAACAAATATCGATGATGCATGGGTCCAAAGCATGGTATCCATAAATCATCAACAAGGCATGCATTAACACAAACATAACAACATAGCCAACCGCTACAAGAATGCATGAACATGACATATTACCTCATGTTATGCTTAGCATAGATGTAACAGAACATCTTACCACACATAAACAAGGTATATTGGCAACTATATAGCTTACTCGGATATGCGGATAGCTTCCGTTGGGATTTTCGCTCAACATACTCAATAACAACAATATTACCTTCCGCTGGGATTTCACTCATCACCGTTTTCTTTTATGGATGGGATTCCACTCATCATCACACATATATACTTTTTCGGTGGAATGTTACTTCACCATACTCCACCTTGATGACTTCACATCACCAAGGCTACGCGCGAATTTGATTCTTACCGTGTGCACCCTCATCCTAATGATTGATCATTTATATCCGGTAACATAACTAGTGCCAGCATACTATGCGAGAACTCACCATGATTTCACAAATCATGCAATACAACATACAAATCACCATCATGCAACGTAAATATATCTTAACACGCATAATCAGACACTTATCACACAAGACCACATTTATGCACATTTAGCAAGAAGTACATAAAGTTGAATAAGAGATTAAGCTACCAACTTAACCCCAAATTAGATTGGCCTACCAAGCACAATCTAGCACCCCAACAACATACTTTGAACCAATTTAAAACCATTGAAAACAGTCCACTCACCAAACACCCTCAAGTCAAGCCGAGAATGTCGATCAAGCCTCCAAATTTCCCAGAAATGAGTCCGAAGGTTTTACAACATTTTCCCTTATTTCTAATCAACCAAAAACAGCGCAATACACATCAGAACATCAAAAAAATCACTGCCACAAATCAAATTACAATCTCAAGACCATTTCACTACATTTCCAAACCAAGAACTAACCCAAACTCTTCATTTTCGGACTTGAACACAACCCATAAAATTTCCATCGATTTTATCATCCAAAACATCACTAAACATGCTCAAAACAACACCCAAGCATAACCATACCATCAACCCAAATTTCCCTCACAAGAATACCTCTAAAACTCAAGATTTCTACCCTTAAACTCAACCACAAATACCCATTTCGTGATTTCTATAAAACCTCACCATTTTAACATATGTTACACTTAAAAGCAAGACTATGACATATATAAACTTTACAAATCAAAAACTTAATGAAAAACCATTAATTCTTCCACCTTTGTTGTAAAATTTGAACACTTGAAACATCACAAAAATGGAGTTTATGAAAATCTAAAACCATAGAGATGTTAAGGACGAAGAGGAGAAGTCAAAAACATAATTACCTTGATAAAAACACTTGAAATCGATGAGGAATTTGATGGAACATTAACTTTGGTTGGGGAGAGGGGTTTTGTCGTGGTTTTTGTTTGAAGGGGAGGAAGAAGATGACTTTCAAAAAGGCTATTTTACTTGTTTTATTTTTCTCATTAGAAAATACCCATTTTACCCTTAATGAAAACACAAGGCCTCTTTAATTCAAAACCAAGCCTAACGACCCGAACCCAATTAACTCACCTAACACCCGACCCCTAACCCGAGTGTTACAACTCTCATCCACTCAAGGAATTTCGTCTACAAAATTACCTGACGGGAAGAGGTACGGAAACTGCCTCTCTATATCCTCTTTTCTCTCCCAAGTGGCCTCTTCCACACCTCGGCGTTGCCACTTCACTTTGACCAACTCAATCGGCCTACAACGCAACACTTTGTTATATGATGCCAAGATCTCAACTTGTAACGCCCCGGTTTTGGGCTTAGAAGTTTTGGGTTTCGGACCGGTTCGGTCGGAGTGCGGTTTGAATATATATAAGTGAATTTAGGAAAGCCTAGTTCGGGTTGCATTAAAAATATGGAAAATTGTCTTAAAATCCTCTTTTATTATATATAAGAGTGTGGTGAAACCAATTTTACAAAATGAGGTTTGGAAGGGTGACATTTTGGCTAGTGACCAAAATGTAATTTTCGAAAACTGTGAGACTGTTTTTAAAGGGATTGAAAATTTGAATCTTTAAGGAGCTATTTACCCAATAGGAGTTTCTCCAGATTTTTCTAAGATATTAAATGATTTATTAATGTTTTTTTTTTGAATAAAACTAAAAAGGAGGGAAGATATTTTGCATTTCCAACTAACTTTCTAAAATTTCATTTCCAATTTTCTCTCATCTTTTCTCTCAAACCAAACACATTTTTCCAAAGCATTTCCTTCTGATTTTGATATCCAAACATGAGATTTTAATCCTCTTTTGATCTATAATCATCTCTTCAACAAAACCTCACCATTTGCTAATTGGAGTTTGTGAGCAAGTGCATGGTGTGTCAACGAGTTAAGGCTGAGCATCAGGTGCCTTCAGGTTTGTTGCAACCGTTGAGAATCCCTGAATGGAAGTGGGAAAGGATTACCATGGATTTTGTGACTGGTTTACCTTTATCGCCATCGAAGAAGAATTCGGTGTGGGTGATTATGGATTGCCTGACGAAGTGTGCGCATTTCTTGCCTGTGCATACTACGTATTCTTTGGATAAGCTTGCGGAGCTGTACATTGCTGAGATTGTGCGGCTGCATGGTGTGCCTAAGTCGATTGTGTCGGATAGGGATCCGAGGTTTACATCGCGTTTCTGGCAGTGTTTGCATCAAGCTTTGGGTACACGGTTGAATTTCAGTACATCTTATCATCCTCAGTCGGATGGTCTGTCAGAGCGTGTTATCCAGATTTTAGAGGATATGTTGAGATGCTGTGTGATTGTGTTTCAAGGCTCTTGGGAAAAGCATTTGCCTTTGGTGGAGTTTGCTTATAACAATAGTTATCAAGCAAGTATTCAAATGGCACCTTATGAAGCTTTGTACGGGAGGAAGTGTAGGACTCCTCTTTGTTGGGCTGAAACGGGTCAGAAGTTGGTTTCGATGCCAGATTTGTTGAAAGGAACCACTGAGAAGGTGAAGCTCATTTGTGAGCGTTTGAAGGCAGCTTCTGATCGGAAAAAGTCTTACGCGGATTTGAAGCGTAAGGAGATTGTGTATGCGGTGGGTGACCGTGTGTTTTTGAAGGTTTCGCCTTGGAAAAAGGTGATGAGGTTTGGCCGTAAGGGTAAGTTGAGCCCTAGGTACATTGGACCATACGAGGTGATTGAGCGTGTAGGTCCTGTTGCGTACAAGTTGAGGTTACCTCAAGAGTTGGAGAAGATTCATGATGTGTTTCATGTTTCTATGCTTCGGAAGTATAGATCGGATCCTTCGCATGTGATGCCTGTGGAAGAAGTAGAATTGAATCCGGATTTGACCTATGATGAGGAACCAGTGAAGATTCTGGATTCGGATAGCAAGGTTCTTCGTGGCAGGACCATTGAGTTGGTAAAGGTGTTGTGGAAGCATCGTGGTGTTGAAGAAGCCACGTGGGAACGGAAGAATGACATGCTGAAGCTGTTTCCTTATCTCTTTCCTTCAGGTAAATTTCGAGGACGAAATTTCTTAAGGGGGGGGAGAGTTGTAACGCCCCGGTTTTGGGCTTAGAAGTTTTGGGTTTCGGACAGGTTCGGTCGGAGTGCGGTTCGAATATATATAAGTGAATTTAGGAAAGCCTAGTTCGGGTTGCATTAAAAATATGGAAAAATGTCTTAAAATCCTCTTTTATTATATATAAGAGTGTGGTGAAACCAATTTTACAAAATGAGGTTTGGAAGGGTGACATTTTGGCTAGTGACCAAAATGTAATTTTCGAAAATTGTGAGACTGTTTTTAAATGGATTGAAACTTTGAATCTTTAAGGAGCTATTTACCCAATGGGAGTTTCTCCAGATTTTTCTAAGATATTAAATGATTTATTAATGTTTTTTTGAATAAAACTAAAAAAGAGGGAAGATATTTTGGCATTTCCAACTAACTTTCTAAAATTTCATTTCCAATTTTCTCTCATCTTTTCTCTCAAACCAAACACATTTTTCCAGAGCATTTCCTTCTGATTTTGATATCCAAACATGAGATTTTAATCCTCTTTTGATCTTCAATCATCTCTGCAACAAAACCTCACCATTTGCTAATTGGATTTTCAAGATTTTGGTTCTAAAAAGGGAGAAACTCAAGTTTGGAGTTAAGAACGTCGTTCTCCTCTAAACTCTCAGTTCTTTACTGAAATTCCCAAGTTCTCAATCCTTAATTTGTGTTTTATAAAAGGTTTTAAGGTTGTGTTCTTAATCTTGGCTTTTAAATGCAAGATTTGCTTGATTTTGATGAAATTTCGTATGATCTGATTGGGCAGTGTTTTGAGGTGTCAATTTGATGTTAAATGAATGTTTAATTGATGATAAATTTAGGTTTAATCAATGCAATCCCGAATAGGTTGATTTTCCTAAGTTTAGCTTGAGTTCTTGGTTGATTTTGGAGTGATCTTGTGGATCTGTTATAGCTGGAGGTATAAGGGCGTGGTTAGATCCTTTTTGGATGTTAATTGATGTTTAAAGATGTTTAGATTTGATGGATTTTGGCTGGGTAATGTTGTGGAGTTGTTTGGATGCATTTTCGGTTGTGTTTGGTAGCCGAAAATGGAGTGTGGATGAGAGCAGCGAGTTTAGATGCTTTCATTGAAGATATTAATGCATGATGATGCATTAATCCTCTGCTTTGATGTGTTTAAAACAGGGGAGTCATCTTTGGATCCTAGTGGTGGTGATCCAGAAGCTTGATTGGTGTTTTGGCGAGAGGCGAAACGGAATCGGTGAGTGGATTTTGGTTTTCAGCTTTGAAACCAATGTTTTGAAGGTTTGGGAGCTTAGTTTAAGTCTAAGCAACTTATCTAAGCTCAAGAGTAAGTTTTCGGAAAAACTCTCTTGATGATGAACCATAGATTGGTTGTATGCAATGTGGTTTGTTTGCATGTTTTAAATTCTGTTTTGAAAGCATATCTAGCATGTTTATTTGCAGAGATTATAAGCCATGTGTTGAAGGAAGCTCAAGGTAAGAGTTCCTTGTTTTTGAACATTGTTTTAATGTGGTTTGATGCTTAAAGATGCATGATGATTATGGCTTTGTTAAATGCTTAAAACAGTGGATTATTGTTGTTAATGATGCATATTGGCAAGTGATGGTTAAGGTCACAAAGGTGGTTAAAAGTCCTTGTGTGAGCCTTGTTTATTTAAGAACAACATGGTGGTTAAAAGTCCATGGTTGGTTCTTGGTTAAGGTTTAAGGTGGTTAAAATTCCTTGTGTAAGCCTTGTTATTTAAGAACATCAAGGTGTTTAAAAGTCCTTGGATGATTCTTGTTAAGGACACAAAGGTGTTTAAAAGTCCTTGTGTGGTCCTTGCCATGGTGTTTAAAAGTCCATCGGTTAAGGACACAATGGTGTTTAAAAGTCCATGTGTGGATCTTATGTGGAATGTATCACTTGTTGCCAATATGACATGTTATGAAATGGAAGCATGAATTGCTTGTTTTAAATGCTTTAGTGCATGTGTAAATGTTGAATTGAAGGATGGTCATAAATGTGTTTTATAAATGCATTATTGTGTGGTTTTAAATGAGCGTTCCTCACTAAGCTTTAGCTTACGCTCTCTCTCTTTTTAAACCAATAATGCAGAGCATTAAAGTACATTGGGGGCAGCAAGGTGGTGAGGAATCCAAGTGGTGAACTAAGCTCAAGTATGGTGAACATTTTCCTAAAACTATTAGCTTATGGGCATTTGGCAATGGGGGACCTATGTTGTTGTTTTGGGAGATGTTTTGGACTCCCTAAGTTGGTTTTATGCTGTTGTTGGTGTAGAAACATGTTTTTGGCCTTTGTGAGTTTGGTATGGTATTTTGATGCTTGAATGGTTCTCTACCTAAGATGCATGCCTTAGATTTGGGGATTTGTTCATTTGATGTCATGCTTGAGAATGGTTGATGCTTTTATGTTCCTTAAGCATGCAATGACTTGTTGGCATGATTTGATGACAATATGTTGATGTTGATGCATTTTTGGGGCTGAATTTTGGACAGTTCTGGTATGAGTATCGATACTCGGGCTCGCGTATCGATACGCATGAGCCAATTATGTGCTTTTCTGCACAGGGGTATCGGTACAGTTGCGAGGTGTTTCGATACGGTAGGCCAATTATGAATGCCGTACCGATACGCGGGAGAGCGTATCGATACCTTTCCTGCGAGATTGGTCACTGCCTTCCCCGCGTATCGATACTGCTCTTGGTGTACCGATACACGACCGTTAATTCAGTTAATGGCATCTTTGCAGAGTTTGTAAATGTTACGTTTTGGTCCCAAATCTTTGTATGTGCGATTGAATGAGTTTGAGATGTCCGTTTGAGCTGAGATTTGACAGAGAAGCATGAAAGATGATTAATTTCATAATGGGGACCTTAAATTTGGTTAAGTCCCTGAAATTTCCAGAATTTGCAATTTGGTCCCTAAATTTATATTTTGTGCATTTAAGTCCCTGAATGTCTTCCGTTTGCGCTGATATTTGAGTATGATGCTCTTGTGAACATATTTAGGGTTAAAGTGCATCTAGACAAGATTAAAAAAAGGGTCGTTAATCAAGGTTGACTTTCGGGTTGACTTTGGTTTTCCCCGTGTAAACTTCTTAATTCGGTTCAACCGTTTGGGCCGGGTTAAGGGGGTTACATTCGTTCTTCACCGTACGTCAAGTATGGGTTCAACTCAATATCTTCCACAGGCATAACGTACGACGTATCTGATCTATACTTTCGAAGCATCGAAACATGGAACACATTGTGAATCTTCTCTAACTCGGATGGCAAACATAGCTGATAAGCAACCAGAACAATTCGTTTCAAAATCTCATACGGCCCAATGTATCTCGGACTCAATTTCCCTTCTCTGCCAAATCTCATAACTTTCTTCGACGGAGAGACTTTCAAGAACACTCTATCTTCCACGGCACTACTTTCCTCTTCAAATCGGCGTAGAATTTCTGTCTATCCGAAGCTGCCTTCAAACGATCACAGATTAACGTCCCCTTATCGGTGGTCCCCTTAAGCATATCCGACATCGGTAACAACTTCTGACCTGCTTCGGCCCAACAAATCAGAGTTCTACATTTTCTACCATATAGAGCCTCATACGGAGCCATCTTAATGCTCGACTGATAACTGTTATTGTATGCGAATTCGACCAACGACAAGTGTTTCTCCCAAGTACCCTGAAAGTCAATAATGCAACAACACAACATGTCCTCAAAAATCTGTATAACTCTCTCTGACTGACCATCTGACTCAGGATGATACGACGTACTAAAATTCAATCGGGTACCCAAAGCACTGTGCAGTCACTGCCAAAATCAGGCTGTAAATCTCGGATCTCTGTCTGACACAATCGACTTCGGCACACCATGTAGTCTCACAATCTCACTGATGTATAAATCGGCCAACTTACCTAAGGAGTAATTCGTATGAACAACTATAAAGTGAGCACACTTTGTGAAGCGGTCAACTATAACCCAAATTGAGTTCCTCTTCGAAGGAGTCAAAGGCAAACCTGAAACGAAGTCCATGGTGATATTTTCCCACTTCCATTTCGGAATCCTCAACGGTTGCAACAAACCTGATGGGAATTGATGTTCTGCCTTAATCCTCTAGCATACCATACACTTACTCACAAAATCGGCTACGTCTCTCTTCAACCCAACCCAGTAGTATTCATTCTTCAGATCACGATACATCTTTTTACTACCAGGATGCATAGCAAACGGGCTACTGTGTGCTTCGGTCAAGATAGTACGTCTCAAATCACTGTCATCCGACATAACTATTCTGTCTCTAAAACACAAAACCCCATCAACACTAAAACTATAGTCCGATGGTTTACCCTCGGCTATATCTTGAACGTGAGGTGCCAAAGATCTATCTAACATTTGTTTTTCTCTAATCAACGGACCTAAGGTAGGTTTAACCTGAAGCTTGGCCACTAGACCGTCATCACCGGACAAGCTCAAACTAGCAAACATGGCTTTCAACTCAACAGCTACCTTCCTACTCAAAGCATTTGCCACTACATTGGCTTTACCCGTATGGTACTCAATCGTGAGATCGTAGTCCTAAGTAACTCTAGCCACCTACGCTGTATAAGGTTCAACTCTCTTTGTGTCATCAAATACTTCAGACTCTTGTAATTCGTGTACACTGTGCATTTCTCACGATACAAATAATGTCTCCATATCTTCAAGGCAAACACAACTACAGCTAGCTCTATATCGTGTGTCAGATAATTGCGCTCATGATTCTTTAATATCTCGAGGCATAAGCTACAACTCTTCCGTTCTGCATGAGCACACAACCTAATCCTATATACGAAGTATCACTGTAGATCACATACTCTTTCCCCGACTCTGGCTGAATCAAAATCGGTGCATCTGTCAAAGCTTCTTTCAGTTTCTCAAAAGCTTGTTGTCTCGCATCTAGCGACTCAAACTGAACATTCTACTGAAGCAATTTTGTCAAAGGAGCGGCTATCTTCGAGAATCCATTCACAAACCTCCTATAATAACCTGCTAAGCCTAGGAAACTAAGAATCTTTGTCACAAACTTTGGTTGCTTTCACTCAAAAATGGCTTCTATCTTCTTCGGATCAACTCTAATCCCCTCGGCTGATACTACATGTCCTAGAAAGACTACTTCTCTGATCCAGAACTCACACTTACTCAACTTAGCGTACAACTGGTTGTCTAGAAAAGTCTGCAAAGCTAAGCTCAAATGTCTGTCATGATCTTCCACTGTACGCGAATACACCAAAATATCAACTATGAATACAACCACAAACTAATCTAATTACTGATGGAAGATTCTGTTCATCATGTTCATGAAAGCAGCTTGTGTGTTTGTCAACCGAAACAACATAACCAAGAACTCGTAGTGACCATGCCTAGTCCTGAAAGCTGTCTTTTGTACATCAACTTCTTTTACCTTCAACTGGTAATAACCAGACCTCAAATAAATCTTCGAAAAGCCCGATTCCCCTCTCAACTGATCAAACAAATCATCGATACGCGGCAAGGGATACTTGTTTTTAACTGTCAACTGATTCAACTGTCTATAATCGATGCACATCCTCATACTACCCTCTTTCTTCTTCACAAATAATACCGGAGCGCCCCAAGGTGAAGAACTCGGACGGATAAAACCTCTATTTGATAAATCTTGTAACTGAGTCTTTAACTCTTTCAATTCTTTCGGTGCCATACGGTACGGAGCAATCGAAACATGAACAGAATCTGAGTATGTCTCTATAGCAAACTCTACTCACACATTGTTCTAATATCCTGTTGTCTAACTTCGTTCATGTTCGGATTCATTACGTAGGCCAAGTACGCCTCACAACCCAACTCAACTAATCTTTGGGCCTCTAAGGCTGAAACAACATTCAATAAGAATTTTACAGTCTCCCCTACTACCACAATCTCGTTGTCATCCACAAGCTTCAAGTAGACTCTCTTTATTTCAAAATCTATCCTAGCACTATGCTCTGTAAGCCAGTCCATACCCAAAATCACATCGAGCCATAGAATGGTAACTCCATCATGTCCACTAGAAATATATTCCACTGAACCATTAATGGACACCTTCTGTACATCTTCCTAACCACTACTGTATCCCCGAAGGAACTAGTAACACTAACACCTACCTCTAGCACCTCACAAGGTATATTCAACATCTTTGCATGCTCACTCAAAATGTATAAATGCGTAGACCCGAAGTCAATCAAGGAAAGCAAACTCAGAGACTGTATCGAGAAATTACCTGCAATCACACTCGTGTCGTTCTGTCCCTCTCGCTGAGCATAAACTCTAGCCTGACCTCCGCCCTCCGGCTGAACCACAACCACATGAGCTACATTCCTTTGGCCATCGTTCCTTGGCTTGAAGTTACCTCGACCGCGCCCACGACCTATCGGGTACTCATTAGCTCTAGCAGGAGCCTGAACCTGAACTTGTGCAAACCCAGCCTGATGTGGACAATCATGCCTAAGGTGATCTCTAGCTCCACAGTTCCAGCATGAATGAAAGTTTCCCCAACACTCTCTGGTGTGATGCCTCTCGCACCTAGCACACTCGGGCAAGCGCCCGGCAGCTCTCTGGCCCTGATGGCCTCTTCCATGGTTACGACCCCCACGTCTGTGATCAAACTAATGTCTATTGTCCCTGTGCCTCTTGGCATCACCTCTATCAAAGTCAGCAGACTTCTTCCCTGAACCAGACCCACCTGAACGTTTGGTCAAACCAAAACTTTGCTCTATGTCCTTGGCCCTAGTGACCAAGACATCGATGTCCGTGTAATCTGTAGCCAAAATATACCTCTTCACTTCCTCACTCAACCTGTAATGGAAATGGTCACATCGTTCCCTCTCATTAGGAACTAGCTCGGATGCGTACTGACTCAATCTGACAAACCGTACCTCATACTCGGTCACTATCATGCCACCCTTAAGTAAGGCCATGAACTCTCTCTTCTTTTCATCAAGATAGCGGGGACCCAGATACTTCTTGCGAAAGGCAGACTCAAAGAACTCCCAAGTAATTTTGACATATGGCATGCCTTTAGTAATGGTAACCCACCAAGTGTAGGCATCACCCTGAAGCAAAGAAACAACAGATTCAGTCTGCATGCTCTAGTACATCCCATCTGAGACAAGATATGGACAATATTATCAAACCAAGCCTCTGATCTATCAGGTGTCAACCCTCGGAATTTTCTCCACCCAAACTGTAAAGCCTCTCAAGTGGAAAACTGGTGCCCTCACCCTGAGGTGGTGCCACAGCTGCCAGAAAAAGCCCAATCTATAGCCTGAACAAACTGAGCTATATCTATACCGGCAAGAGCTTGGCTAACCTGAGGTCATACGCCCTCAGCTCTCGCCTCACCTCCCTCTTGACGAGGAGGAGAAGGAGAAGGTGGAGGAGCCTCCGCCTCTACAATCGGCTCAACTTCAGGAGCTGGTGCCCAGGTTCCGGATGAACCACCCTAGGCCTGCCTCTAGGTCTCATTTTACGGCTAGCAAGATATCAACTACTAACAAAATAAACACACAAGGATTGAGTTAGCAAAGACAAGGGTCCAAGGTGCTCAAGTATTCCTTTACTTAAAATATTTTCCAATAAGGTAATAGTAGCAATGGGAACTCAACAACTACGCCTCAACACAACAACCATACTAACACATACTTTCAAACACCATGCAAGCAAGCGAACAACAAGCATACATAGCAAAAGCATTCACTGCACAACATACACTGAGATAGACCAACATTCACTTACCTTACTTACCTACCCGAGGTCGTGGAAACCTCAGGCTCTGATACCAACAAAGGTAATCCCCCGTCTCAGTCTAGCTGACAGACTGGTCCAAACGGGTTACACTGGTCCAGACTGGTCTAAATATTACATTTATCCCTAAGCGTGAAGGCAACATCGGAAAACGATAACAAAACATCCAAGCAGACATAAGGCAACTTAAATTTTCCAAGTAACTTAATTAGTCCAAATTCATGCGTACGGAGCAAAACCATTCATAAAGGATGCATAAGAACTCAACAAAAAAAACCAAACAAGCAATCGGGACTAAAACGTAACATCCAAGAACCTTTGAAGATGCCAAATAGCCAATTTACGTGCATGTGTTTCGAAAGAGGCTTGCCCGTTTCGAAACACAGGCTCCAGTTTAAAAGAAAGACCAAGTCGTTCTAATACGGTCCACTATGTTCCGGAACAAGGGTCTACAGTGACAAAACGGTTCGAAACTTGTTCTGAAACAGGGGTTCTCAGTGGCAAATCGTATCGAAACGCGTACTGAAATAGGAGCTCACAGTGTCAAATCGTATCGAAACGGCACCACCCCCGTTCTGATACGAGAATCCATGGAGCTACAACCGTTCCGAAACTACCCCGAGCGTTTCGAAACGCCTGCACACAGAGTGACTCGAAAACAGGTTTTAGAATCCTCAAACATCCCCAAACTTGCCCCGAAAACAACCAAGATTACCAAGCATCAAACATACAAACAAACTAGAGGCAACACATTCTACAAAAGAGCATGTTTAGTCATACAAGCATGCATAACGAGACTACTTAACTATAAGATACATGCATCAACATAAGCATCACATAAAACAAGGTTTACATCCCTTCAACACAAAAACATGAACATTCAACAACATGTAAGCTAACACATGTGTCTAACATACGCTCCTACAACACTTAGCATCCCCATTGCCAACTATTAAATTATTCAAGAAAAACCATACTTGAGCAGCAACATACGTTCTAGGGTGCTCCTTCCTTGTTGCTTGCTAACTTTCACACTAATGATCTACATTGTCGGAAATGAGAGCGTAAGCTTGAAAGCTTGGTGAAGGAGCTAAGAAATATCGACAATGCAGGGTATCCATAAATCATCATCAAGGCATGCATTAACACAAACATAACAACATAGACAACCGCTACAAGAATGCATGAACATGGCATCTTACCTCATGTTATGCTTAGCAAAGATGTAACAGAACATCTTACCACATCAACCACACATAAACAAGGTATATTGGCAACTATATAGCTTACTCGGATATGCGGATAACTTCTGTTGGGATTTTCGCCCAACGTACTCAATAACAACAATATTACCTTCCAGTGGGATTATACTCATCACCGTTTTCTTTTACGGATGGGATTCCACTCATCATCACACATATATACTTTCCGGTGGAAAGTTACTTCACCGTACTCCACCTTGATGACTTCACATCAACAAGGCCACGAGCGTATTTGACTCTTACTGTGTGGACACTCATCCTAATGATCAATCATTTATATCCGGTAACATAACTAGTGTCAGCATACTATGCGAGAACTCACCATGATTTCACAAATCATGCAATACAACATACAAATCACATCATGCAACGTAAATATATCGTAACACGCATAATCAGACACTTATCACACAATACCACATTTATGCACATTTAGCAAGAAGTACATAAAGTTGAACAAGAGATTAAGCTACCACCTTAACCCCACATTAGATTGTCCTACCAAGCACAATCTAGCACCCAAACAACATACTTTGAACCAATTTAAAACCATTGAAAACAGTCCACTCACCAAACACCCTCAAGACAAGTCAAGAATATCGATCAAGCCTCCAAATTTCCCGGAAACGAGCACGAAGCTTCTACAACGTGTTCCCTTGTTTCTAATCAACCAAATTCAGCGTATTACACATCAGAACATCCACAAAATCAATGCCACAAATCAAATTACAATTTCAAGACCATTTCACTATATTTGCAAACCAAAAACTAACCCAAACTCTTCATTTTCGGACTTGAACACAACCCAAAAATTTTCCATCGATTTCATCATCCAAAACATCACTAAACATGTTCAAAACAACTCCCAAGCATAACCATACAATCAGCCCAACTTTCCCTCACAAGACTACCTTTAAAACTCAAGATTTCTACCCTTAAACTCACCTACAAATACCCATTTCGGGATTTCAATAAAACCTCACCATTTTAACATATGTTACACTTAAAAGCAAGACTATAACATATATAAACTTTAAAAATCAAAAACTCAATGAAAAACCATTAAATCTTCCACCTTTGATGTAAAATTTGAACACTTGAAACATCCCAAAAATGAAGTTTATGAAAATCTAAAACCATGAAGATGTTAAGGACGAAGATGAGAAGTCAAAAACATAATTACCTTGATAGAAACACTTGGAATCGATGAGGAATTTGATGGAACAATAACTTGGGTTGGGGAGAGGGGTTTTGTCCTGGTTTTTGTTTGAACGGGAGGAAGAAGATGGCTTTCAAAAAGGCTCTTTTACTTGTTTTATTTTTCTCATTAGAAAATCCCCATTTTACCCTTAATGAAAACACAAGGCCTCATTAATTCAAAACCAAGCCCAACGACCTGAACCTAATTAACTCACCTAACACCCGACCCCTAACCCGGGTGTTACATAATGCGTCACCAGAATAAACTTTGTGTTGATTATAACTCATTAAATCATTGAACAAGGTTCTTTTGATAAAAAAATCATTGAACAAGGTTTAAACTACTGTAATGATTACTGTATTGAACTCCAGTGACATACTCCGACCTAGTTCCTGACCAGGCCGTGAAGGGGGTGTTACAAAATCCTATTAATATAGTACAATAAAGTCTCATTTAATATATAAATATCCAACATAAATAAATATTCATAACATTTACAAAATAATTATCACAAAAAGTTCTGAATTATTTTTTTTCGGCTAAACCAAATGTAATTTTTTATAGATAAATTTAGTCCAACAAAGCGAGTATAAAATTAGAAAATGTTGCCAAATAAATTGAAAGGAATAAACAAACCTCAAAGAAACAAAAAGATTTCACATCAGCCATTGATATAATAAGGTATTAACAATGATTGGTTGGCAAATTTGTGTTAGGATTATTCGTTTAGATTAGTGTAAAATCATAGGAAAATTCTAGAACGGGCGATGCACACTGCTGCACACCATTGATTTTTTAATGGCTCTTAAATAATGATTAAATGCTTTACTAACATTATATTAATATTGTGAAATTTTTCAACCCTTTTAAACTTCACTTACTCATAAAAAATCTAAACTTCAAAACTCATCTTCTCCCAAACAGCGATGGTTGTCGCTCAGAGCACCAGTGTCGTTGTTGTCTGGTGGCTCCCAACCGTCCATTTAGGTGCCGAACAAGAGTCGTTCTTCAATTACTTTCCATTTTCCTAAACTCAAATCCAAATTCATGTTTTCATTGTTTTTTGTCAAGAACAGTTGATGAGATTGCAATAAATTAAAATAAGAAAGGATTGTAGAAGTAGAAGAATATGGGATTGAAGAAGAGAAAAGCTCAAAGCTTGAAAATCATTGATAATGCATAAGAGGAAAACAAAGTTCAGTACTTTAAACATATACGAACAGACTACAAGACATACTAATTTCTATCCGACGCATGGCTAGTACTATTCGCAAATTAAAAGGCTAACTAACTTAATTATTAACAATTAGACTGGGCTCATCTTAATCCATTACTTGGGCCGCAGACAACTTGACCTACATTTTGCATCAATGTTGGCCAAAACAGCATAATGTGGCTTCCTCAGCTTAAACCGTCTTTCATCCGGATTAGGCTCTTCGATCCCCAATTTGCCTTTCAGCCCTAATTTCACCGAGTCTTATTCAATCTCTCCCTTTTCTCCACCAATCATCGTGAGAACACCCCTACAGACGATCCTTGTCCCAAAGGATCAAAATCTAGAAAGTGAGTGTGGAGCACGGAGTAGTCTTCCCAAGTCGCATTTTCAGGCCCCATATTTGTCCATTACACCAGGAGCTGAGTCACGACCTTGCTGTCACGTTTGACCATTCTTTTGTCCAGGACAAAACTAGGTACACCTTGAGCTGTCCTTTGTCGTTTACTTCTAGCAAGTCTGTTGAGATAAGTACTCTTGTCCCTACTTTCTTTTTGAGGAGGCTCACATGGAAGACGTTATGGATAATTATTAATTGCACATCGAATACTTCAGATTTTTTATCATTATTTAAGAGTCATTAAAAAATTAATAGTATGCAACATTGTATTGTCTTAGTGACGTTCAACTGTTAAAATATTAATCTAAAAAATATAAAACCATACAAAAATAGTATTTTCCTTATATTTACCTTTGCATATATGGTTGTAAAGTACAATTTTCTTTTTTTGCAAATTTTAACTTGAAATTGGATTAATAAAAATTAATTATTAAGAATCTACAATAAATTACTTTGTCCAAATTCAAGAAATTTGTTTCTTATACTCCCAACGTGGAATAGAAATCATATTTCCTTCTTGATGTCCATATTTATACCACACACTAAAAAATAAGTTTAGGTTTAGTTTAGGATTAAGGTTTATGGAATTATGGGAAATGTGTATTTTTTAGGGTTTAGAGTAAAGATTTAGAATTTAAGGTTAGGACTTACAATTTAATTTTTTATTGTTGGGCACAAAAAGGAGCAAAGGATTTTTGTCCCCCAACATATCTCTCTCTACTCCGTTGCATGTCTTAGCTTCTTCTACTCAGTAATTAAAGTTTTTATTAGGCAAAAATAAACTTAAGTTGAGTGCCCTCGTTAAAATCCTTTTCCTATTTTCATCCCTTCTTTTGCTAAATGATCCACCATATTGTTTTGATTTCTCGGTACATAAAGGATTTTCCCCTTGGAGATTTCTCGAGTCATCTCATCAATTTCATCATGGAAGTCCCACAAACGTCACAATTTTATATCATTTAATATACACGTCGGAATTTTGATTAGTTTATACTGTTAGAAAGATAATTCAATTATCTATTCAATCATATATGGCTCATAATTTTATCCCTTCTAGATAATTATAGTTTTTTAGTTAACTTCAGGCCAATTTTTCAGTGTCAATTATCCCAGATTACACTTAAGTTCACTTTAATGAAATATTTAGTTGATGACCTTTACTAATTAATCTCAGCCCTTTATACCTTTATTTCCCATGTTCTTACTATGTTTTTACAAGTCAATATAGGTCCCTAATTAGTTTATTTAGGTCCTCAAATTAAAAGATTCCCATAATAGTCCAAGATTCACTAATATGCCAATTAACATATCTAAGCAATCAATTTTAATTACAATTCATGCAGTTCCATTATCCAAAATTCAATTTAATCCTTCCCATGATTTTAACTTGATTTTCCAGCCTTTAATCCTAACCAAGTCAGTCTCGAATCCCTTGATTTTCTCAAAACAATCCCTATTGACCAATTAAGCTATTTTAGTGATTAGTTTCATTACTAACCTAATTTTCAGCATATAACCATTTTATTAACTTGTTCAATGACTAAATTATATCCCATATACATGTTTTCCAGCAAGCTTTCATTCATTCGATCCTCAAATTTATTTAGGTTTCACTTCGATTATATACTCCATTTACAAGGTTCATACTAGTCATAGTTTCCTATGCATGTTAACATGTTCATTATCAATCTAACAGCTTAGCAAACTATAATCAAGGATTAACTCACATATATAGACACATGCAATATCAATTTCATGAATACAAGCTAGACTAAACAAGATCATGTACATGCAAACTTTAATCCTTCAACCATGATGGCTCAAAACTCTCTCTCTCTCCCCCCTTTCATATTTCTTTCCATTCTGCTAATGTGAATAAATGGTGGAGAATGTCATCTTAAGTGGATTAGGGAAATGTCTAAGTTGTCCTTTAATTAGTTATTAGCCATAGAATTTATCAAGGGCAATTGAATTTTTAAGAAGTTTATCATGCAATCTTCATCTTTCTCATTTAATTTAAATTAGTCATCTTAATTGGGTCACTCGTTTCCTTCAATCTTTCATTTTAGTCACAAATCATCCTAATTGATTTTGGATCAAGCTTAATTAAATTAATTTATCTTAGGTGACAAGCTTTAATTCTTCTAGGGTACATTTTAGGGTATTACAACTCTCCCCCTTTAAAAATGAGAAATTAGCCCTCGAATTTGTTCTGAGATACTATACTATCAACTCAAAACTTTCACATGTTCTAAGTTTCAATCAATCAAATCAAGTTGTATTCGTTTCCAATTGCCAATAGCAAACCAAGTTCAACTCTTAGGTGGCACAATTTTCCTACATGAAGCATGATTGGCCCAGTTTAGTCTGAGAATCGGCTAAACCTAAGCTCTGATACCAAATTTGTAACACCTCTCCCCCGGGTTAGGAGCGAGAAGCATTACGACGAGAAAACAAGACGAGCGAAACAAAAAAAAAATACAGGACAATTAAAAAAATTTCCTTTAACTTACTGCACATGGTATTATTCAAACACCATCCTTTAAGATTAACTAACCATTTAATTATTATCTAGCAAGCTACTACCATCTATCTTTCATTAACTTAATGATCAAGACAGTATTCAATTAAGCTAGACAATAAGATTAGCCATCCATTAACATAGCTTCATTTATTACCTATAAGCTTTCGAATTCACTCAATAATTAGAACCAAGTTCATTATTGTTAAATGCCTATATGCGCAGCCAATAGACCATTAAGTTCGTTGAATTTCCATGATCAATACATGTAGTTTAGTCTAGACATATATAACATATAGGTGAGTTAAGCTAGTAAGCTAAACTTTTTAAATCTATTCAGAACAGGGTCAATTTAACTAGGCATAGCCAGCATTAATTTGACAAGTTCCATTTTATAGTTTATAAGATCAACTCGAATAAAGCAAACTTGTAATCACGATTCTAATTCATTCATTCTTTAGATAATACCATAGTATTCACAAAGACCATTAATTAAACAAGTTCACATTATTTACAAGAACTATTACTTATATACTTTTATTTACATTCAAGGTATCTTTAAACATTACAAGACTTGGTCAAGTTTATTTTCACATTCTTTAGCCAAATAAAAATGCATGACAAGATATGTGCCACCAACTAGGAGAATACAAGTAAATTTATAATCATACTTCGAGTCCCGCTTATCTTCCTTTGGGTCCAAGGAAGGTAGCTTCATAGTCAAGCATTGATCGGGTTAGCTTTTATCTAAGGTTTGGGAATAATACAACAAGAGTGATAAGTACAAGATTGTACTTAGTGAGGTAGTACCTAAATTCTATCAAGGTATTAGGTTCCAGGTTCCTTAATCCAATTACAACTTGTTCAAGTCTTAAACTTGTTAGATCAAGCCTTAGCCTAAATTTTCAATTATCATCCAAATGCTCAAGCTCACAATGAACAAAGGTTTCAATTCAAGGGTACACATTCACATTCAACAAGCATATCATGCACAAGGACTATGCACCAATAGAGTGATCCTAAATCATTTGAACACCATCACCATATGAACTCAATTCATTTCCAACCAAACATATTAATGATTTAACATGTCATTTAATTTCAAGTAGGTTGAACTCCTAATTCATTTTAAATTGTGTAAGACAATTCAATTAAGACCTTAACACCATTCGGTTAGCTTACTTGCTTGTCAAGGAATATTCGAATTGTATTCATTCAAGACAAGACTCATTCTTGTATCATTTCTAGTCCTAGTTATCTAGATGACCATTCAATAATATATCATTCAAAACCATTTGACTACTACGTTAAACCTTATGTCATTCGAATAGAATTAAGAACATGACTCCATTTAGGGTAGTACCAAACTATCCAAACTGTTTACAAATCAGTTTACAATTTACCCAAAACACCTAGACTGCTAGGCAGCTTGTGCGTTGTTTACTTAAACATACATAATTTTCATTCCATATGTTGAAAATTCAATTAGTTTACACCGTTTAAAAGGTTACTTAACCCTCTTTACAACCGTTTACACCTTTCATTTTAATATCTTTCCAATTAATACAATTTTTAGTTCAAGGATGAGACATTTACATTTCTGGACAATTTGCACTGTCCAGAGGTTTTCATCCCTAGATTCCAGCTCATAAATCATAATTCAATTTTGTTTTCTAATGAAATTAGACATACAAAGGTTCATTCCATATAAGCTTCAGCCCTTAATTCGACCTACACAATTTATGGTGAATATTCAAAGTTGCTGCCTAGAATAGAATTTTCTGGGCAAATTTCACTAGACTTGATTTAGCTTCATTATTCCCCTAGACCATGCTTCTAATATTATTATTCAACATATACACATATTCCTTTAATTATCTATTTGAGTAATCCATCATTTTGTCTTGGCCAATTCAGTTACATGTAGTTATGGTTCAGTTTAATCCATTAAGTTAGCATGAATAATCCCTTATATAAAATCTAGACTTCTAATTCATTTTAGGTTAAACTAGACAAGCAATTTAGGACTCAAGTCCTATTTGAACACCAACAAGGTAAACCTATCTATATAGCATCATTGAACATTAATTCTGTTAGATTTAGACCAATTACTTAAATCAATCACTCTATTCGAATTGAGTAGATTTATAGTTGTGATTCCATTTCCAGAGTTCCTTAGTTTACAAGTTATCATTAAGCTCATTTTAGGCTAACACTTAGCCATGATATCAATCAAGCTATTGTTGACCACCTAACTTACTCTTGGTCATCCATCACACTAATCTAGCAAGGGTTATAACTACAAGCATTAAACAACATCAATCAAATAATCACATGTTCCCAATTCGATTAGAGTCCCTTATTTCCATGTTTAATTATTGAATTTCACAAGTATACTTAGGGTAACAAGTTCATTAATTCATTCTCATGAATTCTTCACTTTATAATTTCATTATCAAGAAACAAGAGCACACACATTTCAATCAAGTGTAACTTAGTTCATTTTAATGTTACTATCACGTTTTGTTCATTTTAATCAAGTCTAACCATGTTAATCCTAGTCAAGCCAAGAGGTGTCCTAGATAGTTCATATATTTATCATTCGAATGGATGAGATCAAGTAAATGAAGGTTCATTTCAATACTCATATCATACAAGCCAAGCAAATTGCCATTCACAAGTACTTGGTGATCAAGCAAGAAATGTTTTAGCAAGAATCAAACACATTAAGCAAATCAAGCAAATCAAACATAGAGATCACCCACTTCCAATTCGAATAGGGTCCTTTTTCCTTATGTCTTATCTTTCAAGTAATGAACAATTCAAGATAGTATATTCCTCATTTTATTCATATAATTTCATTACTTTACAAATTCATTAGCAAGTGTCAAGTTTACTCATTTCTTCATTCATGTTTACAAGTCTTATTTCAAGCTTATTAATCTTGTTTTGCCTTGGAAGTTAGTTAGGACTAGGTAATCAAGTCAGAAGACGGTACACAAAGTACCTAACAAGATGATACACAAAGTATCTAACAATTAGAAGGTGCCCAAGACACCAAACAAGATGGTACACAAAGTACCTAGTAAGACGATACCCAAGGTATCTACCAGAAGGTGCCCATAACACCAATCAAGATGGTACACAAAGCAACTAACAAGACGAGCTCTAGACTCTAAGGCATGTCGTTCTACCTAAGACCAACTAACAATCAAAGACTTGTTGAATCTTTTATTATCAAGCAATCACGCATCAAATGTTTAAGCATCAAGTATATCAAGAGCAAGTTCATTTTAAGGCCTTTAAGCCATGTGAACCTTAGTTCATTTCACAAGTAATCAATGATTTCAAGCATTAAGTAAGGTCACCTAGACCATCAAGCAATTCGATTAGACCAATAAAAGCATAGAAGCACATTTCATTCATTTTGCAAGTTCCTTATCAAGAGTCAATGATTCAAGTGTGTATTCATATAATTACTAATCATTAATAAATTCATTTTCATTATCGAGCTTCATTACCAGCTTATTAGATTATCAACTCTTTGTTTAATTCCTTTCTTCCTATTACTATCAAATTACCATTGAAATTTAGGCTCAATTCAAGCATAGGTCACAAGAAAGTATCAAACCACAATCAAGGCAGTAAGATTCAACCACATTCATGTATACATATTAAGTCTAAAGAAAAAATCATCCAAGCAAACACATTCTATTTCTATTCGATTAGTCATCAAGAAAAACAAGCATTTCATTTCATCATAAAGTTTCCAATTAAGCATCCTTCCCTTATACATTTACAAAGTAGAAATTAGATTCATTTCATAGCAATTCCATATTAACATTGTCAACAATGTAGTTGGTTAGGACATAAGTCCTAACCCTAAGTAAGGCTACACTCACCTTGTATCTCGAAGTCCTAACCCCAAGTAGAAATTAGATTCATTTCATAGAAATTTCATATTAACATTGTAAACTATGTAATTGGTTAGGACCGAAGTCCTAACCCTAAGTAAGGTGACACTCACCTTGTATCCCGAAGTTACGGGATACCCGAATCCTCATCCTTATTCCGATACTTATCCATCCGTTCTACCATTTTATTAATCTATTAGTCAAATAACACAATCATGCATTAAAACCATATCAATCAATTCACACATGCATTCAAACACACATTTTATTACAAGTAACAAATCTGCCACTACCTAGCAGTTTGCACACTAGTCACTAATCTGTTCACATCTTTTAATATGCACGTCGGAATTTCTATTAGTTTATACCATTTGAAAGCTAATTCAATTATCTATTCAACCATATACGGCTTATAATTTTATCCCTTTTAGATCAATAGAGTTTTGTAGTTACCGTCATGCCAATTTTTCAGTGTCAATTCTGCCAGATTAAACTTAAGTCCACTTTACTGAAATATTTAGTTTATGACCTTTACTAATTGATATCATCCCTTTAGACCTTTATTTACCCTGTTCTTACTATGTTTTTACAAGTCAAGATAGGTCCTCAAATTAACATATTTCCCAGAATAGTCCCAGATTCACTAATATGCCAATCAACATATCTAAGCAATCAATTTCAATTACAATTCATGCAATTCAATTATCCGGAATTCAATTTAATCCTTCCCCTGTTTTAACTTGATTTTCCAGCCTTTAATCCTAACCAATTCAGTCCTGAATCCCTTGATTTTCTCAAAACAGTCCCTATTGATCAATTAAGCTATTTTAATGACTAGATTCATTACTAGCCTAATTTTCAGCATATAACTATTTTATTAACTTGTTCAATGACTCAATTATATCCCATATACATGTTTTACAGAAGGATTTCATTCATTATATCCTCAAATTTATTTAGGTTTCACTTCGATTATATACTCCATTTACAAGGTTCATACTAGTCATAGTTTCCTATGCATGTTAACATGTTCATTATCAATCTAACAGCTTAGCAAACTATAATCACGGATTAACTCACATATAAAGACATATGCAATATCAATTTCATGAATTTAAGCTACACTAAACAAGATCAAGTCTCCTTGTGCCTAATTACAAGTTGAATCAAGAAGATTATCAAGGAGTACTTACTTAGCTTTTGATTTTCATGCAAGATCGTGCACATGCAAACTTTAATCCTTCAACCATGGTTGTTTTCTCTCAAAACTCTCTCTCTCTCCCTCCATTTTTCTTTCATTCGGCTAATGTGAAGAAATGGTGGAGAAGATGACAACCTTGTCATCTTAAGTGGATTAGGGAAATGTCTAAGTTGTTCTTTAATTAGTTATTAGCCATAGAATTTATCAAGGGAAATTGGGGAATTAAGAATTTTATCATGCAATCTTCATCTTTTCCATTTAATTCAAATTAGTCATCTTAATTGGGTCACTCATTTCATTCAATCTTTCATTTTAGTCACTAATCATACTAATTGGTTTAGGATCAAGCTTAATTAAATTAATTTAACTTAGGTGACAAGCTTTAATTATTCTAGGGTACATTTTAGGGTATTACATTACCTTTTAACTTATACAAAAGAATCTCAATTTCAAACTTAAGTTGGATTTTTATCTTTATTTTATTATCTTTTTTAGTTCAATGTATTTGATTATTTGGTCCTTCTCTATTGAAAAACTTTAGAAAACAATTTCGTTTTGAAATTTTGGTTTTGTCTTGAGTACTTAGAGGAGTTTCGATGGAGGGTTTTAATGAGGATTCAATATTAGGGCCAATAGAATCTGATGTGAAGATCATTGAAGTTGAAGAAAATGTAAAAAACTTGTCCCTACCCGAAGAAAAATTGCCTAAAATTTAAGAACATGACTAGATTATTATTGAAGCTGAGCCTTTTGCTTGGATACCACCTACAGATCATCTTCACATTTAAGTTCAACATCATCTACTTATGCCTTGTTATGTAGATGGGAGGATTTTAAGAAAGGATTGTAGAAGTAGAAGAATATGGGATTGAAGAAGAGAAAAGCTCAAAGCATGAAATTCATTGATAATGCATAAGATAAAAAAACAAGTTTTGTACTGTAAACATATACCAACAAACTACACGACATACTAATTATTATCCGACATGTGGCTAGTACTATTCCAAAATTAAAAAGGCTAACTAACTTAATTATTAATCATCAGACTGGGCTCATCTTAGTCCATTACTTCGGTCGCGAATAACATGACCCACATTCTACATTAGTGTTGGCCAAAACGGCATCATGTGGCTTCCTTAGCTTAAACTGCCTTTCATCCGGATTAGGCTATTCAATCCCCAATTTTCCTTTCAACCCTAATTTCATTGAGCCTTGTTCAATCTCCCCCTTTTCTCCGCCAATCATCGCGATAACACCCCTACACACGATCCTTTTCCCAAAGGATCAAAATCTAGAAACTGGGAGTGGAGCACGAAGTAGTCTTCCCAAGTCGCATTTTGAGGCCCAATATTTTTCCACTACACCACGAGCTGAGTCACGACCTTTCTATCGCGTTTGACCATTCTTTTTTCCAGGAAAAAAGATGGGTACACCTTGAGCTGTCCTTTGTCGTTTACTTCTGGCAAGTTTGTTGAGATAAGTACTCTTGTCCCCACTTTCTTTTTGAGGAAGCTCACATGGAAGTCGTTTTGGATAATTATTAATTGCATGTCGAATACTTTATATTTTAAATCATTATTTAAGAGTCATTAAAAAAAGTAATGGTGTGCAACAATGTAATGTGTTACTGATGTCCAATTGTTTAAATATTAATCTAAAAAATATAAAACCATACAAAAATAATATTTTCCTTATAAGTACATTTGCATATATGGTAGTAAAGTAAGACTTTCTTTTTTTTTTTTTGCAAAATTTAACTTGAAATTGGATTAATAAAAATTAATTATTAAGCATTTGCAATAAAATACTTTGTCCAAATTCAAGAAATCTATTTCTTGTGCTCCCCGCGTGGAATAGAAATCATATATCCTCTTTGGTGTCCCTATTTTTACCATACACTATAAAATAATTTTAGGGTTAGAGTTTAGGATTAAGGTTTATGGAATTATGGGAGGGGTGTATTTTTTAGGCTTTAGATTTAAGATTTATAATTTAGGGTTAGGACTTAGAATTTAATTTTTGATTGTTGGGCACCAAAAGGGGCAAAGAATTTTTATCCCCCCACATGTCCCTCTCTACTCCGTTGCATGTCTTAACTTTTTTTCTCCACAATTAAAGGTTTTATTAGGTAAAAAGTAAACCTAAGTTGAGTGCCCTCGTTAAAATCCTCTTTCTTGTTTTCATCCCTTCTTTTGCTAAATGATCCGCCATACTGTTTTGATTTCTCAATACATAAAGGATTTTCCCCTTGGAGATTTCTCGAGTCATCTAATCAATTTCATCAAGGAAGACCCACCAACGTCACAATCTTATTAATGGGTTGCTATCCAGTCTAGGACTGATTACCTGCGAGTCTGATTCAACTAAAAGATAAGTCTTACCTCTTAACTTACTCAACGAATCTCAATTTCAAACTTAAATTGGATTTTTGTCTTTATTTTATTATCTTTTTCAGTTCTATGTATTTGATTATTTGATCCTTCTATGTTGATAAACTTTAGAAAACAATTTTGTTTTGAAATTTTGGTTTTGTCTTGAGTACTTAGAGTAGTTTTGATGGAGGATGTTAATGAGGGTTCAATATTAGGGCTAATCGAATCTGATTTGAAGATTAGAGAAGTTGAAGAAAATGTAAAAAAACTTGTCCCTAAATTGAAGGAAAATTGCCTAAAATTGAAGAACATGACCAGATTATTATTGAAGCTGAGCCTTTTGCTTGGATACCACTTGCAGATCATGTTCAAATTCAAGTTCAGTACCCTCTACATATGCCTTGTTATGTAGATGTGAAGATTTTTAGATTAGCAAAAAGATGGCTTGTTGAACGAAGACCTCGAACATCACTAGAGTACATAGGAAAAGTGGACAAGGTTATTTCATTACCTTTCAACTTGTTTCGTGATTTAATCTTTTGTTCACCAATTGTTCTATTGTTTATGTTCTGAATCAAACTTCTTATATCTTGATTTTATTCGAGATTCCTTCCATCTTGTCTCACTAACTAATTTTCCTTTTTATGGATCCTAAATAAGTAAGTGAGACAAGATAGAAGAAGTCTTAAATAAAATCAATATATAAGATGTTTAATTTAGAACATAAACAACAGAACAAGTGATGAACATAAGATTAAATTGATGAAACAAGTTGAGAGATAATGAAATAAACTTATCCACTTTTCCAATGTACTTTAGTGATGTTCGAGGTCTTCGTTCAACAAGCCATCCCTTTGGTAGTCTAAAATTATGCCCATCTACATAACAAGGCATAAGTAGAGGGTGCTGAACTTGACGATGGACATGATCTACAGCTGGTTTCAAAGCCAATGGCTCAGCTTTAGTAATAATTTGCTTATGTTCTTCAAATTTGGGCAATTTTTCTTCAGTTTCGGGACAAGTTTTTACATTTTCTTCAACTTCTCCAATCTTCACATCAGATTCTATTGACCCTAATATTGAATCCTCAGTAACACACTCCATTGAAACTACTCTAAGTGCCTAGAAAAAAAACCAAGATTTCAAAACAAAATTGGTTTCTAAAGTTTATCAACATAGCAGGACCAATGAATCAAATATATAGAACCGAAAAAGGTATTGAAATAAAGACAAAAATTAAATTAAATTTTAGTTTGAAACTGAGATTCTTTTTAGTTGTTAAGGCATGCAACCAAGTACAGAGGGACATGTGCTGGGCTTAAGCGCCTAAGGTTGGGATTGTACGTGGTAGTTTGTTCTATTTTGAGGTGTGGAATGGAGTCACTTCCAATTGTATTTGAGGGGAGCAATGTGAATTTTGTATGGTACGTATCTATGGGAGTTTTTCAAGGTTGTAGTTTTTTAAGTTGGTGGTATGTTGCCTTACATTTGAATTCAGGAGGAATCTGATCAAGTTGCAATCCTTGAATTTCTCAAAATTTGAATCACGTTCCTTAGTCTCCCTAGCAGGCAAAGATTGGGTGAGGTTCAGCTACAGCTGCTCGTTTTACCCTGGGGTTTTGTTTTGAATCGTGATTTTGATAGCATGTTTCTTTATTTAAGGATTGTTTTGTTTTGTTTTTTGCTTGGGTGAAGTTCATAATCTCACTTACCTTTTGAATCTAATTTCATTGAACCTATGATGGTAAGAATGATTATTGGCAAATAGACTTTTGGTTAAGTAAAGATTATTATGGAAACTAGGTTGACTTCTACGAATTTCAAATGTGACTCTGTTAGGGTATATGTTGCTTTGTTTGGATTGACATGTTGTATTACGTTTGACTTGAGCTGTTTTGGTTTGAATTTGGTGAATCTTTGTTTTGTACATTGGGTGTTTGTACTCTTTTCCTGTTATACCCCGGAAACCGACTTAGTAGTATGCTACTAATTTAATTGCCTTGTTCAAATTATAACTGGATTAAATTATGGGATTAGGACTAAATTGCTAATGAAGGATAAATGGGTGACTACTTTCATAAGGGGCCAAACTGAAAATTTAGTGAAAAGCATAGTTTGCATGATAAATGAGAAATGCCTCATGGTAATTACACATGTCACCTAACCTTGAAATCCATATGTGAGGGAGGAGAATGACTCGACGTTTGGGGTAAGGGAACCATTCCAAATCATCATCTTCTTCTCCTTCACCAATAACTAAAACCGAGAGATAGAAAAGGGATAGTGTGAGAGAAAGTGAAATATTGAAAATCCTAGCTTAAACTTACATGTGGATTGAAAGGAGGTTAACCTAGAAGGTAAATGTCTTAAATTTTCTTCTTAATCAAGTGAATTACATGTTTAGAATTTTGAGGTATTTGGAGATGAATGTTGAATAGGATGAACTCTAAAGTTTTGGATTGTCACACATTCAAATGTTATACTTTGTGAATTGTGATGTGTTTGGTGGATTTACCTTATTATTATTGTGAATTCTTGATCTCTAGAGGGTTTAGTACTCGAATGGTAACATGGAAATGTAGATAAAATCTTGTTGGTTTTGCGAATTTTGTTGCAATTGAATTGTAGTCACATGTGATTGCTAAATTGCTAATTAGGGACTATTTTGAAAGAATTTAGTAGTTCAAGGATTAAATTGAATGAGTTAAGGACTGAATTTTGTAAGATAATAAAAGGGAAAAATTGTTTTAATTGTATGTTGGACTGATTTGTTTATATAAGAAGCATGTGGACTGTTTTGGTGTACTTATTGGTGTACAAATATGTTTAGAACTAAATAGGAATCATGGATAAATAAGGGACTTTTTTGACATCATGGAAACAGGGGAGGGACTGATTTAAGGCTATAAGGAGTTATTATCACTTTAAAAGAAGTGTTAGATTGAATGTATAACAAATTAAAGATGATATGAACACATGAAAAATGTATGTACAAGTTCGGGGCCGTTTTGTAAACCCTAAGTGTAATAGGGAATGTTCTGCCTTAAAATGTGAAGGGTGGACTGTTTTAGAAGGGAATGAATGAATAAAGGAGCTTGTTTCCATGTTTTGATTGCTTGAAAGACTATAAACTGTTTAAAATGTGTATGCAAATTGCTAGGTCATTATCTATGAATGTGCTTAGTAGAATTGTTTTGAATTGTTTTGAAATGGATGCTTGAATGTATTGGATAGTTGCTGGTTTTTGATTCCATTGCATTGAATGAATAATAGAGCAAGGAGTGGCCCTTGTTCAAGAAGAAAGAATTGGTCATGCTAGTGGCAAACAAAAGGGGATTCAGATCCAAGATCAAAACTAGCTTGGAGGACTTGTGAGTGTAGCTAACCAAATGTATATGTTTATATTTTCTTGTCTTTCTAGTATACATGATATTGAAGAATAAAGGAAGAATGAACTAAGTTATAAGCATGAAATTAAACATTAGCTTGAACTTGATAAATTGACTAAATGAAAATAGAAAGTAATAACTAGACTTCTTCAATGCTTGACAACGATTCGATTGCTTATATGTACCAATGTGATGATAATGATGCTTGTAAACCGATATGGAGACTTGAATTGAGATATTGATAAATGGTTAAGCCTAGTGCATGCTAAATGTTAATATGAATAACATGTGAAATCCATGACTTAGTGAGCTAAGGCTCAATTAGCCTAAGGCTTAACATGATCTTGCTAAGCATTACTTGAATATGATTTCTTGAATAAGCTATTGTGTTGACTTGAACATGAAATGCTTGAACAAATGATAAATAATTGAATAAGCCTTGGTTGGTAGTTCGTCATAGGTATAGTGGCATGTCATTGAGTCTAGAGCTCTCTTGTGTTCGGGTGGACTATGGTCCAAGGCCAAGGCCCTTATGTGGTGACAGTAGGAGGGATGTGTGATATGGTCTTTGGTGAAAATAGGATGGAAATGACCAATGTCTTGTTTCTGGCGACAGTTGGGGTGGTGACTTGTTACCTAGACAAACTATACACCAAGGTTGAACTAAAAGATTAATAAATAAAAATCATATCATGAAGTTTACTTGCTACTTGGAATGCATACTTGAATGGGAGATTGTTCATACTTGAATTGATATGTAAAACTACTACCTGCAAATGTTACTTGAAAGACAAGCTTGATATCAATCATGTTTATACTTGACTTGAGAATTATGAAATTTTCTTGTAAACGATACTTGATTGAGTTGAGATGTATTTAATCTTGAATTGAGATCCATGTTCATTGCTTGACATTGCTATTTGTATGCTAAAAAGAAACGAGGCATGATTAAACTTTTTTGAAACTAGATTTCTTGCTTATTTACATTGTGTGTTAATAAGTACATGTTATCCATGGTGATAGGAATAAATGATTATATGTTTATGTACTTTAATATATCTCTTAAATACTACACTTACCCATGAACTCAAAAGCTACAAACCTTGACTAGATTTACTTGATTAAAGGATACGTGTTCTAATAAATGGTTAGATTTAATAGCTACCTCACTAAATACATCTTGTACTTATCACTCTTGTTTTAGTTCTTCCCAACCTACAAGTTAAAGTGTTCTCAAAGCCAAGTCCTTGAGCTTGAAGAAAGACACAAGCAAAGCTAGAGTATGACTCCATACTTATTTTGTAATGCTCCTAGTTGGTGGCACCTAGACTTGTCTATAGTTAATTCTAGGTCATGAATTTTGCTTATTTTGAAAGTTTTTATATATGATCTTAATCTTTAAAGTTTGTGAAGACTTGGTAGTTAACACTTGATACCTAATGTCATAATTTTATATGAATGGAATAGTCATGACTTGATGAATGATGGAAATGATACTTGGTGAACATGAACATATTATAGTCGAATGTGCATGATATGAATCATTATATGCTTAGCTTACTTGTATGCTCTATTCGATTGATCAACGGGTTATAGTAGATTGCTCCTAGTTCGATTGATAAAGGTTATGATGGCTAGCAATGATTTCTAAATGATGTTAATCTTGTTTGAGGACATGCCTATTTGAGATATGGTTTTAGTGTATACACTTAATAGCATGTTTAGTTAAACCAACATGATATGCTTACATGTCTTGAATGTTATATCCTAATACCATGCTTAGTTAATTCGATTTGAGTATGTCATTGTAAGCATGTTAGTTCATGTCATAAGATTGTTCAAGCTACGCATACATGAGATTGGATTGAAATGAATGTGAACTAGTCTAAGTGTGTTGTTCGAATGCCATACATGATCACTTGAATAAGTAATAAACATCCTTGAATGTAATTTGAAAGTGTTTAACCAAATTGGTAACCTATAATGAATAATAAGCATGTTCATACTTGTGAGATTGAATTTGAACGCCTATGTTTCTTGTTTGTCCTTTAACTCATCTAATAGAGATGATTTCGAAAATTTTTAAATGGCTCATGTTTTCTCGTGTCTTCCCAACACTCTCTAGTCGGTTTACTCCTAAACCGGGTGGGGTGTTACATTTCCCCATTTAGGCTTAGGGGGCTTTAATAAGGCAATCACCTATGTTGAGCTCTTAATAAATAAATTTTCCATTGTTGAACGAAAAATAAAAGAAATCCTAAAACCCTAAGTAGAATTGCTTATGTTCTGTAATCTTCAAATTCTAGGTGTTGTGAATATGGATTGATGAATTACATGTTTCGACATTGTTTAGATGAATCTGACATCAATTGATCGTTAAATCCACAAGGAAAAGCTAAATAGACTAACCAATGGATTGTCATCCAGGAGCAATCTTAGCCTCGAAAACTTTGTTGAGTGTGGTTTCAATCTAGGGGTTTGCTTGGTCCCATCCCGATTGCATTTATTTTGTTACATTGGTAAGCTATGTATCGTAAGCTTGTTAAGCTTATTTTTTATGCTTATGTCTGTTGGTCATATGGATATGCTATGATAATGGAAATGATGGCATGGATATGATACAATTATGTTATATGTTAAAATATGGAGCTTTTAGCTCAAGCAGGATTTTGATATTTGATTTATGCTATGACATGAAGCTTTAAGCCTAGTTTTGATCTAAGATATACATGGATTAATGGACCTATATGGTCATCTTTGAAAATAAACCAAGGAATCCTTGGATACAAGATAGCTTGGGATACAATTATCATGCTATAAAATTCATTGAGCTCATGTGTCGGGTGGGTTACGACCCAATGCATTACGATCCTTATTAGCGACAGTAAGATAGATATGTTTGTTCATTGGCGACAATTGGAGGGTTGACCATTCTCAATATTTAGCTACAATTGGTTGGAAATTCGCGTATCCACTTCTTTTTTTGTAATCTAAGGAAACAAAAGGAGATTTATATTAAATCTTATGAACCATGCCAATGAACTTTTCCTTTTGATAAGAACAATGAAATGTTTATGCAATGAAATTTACTTATGAACTATGCAATGCTTATGAACCTTGCTCATGAACTATGTTAGAAGTAAGAATGTAATGTGAACATTGATCACATATTCATTGTTGTTAACTACCTTACTAAGCTATAAGCTTACTTCATTGCATTCCATGCATTTCAGGTAAATGGACTCCGTGATCGAGGTCGTGTCGCGAAGTCACAAGTAACTAGCGCATTCCATATATGTATCTACTTTAATATAAGCCTAGTTGGTGGCATATGAACTAGGCATTGTTATATATTTTGATTGCATGATTTATGGATATTAGATCCTAATATAGGTTTGATGATGATGAGTTTGTGTGATACATGAAAAAGACAAAGTAAATTCCCCTTGTCGCAACCCTTTTTTTGAAAGGAGGGCTTTGACTTTTTGGAAAACTTTTAAAAAATCAACGGAGTCGCCACCAATATTTTTTTGAAAAGTGTGATTGGATCACTTTAAAACGGGGTTATTTTAATCAACTGTTTTGTTTTAATAAGACAACGATTTTGGTCTATGAAAAACTAGAAAACAGGTTCAGGGTCGGTTACACGTGGGAAAGGGTTAGCACCTCCACAACACCCAAAATTGGCACCTAATTGATTTCAAAATCGTTTTCAAAACTGGAGTTTGCAAGTTCACGAAGGTTCGACTTTATTTGTCCGTTTAATGCATATCAAACTATTTTAACGGCCTTATCGCTCGGAAGATCAACTTTAATCACCGCCAACATTTTTGGCGCTAACCCGTCATTCCCATTTGATAAGACACCATATAACATTAATTTCACTTTTTCAAACAATATGAAAATTCAATGTGTTAAGCATTTTTTATTTATTCTAGGATTGATTGTTTTAAATCCTAAAAAGGTCTAAGTCTTTTTTTCCAAATTGAGAGTTTGAGTTTGTTTAAGTGTGTTTTATTTTTGTGAAGAAAATCTTTCTACAATCACGTCTCTATCTAAGCTTTTAGAACCTAGTCCTATGTTTTGGCCTATTTCTAAAGAACAAACAAGAAACCTGAATTTTTTTGTGTTTTATTGTTTATTGTTTTCTAAGAAAATCTCTTTATTCTTTTTCTTTTTTAACATTAAAACTAAAACCCTTCTTTTTGACATTTTTAGTCTTATTGATTTTCTACATATTTTATAGTTTCTGAAAATGTTTTTTCCCTTTTAAGACTTTAAAACTTTTAATGTTATTATTAGCTTGAAGATTTTTTATATTTTTAAAGCTTCTTTTAAAAAAGATGACTTTGAGATTTTTTTATTTTAAAACCTTTTAGTTAAATTATTTTTTAGAAAAAAGATTTTTCATGTTTTCAAACTTTTATTTTCTAAAATTATAAACTTGTAACCTATGGTTATTTTTATTAAAACCCTTTTTAAATTTTATCTTTTGGTCTTTTTGTAACATCCTCAAATATAACCTAAAAGTTATTTAAATTAATTGGTCAAGTAATTAATTTAATTATAACAAATTACCTTTTTAGTAGTCATTTTCGGTTAAAAGAGATTTAATTAGAAGAAAGAATTAATCAAAGGATTTAGGGGGATGAAACTAAATTGAATTATGCAATAAAAGAGTGGACTTGCATGTCCAAACTCTTAATTTCTCTTAATTACCATTGGCTGCAAATTTCCTCAAAGTATGGCTTAGGGCTAAAAATGACAAAACACAATTTCATTATCACCAACAATCAATGTGTTGTTATGTTTCTCCTAACCACTCCAATCAGCTAAAAATTGAAAGAGAATGAGAGAGAAAGAAGTTTTGTTATCAGCCATGGAAACTCAAAGAAAAACTCTTGCATGATAAGGAAATTCAACTAGGAAATTGATTTTAAATAGCTCGGTGAGCTTCTTTCTTTGTATACTTCATGTTATGGTGTTAATTTCTTGATTGAAGCATATTTTGATTGTGTTATATTGAATGTTAGTTGCTGGAAATTTTGTATGTAAGTTGATAAATGTAACGCCCCGAATTTGGGGCCCGAGAGATAACCGGGTTTGGTTAAACCGGTTCGGGTTAATTTATTTGAAAGAAATAATTATTAAATAACACTAAGATGGGTTTTTATTGAGTAAGGGAAAAAAGGGAAATTTGTATTTAAAATCAAAAGGTTTTTTTTATCTCATCTCTTCTCAAATAAAAAAGAAAGCTATCATTTTTTTAAGGCAAAAACTCAAAAAATTTTCAAGAGCAAGCATCTCTTCATCAAATCTTCAGTTGTGGTGATTTCTACAAGGTAAACGTCTTAATCTATTGACCTTTATTAGATTAAGATAGATTTCAACTAACTTTTCCAATTACCCAATGATTTGTAAGTTTACCCTAAAACCCATTATTTCAAAAATGGTGAGTTCTTTATGATTTTCGAGTGGGCGTTGATATCTGAGTTTTTGGGTGGTTAAAAATCAAATTTTGGTGTTAATAAAATGTTGAAATGAAGCTTTAAATCAATAAGCCCGAAATGGGTATAAAAATGAGATTTTTGGGTTGAAAAGGTAGAGTTTTTGGCTTGGTTTTGGGTTAAAATCGTGGCTGGTGGTTCCTTTGATGTTTGAAGATGTTTCTAGATGATATTGAATGTAAATTGATGGTTGAAATTGATTGATTCAGTTTGCGGTTTGTCTAGAACGAGATTGGTGAAGTTTTGGGTGAAATTTGGGTTTGAATCAATGTGTTTTGGTTGCAAGGAGTGGATTTTCGGGTTGTTTCAGGTTTACAAGTATATTAGCATCCTAATATTCTGTTTTGGATTGTCTTGCAGAAGAGGAGATTGATTCGGGTACTTCGGGCGCTATACCGAGTGTTACAGAGGCTTGAAATTGGTTTTTCGGCTTTCGTTTGGGGCTCTGTCGGTGAGTGGTAAAGTTTTGAAGTTTTAATTGTTTCAAAGAGGTTTCTTGGGGTTTGGGTGGAGCCTTAAGGGGCTAACCTAAACCCAAGTGTAAGTTTGATTATTTTGCCTTGTATTGTTAAGTGTTGGTGTGTGCAGATATTTGTGTTGTTGTGTGGAATGTGGATTGCTTTTACTCTCTGTTCTAATGTTGTTGTGTAGTCGTAGTTGATGTCAAGCCTCACGTGATTGTTAGTCGTTGTATATAGTGATGTGTAGTCCCACTGGTAGTGACTAGTAGATGAGTACAGTGATGTGTAGTCCCATTGAAAAGATGTTTGTTGTTGTGTACGATGATGTGTAGTCCTACCGGGGATGGTTGTGCATGTGCAAACCACGTTTCGTCTATGTTTTCATTTCGTTGTATCTCTTCCTTAAATGGTTTTGTTTTTAAAACTAAGATATATGTTTTAAACTGCATTGTTGTTGTGTTTTAGAGCTCCGCTCACTAAGCTTTTAAGCTTACGCTCTCTTTTTCCATCAATGTAGATCGTTAGAGGCAACGAGAGGCAAGTGGGCAAGGGAGGAGTTCTAGGGGTTCTTGCTAAGCTCAAAGTATGATTTTACTAGTTGTAATAATGCTTAGACGATGAGAATACTAGACATTATGTTAGGGAGTTGGTGTTCAAACTCCTATGTTTTGTTTTGTTTAAGTTGCTAGCATGTTTTAAATGTTGATACCATGGTATGTTGAGGGTTGTTATGGGTTTTGGTAGATTACCTTGCGTTTTGACTTGTTGGTGTTTTTGAAGCTAAGTGTTCTTGTGAGTTTTGAGTTTTAGATCCATTTTGTTGCAAGTATGCATGTTTGAAGTCATGTTTAGGGTGTTTTGCCTCTAGATTGTTTGTATGATAAGTTGCTATGTGGTTTGTGATGGTTCTGGGTAAGTTGGGAACATTTGGAGATGCCAAAATGTGTTTTCAGACCAAACCGTGTCTAGGTGTTTCGAAACGCCTGGTATGGTTTCAGAACGGTCGAACTCTAGGGGTACGCGTATCGGAACAAGGGTGGTGCCATTTTGGTACAATTTGCCACTGGAGGTTCCTGTTTCGGAACCATGTAGGGTCATTCCGGCTAGTGACCAAAATGTAATTTTTGAAAGTTCGGTGACAGTTTTATAAAGGATTGAAACTTTGAATCTTTAAGGAGCTATTATTCCAAAAAGAGTTTCTCCAGATTTTTCTAAGATATTTTGAGGTATTATTATGATTTTTAAACATAAAGAAAGAGGAGGGAAAGCCATTTTGACTATTTCATAACTAACTTTCCATTTTCTCTCAATTTTCCTTTTCTCTCATTTTCTCTCAACCCAAACACATTTCTCCAGATTTTCTCATCAGATTTTGTCACTCAAATCACTCATTTCAACTCTCTTTTGATTCCTAAACATCACATCAACAAAACCTCTCAATTTGCTAGTTGATTCTTCAAGCTTTTTGGTTCCAAAAAGGGAGAAACTCAAGTTTGGAGGTAAGAACGTCCTTCTCCTCTAAACTCTCAGTTCTTTACTGAAATTCCTAAGTTCTCAATCCTTGGTTTGTGATTTGTTAAAGGCTTTTCAATTGAAATCTTGATTTTGGCTTAAAATGCAAGATTTGGTGATTTTGGTGGAATTTTCGTGTGATCTGTTTGGGCAGTGTTTTGAAGTGTCAAATTGATGTTAAATGAATGCTAATTTGATTAGAAGTTGAGGTTTAATTAATGCAATCCCGGATAGGTTGAATTTCCTAAGTTTGGCTTGAGTTTTTGGTTGTTTTTGGAGTGTTTTTGGTGACCTGTTATACCTGGAGGTATAAGGACGTGTTTGTGATCATTTTGGATGTTAATTGATGTTTAAAAATGGTTAGAAGTGATGGATCTTGGCTGGGTTTAGTTTTGGAAGTGTTTAGAGGTGATTTCGGTTGTGTTTGGTAGCCGAAATGTTGATTTTGTGATGAGCAGCGAGTTTGGTTGTGTTGCTGCTGTTCTTAATGCATAATGGTGCATTAATGCTCTGTTGTTGTGTGCTTGAAACAGGGGAGTTTGATCCGTGAGCTTTAGAGGTGGTGCGGAAGGTTTCGGATGCTTGGAAGGCTTGTTGGCTAGCCTTGTTTTGTGTATCGGTGAGTGAAGTTGGGTTTTCAGCTTTTAAACCAAGGTTTGAAGGTTTTGGGAGCTTAGTTTAAGTCTAAACAACTTTGCTAAGCTCAAGAGTAAGTAAATGGATTTCTTTCTTGGTTTGTGTCATGAATTGGCTTTTTGGCAATTGTGGTTGAAGTTTGAAATGCAAGGGTTTTGCATGATTTAAATTCTGTTTTGAAAGCATATTTTAGCATGGTTTAATGCTGGTTTTGAAAGCCATATGTGAAGGATGCTCAAGGTAAGAGATCCTTGGTTTTATACATTGAAAATGTGGTTTTGATGCATGGTGTTGCACGATGTTTAATGGCTATGTGTAATGCTTTAAAACAGTGAATTAATGATGGTAAATGATAGTTTTTGCATTATGGTTATGCATGTGAATCATTGGACTAATGTGGTAAGGTGGTTATATTGGCAAGTGATGTAAGTGGTTCTTGGTTCTTTGATCGGATATAGTTAGCCGGCTATAGGATTGGGTGCACCATGAATAAAGTCGCCTTGGAGGTGGAGTGGTTAAGAGTGAACCGGTAAACTCCCTTCAAGTATCCTAACGAGTTGGTTAAGGTCATAATGGAGGTTGAATGCCCATTCGAGGACCTTGGTTAAGCAAAGGTTGTATGGTGGTTAAAAGTCCATACATGGGAACCTTGTGCTTGTTGAGATCACAATGGCGGTGTTAAGTCCAGGTGTGGATCTTGTGTAGGGTGTCCCGGATCTCGTTAGTGATGTTATACAACTACCAATCGGTTTATGCAAAGGTTGTATGGTGTTTAAAAGTCCATACATGGGAACTTTGGGAAAAGTCAAGGTTGTATGGTGTTTAAAAGTCCATACATGGGAACCTTGGGAAAGTGGAGGTTGTATGGTGTTTGAAAGTCCATACATGGGAACCTCGGGAAAGCTAAGGTTGTATGGTATTTAAAAGTCCATACATGGGAACCTTAGGATGGTGAGGTCAAATGGTGTTTAAAAGTCCATTGGAGACCTTGGATTGGTAGTGTGTATGAAGTGTGGGGGACAACGCTTGTGATCCGCGTATCCGATTGGATGTTGAGTTGAAAAGTAGATGTGGTTGATCACTTGAAAGCCAATATGATGTTCTTGATTATAGAGAAGCATGAAATGCTTGAAATGATGCATAATTGCATGAGAAGCATGAGATGTTTGAAAAGATGCATGGTTGCATGGAATGTGTATAATGCTTGTGAATGCATGTTACTTGTTAAGTTGAACAAGTGTTGATCATCTTTTGGTAAATGATGCATGTGTGCATGAAATCTCTTAAATGCATTGGAGTCTTGTAAGACTTGTTTTAAAAGGCATGTGATGATGATGTTGTGGTTCATATATTGCCTTGGTTTAATGCATGTGTTGGATTACTTGAGTAAATGGTTTTAAAGGGTTTCTTGCTTGGAATGTTTTCAAGTATAAGAAAGGTATGTTGTGAAATGGAAGTGTTTTCCAAGGTTTTGAGTTTAACTTTGCATATGGTGTTTATGCATGGGATGGTTAAATGGTTGAAATTGCAATTTGTGCTTTGAAAAGGTTTTCTTAGCTTGCTAATCTAAGGGTTGGTTTTCATGTATGTGCAATGCATGGTTTAAGCATGATGTTAAAAAGGGGTTTTCAAACTTTGCTTGGTAAACAAATCGAGTTGCTTTTCAAAGAGGTTTTATGACTCGCTGCATTGATGGTGTTTTGGTTTTGAGCATTCCTCACTAAGCATTATGTGCTTACGCTCCTTTTTGTCCATCAATGCAGATTCTTGAAGTTTGGACAGCGAGAAGCAAGGGATTCAAGGAGGACTCCACTTGAGATGTATGTCTCGGTTAATAGCTATAGTTAATAAAGGCAATGGGGTAGAATCTCTCGGATTGATGTTTATGTGTTCGTATATGTTCGGACAAGTATGGTTATATGTTGTTGATGTTGTTGGAACATGTTTTGGCCTTTATGAGATTGAATTGGAAGTATGGTGTTTAAATGGTTGCTTGTGTAGGAAGCATATCCTTTGAATTGGGGCTTTTCATGAATGTTGGTATTTTGTTGAATTGTTGATGCAAGTATGTCTCCTATATGTTGAATTGTATGTTGGTAAAGTTTGGTGGCTTTTGGAGCATGTTTGGATGATCAATTGCATGTTTAAGTATGCATTTGGAGGTTTTCTATGGGGGTGTTTCGGAACAGTTCATACCGTTTCGGAACGGGTGCCTCAAACAAACCCAGGCGTCCGAAACGGGTGAGATCGTTCCGAAACGGTTTGGCTACTGCCAGTCCCCCGTTGCGGTACGTGTTGCGGAACGGCCCCGCGTTTCGAAACGGGCTCTGCCTGTTTCGGAACGGGTGACCGTTGGGGGCTGACATTGGCAGTTAAATGTTTTGAAAAGTTTGCATTTTGGTCCTGAAACTTGTTTGTGCAATTGTATGAGTTTGGGATGTCCGTTTGAGCTGAAATTTGGCAGAGAAGCATGAAACATGATTAATTTTAAGTTGGTAACATAAAATCTGGTTAAGTCCTTAAAGTTATCAAAATTTACAATTTGGTCCCTAAAGTTGTAAATTGTTCAATTGGGTCCCTGTTTGATCTCTGATGTTTATGATCTTTGAATATGCTGTTTGCAAGATCACATCTAAGGTTAATGTGCATCTAGACAAGAGTAAAAAGAAAAAAAAAGGGTCGTTAATCAAGGTTGACTTTCGGGTTGACTTTGGTTTTCCCCGTGTGACTTTCTTAATTCGGGTCAACCGTCTGGGCCGGGTTAAGGGGGTTACATTTGGTGGTATCAGAGCTGAGTTGCGAATGCTTGGGGAAAACGGTAAGATGTTGTGATGCGTGTTTGTTGTTTACCTTGTTGTATGGTTGAAAGCTGGTTGTAACACGTGTTTCTGAGCAAGTTAATGATGTTTGTAAGCATGCTTTATGGTTATGAATCTTGGTTGAGCTTATGTGGAATTGTGCAAATGTTGTGATATCCATGTTGTGATGACTGTTATGTCATGTAAAGGGGAGGATTCGGGATACCCATTGCCTTATTATTATAGCTATTGTGTTATTTTGGAGTTGGAATTTGAATCCTTGCTTAAAGCTGGTCTAACTGGTTTGTTTGTTTTGTTGTGAATGTTTGTTGTTGTTAGTAGTATGGCAAAGTCGATGAAAGAATGGCAGTTGGGTGAGATGGTTGCTGCCTTGGGGCAGGTTGTCAAGGCATGGAATTCACCCTTTTGTAGAGGTGTTTTGTCTCAGTCTTCTGTGCCTGGAGTTGAGGTGGTAAGGCAAGGGAAAGAAGTTGGTTCTGTGGTGAAGAGTTCATCACCTGTTGTTCAGGAGGTGTTGGGAACATCTCAGGCTGTGGTAACGGTAAAGTCAGTGGATGTGCTGGCTATGGGATGTGTGGGTTTGCCGAAGCAGCGTTTTTTGGATTTGGGTGCTGTGGAGTATCATGGTTCTACACCGGGGATGTTTGAGGCCTGGTTGGCCAGTATGATTCTGATCTTGGATCAGGAAGGCTGTGATTATGCCTGTAAGTTGGGGAGTGTTGTTTCTCTGATGTTGGAGGATGCGTGTGCCTGGTGGACATCTGTGGCGGTGGCGTCACATATCCATGATATTGACTGGGATTTCTTTGTATCTGCCTTTTATGAAAGGTATCTTGGAGAGAAGTTTCCAAGGGTTAAGCAATGTGACGGTAGTGCTGTTATGGAGCAAGTGTTGCTTGAGCAAGGAGTGGAAGTTCAGCTACCTGTGTGTGACCGTTGTGAAAGGCGCCATGTTGGAGGTTGTTGGGGCGCGGGTGCTTGTTGTAATTGTGGTTCCAAAGTGCATGTGAAGCGTGATTGTCCTCTTGGGGTGAAATCAGCTTCAGTGATAGCCAAAGGGTCTCTGAAAGGTCGTGGGCGCGGCCGAGGCAAGGTTCAGAGGTGGCAGAAAGAGCAGAAGGTTGTGAAGAGTTTGGGAAATGAGAAGTGCTGGAAATGTGGGTCTGCTGGACATATGAGACGTGATTGTTTGATGTTGGCTCGGAATAGCCAAGGTTCTTTACCGCAAGGAGTTGATGGTGACCCTAGTGTGCTAGCTGGTGCTGCAGTGGTGTGGCAGGAGGATGATGGTTCCGCGAGGAAGAGAGCTCGTCTGATGAAGCTTCAGGGAGGTGTTGTGTTTTCAGGTAACCTTGTTAAGTAATCTTTGCTCTAGTTACCTTAGTTTGGTTTCTATTGGTTTTTCCTTGCGTGGTAAGTTTAGTCTTGTTGCTAGCATGTTTGGGGTAATGGTAGTTGTTTGGGAACATCTTGGGTGTGAAGAAGGCTTAGTGAGAATCTTGTGGTTAATGGTTGTTGGTATGATGGAGTTAGATAAGTTAGGAGTGAGTTGGGAGGTTGTTTTTAGACGGATTTTGAGGATGTTATTGGAGGGTGTGAACTGGCATTCATGCACAGTTAAAATCATTGTTATACGCTATATTATATATGTGTTGGTCCATGCATACATGTGGCATGACATTAGAGGTTTTGCATACATGTACATCAGGCATGATAGGGCATGTTGGTGATCATGCATACGACGTTCACACTCGCTAGTAACTAATCGAATCTGTTAGTGTGGTGGTTGGGTTAGGTTGGATGATGGGTTTTTAGAGGTTGTTTTGGTACTGAGTGAGAGTTAAAAGTAATATTAAGCTGGTTGCTAGAATAGCGAGGGTGGTATAGCATGATGGTGGAAGGATAGTGCTTGATGCTTAAAGAGTTTAGTGGTTTGGTGGTGAGGAGTACCGGTTGAAGTAGAATCGGTTAAGTGGTGTGAATGGTTTAAAGGAAGTGGTAGTTCCTTGGTGCTAGTGATGTTGCAGTTTTGTGGTTGTGTTTCCAAGTGCTGAGGTAGCTTAGCATTTAAGTTGTTGTGGAAGGGTTGTGTTGGTAAGTGTTGGTTCTTAGCAACCTTTGAGGAGTTGAGGAGTTGTTATGTATGTTTAGGTTGAGCGATGTTCTGATGAGGCAAGTGTTGTGGTCAAGCTTGTGGTGGTTAAGCAATGAAAGATCTAAGGCCAGTGTTGTTTGAAAAGATTCTTGTGAGAAGTGGTTGGCTGGTTGTGTGTATGTGAACTTCTTTTGAAGTCAGCTGGTGGTGTGTGGAACATCTAGCGGAGTCAAGTTGGGGTTGTGATGTAAATTTTGGATTGTGGGTGAGTAGTTCTGGTGGGTCGTTATGGTAATGATAGCGGCAGATGTGAAGGATTGTCAGCTTTTGTTGAGGAGTTTAGGTAAGCAGTTGATGCTTAAGAATTTTTGCTTGTTGGGAAAATCCTTGGAAGAGGTTTGGGAGTTGCAAGAGTTTTAGAAGCAAAGAAGTTTGCATGGTGGCTGATTTGGATTGGTTGGTGTCACTGTGTAAACCAGTCTTGGAAGTTGTGTGTTACAGTGATGTGTGCTGTAAAAGTTGAAGTTCTTCAGGTTGATGTTGGGGCTGTGTACAGTCTGGAAATGTGAAAGGGCAAGTTGTGGTTATCTTTGAGTGTTCTGGATTTGTGAACGGTATGTGGTGGTGTTGAGTTGGTGGAGTTTCTGTGTGGAATGTGTCCAGTGGTGGTTGAGGCTTTTGTGTTGCCTTGTGTGTTGCTTTGGGAAGGTTGTGGTTCTCTTTTCGCCAGTTGAAATTTTGAGGACGAAATTTCCTAAGGGGGGGAGAGTTGTAATGCCCCGGTTTTGGGCTCAGAAGTTTTGGGCGTTGACCGGTTCGGTCAAAGTGCTGATCGAATATATAAGAGTGAATTTAGGAAAGCCTAGTTCGGGTTGCATTAAAAATATGGAAAAATGTTCTAAAATCATCTTTTAATATATATAAGTGAACTGTGAAATCAATTTTGGAAAATGAGGTTCGGAAGGGTGACATTTTGGCTAGTGACCAAAATGTAATTTTTGAAAGTTCGGTGACAGTTTTATAAATGATTGAAACTTTGAATCTTTAAGGAGCTATTATTCCAAAAAGAGTTTCTCCAGATTTTTCTAAGATATTTTGAGGTATTATTCTGATTTTTAAACATAAAGAAAGAGGAGGGAAAGCCATTTTGACTATTTCATAACTAACTTTCCATTTTCTCTCAATTTTCCTTTTCTCTCATTTTCTCTCAACCCAAACACATTTCTCCAGATTTTCTCATCAGATTTTGTCACTCAAATCACTCATTTCAACTCTCTTTTGATTCCTAAACATCACATCAACAAAACCTCTCAATTTGCTAGTTGATTCTTCAAGCTTTTTGGTTCCAAAAAGGGAGAAACTCAAGTTTGGAGGTAAGAACGTCCTTCTCCTCTAAACTCTCAGTTCTTTACTGAAATTCCTAAGTTCTCAATCCTTGGTTTGTGATTTGTTAAAGGCTTTTCAATTGAAATCTTGATTTTGGCTTAAAATGCAAGATTTGGTGATTTTGGTGGAATTTTCGTGTGATCTGTTTGGGCAGTGTTTTGAAGTGTCAAATTGATGTTAAATGAATGCTAATTTGATTAGAAGTTGAGGTTTAATTAATGCAATCCCGGATAGGTTGAATTTCCTAAGTTTGGCTTGAGTTTTTGGTTGTTTTTGGAGTGTTTTTGGTGACCTGTTATACCTGGAGGTATAAGGACGTGTTTGTGATCATTTTGGATGTTAATTGATGTTTAAAAATGGTTAGAAGTGATGGATCTTTGCTGGGTTAAGTTTTGGAAGTGTTTGGAGGTGATTTCGGTTGTGTTTGGTAGCCGAAATGTTGATTTTGTGATGAGCAGCGAGTTTGGTTGTGCTGCTGCTGTTCTTAATGCATAATGGTGCATTAATGCTCTGTTGTTGTGTGCTTGAAATAGGGGAGTTTGATCCGTGAGCTTTAGAGGTGGTGCGGAAGGTTTCGGATGCTTGGAAGGCTTGTTGGCTAGCCTTGTTTTGTGTATCGGTGAGTGAAGTTGGGTTTTCAGCTTTTAAACCAAGGTTTGAAGGTTTTGGGAGCTTAGTTTAAGTTTAAAGAACTTTGCTAAGCTCAAGAGTAAGTAAATGGATTTCTTTCTTGGTTTGTGTCATGAATTGGCTTTTTGGCAATTGTGGTTGAAGTTTGAAATGCAAGGGTTTTGCATGATTTAAATTCTGTTTTGAAAGCATATTTTAGCATGGTTTAATGCTGGTTTTGAAAGCCATATGTGAAGGATGCTCAAGGTAAGAGATCCTTGGTTTTATACATTGAAAATGTGGTTTTGATGCATGGTGTTGCACGATGTTTAATGGCTATGTGTAATGCTTTAAAACAGTGAATTAATGATGGTAAATGATAGTTTTTGCATTATGGTTATGCATGTGAATCATTGGACTAATGTGGTAAGGTGGTTATATTGGCAAGTGATGTAATTGGTTCTTGGTTCTTTGATCGGATATAGTTAGCCGGCTATAGGATTGGGTGCACCGTGAATAAAGTCGCCTTGGAGGTGGAGTGGTTAAGAGTGAACCGGTAAACTCCCTTCAAGTATCCTAACGAGTTGGTTAAGGTCATAATGGAGGTTGAATGCCCATTCGAGGACCTTGGTTAAGCAAAGGTTGTATGGTGGTTAAAAGTCCATACATGGGAACCTTGTGCTTGTTGAGATCACAATGGCGGTGTTAAGTCCAGGTGTGGATCTTGTGTAGGGTGTCCCGGATCTCGTTAGTGATGTTATACAACTACCAATCGGTTTATGCAAAGGTTGTATGGTGTTTAAAAGTCCATACATGGGAACTTTGGGAAAAGTCAAGGTTGTATGGTGTTTAAAAGTCCATACATGGGAACCTTGGGAAAGTGGAGGTTGTATGGTGTTTGAAAGTCCATACATGGGAACCTCGGGAAAGCTAAGGTTGTATGGTGTTTAAAAGTCCATACATGGGAACCTTAGGATGGTGAGGTCAAATGGTGTTTAAAAGTCCATTGGAGACCTTGGATTGGTAGTGTGTATGAAGTGTGGGGGACAACGCTTGTGATCCGCGTATCCGATTGGATGTTGAGTTGAAAAGTAGATGTGGTTGATCACTTGAAAGCCAATATGATGTTCTTGATTATAGAGAAGCATGAAATGCTTGAAATGATGCATAATTGCATGAGAAGCATGAGATGCTTGAAAAGATGCATGGTTGCATGGAATATGTATAATGCTTGTGAATGCATGTTCCTTGTTAAGTTGAACAAGTGTTGATCATCTTTTGGTAAATGATGCATGTGTGCATGAAATCTCTTAAATGCATTGGAGTCTTGTAAGACTTGTTTTAAAAGGCATGTGATGATGATGTTGTGGTTCATATATTGCCTTGGTTTAATGCATGTGTTGGATTACTTGAGTAAATGGTTTTAAAGGGTTTCTTGCTTGGAATGTTTTCAAGTATAAGAAAGGTATGTTGTGAAATGGAAGTGTTTTCCAAGGTTTTGAGTTTAACTTTGCATATGGTGTTTATGCATGGGATGGTTAAATGGTTGAAATTGCAATTTGTGCTTTGAAAAGGTTTTCTTAGCTTGCTAATCTAAGGGTTGGTTTTCATGTATGTGCAATGCATGGTTTAAGCATGATGTTAAAAAGGGGTTTTCAAACTTTGCTTGGTAAGCAAATCGAGTTGCTTTTCAAAGAGGTTTTATGACTCGCTGCATTGATGGTGTTTTGGTTTTGAGCATTCCTCACTAAGCATTATGTGCTTACGCTCCTTTTTGTCCATCAATGCAGATTCTTGAAGTTTGGACAGCGAGAAGCAAGGGAGTCAAGGAGGACTCCACTTGAGATGTATGTCTCGTTTAATAGCTATAGTTAATAAAGGCAATGGGGTAGAATCTCTCGGATTGATGTTTATGTGTTCGTATATGTTCGGACAAGTATGGTTATATGTTGTTGATGTTGTTGGAACATGTTTTGGCCTTTATGAGATTGAATTGGAAGTATGGTGTTTAAATGGTTGCTTGTGTAGGAAGCATATCCTTTGAATTGGGGCTTTTCATGAATGTTGGTATTTTGTTGAATTGTTGATGCAAGTATGTCTCCTATATGTTGAATTGTATGTTGGTAAAGTTTGGTGGCTTTTGGAGCATGTTTGGATGATCAATTGCATGTTTAAGTATGCATTTGGAGGTTTTCTATGAGGGTGTTTCGGAACAGTTCATACCGTTTCGGAACGGGTGCCTCAAACAAACCCAGGCGTCCGAAACGGGTGAGATCGTTCCAAAACGGTTTGGCTACTGCCAGTCCCCCATTGCGGTACGTGTTGCGGAACGGCCTCGCGTTTCGAAACGGGCTCTGCCTGTTTCGGAACGGGTGACCGTTGGGGGCTGACATTGGCAGTTAAATGTTTTGAAAAGTTTGCATTTTGGTCCTGAAACTTGTTTGTGCAATTGTATGAGTTTGGGATGTCCGTTTGAGCTGAAATTTGGCAGAGAAGCATGAAACATGATTAATTTTAAGTTGGTAACATAAAATCTGGTTAAGTCCTTAAAGTTATCAGAATTTACAATTTGGTCCCTAAAGATGTAAATTGTTCAATTGGGTCCCTGTTTGATCTCTGATGTTTATGATCTTTGAGTATGCTGTTTGCATGATCACATCTAAGGTTAATGTGCATCTAGACAAGAGTAAAAAGAAAAAAAAAGGGTCGTTAATCAAGGTTGACTTTTGGGTTGACTTTGGTTTTCCCCGTGTGACTTTCTTAATTCGGGTCAACCGTTTGGCCCGGGTTAAGGGGGTTACACCCTCTGTTTGGGTTCGTATTCCATTATCGCTTTTCCGTTGTTGCCTTCACACGTAGGATTAAAAATGATATTTAGACAAGATAAATGAAATGAAAAAATAGCGTTGCTAATCAGAGTGAGGCCTTAACGGGTTTCGCTTCAATTTTACCCGTGTAAACCATTTGATTCGGTCTGTTGGCTAGGCCGGGTAAAGGGGGTTACATTTGGTGGTATCAGAGCCTCGGTTATGAGGTCTCTCAGGAAGGTAAGTCATGTAAGTTAATTTGCTTGGTGTGGTTGCTATTGCACGGTGTGTGGAAGCATGTTTTCTTGTTCTTGTTGTTGGTTGAAGTTTAGTCTAGTGTTCCCATTGCTAGGTGTTGTTATTGAAAAATGGTTTTGGTTTAAAGAGCTTGAAAACTTGGATCATTGCCCTTGCTAACCTAATGTCTTTTTGTGTGTGATGTGTTTGTTGTTTTAGAGTTAATCTTTGTTATGGTAAGACCGAGAGGACGACCTAGAGCGAGTGACCAGGCACCCGGGGATGTGCCTCATGTTCCTCCTGCTCTCGATTGTAATGGGGTGGATGTATGAGGTAATGTGCCTCAGGCCGATGCGAATGCTGGAGGTGATGGTAATGGACCTCAGGTTGGTGCAAATGTCGGGGATAATGGAGCTCAGGCGGGTCAGGGTCCGGCAGGTGTAGACATGACTCATTTGATTCAGACTATAGTCGGGGCTTTTTAGACATCGTTAGCCGGTATGCATGCTGCAGCACCACCTCAGTGTGCGGGGACAAGTTTACCCCTTGAGAGGCTTCGTAGTTTGGGTGGAGTTAAGTTTCGTGGTTTAACTCTTGAGGGTTCAGAGGCTTGGCTCGAGAGTACTACAAGCATCTTAGGCCAGATGGAGTGCTCAGACACTCGTAAGTTGGGTTATGTCGTCTCCTTTCTTTAGGGAGATGCGTATGCTTGGTGGGCCACCGTTACTTCGGGTATGGCAGAAGTGAAGGTCACTTGGGAATAATTTAGAACAACCTTTAAGAAGAAGTATCTTGGAGTCCGATATCAGGATGGAAAGAAGAGAGAATTTATGGCCTTGGTTCAGGGTAGTAAGACGGTGTCAGAGTATGAGGTTCAGTTTGTGAGGTTGAGCCAGTATGCTCCCGAGTTGGTTCCCAGTGAGAGGGAACGATGTGAGTGTTTTTGTTATGGTTTAACTAGGGATGTGAAGACGTATATGCTCGATTCTAATTACACCGAGTTTGATGTTTTGGTCTCTAGGGCCAAAGATATTGAGCAGAACTTAGGCTCGAGTACTCGTGCTACTGGGTCTGATTCTAAGAAGAGACACGCAGATTGGGATAGATATCATGCCAAGAGGCACAAAGATAGGAGATATCATCCCGATTCGAGACATAGGGTGGTTATCATGGACGGGTCCATCAGGGCCAAGGAGTTGTTGTTCACACTCCTGAGTGCACTAGATGCAGGAGACGCCATCCGGGAGAGTGTTTGGGTACCTTTGAGGTATGTTGGAACTGTGGTTCCTGAAATCATTTGAGGCGTAACTATCCACACCCGGGTAGGGGCAGACCGGCTCCAGTTAGGGGGTTTGAGCATCAGAGAGGCCGTGGGCGCGGTTGAGGTAATTTTCAGCCGAGGAACGATGGTCAGAGGAACTTAGCTCATGTGGTGGTAGTTCAGTCCAAGGGTGGAGGACCAGCTAGGGTGTATGCGCAGCGAGAGGGTGGGAATGACACAGATGCCATCGCATGTAATTTCTCGTTAAAGTCTTTGATCTTGCTTTCTTTGATAGATTCGGGTTCGACATATTCGTACGTTTTTGGTGAACATGCAAGATCTCTAGGTTTACCTTATGAGTGGTTAGAAGTAGGTGTGAATGCTACTAGTTCTTTCGGTGAGACCGTGGTAGTTAGGAAGATGTATATGAGGTGTCCTTTGATGATTCAGGGCCATGTGTTTCCGCTTGACATGATGGAATTGCCATTCTATGGTTTTGATGTGATTTTGGGCATGGATTGGCTCGTAGAGCATAGAGCTAGGGTACACTTTGAGACCAAGAGAGTCTCCTTGAGGCTTACGGATGATTTTGAAGTTGTAGTGGTGGGCGAGAACATTAAGTTCTTGTCCAATGTTGTTTCCTCTTTAGAAGCTCAGAGATTGATGGATTCAGGTTGTCAGGAGTATTTGGCTTATGTGATGAACTTGAATATGGGTGAGGTTAGATCGCAAGACATCAGAACAATTTGTGATTTTCCGAGTGTCTTTCCGGAAAAGTTGTCGAGTTTGCCTCCAGGTAGGGAAGTCGAGTTTGCTATTGAGACGTATTCAGATTCTGTACCCGTGTCTATTGCTCCATATAGAATGGCACTGAAAGTGTTGAAAGAGTTGAAGACGCAACTTCAGGAACTGTCAGATAGTTGTTTCATTAGGCCTAGTATTTCTCCGTGGGGTGCTCCAGTCTTGTTTGTGAAGATAAAGGACGGCAATATGAGGATGTGTATATACTATAGGCATTTGAATAAGTTAACAGTGAAAAACAAGTACCCTTTGTCGCGGATAGATGACTTGCTTGATCAGTTGAGAGGTGTTTTAGTGTTTTCGAAGATTGATTTGAGATCGGTTACTATCAGTTGAAGGTGAAGGATGTGGACATACCGAAGATAGTCTTCCATACACGTTATGGGCACTATGAGTTCTTGGTAATGCCTTTCGGTTTGATTAATGCTCCAACTGCATTTATGGATATAATGAACCGAGTGTTTCACGAGTTTTTGGATAGGTTTGTGGTAGTGTTCATAGATGATATCTTAGTGTACTCTAGGACCAAGGAAGAGCATGACGAGCTTTTGGGACTAGTGCTTCAGACTTTGCTTGAAAATCATATGTATGCTAAGTTGAGTAAGTGCGAGTTTTGGATTAAGGAGTTAGTCTTCTTAGGTCATGTGATCTCAGCCAATAGAATTAGCCGGACCCCAAGAAGATAAAAGCAATAGTGAATTGGAAGCAACCGAAGTCAGTGACCGAAATCCATAGTTTCCTAGGCTTGGCAGGGTATTATCGAAGATTTGTCGAGGAATTTTCGAAGATTGCGGCACCCTTGACGAAATTGGTTCAGAAGAATGTTTCGTATGAGTGGTCAGATGCAAGACAACAAGCCTTTGAGAAGTTGAAGAAAGCTTTGACCGAAGCTCCTATTTTGATTCAGCCTGAACCGAGGAAAGAGTTTATGATTTACAGAGATGCATCGTATGTAGGTTTAGTTTGTGTCCTTATGCAAGAGGGTAAGGTGGTAGCTTATGCTTCGAGACAGTTGAAGGTTCATGAGAATAACTACCCCACTCATGATATAGAATTAGCCGCAGTAGTGTTTGCTTTGAAGATTTGGAGATACCATCTTTATGGTGAGAAGTTCCACGTTTATACTGACCACAAGAGTTTGAAGTACTTGATGACTCAAAGAGAGTTGAACCTTAGACAACGTAGGTGGATAGAACTTCTTAAAGATTATGACCTTACGATAGAGCACCATCCGGGTAAGGCAAACGTAGTGGCTGATGTTTTGAGTAGAAAAGTGGCAGTTGAGATGCGAGCCATGTTTACGAGATTGAGTGTGTCACGAAATGGCGGTTTGATAGCCGAGCTACAGGTTAAACCTTCATTGGTTCAGTTGATTCGAGAGAAACAATTGCAAGACGAGTCCTTGGCACCTTACGTGCAAGATATAGCCGAGGGTAGGCCTACAGATTTCTGCTTTGGTGAGAATGAGATCCTATGTTTGATGGCGGTTTGTTACAGTCGTTGAAGATTCCGGAATGGAAGTGGGAACATATTACGTTGGAGTTTGTATCGGGTTTACCGTTGACTCCTTCGAAGAAGAATTTGGTGTGGGTGATAGTCGACAGATTCACTAAGTGTGCCTATTTCATACATGTTCATACTACCTACACATTAGATAATTTGGTCGATCTGTACATTAGTAAGATAGTGAGATGGCATGAGGTACCAAAGTCGATCGTATCAGACCGAGATCCGAGGTTTACAGCTATATTTTGGGAGTGTTTGCATCGTGCTTTGGATACTTGGTTGAACTTCAGCACTTCGTATCACCCACAATCAGATGGTCAGTCAGAGAGAGTTATTCAGGTGTTGGAGGACATGTTGAGGTGTTGTATCATTGAGTTTCAGGGTTCTTGGGAGAAACACCTACCGTTAGTAGAGTTTGCGTATGATAACAATTATCAGGCTAGTATTTAGATGGCACCGTATGAGGCTCTGTATGGTAGGAGGTGTAGAACACCTATCTGTTGGGTCGAGGCCGGACAGAAGCTTATACCGATGCCAGACTTGCTTAAGGGTAGTACCGAGAAGGTAAAAGTGATATGCGATCGCTTGAAGGCAGCTTCAGACTGACAGAAATCGTATGTCGGTTTGAAAAGAAAGGAGATAGAGTATGCCGTGGGAGAAAAAGTGTTTTTGAAAGTCTCACATTGGAAGAAAGTGATGAGGTTTGGTAGGAAAGGTAAGTTGAGTTTGAGATTCATTGGTCCTTACGAGATAATTGAGATGATTGGTCCCGTTGCTTATAGATTGAGACTACCGAAAGAGTTAGAGAAGATTCATGATGTGTTCCATGTTTTGATGCTCCGAAAGTATAGATCGGATCCGTCTCATGTAATGCTAGTGGAAGAGATTGAGTTGAACCAAGACCTGTCGTATGATGAAGAGCCGGTTGAAATTCTTGCTACGGATAGGAAAGTGTTGCGTGGGAGATCTATCAAGTTATTCAAAGTTTTGTGGAGACACCGAGGTGTAGAAGAGGCTAATTGGGAGAAGAAGGAAGACATGGAAAAACAGTTTCCACATCTTTTTTCGCCAGGTAATTTCGGGGACGAAATTCCTTAAGTGGGGGAGAGTTGTAACGCCCGGGGTTTGGGGCCCGAGAGATAATCGGGTTTGGTTAAACTGGTTCAGGTTAATTTATTTCAAAGAAAACATTATTAAATAACATTAAAAAGGATTTTTATTGAGTAAGGGCAAAAAGGGGAATTTGGGATTTTAAAACAAAAGGTTTTTTTATCTCATCTCTTCTCAAATAAAAAAGAGACCTATCATTTTTTTTCGAAAGGCAAAAACTCAAAACTTTTTCAGGAGCAAGCATTTCTTCATCAAATCGTTAGTTGTGGTGATTTCTTCAAGGTAAACGTCTTAATATATTGACCTTTACTAGGTGAGTTATTGATGATATTCAAGTGGGCTTTGATATCTGAGTTTTTGGGTGGTTAAAAATCACATTTTGGTGTTAATAAAATGTTGAAATGAAGCTTTAAATCAATAAACCCGAAATGGGTATAAAAATGAGATTTTTGGGTTAAAAAGGTAGATTTTTTTGGCTTGGTTTTGGGTTGAAATTGTGGCTAGTGGTTCCTTTGCTGTTGGGGGTGTTTCTAGATGATATTTGACGTGTTTTGATGGTTGAAATTGATCGATTCAGATTGGGGTTTGTCTAGAACGAAATTGGTGAAGTTTTGGGTGAAATTTGGGTTTGAATCAATGTGTTTTGGTTGCAAGGAGTGGATTTCCGGGTTGTTGCTGGTTTACAAGTATATTAGCATCCGAATATTCTGTTTTGGATTGTCTTGAAGAAGAGGAGATTGATTCGGGTACTTCGGGCGCAATACCGAGTGTAACGGAGGCTTGAAATCGGTGTTTCGGCTTTCGTTTGGGGCTCTATCGGTTAGTGGTAAAGTTTTGAAGCTTTAAATGTTTCAAAGAGGTTTCTTGGGGGTTTGGGTGGAGCCTTAAGGGGGATAACCTAAACCCAAGTGTAAGTTTGATTATTTTGCCTTGCTTTGTTAAGTGTTGGTGTGTGAGGATATTTGTGTTGTTTTGTGGAATGTGGATTGCTTTTACTCTCTGTTCTAATGTTGTTGTGTTGTCGTAGTTGATGTCAAGCCTCATGTGATGGTTAGTCGTTGTATACGGTGATGTGTAGTCCCACCGATAGCGACTAGTAGATGAGTACGGTGATGTGTAGTCCCATCGGAAAGATGCTAGTTGTTGCTGGTTCAATTGCATACAAACATCCTTTAGGGACTAATTTGTAAATTTCCAAAATTATAAGGACTAAAAAAGTTTTAAAGTTACCAATACAAAATTAATCTTATAATATGCCAACATGTCAAATTTCATCTTAAACAGATCATCCAAACTCATTTAATTAAGCATTCAAGACTCAGGGACCAAAACATAAGAAAACGGAAACCTGAAACAATTCAAATTCAATTCCAACGGTCGGGTGTTTCAAAACACAGGACCTTGTATCGGGACGATCATTTCAAAACCAAGTTGACCGTTTCGATACATGGGTGCGTTTCGAAACCCGTATCGAAACAATGCTTTCCAGTAGCAAAATGTTCCAGAACGTTCATACCCGTTTCGAAACCCCATGACCATTCCAGACAATCGTTTCGAAACAGGTAAGTGCGTTCCGATACGCCTTGCCCTGCATCTTCACAATTTTTCTGGTTTTTCTCTCATGACCTCCTCCAAAATCATTCCAATCCATGCCACAACATACATACAACATGTATAAGCATCACTGACCAACATTACGAAGCATAAACTAAAACATAGCATCATTCATGCAAGCATTAAATCTATAGGCATGCTTCCTAGTCCTCAAAATCATACAAAAGCTAAAAGTCACATTCAAGCACAAATCAAACCACAAAGGCCATTTACAAACAAAAATAAGCAAACCAAACATGCTTTAGGTGTTTAACATCACCAAATACTATCAAGAGTAGAAATCCCACCCATTGCCACTTATTACACTAAAGGTGAACCACATACATCGCTTAGTCAAAACTCTTGGAATCCCCTAGCTTTTGGACTACCTTGAAAGCTCAATTCTCTGCATTGATGAAACAAATGAGTGTAAGTATATAGCTTAGTGAGGATCACTAAAACAACATTCATCAATGCATTTCATTTAATCATTGAAACATCATTTTCAAACTCATGCATTTCTTTTAAACTTCCTCATTTAAGCATTCAATGCACTTTTTAAACTACATGCATATTGCATCATAATAACAACACCAAATTCCTTTGCTCATCCTTAAACCAAGCATCACATGCATTCTTGCATCATTCACAAGCATCTCATGCTTAATCATTTATCATTAACATTATATTGGCTCTCAAGTGATAATCCTCAAACCATAACAAAACAAATGACACAATCGGATACGCGGATTACAAGCGTTTTCCCACAAGCTTCATACATACTACCGGACTACACAAGGTGGAGATCAATGGCACAATCACAACCCCTCAACACTCGTGATGGAGATTAATGGCACAATCACAACCCCTCAACACCACTCATCGGTAGTTTTATAATTCCACTAATGAGAGTACGGGACACATACCACAAGACTCACACACGGGATTAAACCATTCACCGTTGTGATCTTAGCCTCAATCGTTAGGGTACTTGGATGGAGATTACGACACAATCACAACCCCTCGACATCTAAGGCGACTTTATTCATTATGCTGCCAATCTTATATCTGGCTAACTATATCCGATTAAAAGTAACCAAAACCACTGTCATCACTTGCCAATATAATCACTTAACATCAATATTCCACTGTTTTACAAGCATAAACACAATGCCATTTCCACAAGCATAAACATGCTTAACATCATATGCATTTATCATATAAAACCAAGGATCACTTACCTAGTGCATCCTTAACATAATGCCATTGAAATCCAACATTAACCATGCTTTAAAACAGTAATCAAAACCACATTTAACTTAAGTGATTTTCCATCAAAACATAGCACATTTCCGAGAGAGACTTTCGAATCACTTACTCTTGAGCTTAGCTAAGTGTTTCAAACTTACAATAAGCTCCCAAGACCACGCTCAAAGCGTTACAAAGCTGGAAAAACCATTTCCACTCACCGATACGCGAAGCCTTGCTCGCCGACACAAAAAGTACTCTTATGGAGCCTCCAACAACGCTTAGTTTGCTCCCAGATCAAGATCCCCTATTTTCACATCATCAAAACAGAGATCCAAATGCATTAAAATGCATTTCAACACCAGCAACCAATCACTAACTCGTTGCTCACCCAAACTACACTAATTTACCAATCCGAAACAACCAAAAACCCAATCGATTGCATCCTAAACCAAGCCCAGCTATCATACACCACTTCCAATCAATAATAAACATCAAAACAAATCTAAAATCAATTCAAACCCATCCTTATTGTAACAACTGGGTTTTGGGGTCGGGAGTTGAGTGTGTGAGTCGGGTTTGAGTCGTTAGACTCGGTTTAATTTAAATAGGCTTTGGTTTCATTTTAATAAGACTTGAATTTTAGTAATGTCATTTTTGTAAATTTCCAAAAGTAAGGAAAAAGATGAGTAAAGGCCTTTTTGAAACAAAAAAAAAGTGGTCTTCTTCTTTTTTGTTTCAAATCCCACGACCAAAAAACCCCAAAACCTCCCAATCACTATTCCATTAAGGTTCTTCATCGTTTCAAGTGATTCCAATGAGGTAAACACGTTTTTGACTTCTTCTCCCTATCTCGAACATTTCCATGGTTTTAGATTCTTGAAAACATCATCTTTTTAGTTTTGAAGTTTCAAGTTTTTAAAGGAAAAGGGAGAAGCTTTAAGGGTTTTTCATTTAGCTCCTGATTTGATACGTTTATTTATGTCTTAATCTAGTCCTTAGATGTATTATAACTTAAAATGATGGGGTTTTGGGTCAAAATCCCGAAATGGGTTTTTGGGGGCATTTTAAAGGTGTCTAAACTTGTGTTTTGGAGGGGTTTTGTGTAAGGTTGTTGGGCTGATGTTATAGTGATGTTAGAGAGGTGTTTTGAAGGTTTTTAAAGGTGGTTTAGGTGTTGGGATTGGTAGTTTTCTGCTGGGTTTAATGGGTGTACGAAAATGGAATTTGTGGTTGTTATTTTTGGCTTGAAGTCGTTGAGAAATGGGTATTGGTTGAAATCTGAGTTGTGACAGTGAATTGTGGTTGTTTTGTGTAGTAATACATTGTTTTTGATTGGTTAGAATCAAGGGGAAACATTGGAGAAGGTTCGGGCATGATTTCGGAAGTTGTGGAGGCTTGAGTTGACTTTGCTTGTTTGCTTAAGGAAGTGTGGTGAGTGGAATCTTTTTAATTGGTTTAAATTGGTTCAAGTGTGTGGTTGAGGAGTTGGATTGAGCTTGGTAGGCCAATCCAAGGTAGAGGTTAAGTTGGTAGCTTGACTTCTTGTATGTTTTATAAGTTTTGCTATGTATGCTTGATATAAACTTGTAAAGCATGTGTTGATTATGTATGAGTTATATACATTGATGTATGTGATGTTGATATGTTGATATGCTTGATGGATTGTCATGGTGTGACTTGATAGTATGATTGGCACTAGTTAAATTACTGGGTATAAATGATCGATCATTAGGATGAGAGTGTGCACACGGTTGAGTCAAATTCGAGTGTGGCCTTAGTGGCGTAAAGTCATCAAGGAGGAGTATGATGATGTAATATTCCTCCAGAAATTTTATATTATTACGTGATGATGAGTGGAATCCCATCCGTAGGGCATGTGATGATGAGTGTAATCTCATCCATGCAAGGTTCGGTGATGAGCGAATCCCACCGAAGGTAACGTTGTTGTTGAGTATGTTGGAGGTGAAAGCCCCAACGGAAGTTATCCGCATATCCGAGTAACTAATAGTGACCAATATACTTGTACATGTGGTTCGTTGTTAAGATAATTGCTATATCTTGTTCGGCATAACATGAGGTACAATGCCATGTGTTGCGTGTAAAAGAGTCTATCGCAATGGTAGTGCAAGTGTACACGTCGCAAGTAATAAAGTGATACTAGAGTATCGGATATCGTCTCCATAGGGACTGGGCTAACCCTTTCCTTCGCTATCTGCACAAGGGGAAAAGAATAGATTAAGATATTGTCACGAAAATAATAAAGAATACTGGAAAATAGAAGTAGGGAAATCAAGATAGAGAGAATGGGCTGGTATTGAATTGCTCAGTAGTGCAGGTATTGCAGAGTTTAGGAAATCCAGTTCTGTTGTTGCGCCCATCGCGGACAGCACCTGTCGCGGCAGCAGTCCGTTGATTGTCGCGGCAGCAAACTCTCAACTCAGTACTTTCAAGTTTGGCAAGAATCCCAGATCTGCCTTGGCCTATCCCTAGGTCCAAGTCTGTCGATGATCACGTCTTGATGATACCTCCCGGTGTGAATCGAAGGATGAACACCAATGTGTATGAATTCTTCTTTAGCCACTTAATCTCGCCCTATCCCTAGGCATGAGATAGTTCAACTATAAACTAGATAACTTGCTCTTATTTCTTTCGTATACTTAACTCTCCCGATGCTAAGTAAATAGATAACCTCACAATGCTCTCCCGATGCTCTTGCAAGATATTAATAACCAAAATAAGAGAACTTGAAGATTATTTTATTGAACTAAAAATTCCTAAAACAAAACAACCCTTGCAACTACTTTACAAATCAATCTGTGGCCCTAGGGGGAATTTAGAACATGTCGAGGGCAGGAAAACGACAGAATTTGGGAAGAAGGCTAGGGTAATCGGTCATGGGGTATGGTATCTATGCCCTAGGTTAAAATACATGCCCTTATATAAGCTTTGGGCTCAAGTATTCTAAGTTAACAAGGATTACAACTTTAATTAAAAGTATGATTCTAATAAAGACTTAATCTTCAAGGATCCTACTTTTCAGCCGTCCTCCTTGTTTCTTGGGATTTCCTATCCTTGAGCTTTGGCTTGACATATATTTTGATCCGGGGATTGGAAAAATATATGGTTTTCACACGACAGACGAGCAGGATTTTCTCTATCTATCGATGTCCGGTTTACTTTTTCTCCACTAACTTGCTGTCGTCCTCTGCTGTCACGGCAGCACCATGGCAGCATCGTCCTCTTTGTCTGCTTGTTCAGTTCAGCTCTTCTGCTTATCTGCCCTGCGCCTGCCTTCACTGTCTACGACGGCGGCAACCTGCCAAAAACAACTATTTTTAGTAGAATCTGTGCCTTTTATATATTTGTGATGTTTTGCTGAAAACTAACCTAAATGCAATGTAATGATGCTTGAATGCGGCAGAAACATGGGTTAAAAAGGGTGTAAATAATAGAACTTTTATACACTCAACAAACCTCCAAACTCAAGTTTTTGCTTACCCTCAAGCAACTAAGACCTAAAAGAAAAATGAAATATTTTTGTTTTGGCTTTCAAACAGTGAACTTTCCATTACCCGTCGTTTGTTCCCTGTGGCGGCAGCAACCTGTCGGATAATTTAGGATATGTCCGGACTCTCACTATAGTTCTCGTGCAGTGTGTGCATGCTTGTGAACAGTTATATGCTAAGACTCTCTTAGTTTCACTAGAATATTCAACTCTTAACTTGAATTTTTATGCCAAAGTTTATCTTTTTCAATGCACATTTTCATGTTTCTTTTGTTTTGACTCGGTTTCTCTATTTTTCAAGCTAAAGTTTTACTAGAGCCAGTTTTAGGCACCTCTAGTTAACTTCCTAGAGCCAATTTCGGGCACCTCTAGTTAACTTCCTAGAGCCAGTTTCGGGCACCTCTAGGATTTTTGAGTCTTTTTTTCTAAACTTCTTTCCTAGAGCCAGTGTTAGGCACCTCTAGGGGCTATTCAAGTGCTAAGCTTCCTATTTTAGTTTGGCTAAAAGAAGTCTAAGTAGTATAACATTCACAATGATGTTTAAGTTTTCAGAACTATAGAAAGGCTCTAAACTTCTCCTTAAACTATCCTAAAGATGCTGCCACGACAGAGCTGTCACGACAGGCAAGTTCAATTCACAGTTTTAAGCCAAAATTTTCAAGATTTTTTTTTGAAAAGTCCTAAGTAAGAGAGACAAAATTTAACTAAGATGTACTACATGACTATGGAGGGTTGCCACCCCCAAACTCGAGGGTTGCATTGCCCTCAATGCAAATGACAAAATAAAAATGAAAACATATGAAGGCAGTACATCACAAAATATATATGGCAGACAACAATAAGAAGATAAGAAACTTAAATTTAGGTGCTGTCTTCGCTGCTACTGCTGAGGCGGATCTGGCGGCGGATTCTGGCTCTCGGGGCGGGCTGGGGTGGTTGCTGTACAACCTGAATATCAGAGCTGCTGCTCCTGCTGTCACTGCTTCTGCTGGCCTTTGGCAGAGTTTTCTTATCTGCCATTCTTTTCTGCCTCTTTACCGGTGTAAATTCATTCGACAGGTTCCTCTGAATAGAGGGTTCAACGTCACTGTCTTCCCAGACGGAGGAGGAAGAGAACCCAGCAACAAAGGCAGCAAGGTCTTCCGAGGGCACTGGTCGCTTTGTTCCTCGAGCAGATGTTTCGGCATGGGTGCTGCCGGCTGCCATCGGGACAGGTGATGGTATGGAGGCGGCAGATGGTGTTTGTGGGGTTGCAGCATGTGTAGGTGTGTGGACAGGGGTGGGGACAGTGAAGTAGTGGGCGGGGAAGGTGGGAAAAACAACATCAGGAAAATTTAAAGTATTGTGAATAAAATTTACTGTGAATGCGGCAAAGTCTTTGATGAATGTCATGAGGCCCAGCTGTTTGTCCTCTATCCTTTGAATAGTAGTAATGATTTGGTCGGATGGGTCTGTCAGTGCGGCTGCTGCGGCGGCAGGTTCAGGGTTTGGCTGCTCTGACGATTCAGTTGTGGCGGTGGCAGGGTTGAAGGAGGAGAGAGGGGTTGCTACTGTCAGATCCATGAGGCATTCCATTCGGTCCCCTCGTCCGTCAGTTCTGCCATGACAGCGTCATAGGCAGCATCATCCAAGGTGTCGAGGAACTACTGATGTGCATCATCATTGGGGCCTATGCAGAGGCCATATAAAGAGTTGATGTGCTCGGATGTGAACGGTACTTCTGTCCCTCTAACAATTACTGCTGTCGCTGTTTTGCTGCTGATGGCAGCATAAAATTCTCTCACCAGTGTCTCATTGATTTCCTCTGGTTGCTCCGCAAATGATTGCCATAATAGAGCTCTAATCTTCATAGCGATGAAAGGCTTGAGGCCCAGATTCTTTGCCTCTGGAGTATAAATGAAGCCTCGTTCTTCCCACAGATCTCTGGTTGCAAAGGACTGTGGGGGAGTTGCTGCCGGTGAGGAAGTAGAGGCAGCATTGCGGCGGGTTTTTCTAGAAGACATATTAGTGCAAGGGTTGTGAAAAGTAATTGAAAGCAAATGAAAACTAAAAAAGGAGAGCAAGTAAGAAAAGCAGAAGTGAGTGAAAATGAAAATGAAACGGGGTTTTATGGAAGAGAGGTTGCTGCCCGTTGAAACTGTAACGACAGGCGTGAATAACGGGGCGACTGTTGAGCTTTAGCATGTCTGACGTGTCTGACATGCGTTTTTGCGTCTGTTACGCGTCTGGCACACGTTTCCGCGTCTGTCCTGACAGGCTGGCGACAGCCTGTCTTTTCCGTGTTTGCCGCGGCAGCTGGAACGACAGGCCTCTATATTTGGCTTTGTTGGGCTGATGGATGGGTGGTGGGCTGAGTTCACTTCTCCTGTTCTTCTTGGCTCTTTTATTTCCTAAAAATAGTAAACATAAAAAAATTATTCGAATGAAATAAACCTTATTTCCTAATAATAAATAAGTAATAAAAATACTCTCTGTTCTATTGATGCTTGAGGGGTCGTTTCCGGTACTTCTTGAAGTCCATCTGTACCCTCCATCTGGTGATTTTTCTCATGGTGGGGGCTCCTTTCTTTCTCTTCCCTTTGTAGTCCATGAAGTTCTCCCGTCTTGGTAATGTTCTGAGGGCATGAACATATGATTAGAAAAAATCAAATTGACATTCAACCATAAACTTACCTTGTTTTCGTTGAATGTTGTTGTGGTTGAATGTATCCCTTGCTGTCGTGCCTGCTGTTGCGGCAGGCAGTTATTTTGACTGTCCTTTATCAGGTTACTTTGCAGGTCAATGGGACATTGGTAAGTGTCATCACTCTCTCTATCAAATTCTATTGACCACTCGTAGATCTCCATCAGTAGAGACTTTGATAATTCTAAGTCCACCGGTGTTGGTTCCTCTAATATCTGCTCGTGTTCCATTTGTGAAGAACTTTCATTGGGTAGCTCTTCTAGGTGGTCGTGCGAGTGCCATGACAGGGATGGATGTGTGCAATCTTGGTCAGGCATAATTGAGGTAGTGGGTTGAGAATTTGCCTCTGATGTGGTTGCTGCTTCAGCATCAGTTGCTGCCGAGGTGGCAGTTGCTGCCGAGGCGGCAGTTTGCGCTTTGACTGGGGTTTCTGCCTCATAAGTGGTTGATGCCGTGACATTCTCTTGAATTTCACTCAGCGTTGTCACGGTGTTGCTCCGTTTCGGCTCCTCGGTCATTGCCATAGTAGGTTGTTTCTCAGACTCATCATATGTTGGGTATTCCTTCACATAGGCATCCTCGTCACATTGCCTCACGATTTCAGGTTCATCTGTGGCATGAATGAGGGTTGGTCTGCTCAAGATTCATCCATCTTGGCGATACTTGCGTCCATAGAAGTTGACAATTCTTGAGTGAGTGTCATGAAGGCTTGCAGTGTGTCTTCTAAGGATTTTGGCTGCTCTTGAGGATGATGACATTGCCAGGGCAGGTCGGGTTCTGCAGCAAAACTATTATGGTATAAAAAATTTTGTGGGTTTTGATCGTACCATATAAAATTTTGCTGCTGCGGCATCGGCATTTGCTGCTCCTGTTACTGTCGTGACAGCGTATCTTTACGGTAATTGTAAGAACTTTCCCACATCAACTCTCAAATGGTTTTTCCTGGCATGTTGATGCCCTTGAACCTGTATTTTCACCTGAGTTTTTTTTGTTAAAAAATAATGAATAAAAAAATAAAAGAAAAGTGCAGAAGCTAGGGTAAGAGTGTGTTGCCAGTCCCCGACAACGGCGCCAAAAACTTGTTGCGTGTAAAAGAGTCTATCGCAATGGTAGTGCAAGTGTACACGTCGCAAGTAATAAAGTGATACTAGAGTATCAGATATCGTCTCCACAGGGTCTGGGCTAACCCTTTCCTTCACTATCTGCACAAGGGGAAAAGAATAGATTAAGATATTGTCACGAAAATAATAAAGAATACTAGAAAATAAAAGTAGAGTAATCAAGATAGAGAGAATGGGCTGGTATTGAATTGCTCAGTAGTGCAGGTATTGCAGAGTTTAGGAAATCCAGTTCTGTCGTCGCGCCCGTCGCGGACAGCACCTGTCGCGGCAGCAGTTCGTTGATTGTCGCGGCAGCAAACTCTCAACTCAGTACTTTCAAGTTTGACAAGAATCCCAGATCTGCCTTGGCCTATCCCTAGGTACAAGTCTGTCGATGATCACGTCTTGATGATACCTCCCGGCGTGAGTCGAAGGATGAACACCGATGTGTATGAATTCTTCTTTAGCCACTTAACCTCGCCCTTTCTCTAGGCACGAGATAGTTCAACTATAAACTAGAGAACTTGCTCTTATTTCTTTCGTATACTTAACTCTCCCGATGCTAAGTAAATAGATAACCTCACAATGCTCTCCCGATGCTCTTGCAAGATATTAATAACCAAAATAAGAGAACTTGAAGTTTATTTTATTGAACTGAAAATTCCTAAAACAAAACAACCCTTGCAACTACTTTACAAATCAATCCGTGGCCCTAGGGGGAATTTAGAACATGTTGAGGGCAGGAAAACGACAGAATTTGGGAAGAAGGCTAGGGTAATCGGTTATGGGGTATGGTATATATGCCCTAGGTTAAAATACATGCCCTTATATAAGCTTTGGGCTCAAGTATTCTAAGTTAACAAGGTTTACAACTTTAATTAAAAGTATGATTCTAATAAAGACTTAATCTTCAAGGATCCTACTTTCAGCCGTCCTCCTTGTTTCTTGGGATTTCCTCTCCTTGAGCTTTGGCTTGACATATCTTTTGATCCGGGGCTTGGAAAAATATATGGTTTTCACACGACAGACGAGCAAAATTTTCTCTATCTATCGAGGTCCAGTTTACTTTTACTCCACTAACTTGCTGTCATCCTCTGTTGTCACTGCAGCACCATGGCAGCATCGTCCTCTTTGTCTGCTTGTTCAGTTCAGCTCTTCTGCTTATCTGCCCTGCACCTGCCTTCACTGTCTACGACGGCGGCAACCTGCCAAAAACAACTATTTTTAGTAGAATCTGTGCCTTTTATATATTTGTGATGTTTTGCTGAAAACTAACCTAAATGTAATGTAATGATGCTTGAATGCGGCAGAAACATGGGTTAAAAAGGGTGTAAATAATAGAACTTTTATACACTTAACACCATGTTAGTGCATTCATGTGATGTTAGCTTGATGCTTTGTTGATGCTTATGTATGCATGTGTGTTGTCTTAAGGATGGTATGCTTGAACCCTGCATTGTCGTTGTTTTTGGTTTTAGAGCAGCCTCACTAAGCTTCTAGCTTACGCTCTCGTTTTCGACAATGCAGATCATTAGCGTGGAGTTAGCAAGGAGCAAGGAAAGGGGCATTCCAAGCTTTTGTAGTTGCTCAAGTATGGTTTAGTAAATAATGTGGTAGTTTAGAAATGGGACTGGTATGTGTTTGTATGAGCGTTGTTAGACTCAATGATATTGTTTTGTTGTTTATGCCTTGGCATGGATTTGTAAACCCTGTTATATTTTTTCAAATGCTTGGTGTTTGAGGGCTTATGACCTTTGTTCCATGAATGCTACGTATTGTTTTGAGTGTATGTAAACTTTGATGGTGAATGCATGAACCTTTGGCTTATTAGACTCTTTATGTATGTTTTGAATGCAAGTTTCTCTTAAGTATGAATGCCTTGATGGTAATGCTTCGTTGTTCGTTTAAATTGTTCCGTATGCTAATTCTTGGTTGCTAAATGTTGTATGAATGTTTGTTTTTGGCTAGGTGAGTCTTAAATTGCATATAGAGTTGAGTCTTGGTGCTTTTTGTTGTAATTTGAGTCTTGTAGTGCAGGGTGTATCGATATGCCAAAACCTCTCTGGAAATCTAAGATTTTGACGAGATTTTGGCTTGTTGATATGGGTCTTAGGCGTATCGGTATGGTTTTTATCGTTTGACCGTGAGAAGTTGACCGTGGAGGGCATATTGATAAGGTCAACCAGTGTACCGTTACGGTCTTACTATGTTGACTTTGGGCAGTTGACCTAGTCAAGGCGTGCCAATACCCTCTTCTAGTGTATTGATACGGCCTGCTGTACAAACTAAAATGGGTTGTTTTAAATTGCTTTCTTGCATGTTTGTTTTAATTCGTTGTGTTTCTGCTGTCGTGTTTCACATAGGAAATATTAAAGCATCTAGACAAGATAATGTAAAAATAAAATTTCTAGGATTGCTAACCGAAGGGGAGCCTTAACGGGTTTCACTTTGGTTTCCCCGTGTGACCCACTCAGACTGGTCAGTCGTCCAGACCGGGATGAGGGGTTACATTTGTTGGTATTAGAGCCTGAGGTTTTCGAGACATCAGGCAGGTAAGTGAGGTAAGTTTGAAGTGATATGTTGTTGCTATGTCTCGGTGAATGTTTTGCCATGTATGCTTGTTGTTTGTTTGTTCGTATAATGTTTGAAAGCATGTGTTAGCATGAATGTGGTGTCAAGGCGTAGTGTCGAGTTCCCATTGCTACTATTACTTATTTTGAAAAGGTTTTGTAAAGGAATATACTTGATCGCGATTGGACCCTTGTCTTTGCTAACTTAATTCTTATATGTTTGTTTGTTGTAGTTGTTATCTTGCTAGCTGTGAAATGAGACCAAGAAGGAGGTCTAGGATGGTTCAACCGGAACCACATGCAGAAGCTCCGGGAGTTGAGCCAGTTGTTGAGGCGCAGGCTCCTCCACCTTCTCCTTCTTCTCCTCTTCAAGAGCGAGGTGAGGCGAGAGCCGAGGGTGTGGAACCTCAGGTTGGCCAAGGACCGACCGAGATAGATTTAGCTCCTTTAGTTCAGGCGATAGCCGGGGCTTTTCAGGCAGTAGTGGCTGGGGGTCAGGCAGTGGCACAACCTCAGGGTGAGGGCACTGGTTTGCCACTAGAGAGGCTTCGCAGTTTGGGAGGCGAAGAGTTTAGGGGGTTGGCACCCGAGAGATCCGAGACATGATTTGAGAAGACCGTTCGCATTTTGTCTCAGATGTGTTGTACTGTAGCGCGCAAGCTAGAATGTGTTGTATCTCTGCTTCAGGGTGATGCCTACACTTGGTGGGTCACCATTACTACGGGTATACCGAAGGCCGAGATCACTTGGGAGTTCTTCGAGTCAGCTTTCTGTAAGAAGTATCTGGGTCCCCATTATCTCGATGAGAAGAAGAGGGAGTTTATGGCTTTGCTTCAGGGGAACTTGACTGTGACCGATTATGAGATTCGTTTCGTCAGGTTGAGTCAGTATGCATCTGAGCTTGTTCCTACTGAGAGACAACGTTGTGACCGTTTTTGCTATGGGTTGAGCGAAGAGATCAAGAGGTACACCTTGGCTACTAACTACATAGATTTTGATGTCTTGGTCGCTAGGGTCAAAGACATAGAGCACAGTTTGGGTTTGACCAAACGTTCTGGTGGTTCTAGTTCTGGAAAGAGGTATGGCGACTTTCATAGAGGTGATGCCAAGAGGCATTAGGACAATAGGCATCACTTTGACCATAGACGTGGTGGTGGTAATCACGGTAGGGGCCATCAGGGCCAGAGAGCTGGTGGACGTTTGCCCGAGTGTGCTCGTTGTGGGAGGAATCACACCGGTGAGTGTTGTGGAAACTTTCACTCTTGTTGGAGCTGTGGAGCTAGGGATCACATTAGGCGTGACTGTCCACATCATGTGGGGCAGGCACCAGTTCAGGCTCAGGCTCCTGCTAGAGCTAATGACTTTCAGAGAGGCCGTGGGCGCGGTAGAGGTAACTTCCAGCCGAGAAATGATGGCCAGAGGAACATAGCGCATGTAGTTGCGATCCAGCCAGAAGGTGGAGGTCAGGCTAGAGTTTACGCTCAGCATGAGGGTCAGCACGACACAGATGTGATTGTAGGTAACTTCTCGATACAGTCTCTCGGTTTGCTTTCTTTGATTGACTTTGGGTCTATACATTCTTACATTTTGAGTGAGAATGCAAGGTTATTTAATTTACCCTGTGAGGTATTAGAGGTAGGAGTTAGTGTTACTAGTTCCTTTGGGGATACATTAGTGGTTAGGAAAATGTATAGAAGGTGTCCGCTAATGGTTCAGGGGCATGTGTTCCCAGTGGAGGTGATGAAGTTACCGTTCTATGGCTTTGATGTAATTTTGGGTATGGACTGGCTTACCGAACATAGATCTAGGATAGATTTTGAGACTAAGAGGGTTTTCCTGAAGCTTGCGTATGATTATGAGATTGTGGTTGTAAGTGAGAACGTGAAGTTCTTGTCGAATGTTGTTTCAGCTTTAGAGGCTAAGAGGTTAGTTGAGTTGGGTTGTGAGGCGTACTTGGCCTACGTGATGAATCCGAACATGAGTGAAGTTAGACCTCAAGATATCTGGATAGTGTGTGACTTTCCGAGTGTGTTTCCGGAAGAATTGCCAAGTTTACCGCCTGATAGAGAGGTAGAGTTAACTATAGAGACTTATTCAGATTTAGCTCTGTATCGTATGGCACCGAAAGAACTAAAAGAGTTGAAGACTTAGTTGCAAGAGTTGATAGATAGTGGCTTTATCTGATAGAGTTCTTCGCATTGGGGCGCTCCGGTTTTGTGTGTGAAGAAGAAAGACGGAAGCATGAGAATGTGTATAGATTACAGACAGTTGAATCAGTTGACAGTGAAGAACAAGTATCCCTTACCGCGTATTGATGATTTGTTTGATCAGTTGAGAGAGGCATCAATCTTTTCGAAGATTGACTTCAGATTTGGTTACTACCAGTTGAAGGTAAAAGAGGTTGATGTGCCGAAGACGACTTTTAGGACTAGATATGGTCACTATGAGTTTTTAGTCATGCCAATTAGGTTGACTAATGCACCGGCTGCTTCCATGGATATGATGAATATGATTTTCCATCAGTATCTAGACCAGTTTGTGATTGTTTTCATAGATGACATCTTGGTGTATTCGTGTACCAAGGAAGATCATGACCGGCACTTGAGGTTAGTTTTGCGGACTTTGTTAGACAATCAGTTGTATGTAAAATTGAGTAAGTGTGAGTTCTAGAACAGAGAAGTAGTCTTCCTAGAGCATGTAGTGTCAGCCGATGGGATTAGAGTCGATCCGAAGAAGATAGAAGCCATTGTTGAGTGGAAGCAACCGAAAGTTAGTAATAGAGATTCGTAGCTTTCTAGGCTTAGCCGGATACTGTAGAAGGTTTGTAGAAGGTTTCTCAAAGATAGCCGCTCCTTTGACGAAGTTACTTCAGAAGAATGTGTAGTTTGAGTGGTCAGATGCGAGACAACAAGCCTTTGAGAAATTGAAAGAAGCTTTGACCCATGCACCAATTTTGATTCAGCCGAAGTCGGGAAAAGAATATGTAGTTTACAGTGATGCATCTTACGTAGGGCTATGTTGTGTTCTCATGCAAGACAGAAGAGTAGTGGCTTATGCCTCAAGACAGTTGAAGACTCATTAGCGTAACTATCCGACCCACGACATAGAGTTAGCCATAGTTGTGTTTGCCTTGAAGATTTGGAGGCATTACTTGTACGGTGAGAAATTCACGGTGTACACGGATCACAAGAGTTTGAAGTACATCATGACACAGCGAGAGTTGAATCTCAGACAGCGTAGGTGGCTAGAGTTGTTGAAGGACTATGATCTTACGATTGAGTACCATCCGGGTAAGGCCAATGTAGTGGCGGATGCCTTGAGTAGAAAGGTAGTCGTTGATTTGAGAGCCATGATTGCTAGATTGAGCTTGTCCGGAGATGGTGGCCTAGTGGATGAGCTTCAGGTTAGACCTACTTTAGGTCAGTTGATTAGAGAGAAACAACTCTTAGATAGATCTTTGACACCTCACATGCAAGACATAGCCGAGGGTAGACCTTCAAACTACAGTTTCAGTGCCGATGGGGTCTTGTGTTTCAGAGATAGGATAGTTGTGCCAGATGACAGTGATTTGAGGCGTACGATCTTGACTGAAGCGTACAGTAGTCCGTTTTCTATACATCTTGGTAGTACGAAGATGTACCGTGACTTGAAGAATGAGTACTATTGGGTTGGTTTGAAGAAAGACGTAGCCGATTATGTGAGTAAGTGTATGGTGTCGCTGAGAGTGAAGGCGGAACCTCAGGTTCTCTCAGGTTTGTTGCAACCGTTGAGAATTCCGGAATGGAAATGGGAGAATATCACCATGGATTTCGTTTCGGGTTTGCCTTTTACTCATATGAAGAAGAACTTAGTTTGGGATATAGTTGACCGTTTCACGAAGTGTGCTCACTTCTTGTCTGTTAACACGACTTACTCCTTAGATAGATTGGCCGATTTGTACATCGGTGAGATTGTGAGACTGCATTGTGTGGCGAAGTCGATTGTGTCCAACAGAGATCCGAGGTTTACAGCCCAATTTTGGGAGTGTCTGCATACAGCTTTAGGTACCCATTTGAACTTTAGCACGTCGTATCATCCTCAGTCAGATGGTCAGTCAGAGAGGGTTATACAGATTTTGGAGGATATGTTGCGTTGCATCATTGATTTTCAGGGTACATGGGAGAATCACTCGCCTTTAGTCGAGTTCGCTTATAATAACAGTTTTCAGTCGAGCATTCAGATGGCTCTGTCTGAGGCCTTGTATGGTAGGAAGTGTTGAACTCTGATTTGTTGGGCCGAAGCGGGTCAGAAGTTGTTACCTATGCCGGATTTTCTTAAGGGGACTACCGATAAGGTGAAATTGATTTTCGACCGTTTGAATGCAGCTTCGGATATGCAGAAGTCCTATGCCGACTTGAAGAGGAAGGAAGTTGAGTATTCCGTGAGAGATAGAGTGTTCTTGAAAGTATCTCCGTGGAAGAAGGTTATGAGATTTGGCAGAAAAGGGAAGTTGAGTCCGGGGTACATTAGATCGTATGAGATTGTGAAACGAGTTGGACCGGTTGCTTATCAGATATGTTTGTCGTCCGAGCTAGAGAAGATCCACGATGTGTTTCATGTTTCGATGCTTCGTAAGTATATGTCAGATCCATCGCATGTTAATCTTGTAGAGAAGATTGAATTGAATCTGGTTTGACATATGATGAGGAATCAATGGAGATATTAGCCTCAGACAACAAGATGTTGCGTGGTAGATCAATTGAGTTAGTCAAAGTGAGGTGGCAACGTCGAGGGGTGGATGAGGCCACTTGGGAGAGGAAGAAGGATATGGAAAGGCAGTTTCCTTACCTCTTTCAGTCAGGTAATTTCGAGGACGAAATTCCTTAAGTGGGGGAGAGTTGTAACACCCGAGTTTTGGGGTCGGGAGTTGAGTGTGTGAGTTGGGTTCGAGTCGTTAGACTCGGTTTAATTTAAATATGCTTTGGTTTTATTTTAATAAGACTTGAATTTTAGTAATGGCATTTAGGTAAATTTCCAAAAGTAAGGAAAAAGATGAGTAAAGGCCTTTTTGAAACAAAAAAAATGGTCTTCTTCTTCCTTGTTTCAAATCCCACAACCAAAAAACCCCAAAACCTCCCAATCACTATTCCATCAAGGTTCTTCATCGTTTCAATTGATTTCAACGAGGTAAACACGTTTTTAACTACTCCTCCCTATCCTAAACATTTCCATGGTTTTAGATTCTTAAAAACATCATCTTTTTAGTTTTCAAGTTTCAAGTTTTTAAAAGAAAAGGGAGAAGCTTTAAGGGTTTTTCGTTTAGCTCTTGATTTGATAAGTTTATTTATGTCTTAATCTAGTCCCTAGATGTATTATAACTTAAAATGGTCGGGTTTTGGGTCAAAATCCCGAAATGGGTTTTGGGGGCATTTTAAAGGTGTCTAAACTTGTGTTTTATTGGAGGGGTTTTGTGTAAGGTTGTTGGGCTGATGTTATAGTGATGTTAGAGAGATGTTTTGAAGGTGGTTTGGGTGTTGGAATTGGTAGTTTTCTGCTGGGTTTAATGGGAGTACGAAAATGGAATTTTTGGTTGTTAGTTTTGGCTTGAAGTTATTGAGAAATGAGTATTGGTTGAAATCTGAGTTGTGACGGTGAATTGTGGATGCTTTGTGTAGTAATACATTGTTTTTGATTGGTTAGAATCAAGGGGAAATGTTGGAGAAGGTTCGGGCACGATTCCAGAAGTTGTGGAGGCTTGAGTCGGCTTTGCTTGGTTTGCTTAAGGAAGTGTGGTGAGTGGAATCTTTTAAATTGGTTCAAGTGTATGGTTGAGGAGTTGGATTGAGCTTGGTAGGCCAATCCCAGGTAGAGGTTAAGTTGGTAGCTTGACTTCTTGTATGTTTTGTGAGTTTTGCTAAGTATGCTTGATATAAACTTGTGAAGCATGTGTTGATTATGTATGAGTTATATACATTGATGTATGTGATGTTGATATGTTGATATGCATGATGGATTGACATGGTGTGACTTGATAGTATGATTGACACTAGTTAAATTACTGGGTATAAATGATCAAATCATTAGGATGAGAGTGTGCACACGGTTGAGTCAAATTCGCATGTGGCCTTGGTGGCGTAAAGTCATCAAAGAGGAGTACGGTGATGTAATATTCCATCGGAAATTTTATATTATTACATGATGATGAGTGGAATCCCATCCATAGAGCATGTGATGATGAGTGGAATCTCATCCATAGGACATGTGATGATGAGTGTAATCCCATCCATACAAGGTCCGGTGATGAGTGTAACCCGACCGAAGGTAACGTTGTTGTTGAGTACGTTGGAGGTGAAAGCCCCGACGGAAGTTATCCACATATCCGAGTAACTAATAGTGGCCAATATACTTGTACATGTGGTTCATTGTTAAGATAATTGCTATATCTTGTTGGACATAACATCAGGTAAGATGCCATGTTAGTGCATTCATGTGATGTTAGCTTGATGCTTTGTTGATGCTTATGTATGCATGTGTGTTGTCTTAAGGATGGTATGCTTGAACCCTGCATTTTCGTTTTTTTTGGTTTTAGAGCACCCTCACTAAGCTTCTAACTTACGCTCTCGTTTTCGACAATGCAGATCATTAGCGTGGAGTTAGCAAGGAGCAAGGAAAGGGGCATTCCAAGCTTTTGAAGTTGCTCAAGTATGGTTTAGTAAATAATGTGGTAGTTTAGCAATGGGGCTACTATGTGTTTGTATGAGCGTTGTTAGACTCATAGATGTTGGTTTGTTGTTTATGCCTTGGCATGGATTTGTAAACCTTATTATGTTTTGTCAAATGCTTGATGTTTGAGGGCGTATGACCTTTTTTCCATGAATGCTATGTATTGTTTTGAGTGTATGTAAACCTTGATGGTGAATGCATGAACCTTTGGCTTATTAGACTCTTTATGTATGTTTTGAATGCAAGTTTCTCTTAAGTATGAATACCTTGATGTTAATGCTTCGTTGTTCGTTTAAATTGTTTTGTATGCTAATTCTTGGTTGCTAAATGTTGTATGAATGTTTGTTTGTGGCTAGGTGAGTCATAAATTGCATATAGAGTTGAGTCTTGGTGCTTTTTGCTGCTAATTTGAGTCTTGCAGTGAAGGGCGTATCGGTACGCCCAAGGGCCGTATCGATACGGTCCTACACTTTGGGACTCAGATTAGGCTTAGCATACCAGTACACGGGGGTGTATCGATACGCCAAAACCTCTCTGGAAATCTGAGATTTTGACGAGATTTTGGCGTATTGGTACGAGTCTTAGGCGTATCGGTACGATTTTTATCGTTTGACCGTGAGAAGTTTACCGTGGACGGCGTATCAGTATGGTTAACCAGTGTACCGATACGGTCTCCCTTGGTTGACTTTGGGCAGTTGACCTAGTAAAGGCGTATCGATACCCTCTTCTAGTGTATCGATACGACCTGTTGTACAAACTAAAATGCGCTGTTTTAAATTGCTTGCTTGCATGTTTTTTCAATTTGTTGTGTTTCCGCTGTTGTGTTTCACATAGGAAGTATTAAAGCCTCTAGACAAGATAATGTAAAAAGAAATTTTCTAGGGTTGCTAATCGAAGGGGAGCCTTAACGGGTTTCACTTCAGTTTTCCCCGTGTGACCCACTCGGACTGGTCAGTCGTCCAGACCGGGATGAGGGGGTTACACCTATACCTCTAGTAAGCAAATTCTCATCATTTCACCTCAAAAACCCAACTAGAACTATCATGAAACTCAAGGATATCAAGGATTTCGGGATCTATATGAACGAAACCTCTATTCAACATATTAAACAACACAAAATTCAATTAAAATCAATCTAAAATAGAGCTTAACAAAACAAGTCCGAAAATTAAGAATTTCATCTTATTTTTGCAAGATTTCTATCTCAAATCAAAACTAGAATGAAAACTGAACCAAAAACATTAATTAGAAGCCAAAGATCTTTGGAATTTTAATAAAGAACCTTGATAGAGGTTGAGAACGGGATTTACCTCCAATCCTTGTTTTCCTCAATGAATGACAAGTTTTCCTTAGCTAAAATCATCAAGATCTTGAAAGAACTCTTAAAGTTTGTTTAGAAAATATTGAGAGAATGTTTGGGAGAAAAGAATTCTAGAGAAAATGAGTTAGAATTGTGTTTGGCTGAAAATGAGAAGAGAATGGTAGTTAGGTGATGGAATCTCACTAATTAACCACCTAATTAATTAAATGAAATAAAAGCCAATTAAAACTATTTAATTAAAACCATTTTAAACACATGTCATATTAAGGAAAGGCTAAATTTCCATAAAGCTCCCTTAAGATTCTAAGATTTTGGCTTCTCCTTTAAAAATCACATTTTCCACAGTTTTGAAACTTTACAATTTGGTCACTACTCAAAATGTACCACTTCTGAAGCTCTTTTTGTAAAATTGATTTGACCAACCTCTTAAACATATTTTTAGAGGATTTTAGAAATTTTTACCACATTTTATCCTATCCCGATCCTTGATTTCCTGAAATCGCCTTACGCGATTCGAATCGTTTTCGACCGGTCCGATCCGATGTCTAAAACATCTAGGCCCAAAACCAGGGCGTTACAGTTTTCCCCGTGTAACCCGTTTGATTATGTCTGTTTGCTAGGCCGGGTCGAGGGGGTTACAATAAAAATTAAATTGTTGAAGAAAGCATGCTTATAGGCAGCCTGAATGCTTACGGAGTTGTTCTGCTAAATATGGAAAGTATGGAGGACTAGGAAACATTTCTGGAAAAATTTACGTAGAAAGAAATTGTTTAAAATGATATTTACTGTTAGTTAGAGGTCTTGGATGATCAAAAATATGGTTAGAATTGTTGGAAAAATTGTTAGAATCAAGGCAAGACACCTAGGAATGTAAATCTACCTTAGAGACTGTTTGGAGTAAACTGAAATCTTTAAGGACTTAAATAACGCTAAATGAGCTCTGTAATTAATTTTAGAAAACAAGGTATTGTGTTAGGATTGAAAAATAATTTGTATATGGATGATAACTAGCTTAAGTGGATGATTAAAGTGGCTAGTAAACAATTTAAGTAAATCTGGACCAATCTGGAAACTTTAGAAATTAGTTGACCATTATGTTTTATTTAAAAGCTATAATGGACTGGAAATATTAATGAAGAATCAGGTTAGATTAGAATGTGTGTATTGTCCTAAAATGAGAATATGAAATAATTTAGTTAAATTATTGACCAAGAAGTATGCTCTAGTGAATCTGTCTAAACAGGGACCCCTATTCTTGGCAGTGATTTCTAAAAAACAGTATAAATTATAGGAATTAAATTCTAAGCTGAAATTTTGATAGAATGTACTTTAAAATGTATATTTTAACCAGGAACAAACGACATTGAAATTTAGGCAGTGTAACAAAATCTGGAACTGAAAACATATAACTAGTACAAACTGTTCAATGTTGCAAATGACCTGTCTTTAAGTGCAATTTTGTAGTAAATTAGAAATGAGAAAAATGTGAGCCATGCATTGATAAAAAAATCTAGTTGAATAAGCTTTCTAACACGGTAAATTAATTGAAAATCCAATTTGTAGAATAAAAGTTATGGCCAAGAAATATGTTGTGAATGAAATATGTTGTGATTGGTTGAATGCGTTTATATGGTTAGAATGGATGTTAAAACACTTTGTTGCTGTGAATATATGAATGTTTATACAAAGAAATAGAAGAGATCTTGGAAGAAGCAAAGGCTGGTCAATCCAAAAGGAAGGGCAAAGGCATAACTATCAAAGACCAAGAATAAAAGGAAGAGCTTGAAGTATAGTGAGTGTAGTTAATTTTAGGGTTAGGATTAGTATCATAACCACTATCTTTTAATTATCTATAATGTTTAACATGAAGTATGAAATGTAATTAATCCTGGATTGGTAAATGAAAATTAAGGGAAGATGGATTAAATTGGGAAATATGATTACTTAAGAATGTTGTCTATGATTGTTTGTTAAGCATGATTTGGATGCTTGTGTTTGAATAGCATGTTTAATTAGTTATATGAGCTTAATTGAGTAAAATGATATTGTTTAGACATGATACATGTGGTTGGAAATGTAGGATTACATGTTGCAATAGTGGATATCATGGAAATGTATTTATATAAGAGTTTTAGTGATTATGGCATGAAGCATGACATGTGATATGATATCTATGAATTGAAATCACTAGATTGGAGTTACTTAGCATAAAAATAAATAAAGCCTTGGTTGATTAGTAGTTTTAGGTAGTATGACATGCCTAAAGTCTAACTCCTCTGATTTAGTACTTATGTACTCCCTTTTTAGTATTGTGCCATCCTCTAAATTAGATGCTTAAGGCATCTATTGTAACGCCATGGTTTTGGGCCTAGATATTTTAGACATCGGATTGGACCGGTCGAGAACGGTTCGAATCGCGTAAAGTGATTTAAGGGAATCAAGGATCGGGATAGGGTAAAATGTGGTAAAATTTGCTAAAATCCTCTAAAATAAGTTTAAGTGACCAAATTGTAAAGTTTCAAAATTGTGGAAAATGTGATTTTTAAAGAAGAAGCAAAATTCTTAGAATCTTTAGGGGGGCTTTATGGCAACTTAGCCTTTCCTTAATATGACATGTGTTTTAAATGGTTTATAATTAAATGGTTCAATTGGTTTTATTTTAACTAATTAAATGGGTAGTTAATGTGAGATCCTATTACGTAACTACCATTTACTCTTCATTCTCAGCCAAACACTATTTTCATTCTTTTCTCTCCAGAATTCTTTTCTCCCAAACACTCTCCTAACATTTCCTAATCAATTTTCAAGAAACATTTTCAAGCTTTTCAAGATTTGGCTAAGGAAAACTTGTCATTCATTGAGGAAAGCAAGAATTGGAGGTAAATCTCGTTCTCAACCTCTACTCAAAGTTTTTATTGAAATTCCCAAGATATTTGGCTTCTAATTAATATTTTTGGTTGAGTTTTCATTATAGTTTTGATTGGAGAACAAAATCTTGTAAAAATGTGGTTGAAATCTTGATTTTTGGACTAGTTGTGTTAAGCTCTGTTTTGGATTGATTTTAATTGAGTTCTAAGTTGATTATTATGTTGAAATGAAGTGTTGATAACATAGATCCCGAAATCCTTGAGATTCTTGAAGTTCTTAATGGTTTTAAGTGAGTTTTTGAGGTGAAATGGTGGGATCTTGCTTGCTAGAGGTATAAGGTTGGGTTAGGTTGTTTATTAGATGTGTTTCAATGTTTATAATGGTTTGGAAGTGATGTACGTTGGTTGGGCTTGGTTTAGGAAGCAATCAATTGAGTTTTCGGTTGTTTTGGATGGGTAAATTTGTGTGGTTTGGGTGAGCAACGAGGTTGTGAATTGTTGCTAGTGTTGGAATGCATTTTAATGGATTTAGATCTCTGTTTTGATGATATGAAAACAGGGGATCTTGATCCGGAAGCAATCGAGTTGTTGTTGGAGGCTCCGGAAGAGTAATTTTTGCGTCGGCGAGCAAGGCTTCGCGTATCGGTGAGTGGAAATGGAATTTTTGCTTTGTAACGCTTTGAGCGTGGACTTGGGAGCTTACTGTAAGTTTGATACATTTAGCTAAGCTCAAGAGTAAGTGATTCGAAAATCTCTCTCTCGGAAATGTGCTATGTTTGATGAAAATGCACTTGAGTTAAGTGTGGATTTGATTACTATTTTAAAGCATGTTTTAAGCATGAATGATGCTGGATTTTAATGTCATTATGTTAAGGATGCACTAGGTAACTGATCCTTGGTTTTCATGTGATAAATGCATGTGATGTTAAGCATGTTATGCTTGTGGAAATAGCATTGTGTTTATGCTTGTAAAACAGTGGATTAATGAGGTTAAATGATTATATTGGCAAGTGATGGAAATGGTTTTTGGTTGTGTTAATCGGATATAGTTAGCCGGCTATAGGATTGGGTGCACCGTGAATAAAGTCGCCTTGGATGTCGAGGGGTTGTGATTGTACCGTATACTCCATCCAAGTACCCTAACGATTGAGGTTAAGATCACAACGGTGGATGTTAATTTCCTGTGTGGATCTTGTGTTATGTGTCCCGTGCTCTTGTTCGTGGAATTATACAACTACCGATGAGTGGTGTTGAGGGGTTGTAATTGTACCGTTATACTCCACCACGGGTGTCACAATGATGGAGTGTTTCTCTCGTGTATGAGCCTTGTGTAGTCCGGTAGTGTGTATGAAGCGTGTGGGACAACGCTTATAATCCATGTATCTGATTGTGTCTTTTATTGGTATGGTTATGGATTATCACTTGTGAGCCAATATAATGTAAATGATAAATGTTAAACATGAGATGCTTGTAAATGATGCTAGAATGCATGAGATGCTTGGTAAGCATGAGCAAAGGTTTATTTGTTGTTTTAGAATGATCATATGATCATGTTTTTGGAAAGTGCATTGATGTCTTGAAATGACATGTTTTGTGTAAAGGCATATGTTGAAAGTGTTGGTTTTGCAAATTGTGTGGAATGCATTGATGAATGTTGTTTAGAGATCCTCACTAAGCTTTGTGCTTACGCTCATTTGTTTTATAATCTAGAGAATTAGGCGTTTGAGGCAGCTCATAAGCAAGGGAATCCAAGAATTTTGGTTTAGCAAAGTATGTGGCTTTACTTTGGTGTAATAAGAGGCAATGGGTGGGATTTATACTCTTGGATGGTTGAGGATGTTCCTTTCTTCTTTGAGCATGTTTGGTTGTTTATCCTTGAATTGTAAATGGCTTTTATGGATTGATTTATGTTTAAATGTTGATTTTGGGTTTGTTTGGCTTCGGAAGACTAGGGAGCATGCCTATAGTTCCTATGCTTGCATCTATGATGCCATGTTCTAGCTTATGCTTTGCAATGATGATCTTTGGTGCATAAATATGTTGTATGTATGTTGTGGCATGTTTTGGAATGTATTCGGATATGAAAAAGATGTAAAAAACCAGAAAAATCTACTATTGCAGGGCAAGTCGTATCAGAACGCCCTTGCCTATTTCAGAATAGGGGCCTAGAATGGCCATGAGGTTTCGAAACGGGCAGGAACGTACCAAAACGATTTTGCTACTGGAAAGGGGTGTTTCGATACGGGTCTCAGAACGCACCTGAGTATCGAAATGGCCAACCTGGTTTCGAAACGACCGTTTCGATACAAGGCTTTGCGTTTCGGAACACCTGACCGTTGAAGTTTGAATTTGAACTATTTCAGGTTTTTGTTTCATGCGTTTTGGTCCCTAAGTCTTGTTTGCTTAATTAAATGAGTTTGAGATGAATTTTGACATGATGGCATGTTATATGATTAATTACGGATATGTAACACTAAAACTTGTTGAGTCCTTATAATTCTAGAAATTTACATTTTAGTCCCTCAAAGTCGTTGGTATGCAATCAAACCCCTGTTTGAGTTCCGTTCGCTGTGTCGCTTCCGCTGAAATGATTTGCTAATCGCATAGGTTAATAAAGTGCATCTTGATAAGATAAAAAGAAAAAAAGGGTCGTTAATCAAGGTTGACTTTCGAGTTGACTTTGGTTTTCCCCATGTAATCTTTATAGTTCGGGTCGGGTGTCTAGGTCGGGCTAAGGAGGTTACATTTGTTGGTATCAGAGCCAGGTTACGAAAGATTTGGGGATGTTGGTATGAGAAATTGATATATGTTGATGTACGTTGTGTGAAAAGCATGTAATTGGTTGAATTTTGAAGTTTATGATGTGCTGAATTGATGTGAGTCGCATGTGAAATTAATACAATAACGTGATAATGATGCAATGATGTTATGTGCTGATTTTGGCTGATGGAAAGAATGTTGATCTTGATGTTTCATGTATGTTATGCTATGTTGGGGAAAATCGGGGTGCCCATTGCCTTATTACACTAATAAAATGTTTTGTAAACTTGGATTCTTCCTTGCAGCTAGCCTAAATGGTTTGACTTATTTTTGTTGTTATGCCTTGTTTAAAATAACACTATGGGTCCGAGAAGAGAGCTGAGGTCGAATACAATAGTGCCTCAGGGTAACTAGGGTGAGCAAGGGGCTAATGTACCTCCTGGTGGAAATCTACCTCCTCCCCCACCACCTGGAGGTGGGGAGCAGGTGCAACAAGGACATGCTGGTCTAGGTTTGGGGGATTTGGCGCCACTGGTTCAGGTGATCACCGGGGCGTTTCAGGCTACTGTGGCCGGAGCGCATGTACAAGCCCCTGCAGCTGGGCTGGCGAGCTTACCATTAGAGAGGCTAAGGAGCCTAAGAGATGTAGAGTTCTTTGGAATGTCTCCTGAGGCGTCTGAGGCCTAGTTAGCAAGTACGATCCGTATCATGGATCAGATGGGATGCAATGATCTGCGCAAGCTGGGATGTGTAGTTTCCTTGTTGCATGGCGATGCCTATAGCTGGTGGACGATTACCACTGCTGGTTTGGAACCCAATGAGGTGGATTGGGAGTATTTTAGAGGTGCCTTCAAGAGGAAGTATCTAGGGGTGAGATACTTGGACGAAAAGAAACGTGAGTTTATGTCGCTAGTTCAGGGCAATCTTTTTGTGGCTGAGTACGAGGTTCAGTTCGTACGCTTGAGCCAATATGCCCCTGAGCTGATGCCTAGTGAGAGGCACCGATGTGATCGCTTTTGGTACGGGCTGGTACAGGAAGTCAAGGCATATATGTTGGCTACAGTTTATTCTGACTTTGATGTTCTTGTGTGTCTAGCCAAAGACATCGAACAGAATTCGGGTTTGTCAACTCGAGGTGTAGGTTCTAGCTCTAGGAAGAGAGCAGCTGAGTCTAGTTTTGGTGGTGGACGGAACAAGAGGGGACTAGATAGAAGGTACCAGCTTGCTGCTAGTCGGGGTAACGGTGGACATGGTGTACCTGCTCAGGGGGATAGAATGAGGGCTAAACAGAACGCGTGATGGACGTGTGGTTCTCGGGGTCATTTGATGTGAGATTGTCCTCGGGCAGCTAGAGAGGTTCAGGCTCCTTTTGTGGTGACAGGGAATTCATGTTGGAATTGTGGTTTGGTGGATCACATGATGAGGGAGTGTCATTTTTTGGCTGGTGGAGGTCAAGGACGTGCCACTATAGTAGCTGCACCTCAGATAGGACGTGGGCGCGGCCGTGGGAACTTTCAGAGGAGAGACGAGGGGCAGCAATGTATTACTCATGTAGTAGCCGTCCGACCTGATGGAGGTGGACCAACGAGGGTTTATGCTGAGCGCGAGGAGCGCAATGATACGAGTGTCATCACAGGGACCTTTGTTCTTCAGTCTTTATCTTTGATGGCTTTGATTGATTCTGGATCCACGCATTCTTATATCTTGAGTGAGCATGCACATTTTCTTGATATACCTGTTGAGGTTGGGTTGCGAGGCTTACCTTGCCTATGTGATTAATCCTGGCACCAAGGATGTGCGTGTGTAGGACATATGAACTGTTCGCGATTTTCCGGGTGTCTTTCCAGAAGAATTGCCTGGATTACCACCAAACTAGGAAGTTGGGTTTGGCATCGAGTTGTACGATAATACGACTCCGGTGTCCATTTCTCCTTATCGCATGGCACCTAAAGAGCTAAAAGAGTTGAAAACGCAATTGCAAAAGTTGTTGGATCGAGGTTTCATCTGGCCTAGTGTGTCACCTTGGGGTGCACCGGTCTTGTTTGTAAAGAAGAAGGATGAGACAATGCGGATGTGCATAGATGATCGACAACTGAACAAGTTGACGATCAAGAATAAGTATCCATTGCCTAGAATTGATGATCTCTTTGATCAGTTCCGGCGAGCCTCAGTGTTTTCTAAGATAGATTTGAGGTCGGGGTATTACCAGCTGAAGGTGAAGGATGTGGACGTATCTAAGACATCTTTTCGGACGAGGTATGAACATTATGAATTATTGGTGATGCCGTTTAGTTTGACCAACGCGCCTGCTGCTTTCATGGACATGATGAATCGTGTAATTCATGAATTCTTGGATCAGTTTGTGGTGGTGTTCATCGATTATATCCTTATGTACTCGCGAACCGATGAGGATCATGATAGACACTTGAGAATTGTTTTGCAAGCGTTGTTGGAAAATCAGTTGTATGCCAAGCTAAGTAATTGTGAATTTTGGCTTAGAGAGGTGGTCTTCCTTGGACATGTTGTGTCAGCTGAGGGTATCCGAGTTGATCCGCACAAGGTAGAGGCTGTGATGCGATGGAAGGTACCTAAGTCAGTGACGGAGGTGCAAAGTTTTCTTGGTTTGGCTGGGTATCACCGTAGATTCGTTGAGGGTTTCTCGAAGATAGCTGCATCGTTAACCAAATTGTTGCAGAAGAATGTTTGCTTTGAATGGACTGATGCGAGACAACAAGCTTTTGAAAAGTTGAAGGAAGCTTTGACGCAAGCTCTTGTTCTGATTCAACCTGAGTCCGATAAGAAGTTTGTAGTCTATAGTTATGCGTCCATTGTTGGTTTGGGCTGTGTGTTGATGCAGGAGGGTAAGGTAGTGGCTTATGCATCTAGGCAGTTGAAGGTGCATGACCGCAACTACCCTACTCATGATCTTGAGCTTGCGGCTGTGGTGTTTGCCTTGAAGATTTGGAGGCATTACCTGTACGGTGAGAAGTGCATTGTGTTCACGGATCATAAGAGCTTGAAGTACCTTATGTCTCAAAAGGAGTTGAATCTTAGGCAGCGTCGCTGGGTAGAGTTGCTTAAAGATTATGATCTGACGATCGAGTACCACCCGGGCAAGGCTAATGTTGTGGCCGATGCTTTGAGCTGGAAAGTGGCTGTGGAGTTGAGGGCAATGTTTGCTCGCTTGAGTATTTCGCGTGATGGTGGTCTTATTGCGGAATTTCAAGTGAAACCATCATTGATTCAGTTGATCAAAGATAAGCAGTTGCTTGATGATTCTCTTGTTTCTCATGTTCAGGACATTCGGAGGGTAGACCTTCAGATTTTAGCTTTAGTGATGTTTGTGTTCTGTGCTTTGGTAGACGATTAGTGGTGTCAGATGATGTAGAGTTGAGGCGCACTATTTTGACTGAAGCCCATAGTAGTCCCTTTGCTATGCATCCTAGTAGTACAAAGATGTATCGTGATTTGAAAGATGAGTACTACTGGGTGGGGTTGAAAAAGGATGTGGCAGAGTTCGTTAGTAAGTGCATTGTGTGTTAGCGAGTGAAGGCTGAACATCAGGTTCCTTCTGGGTTGTTGCAACCTTTGAGAATCCCAGAATGTAAGTGGGAGAGAATCACAATGGATTTTATGTCTGGATTGCCTTTGTCACCGTCAAAGCAGAATTCAGTTTGGTGATTGTAGACCGGCTCACGAAGTGTGCACATTTTCTGCCTGTGCATACTACGTATACCTTGGATAGGTTGGCTGAGCTGTACATAGTTGAGATTGTGCGGTTGCACGATGTGCCAAAGTCTATAGTGTCGGGTAGGGATCTGAGGTTTACAACAGGATTTTGGGAATGTTTGCATCAAGCCTTGGGTACACGGTTGAATTTTAGTACTTCTTATCATCCTCAGACGGATGGACCGTCGGAACGTGTGATCCAAGAGCTTGAGGATATGTTGAGATGCTGCATGATAGATTTTCTGGGTTCTTCGGAGAAGCACGTGCCATTGGTTGAGTTTGCGTATAATAACAGTTACCAGTCAAGTATTCAAATGGCTGCATACGAGGCTTTGTATGGGAGAAGATGTAGAACCCCTCTTTGTTGGGCAGAAGCTAGGCAAAAGTTGATCTCGATTCCAGCTATGCTAAAGGGAACCACCAAGAAGGTGAAGCTCATTTGTGAGTGTTTGAAGGCAGCATTGGATAGGCAAAAGTCTTACTCGGACCTGAAGCGTAAGGAGATTGAGTTCGCGGTTGGTGAACGTGTGTTTTTGAAGGTGTCACCTTGGAAGAAGGTGATGAGATTTGGGCGTAAGGGTAAGCATAGCCCAAGGTTCATTGGACCTTATGAGGTTGTGGAGCGAATTGGTCCTGTGGAATATCGATTGAGATTGCCTACTGAGTTGGAAAAGATACATGATGTGTTTCATGTCTCTATGTTACGGAGGTACAGATCGGATCCTTCGCATGTGATCCTCTAAAAATATGTTTAAGTGGTGGGTTAAGTCAATTTTACAAAAAGAGTTTTGGAAATGGGACATTTCGAGTAGTGACCAAATTGTAATTTTTCAAAACTCTGTAAATGTGATTTTTAAAAAAGAAGCCAAATTCTTAGAATCTTTAGGGGCTTTGTGGCAATTTATCCTTTCCTTAATATGACATGTGTTTTAAATGGTTTTAAATTAAATGGTTTTAATTGGTTTTATTTTAATTAATTAAATGGGTAGTTAATGTGAGATCCTATTACGTAACTACCATTTTCTCTTCATTCTCAGCCAAACACTATTTTCATTCTTTTCTCTCCAGAATTCTTTTCTCCCAAACACTCTCCTAACATTTCCTAATCAATTTTCAAGAAATCCTTTCAAGCATTTAAAGATTTGGCTAAGGAAAACTTGTCATTCATTGAGGAAAGCAAGGATTGGAGGTAAATCTCGTTCTCAACCTATAATCAATGTTCTTTATTGAAATTCCCAAGATATTTGGCTTCTAATTACTATTTTTAGTTGAGTTTTCACTATAGTTTTGATTGGAGATCAAAATCTTGTAAAAATGTGGTTGAAATCTTGATTTTTGGACTAGTTGTGTTAAGCTCTATTTTGGATTGATTTTAATTGAGTTCTAAGTTGATTATTATGTTGAAATGAAGTGTTGATAACATAGATCCCGAAATACTTGAGATTCTTGAAGTTCTTGATGGTTTTAAGTGAGTTTTTGAGGTGAAATGGTGGGATCTTGCTTGCTGAAGGTATAAGGTTAGGTTAGGTTGTTTATTAGATTTTTTATGTTTATAATGGTTTGGAAGTGATGTATGTTGGCTGGGCTTGGTTTAGGAAGCGATCAATTGAGTTTTTGGTTGTTTTGGATGGGTAAATTGGTGTGGTTTGGGTGAGCAACGAGTTTGTGAATTGTTGCTGGTGTTGGAATGCATTTTATTGCATTTAGATCTCTGTTTTGATGATGTGAAAACAAGGGATCTTGATCTGGAAGCAAACAAGGTGTTGTTGGAGGCTCCGAAAGAGAAATTTTCGCGTCGGCGAGCAAGGCTTCGTGTATCGGTGAGTGGAAATGGAATTTCCTGTTTTGTAACGCTTTGAGCGTGGTCTTGGGAGCTTAGTGTAAGTTTGATACACTTAGCTAAACTCAAGAGTAAGTGATTCGGAAATCTCTCTCCCGGAAATGTGTTATGTTTGATGAAAATGCACTTGAGTTAAGTGTGGATTTGATTACTATTTTAAAGCATGTTTTAAGTATGAATGATGCTGGAAATAGCATTGTGTTTATGCTTGTAAAACAGTGGATTAATGAGGTTAAATGATTATATTGGCAAGAGATGGAAATGGTTTTTGGTTGTGTTCATCGGATATAGTTAGCCGGCTATAAAATTAGGTGCACCGTGAATAAAGTCACCTTGGATGTCGAGGGGTTGTGATTGTACCATATACTCCATCCAAGTACCCTAATGATTGAGGTTAAGATCACAACGGTGGATGTTAATTTCGTGTGTGGATCTTGTGTTATGTGTCTCGTGCTCTCGTTAGTGGAATTATACAACTACCGATGAGTGGTGTTGAGAGGTTGTGATTGTACCGTTATACTCCACCACGGGTGTCACGACGATGGAGGGTTGCTCTCGTGTGTGAGCCTTGTGTAGTCCGATAGTGTGTATGAAGCGTGTGGGACAACGCTTATAATCCGCGTATCCGATGGTGTCTTTTGTTGGTATGGTTATGGATTATCACTTGTGAGCCAATATAATGTAAATGATAAATGTTAAGCATAAGATGCTTGTAAATGATGCTAGAATGCATGAGATGCTTGGTAAGCATGAGCAAAGGTTTATTTGTTGTTTTAGAATGATGCATATGATCATGTTTTTGGAAAGTGCATTGATGTCTTGAAAGGACATGTTTTGTGTAAAGGCATATGTTGAAAGCGGTGGTTTTGCAAATTGTGTAGAATGCATTAACGAATGTTATTTAGTGATCCTCACTAAGCTTTGTGCCTACGCTTATTTGTTTCATCAATGCAGAGAATTAGGCGTTTGAGGCAGCTCATAAGCAAGGGAATCCAAGCATTTTGGTTTAGCAAAGTATCTGGCTTTACTTTGGTGTAATAAGAGGCAATGGGTGAGATTTATACTCCTGGATGGTTGAGGATGTTCCTTTCTTCTTTGAGCATGTTTGGTTGTTTATCCTTGAATTGTAAATGGCCTTTATGGATTGATTTATGTTTAAATGTTGATTTTGGGTTTGTTTGGCTTTGGAAGACTAGGGAGCATGCCTATAGTTCATATGCTTGCATGTATGATGCCATGTTCTAGCTTATGATTTGCAATGATGATCTTTGGTGCATAAATATGTTGTATGTATGCTGTGGCATGTTTCGGAATGTATCCAGATATGAAAAGATGTGAAAAACCAACATAATCTGATGTTGCAGGGCAAGGCGTATCGGAACGCCCTTGCATGTTTCGGAACAGGGGCCCGGAATGGCCATGAGGTTTCAGAACGGGAAGGAACATACCGAAACAGTTTTGCTACTAGCAAGGGGTGTTTCGATACGGGTCTCGGAACGTACCCGAGTATCGAAACGGTCAACCTGGTTTCGAAACGACCGCTTCGATATAAGGCATTGCGTTTCGGAACACTTGACCGTTGAAGTTTGAATTTGAACTGTTTCAGGTTTCTGTTTCATACGTTTTGGTCCCTGAGTGTTGTTTGCTTAATTAAATGAGTTTGAGTGATCCGTTTGAGATGAATTTTGACATGATGGCATGTTATATGATTAATTACGGATTGATAACACTAAAACTTGTTTAGTTCTTATAATTCTAGAAATTTATATTTTAGTCCCTCAAAGTCGTTGTATGCAATCGAACCCTTGTTTGAGTTCCAATCGACGTGTCGCTTCCGCTGAAATGATTTGCTAATCGCATAGGTTAATAAAGTGCATCTAGATAATATAAAAGGAAAAAAATGGTCTTTAATAAAGGTTGACTTTTGAGTTGACTTTGGTTTTCCCCGTGTAATCTTCGTAGTTAGAGTCGGGCGTCTAGGCCGGGCTAAGGGGGTTACATCTATCGTTGGAAATTCAAAGGCTTAGATTAAAGGGCCTTAACTCCCCTTGATATAATAGTACAACCTCTAAAAATCGTGTTTGAAAGAAATCGATCTAAGACCAAATCAATTTAGATATATGATTAATACAAGCAGTGTGATGCTATAAATTATAAAAATTGAAATGTGAATTTTGTGAATGTTGATATTGCTTGATATATATGGTTGATATATAGAAATTTGGTTATTTGATTGTGTTACAAGACTTATATTAATTGTTTGATCTTTGATATGTTTGTATGCATGTAAAGTGTCCACAAGTTTCTTTATTTCATGCACATTCCAACTCATATTATTGCTATTTTTAGTACATCTTAGGAATAATTAAGACCATGCATTTCATTTTACAGTATTTCTTTACTTTGCCATGTTTTTCTAGATTATCTTTTGTTTGGCAAAGGAAAGGTGCTATTTTAGTGTACTTTTGGTTTTAGATACTAAAGGCTGACAGAGGGAAAGAGGAACTAAGGATGTGATGTCGAGGCAGCGAATCAGGGAGTTGTACTGATGCAGTTCCAGACAGAGACAATAGCTGTCGCCGCCCACGGTTCCGCCCAAGACAGCAAACTATGGAGTTGGAGAACCAGAGTGCGATTTGTAGAGCAGAAAATCCTGATTCTCTCAATGTTGTCCACTCACTTTTCCGACGTCTGTAGTAGCTCACAGAGCCACTGAAGTTAAATCTCAAGATTTCTTGCAGAACAAGGCAACGTGATAAAGTCCACATTCAACTCAAAGAAGTCAGAGTTTAAAGTCACATTTAATGTGGAAAGCTAGTTTGAAGACTTCTACTTCAAGAAGGAATAGACCTATATATACCCATTGTAATTCTAACAAAGCAGCTTAGGTTTTCCTTAGGCATAGCTTAGGTTTTCTTGCCGCCTGACATGTTCTAAATTTCTCTTGGGTTTGGGTTATGTTGTAATTTGTTGTGAGAAAGGTTGTTTAGGTTTTCAAGTTTGTTTTTGCAATAAAATACTCTTAGTTTGCTTAATTCATGTGCTTCACTTCCTTCAATTAGTTCCAAATGTCCAGTTGAAGAATCCATTTGTCGGGCACGATAGTGTCAAACTCACGAAAGAATTAAGCACGGTCTCATCACGACGAGGTGTTGACTAAATCAGCTTAAACATAAGTTAGAATTTCAGCGGCTAAAAGGAGCAACCAAACGTTGATTGTCCGTGTTAGGTTTACGCTGAAATTGCTAGGTATTGCCTAGACATAGGTAGTATCACTTCTGAATTGCTTCACTGAATTTGGAGTATCTTCCAGACTTGTCGTCGGGACTTCTCTCCATCTCACCTGTCGGGTCAGCGAAAGTTGAAAGAGCAGAGTGTCGTTGTTGCAGCGAAAGTTGCTGCCGCCATTACCCGCCGAGGCAGCAGATCGTGGCAGCAAAAAACAACTTAACCTATTCAACGCAGTTTCACACTAAGCAGCAGCATAACCCTACCTCTCTATCAACTTGATCATTTCCTTTTTAATTACTTGTGTTTTTTATTTTACTTTTCTTCTCAACAACCATCTTACTTGTGCATTTACTTTTCTTGTGCAGGAACAACAATTCGAATCAAGCTGTCCAATCCCTATGGGACAAGATAACTTATATACTATAAGTTGACATGAGTGTCCACTTGCGCTCATAAATAGAGAACACCTAAACGCTTTACAAGTTTTTGGTGCCGCTGCCGGGGATTGGTAACAGCGAAATTAATATTTAATTTCTGCACTTTTATTTCTATACTTTTTATTTTATTTTTATTTTAATCGTAAAAATAATTTTACAGTTTCCTTTTCTAGTTTATGACCAGGGCGAATCCAAGAGGAGAAATTCTCTTCTACGACGATATCGAACGAAGAGAAAGAGAGCTCAAGAAGGAAATTAGAGTAACCCTAGGGAAAACCATAGAGGAAAAATAAAAAGCAAAGGTAAACATGGACCCTCCCAACAATGCCGTGAATGGAAGGGAAAGGCAGCAAGACTTGCCGCCAAGCAGACAGCGAAATCCACCAAGGCAGCAACCCCTTATTCCGCCCAGACAGCCCCAGAATGTTCGAACCATTAGAGATTATCTGGAACAAGACTTCAGAGGGTTTGATTCGATAGTGTCAAAACTTGAGATTGAGGTAGATCACTTTGAGTAGAAGCCCGTTATGTTTAACATGATCAACACGTTAGGGCAATTTGGAGGGACTGCTACAGAAGATGCTCGGCAGCACTTGAGAGGATTCCTGGACATCTGTATAGCATTCAAAATACACGGGGTCCATCGAGACGTACTGAGGTTGAGATTATTTCCCTATTCACTGAGGGATAGGGCAAAACAAGTGTTAAACAACCAGCCAGCAGGATCGTTCAACACATGGACAAAGCTGTGTAAAGATTTTCTGGACCGTTTCAGCCCGTCCAATGTCACAGACAGACTACGAAATGAGATAACAGTCTTCCGACAAGGGGATGACGAGTTGATGTATGAAGCATGGGAGAGGTACCAATAGATGTTGAACAACTGCCCGCTACATGGTTTCCCGGCTTAGACACATGTATCAATGTTCTACAATGGGGTGAACTACCCAACACAGATTGTAACCCCCTTAACCCGGCCTAGACTGTTGACCCGAATTAAGAAGTTTACACGGGGAAAACCAAAGTCAACCTGAAAGTCAACCTTGATTAACGACCCTTTTTTTTTCTTTTTAGTCTTGTCTAAATGCACATTAACCCTAGATATGTTCACAAGATCATCATACTCAAAGATCGTAACAATCAGAGAATATTCAGACACTCAATTGCACAAATTACAACTTTAGGGACCAAATTGTAAATTCTTAATATTATAAGGACTTAACCCAACTTAAAATTACCATCTTGAAATTAATCATCTTTCATGCTTCTCTGTCAAATTTCAGCTCAAATGGACATCTCAAACTCATACAATTGTATAAACAAGATTCAGGACTAAAACGCAAACATTTCAAAACACATAACCATCAAATTCAGAGCCCAACGGTCGAGTGTTCCGAAACAGGGAGGACCTGTTCCAAAACGCGGGACCGTTCCGAAAGGGGTTCCGATACATGGCCTGGCAGTAGCATTTCCGTTTCGGAACGGTTCCTTCCATTTCGAACGCCTGGGCCATTACAGGACCCCGTTCCGAAACGGTAGCACCCGTTCCGATACGGCCTGCCCAGATTGCAGAAAAATTGCTGTTTAAACACACAATTGACCCATCAAACATGCTCCAAAAGCCACCAAATTTTACCAGCAAGTCATTCAACATACAAGGAACATAATTGCATCAACCATTCATCAACATGACATCAAAATAAGAAATACCCAATTCTATAGGCAAGCATCCTATAAGGCAAACCATGAAATCCTCAAATCACCAAAACACATACCAAGAGGCCAATTACAAGTTCCAACATTATTAACATCATAAATCCAACTTAGGGAGTTCAAAACATCTCCCAAAACATCAACATAGGTCCCTATTGCCAAATACCCAAAAGCTAATAGTTTTGAGAAAATGTTCACCATACATGAGCTTAAAACCTTCACTTGGATGCTTGGCTTCCTTGCTGCCCAAAAAGCACTTCAATGCTCTGCATTATTGGTTTAAGAAAAGAGAGAGCGTAAGCAAAAGCTTAGTGAGGAATGCTCATTTAAAACCACACAACAATGCATTTATAAAACACCTTTATAAACCTTAAATCAATCATCATTTGCACATGCACTAAAGCATTTAAAACAAGCAATTCATGCTTCAAATTCATTACATGTCATATTGGCAACAAGTGATACATCAACATAAGATCCACACATGGACTTTTAAACACCATTGTGATCTTATAATTTCCAAGGACCACACATGGACTTTTAAACACCATTGTGTCCTTAACAAGAATCATCCATGGACTTTTAAACACCATGACAAGGACCACACAAGGACTTTTAAACACCTTTGTGTCCTTAACAAGAATCACCCAAGGACTTTTAAACACCTTGATGTTCTTAAATAACAAGGCTTACACAAGTAATTTTAACCACCTTTGTAACCTCAACCAAGAATCAACCATGGACTTTTAAACACCATGTTGTTCTTAAAATACACAAGATTCACACAAGGACTTTTAACCACCTTTGTGATCTTAACCATGAACCAACCATGGACTTTTAACCACCATGTTGTTCTTAAATAAACAAGGCTCACACAAGGACTTTTAACCACCTTTGTGAACTTAACCATCACTTGCCAATATGCATCATTATCAACAATATTCCACTGTTTTAAAGCATTTAATAAAGCCATAAACACCATGCATCTTTAAGCATCAAACCACATTTAACAATGTTCAAAAACAAGGATCTCTTACCTTGAGCATCCTTCAACACATGGCTTATAATCTCAGCAATTAAACATGCTAAATATGCTTTCAAAACAGGATTTAAAACATGCAAACAAACCACATTGCATACAACCAATCCATGGTTAATCACCAAGAGAGTTTTTCTGAAAACTTACTCTTGAGCTTAGCTAAGTTGCTTAGACTTAAACTAAGCTCCCAAACCTTCAAAACATTGGTTTCAAAGCTGAAAACCAAAATCCACTCACCGATTCCGTTCCGCCACTTGCCGAAACACCAATCAAGCTTCCGGATCACCACCACTAAGATCCAAAGATGACTCCCCTGTTTTAAACACATCAAAGCAGAGGATTAATGCATCATCATGCATTAATATCTTCAATGAAAGCACCTAAACCCGCTGCTCTCAACCACACTCCATTTTCGGCTACCAAACACAACCAAAAATGCATCCAAACAACCCCACAACACTACCCAGCCATGATTCATCAAAACAAATCATCCTTAAACATCAATTATCATCCAAAAAGGATCTAACCACGCCCTTATACCTCCAGCTATAACAGATCATCAAGATCACTCCAAAAACAACCAAGAACTCAAGCTAAACTTAGGAAAATCAACCTATCCGGGATTGCATTAATTAAACCTCAACTTCTCATCAATTTAACATTCATTTAACATCAAAAAGACACCTCAAAACACTGCCCAAACAGATCACACGAATTTTAACCAAAAATCAACCAAATCTTGCATTTAAAAGCCAAGATCAAGAACACAACCTTAAAACCTTTTATAAAACACAAATTAAGGATTGAGAACTTGGGAATTTCAGTAAAGAACTGAGACTTTAGAAGAGAAGGACGTTCTTACCTCAAAACTTGAGTTTTCTCCCTTTTTGGAACCAAATTCTTGAAAATCCACTTAGCAAATGCAAAGGTTTTATTGAAGAGATGATTGAAGATCAAAAGAGAATTGAAATGAGTTATTTAGGTGACAAAATCAGGGGGAAAAGCTCTGGAGAAATGTGTTTGGTTTGAGAGAAAAGATGAGAGAAAATGAAAATGGAATTTAGGAAAAGTTAGTTGGAAAATGCCAAAATATCTTCCCTCCCTTTTTCTTTTATTTTAAAACCATTAATTAATCATTTAATATTTTAGAAAAATCTGGAGAAACTCCCATTGGGTAAATAGCTCCTTAAAGATTCAAAGTTTCAATCCTTTTTAAAACAGTCTCACAGTTTTCGAAAATTACATTTTGGTCCCCAACCAAAATGTCACACTTCCAAACCTCATTTTGTAAAATTGCTTTCACCATTCTCTTATATATAATAAAAGAGGATTTTAAGACATTTTTCCATATTTTTAATGCAACCCGAACTAGGCTTTCCTAATTTCACCTTTATATGTTCGAACCGCACTCCGACCGAACCGGTCCGAATCCCAAAACTCCTAAGCCCAAAATTGGGGCGTTACATAGATGATGATAGATATCTCAGCCAATGGAATCATCCTTGACAGACCACCAGAGGAGGCATTATGGATTCTAATCCAAGCCTCCAAGAATGACTACAAGTATCCAACAGCCGACCGAGGCGGCGTGAGGCGGCCATCCATTGTAAACGAGGTAGAAGCCTCGGAATCTGTTAATGCCCTCCTTAACAAGCTGACAAAGCTGGTCATGAGCATCGTGAAACCTGTTGGGAAAGTCTATGAGGCAAAGGCTGTATAGTCGTTCTGTGATGAGTGTGGGGGCAACCATGATTCCTCTGACTGTACCACATCTGCCAACTTTATGGGAGGATACGAGAGGAACATCAGACCTGCCCATAACACCTACAACCATGGATGGAAGAACCATCTCAATTTCTCCTGGAGCAACTCAAAGACTGCTGCAAACCCAAAACAGCAACATGGAGGCTACCAACAAAACCTGTCAAGACAAAAGGCTCAGCATCCGCAAAACAATAATTCACTAGAAGCAACTCTTCATACCTTTATGTCTAGAACTAGTGATTTTATTATTCGTACTAATATATTTATTGATAAAACTAAGTCTTTCATGGAGAGGACGAAGATGAAGATAAACAACTAGGATGTTGCCATAAAAAACCTAGAGACCCAATTTGGGCAGTTCACAGAGATTTTCAGCAGCAGAACAATGGGAGCAGCATCCAGCAGCACAGAGGCAGCAACCAAACGCACATACAAACAGTGCAAAGCCATATCTACTAGAATTGGGAAGTAGTTGGATGAACCCATGGTGGAAATACAAACAGAAACACAACCAGCACAAAAAGAACAACCAATAGGCTTAAGCAGATGATCCTCCACATATTAAGTTTCCATGCAGGGAGCATATAGAGGACATCCGCCTGCCAGCACCTTTCCCCTATAGGCTTAAGCAAAAAAAGCAAGAGCACCAGTTCAGAAGATTCCTAGATATTCTAAAGTATGTGCACATAAACATACCTCTAATAGAAGCCATTCAAAGTATGCCCAACTATGCCAAATATCTCAGGGACATGGTTTCTAAAAGGAAAAGGATTGGGGAGTTCGAAATAGTTGCTGTCACAGAAGAGTGCATGGCAATGCTGCACAACAAACTGCCGCCCAAGCAAACAGACTCGGGCAGCTTTGTTATCCCATGCATGATGGGCATCAAACATGAAATAAAAGCCCTCTGCGACTTGGGAGTTAACATCAACCTAATGCCCAAAGTAGTCTTCAATAAAGAACCTAGATTGAAGGTTGAGAACGAGATTTACCTCCAATCCTTGCGTTTATTAAGGATTGACAAGTTTTTGCTTTGAAAAACTTGAAGAACATGAAGAGATTTCTTGCAAATGATTTAGAAATCAACTAGAGAGTGTTTGGGAGAAAAAAATCTGGAGAACGAGTTGAGAAAAATGGGTTTGCTGAAAATGAAACTTGAAAGTTAGTTACGTAAAAAGAGATCTCTCAAATAACCACTTAATTAATTAAAATAATTAAAAATCAATTTTAATCAATTATATTAAATTCATTTTAAACACATGTCAATTTAAGGAAGGGGTAATTGCACCATGGCTCCCTAAAGATTCTAAGATTTTTTACTCCTCTTTTAAAATTACACTTTTTCACAGTTTTAAAACTTTACATTTTGTTCACTACCCGAAATGTACCGCTTCCAAAACTCTTTTTGTAAAATTGATTTGACCAACCTATTAAACATGATTTTAGAGGATTTTAGCAACTTTTGTCATTTTTTATCCTTTCCTGATCCTTGATTTCCCTAAACCACCTAATATGATTCGAACTGTTTCTGACCGGTCCGATCCGATGTCTAAAACATCTAGGCACAAAACCAAGGCGTTATAACTCTCCCCCACTTAGGAAATTTCGTCCCCAAAATTTTACCTAAAGGAAAAAGGTGCGGAAACTGCTTCAGCATGTCTGCCTTGCTTTCCCAAGTGGCCTCCTCAACTCCTCGGTGTCGCAACAACACCGCGAAAACCAGGGCGTTACAGCACTTTGCTGCTCGAATCCAGTATCTTTATTTGTTCTTCGTCATAAGACAAATCCGGATTCAACTATATCTCCTCAACAAGAATTACATGTGAAGGAACCGATCTATACCTCCGCAACATCGAAACATGAAACACGTCGTGAATCTTTTCTAACTCGGGAGGCAACCTCAACCGATAAGCCACATGACCAATACGCTCCACAATCTCATATGGTCCAATAAACCTCGGGCTAAGCTCACCTTTACGCCCAAATCTCATCACCTTCTTCCAAGGTGATACCTTCAAGAACATACATTCACCAACCGTAAAATCAATCTCCTTACGCTTCAGATCCGCGTAAGACTTTTGCCGATCTGATGCTGCCTTCAAACGCTCACAAATGAGCTTCACCTTCTTGGTGGTTCCTTTCAACATGGCCAGCATCGATATCGACTTTTGTCCCGTTTTCACCCAACAAATAGGGGTTCTACACCTTCTCCCATACAAAGCCTCGTATGGAGCCATTTGAATACTTGCCTGGTAACTATTGTTGTAAGCAAACTCAACCAAAGGCAAGTGCTTCTCCCAAGAACCCTGAAAATCTACAACACAACATCTTAACATGTCCTCAAGCACTTGGATAACACGCTATGACTGTCCATCCGTCTAAGGATGATAAGAAGTACTGAAATTCAACCGTGTACCCAAGGCTTGATGCAAACACTCCCAGAACCTCGACGTGAACCTCAGATCTCTATCTGATACTATAGATTTCAGTACCCCATGCAACCGCACAATCTCAATGATATACAGCTCTACCAGCTTATCCAAGGTATACGTGGTATGCACAAGCAAGAAATGTCACACTTCGTAAGGCGATCAACAATCACCCAAACAAAATTCTTCTTTGATGGTGACAAAGGCAATCCAGACACAAAATCCATGTTAATCCTTTCCCACTTCCATTCTGGGATTCTCAAAGGTTGCAACAACCCAGAAGGTACCTGATGTTCAGCCTTCACTCGCTGACACACCATGCACTTGCCAACGAACTCGAAAACATCCTTTTCCTACCCCACCCAATAGTACTCATCCTTCAAATTACGATACATCTTCGTACTACCAGGGTGCATAGCGAAAGGAATACTATGAGCTTCAGTCAGAATAGTGCGCCTCAACTCAACATCACTCGATACCACTATCTGACTCCCAAAACACAGAACACCATCCTTATTAAAATTGAAATCCGAAGGCTTACCATCCGCAATATCCTGAACGTGAGGAACAAGAGAATCATCAAGCAACTGCTTATCCTTAATCAACTGGATCAGGGATGGTTTAACTTGCAATTCAGCAACAAGATCACTGTCTCGCGACATGCTCAAGCGTGCAAACATCGCCCTCAACTCCACATCCACTTTCCGGCTCAAAGTATCGACCACAACATTGGCCTTTCCCGGATGATACTCGATCGATAGATCATAATCCTTAAGCAAATCCACCCACCGTCGTTGCCTAAGATTCAACTCCTTATGAGACATAAGATACTTTAAGCTCTTATGATATGTGAACACCACACACTTCTCACCATACAGATAATGCCTCCAGATCTTCAAAGCAAACACAACAGCCGCAAGCTCAAGATCGTGAGTATGGTAGTTACGCTCATGAACCTTCAACTGCCTGGATGCATACGCCACTACCTTACCCTCCTACATCAACACACAGCCCAAACCAACAATGGACACATCACTATAGACTACAAACTCCTTACCAGACTCAGGTTGAATCAGGACAAGAGCTTGCGTTAAAGCTTCCTTCAGCTTCTCAAAAGCTTGTAGCCTCACATCTGTCCACTCAAAGCGAACATTCTTCTGCAACAACTTCGTCAAAGGTGCAACAATCTTCGAGAAACCCTTGACAAACCCACGGTAATATCCAACCAAACCAAGAAAACTCTGTACTTCTGTCACCGACTTAGGTACCATCCCACTCACCACTGCCTTAACCTTATACGGATCAACACAGATACCCTCAGCCGATACAACATGTCCCAGGAAGATCACCTCTCTAAGCCAAAACTCACACTTTCTCAGCTTAGCATACAATTGGTTCTCCATCAACAGTTGCAAAACTATCCTTAAGTGCTTATCATGATCCTACTCGGTACGAGAGTACACAAGGATATCATCGATGAACACCACCACAAACTGGTCCAAAAACTCATGGAACACACGATTGATCATGTCCATGAAAGCAGCATGTGTGTTTTTTAAACCAAAAGGCATCACTAAAAACTCATATTTCCCGTACCTCGTCTGAAACGTCGTCTTAGGTACATCCACATCCTTCACCCTTAACTGGTAATACCATGACCTCAAGTCAATCCTAGAAAACACCGAGGCTCCTCAAAACTGATCAAAAAGATCATCGATTCTTGATAAGGGATACTTGTTCTTAATCATCAACTTATTCAGCTGCCGATAATCTATACACATCTGCATTGTCCCATCTTTCTTCTTTACAAACAACATCGACGCTGCCCACGGTGAAACACTCGGCCGGATGAACCCTCAATCAAGCAACTCCTGAAGTTGCGTCTTCAACTCTTTTATCTCTTTAGGTGTCATACGATAAGGAGCAATGGAAACCGGAGTCGTACTCTTATACAACTCGATACCAAACTCAATTTCCCTATTTTGAGGCAACCTAGGCAATTCTTATGGAAAAACACCCGAAAAATTGCAAGCGGTTCTGTTGTCCTGCACACGTACATCCTTTGTACCAGGATTTATCACGTATGCAAGATAAGCTTCACAACCCATCCTAACATACGGCTTGCTTCCATAGCTGAAACAACAATAGACAAGAATTTCACATTCTCGCATACAATCACCACTTCATAATCATCAGCAAGCTTTAAGGTGACTCGATTAACATCAAAGTCAACCACTACTCTATGCTCAGACAACCAATCCATATCAAGGATCACATCAAATCCATAAAAGGGTAACTCCATCAAATCCACAAGAAAGACTTGACCCTAAACTGATAAAGGACACCTCCGATACAACTTCCTAGTGACTATAGTCTCACCGAAAGAACTAGCCACTTGCATTCTTACTTCAAGCAACTCAACATGTATATCAAGCAAATATGCATGCTCACTTAAGATATAAGTATGCGTGGATCCAGAATCAATAAAAGCCAACATTGATAAAGACTGTAGAACAAAGGTACTTGCGATAACATCAGTGTTGTTGCGCCCCTCGCACTGAGCATGGACCCTCGTAGGACCGCGTCCCTCAGGCTATACAGCTACAACATGAGCAATATCACGCTGACCCTCTTCCCTTCTCTAAAAGTACCTCGGCCGCGCCCACGACCTCTGTGAGGTTCCATAGCATGCACTGGTGCCTGCCTTGCCAACTGCGAACAGTCACGCTTCACGTGACTCTGCACTCCACAGTGCCAGCAAGTCCCTAAGACACCCCAGCACTCCCTAGAGTGATGCCTCCCACAACGGTTGTAAACAGAAGCACGAGAACCAACATTCTGACTAGGCTGCCCTCCACCTGCTCCACCTCCACCACCACCACCTCGACGATGATCCCTCTCATAACCTCTATCTCATGGCCTTTTTCCACGATCACGCCCACCATCATGGTCTGCACCTCTCTTTCCGGAACTAGAGCCTCCAGATCCAACCGCCATCCCTAGGTTCAGCTCTATATCCTTCACTCGCGAGACCATCACATCAAAGACTGTGTACTCAGCCGCTAGCACGTATATCTTAACTTCTCTTACCAATCCATAGCGGAAACGTTCACACGTCGCTCGCTCGTCCGGTATTAACTCGGGTGCATACTTGCACAACCTCACAATTTGCACCTCATATTCGGCAACCGACATAACGCCCTGTACTAAAGCCATTAATTCACATTTCTTCTCGTCCAGATAATGGACCCCGAAGAAATTTTTCTTAAACGCACTCACGAAAAAGGTCCAATCAATCTCATCCTGATCCATCCCTGATGTAATAGTCGTCAACCACGTATACGCATCGCCATTCAGTAACGACACTATACAGCCCAATTTCTGAACATTATTACAGTTCATATGTCCCAAGATTCGCTTGGTACTCTCGAACCAAGCCTTAGACCCCTTAGAAGTCAATCCTCTAAACTCAACACCACCCACACTACGTAAACGCTTCAGAGGCAACCCAGGGTTGGCACCTTGTTGTGGTGTTGCTACATGAAAGCCAGCCACTGCCGCCTGAAAGGCTCCAGCAATAGCTTGTACCAGAACTCTCATAACCAGAACACCTTGTCACGGTGCTCCCTCAGGTGCAACACCTCCAACACTAGCTCTAGCCTCGACTCCTTCCCCACCACCTACAGGTGGTCCACCCAGAAGAGGAGGCGGTAGATTCTCAACTTGCTCTTTCGGCCCATTCTCGGCCACAACTCGGGCGTTGCCCCTCCTCTTGTCTCGGACCCATGGTGAAAGAGGTATACTATAACGCAAACACAACAATAAAATCAATCAGGCCTTCGGTAGCAAGGACCTAAGTCACTCAATTCATTTGCTCTAAACAAAATTTCCTTTATCAGTAGCTTGGCAATGGGTACCCTAGTTATACTTCAACTATCACACGAAATCAACTTACATACTATCTTATCATCAACAGATGTTCATATTGAACTTCACATATAATTCAAAACACCCAAACATGGCATAGATACCCACATTCAACCAAAACATGATTCTTCAACCAACATGTCAATTAACACTGAATCAAACATCAAAACATACCAATTTCACCTACCAACATTCCCAATTCTTTCGTAACCTGGCTCTGATACCAACAAATGTAACCCCCTTTGCCCGACCTAGACGCCCGACCTGAACTAAGAAGATTACACGGGGAAAACCAAAATCAACTCGTTAAAGTCAACCTTGATTAACGACCGTTTTTTCTTTTTATCTTCTCTAGATGCACATTAAGATCCTATGTTATTACCAAGACACTTATAAGAAAACGGCACAGTGATCGGAGTTCAATTAGGGGTTGAATTGGATGCATTTGACTTTTAGAAACTAAAATGTAATTTCCAGAAAATACATGGACTTTTCAGATTTTAAAGTTACCAATCCTTAATTAGTCATGTAACATGCTAAATTTCAGCTCAAATGGATCATCCAAACTCATCCAATTGAACATACAACATTCAAGGACCAAAATGCAACAATTCAGAACTTAAAAAGATTCCAATAACTGAAATTAACGAACCTGTATCGATACGCCTTAGCCTGTATCGATACGCAAAATGGCAGTAGCCAAAGTTGGCAAAAGGGTATTGATACGCTCAAGCCCGTATCGATACGGCCTTCAAACCTTTTGCCTAGGCGTATCGATACACGAGCAAATTGTATCGGTACACCTAAGCTGAAAAGCCTGAATTAAGCCTTAGTGTATCGATACTCTCCCACGAGTATCGATACGCATACAAGATTTGCACTTCGAACAACCATTTAAACACATTTAATAACATCTAAACATGCTTAAAACAACCTTACATGTTATAACCGATCACCCAAGCAATTAAGCATCAACAACATTCATAACATAAACTTCTAACATGGCAATTCAAGGTGAAGCATAATCTACCCAAGCATGCTTTTAAACATAAGTCATAGCAAAGCCAAAAACACCATAAGCAAAACAATAAACCATATAGAGGCCATGAACAAAACCAAATAGGCAAACCAACATATCTCAACTAGGAGGTTACAGAGACAAACTCCCAGACCGAGGATCTTTCCCCATTGCCAAAATCTACTTATTTAAATTCACCAAAGTTCATACTTGAATTTGAGTGACGACTTAGGTGCTCCCACTTGCTACTTCTCAGCCCTCAAGCTTAGTTATCTGCATTGTTGGAAAAAAAAGGAGCGTAAGCACTCTTGCTTAATGAGGGAAAGCTCAAAACACAACAACAATGTAGTTTTTAAAACATTAATTGAAACCATAGCATGCTCAATCTCAAACATGCTTCTAAACCAAAGCAAAACATTCTTTAACCATGTTCCACATGTATCATTAGCCTTGTGCGTTGTTCACAATGCAAAACTGCATTAAGCCTCACTTGCTTAATTCACATGCATATATATACCCTATGAAACATCTCATCATCACATCACATGCATAATGATCCATTATGCAACCACCAATAATCATGATACATGGGCAACAACAACAAACACATATATTGGCATAATACATTTCGGCATAGGCTCACCCCTACCCGTTATGATAGACTCACCTCTATCACTTTCACACACAATATCGGATACACTAACTCGTAAAGGCTCACTCCTACACTCAATGATGGCTTACCCTATCTTAATGGCTACGAATGGAATTAGGCTCACCCCTAACCAATGGTGATAGACTCACCTCTACAACCCGCAATAGGCTCACCCCTATTACGTCACGTAGCTAGACACACGTACGATTTGTAGATTATAGTGCACTTACATCCTATTGGTCGACCAACGTATTCGAATACTAAAAATAGATCCAACACTTGCCAATATACTCATAAAACCATGTTAACTCACTGCTTTCAATGAATCACTAAAAATCATTACATATCCAAAATTAAACATGCTTTTTAAATAGCAAAACCATTACATACAAGATTAACCCATCTTGTATTCAAACCAAATCATTACGTGGGATAAACGCAAGCAAAAACATGCTTAAATCCATGCATAACAGCGAGTAACAACCATTATCAAAACATGAGCATGATTAACCATGGAGTCCATTTCAAACCGAAATTCGAGAGTACAAGTATCCATAAATACTTCCGAGATTACCTAAGCGTTTCAAGCTTACACTAACCTCCCAACACCTTGTATCCAAGCTTAACAAAGCTTTAAAACACATTCATTCACTGATACGTGAAACTTCACGTTCCAACGCGAAGATCACCTGTCCAAAGCCTCCAAAAATGCTTCACTTGCTTCCGGATCAAGATCCCCTATTTTTGGACCATCAAAACAGAGATCCAAATTCATTAAAATGTATTTCAACACCAGCAACTAAACACAAACCACTTGCTCACCAAAACTACACCAAAATACCCATCCGAAACAACCGAAAACTCAACCGATTGCTTCCTAAACCAAACCCTACAAACGTACATCACTATCAATCATTATTAAACATCAAAACACATCTAAAAACAACCTAAACCCTTCCTTATACCTCCAGCAAGCACAACTTCATCATTTCATCTCAAAAACCCAACTAAAACCATCAAGAAACTAAGGATCTCAAGGATTTCAGGATCTATATTATCAAAACCCTTTTTCAACACAATAATCAACTCAAAACTCAATTAAAATCAATCCAAAACATAGCTCATCAATATCACTTTGAAAATCAAGATTTAAATCATAATTTTGCAAGATTTTGATCTTAAATCAAAACTATAATAAAAACTCAGCCAAAAAAAAAACAGTTAGAAGTCAAAGATCTTGGGAATTTCAATAAAGAACCTATATTGAAGGTTGAGAATGGGATTTACCTCCAATCCTTGCCTTCCTTAAGGATTGACAAGTTTTTGCTTCACAAAACTTGAAGAACTTGAAGAGATTTCTTGGAAATGATTTAGAAATCAAAGAGAGAGAGTTTGGGAGAAATGAAATCTAGAGAAAGAGTTGAGAAAAATGGGTTTGCTGAAAATGAAACTTGAAAGTTAGTTAGGTAAAAAGAGATCTCTCAAATAACATTTAATTAATTAAAATAATTAAAAATCAATTTTAAGCAATTATATTAAATTCATTTAAAACACATGTCAATTTAAGGAAGGGGTAATTGCACCATAGCTCCCTAAAGATTCTAAGATTTTTGACTCCTCTTTGAAAATTACACTTTTTCATAGTTTTAAAACTTTACATTTTGGTCACTACCCAAAATGTACCACTTCCAAAACTCTTTTTGTAAAATGGATTTAACCAACCACTTAAACATGATTTTAGAGGATTTTAGCAACTTTTGTCATATTTTTATCCTTTCCTGATCTTTGATTTCCCTAAACCACCTAATACAATTCGATATGTTTCCGACCGGTCCGATTCGATGTCTAAAACATCTAGGCCCAAAGCCAGGGCATTACAGGGCTAGCCAAACCTACCTTTGTCATACTAAAACTTTCTGATCATTCGTTTGTAAAAGTGGAGGGTAAAATCGAAGACATCCTAGTGAAGGTGGGCAACCTGATTCTTCCAGCTGATTTCCTCATCTTAGATTGTGAGGCCGATGAAAAAGCCCCTATCATCATTGGGAGACCATTCTTGGCCACGGGAAGAACGTTAATAGACGCGGAACATGGGGAGCTGACCATGAGGGTAGACAACCAGAGCATAAAGTTAAATGTGCTACAACCCTCAGGAAAAGAAAAGGAAGGATGCCCAAATGCAAAAGCTGCCAAAATCGGCATAGAGATGGGCCAAGGTAGCAACTGTCGCGACAGACCAAAAGGCTGGCTAAAGGACCGAGCAGCACATCACCTGAAGGAACAAGAGGACCCCCAGGAGGGAAGGACAAGCCAAATTACCTCAGGAAGTGTTTATGTCTGAGAGATGCACCTAAATGCACTCGCAACATAACTTAATTTTTAATTCTTTTTCTTTATTTTCATTTTTATGCATTAGGACTAGAATTTAATTTATTGCAATTATTTTTTTAGGATTAGATTAAATACCACATTTTAATTTTCAGAGTTTATTTTTTTATTTCAAGATTAGGAATAAAAGAGCCGGATCAAGAAGGAGGCCCAACAAGGAGCCCGCCCACCATCCCGCTGAGACAGCCCAGGGTAGCCTAGCGTAGAAACACGTATAGACTAGTTGACCGCTAACGGCTACGAAAATAACAGGCAGAAATCCCATAACATGCGCGAGACAACTGGACCCTTAGACATTTAATGCCGCCACGACACATCTCGGCAACCTCTATTTAAACCCTTCTCACTTCATTCATTTACTTTACTTTCGACTTCTTGCTATCTATTTCTTGCATCCACTGCTCTCACATATTTTCTTTCAGAATTTCAGTAAACATCAACCGTCTCACATGGCTTCCTCATTGGCACCCAAACCCACCTTCCAACGCTTCTTCTCCTGCACAGATGAAAAGAGATACCGAACTCAGTTTGCAAAGCAGAACATATGGGAGGAACAAGGCTTTCACTATACTCGGCAGACAAGAGATCTCGGACTAGAACCAAATCTGTTTGATGCCATCCATAGCAAGGGATAGGAAATCTTCGCATGGCATTAACAACTTCTATTGCTGGGATATGTCGTTCGTGTATGTCCGAGGGGAACCTTTCATGCTCAACGATGTTGTCATTAACAACTTCAATGGCCTAGATATGCACGACAACCCTAACGAGGAGTGGAGGCAGTCACTGATGGCTGTCGATTATGAGAAAATCAAGGACAAACTATGCATGCCCAACACGCCGTGGTTGGCAGGCAAACATAGAGGACCTGTCCAACGCCACCACCTGCTGCCCGAGGCAATGATATGGAACGCATTCGTCAAGAGGCGCCTGCTGCCCACCTCTCACAACTCTATCGCCGATCGGCCGCGCCTTGCCCTAAACCATAGCATCATGATGAACCAGCCCATCAATGTTGAGCAAGTTATCTGCAAGGAGATCCACACCTGCTTCCAAAAAACGAAGGTCAGGTTGTACTTCCCGTCCCTCGTCACTGGCCTTTGCACCAACTTTCGTGTTTCGACCGACCCAAAAGATGAGATGACAACAACCAAAGAAGGGTGGACAAGAAAAGTGTGCCTATAGATGATGCAAGCCTCGGAGACAGAGCCCATAACGCCCAGCCAGCCAATTGCCGCCCAGCCTGACACTCCAGCTACCCCCGACAGTACTAAAGTTGCCCCATACAACAAAGTCCTCACGTTGCTACACACCCTAATCAACAGCAACAAGTGCATCGAGCAGCAGCAGCTGACCTTTATGAAATACGTGGGGGAAGTCCAAGAAGCCTTTGTGGCTTATCTCCTACAGAAATTCCCTGATGACAGACCCATCCTGCCTCCATATCATACAGACCTTGTAGTAGCAACCCTAGCACAAGGAAAACCATCCACCACAACTGCCCGCCATGCATCTTACCACCGCCAGGTGCCCTCTCTGATGCACTACTCATCTTACTCAGCCACCACCGCATCCAACACAGTGTAGACTCCCCCGAGAGGCATCAGCAGCACCATTCACCTACCTAACAAGCAGCGATAGTGGCGACCACCTCCTCATCAAAATAGATTGAGAAGCAGCCGCTAGAACCAAAAACAACAATGGTAGCAGCAACAGGAGCCATCCCAGTGGAAATTGACACTCCGGCAGCACCCATGGAGGAAGGCACTAGGAAGAGAAAGTGGCACATCATAGATGCCGAACCCGTGGATGACGAGACAAAGTCAGAAGAGAGCGAAGCACCTCTTGCCGCTTCTCCTGTAGAACCTCAAGAAGAGTCTCGTCCCACACCCAAGAGAGTCCATCCGCCGCGAACAACAAAAATCTCACCTGCTAAGTCTGCCGCCAAGACATCTACCGGCAGCCGCTTCATCATCCAAACCTCTTCCTCTTCCTCAGCAGCAAAGACTCAAGCCTTCTCTCAACCCTCATCCAATTTTTAGTTCTTTTTCTTTCTCTTTTCTTCATTTTATTTTTATCTATTTTCTTTATCATTTTTATTTATTTCTCTGTTATTATTTTTTGTGTACTGAGGGCAATGTCCATCTCGAGTTTGGGGGGATAGCTCTCGCATCTTTTGTCTAGGCATACTTAGTAGCATATAGGTTGCATTGTACTTACTGTAGTAATAATCAGAACAGAAAAATTTGTTACATAACTTGTGCCTATGATAGTTAGCCGATTACTTATATTTGCACCAATAATAAATTAAACTTAATATGAGAAAAGCATAAAAAATGACTTAGAATTTTTTGTCTGCCAAAACTTTCAAACACTACTATTACTTGCTAAATTTGTTAGACTATCTAATGAACACTGCATGTTTGTTTTTAGAATTGTTTGCAAAGTTCTAACAATGGTTGCAGGTAGCCGCCGAGGTAGAAAAGAGAAACAGAAAAATACAACGCTACCACGACAGTAGAAGTAAAAACAAAGAACATTGTTGTTTACCCTAGATGTGCCTGCAACAGGCTCTAGGAAGAATCACGTGTGAGGACACTCCACTGCTATCAAAGTCCATGAATCTGTAAGTTTTGAAGTGACAGACAAATTAGCATGAGTGAATGAAAGTCTTCACGGGATGACTCTACTCCATGGGTTCGGCGTTTTGTAGTTTACTCATATATTAATTTCAGACCTAGAAGAGTAGCTGTGATCAGATGAAGCCCTCATTGCCATGATTAAAATATCGTGCTTAATTGTGCTTCCTCGGCAGCAACCTTATACACCGTAATAGCATCTTTGTTAATTTAGTTATTCTGCATATTTAGCATGTACACAGTCCTGTACACACTGCACTGGCATTATAAATTAATTCTGAGTTATTTTCTTGTTAAGTTCCCTTCACTAATCTAATATAGGTGCCACAACCTTGAGGTATGAAATCAAGTTGAAAACATGTTTTTCTTTCTAATTAATACAAAGGCATGTATGTTAGGTTGCATTGCTTGAGGACAAGCAATAGTTCAAGTTTGGTGGTGTGTAAAGTGTCCACAAGTTCTATATTTCATGCACAATCCATCTCATATTATTGTTGTTTTTTAGTACATCTTAGGTATAATTATGACCATGCATTGCATTTTACAGTATTTCTTTACTTTGCCATGTTTTTCCAGATTATCTTTTGTTTGGTAAAAATAGGTACCGTTTTAGTGTACTTTGGTTTTAGGTACTAGAGGCTGACAGAGAGAAAGAGGAGTTGAGGATGTGATGTTGAGGCAGTGAATCAGGGAGTTGTACTAATGCAATTCCAGACAGAGACAGTAGTTGTTGCCGCCCATTATGCCGCCTAAGACAACAAATTATGGAGTTGGAGAACCGGAGTGCGATTTGTAGAGCAGAAAATCGTGATTCTATCGATGCTGCCACTCAATTTTTCGACGTCTATAGCAGCGGGCAGAGCCGCCGAAGTTAAATCTTGAGATTGCTTACGGAACAAGGCAACATGATAAAGTCCACATTCAACTCAAAGAAGTTAGAATTTATAGTCACATTTAATGTGGAAATCTACTTTGAAGACTTCTACTTCAAGAAGGACTAGACCTAGCTAATGTTTATATATACCCATTGTAATTCTAATTCATAGCAGCTTAGGTTTTCCTTAGGCATAGCTTAGGTTTTCTTGCTGCCGACATGTTCTAAATTGCTCTTGGGTTTGGGTTATGTTGTAATTAGTTGTGAGAACGGTAGTTTAGGTTTTCAAGTTTGTTTTGCAATAAAATACTCTTAGTTTGCTTAATTCATGTGCTTCACTTCCTTCAATTAGTTCCAAAAGTCCAGTTGAAGAATCCATTTGTCGGGCATGACAGTGTCAAACTCACGAAAGAATTAAGCGTGGTCTCATCATGACGAGGTGTTGACTAATTCAGCTTAGACATAAGTTAGAATTTCAGCGGCTAAAGGAGCAACCAAACATTAACTGTCTGTGTTAGGTTTATGTTGAGATGGTAGGTATTGCCTACATCACGCAGCAACATAATTTGAGCCTAGACATAGATAGGATCACTTTAGAATTGCTTCACTAAGCTTGGAGTATCTGCCAGACTTGCCACCATGACTTCTCTCCATATTACCTACCGGGACAGTGAAAGTTGCAAGAGCAGAGTGCTGTCGTGGCAGCGAAAGTTGCCGCCGCCTCAATTCACCCTTACCCGCCAAGGCAGTGGAACGTGGCATCGTAAAACAACTTGACCTATTCAACGCGGTTTCACACTAAGGAGAAACATAACCTTGCCATCTCTATCAACCTGATCACTTCCCTTTTAATTACTTGTGTTTTTATTTTACTTTTCTTCTCAACAACCATCTTACTTGTGCATTTACTTTTCTTGTGGAGGAACAATAATTCGAATCAAGTTGTCCAATCCCTGTGGGAGACGATATCTTATATACTATAACTCGACAGGAGTGTGCACTTGCGCTCATAAATAGAGAATACCTAAACGCTCTACAATGTACATGATTTTATGATTGAAAAAGATAAGACTAGCTAGGTGTACTCAAATGGATTGAAGCCTAGTTAGGTAATCTTGGCTAAAGGAAACAAAAGCCTAATGGAACAAATGGATAACTAATAGTTATAGGAACTACCTCGCTAAGTACTTATTGTACTTATCACTCTGTTATTTCTTTCTTCCCACCAATTACAGGTTAATTGGATCGAAAGCTATCTTCGTTGATCCGGGAGCAATCACAAGTCAAAGAATCATGTATGCTATTGTCCTTTTGTTTAGATTCCTAGAGGGTGGCATAGATTATGTATTTAGAAGATATGTCTCATGCATTTTTGCTATGTATATGTCTTGTTATGAATGTTATTATGGTTTGTAATGAGGATTTGAGTGTTTGGCATATAATAGTTAAACCAAGCAGGTTCTAAGTAATTGTAAGACTCTTTTTGTTTTGTATATATATGTGTGTGGTGAGGATTAGTTAACTCCTTGCAAATGCTACACTATGTTTAGATTTTCATGTTATTCGAATGATCATGATTTTATATAAATGAAATGTTGGACTTGGAATGAATAATAGTAACATGTAAGATCACATGAAATCGAAGTATATGAATGAATAGATTTGCATGTCTTAAATGGGGACAAATTCGAATGGCATAAAGTCTTTAGGGGAGGTATATGTTGTATAACATTATTGTGAGTTGTAGATTGTTTATAGTATTCGAATAAGTCTAGATGGCTATGTTAAGAATTCATGGATACACGAGTATGTTTGTATGTGTGTTTGAATGAGCCTGATTTAGTATACTTAAACATTGTTTGGGTTGTGTGTTAGATTATCGTATAGGAGCATTGAATGGAAAGCCTGTTTGAACTATGTAGGGTTGTTAGAATGTATAAGCAAGTTTGGACGGTTAATTTGTTGTGAAAGTATGCTTATTTGATTGTGTTAGTAACATTTATGTCATGAATGAATAGAGTTTTTGTTAGCCCACTATTTGCTAAATTTTGGTTGTTAGAACATATATGATGCTAGTTAAATGTACGTCATAAGTTGAGTATATTTCAGTTATATGTATGTTGCGCGTCGTAACGCTCTACGCTCTTAACCGGGCGTAGGGTGTTACACTTTTCTCTTAAAACTTATTTTTTTCAAACACCTTTATTTATTTCTTTTTTTCTCCTAAAAACCTTTTTTTAAAATACCTAAGAACTTTATATTAAAACTTTTCTTCTAGAAATCAAAATATTCTTTCAAAGCCCAAAAATTTCTTAGTTTTATTAAAACTTTATTTAAAACCCCATTTTGTTTTCTAACAAATTAAGACTTATTTTTTTTCATGATTTATCATCTTTTATTAAACCCCTTGATTTTAGTTTTTTTTTTCTTAAAACTTTAATTCATTTTATTCCTAAATTCAAAAGGATTCAAACATCTTTTAACATTTAAAGCAAAACTTATAAACTAAATATTACCAAATTCAAGAATCAATCTTCCAATTCCAACAAATGCAACCTAAAACTTGAACGAACAAAAAATTAACTAGAAAAAAATAAATTTAAAATGCACAAGAAAAGAAAGAGAAATACCGAAAGTGTAGAAATCGTGAACTATCTCCACTCGAACCGATTCCAATCGCCACCGGAAAAGCTTGCTTCCAACCCAAAAATTCGAACAAAAGCTACTCCCAACTCGAACAATTTCCAGCAATTTTCAGATGATTTTTCAGAGGTGATTTTCGAATGAATTTATGTGTGTATTCTTGGTCAATTGGTGTGTTTTACAATGGGGAAAAGATACTCAATTTATAGGGTTTTGGGTGCTTAGAAATCAAGCCAATTTGGGGACAAAAATCACGAAATTCATCCCTAAAAATCATCCCTCTTGATTAGAAATGCTTTGAATCAGTGATATCAAGCTGGATTTCATTCAATTCAACTTGAATTTATAGATTTATGCTCCCCAAAATTATTTAGGGTTCAAGATGATTCTTCACCGATTAAACGCAATAACAACGACAGTCGGAGGCAAGATCGACGGCAAGGGCACCGACGGGCTGAGGCGTGTTGACCAGCACCCCTCACGGCAACCGTCGTGGCCAGGAATGGCGGGAAGGAGGACGAGAGCCCCGCCTAGGGCTTCATCGAGGCTGGATTGGGGGATACAATCCCTCGCGCATGACGCACACGCGCCAGCGCGTGTCTGCGCGAGTTGGACCCTTTTCCCCCATTTTTCCCTTATTCAATCCTATTCATTCATATTTTTAACCCCAAATCCAACGGTTCTGATTAAACCTGAAAAACACAAAATGGGTTAGTTTGAGCCTCTAAAAAGAAAAAAATGGGCTCCTTATTATATTTTAAGGTGGTTTTTTCATCATATAAAATTTTGGGCTTTATTATTAGTAAGCATTTATTTAATTTAGATGGGCTTCTTTTTGCATTTTTTGATAATAATAATAATAATAATAATAATAATAATAATAATAAATAAATAAATAAATAAATAAAAGAGGGTGAAATTTTGGTGACAATAGCTGCCACTCTTTTCTCATCTCTGTGAAACAGGGATAGAACAAAGACCAAAAGACACTGATCTTCACCGATTTTCTACTTGGTTCTATTCTCCTGATGCCCGAACAGATAGGCATGTTTTATTCTCCAGACGCCCGAATAGATGAGCGAATTCTATTCTCCAAATTCATGAACGAATAGGCGGGTTCTATTCTTCAAATGCTTGAATAGCTAAGCTGAGTTCTATTCTCCAAACGCCCAAATAGCTGAGCTGGGTTCTATTCTCCAAATACCCGAAAAGATAAGTTGGGTTCTATTCTCCAAACATCCGAATAGATGAGCTAGGTTCTATTCTCCAAATGCCAGGATAGATGGTAGAGTTATGTTCTCCGTACACCCGAACGGATAGACGGGTTCTTCTGAAAAATTTCATCCTTCTTAAGCTTGGATGAATAAGCAACCTCCATTCTCATTATGCCTGAACGGATAGGTGAATCTTCTGAAACTTTCATCCTCCTTATGCTTGGATGAATAAGCAACCTCCATTCTCCTTACGACTGAATGGATAGGCGAATCTTTTGAAAAATTTCATCGTCCTTATGCTTGGATGAATAAGCAAACTTTCCCTTTTCACTTGAACGAATAGGTGAATCTTCTGAAAAATTTCATCCTCCTTATGCTTGGATGAATAAGCGTGTTCTATTCTCCAGATGCTTGAATAGATAAGCAACTCCCATTCTCCTTGCGCCCGAACGGATAGGCGGGTTCTTTTGCTAAAAGGTTCTTCGTGTACCTCAAAAATGCGATATTCAATGCAATTATGATGTACATGCCCCTAGGGATGCCTAAAACATGAATGTATGTCTCATTTCTTTTTCTTTTTGAATTTTTTTCTTAGAATTGTTTTTTCCACACGTTTGCTCGCTCAATCCAAATAAGTAGTTATACTTTTCACTGTTTTTTCGACTCATGGAAAACATTTGATCTTTACAAACTTGCTCACTTAATCAGGTGATCTTGTACTCCTGGCTGGAAGGACAAATTGCTTTCTCCATTCTCATTCTTTATATCTCTTTGCTTCATCGAAAACATTCGACCTTCGTAGGCAAATGTCTCAAGATCTACTATCATTGTAGTTGATACATCAATGCTGAGTGAAAGGCTTTCTTGTATGGTCTTAAAAGCTTCAGTGCTTCTTGTGAGTTTTTTAAATTCTTGCCCCTATAGGTCATCTTGAATTGCTTGCATGTAAATCCTTGTAGCAAAGCTTATTTCTACCTTGAATATCTTTGAATGATGTTGACACTTTCATCTCTTCCTTTCACGCCTATCAAAGTCAGGGATCCTGAATCCTTGGCCGATATGACTTGCCCCAATCTGATGGCATTGTTTGCTTCTCAAGCGCAATTCTATCTCTTTTCATACTTTTGTGCTTTTGCATCTTATATGTGGATCTTTCTTGACAACACGACTCACTTCAAACTCTTCAACGCATGTTCTTCTTCTTTTTTCTTTTTTACCTTCTCATGCAATGCGTTGCCCCCATTCAAACTGAGGTTCAATTGTTTTCTAAAGTGATGAAAACATTCGTTCATGGTCTCCTACAGTTGAGATCAATACCAAGAAATCTTTTGCTTTACATTAATCTATGTCAGCCTACTTGTAAGATGCAAGGAAAGGCTAGAAATATGAATTATGAGAGGGGAAGAAAGGAGAAAAAAGTCATGGAAAACACAATAATAGGGCAAAGTCAGATGTCCCAAAAATCAAAGCATGAATGATTTATGAATCCATCAACCGAATAGTGCCCCACTTTTTGGTGGTTCTCTTTAACTCACACACTCCCCAAATTTAAAATTTCCCACTTTTCTAATCTCAATCAGACATTAGAAGCTCGAGGTCTTTGAAGAAAGGTTAACTCAATAAGGCAGAATGTGTTCTAAAGACGAACTTCTTTTCTCAAATATTCATGTGTGATCCAAATGGTCTCTAGGCTCGGGTTGCCAAAGAAAGGTATAAATGCTCAAATACATGTTTAAAGGTGACTAAACCAAGGATCAACTTTTCTTGATAAAATTTATGTTCTTCTTCTTTTATTCTTTGGATCACACTAGACTGTCCATTTTGAGTTTTCACTCTAGAGTTCATTTCCTTTTCTGGCACACATCTCATTTGAAGGATTTATTTCAAATTTCCTTCGTATTTCTTCTTCTTCTTTTTCCTCTTCTCTTCTCTTTTTTTTCTTTTTTTCTTTTCCTTTTTCCCTTTTCTCCATCTTTTTTGTTTTTCCTTCTTTTTACTTTTTGTGTCCTTTTCGTTTCAAATTTAGGACATTTGCTTAATTTTTCGTGTTTCCTTTTCAATTTTCATCATTGTAACACCCCAAATTTTCCCTAATTCAGAAAACCAAAAATTTGAAATCCCTAATTCAGAAACCCTAACATTTAGGAATTTATAATATGAAACCCTAATTGAGTTTAAGGGTTAAATTGAGAAAATTCAAAATAATGAGGCTTAGCTTTGAGATTCGTGGGTTAATTTATAATTTATGAAAACTTAGGTGTTGTTTTGCAAACCCTAAATAACTTTAGTGGCTCTTAGTTTATTTTACCCATTAATTTGGGTATTTAATCCACTTTTCAGCTTGAGAAACGAAACAAAAACAAATGAGAGTTGCGGCAGCCGCATCTCTTGTTTTTCCACCTTCCACTCTCTCGGCATTCCTCACCCATCTCCGGCGAAGCTCCGGTCAAGCCTAAGCCGCCGTCCGTTCGTCGATCGGAGACCGTCACTGTGCTTATGTTCACTTCGCGATCAAAGCCCATGCCTCGGTTTCCCCTCATCGTCGGTCGTTCGCCAAGAAACGCCAGAAAACCTTTCGGTTTCCATTGCTCTGTCTGTTCTTCCGCCGTTCGTGCCACCATCCTTCTCCTTGCGTTGTCGCGAGCAAAGCCAACCTTCAGACATCCTTCATCGACAACCATTGCGAGAGATCGGAGATATAATCATTTGAATTCTTTTGCGCCGTCGTGCTCTTAAATCTGTTTTCCCATATTCGATTGTGGGTGTTGGTAAGCCACCGTGGTCTGCTTCTTTCGGATTGTGCCTTTTGGGTTATGTTTATGAGTTTTGAAATCTTTATGTTTTTCTTGTGGTAGTAATCGTACCATTATGCGTGACTAGATTTGACGCTGTTGAGTCCGCGCCACTGTTGATGTTGTCAACCTTGCGCTGCCGCCGTTAAGTTCTGTTGTCGTCGCTGTTGATGTGCAACCCTAGCCGCCGTTGGTTGGGTTCTGTAAACCCTAACCTTAGGTTACAAGAATGTGTTATGATGCTGGGTTGTGTGATGAGGTGGGTTGAGTCCGAATCGGGGGCCCCATGAGTGTGTAATTAGTGGAGCCCAGTTTTGAATGTAAGCCCACGTGGTGAATCAAATTTGTGAACCAGACCAATATGTTTATTGAACCGAACTGCTCTTGTGTGACCGAACCAGTGAACCAAATAACCCGAATCTGACTAAATCGGTTTTGTTGACCTAAATCTGTGTGACCGTTGACCTGGACCAGTTTGACCTTTGACTCTTGAACAGTTGATCAGAAGTTGACCAGATTTGACCTTTGACCGTAGAGTTGACTTTGACTAGTTGACTTTGACTTTGACCCGAGTTGACCAAGAGTTGACTTTTTCAGACATCCTTCCTCTTAACCTTTCTCGATGTTCTGAGTCCGTATCCGCTGCCCGTTTTATCAAATTCAAATCCGAAAGTTCCGTTCTGCTAATTTCAGTTAATTATTTATAAAATTTGATAAGTTGTGAATTTCAGAATCTGATTCAGAATATTCCTATGTTTAGGTGGTAACATCTTCGAGGCCGATGAGTTACCTCCAGTTGTTCAGACTGATCGTGCACGTTCTTCGAGACCTTCACGTGAGTATATCTTCAGTTCGTTTTTAGTGTTTTAGACGGTGGCTTAGTGATATAAATAAATGCTAATATAGTATTCATACCTCGTAGGTCCTGATTCAGCTAGATTTGAGCGTAAGACGTGTTTTTCTCAACATTAGAGCTTTTGTTTCTTAAAGGTGTGTCTCTTCCTGATTTATAAACTTGTGTGTTTCTTTCTGTGCTTAAAGTTTTATGTGCTTTTCTGGTATTAATGTAAGTAAATGTTTTGTACATTTTGTGTGCATACTCTGTTGTGATTGGGTGAATATTTCAGACATCATGCATAACATGTCATACTGTGATTTAAGTGAAATATCAGATTTTCGGAAACGTAAAACATCAGATTTAAAGTATTGTGCAACTTGAATTTTCAAGTTTCGGATGAGACTCGGATTTTAAAATCTGCATCATATCATTGTGGGTATATGGATTGAGATTTGTTCGGGGAAGTTCAGTGGTTTCAACCTTCGGGTTGAATTCCGCTTCGAATAAGTGGTTTCATCCTTCGGGCTGAATTCCGCTTCGGATTAGTGGTTTCAACCTTCGGGTTGAATTCTGCTTCGGATTAGTGGTTTCATCCTCCGGGCTGAATTCCGCTTAGGATCAGTGGTTCCACCCTTCGGGCTGAGTTCCACTTCAGATGGTGACATGGAGAAAGTAGGTTCTGGGGAACCTTACTTTTCGGTGTATCGGAGATGGGTACTATGATTCATGTGCATCAGACATCATATCATCATGATTCGGTTTTGTTGTGTTCTCATAAAAGTCTTTATCAGAAAATAAAATAATGTTTTGTTTTGTTTTGTTCTCGGTTGCACTTTAGAGACACACTAAGCTCTTTAGCTTACACCCTTTAGTTTTTACCTTTCAGATATCTCACACTTATTAGGCGATCGGTACTTGAAGCATCTCTTATTTACTCAGATAAATTAACATTCAGTATGAACTTTTTGACTATATTGGATTTATGTTTTAACATTGTTTGAGATATTTGTGTAACATGGACATTGGGACTGTTTATAATTTGGGATTTATTGGATGCATGTGTTTACGAAATTATTTTCAGAGATTTTAATTAATTATCGGAACATCGTTTAAAAGATTGAGTTTTACTTTAATTGGAGTATTTATTGAGTTTACTTATTTAATCGATTCTTTTGAATTATTAAATATATTAACCTAAATTGTATCTTGAGGGAAAAGTTTTCAATCGCTACTTCCTATATTCGGCCCATTCTTCTAGGCCGGATTTAGGGGGTTACATTTAGTGGTATCAGAGCCTAGGTTCAACCCTCGGACTGTGGGGCTCACAAAAGTTGTTTTCAAATGTTTTTGACTTTTGCATGCATCGAAAATAATTTGGGATAAATGGAGATTTTTGTTTGAAAAATATATTATGGTATTTTGTGATTTTGTGTTCAACGTTTTCAATGTGTTTTAAATATGAGACTCCAGTACCGATTTTGACTCTAGGTTATTAGCTTATGGTATATAGTTCATTATGCCACCGTGTAGGAGTCTTAATCTATCGTTTGTTCAAGGTTGTAATATAGGTTGTATTGCTGTTTCTAGTATTGATCACCCACCTTCTGTTGGGCAAGCAGAAATTCAGAATAATTTACATGTTGATGAGAACCATTCGTTAGGAGGATATCAGATCGGAAGAGATAACTCACTTTATATTGAGAACACTGATCGATATAGCGAAGTGTTAAGATTACTTTATTAATTTGAAACAGAATAACAAATCATTAAATGATTATGAGATAGAATTTCGAAGGTTGGTCAAGTATGCTCCTGAGTTAGTTTTGGCAGAGAAAGATAAGTGTGACTTTTTTAAGGAACTTCGACTACCGATTCAAAGAGATGTTGCAACACATCATGATAAAGTATTCATCGACATGGTTGATCGAGCTAAAACTTTTGAGAGGATAAATTTCACAAAAAAAAGAACTTCAGAATTTGGTCAAGTCGGGAAGCAACCAGACACATTTGTACAACCAAGCTTTGTCAATCTGTCTGAGAATAAACCTAGGGATGAGTTTGTTCCTCAGACTCATCGGAATGTGAGACCTGTTACATTGACAATTCTGATTAGTAGCGTGGGTAGTTCAAAAGTTCGTCGGCCTATTTCTGTATATGGCTTTTGCAATAAGAAACATAACGGAGAGTGTAGATTGTTGAATAGAACGTGTTTCAGATGTGGTTCTCAGGATTGTTACTTAAAGAATTGACCACGTGCACCTTCTGGCTCATCTGTATAGATTTAGAGTCATGCATCACTTCAGACACCTCACCGAGGTAGAGGGCAGTTTAGGTCAGTTGCTTCTGGTGCTGCTAGTAGAAGTAGACATGCTTCGAGTGGTGGATCAACTAAATTTGAGATTAGACGTCCAGGTTCAGTAGATCCAATCGGAGCTAGTGTTGGATATGATGGTATAAATGATGACATGGAAGGTACATCTTAATATGTTTTGGTTCTTTTCCAGTTCTATGTTTCAGTATTTTCGGTTATGATATATCATGAATTCAGAATAAGAAAGTACAAGTATGTGTGGGTTAGTTTTGGAATCTGTTGTTAAGTTTAAAAATTTCGAGGACGAAATTTCTTTAAGGGAGGGAGAGTTGTAACACCCCAAATTTTCCCTAATTCAGAAAACCAAAAATTTGAAATCCCTAATTCAGAAACCCTAACATTTAGGAATTTATAATATGAAACCCTAATTGAGTTTAAGGGTTAAATTGAGAAAATTCAAAATAATGAGGCTTAGCTTTGAGATTCGTGGGTTAATTTATAATTTATGAAAACTTAGGTGTTGTTTTGCAAACCCTAAATAACTTTAGTGGCTCTTAGTTTATTTTACCCATTAATTTGGGTATTTAATCCACTTTTCAGCTTGAGAAACGAAACAAAAACAAATGAGAGTTGCGGCAGCCGCATCTCTTGTTTTTCCACCTTCCACTCTCTCGGCATTCCTCACCCATCTCCGGCGAAGCTCCGGTCAAGCCTAAGCCGCCGTCCGTTCGTCGATCGGAGACCGTCACTGTGCTTGTGTTCACTTCGCGATCAAAGCCCATGCCTCGGTTTCCCCTCATCGTCGGTCGTTCGCCAAGAAACGCCAGAAAACCTTTCGGTTTCCATTGCTCTGTCTGTTCTTCCGCCGTTCGTGCCACCATCCTTCTCCTTGCGTTGTCGCGAGCAAAGCCAACCTTCAGACATCCTTCATCGACAACCATTGCGAGAGATCGGAGATATAATCATTTGAATTCTTTTGCGCCGTCGTGCTCCTAAATCTGTTTTCCCATATTCGATTGTGGGTGTTGGTAAGCCACCGTGGTCTGCTTCTTTCGGATTGTGCCTTTTGGGTTATGTTTATGAGTTTTGAAATCTTTATGTTTTTCTTGTGGTAGTAATCATACCATTATGCGTGACTAGATTTGACGCTGTTGAGTCCGCGCCACTGTTGATGTTGTCAACCTTGCGCTGCCGCCGTTAAGTTCTGTTGTCCTTGCTGTTGATGTGCAACCCTAGCCGCCGTTGGTTGGGTTCTGTAAACCCTAACCTTAGGTTACAAGAATGTGTTATGATGCTGGGTTGTGTGATGAGGTGGGTTGAGTTCGAATCGGGGGCCCCATGAGTGTGTAATTAGTGGAGCCCAGTTTTGAATGTAAGCCCACGTGGTGAATCAAATTTGTGAACCAGACCAATATGTTTATTGAACCGAACTGCTCTTGTGTGACCGAACCAGTGAACCAAATAACCCGAATCTAACTAAATCGGTTTTGTTGACCTAAATCTGTGTGACCGTTGACCTGGACCAGTTTGACCTTTGACTCTTGAACAGTTGATCAGAAGTTGACCAGATTTGACCTTTGACCGTAGAGTTGACTTTGACTAGTTGACTTTGACTTTGACCCGAGTTGACCAAGAGTTGACTTTTTCAGACATCCTTCCTCTTAACCTTTCTCGATGTTCTGAGTCCGTATCCGCTGCCCGTTTTATCAAATTCAAATCCGAAAGTTCCGTTCTGCTAATTTCAGTTAATTATTTATAAAATTTGATAAGTTGTGAATTTCAGAATCTGATTCAGAATATTCCTATGTTTAGGTGGTAACATCTTCGAGGCCGATGAGTTACCTCCAGTTGTTCAGACTGATCGTGCACGTTCTTCGAGACCTTCACGTGAGTATATCTTCAGTTCGTTTTTAGTGTTTTAGACGGTGGCTTAGTGATATAAATAAATGCTAATATAGTATTCATACCTCGTAGGTCCTGATTCAGCTAGATTTGAGCGTAAGACGTGTTTTTCTCAACATTAGAGCTTTTGTTTCTTAAAGGTGTGTCTCTTCCTGATTTATAAACTTGTGTGTTTCTTTCTGTGCTTAAAGTTTTATGTGCTTTTCTGGTATTAATGTAAGTAAATGTTTTGTACATTTTGTGTGCATACTCTGTTGTGATTGGGTGAATATTTCAGACATCATGCATAACATGTCATACTGTGATTTAAGTGAAATATCAGATTTTTGGAAACGTAAAACATCAGATTTAAAGTATTGTGCAACTTGAATTTTCAAGTTTCGGATGAGACTCGGATTTTAAAATCTGCATCATATCATTGTGGGTATATGGATTGAGATTTGTTCGGGGAAGTTCAGTGGTTTCAACCTTCGGGTTGAATTCCGCTTCGAATAAGTGGTTTCATCCTTCGGGCTGAATTCCGCTTCGGATTAGTGGTTTCAACCTTCGGGTTGAATTCTGCTTCGGATTAGTGGTTTCATCCTCCGGGCTGAATTCCGCTTCGGATCAGTGGTTCCACCCTTCGGGCTGAGTTCCACTTCAGATGGTGACATGGAGAAAGTAGGTTCTGGGGAACCTTACTTTTCGGTGTATCGGAGATGGGTACTATGATTCATGTGCATCAGACATCATATCATCATGATTCGGTTTTGTTGTGTTCTCATAAAAGTCTTTATCAGAAAATAAAATAATGTTTTGTTTTGTTTTATTCTCGGTTGCACTTTAGAGACACACTAAGCTCTTTAGCTTACACCCTTTAGTTTTTACCTTTCAGATATCTCACACTTATTAGGCGATCGGTACTTGAAGCATCTCTTATTTACTCAGATAAATTAACATTCAGTATGAACTTTTTGACTATATTGGATTTATGTTTTAACATTGTTTGAGATATTTGTGTAACATGGACATTGGGACTGTTTATAATTTGGGATTTATTGGATGCATGTGTTTACGAAATTATTTTCAGAGATTTTAATTAATTATCGGAACATCGTTTAAAAGATTCTGTCTGTTCTTCCGCCGTTCGTGCCACCATCCTTCTCCTTGCGTTGTCGCGAGCAAAGCCAACCTTCAGACATCCTTCATCGACAACCATTGCGAGAGATCGGAGATATAATCATTTGAATTCTTTTGCGCCGTCGTGCTCCTAAATCTGTTTTCCCATATTCGATTGTGGGTGTTGGTAAGCCACCGTGGTCTGCTTCTTTCGGATTGTGCCTTTTGGGTTATGTTTATGAGTTTTGAAATCTTTATGTTTTTCTTGTGGTAGTAACCGTACCATTATGCGTGACTAGATTTGACGCTGTTGAGTCTGCGCCACTGTTGATGTTGTCAACCTTGCGCTGCCGCCGTTAAGTTCTGTTGTCGTTGCTGTTGATGTGCAACCCTAGTCGCCGTTGGTTGGGTTCTGTAAACCCTAACCTTAGGTTACAAGAATCGGGGGGCCCATGAGTGTGTAATTAGTGGAGCCCAGTTTTGAATGTAAGCCCACGTGGTGAATCAAATTTGTGAACCAGACCAATATGTTTATTGAACCGAACTGCTCTTGTGTGACCGAACCAGTGAACCAAAGAACCCGAATCTGACTAAACCGGTTTTGTTGACCTAAATATGTGTGACCGTTGACCTGGACCAGTTTGACCTTTGACTCTTGAACAATTGACCAGAAGTTGACCAGATTTGACCTTTGACCGTAGAGTTGACTTTGACTAGTTGACTTTGACCCGAGTTGACCAAGAGTTGACTTTTTCAGACATCCTTCCTCTTAACCTTTCTCGATGTTCTGAGTCCGTATTCGTTGCCCGTTTTATCAAATTCAAATCCGAAAGTTCCATTCTGCTAATTTCAGTTAATTATTTATAAAATTTGATAAGTTGTGAATTTCAGAATCTGATTCAGAATATTCCTATGTTTAGGTGGTAACATCTTCGAGGCCGATGAGTTACCTCCAGTTGTTCAGACTGATCGTGCACGTTCTTCGACACCTTCACGTGAGTATATCTTCAGTTCGTTTTTAGTGTTTTAGACGGTGGCTTAGTGATATAAATAAATGCTAATATAGTATTCATACCTCGTAGGTCCTGATTCAGCTAGATTTGAGCGTAAGACGTGTTTTTCTCAACTTTAGAGCTTTTGTTGCTTAAAGGTGTGTCTCTTCCTGATTTATAAACATGTGTGTTTCTTTCTGTGCTTAAAGTTTTATGTGCTTTTCTGGTATTAATGTAAGTAAATGTTTTGTACATTTTGTGTGCATACTCTGTTGTGATTGGGTGAATATTTCAGACATCATGCATAACATGTCATACTGTGATTTAAGTGAAATATCAGATTTTCGGAAACGTAAAATATCAAATTTAAAGAATTGTGCAACTTGAATTTTCAAGTTTCAGTGGTTTCAACCTTCGGGTTGAATTCCGCTTCGGATTAGTGGTTTCATCCTTCGGGCTGAATTCTGCTTCGGATTAGTGGTTTCAACCTTCGGGTTGAATTCCGCTTCGGATTAGTGGTTTCATCCTTCGGGCTTAATTCCGCTTCGGATCAGTGGTTCCACCCTTCGGGCTGAGTTCCACTTCGGATGGTGATATGGAGAAAGTAGGTTCTGGGGAACCTTACTTTTCGGTGTATCGGAGATGCGTACTATGATTCATGTGCATCAGACATCATATCATCATGATTCGGTTTTGTTGTGTTTTCATAAAAGTCTTTATCAGAAAATAAAATACTGTTTTGTTTTGTTTTGTTCTCGGTTGCACTTTAGAGACACACTAAGCTCTTTAGCTTACACTCTTTAGTTTTTACCTTTCAGATATCTCAGACTTATTAGGCGATCGGTACTTGGAGCATCTCTTATTTACTCAGATAAATTAACATTTAGTATGAACTTTTTGACTGTCTTGGATTTATGTTTTAACATTGTTTGAGATATTTGTGTAACATGGACATTGGGACTGTTTATAATTTGGGATTTATTGGATGCATGCGTTTACGAAATTATTTTCAGAGATTTTAATTAATTATCGGAACATCGTTTAAAAGATTGAGTTTTACTTTAATTGGAGTATTTATTGAGTTTACTTATTTAATCGATTCTTTTGAATTATTAAATATATTAACCTAAATTGTATCTTGAGGGAAAAGTTTTCAATCGCTACTTCCTATATTCGGCCCATTCTTCTAGGCCGGGTTTAGGGGGTTACAATCATTTTTGCCCCTAGTGTGGTGAGTGATCCTTGGTTAGGGTTCAAACACAAAAAAGTATCCGGCTCAAAATGGGACAAGTGGATTTTTTTCATTTTCTTATTCGTGAAGGGAAATTAAGGAATGTCAAATGGCATTTCACAACCTTTTAGACCTTTCATTTTAATGTCTTTCCAATTAATATAGTTTTTAGTTCAAGGATGGGACATTTACATTTCTGGATAGTTTGCACTATCGAGAGGTTTTCTCCTAATGAAAATAGACATACTAAGGTTTATTCCATATAAGTTTCAGCCCTTAATTCGACCTACGCAATTTATGGTGAATTTTCAAAGGTGTTGCCCAGAACAAAATTTTCTGGGCAAATTTCACTAGACATGATTTAGCTTCATTATTCCCATAGACCATGCTTCTAATATTATTATTCAACATATACACATATTCCTTTAATTCCTATTTGAGTAATCCATCATTTAGTCTTGGCCAATTCAGTTACATGTAGTTATGGTTCAGTTTAATCCATTAAGTTAGCATGCATAATCTATTATATTAAATATAGACTTCTAATTCATTTTAGGTTAAACTAGACAAGCAATTTAGGACTCTAGACCTATTTGAACAACAACAAGGTAAACTTATCTTATATAGCATCATTCCACATTTATTCCTTTAGATTTAGCCTAATTAGTTCATATTTTTGTTCAACACCATGTACTTATACCTTGTTATGTAGATGGGAAGATTTTTAGAAAGGATTGTAGAAGTAGAAGAATATGGGATTGGAGAAGAGAAAAGCTCAATGCTTGAAATTCATTGATAATGCATAAGAGAAAAAAAAACGTTTTGTACTGTAAACATATACCAACATACTACATGGCATACTAATTACTATCCGACATGTGGCTAGTACTATTCCCAAATTAAAAGGCTAACTAACTTAATTATTAACCATCAGACTGGCTCATCTTAATCCATTACTTCGGTCGCGGATAACTTGACCCATATTCTACATCAGTGTTGGCCAAAACAACGTCGTGTGGCTTCCTTAGCTTAAACTGTCTTTCATCTGGATTAGGCTATTCGATCCCCAATTTTCCTTTCAATCCTAATTTCATCGAGTCTTCTTCAATCTCCCCGTTTCTTCGCCAATCATCGTGATAACACCCACTATGCACGATCCTTGTCCCAAAGGATCAAAATCTAGAAACTGAGAGTGGAGCGTGGAGTAGTTTTCCCAAGTCGCATTATCAGGCCCCATATTTGTCCACTACACCAGGAGTAGAGTCACGACCTTGATGTCGTGTTTGACCATTCTTTTGTCCAGGACAAAAGTTGGGTACACCTTGAGCTGTCCTTTGTCGTTTACTTCTGGCAAGTTTGTTGAGATAAGTACTCTTGTCCCCAATTTCTTTTTGAGTAAGCTCACATGGAAGACGTTATGGATAATTATTAATTTCATGTCGAATACTTTAGATTTTGAATCATTATTTAAGAGTCATTAAAAAATTAATGGTGTGCAACAATGTATTGTGTTAATGATGTCCAACTGTTAAAATATTAACCTAAAAAATATAAAACCATACAAAAAAAGTATTTTCCTTATATGTACCTTTGCATATATGGTAGTAAAGTAAGATTTTCTTTTTTTGCAAAATTTAACTTGAAATTGGATTAATAAAAATTAATTATTATGCATCTGCAATAAAATACTTTGTCCAAATTCAAGAAATATGTTTCTTATGCTCCCCGCGTGGAGTAGAAATCATCTATCCTTTTTGGTGTCCCTATTTATACCACACACTATAAAATAATTTTAGGGTTAGAGTTTATGATTAGGGTTTATGGAATTATGGGAAAGGTGTATTTTTAGGGTTTAGATTTAAGGTTTAGAGTTTAGGGTTATGACTTAGAATTTAATTTTTGATTATTGGGCAACAAAAGGGACAAAGGATTTTTGTCCCCCCACATGTCCCTCTCTACTCCGCTGCATGTCTTAACTTTTATTCTCAGCAATTAAAGTTTTTATTAGGCAAAAATAAACCTAAGTTGAGTACCCTCGTTAAAATGCTCTTTCCTATTTTCATCCCTTCTTTTCCTAATGATCCGCCATATTGTTTTGATTTCTCAGTACATAAAGGATTTTCCCCTTGGAGATTTCTCGAGTCATCTCATCAATTTCATCAAGGAAGTCCCACCAACGTCACAGTCTTATTAATGGGGTTGCTATCCAGTTTAGGATTGCTTACGTGCGAGTCTGATTCTACTAAATGATAAGTCTTACCTATTAACTTACTCAAGAGAATCTCAATTTCAAACTTAAGTTAGATTTTTTTCCTTATTTTATTATCTTTTTCAATTCTACGTATTTGATTATTTGATCCTTCTATGTTGACAAACTTTAGAAAACAATTTCGTTTTCAAATTTTGGTTTTGTCTTGAGTAATTAGAGTAGTTTTGATGGAGGGTGTTAATGAGGATTCAATATTAGGGCCAATAGAATCTGATGTGAAGATCGAAGAAGTTGAAGAAAATGTAAAAACGTGTCCCTAAACTGAAGAAATTTTGCCTAAAATTGAAGAACATGACCAGATTATTATTAAAGATGAGCGTTTTGCTTGGATACCACTTGCAGATCATTTTCAAATTCAAGTTCAGCACCCTCTACTTATACCTTGTTATGTAGATGGGAAGATTTTTAGATTACCAAAACGATGGCTTGTTGAATGTAGACCTTTAACATCACTAAAGTACAAAGGAAAAGTGGACAAGGTTATTTTATTACCTTTCAACTTGTTTCGTGATTTAATCTTTTGTTCAGCTATTGTTCTATTGTTTATGTTCTAAATCAAACTTCTTATATCTTGATTTTATTCGAGATTCCTTCCATCTTGTCTCACTAACTAATTTTCCTTTTTATGGATCCCCAAATAAGTTAGTGAGACAAGATAGAAGAAATCTAAAATATAATCAATATATAAGATGTCTAATTTAGAATATAAACAACAGAACAAGTGATGGAAATAAGATTATATCGATGAAACAAGTTGAAAGATAATGAAATAAACTTATCCACTTTTCCAATGTACTATAGTGATGTTCGAGATCTTCGTTCAATAAGTCATTCCTTTGGTAGTCTAAAAATCTGCCCATCTACATAACAAGGCATAAGTAAAGGGTGCTGAACTTGACGATGAACATGATTTGCAGCAGGTATCGAAGCCAATGGCTCAACTTTAGTTATAATATGCCCATGTTCTTCAAATTTGGGAAATTTTTCTTTAGTTTCGGGACAAGTTTTTACATTTTCTTCAACTTCTCAATCTTCACATCGGAGTCTATTGGCCCTATTATTGAATCCTTAGTAACACCCTCCATTGAAACTACTCTAAGTTCCAAGAAAAAAACCAAGATTTCAAAACAGAATTGGTTTCTCAAGTTTATCAACATAGTAGAACCAATGAATCAAATATATAGAACCGAAAAAGGTAATGAAGTAAAGACAAGAATTAAATTAAATTTCAGTTTGAAATTGAGATTCTTTTGAGTTGTTAATGTATGCAACTAAGTAGAGAGGGACATGTGCTAGGCTGAAGCGCCTGAAGTATGTGTAATTGTTGACCGATTCACTAAATCGTCTCACTTCATTCTTGTTCGAATGAATTATAGCCTGGAGACACTAGCCAACTTGTACATTCAAGAATTAATTCGTTTGCATGGAATCCCTACTTCAATTGTCTCTGATCTAGATCCTAGATTCACAGCTCAATTCTGGTGAACCTTACAATGAGCTATTGGTACCAAATTGAATCTAAGTATGGCCTTTCATCCTTAAAGTGATGGCTAGTACGAGAGAATGATTCAAGTCCTAGAAGATATGTTTAGAGCTTTTAGAACTGATTTCAGGAAGAATTGGGAGAAATCTCTACCTCTTGTAGAGTTTGCCTACAACAGTAGCCATCAATCATCGATCCAAATGGCTCCATTTGATGCATTGTATGGAAGAAAATGTAGAACTCCCTTATGCTGGTCTAAACATGGAGAAAACAAAGTTATGGGACCTCAAATGCTCAGAGAAACTGAAGAACAAGTCTGAATAATCCATGATCGACTAAAGCAAGCCTTTGATAAGCAAAAATCTTATGATGATTTGAAACGAAGAGACATTCAATACAAAGTAGGAGATAAGGCCTTCCTAAAGGTGTCACCGTGGAAGAAAGTCTTCAGATTCGGCAAAAGAGGAAAGCTCAACCCTCGATTTATTGGACCATTTGATGTTGTTGAAAATATTGGTCCAGTTGCTTATCGACTATCACTTCCTAGTGAGTTTGATAAAATTCAAATTGTGTTCCATGCCTGAGTGCTCCGGAAATATCGCTCAGATCTATCTCACATCCTAGATCCGGAAGAGGTGGAATTGAATCCCAATCTATCCTACGAGGAAAAACCGATACAAATTCTTGATAGAGAAGTCAAGAGGCTTCGAAACAAGAATGTCTCCCTATTAAAGGTGTTGTGGAGAAATCACCAAGTAGAAGAAGCAAATTAGGAGCCTGAAGATACGATGAAGAAGCAATTTCCTCATCTATTCAATTAAGGAAAGAATTTGGGGACAAATTCTTCTTTTAAGGGGGGGAGTTGTAACATCCTAAATCGTAGCCTAACAGTAATAAGGATCAATTGCCTAAATTGCTAATCAAATTGAACGTAAACCTAGATTATCTGAATTAATTAAGGACTTAATTGAAAGAGAGTGCAAAATTGAGATTTAAATTTAAATGACTAAATCAAATTAAAGGATAAATAAGGAGATTGCATGCTAATTAATTGAATTCCAATAATTGCCCCTCCACTATCTCATGCTTAAGACATAAATAGAAGGGTAAATTAGACGTTTACATGTCCAAATAGGATGACACTAAGTCATTTTCTTCATTTCACTTAGCCGGTCAAGCTAGCTTAGAGAGAGAGGGAGAGATTGAAAGAAAAAGAACCATGGAAAGCTTGATTTCTCTTCCATGATTGGGAATTTAAGCTTGGAAATTTAGTTTGAGACGCTTGGTAAGCTCCACACTCTTAGCCAAATTGAATTGTAGTTTTAAACTCTTCAATGTTGATTTCTTTCATGTTGTTTTGATTTGGGCATGATGCTGGAAAATTTATTTGAGTGATTTATAGACTATAACCATGTTAGATTATGAAATGGATAATGAAATTAAGGTAGAAATCAGCTTAACTGAATCATAAGAACATGTCTAGGGTCACTCTAGTAATGTATTCATAAAATCGGTAAAATAGATAATGTTAAAATCAAATCTGGAAAATTTAGAGTACGAGAAAGTTGATGAAAATTGGGTTTACTAGTGAATTGAAATGTTTAAACAAGTGAAAGTACTATAAATTTGATGAAATCTGACCTTAGGATGAAACTGGTCACATAGAAAACTTAGTTGATAAATTAGGGATTGTTTTGAACAAACTGAAGAATTTGGTACTAAATTGTAGTAATTAAGGCACTGGAAAATTTAGTAAAATACAAGGAAAGCTTTAAAGTAAATGGTAGATACTTAGGTTGGCATGAATGAAGGTTAAATGAATAGCTTTAATGAGAATATTGGCAGAATAGGTGAAATGGGACTATTCTGGATTACTGTTAAAATTAAGAATCTAAATGAACTCCTTAGAAGTCAAAATCAATCTCTAAAAACATGGGATTAACAGGAGAATTAAGGGTTTAAAGGGCTAAAATGAACTAGTAATGGTCTTATGTGAATTAACCACTAAAAGTGGACTAAAATGAAATCTGGGCAGTATCAAGACTGTAATTTGACCTGACTTTGAATGCAAATTTGTATTGATCTAGAAATGAGAAAAATATGAGCCTTATATAGTTGAAAATATAATGGAATTAGATTTCTAACAAGGTAAATTAATTGTAATTCCAATGTGTAAATTAAAAGATAGGAACAAATTAGTAACTAGGGTGCAAACTGCCAGAACTGGAAGCAGAATTGTATTGGACTGTGTTTGCACTTGTTTGACTGAAGTTATGTAATTGAACTGATAGCTAATATGTTCTCTATGTGTTCATATGTGGATTGTTAGACCAAGAAATTGAGGATACCTTGGAAGCTGCAAGGACCGACCAAGCATCTAGGAAGAACAAAGGGATATACATCAATGAACAAGAATAGCTAATTGCCTGGAGTTTGTGAGTGTAGTTAATCCTAGTGTTGGGACTAGTGTCCTAACCATTGTTATATGATTAAAATTATATTATAGATGAAATCATGAAATGAATCTAATTCATATTGGTAAATTATCCTAAGGGAAGAAAGGATTAAAAGGAAATGAGTTAGTATAAACAATGGTTGATAGCTAGTTAGCTTTACTTGAACTTGTTGTGGATTGCCATTGATTTGATGATTATATGAATGATAAAATGAATGATATGCTACTGTCAATGGATGTAAAATGATGCTTGAGAATGTTGAATGTTGATCGTTAGGAATTATGAAAGCATGAATATGAAATATGGACTATTTACTAGAGACGTGAAGTGTGAAATGAAATCACTAGCTTTGATTGCTTAATCACTTGTATTGTGTTTGCTTAATCTAAAAGACATGGAAAGCCCTTGGTTGACTAGTTGGTCTTAGGTATAACGACTTTCCTTAGAGTCTAGAGATCGATTGTTATTGTACGTTAGTGTACCCTACTGATTGTAGACACCCTATTGTTAGATACTTTGAGTATCGGATTGATTTGGAACGTATGTGCCCTACTGATTGGTGTTGGATACACCTTACTGTTTAGGTACTTTGAGTACCCTACTAATACTTGATTACCATGTCCTACTATCTGCCAAGGCAAAACAACTTAACAAGCTTGAAATAAGACATTTCACATGAATAATGAATGAGCATATTGATACTCGTTATTGAGCTTCTAATTAAATGCAATCATATGGATATAATGATGGAAATGCCATCTTGATTAGATTCTTATTTGAAGAATAAGTTACCATGATAGTGACCCTATTCAAATGAGTCTCGATGATTACCTTGCTTGAAAAGCTTGATGCTTGCTTAACATTGCTTGTGTGATTAATGGGAATTGTGATTGATCTTTGTTTGACTTGATTTAATGTGAACTTGAAATGGATTCTTGAATTCTTGAGTTGTTGCATTCGAATGGTGCATATTGGACTAGCTAGGTATGGACTCTTCTTAATTGAAGCCTAGTTAGAATAAACCTGGTTAAAATGAATATGAACACTTAAATAACAATCTTGATAATTTCTTAGGTAGCTGCTACCTCACTAAGTACTTTAAGTACTTATCGCTCTTGTTTTTCCTTTTTCCCAAAACACAAGTTTAGGTGGATCAAAGTTTCCAAAAACCTTGTTTCGAGCAATTCACAAGTGAAGAATTCAAGTATGCCTTGTTTTGTTCTCATGGTACTCATAATTGGTGGCCTAGTCTTATGTTTAGTGGTCCAAATATCATGCATTTGGCTTATAATGAAATTGTATATGAAATGTATGTAAAAATTTGAGGCTTAGAATGTCATGTTTTATGGTACTTTGGCTATGTAAATATAACTAAGATGGTTGTAAAACTTGTATGGCTTAATAGCCCTTTTGTTATATGAATATATGGATGAAGTATAAGTAAAAGCCTGTTGTAACTATGTGAATGAATTATTGATGTTTAAGTTAGGTCTAATAGTGTTCGAATAAGTTTATAGAGTCTTGATTGTTAAGGATTTATTCGAAATGCTTTTGGTTTAATATGACCGAGTTTAATTGGGATTTAATTGTTATATTAGATGAATGTTTTTTTATTAGCAACTGTGTGATTTTATTCAGCAATAAACAAAAAAACATACAACGTGACGGATCATACGCCTCGTTAAAAACCTCCATAGTGGAGGAAAAGAGTATGATATGATCCATCAAAAAACATAGAAACAAAGCCAAACCTATCATAAACAAGCCACAAAGAGCGAACATCGATCCACACCTTCATTTGCTAACACATCTGCAAAACCATTAGCCTCTCTAGGCACATAACGAAACTGTATCTCATAAGAGACCCTACAAGCCTGATCGATCACTGCAAATACTTCCCACAAACGCCATGGTCGTTTCGTCGAACATGTAGCCCAACTCAAAGCAACTTGTGAATCCGACTCAATAATCACACATTGTTCACACCAACACCTGTCCAGAACTAAACTCAAAGCAAACGCTATAGCCCGCATTTCAGCTTCATTTGAGTCCATCACACCTAACGGCCCCGAGAACATTCCCAAAATTCAACTCTCCCTGTCACGCATCACACCTTCAAACCCCGCAGGACCTGGCTTATCCTGCGCAGATCCATCAACATTAAATTTTAGAACACCCTGGATCGGTGGCTGCCAACACACCCCAACCCTCACCTTCCGCGTTGATGGACTAACAACAAACGCAGACAAACATGGCCACCAAACCAATTCGGAAAACATCTCACCCTCAGCACCAACCTTAATCCAGTAAAAATACCGCAGCTTAACCAAAAAACATAACTCGTCCATCGACAAACATTTACCACGAAAAATGAACTCATTTCTAGCTAACCATAACGACCACAACAAAGCACTAACACTGGCCACCCACCATTTCCTCATACAACCATTAAATGAACAGTGGAAATTCACAACAAAGAAATCATCAAAACTCACCGGTAAAGGTAGCGCTACACCCCACCAATGACGCAACCAATCCCAAATCTTCAGCACACAAGGACATTCATAGAAAAGATGTGCGATAGATTCCTCCGTTGACACACACCACAGACACTTGCCTTGCTCGTTGCTCAATGGCAACCTACGAACTCGTAAGAAATCCGCTGTCGGCAACCTATGCAACCAAATAAACCAAAGGAACGCCTAAACTTTAGGCGGGACCAGCACTTGCCAAGCAAAACAATCTCCAATATCATCATCACCAACCTTATCCAGCATCAACAACTTTGACAGTGCTCTAACTGAAAACTCCCCATGTGCATCTGGGCGCCAAATGAGAGTATCAAGGTGAAATTCCCACAGACGAACCTCGCAAACCAAGTCACATAACGCCCGCAACTGCTCATGTTCAAACAATCTCAAATGCCGCCTAAAGAAACGTTACCATTGCCCGTGGTCAAAATGTGCACCCTCCGAATAATCACTAACCCATGCTAACTTATTTATCGCCAAAGAAAACAATCTCGGAAATGTGTCCTTCAAAGGTTGTTGCGTTATCCACGGATCAAACCAAAACAACACAGTCCGCCCGTTACCAATCTTCCACTTGAAACCCGACACCCCCAAATGTTGATCAATGTTTGAACATTAGGAATTGGCCACAATCTGTCGCCACACAATAGACATGGCCGACAGCTTCTCCGTGTTAAACCACCACCATTGAGTATGTTCTCCATACTTAGCTGCAATTAAGCGTCACCAAAGCGAATCTCGATCACAAGCATATCGCCAAACCCACTTAGATAATAGCGCCATGTTTTTCACCCGCAAATCCTCCACTCCCAAGCCTCCCAAATGTTGCGGCCTGCACACAAACTCCCAACCTACCATACTCATCCGACGTTCTAGGCCAACACCTCCCCAAAGGAACGTTCGACGGATACGGTCCAATTGCGCTATCACCCCCTTTGGAACCACAAACAAGCCCATGTAAAAAATTAGGCAAAGATGAGAGTACAAAATTTACCAAAGTCGCTCAGGCAGCAAAGGACAATGAGGTACGTTTCCACCCGGCTAGCTTGCACCTGAAGTTAGCTATGACCGGCTCCCAAACAGATAATAGCCTCGGATTAGCCCCTAATGGAAACCCAAGATAGGTAAACGGCAACTCACCCTGTCGACATCCCAGCAACTCAGCCACTAATCCGCCCAACTCCCCCTCCACGCCAATGGCATACAACGAACTCTTAGCGAAATTAATCCGCAAACTAGAACATACCTGAAAACAGTGTAGAATACGCTTGATGTTACGTGCAACTTCCAATGAAGCATCGAAAAATAGGATAGTATCGCCGGCAAACTGCAGGTGAGACAAAAACACATCCGACACCACCTCTACCCCACAAATCAATCCCTCTGACTCGGCATTACCCAGCATCAAGTGTAACACCTCCGCAACCACAACGAACAATAACGGTGATAGCGGACATCCTTGACGCAATCCACGTCCCATCTTAAATTCCCTAGTGATGATAGAAATCGAGTAAGCAGTGTTAGATGAATGTTTGTATAAGTAGAATTGAGTTAGAGATATAAAATGTGGATTAGTGTTCGAATGGTCTAGTTAAGTCTAGACGGTATCTTTGAATTGGTTATCTTATTAAATTGACAATGTTAGAAATTTGTTCACCAAGTAGTTGTATAAAAAAAATCAAATTGGCCTTTAAATTTACATGTAGATGTTTGGTTATAAGCTCTGACACTCCTCGCTCCTAACCCAGGCGAGGGGTGTTACAGAAATCGAGAGCTCTGTGGAAATAAGCAGTGTTAGATGAATGTTTGTATAAGTAGAATTGAGTTAGAGATATAAAATGTGGGTTAGTGTTTGAATGGTCTAGTTAAGTCTAGACGGTATCTTTGAATTGGTTATCTTATTAAATTGACAATGTTAGAAATTTGTTCACCAAGTAGTTGTATGAAAAAAAAATCAAATTGGCCTTTAAATTTACATGTAGATGTTTGGTTATAAGCTCCGACACTCCTCGCTCCTAACCCGGCCGAGGGGTGTTACAAGAATAGTAGAGTAGATGTGTATCCACTAAGCTTTATGAGCTCTGCGTTCGGAATCATTGTTTCTGTTCGCAGGTTTTTAGGTTGTTTTGTTGCATTGAATGAGCCTCATTGGAGTAAGACTTCAGCTCATCGACGTGTTCAAGAGTACAATACTTAAATTTGTCGGGCAATGTATTCATAGTACCCTAATTTTATGTTTGTAACTCTTATGTTGGATTTATTTGGTCATGTCGAATGATATAATTATCTTGTTTGAATCCCTTTTCCAACATTCCAACGAATGTTATCTCGAACAACTTCTACAAGAAACATATCCGGAAAAGTCACTTTAATACCTTTCATTTTCAAACGAGGATCCAACACACAACCTATAGCCATAAGTAAATTACATTCACCCCAATACTTATCAAATCTTTCTTTCGTATTTTTCACCATGTCGCTAACAAATTCATCAGGAGAATTCAGTTTATTATCCAACAACATTTTAATTTTAAAAATTTCACCGAGGAACAAATTAGCAGTTTCTCAATTTTTTCCCAATCACTGGGACTAGGACAATAAACATAATCTTTATCCTCCAAAGCAAGTCTAGAAAATACCTCTTTAAATTTGATTGCACACGCTAGCATGTCATAAGTTGAGTTCCACCTAGTCTTGCATTTAAGAAGAACCAACATTCTATACTTTATGTTGAATTGTCCAACAAGTTTAGCAAACTTTTTCAATCGATACTCACTACCATTGATGTAATCAACGGTATCATGGACATTCTTGATAATTGTTTTCACTTTCTTCAATCCATGATGAACCATAATATTCAAAATGTAAGCACAACAACGAACATGGAACAACTTTCCACCACAAATCAATCTCTTAGTGAATGAGAACGTATCTTTCAAAATTTCTATGCAAATATCATTTGTGGTCGTGTTGTCCACTGAAATCGTGAAAACCTAATAAAATACAAATACAAATATAATAAGTTAATAAAATTTCATATAATATTAAAAAATATGTAAACATAACTTAAAAGATGAAACAACTCACTTTATTCTCAATATCCCACTCCTTAAGACATTTGAATATACAATTGGCAATGTCTTTGCCTTTTTGAGGAGGAGGTATATGAACAAAGCTCAATATTCGCTTTTGAAGTTTCCAATCAGAGTCAACAAAGTGAGAGGTAAGAACCATATACTCAAACTTTTGAGGACTTGAACGCCACAAATCAGTAGTCAAAGAAATTTTATCTATAGTCTTTAAAAACTCCTTTAACTTTTTCTTCTCGATCTCATAAGTTTTGAAAGCATCACTTTTTATAGTATGTCGAGACACACTTTTCCATTGCGGGATTCCTCTCTTCAACATTAAGTTAAAACCTTTTTCAACAACTGAAAAAGTTTTTTCATGCATAACAATCCAATGAGCAATGCCTTCTCTAAACATCAAAGCATCAAACTTAACATCATGCAAAGCGCTAACAAAAGAAGAACTAGGTGATCCAGCACTTGAATCAGATGGAAGAAAGTTAATTAAAGTTTGTTTCCTCAGCTTTATTCATTTTTGTGGACATCTGTCCAAGTGACGCTTATAATGAGTAGTACTACCAGAGTTAAGTACCTTAAGTAGTTCCTTGCAATGTAAACATCTTATCTTCCATTGGTTGTCAATCATCTCAGGCTTTCCTAGGTCTTTCCAAACTCCAGATTGTCTTGCTCTCTTAAAAGGGCCACTTGGAAGTGCATCAGAATTATCTTCTCGAGTGGTTCCTCGAGTGTTATTTGAAGGAGGTGTTTCTTTATATAATTCTTCTACGTCATCTCCAATAGTTTTCATCCCCTTATCAATATTCACCTTAGTTGTGGGATTCCGAAAAGAAAAACCGGGGGCACTAGAAACATCTGTTCATATTTGAAATTTGGATTTAACAACTATACTTTTTCTAAAATAATAGCATGTTTAATTCGAATGCAAAAATTAAACGAACATGAGAAAACATAAAAATTCAAGAAAAAAATCGTGAAGGCTAGGGAAATAAGTAAACAAACCGAACCTGTCATGATCACTGAGTTAGAGATGAAGTTGAGATTCAAGATTCGAGTGTGAGGCTCTTTTTAAGTTCTCAATAGTCTTTGATGAACACCAAAGGAGAGAATGTTTTTTACTTTCTCAAAGTCTTAGGTTTTAACTTTCAATTATATATTTTTATATAGAATGAAGATTTTTTGCTTTTTCACTTTTACATATAAATTAATAATAAAAAAGAAAGACTTTAATAAAAAGAGAAAAAAAAGAAAGTAAAAGACGAAATAATAAGGGGAATTGATTTTTTTTTACTTTTATACCTAAGTTCATAATAAAGAAAATTATCAATTTGTATGCCAAAAAATGGAAATCCTGATGCAATCTAATAATAAATGTAAAATAGAAGACTTCGATTACAAAAAGAAAGAAAATAATGGAAAGGTTAATTAAATTAAAAATAAGGTTAATTCTTTACAACTCAATAAGCACCGGTAATTAAATTAACCTTGATTAAATTAAATTTTTTGAGTTAACGATAATTAAATTAAAGATGAGATATTGTAACTTTGTTAATAATTATAATAATTAATTTTTAATTAAATTAACCTTTTGAATTAATTAGAAAACACATCCAATAATGCGTAAGTTAATTGTTTAATACCTTAATAATATAAATTAACTTTTTTTTAATTTTTGGGAAAAATAGAATAGTTTGAAAATTTAAACCCAAAGATTTTATGTGTAAATTACTTAGTAAAACATTTTTAAAGTTTTCAACTGGCATTCAAATTTTTCAGAGCATAATTTTTTTAAGTATCCCTAATAAGTCATTAAAAAAATCTACAAAATAAATTAATGAGTTGCTCGCGAACTTATCGAGTCGAGTTGGGCATTTCTCGACTCTACTCGTTAAGATTTCGAGTCGAGTTCGAGTTGAGTTAATTTGAATCGAACTTTGACCGAGCTAAATTCGAGCTGCTTGCGAGCTACTCAACTCAATAAGCACCCCTAGTCACGACGCCTCACTCTTCCGGTCTTCCATCCTCCTCCCTTATGTCCTGGTCTATGGTCGGCCATAATCCACTACAACTTCTATTCCAGTCTCAAGGTAAGTTAACTGCAATTTTATATTTTTTAGGTAAACTACATAAATTGTCCCCAAACTATAACTCAATTCTTTGTTGACTCTCTAGACTATGAAAAGTTACAAATAGGTACTTGACTAATAACAACTAACAAATCGGTCCAATTCCATTAAAAAATAAATGGTCGTGACAGTTTAATAAAATCTATATAATAACAGATTTAACCCTCAACTTTTACATTTTATTTTAATTTGGTTCTAAATTTAAAATTTCATCTCTCAATACTTAAATATTACAACATTTTAGTCTCTTAAATTCTAAACTTTATCTTCTTTCCCTTCTAAAAAACAAACCTTCATTGATGTTAACGGTAGCCATCTGCAACCCCATTTATATGAGCAGTGAAAAATCGTTGGAGAATCAAAACATCCATAGATGTTTACGATAGCCATCTACGATGAGCTACCCACAACAGGAGATGCATACCTTTAGTTTTTAGAAGGGAAGAGTGACTAAAATGTTGTAATATTAAAATGTTGAGAGCTAAAATTTTAAATTTAGAACCAAATTAAAATAAAATATAAAGGTTAAGAGTTAAATTTGTTATTATACAGATTTTATTAACTGTCATGTCATTAGTCGTTTATTTTTTGACGGAATTGGACCGATTTATTAGTCGCGGTTAATCGAGGACCTATTTGTAACTTCTCATAGTTAGGGGCTCAACAAAGAATTTGATCATAGTCGGGAGGGCATTTATGTAGTTTATCCTTATTTATACAATCAAAAACCTTTTTGTTTGTATTTTGCATAATGGTATGTTGAATTAAAGCTGTGTCTATTCAATTATTAATTTGTGTTTGACCAATTAAAGTCGTACACCCCCTCCCCGAAAAAACCCCCTTTTGTAAGTTCACTGCAATTTCAATTATTAATTTGAAAAGAATGGGTTCAATTCTTAATTGATGTTTGTTCAATTAAGTAGTGCAATCCAAAAACCAAAAGAATCTTTGTTTGTGTTTTGCATAATCGTATGTTGAATGAGAATTGCATGACATTTGGTTTGATTGGTTTATGATTAAAAAGAAGTCGGGTTTCTATTGAAACATGGTGGATCTAATCTAAGAATTTTCAGATTGATTTACATGTTTATTAAGTTCATTTTCATTGTTTATTATAAAAAGTTAGGCCTGTATATTAAATATCCTGAAAGCTAATGAAGTCTTAACTACAAAAATGAACAAATCCTTTACGAAGTCAATATTTAGAAGGGCTACATAAATATAAACATAGAGCAAGGCCCTACTCAATCCAATGACATAAAGCTTAAAAAGGGTAAAGTTAATTAGAGAAAAATAATATTTTATTTAGGAATGAATTTCTTTTTAACTGTGATGTTAATAATGATACTGCTTTTTTCCCTTGAAAACCGATGGTTTTACTTCTTATTGTACATATAAGATGTTTGAGTTAATTATGTTGGAAGTTTTGGTCGATTAAACCCAAAATCCTCTCCGATGAGCGCAAGGGAGAATGGCCGCCGGCAGCAATGGACTGTGTTTGTGGGAAGGATATCGGAATCCCTACACTGGAAAGGACTATGGCAAGTGTTCGATAGACATGGTGAGGTACTCGATGCTTTCATCCCTCGGAAAAGGGAAAAAGATGGAGGGCGTTTCGGTTTTGTCAGGATGGCCAGTAAAATCGACGCGGATCGAGCGATTGAACGCCTCAACAACAAATGGATCTATGGGTCTCGATTGATGGTAAGCATGGCTCGATTTGCTGACCGTGGATCGTAACAGAGAAATCGCGATTTGGGTGCGTTAGATCACAGGAAAAGTGGGGAGGACAAGGGGCAATCAAACAGTGTGAATTCAAAGCGTTTACATGTTTCGGCAAAGGTGATCCGAGGGTGCGTCGACGATGAGAAAATGGCTATTCTCCAGCATTGTATGGTGGGCTGGTGCAATCGCCAATGGAGTTTGAAGGAGTTAGCATCGAGGATGAACATCCCTAATTTCAAAGGTTTATCTATATTGCGAATTGCTGGACCGGCTATACTGTTGATGTTCAAGGATGCGAAATTAAAGGAAGAGATATTGGCGAAGACGAGGTTTAGTGATTGTTTCTCAAAATTAGAGAATTGGGAGCCGGGGAAGACAATACAAACTCGACGAGCGTGGATTTCAGTCCGTGGTATTCCAATCCATGTTTGGTCTTATGAGACTTTTGCCAATATTGCGAAGAATTGGGGTTCGCTCGTCCAAGTTGCGGATAACACAGCTTCACCGACATCTTTCGAACGGGGTTGGTTGTTGATCGAAACAGACATGATGGAGCACATTGACACTCGTTTGGTGCTGGAAGTCGAGGGTAAGCCACGCCATATTTTTGTCAAGGAGGTGACCATATTTGGGCCTCCTACCGATTGTGAATGCATAACGATCAACGACAATGGTAGCGATGAATCAACTGAAGGTAGCTCGTCGGAGTGTGTGCCGGAGTCGTGGATGGGGGATGATTGTCAACGGGAATTATCAGCGGAAGTAGGACAGGGTCTGAAGGACTGGAAAATTAATCAATTATGGAATGATTCATACCGTGGGGAACATGATATGGTCGATGCTCCAAGGGTTGATGAGCCCGGTGGCCAGTTTTCGACGCCGATGCAGGGTGAGCCGTCACTGGGTGGTGGTGAAACTGGGCTGGAGAGAGTTCCACCAGCGTTAGGAGTGTGCATTACACAAAAGAGTCCAAAGGCATTAGAATACCAAAACAATGAAAATGCAACAGCCAATACAACACCTATAGCAGCTGATCTAAACTACGAGGACAACCTGATTGATCAAAATAATAGTCCAGATCAACGGGGGGGAGACGGTGAGTGGACAACAGGCGTCGGCAGTTTTGATCCCCGTTCCGATTACATCGCACACTGACGAGCCGACAGGAGTGCTCACAATTCCGGTTGAACAGTTAGGTGACGAACAAGAACAACGGCAATCCGAAGCTGAAGATGCTGTAATTTCGATTTGGGTTAATGGTGTATTAAAAAAGACAAAATCTGTGAATGCGCTTTCGGGGGTGGCGAAAAACTTGAAACAGGGGAGAGGAAGACCGAGGAAGAGTGGAGGTCGTGACTCTCATCCAGTTGTTGCTGACGCATCGATAACTTATTCGAATCTCCACCGTCGACAGCAAATACTCCACCGTGAAGCAACAGCAACAACGACACTAGGGAATTTGGTGGGAGTGACATCACTAGGCCGCGAGGAAGAAATTCTACAAGATTTGTCGCGAGTGCTGCAAGACGGCATTCGCATTTTGCAATAATGCGACTACTGAGCTGGAATGTCAGGGGGTTGGGATCTTTGTTGAAGAGAAGACAGGTAGGAGAAGTAATTAGACGACATCGGTTTGATATGGTATTTTTGCAAGAGTCAAAGCTAGAAGAGCTGAGTCCGTCGGTAATTGCTGGTATGTGGTACAGTGATGGATTTGAATTTTTGTTTTCGCCATCCGTGGGTGCTTCGGGAGGTATAATAGTAATATGGGAAGGTGACAGATTTGTAATGGAATCGGTAGAGACTGATAGACATTTTGTGGTGATTCAAGGGCGGTGGAAGCATGAGGATATAATATGTTGTATTATGGCGGTATATGCCCCTTGTGATGTGTCGGAACAGGAAGGTCTATGGCAACGATTAGAGACAGTGATTAATGGATTCGCGTGACCATGGTGTGTCGCGGGTGACTTTAATTCGGTGTTGTGCCCGTCGGAGAGAGCAGGCTGTCACTCGCAGTCTAGAGGTATGAACTCATTCGCTTCATTTGTGAATTTAGCTTGTTTGATTGATTTACCGTTGAGAGGAAAGCAGTATACATGGTTTGGGAGGGATAATCGAAAAAGCCGTATCGATAGGTTCCTTGTATCAACTGGGTGGTTGGATAGTTTTGCTAGAATTGAACAATTGTCTATGTCGAGAGGTATCTCGGACCATGCCCCTATTATGTTGTTGTGTGATGATATTGACTGGGGTCCGAGGCCTTTCCGCTTCATAAATGTGTGGTTGGAAGAGAAACGCAATGTGAATCGTATGGCTGAGGAGTGGTGCAGGTTGACGGGCATGGGAATAGGTAATTCAAACATTTCGGTGAAATTGAGACACTTGAAGGTGTTCCTTAGAAAATGGAATAAAACAGATTTTGGGGATGTAGAGAAAGAAATTACATATATACAAGGCCGCCTTGACTGCTTAGATAATGGTGAGGAGGAGACAGCCGAGGGGGAGGGAGATGTTCTGAGCGATCGCAAAAAGGCATGGATGCAAGCTTTATTATGGTCGTTGTGGCATGCGCGCAATGACTTGGTTTTTAATGAAAAATTTATTTCAGCAGCGGAAATAGGCTTCTTGGTCAAGCTTCGTTCATTCTATTGGGTGAAGACCCTCAAAGAGGGGTTGTCGGTTAGTGAGTCCGTTTGGTGGGACTGTCCGAGTCTGTATCGGGAAGGGATTGATAAGCAATTGGAGCGATTGGGAGTGAGATGGGAGCCCCCTATCGGAAATACAGTGAAGTTCTCGGTGGATGGTTCTGCGCGTGGGAAGCCAGGGCCAGCGGGTTTTGGAGGGGTGTTGCGTGATGCTCAGAGTCGTATCCTCGCATTATTTTCAGGTCCACTTGGTACTCTTGATTCTAATGTGGCTGAGGTTCGGGCGATAGCTTTTGCCCTGGAGTATTTTGTAGAGTCTAAATGGGCGGATCGTCCCCTAATCGTTGAGTCGGATTCCAAAATTGCAATTGGGTGGGTGTTGCAGGTGGAACGTCGCCCTTGGCGTCTGTGGGAGTCCTTTTGTGCGATTGACTGTGCTTGTCTGAGGTTAGGTTCCGTATGCTTTTCTCATATTTTCTGGGAGGCGAATGGGCTAGCTGATGCGCTAGCGAAGGAAGGGGTGTCTCGAGTCTCTTTGTTTCAGGCTTCGATATGATGTTTTTGTAAAGGGGGTTTATCGCTTTGTTTAAAGTCGACATGTCGTACTCTTTTCCTCCGTTAGGCTTAGGGAGGTTTTTAATGAGGCGCTTGTCCGACTTGCGTTGTATATTTACCTTCAATAAAATATACTTCGCTTTGCTAATAAAAAAAAATTATGTTGGAAGTTTAATTATAGTTACTTATTCATTTGGTCTTCTGATAGTTTTTTTAGTTATTTTTCTAAAATCATAGGTGGCTAAACTGATAATGAATTCAGAAGTTAATTTATTGCTGAATATGATTTTTTTTATTGTTGAATCTGATTGTGTTTACCTCTATATTTTGTGTTTACCTCCTATTGAATTTACATTCCTACTATTGGACAAATCTGTTTGAATCCCTTTTCCAACTCCGAGTTATATATATTTATATGGTCGTTTTTTCAAATCTACTCAAGCATGAACAAATCTAATGAATAATTTGATCATCAACCTGTTTTGAATACAAAAATAAGCGAATTTATTGAAGTTCCATTCAAACTGTTCTTACCAAGTTTTGGAAGTTTCAAAGACATAGCAAAAGTTCTTAGATAATTTGCTCATGCAGTCAACAACTAAAGGTTACCCTGAATAATTTAAAGCTCGGGGTCCACGGTCTCATTAAAAGTCTTAACCCATGAATCCTTGACAGCTTCTGGAACCAGTTTTTGACCGACATTGGTGTTCCACTGTTCATTTTCAGCATCGGTTTGCTGTTCTCCAAGTGTTACAACTAATGTCTGCACATTAGACTCGTGATCATTTTCTGCATCAGTAAGAATCCATTTTACTTTCTTAGGAGGGTTTGGGAAGTCGAATTCGATACACAAAGTTTGCTTCCTCTTTTTACTTTGTTCATCCCTCGAATTCTCGTCGGCCTTCTCATGTGATACCTATACATATTATGCAAACGTAGAATATCATAAGAGCAACTAAGACGTCAATGCTAAGATAGTATTATTCGAAGCTCACCTTGGACTGTTCTTCTCCTCCGTAAACTAGAATCGGTGTCTGGTCATGGTTATGCCCCGATGCGTGCTCGTTATTGTTTTCAGGTTGCTGGTTGTTTTGTTGCCTATTCCTTGCTCGCAAGTACTTGTGAACATCCTTCAATCTTCGGAACCGACTCCTTGCCCCTGGCTGTAATTGAGGATATAAGCCCTATTAATCTCCATGAAAATGGATGGTTAAAACATAATGATGAAACATAAGTTCCATATTATTATTTACCTTTCATGGATATTAGAAAAGCACGGATTATATTAGCTATTGATTTTGAAGTCTTTCGTAGAAATAAAATAGTTTCATAATTATTGTGATAAATGTATACATACATTACCATTCAGCAACCAAGATGTGAAAGCTAAGTTACACTAGTTGTTCTACGCTCACCTCAGATTCATCTCCAAGTTCTAGAGTTACTGGTTTGTGTTCATGTTTTTGCTCTGACGTCTGATCATAACCGTTTTCAGGCTGCGATCGAGATAGTTCCCGATCATTTTCGTGTCGTGGACGAAATGGTTGCTGATCGTTTTGCTTTCCTTTCATCTCTTCCATGTGCTGCTGAGCAGCCTTCCATGATCGAAACTGTCTATTTGTCCCTGGCTCATAGTAAAACTGCAATCGAGGATACAAGCTTTATCAACCCAATTGTAGTATGTTTTTGAAAATCACATAATTTTAGGAAATTAAAATAAATGGATCACTCTAGTATAAAAAAAATTTCAGTTATTCATAGCATATATAACGACAAATATGTGATGATAATGTTGAATATTGTAATTTAAAACATAACATTTTAGGAATAAATGTGACTTTTGATCAATTTTTATGATGAATATATATGACCATGTATGATGAAAAAGTGTAATGAATAGTTTTGAGTATTCTAATAGTCGGTTACAATCCCTATATAAAGGATTGTAGGTGATGAAGCAAAGCAATTCTATTCCAAGTTGTAAGTGTATTTTGAGGTGCGTTAATAATTTTCTTCCTCTCTACAAGATTGTGTTATTTTACTTATATATTCTCAACAGATAATATACAGAAATATTATAGGACAAATTAGCAAACCTAGATAACTTAATTTCATACATGTTTCCTCTCGTATATTCACATTTTTTAGTTTGAACTCCTACGGAGCCGGTAAAAGCTAGAGTCGGACAACTTAGATACTCTGGGAGCCTCCTTGGGAGGGAATTCACCCCCAAATTATTACTACTTAGCTCAGTTGGTTAGATTTGAGGTATTAATATTACTAATAATAGAAACGCCATGTCGAATTCCGCCGGCAGCAATGGGCAGCGCAAGGAGGCCAAGGAGAATGAACGCCGGCAGCAATGGACTGTATACGTGGGTAGGGTATCGGAAACGCTGCATTGGAAAGGGTTATGGCAAGTTTTTGATAGACATGGCGAGGTTCTCGACGCGTTCATCCCTCGGAAACGGGCAAAAGATGGAGGACGACTTGGATTTGTTAGGATGGCCAGCAAAGTTGATGCAGATCGAGCAATTGAACGCCTCAACAACAAATGGATCTATGGGTCTCGATTACGGGTGAGTTTGGCAAGATTCGCCGATCGCGGATCATTCCAACCAAATAGGGGTTTGGATGAGCTTGATCGAAAGAAAAGTGGGGATGAAAACGGTCAATCCAATAGCGTGAATTCGAAGAGAAATCTTGTCACTGCAAAGAAAATCAAAGGGCATGTCGATGAAGAGAAAGTGGGCGTTCTCCACCATTGTATGGTGGGTTGGTGCAATAGACATTGGAGTATAAAGGAATTAGCATCAAGGATGCACATCCCCAATCACCAAGGATTATCTATTCTGCGAATCGCTGGACCGGCGATATTGTTGATGTTCAAAGACGCGAAAACAATGGAAGGGGTGCTGGAAAAGACAAGATTCAGCGATTGCTTCTCAAAATTAGAACGATGGGATCCGGGGATGACATTACAAACCCGACGGGCATGGATTTCTGTTCGAGGCATTCCAATACACGCTTGGTCTTATGAGACGTTCGAAAGTATTGCGACACATTGGGGGTCGCTTGTTCGAGTTGCAGAGAACACATCAGCGCCGACATCTTTCGAACGTGGCTGGCTATTGATCGAAACGGATTCAATGGAGTTTATCGATACACAACTGATGCTGGAAGTCGAGGGCAAGTTACACCAGATTTTCGTTCAAGAGGTGACCATTTTTGGGCCTCTCATCCACTGTGAGTGCACAGTAACCAGTGACAATAGTAGTGATGAATCATCTGAGTGTAGCTTGTCGGAATGCGTGCCGGAATCGTGTATGGGGGATGACTATGAACGGCAGAATTCAGATGAAATATGTAACACTCTATGATTTTAAGGTTAAGGGAAAAAAATGAAAAAATAAAAGAAAATGTTGGCCAAAGGATTTGAACCTGGGACCCCTAATTATGCATCCATTGACTTAACCGTTTAGACTAAAGATAAGCTTTGATAATGTTTACCTCAGCTGTTGTTTAAACTATTCGTTTTAGTTATACCAAAATAAATCAAGATTTGAACCACTCACCCAAAAAAAAAAGAAAAATCTAGAACCATTTGTGCCTCTCCCTCTTCCTCGAGCTCTCACCAAACCACCATTATCTTCGGCTCATCGACCGATCAGCTCCACCGCCGGTCGGTGGCGTGCACGGCCGCTAGCAACATGCTCACCGTCGTACCCTAGACCCGACCCCGTGGGCCACTCGCGCGATGAGGCCGTCTTTCACCGTGGAGAGCCGGTTGAAGGCTCGACGACGAACCAAACATCGCCCCTCGTCTCCGACCACCTCTGTCACCGTTAGAGGCGCGTCGACGGGACAGTCGTGACCGGCGAAGCAAGGCGAGCAAAACCCCTAAGGTTCCCTGTCTGATCGCCGCCGATGAGGGCTTCGTCGGAGCTACGATGCTTTCCGGCCGTACCTTGGCACTTCAGGTAAAAATCAGTGGGTTTCCGGCCTGTTTCCGATTTATAATAGTGTTGTTGTGTGCTAGAGATTATTTCCGTTCTGTTTCCAGCCAAAATGAGTTGTTTAGGGTCGCCGGTGATGTTTCCGGCGAGACGCCGGTGAGTCTATTAAGTGAATCCGATCTGGGTGGTTTGAACCGGCCTGAACCGGTTAAACCGGTCTGGACCCATTCTAGCCCAAGCCCAAACTCGTGTCCGACCCGCCTGACTCGACCCGACCCGTCTGCCCGACCCGTTGACCCGTTAACTGAGTCAAACCTTCCGAGTCAACTCAGTGAGCCAACCCGTCCGAGTCAACTCAGTGAGTCAACTCGCCCAAGTTGACTCAGCCGAGTCAACCTAGTTGACCAGTGACGTCAATGTTGACTGCTGACGTCAGCATGACGTCAGCGTTGACATTGACTTTGACCCAAAAAGTCAAATTTTCCGAAAACTCCTGTTTCATGTTTTTCGACGTCCTGAGTCCGTTTTTGATGCCTGTTTCGCAAAATTTTGACCCGAAAGCCTCCGAATCTTACTTTGAACCCAAACTTGTTTATGTGTTTATTTATTCAGTTAAGAGCTCTATGAATAAGGACTGAAATGAGATAGTGTGTGATTGAAGGTATTCTGGGTTTCTTGAATACGAGATGTTGAGAGACGTCGAATTCTGGTTCGAGTGCGATTGAATGGGGTATCATGAATCGATCGATGCAGCTCGGAGTTAAGGTAATACATTACTACCCTCTACATGCTTTTGAAACATGTTTGTATTTGGCTATGTTTGCACGATCATGTTTGAGCATATGATTATCTCTGCCTATATCGATCAATTATGAAATAAGAATAATAATGGCCAAGGCAAAAATACTCGAATAAGTAGTTTGATAAATCGAAGAGACTTTCGAGTTTAGTACATGTTTATTGAGACGGTAAATCTTTAAGTTTGATTATCTCTTTTAGTAAAAGTATAAATGTCGAACATATTTGATTAATAAATGACGAAAATGCCCCCTAACTATAATCACAACCCGAGAAGTTATACTTGATTCGATAAGACATCTGATACACTTGAAAACCTCAAACTATTGAAATGTCACGGTAACAAGACTTAAACCCTTGAGTTTGTAAATTGCTTGAGTTGCAAGAATTCTGAATGATTCGATGAAGATAAACGTACAAAAAAAATATTCGTATGTATGAATTGAGCAATGGGGCGAAAAAGATTGAATTGATTGAAATGACTAAAAAAGATTGGATATACTGATAAGGCTGAGATGGGTCACAATGACCCTAGAGACTGATATTTTTCTTCAGGCATCAATTATCATTTGACCGACATATGTGATATATCCTCGAGGTCTGAAATGAATGAATAGATGGAAGAACTGAGAAACTCTGAATAATTAAAACGTTTTCGAGCATCATAATGTCTGAAATACCCTCGAATACTAGAATGTCAGAGAATACTCTTAAAACATGGAATTAGAAATCTCAATAAAGACAAACAGACGTAATGACTCCAAAAGTTGTAAAATATGACTCATGTCAGTTGGTCGATTCAGACACCATGATAATAGAGGAAAATTACCGTGTGAATGCATGTGCAGGTTATTTGGGGAAAGTACATAGTTAATAATGAAAGAGATATGTTCTTCTAAGGCATATTTGATTTTTGGATGAGTTCAGGTATAATGCACATGTTTGAACACTTGGAAAATATAGCCCGAATATATGCTTGATTTCTGGTAATAAGTTCAGTGGATGATTGGTGATGGCAAACTATTATTGTTTTGCTCGGTAGTCAGTTCTGAGAAATGAATGGTTGAGGTGTACCATTCGGTGAGATATTAAATACTGTGTTAATGGGTTTCAATTAGTCAAAAGGGGCTCGGAAGCTTAATGAGCAATTAGAACTCCTAAATTCTGTACATCATCGTTTATACCTTGTTGGTTCAGTTTACCAAATTACCCTCTGAAGGCCGGAATGACTAATAATACCCTCGTAAGCTTTAGCAATCAAATCGCTCTCGATATATCTGAAATTCCAATGATTATGGTGCATCAGCTTTTGATGTTAATTCGATCCGTCTTATCGAACTCCCCTATTCGTAGGGACCTCGTTCTGAAATCAGTCTAAATTCGTCAAATGCCATCTTTCTGATATCTAACAAGTACCTCTAAGAAATGAATTAGGCTATTAAGCGCGTACCTTGTATCTGTAAATACTTTCTGTTCTAAACCAAGACAATATGCTTAAAACTTTAAAGTATGATATTGTAATACGAAAGGAAAGCAATTCTCTAATTTCTGACCTCTGTTATGAAAAATATATCTGATAGATGACATTGAATACGAAATAATAATAATAATAATAATGTTAATAAAATAAATTTGATACATGTCTTCTGGTATAAAATAGATTTGATATTTATTTTCTGCAATATTGTCTTCTGAATATAAATTGAAATCATTTGTGGTATATTATCTGGATATGAATGATGATCTGTAGGCTCAGCGCTGGTAAGTCCTTCTGTACTTAAGCTCCTACGCCTACGGGCCTAGGGTAAGCCTTTCTGTTAAGCTCCTACGCCTACGGGCCTAGGGTAAGTCTTTCTGGACCTAAGGTATCCCCTTAGGTAGGATCCTACGCCTCAAGCCTAGGGTAAGACCTTCTGTATGCAGTTCAGGTGGAATTGCATTTTGGGGTTCAGTTGTAGGGAAGTTAAGTAAGTTAATAAAATTATCTGACCCCTTCTTAAGCATACCCTACTAAACTAATGTATTAAAGTTGAACTCTCAGTAAACTTACAATTCGCGTTTAATGAACCACTCTGAACTCCTTAATTCAACTTCTAAAATCTGAATCTCTTTTGAATCTCTGCTTTAGACACACATCTTAAGGTTCGGGTGATCTAATAAAGAACAACTTTGTTACCTTCTGGTATAATGCTCATTTGAAATCTCGAATTGTATTTTGAGCTTATCATTACCTAGTTCCTCATGACAGTGTTAAGCTTGTCATACCTGCTTGTGCTTTTAGCATCCCTTGGTAGTTTGTATTACTGAGCTTTTCGAAGCTCACGTTGTTTTTACCATCTCAGGTTAGAAGATCGATCATGTCGCAGCTGTCAACATCGGTATGGAGTTTCTTCGGCTTGCTTGCGGAGTATGGTATCTGTGTAATTAGGGGGCATGTATGTCACATCTTGATTTACATTCGAATCTAAAACTTGTTTTAGCAATTTGTATCATAGTTTTTATTTTGTAGTCTGAATATTTTCTGGATTTGTAATCTAATTCAAAATTTGATTTATGATTTTAAATGGTTAACAGTTTGTTTATTTGAAATTTTAATATGGGTCACTCCGGTGACCCTAATGTAACTTCCTAGGATCCGTGGTAACGCATAGGTGGGTCTAGGGGGTTACATTTAGTGGTATCAGAGCTTAGAGTTACGTCTTTCTGGGTAGATCGGCCGATCGTCTGTCATAGGGTGTCTGGTTTGTGCATGCCCCTAGATCCTGACTGTACTCCACCAAGCCGAGACTCTGATGCCGAATTCTTTTTCTGAAATAGCTGAATCTAAGTTTTATGTCCGTTGTAGATCAAATTTCACTGGCATGGAAAGTCTGTAACATTCGTTTGTGAATTGGGTTAACTTAATGGATCTAAATTTGGATAAAGAACCGGAGATGAGTTATGCATATGAAATCGAAGACCTAAATCAGATTATGAATAAATGTTTGACCTTCTGAGGTAACTGATATAAGATTATATGTAAGGTATCTCGGTGATAATGATTGTGTTTGAGAGCATTCTGATAAAAATGTGATAAAATGCTATGAATTTAAAAGAAAGGTATTAATGAGGTCAGTGAATGTATAGAACATGTGGTGACTTTGTTATATGCGAAGGAAACAATTGTTGGAATGGTGAAAAAAAATAAGTGATATTCATTCAAAACCTTGAGTATGTCCGGTCTGCTTGAAGAAAGACCTCCTATATAAAATTTGGCATGATGTGTCAATATACCAACCTTGACTAAAATTTGTTGTCACACTTTGATCTTGGAAGACCCTGTTAGAGGCCTTGAGTACTCAGTTGGATTTCAGGTACAATATTTCTTCCGTAAATTGATATAACCTAGTAAAGTTAATTTGATCCTAGAGGAGATACGTCTGAGTTATATGATTAACCTTTTATGGTAGCTGGAAGTTTCATATCTTTGACAAGGATCATTTATAATAAAACTTATAAGACAAGTGTTTGGTTGGCATCGTTTGAAGTTCGGTACAAATTCAAGTGCTATATTTTAATTTGTCGGTCTGAGATGTATGATGGGATGACTTTCAGTCTAAAGATAATCCGAATAATTGAGGACTCTACCAGATTGATCTATGACCGTCTGAGAAAGCCTTGGAGAAACAAGCATGCTCTGATGGATAAGTTTTAATACGAGAACGGATAAAAGAGCAGTTTTTGTCTTTCTCTGATTCTGACAAATTTCAAGGACGAAATTTCTTTTAAGGGGTAGAGAGTTGTAACACTCTATGATTTTAAGGTTAAGGGAAAAAAATGAAAAAATAAAAGAAAATGTTGGCCAAAGGATTTGAACCTGTGACCCCTAATTATGCATCCATTGACTTAACCGTTTAGACTAAAGATAAGCTTTGATAATGTTTACCTCAGCTGTTGTTTAAACTATTCATTTTAGTTATACCAAAATAAATCAAGATTTGAACCACTCACCCAAAAAAAAGAAAAATCTAGAACCATTTGTGCCTCTCCCTATTCCTCGAGCTCTCACCAAACCACCATTATCTTCGGCTCATCGACCGATCAGCTCCACCGCCGGTCAGTGGCGTGCACGGCCGCTAGCAACATGCTCACCGTCGTACCCTAGACCCGACCCTATGGGCCACTCGCGCGATGAGGCCGTCTTTCACCGTGGAGAGCCGGTTGAAGGCTCGGCGACGAACCAAACATCGCCCCTCGTCTCCGACCACCTCTATCAACGTTAGGGGCGCGTCGACGGGACAATCGTGACCGGCGAAGCAAGGCGAGCAAAACCCCTAAGGTTCCCTATCTGATCGCCGCCGATGAGGGCTTCGTCAGAGCTACGATGCTTTCCGGCCGTACCTTGGCACTTCAGGTAAAAATCAGTGGGTTTCCGGCCTGTTTCCGATTTATAATAGTGTTGTTGTGTGCTAGAGATTATTTCCGTTCTGTTTCTGGCCAAAATGAGTTGTTTAGGGTCGCCGGTGATGTTTCCGGCGAGACGCCGGTGAGTCTATTAAGTGAATCCGATCTGGGTGGTTTGAACCGGCCTGAACCGGTTAAACCGGTCTGGACCCATTCTAGCCCAAGCCCAAACTCATGTCCGACCCGCCTGACTCGACCCGACCCGTCTGCCCGACCCGTTGACTGAGTCAAACCTTCCGAGTCAACTCAGTGAGCCAACCCATCCGAGTCAACTCAGTGAGTCAACTCGCCCAAGTTGACTCAGCCGAGTCAACCTAGTTGACCAGTGACGTCAATGTTGACTGCTGACGTCAGCATGACGTCAGCGTTGACATTGACTTTGACCCAAAAAGTCAAATTTTCCGAAAACTCCTGTTTCATGTTTTTCGACGTCCTGAGTCCGTTTTTGATGCCTGTTTCGCAAAATTTTGACCCGAAAGCCTCCGAATCTTACTTTGAACCCAAACTTGTTTATGTGTTTATTTATTCAGTTAAGAGCTCTATGAATAAGGACTGAAATGAGATAGTGTGTGATTGAAGGTATTCTGGGTTTCTTGAATACGAGATGTTGAGAGACGTCGAATTCTGGTTCGAGTGCGATTGAATGGGGTATCATGAATCGATCGATGCAGCTCGGAGTTAAGGTAATACATTACTACCCTCTACATGCTTTTGAAACATGTTTGTATTTGGCTATGTTTGCACGATCATGTTTGAGCATATGATTATCTCTGCCTATATCGATCAATTATGAAATAAGAATAATAATGGCCAAGGCAAAAATACTCGAATAAGTAGTTTGATAAATCGAAGAGACTTTCGAGTTTAGTACATGTTTATTGAGACGGTAAATCTTTAAGTTTGATTATCTCTTTTAGTAAAAGTATAAATGTCGAACATATTTGATTAATAAATGATGAAAATGCCCCCTAACTATAATCACAACCCGAGAAGTTATACTTGATTCGATAAGACATCTGATACACTTGAAAACCTCAAACTATTGAAATGTCACGGTAACAAGACTTAAACCCTTGAGTTTGTAAATTGCTTGAGTTGCAAGAATTCTGAATGATTCGATGAAGATAAACGTACAAAAAAAATATTCGTATGTATGAAATGAGCAATGGGGCGAAAAAGATTGAATTGATTGAAATGACTAAAAAAGATTGGATATACTGATAAGGCTGAGATGGGTCACAATGACCCTAGAGACTGATATTTTTCTTCAGGCATCAATTATCATTTGACCGACATATGTGATATATCCTCGAGGTCTGAAATGAATGAATAGATGGAAGAACTGAGAAACTCTGAATAATTAAAACGTTTTCGAGCATCGTAATGTCTGAAATACCCTCGAATACTAGAATGTCAGAGAATACTCTTAAAACATGGAATTAGAAATCTCAATAAAGACAAACAGACGTAATGACTCCAAAAGTTGTAAAATATGACTCATGTCAGTTGGTCGATTCAGACACCATGATAATAGAGGAAAATTACCGTGTGAATGCATGTGCAGGTTATTTGGGGAAAGTACATAATTAATAATGAAAGAGATATGTTCTTCTAAGGCATATTTGATTTTTGGATGAGTTCAGGTATAATGCACATGTTTGAACACTTGGAAAATATAGCCCGAATATATGCTTGATTTCTGGTAATAAGTTCAGTGGATGATTGGTGATGGCAAACTATTATTGTTTTGCTCGGTAGTCAGTTCTGAGAAATGAATGGTTGAGGTGTACCATTCGGTGAGATATTAAATACTGTGTTAATGGGTTTCAATTAGTAAAAAGGGGCTCGGAAGCTTAATGAGCAATTAGAACTCCTAAATTCTGTACATCATCGTTTATACCTTGTTGGTTCAGTTTACCAAATTACCCTCTGAAGGCCGGAATGACTAATAATACCCTCGTAAGCTTTAGCAATCAAATCGCTCTCGATATATCTGAAATTCCAATGATTATGATGCATCAGCTTTTGATGTTAATTCGATCCGTCTTATCGAACTCCCCTATTCGTAGGGACCTCGTTCTGAAATCAGTCTAAATTCGTCAAATGCCATCTTTCTGATATCTAACAAGTACCTCTAAGAAATGAATTAGGCTATTAAGCGCGTACCTTGTATCTGTAAATACTTTCTGTTCTAAACCAAGACAATATGCTTAAAACTTTAAAGTATGATACTGTAATACGAAAGGAAAGCAATTCTCTAATTTCTGACCTCTGTTATGAAAAATATATCTGATAGATGACATTGAATACGAAATAATAATAATAATAATAATGTTAATAAAATAAATTTGATACATGTCTTCTGGTATAAAATAGATTTGATATTTATTTTCTGCAATATTGTCTTCTGAATATAAATTGAAATCATTTGTGGTATATTATCTGGATATGAATGATGATCTGTAGGCTCAGCGCTGGTAAGTCCTTCTGTACTTAAGCTCCTACGCCTACGGGCCTAGGGTAAGCCTTTCTGTTAAGCTCCTACGCCTACCGGCCTAGGGTAAGTCTTTCTGGACCTAAGGTATCCCCTTAGGTAGGATCCTACGCTTCAAGCCTAGGGTAAGACCTTCTGTATGCAGTTCAGGTGGAATTGCATTTTGGGGTTCAGTTGTAGGGTAGTTAACTAAGTTAATAAAATTATCTGACCCCTTCTTAAGCATACCCTACTAAACTAATGTATTAAAGTTGAACTCTCAGTAAACTTACAATTCGCGTTTAATGAACCACTCTGAACTCCTTAATTCAACTTCTAAAATCTGAATCTCTTTTGAATCTCTGCTTTAGACGCACATCTTAAGGTTCGGGTTATCTAATAAAGAACAACTTTGTTACCTTCTGGTATAATGCTCATTTGAAATCTCGAATTGTATTTTGAGCTTATCATTACCTAGTTCCTCATGACAGTGTTAAGCTTGTCATACCTGCTTGTGCTTTTAGCATCCCTTGGTAGTTTGTATTACTGAGCTTTTCGAAGCTCACGTTGTTTTTACCATCTCAGGTTAGAAGATCGATCATGTCGCAGCTGTCAACATCGGTATAGAGTTTCTTCGGCTTGCTTGCGGCGTATGGTATCTGTGTAATTAGGGGGCATGTATGTCACATCTTGATTTACATTCAAATCTAAAACTTGTTTTAGCAATTTGTATCATAGTTTTTATTTTGTAGTCTGAATATTTTCTGGATTTGTAATCTAATTCAAAATTTGATTTATGATTTTAAATGGTTAACAGTTTGTTTATTTGAAATTTTAATATGGGTCGCTCCGGTGACCCTAATGTAACTTCCTAGGATCCGTGGTAACGCATAGGCGGGTCTAGGGGGTTACAAAATAGGAGCAGGGGTAAAGGATTGGACAAACAACCAACTATGGAATGATTCCTATCGAGGGGACCAGGATGAGGTTGATGTTACGCCGGTGGCCACGGCTGGGTGCAAATTGTTGACGCCGGTGCATTATGGATCACCACAGGGTGGCGGTGAAGTTGGGATAAGGGGTGTTTCATCGGTAGTAGGAGAGTGCAATAAAATAAAGAGTCATATAGGAATAGAACTTCATAATTCTGGAAATGTAGAAGCCAATCCAAACACTCAGGTTCCAGCGGCAAATCAAACTCACGTGAAAAATCAGGATATTCAAACTGGGAATCAAGACAAGTGGGGGGTGACGGAAATTGTAGAGCAGGAGACGGCAGGTTTGGTTCCAGTTCCGATAACAACAACCATAGTTGAACACTCTGGTGTGATCGCAATACTGGTTGAAAAAATAGGTGACGAACAGGGAATACGGCAAACGGAAGCTGCTGATGATATAATTCCAGTATGGATTAATGGCGTGTTAAAGAAAACAAAATCGGTGAACGCATTGTCGGGGGTGACGAATAAATCAAAACAGGGGAGGGGAAGACCGCGGAAGAACGGAGGCCAAGTATCCCAATCTTTAGTTGCTGATGCATCGTTAACAGATTCCGACTTCATCCGCAGACAACAAATAATCCACCGTGAAGCAACAGCAACTGCGACATTAGGGAACTTGGTGGGAGTGACATCGCTAGGCCGTGAGGAAGAAATTTTGCGAGACTTGTCGCGAGTGCTGCAGGACGGCATTCGACAATTGTAATAATGTGTTTATTGAGCTGGAATGTCAGGGGGTTGGGATCCTTGTTGAAGAGGAGACGGGTGGGGGAAGTGATTCGGAAGCATCGATTTGATATGGCTTTGTTGTAGGAGTCGAAATTAGAGGGGTTGTTTCTATCGATGGTTGCTGAGATTGAGAGGCACTTTGTTATGCTCCAAGGGCGTTGGAAGCATGAGGATATGGTTTGCTGTATTATGGCAGTGTATGCCCCTTGTGACGTGTCTGAGCAGGAAGGGCTATGGCAACGGTTGGTGACAGCAATTGACAGTTATTCGGGACCATGGTGCGTCGTGGGCGATTTTAATGCGGTGTTGCGGCCATCGGAGAGAGCAGGATACAGCACGCTGTCGCGAGGTATGACCCGAGGTACTGTCTTGCCGTCAGGGGGAGCTCCCGTTTGTTTATTTGGGTTTACCGTTGGGTGTAAATCCGTGCAACATTGTTGTATGGGAGCCTGTAATTGCATCTGTCCGTCGCAAGCTCGCAGGCTGGAAGAGGACATCGCTATCGTTTGCGGCACGGGTGACATTGGTAAACTCTGTTTTATCCTCTCTTCCTGTTTAATACATGGGATTTTTTCGAGTGCCGAAAGGGGTCATTGCTGCGATAGATAGGTTGAGGCGAGCTTTCCTATGGGGTGGTGTTAATTTACAACGTAAAATGAGCCGGGTAAATTGGAGTTTGGTATGCCGACCTCGTCACATGGGCGGGTTGGGGGTGGCCGATCTTGAGGTTCGAAATAAGGCACTTTTGGCGAAGTGGTCATGGAGATATGCTCGGGATGAGACATCGCTATGGCGGGCTATTATTGTATCAAAGTATGGTGAGGCGGCACAGTGGTGGCGGTTTAATACATCAGTTAGGGGACAAATGTCTATGATATGGAAACAGATACTGCAAACGGTTAGCTCGAAGGGTATGCAAAAGCATATGGGGTGTAACCCCCTTAACCCGGCCCAGACGGTTGACCCGAATTAAGAAAGTCACACGGGGAAAACCAAAGTCAACCCGAAAGTCAACCTTGATTAACGACCCTTTTTTTCTTTTTAATCTTGTCTAGATGCACATTAACCTTAGGTGTGATCACGCAAACAGCATACTCAAAGATCACAAACATCAGAGATCAAACAGGGACCCAATTGAACAAATTACAACTTTAGGGACCAAATTGTAAATTCTGGAAACTTTAAGGACTTAACCAAATTTTAAGTTACCAACTTAAAATTAATCAGGTTTCATGCTTCTCTGCCAAATTTCAGCTCAAACGGACATCCCGAACTCATACAATTGCACAAACAAGTTTCAGGACCAAAATGCAAACATTCTGAAACATTTAACCGCCCATGTCAGCCCCCAACGGTCACCCGTTCCGAAACTGGCAGAGCCCGTTTCGAAACACGGGGCCATTCCGCAACGCGTACCGCAACGGGGGACTGGCAGTAGCCAAACCGTTCCGGAACGGTGTCACCCGTTTCGGACGCCTGGGTTCATGCAAGGCACCCGTTCCGAAACGGTGTCATCTGTTCCGAAACGCCCTGCATAGATTGCAGCAAAATGCATTCCAAAACATGCAATTAATCATTCAAACATGCTCCAAATGTCACCAAACTTTACCAGCATGCAATTCAACACATATATAACTTGTAGGCATCATCAAACCAACAATTTAACTTCATATGCAAAAAAACCCAAATCTATAGGCATGCTTCCTACACAAGCAACCATTTAAGCACAAACTTTCCAATTCAAACTCATGTAAACCAATACATGTTCCAACAACATCAACAACATTAAAACATACTTGTTCGAACATAAACGAACACAAAAACACCAATCCGAGAGATTCTACCCCCGTTGCCCTTATTAACTATAGCTATTCACCAAGACATACATCTCAATTGGAGTCCACCTTGAACCCCTTGCTCCTTGCTGTCCAAACTTCAGGAATCTGCATTGATGGACAAAAAGGAGCGTAAGCACATAATGCTTAGTGAGGAATGCTCAAAACCAAAACACCATCAATGCAGCGGGTTACAAAACACATTTAAAACAACCCGATTTGTTTACCAAAGCCATGTTTGAGAACTCTTTTCAACAACAAGCTCAAAACCATGCATTGCACACACATGAAAACCAACCCTTATCTTAGCAAGCTAAGAAAACCCTTTTCAAAGCACAACTTACAAAATCATCCATTTAACCATTCCATGCATAAACACCATATGCAAAGTTAAATCAAAACCTTGGAAAACATTCCCATTTCACAACATACCCTTCTTATACTTAAAAACCATTTAAGCAAGAAGCCCTTTTAAAATCATTTACTCAATCAATCCAATACATGCATTAACCAAAGGCAACTCACGAACCACAACATCATTATCACATGCCTTTTAAAACAAATCTTAACAAGACTTCAATGCATTAAGGAGATTTCATGCACACATGCTTCATTTACCAAATGACAATCAACACTTGTTAAACCCAACAAGTAAACATGCATTCACTAGCATTATACACCTTTCACGCAACCATGCATCTTTTCAAGCATCTCATGCTTCACATGAAATCATGCATCTTTTCAAGCATCCCATGCTTCTTTACAATCAAGAACATCATATTGGCCTTCAAGTGATCAACCACATCCACTTTCCAACTCAACACCCAATCGGATACGCGGATTCCGAGCGTTGTCCCTACGCTCCCTACACCCTACCAATCCAAGGTCTCCCAAATGGACTTTTAAACACCATTTGACCTCAACATCCTAAGGTTCCCATGTATGGACTTTTAAACACCATACAACCTTAGCTTTCCCGAGGTTCCCATGTATGGACTTTCAAACACCATACAACCTCAACTTTTCCCCAAGGTTCCCATGTATGGACTTTTAAACACCATACAACCTTGACATGCACAAGGTTCCCTTGTATGGACTTTCAAACACCATACAACCTTTGCACTCACCGATTGGTAGTTGTAGAACATCACTAACGAGATCCGGGACACCCTACACAAGATCCACACATGGACTTAACACCGACATTGTGATCTCAACAAGCACAAGGTTCTCACATATAGACTTTTAACCACCATATAACCTTTGCTCAACCAAGGTCCTCGAATGGGCAACACCTCCATTATGACCTCAACCATCTCGTTAGGATACTTGAAGGGAGCTTACCGGTCCACTCTTGACCACTCCACCTCCAAGGCGACTTAATTCACGGTGCACCCAATCCTATAGCCGGCTAACTATATCCGATCAACGAACCAAGAATCCACTTACATCACTTCCCAATATAACCACCTTACCACAATAGTCCAATGATTCACATGCATAACCATAATGCAAAAACCATCATTTACCATCATCAATTCACTGTTTTAAAGCATTACACAAAGCCATGAAACACCATGCAACACCATGCATCAAAACCACATTTCCAATGTATAAAAACCAAGGATCTCTTACCTTGAGCATCCTTCACATACGGCTTTCAAAACCAGCATTAAACCATGCTAAATTATGCTTACAAAACAGAATTAAACCATGCAAAACACATGCATTTCAATCATCAACCACAATTGCTTAAAAGCCAATTTCACAACACATTTCAAGAGCAAAAATCCATTCACTTACTCTTGAGCTTAGCAAAGTTGTTTAGACTTAAACTAAGCTCCCAAAACCTTCAAACCTTGGTTTAAAAGCTGAAAACCCAACTTCACTCACCGATAACCAAAACAAGGCAAGCCAACAAGCCTTCCAAGCATCCGAAACCTTCCGCAACACCTCTAAAGCTCACGGATCAACCTCCCCTGTTTCAAGCACATAACAACAGAGGATTAATGCATCATTATGCATTAAAACACCAACAACAACAACTCAACTCGCTGCTCATCACAAATCCAACAATTTGGCTACCAAACACAACCGAAAACACCTCCAAACACTTCCAAAACTTAACCCAGCAAAGATCCATCACTTCTAACCATTTTTAAACATCAATTAACATCCAAAATGATCACAAACACATCCTTATACCTCCAGGTATAACAGATCACCAAAAACACCCCAAAACAACCAAAAACTCAAGCCAAACTTAGGAAATTCAACCTATCCGGGATTGCATTAGTTAAACCTCAACTTTTAATCAATTTAGCATTCATTTAACATCATTTTGACACTTCAAAACACTGCCCAAACAGATCACACGAAAATTTCACCAAAATCACAAAATCTTGCATTTTAAGCCAAAATCAAGATTTCAATTGAAAAGCCATTAACAAAACACAAATCAAGGATTGAGAACTTAGGAATTTCAGTAAAGAACTGATAGTTTAGAGGAGAAGGACGTTCTTACCTCCAAACTTGAATTTCTCCTTTTTAGAGCCAATATGCTTGATGAAACAACTTGCAAATTGAGAGGTTTTGTAGATGAGATGATTAGGAATCAAAAGAGAGTTGAAATGTGTGATTTAGATGCCAAAATCAGAGAAGGAAATCTGGAGAAATGTGTTTGGGTGGAGAGAAAATGAGAGAAAAGGAAAATTGAGAGAAAATGAGAGAAAAGGAAAATTGAGAGAAAATGGAAAATTAGTTAGGAAATGGTTAAAATGATTTCCCTCCACATTTCATAAACCTAAAAATCAGAATAAAGCCTTAAAATATCTTAGAAAAATCTGGAGAAATCCTTTTTGGAATAATAGCTCCTTAAAGATTCAAAGTTTCAATCCTTTACAAAACTGTCCCGCAACTTTCAAAAATTACATTTTGGTCACTAGCCAAAATGTCAACCTTCCGAACCTCATTTTCCAAAATTGATTTCACAGTTCACTTATATATATTAAAAGATGATTTTAGAACATTTTTCCATATTTTTAATGCAACCCGAACTAGGCTTTCCTAAATTCACTCTCATATATTCGATCAGCACTTTGACCGAACCGGTCAACGCCCAAAACTTCTGAGCCCAAAACCGGGGCGTTACATGGGGGAGACTCAATTCGTTTGGAAAGTTGGCTCGGGGGAATGTGTGTTGTTTTGGTTTGATGCTTGGTGTATAGAGCAGCCATTAAAAGATGTTTTCCCTCGCCTATTTACTATTGCGGTTGATCGGTTAGCATTGGTAAGGGATGTTGCTGTCGAGGGGAGTTTTCAGCATGTTCGATGGGAAGACGTGTTCCGCCGTAGTTTGCGGTCTTTTGAGGCTCGGCAATTGCATGATTTACGCTCTTTGGTATGTCTGATACGATTGCGGCAAGGTGCGTTGGATATGCTCGTGTGGACACCGGATAACCATGGGATCTTTTCAGTCAAGGGATTGTCTCGATTGCTTATGATGGACAAAGTGGGCGAGAGTGATTTTGGGGACTGTTTTGCGTGGAAGGTCCTGGTTCCTCCTAAGGTCCAGGCGTTCCTATGGTTTACTTGGCTGCGTCGATTGCCGACTTTTGCATTCCTACGGGTGCGTGGGATTGATTTGGGTGAAAACCAAGGGTTGTGTAGGTGGTGCCGCGAGAGGGAGGAAGATATTGAGCACTTGTTTTATTCTTGTCCGTTTACCCAAGAATTGTGGAATTGGTTTCGAGGGTGGTGGGCGATTTCCTTGCCTTTGTCGAAATCCTTGGCGGATTTCCTTCACCCGGATATGCATTGTTCGTTTACGGGCGTGCTAAGGAAGCTGTGGGTGTCAAGTATCGCTGCCTTGTTATGGTCGTTGTGGCTTGCGTGCAATGACTTTGTCTTTAATGGGAAGTTTATTCCTGTCTCAGAAATTTGTTTTTTTTGGTGAAATTACGCTCTTTCTATTGGGTGAAGACCCTCAAAGAGGGATTGACGGTCAGTGAAAATCTTTGGTGGGACTGTCCGAGTATGTATCGGGAAGGGGTAGCTAAGAGTTTGGACCGTGTGGGTGTGTGTTGGGAACCCCCACTCGGCAATACTTTGAAGTTCTCAGTGGATGGATCTACGCGTGGGAAGCCAGGGCCAGCGGGTTTCGGGGGGTGTTGCGTGATGCTCAGAGTCGTGTCCTCGCATTGTTTTCAGGGCCACTTGGTTCTCTTGATTCTAATGTGGCTGAGATTCGGGCGATAGCTTTTGCCTTGGAGTTCTTTTTTTCTTCTAAATGGGCGGATCAACCTTTAATTATAGAGTCAGATTCCAAAGTAGCAATTGGATGGGTGTTGCAGGTGGAACGTCGCCCTTGGCGCTTGTGGGAGTCATTTTGTGCGATTGACCGTGCTTGTGCGCGGTTAGGACCGGTGTGCTTTTCCCATATCTATCGGGAGGCGAATGGGTTAGCTGATGCGCTAGCGAAGGAAGGGGTGTCTCGAGTCTCTTTGTTTCAGGCTTCGCTATGATGTTGTAAGGGGGGTTATTTCGCTTTGTTTTTCTGTCGACATGTCGTACTCTTTTCCTCCAATAGGTTTAGGGAGGTTTTTAACGAGGCGCATGTTCGACTAGCGTTGTATATTTATCATAATAATATATACTTCGCTTTGCTGATAAAAAAAAATAGAGATTGGAAAGGATCTAATACATCTCGAGTTTTTCTTAGAAATAAAATGGATTCAACATTATTTTCATAAATATACTGACATATTTTGAGGAGATTCAAAAAAAATAGTTGGATCCATATTATATAAAATATTTTTACTTTTAACGGCATGTATAACGATAAAATAACACAAACGAATGTATCTACAAATAAATGCATGTATTCATATTAACGAATGTATCTATAAGTAAATGCATGTAGTCATATTCAATTAACAACTAAACAACGACCATGAACATAAGATTAAATCGATGAAACAAATTGAAAGTAGTGAAATAACCTTATCCACTTTTCCAATATACTTAAGTGATGTTCGAGGTCTTTGTTCAACAAGCCACCCCTTTGGTAATTTAAAAATTTGCCCATCTGCATACGAAGGGAAAAGTAGAGGGTGCTGAACTTGACCATAAACATGATCTGCAGGTGATAACCAAGCCAAAGGCTCAGCTCCAGCAACAATCGGCTCATGTTCTTCAATTTCAGGCAATTTTTCTTCGGTATCGGGACAAGTTTTTACAGTTTCTTCTACTTCTCCTATCTTCACATCATATTATAAGAGCAAAAATGTAAGTGTATATTGTCATAAGAGCAGCCAAGGCGTCAAAGCTAAGTCACAGTATTATTCGACGCTCACTTTTGGTTGTTCTCCATGTACTAAAATTGGTTTCTGGTTGTCTTGTTGCCCTTTCCTTGCTCTTAAGAACTTGTGAACATCCTTCAATCTTCGGAACCGGCTCTTTGCTCCTGGCTGTAATTTTTTTTTCTAAGCCGATTAGATTTTATTAATAAAATTGCAACCGTTTTCTGAGGTTACAATTTAAAATAACGCAAGGCCAAGTACAAACCATCTCAAAAGTTTTACAACTACAAAATCAAGACAAGCCTAATAACAGCTTCACACCAACAGGACTTAACAACACTATGGATTTACATCCTCTCATATATATACAAAAATGCAAAAAAATTGAGTTGTCCTAATAGTTTTTAACAAGGCCAAAGAAAGCCCCTCATGCCTATAAGATGCAAAACTTATGATCACCTGCATAGAAACTGACAAATTCGATAGGAATATTCGAATCTACATCCACATTTGCCACGCCTAGACCTTTGGAAGATTTGCTAAAAGGAGTCGAATTTAAACATGGAGCAAGCACTGATTACATTATCATTCAGCAACCAAGATGTGAAAGCTAAGTTACAGTAGCTGTTGCACACTCACCTCAGATTCATCTCCAAGTTCTAGAGTCACTGGTTTGTGTTCATGTTTCTGCCCTTTCGCTTGATCATAATCATTTTCAGGCTTCTATCGAGATAGTTCTCGATCTTGATTATGATCATTTTCTGGTCGCATCCGAAGTGGTTGCTGATAGTTTTGCTTTCTTTTCATCTCTTTCACGTGCTTCTGAGTAGCCTTCAATGTTCGAAAATGCCTTCCTGTCCTTGGCTCATAGTAAAACTACAATTGAAGATACAATAGGTTTATGCTAGGTTTTAATAGAGTCTAGGTTTATTCAAACATCTAGCCTTACTTAAGGGACCGAGTGTCTCTTCCCGCTTAATAGTTAATTTTTATTAAACCAATTTCAAGTTAAAATGTTCAAAACCTTGGTTTGCTACCATATATGAAAAGGTACATATAAGGAAAGAACTGGTTTTATATGGTTTTTTTGTTTTGGATTAATATTTTAACAGCTGAATAGTTATATATCAAGTTGTATTTTATATTCTATTTATATATAAAAAATGTGAATCCTATAAAAATTGTTGTGTAAAATTATTATGATTTCACACTAATTGAAAGGAGTAATCGCAATACATATTTGACAACCATCCTTTACTTACATCTTATTATATTTGACAACCACCAACATGCGCTTAATCACGAAGTAAGAATTGATTTTTGAGTGTTGGGACATAAAAAAATATAAAAAAAGGCAAATGCCCTTAATCACCTAGCCAATGCATAGTGTCTTTAAATCCCCAAGTTGACCATTTTTCAGATGGAATCAGCGAAACCATCGAGCAATGATCAAAACAGCTCAAAAGATTAGAAAGAAATCAAGAACAAAACTCAAGGTCCATTCAAACTGTTCTTACCAAGTTTTACAGGTTTCAAAGATATGGCAAAAGTTTTTCGATAATTTGTTCATGCAGTCAACAACTAAAGGTTACCCTGAACGAATTACAGCTCGGGTGCTTTGTTCTTAAGAGTCCACGGTCACATTAAAAGTCTTAGCCCATGAATCCTTGACAGCTTATGGAACCAGTTTTTGATATTCTCATGTGTTTCCTATACTTGCTCGTGATTGAGGTGGTTGCTGGTTGTTTTGTTGCCATTTCCTTGCTCGCAAGTACTTGTGAACATCCTTCAATCTTCGGAACCGACTCCTTGCCCCTGGCTGTAATTGAGGATATAAGCCCTATTAATCCATAGTTTTGATCCATGAAAATAGATGGTTAAAACATGAATGGTGAAACAGAAGTTGATGTAATTGAGGATATACTAATGATTATGCAACTAAAATTAAGTATATACAAATGTACAAAAATATACACATTACCATTCAGCAACCAAGATGCGAAAGCTAAGTTACAGTAGTTGTTCCGTGCTCACCTCAGATTCATCTCCAAGTTCTAGAGTCACTGGTTTGTGTTCATGTTTCTGCCCTGACTCTTGATTGTAATCGTTTTCAGGCTGCGGTCGAGATAGTTCCCGATCTTGATTGTGATCATTTTCAGGCTGATCGTTTTGCTTTCCTTTCATTTCTTTCACATGCTTCTTAGCAGCCTTCAATGTTCGAAACTGCCTTCTTGTCCCTGGCTCATAGTAAAACTGCAATTGAGGATACAAACTTTATCATCCCGTATTAGAAAGTATCGTGCAATGTATTGACATAATTTCAGGAGATTAAAAAAGTGGGTCGATCTTATATAAAATATTTCAGTTTTTGATTGCATCCAAATATCGTGACAAATATAAATAACTGCATGCGATGATAATATCATATGACAATTTAGCAAATATGTGATGAAACAACCTTGTCCACTTTTCCAAGGTACTTTAGAGACGTTCGAGGTCTTCGTTCAACAGTCCATCCCTCTGGTAATTCAAAAATCTTCCCATCTGCATAAGATGGCATAAGTAGAGGGTGCTGGACTTGATTATGAACACGATCTGCGGCTGGTATCGAAGCCAATGGCTCAGTTTCAATTATAATCTGCCCATGTTCTTCAATTATATACAAATATGTACACATAGAATATAATATGAGCAACCAAGACGTCAAAGCTAAGTCACAGTATTATTCAACCCTCACCTTTGGTTGTTGTTCTCCATGTACAACAATTGGTGTCTGCTTATGTTGCTGGTTGTTTTGTTTCCCTTTCCTTGCTCGCAAGTACTTGTGAACATCCTTCAATCTTCGGAACCGGCCCCTTGTCCCTGGCTGTAATTGAGGATATAAGCGCTATTAACCCATTGTTTTGATCTCCATGAAAAGTTTATACATACATTACCATTATGCAACCAAGATATGAAAGCTAAGTTACAGTAGCTGTTCCACACTCACCTCAGATTCATCTTCAAATTCTAAAGTTACTGGTTTGTGTTCATGTTTTTGCCCTGACGTTTGATCGTAATCGTTTTCAAGCTGCGGTCCAGATAGTTCCCGATCATTTTCCGGTCGCGGAAAAGGTGGCTGCTGATCATTTTGCTTTCCTTTCATCTCTTTCACGTGCTTCTGAGCAGCCTTCCATGATCGAAATTGTCTATTTGTCCCTGGTTCATAGTAAAACTACAATTGAGGATACAAATGAATGATCAATTAGAAGATCGTGTTTTAGATGTAAATGAAAGTAACTACAAACATTTATATTTCTAAATGTTATTGTATGTGACCAAAATATATTAGTTTATGACAAATGAATAGATACAAATATATGAAAATATCATTGCAACGAATCTACATGAAAGATACATAACATTCCTAGAGATTGAGAAGGATCTAATACATTTGTAGTCTTTTTTTTTAAAATACAATAATTTAAAGATTATATAAATAAATCTATTGACAATTTGGGACGGAAAAAAACCCTATGGGAAAGACAATTCTATGGGAACGCCTCGCTAGGGAACAAGCCACCAAATCAAACGGCAATGAAGGTAAGAGTGAGCAGACTAGACAGCGAGTGTGGACGCTGTTTGTAGGGGGCTTGTCGAAGACAATACATTGGAAGGGCTTGTGGCAAGTGTTCGATAGACACGGAGTTGTCAGAGATGCGTTCATCCCTAATCGATTGGCACGAGATGGATATAGATTTGGATTCGTGCGTATGACATCGAAAGTAGATGCTGATCGGGCGATTGAGAGATTGGATGGAAAATGGATTCACGGTGCTCGAATGAAAGTCTCGTTGGCGATCAGGGGTCGAACGACTATGTCTCAAGGAAAAAGTGAGGGCGATCAGGGGTCGATCAGGGGTCGACGAGTGGAGGATCAAGGGCAGAACTGATGGTGAGTAGGACTCATGAGCGTTCATCGACGGCGACGAGTGGGGATGTGGGACAAACAAAATATAGAGAAGTAAAGGGTATTGTCGATGATGACAAACGGGCTTTGCTCCAGTGGTGTGCGGTGGGATGGTGTTGGCCGCCATGTAGCATTAAAACCCTTGCCGAGCGTTTGGAAATATCAAAACAGGAAGGGTTTTCCATCATGCGCTTATCCGGCCAAATGGTGTTGTTGATGTGCACATCAGCAAACGTCCGAGACAAAATTTTGCAGATGGACAGGGTAAAGGAATGCTTTAATCGGATAGAGGTTTGGTCGCCGTCAATAAAAGTCGAATCAAGGCGAGTTTGGCTGTCGATCGTAGGGCTACCGATACACCTTTGGCATAAACAAACGTTCACAAACATCGCCAGTTTGTGGGGCTCTCTGATTTGTTTAGACGATGATACGGAAACGCCTACGGCATTTGATAGTGGTCGAATTATGGTAGAGACTGCAACTCTTAACCGGATCGAAGAACGAATTCGTGTAACGGTGGACAAGGTCGAATATTGGGTACGGGTATTAGAGATGGACGGAAAGGGTCCGGAGGTGGAGTGTGATTGTTGTGAGAGGCGTTCCACGGAGGAAAGTTCGGAACAAGGGTCGGACACGGACAGCGAAGAGCAAATGGAAAATGTGAATGTCGACACCAATGGTTTGAATGAAATGCAACAAACGTCAACAAATCCACAAGGGAATGATCATGTGGTCTGGGTTATGAACGAGACTTGGTTAGAGCCGCAAGGGCAGGAAATTTCGAATATATTGAGGGTACAATCCGATGAGGTGAATGGAGGGGTGCAAGATGATGTCCGACCACCGTTGAAACAGGCTTCTCCGGCGGGGACAAGTCCATCGGTTGGTGGTGGGGCAGATTCATTGAATGTTGGAGATCCAATATTAGGGAAGGAGTGTAGTGGTAGGACTCTAACACTGGGTGAGGAATTTCAACAAATTGAAAGTCTATCCATAGCTGGGATAGCAAATTCGAAACAAGAGGAGGAGGTGGGGTCGAGTAATTGGGATAATCCTAATTCACAGGAGGTGCTTTCTCCTCCAACTATTCACTCGTTCAATGCCAAGGATGGTCTAGGTGCAACGGAAATAATCAAGATTGGTCAGGCGTTCTGCAAAATTAGAAAAATAAATACGATCGAGAATCCTAATGTGGCTGGTCATGAATTAAAAGGGAAGAAACGGCATAGTTCGGGTGAAAAGCGATCACGATATATTTTCAAAGCAGGAGGGACGGACGGGCAAGAGTGTGGCTCACAACGTTCTCAGGATATCGCAAGCGAGGCAGCGGTAACAGTAAAATTGGGGTCATTAATTGGGGTGAAATCGAGTGGGAGAGAAGCCGATATTATCAAGGATATTTCTCGGGTGATAGCCGGGGAAAATCGTGGTTTGTGACTAATGCGCATATTATCGTGGAATGTACGGGGTTTGGGAGGTGGCGCGAAGCGTCAAGGTGTTGGGGAAGTAATAAAGAAAAATCAGGTGGACATGGTAGTTTTGCAAGAAACTAAGTTAGAGGAGGTGCCGTCGATGTGGGTGGCTTCGTTGTGGTACTCGGATAGTTTTGAGATGGCTGTATCACCTTCGATGGGAGCATCCGGGGGCATCTTGTTTATTTCGGAAGGTACCAAATTTAATTTGGTTAATGCTGTTATTTATCCGAATTTTATAATGCTTAGAGGCCGTTGGCAACAAGAAGATATGGAGTGTTGCATGTTAGGGATTTATGCTCCTACGGACGTAGCGAGACAAAAATCAGTTTGGGATTTTGTATTGTCGCGATTAAAGGAGTATGAGGGGCCATATTGCATAATGGGTGATTTTAATGCTATATTATATGAGACTGACCGTATAGGGGTTTCGGATAGAGATGAGGAAATGAAAGTATTTGGGGAGTTCGTACATGCCGCGGATTTGATTGATTTACCGTTAATAGGTAAACGGTTTACTTGGTTTGGCTATGGTAATCGGTGCAGTAGAATTGATCGGTTTTTAGTCTCTTCTAGTTGGCTGGATGCTTTTAAATCCATACAGCAAATGGCGTTGAAAAGGGGTGTTTCGGACCACACACCGTTATTATTGAAGTGCGATGACAATGATTGGGGGCCACGCCCGTTTCGATTTTTCAATTGTTGGATGGATGGGCGTTCAAATGTTAGGCAAATTTTGGAGGAATGGTGTCGTTTAACCAAGGTGGGCGTGGGAAATGAAAATATCGTTGTCAAATTGAGACATTTGAAGCAGTTTTTGAAAGGCTGGAATAAGGATAATTTCGGTGATGTAAATAAATTGATTGCGGATGTGCAACAACAGTTGAAGAATACGGATGAGGCCGTGGTTGAGGGGGATGCAAATGACGAGATAGAGGCTGCAAGGCGTAGGTGGATGTGTGCATTGTGGCGTGCAATGAGAATGAAAGAATCAATGTGGCGACAAAAATCAAGAGCAACATGGTTACGCTTGGGCGATCGTAATACAGCGTATTTCCATAGAACGGCAAAGTTAAGAACAGCTCGGAACTACATACCGGGGCTGGTAATTGAGGGTGTGTGGACTGTTGAGCCTTCGGCGGTCCAGAATTTTGTGGTGAAGACATTCACCAAACATTTTGCTAGTGACAAGTGGGCGGGCGAGTGGCATTTTGAGGGTGTTTTTCGTAGAATTAACGACATGGTTAAGAAGAGTTTGATACAGCCTTTCACGGTAGAGGAGATTAAAAATATATTATGGGAGTGTGATGGTTCAAAAGCGCCGGGTCCGGATGGTTTCACGCTCGAATTTTATAAAAAAGGATGGGAGGTGGTACAATTTGATGTGTTGAATTTCTTTGGGCAGTTTCACGCAACAGGGATATTACCGAAGGGTGCCAATTGCGCTTTCATTGTGTTGTTGCCGAAAGTGGAATCGCCTCAATGTTTAGGTGAGTATCGCCCGATATGCCTTGTGAATTCGATGTATAAAATTTTGGCTAAATGCTTAGCAAATAGGCTACAAAGTGTGCTGGGAGATTTGATCAGTGACTCGCAATCTGCATTAGTAAAAGGCCGGCAATTGGTAGATGGAGTTCTTCTGGCTACTGAAGTAATACATTCGCTACGTAAGAGTGGTTGTGGGGGATTTATTCTGAAGCTAGATTTCGCCAAAGCTTACGATTGTGTAAGCTGGATTTTTCTTGATTCCGTATTGGAGCGCATGGGATTTTGCAGTAGGTGGAGGGAATGGGTAAAGGAATGCATCAGCTCACCTCGCTTATCGGTCTTGGTGAATGGCAGCGCAACGAAAGAATTTCAGATGGGGCGTGGATTACGCCAAGGCTGCCCACTCTCGCCTCTTCTATTTGTCATAGTGGCTGAAGCCTTGCACTTGATGTTGGTTAATGCCGAGTCGGCTGGTTTGGTGCGTGGTGTGGAGGTAGTGCCGGGGATATCCTTATCTCACCTACAGTTCGCAGACGACACCATCTTATTTTTTGAGGCATCAGTTGAGGTGGCACGAAACATAAAGAGAATATTACATTGTTTTCAGGTGTGTTCGGGCTTGCGTATAAATTTCGCAAAGAGCTCGTTGTATGCAATTGATGTGGAGGAAGGAGTAGGGGATGTGGTGGCTGAGATGTTGGGATGCAAGCAGGGGGGGCTGCCTTTTACTTATCTCGGATTTCCGTTAGGAGCCAATCCGAGAAATTTATCGGTATGGGAGCCTATTATTGCTAACTTCCGGCGCAAGTTAGCCGGATGGAAACGTACGTCACTATCATTTGCAGCACGTGTCACTTTGGTGAATTCCGTTCTTTCAGCATTGCCTATTTTTTACATGGGGTTGTTCAAAGTACCGAAAGGAATTATTGCACAGCTAGATAAAATCAGGCGTGCATTTTTATGGGGAGGTGTAGGTCTCGAGCGGAAAATGAGCAGGGTGGGATGGGATGTTGTGTGTCGGCCTAGACATTTGGGAGGTTTGGGGTGGCGGATTTGAGGGTAAAGAATAAGGCTTTGCTGTCCAAGTGGATGTGGCGTTATGCACAAGATCGGGAATCTTTGTGGCGAAGATTGATTACAGCCAAGTATGGGGCACACACTCAATGGTGGCGATTCAATACGGAAAATTTGTCGGCAATGTCGGGGGTGTGGAAACAGATTGTGTTAAACTCTTGTGACATTAGTATTGAGCACCATATCGGAATGGAAGGTTGTCGGTGGAAAATTGGGAATGGGAAGTTGGTTCTATAGGTTACCTACGGCGGATTTTCTGAGACATCGCGGGTTGGTATTAAGTGCTGAACAAAGTAGTTGTTCGTGGTGCGACTCATCGGAAGAATCGATTGCACATTTGTTTTATGAATGCCTGAATGTGTTGCATTTTTGGGTGTGGCTGCGCAATTGGTGGAACATATCGACGCCTTTCCCGGTTAGTTTCACTGATTTTTTTGTTGAACATTTGCATTGTCCGTTCAAAGGAAGTATGAAACGTTTATGGGTAGCATGTGTTAGTGCTTTGTTGTGGTCACTATGGTTGGCTAGGAATGAGCGAATATTTCGCGGTAAAAGATTGACGATTGAAGAAATCTGTTTTTTGGTAAAATTAAGATCATATTCTTGGATTAAGGTGGGCGTAGAAGGGGAGTTAATGTCCGAGGCAGCTTGGTGGACATGCCCATCTACACAGGCGTTTAGTGTGGCGGGTAAAAAGGAGAGGCGTGGGGTGTTTTGGCAGCCACCGGTCACGGGCGTTTTGAAATTTAACGTCGATGGTGCGGCGAGGGGTAAGTCGGGGCCAGCAGGATTTGGAGGAGTGATGAGGGACGGGGAGAGTCGTATATTGGGGTTGTTTTCGGGACCGTTAGGGGTGATGGACTCCAACGAAGCTGAAATTCGGGCGATAGCTTTCGCATTAAGCTTGGTGGTGGGGGGAAGTTGGCGACATCAATGTGTGATAATCGAATCTGATTCACAAGTGGCTTTGAGTTGGGTTACACGATCGGCAAAGAGGCCATGGCGTTTGTGGGAGGTGTTCATGGCAATTGATCAAGCGCGGCAAGCAGCATATGAATTGCAATTTTGTTATGTGCCTAGAGAGGCGAATGGTTTCGCGGATGTCTTGGCCAAGGAGGGCGTCGACCGTTTGTCACTTTTCGTGGCATGCTTGTAAATGGTGAGGCGATTTTCTGAGTTCCAGGACGAGTGTGCAAGGGCTGTCTTCAATTGTATGTATGTTTTCATACATTCCGGTGGGAGTAGAAGGTGTCTTGGTCATCGCAAAGGAATTCGATACATAGGAGATTGTCGCGGTTGGGAATTCCTTGGGAGCATGCTTTTGGAGCTTGCTAAGTATGAATTGGTGTTTGTTTCTTGAATTCCTTTGTGTACTCGACGGATCGCATCGTACTCTTTTCCTCCATTAGGTTTTGGGAGGTTTTTAATGAGGCGTGCGATACCGTCAAACTATATGTTATCTTTATTACGTTAATAAAAACATATGGTTGCCGATCAAAAAAATATATATACATAATTGCATGTGATGATAATATATAGAAATGTCATATGAAAAATTAGCAAACATGCATAACTTTCATAGATGATTGGAATGGATCTAATATATTTCGAGTCTTTGTTAGAAATAAAATGACTTCAATGTTATTGTCATACACGTGTTGACATACTTTGAGGAGATTTAAAATAGTAATTTGATCGATCTTATATAGAATATTTCTACCGTTGACAACACGTGTAACGACTAATGTCGTTATAAAATAACTAACAAACGTACGCATCTACAAGTGAATGCATGTAGTCATAAGAATAAGCTTATACGAAAAACATATATTAAGGCTTTTATGCGGTAAACATGCCAACAATCTTCAACAGAATTCTTCAGTTTATCACTTATTAATTGGGGAAACGTTATAGGCTAACCATCATCTTAATTGTGAGAATACTCACAAATTATTCCTTTTAGTTACAGTTGTTTCAACAAGCCTAAAACAAAGATTTGTAGACCTTTGGCATAATCTAGATTTTCTAGATTCGTAGAGTCTAGGCTAGGTTTCTTCAAGCTTACATTTGGGCATAAAATCAACTTATTTGGGGATTTAGAACATAAACAATAGAACAACTTGTGAACATAAGATTAAATCGAAGAAACAAGTTGAAAGGTAATGAAACAACCTTTTCTACTTTTCCAATGTACTTTTGTGAGGTTCGAGGTCTTCGTTCAACAACCCATCCCTCCGGTAATTCAAAAACCTTCCCATCTACATAAGAAGGCATAAGTAGAGGGTGCAGAACTTGACCATGGACATGATCTGCAGGTGGTTTCCAAGCCAATGGCTCAGCTTCAATTATAATCTGCCCATGTTCTTCAATTTTGGGCAGTGTTTCTTCAGATTTGAGACTAGTTTCTGCTTTTTCTTCAATTTCCAGCTTCACATCAGATGCTTTTGGCCAAAATATTGAATCGGTAACACCCTCCATTTGCAGCTACTCTATGTGCTTAGAAAAAAAATCCCAAGAATTCAAAACCAAATTGGTTTCTTTATCAACATAGCACTTGCAGGTCCAATGAGTCAAATATATAACCGAAAAAGGTTATGAAATAAAGACGAAAATTAAATTTAATTTTGAAATTGAGATTCTTTTGAGTTGTTAAGCCATGCAACCAAGTAGAGAGGGACATGTGGGGAGCGTAAGAAACAGACTTCTTGAATTTGGAAAAAAGTAAATGATTACTAATGCTTAATATTTTTTTGTTTAACCACTAGTTTATGACTTATTGACCAACTAATTTTTAATTATGTTTTGGGGAAGCTCATTGTATAGGTGTTCCTCCTAATCCAATTTTATCCATTTATAATGTCCGGATTCGAACTTTTAACCTTACTTAAGGTACCTTGCGCCTCATCCCGCTTAATAGTTATTTTTTTATTAAGCAAAATCCAAGTTAACATTTACAAAACCTTCCTTTGCTACCATAAAAAAAACTAAAGTTGTATTACATCCTTTCCTATCTCTATGAAAGTTACATAGGTTTGCTAATTTGTCGTGTGATATTACTATGTATTATCATCGCATGTAATTATGTATATATGCTCTTATCTTATAATGATATTTGTCGTTATGTATGCTATCAATAACGGAAGTTATCGATAAGTGTTGGCTGCTATATATGGAAAGACACATTGCACTTTCAATGAAAAAATTCAGGTTTAAATCTTGGAGATACTTTATTAGAAGGGAGAGCCATAAATATCGAGCATGGACCATAAAGACATGATCTAGACCAAAAAGAATAACTGAAATATTTTATATAAGATATTTTTGTATATTCGTCATATGATAATTTTGTATATATATTTGCATTTATTCATTTGTCATACTTCAATAACTAACATATTACCGTCACATGCATTAACATTCATCAATATATGTTTGTTGTTTTTTTAAAACGATGTTTGTAGTTACATATATCATTAATGTATCTATGTATATATCAACTAAAATATGAAAATTTTAAAATATTATTTTGATACAATGATTATATTACTTAAACTTCTCTTCACCCGTAAATAAGAAGATATTAAATGCTTAAGCATACTCGCCCACTATGCCAACTAGTTAGAAATTTGGGTTGATAAAGCTTATATCCTCAATTGTAGTTTTACTATGAGCCAGGGACAAATAGGCAGTTTCGAACATTGAAGGCTGCTCAGAAACACGTGGAAGAGATGAAAGGAAAGCAAAACAATTGGCAGCCACCTCATCCGCGACCGAAAAATGACCGGGAACTATCTCGACCACAGCCTGAAAACTTTTACGATCAAACGTTAGGGCAAAAACATGAACACAAACCAGTAACTCTAGAACTTGGAGAAGAATCTGAGGTGAGCTTGGAACAGCTTTCGCATCTTGGTTGTTGAATGGTAATATATTAATTTATATACATTTATCACAATAATTCTGAAGCTATTTTATTTCTGTGAAAGACTTCAAATCAATAGCTAATGTAATCCATGAAAGGTAAATCAAAATATGAAACTTTTGTTTCATCATTATATTTTAACCCTCCATTTTCATGGAGATCAGAACTATGGATTAATAGGGCTTATATCCTCAATTACAGCCAGGGCAACAGCACAACCAGCAACCACCTCAATTGCCAATGAGTCAATTAGTCGGCCAATGAGTCGGAAACTAGGGTTAAACAAAAAAAATTAACAGGGTGACCTTCCCAGTCCAATTTTATCCATTTATAATGTTCGGATTCGAGCTTTTGACCTTGCTTAAGGGACCTAATGTCTCACCCCGCTTAATAATTATTTTTTATTAAGAAAAATCCAAGTTAAGATTTACAAAACCTTCCTTTGCTACCATAAGAAAAACTAGAGATGTATTAGATCATTTCCTATCTCTATGAAAGTTAAGTATGTTTGTTAATTTGTCGTATGATATTTTTATTAGAGGTTTTAGTTTTTGGGTTTTGGATTTATGATTTAGATTTTAGTGTTTAGGACTTATATTTAGGGTTTTAGGTTTAGGAATTTAGATTTTAAATTTAAAAAGTAGTATATTATATTTTTTGAGTAGCTTGCGAGCTTTTTGAGTAGCTCAACTCGTTAAGAACTCAAGCCGAGTTTGAGCTCGAATCGAGTCCAATCGAGTCATGTGTTGATCAAGCTTTGACAGAGTCGAACTCGAGTAGCTCGCGATCTGTCTCGTCTCATTTACATCCCTAGCGTCCACCTCTTTGTGGTTGCTTAAAAATTCAAAAGAGTTTTAAAATTACAAATTCACTCCAAATAATCTAACTATATATTACGTCGGTCAGGGACGGAGCTAAAGGGAGGGTTGGAGGGGCAATTGCCCCCCCTAACTTTGAATGGTTTAATTATTTTTAAGCCATTGATAGTTTAAAAACCTTTGCAATTAAGTGCTTGCCCCTCCAAAAAAAATTGGTTTATTATTTTTAAGACCCTTTAAGTTAAAATTAATAAAATTAAGTCATGACCCCTCATTTTTCTGGTTTAATCACTTTTTAAGACCCTTCAATTTTAAAATTAGTGAAATTAAACCTTAATTCCCTTACTTTTTAGAACCCTATTTTTTTCGAAGTTAGTTAACTTGCCCCCTCATGGTTCAATCCTGACTCCGTCCCTGACGTCGGTGAATGAAAGATTGTGTTATTTGATGAGTAGCTAGTTTGGTCAATATTTTAGTGTTAATTACGCTTAAATGGTTGATTTGTGGTGCTGAATTGTGGTCTATTGTGTGCTTTTCTGTGTAGGACTTCATGGCTTGAAAACATATTAGAAAAGGTTGGATTCTGCAAGTTTTTTGGACTCATGGCTGACAAGTGTCGTTTTACTCGCCAAAATAAAATAAAATAAACCTCTTAAAAATAAAATAAAGAAATTAAAGTAGAATAGAGGAAGAGGGTCGTTCCACAAGGAGTTTTGTTGGAATCGTTGGCTGAGCCTTGTCGTGATTTAGATCCCAGAAGTAGCTAAAAAAAATAAATAATAAATGGGGGGGTTGGCGTGATTTAAGTGACGAGAGAATAATAAACAATCAAGGAAAATGCAGTAAATAAAGTGATGTATGAAGTAGAAAAATCACTAATAAGAAAGCAGCCTCAAGCAAGCTTTATCAATTCCCACGATCATTGAAAATAGATTTTTATCCGGGATTCATGTCAGTTACAGTCTACGAGACCCAACCCATCGTAACTTGCTTTTCTCTCAACCGATCTTCCCAAGTCTATCACCGAAAGTCGATTCTTAAATAAATCAACCACGTCTATCGCCGTCAAAATACTTAGTTTAAAAACAGGAAAAGCCGGACTCGGAAGTTGTCTCATTGAGAATCATTTCTGATTTCATCTTTCCTTAGCGGACCGCCGCTAAGAGTGTTCACAGGAAGTGGAAGTGCCACAGGCCGATTCTTCCTCTCAATTGTATAATTAAACGATTCTAGACCAACATATCCTTTTTTTATTTGAAAAACGTTTAAAAGTTTTAGCAAGGCCGTTTGCCAAGCTATCTAAACAGAAATATGAAAATGTATCCCGAAGGGATTTAAGCAATATTCAATTCTCATGCATGGAATTGATTTGTAATAGCTCTCGGCTTTGGGAAAATTAGCCAAGCATGATATTGATTATCATACTTAACATGTTTTGACAAAATGTTTAAGATGCATAAAATAAATATGAACTAAAGATGGAACAAGGAAATACTTCTATTAAAATGAAGGCAAGTAGCAACAAGAACTAAAAACAAGAGATGATCTTAAGCCTTAACCATGGAAGGTATGTATAGGCTTAGATTTACTAAAGATAACAAAAAGATAACATAATTTAAAATGTTTGTTTTGAAATTTAAAAATTAAAAATCCTAAGTTCGGATTGCGCTGACTAGATCTTCCAGATTCTTCCAGAGTTTTTCCTTGCGATGACTGTATCTTCTAGAAAATGCCACGTCAGACGCGTCGTGCCCATTATGTCAGCCACGACCAGAAAAATAAATAAAACTGCAGAAATGCACATTTCTGCTGCTAATTCCAGAATTGAGTCCCTGCACAGAAAATGAAATAAATGCAACCAAGTAGTGAAAAGACCTCAAGATAAGGAAAATAGCAAGCAAAAAGTGACATTTATACGAGCTTATCAAATTCCCCCACACTTGTCTCATACTTGCCCTCAAGTATGCTTGAAAGAATTTAATTAGAAGCATCCATCTTCCTAAACCATTGCAAGCTTTAAACAAAATCATGAGAGTTCAAGCGCACCAAGAATGACATGAATCAAGCATGAATCTAAACGAATGGATACAAGTAAGAACAATTCTTCACCCTTACAATTACCTATCAAATGATAATCAAATTCCAACCTAAACTTAATCATCATCAAGATGCACTCAAATCATTCAAAGTGTTTCGGGTGTAGAAAGCAAATTCTCTCAAAGTCAAAATTTAACAAAGGTCTCCATAAGCTTGTGGCAAGATCAATTCTCCACTACTTTTAAGAAATGAGATGCAAAAATCATTAGGACTTAAATTAGGGGTGTAACGGGGATGAGGTAAAGGTAGGAAAAGGCTAAAATAAGGCTAGAATGATCAAGACAAGAAGTCTTCAACAAGTAACTAAATCATGTCCTTAACCTTAGAAAATGTTGGCAACATAAGAAACAAAGGTAACTATAATGAACATCATCAAACCTTTTATTTTGTTTCGAAGATTTCTGCTCTCTTTTTTTCCAAATTTTTCTGCTGCCCTATTTTTTTCGTGGAACATGATTGCACAATTTAAAACTCATACTTTTGTCTTGTCAAGGGTGAAAGAGAGGGATAAATGAAAAAGGCTTGGTTTTAATATTTTGGTGAAAACAAAGAAAGTGGAATTAAGCTTCAACTTGGTTCACTAGGGGGAAAGAAAGGGTAGGCCTTTAGTGGGGTAAAAAGAAAGGGTGAATCCTAGTGCCTAAATCATATTAATGCATCACATTCTAATGTAATCTCAAATTGCATACAAGCCACAAGTTCTAGATTCCAATATCCAAATTGACACTTTCAATCAAGAAAAATGAGCATAAAAATATAGTTGTTGATGTGACCACAACCAGTAAGAATTCCAATGAATTTCCTAGAGGTCCTATGACTCGTGCAAGAGCTAAAATGATTCAAGATGCTGTTGAAAGTTTGCTTTGCCAATGCTGGAAAATGAATGAAGAAATGACAGCAACAAATAGATCTTGCAACGTTTTGAGTTTGTTGGAAAGTTGAAATAAGTTGCATAAGAATTTGCATGAGTAGTTGCATAAGAATTTGCATGAGTAGTTGCATAATAGTTCATTCATTCCATGAGAATAAATATGCTTGTTTATGCATTTATGCAAGAACTTCATTTATGAAAATACTTCACTTATGTATGTGTTTCATTTAAGCATGTAGGTTCATTAATTAAACTAGTTCATTCATTGAACTTGTTCAATTAATTCTTTAAGTTTGCATAACATTTTTATCATATTTTGATTAATATTTTATGTGTTTTTAGTGTCATTATACGTTGGGATTAAGATGGAAACAATTGAAGACTTTTCATCTTCTTCAAGGAGACATGCCATCTTTATCACCATTCAAAGAGAGAGTCTTTTTGAATTCCATGGGGGATGAATCATTTAGAAGACTTTTTTATGCTTTTATTCAGCCAATAAAGTTGAGAAATAAAGAAATGAAGTGGAAGAGACACATACACTTAGATGCAAACATGGGCAGATTCATTCCAAGTCATCTACATGCACTTTTAAGAGCCAAGCAAGTGGAATATCAAAGGATCCATCACTTGGATGTGTATAAGTCTTCATTCAAGCCTTTTTATGTCCAAATTCATTCTAAATTACACAAATGGCCAGCCACACTTGATAGGATTGAAGACAAACCATTGAATGTCATAAATTGGAGCCTTAATGCATTGTTTTGTCCATTCAAATTCTAGGCTGCCATGTACTATAAATAGGATGCTCATTTGCCTTTGTAGGAGACCTTTTTTTGATGAAAATATATGAGAGTGTTCTCTTCATTGTTCTTTAAGAACTTTATCGGCTTTCAAGCTAGTCTTGTGGCAAATTTTCCCTTTTCATTACATTCTATTTATAGCGTTGGTTCCTAGCTTTCTATCTAGCGGGTCACGTTCCACCATCACTTCCATTTGATTATATTGTTGGTTCTTAGCTCAATTATAGCTAAAGGGTCACAATCCAACCTTCTTCCATCATTTCACAAAGGGTAAGAACGTGTAAGGTTTGTGTCAACATTCACTATCTTGTTGGTTCTTCCTTGTTCCACACCGATTCTATTCCATACATCCATACCAACTTCTATCCATTTTCCCCTTACATTTATCTTTCAAACCATAATCACCAACCATTCCAGCACCTATTAAAACAACAACTTTCACCATCTTCATTCCATATACATCACTTCCACACTCAAGTTTCAAGTTTGCAACTTCATACTAGAATCATGATTGGGCAACATCACATACGATTTCAGTCATCACACAACCGGATACGTATCAGTTGTACATTCTCAAGGCTCAAGTTCTTAAAAAAATGGGCTAATTGATTAAGGTAGGTGAGGAATTCAACTATCACAATCAAGACAAGTTGCAAGGAATGTCAAACTGGACTTAATCATATCATTCGATTATCAAGCATGCTAGAATTAAACTATTCTAAAGAACTAAAACAATCATAACATGCTTAATGACAAGCAACAACAAAGGAGATGTTCTTTTAATCAACTAAAACAATCATACTATCGAGCATATATGACAAGCAGGGCGAAATTAATGTCATCCTTTACCCTCCCCCTCACTTAATCGTATTATCCCAATGCGAAGAAAATAAAGGAAATAAAGAACAAAGAATGGTAAAGGATAATCCCCGTGTTTAGTGGTGACCGCGGCAACGACCTTGATGTCGCCTACGAACCATCGCGGAAAATGGCCTCAAAAATTGGTTTGAGTGCTGCTCAAAAAGTGCTTCAAAAATTGGCACTATTTGAGTAAAATTTATGCTTAGACACTTTGTTTAACGTCGTTAAGCTCGACAAATTTTTTTCTTCAGATTTTTGGTTCTTCCAAACTGATATCTTTAATTTGTTTGATTAGTATGTTCTCGAAGAAAGGCTTTAGCCGCTGTCCATTTACTTTAAATTGTGCACCCGAGCCATCTTCAATTTCTACAGCTAAAATGAGGAAAAGTATTGACTACGGTAAATGGTACGCTTCACTTAGACTTAAGTTTTCCTGCAAAAAATTTTAACTTTGAGTTAAATAGGATAACTTTTTGTCCAATTGAAAAAGATTTAAATGAAATGTGCTTGTCATGAAATGCTTTTGTTTGCTCTTTATAATTTTGTGCGCTATCGTAAGCGTTTCGGAGAATCTCTTCGAGCTCTTGAATATGAAGTTTCCGCGCTTCGCCAACCGCATTCATCTCCATATTACTCTTTTACCGCCCAAAATGCTCTATGCTCAAGCTCAACAGGTAGATGACAAGGTTTACCAAAAACAAGCCGGTAAGGTGACATGCCGATAGGTCCTTTGTAGGCCGTCTTATATGCCCATAACGCATCAACTAATTTCAAACTCCAATCCTTTCGATTTGGTTTAACGATCTTCTCTAGGATTGAATTGATTTCTCGAATTGAAACCTTTGATTGTCTGTTTGTTTGCGGATGACAGGCCGTCGATATACGATGTGTTACGCCACATTTCTTCATTAAAGATTCGTTGATTCGGTTAACGAAATGTGTTCCTCTGTCGCAAATGATCGCCCTCGGGGTTCCAAATCTGGAAAAAATAAAGTCACGCAAAAAATTAGTTGTGGTTTTCGCGTCATTTTCTCGGGCGGCTTTTGCCTCTACCCATTTTGAAACATAATCAACAGCCAAAATAATATATAAATTTTTGTATGATGAAGTAATCGGCCCCATATAATCAAGCCCCCACACATCAAAAATTTCACATATGTATATCGGGTTTAATGGCATCTCACTCTTTCGGCTTAGATTTCCAACTCTTTGGAACTTGTCACATGTTTTGCAAAAGTTGTAAGTGTCTTTGAACAAGGTTTGCCAAAAAATCCGCACTCAAGAATTTTGTGTGTGGTACGTCTAGGCCCGAAATGTCCGCCACAAGTGTAGGAATTACAAAACTCAAGTATGGATTTTACCTCGCTGTTACTTATGCATCGTCGGATGATTTGGTCTGAGCAATTTTTCCATAAATATGGATCATCCCAAATATTATACATAGATTCTCTTTTAATGCGTTTAATCTCAGATCGGGATAGGTTGTTTGGAAGTTTTCCAATAGCTAGATAATTCGCCAAATCGGCGAACCATGGGAATGATGTGTGCATCTCCATCAATGTTTCATCCGGAAATTTCTCTCGTAAGGGAGGTTCGACTGGTGATGTAGGCAAACGACTTAGATGGTCTACCACCAAGTTCTTGCTTCTTTTTTTGTCCTTGATTTCGATATCAAACTTCTGCAATAAGAGAATCCATCGTATCAACCTTGGCTTCGCGTCCTTTTTGTTTATCAGGTACTTTAGCGTTGCATGATCAGAAAAAAACAAAAAATTTAGTGCCCAATAAATAAGAACAAAATTTTTCTAATGCAAAAATAACAACAAATAGTTCCTTTTTCGTTGTGGAATAATTTTGTTGAGTTGAGTCGAGTGTCCTAGAGGCATAGGCTATCACGTGTGGTCCTCCTTTACTCCTTTGGCCGAGAACTGCGCCCACGCTAAGATCAGATGCATCACACATAATTTTGAAAGGTAAGATCCAATCCAACAGTTGTACGATTGGTGCGGATATAAGCCCCTCCTTAAGCTTATCAAATGAGTCTTTGCAAGATTGGTCTATAACAAAATTCGTATCTTTTTGTAACAATCGACATAGAGGTTGTGCTATCTTGGAGAAGTCTTTTATGAACCGTCGGTAGAAACCTGCATGGCCCAAAAAACTACGAATTTCCCTCACCGAAGTGGGGTATGGGAGTGAGTGAATTACATCGACCTTTACCTTATCAACGGCAATTCCTTCAACAGAAACCACATGACCAAGTACTAATCCTTTACTTACCACGAAATGACATTTCTTATAATTTAGGACTAAATTAAATTCAATGCATCGATTAAGAACATAAAAAAGATTGGATAGACATTGGGCGAATGAATCACTGTAAACGGTAAAATCATCCATAAATACCTCAATTCCTCGCTCGATGTGATCGGAGAAAATGCTTAGCATATAATGTTGGAACGTGGTTGGTGCGTCGCAAAGCCCGAAAGACATTCTCTTGTATGCGAAAGTTCTGAAAGGACAAGTGCACGTTGTTTTTTCTTGATCTTCGGGTGCCACCGGAACCTAAAATAATCTAGAAATCCGTCAAGACATCAATAATTTGATTTTCCAGCGAGTCTTTTAATCATTTGATCGATAAACGGTAAAGGAAAATGGTCCTTTCGGGTTTAAGAGTTGAGTTTCCTATAATCGATACACATTCTCCACCCATTTTTTTACTCTTTTTTGGAATCATTTCTTCATCGGTATTTTCGACAACTGTGACTCCAGTCTTCTTTGGTACAACATGTACCGGGCTCACCCATTTACTGTCCAAAATGGCGTAGATTATATCATCATCGAGTAAATTTTGTATTTCCTCCTTCACAACGTCCATCATGGGCGGGTTCAAACGTTGCTACCCTTCTCTTGTTGGTTTCGCACCTTCCTCCATCTTAATTTTATGCATGCAAGTGGTGTAACACCCCAAATTTAGGCCTAGATGTTTAGAGTTCGAATCAGACTGGTTGGGAACTGTTCAAACTTAAAAGGGAGATTTAGGGAACACCTAGTTCGGGATGCTATAAAAATAAGGAAAAATACCTAAAAACCCTCATTTATTATAATAATGATTATGGTGAAATCAATATTACAAAATGAGGTTTGGAAATACTACATTTCGGTGTAGTGACCAAATTGCAGTTTTTGCAAAAGTTTTTTTTATCAGCAACTGTATGATTTTATTAGAAATAAAAACATACAACTTGACGGATCTCATGCTTTGTTAAAACCTCCCTAAACCTAATGGAGGAAAAGAGTACGATAAGATCAGCCGAAAGAACAAAGAAACGAACAACCAACTCATAGACATGCCACAAAGAGCGAACATCTATCCACTCCTTTCGCTAAAACATTCGCAAAGCCATTTGCCTTCCTCGGCACATAACAAAACTGTATGTCATACGCTACCTGACAAGCCTGATCAATCCCTAAGAAAACCTCCCATAACCGCCACGGACGTTTTGCCGAATGTGTAGCCCAGCTTAACGCCAACTGAGAGTCCGAGTCTATAATGACACAACCTTTCCGACATTCCCTCTCCTGCACCAAACCCAAAGCAAAAGCTATCGCTCGCACTTCGGCTTCATTCGACTCCATCACCCCTAAAGGGCCTGAAAACAGTCCCAATATTCGACTATCCCCATCCCGCATTACTCCACCAAACCCCGCTGGACCCGGTTTACCACGCGCCGATCCATCCGTATTAAACTTTAACACACCCTTTAAAGGTGGCTGCCAGCTCCTTCCCACCCTCAGCTTTCTCGGTTGCGCGCTAACAACAAAATTAGCTGGACATGACCACCAAATGGATTCCGGAAACATTTCGCCCCTCCTACCAACCTTTATCCAGTACAACAATCTCAACTTAACCAAGAAACATAATTCAGACAATGGCAAATGTTTCCCACGGAAAACAAACTCATTTCTCGCTAACCATAGCGACCACAACAATGCACTAACGCTTGCCACCCACCACATTCTCATGCATCCAGTAAAAACGCAATGAAAATCAATCACAAAATATGCTTCAAAACTGGCCGGGAAAATTGTGTCGATGCCCCACCATTGTCTCATCCAATCCCATGTTGTCCGCGCAAAAGAACACTCATACAATATGTGAGCGATGCTCTCCTCCTCCGTTACACACCGTGGATAGCGTCCCTGATCATCCGGCAAAGGGACCCCTCGAGCGCGCAAGAAATCAGCTGTGGGTAACCGTCGTAGCAATATGAACCACAAGAAGGCTTAAACTTTAGGCGGTACCAGCACTTTCCAAGCGAAGCATTCACCTAAGCCCACATCCCAACCTTATCTAAAAAGATCAGCTTCGACAAAGCCTGAACCAAAAAAAGACCATGAGCATCCGGCCTCCAAATTAATGTATCCAGACGGCCTTCCCATAATCGAAACTAGGACACCAAAGCATACAACTCCCTCAACTGCCCGTGCTCAAACACCCTCAATTGCCTCCTAAAAAATCCGTCCCAATGTTGATGAAGAAAGCCATCGTCCTCCGCGTAATCACACACCCGAGCTAGTTTATCAATAGCCAACGAAAAGAGACGCGAAAAAACATCCTTCAATGCTAGCTGTTCAACCCACGGATCGAACCAAAAAAGGACTGACCGCCCATTACCAAGTTTCCACGAAAAACCCAACATGCCCATGTGCTTGTCCACTTGCGCTACACACGAGTTTGCTACAATTTGTTGCCATACTATCGACATCGACGAGAGCTTTTCCGTATTAAATCGCCACCACTGCGTATGCTCGCCATATTTAGCTACAATCAAGTTCCGCCATAAAGAATCTTTATCACGAGCGTACCTCAAAACCCATTTTGATAACAAAGCCATATTATTCACCCGTAAGTCCGCGACTCCCAATCCCCCAAACTGTTTTGGCCGACATACAAACTCCCACCCTACCCTACTCATTCGTCTTTCTAATCCAACACCTCCCCATAAGAATGCCCTCCGAATCCGATCCAGCCTTTCAATCACCCCCTTCGGAGCCACGAATAATCCCATATAAAAAATAGGTAAAGAGGAAAGTACCAAGTTCACCAATACGATGCGAGCAGCAAAAGACAAAGACAATCATTTCCACCCCGCTAGCTTGCGCCTGAAGTTTGCAATTATCGGTTCCCATGTAGCAACCAACCTCGGATTCTCTCCTATCAAAAAACCTAGATACACAAACGGCAAATCTGCCCGTCTACAACCCATCACTTCGGCCACACTATCACTCAGCTCATCACCTATACCAATAGTATATAATGAACTCTTACCAAAGTTTATCTTCAACCCAGAACAAACTTGAAAGCAGTGTAGAATCCGTTTTAAATTTCATGCTACCTCTAATGATGCCTCAAAGAATAACAATGTATCGTCAGCAAACTGTAAGTGTGTTAGGAATATCCCTGACGCCACCTCAACCCCACGAATTAGACCCTCCGACTCGGCCTTTCGCAACATCAAGTGCATCGCCTCCGCGACCACCACAAACAGTAATGGCAATAACGGACAGCCTTGGCGCAAACCCTGACCCATTATGAATTCCTTCGTCGCATTACCGTTAAGTAACACCGATAGTTGGGCAGAACTGATACATTCTCTAAACCAATTTTGCCAAATGTCACATAATCCCATTTTAGCTAGTACCTCATCTAAGAACCGCCAACTGACACAGTCATAGGCCTTCGCGAAATCTAGTTTCAACAAAAAACCACCCGCTCCCCTCTGACGAAGGAAATGAACAACCTCAATAGCTAGAAGTACCCCATCCACTAATTGATGTCCCTTAATAAATGATGATTGCGTGTCACTTAGGCAGCAAGACGATAAACGCGCAATTCGCACCCTTGGGTAAAAGACCGCTAGTATAGAAACATTCAAAAAAATGGAAGACGTCACCACTTACCACCTCCCACCCTTTCTTATAAAAGTCCAAAGTAAATCCGTCTGGGCCTGGCGCCTTCGAACCGTCGCATTCCCGCACCACACCCATCAAAGTGCCATACACACTCCCGCGTATCACTAGAAAAATGTCTAGTGAACGCTTGCACCACATGTCGACGCATTTGTGTCGGTGATATTATCCACCTGTCATTTATCAAGAAACCAGGTATGTAATTCCTAGCAGCATGCAATTTAGCGGATCGGTGAAAAAAGGCCGTATTTCGGTCACCCAATCAAAGCCATGTCGCACGCGATTTTTGTCTCCACATTGCTTCCTTATTTCGCATAGCTCTTCATAATGCCTGCATCCACTGTCTTCGCTCCACCTCAACTCGCTCACTGTCACTATTCGTAGTTACCGCTTCATCTACCTGATCAATCTTACTTTGCGTCGCAGCAATAATCTCATTCACATCCCCAAAACTATCACAATTCCACTTTTTCAAGAATAATTTCAGTTGTCGCAATTTTACCATAATGTTCCCGTTACCAATGCCCAAACCTGTCAATCGGACCCATTCTTCAACAATTTGGCGAGCATGATATCGACCCTCCATCCAGCAATTGAAGAACCTAAAAGGCCGAGGTCCCCAATCACTCTCATCACATTTCAACAACAAGGGCGTATGATCCGATAACCCCTCGCCAAAGCTTCCTGTTGGATTGAGCTGAAAACATCCACCCAACCTGCCGAGATCAAGAAACGATCAATTCTACTGCACCTATTCCTTGGACCAAACCATGTATATCGTTTGCCCAGTAGCGGCAAATCCATTAGCCATGCATGAAGTACAAATTCACCAAATAATTCCATTTCAACATTCCTGTCCGATACCCCAACTCTATCAGAATCATGTAAGATTGCATTGAAATCCCCTGCGATACACCACGGCCCCTCTTGATCGCTAATTTTGTCTAGTATCGCTGCCCATACTGCTCGCTGACCCTCGACCTTCGATGGGGCATATACCACTACTATCCCGCAAGCCATGTCTTCTTGTGTCCACCTTCCCCGTAACACAATAAAATGTCGTTCTACCTCAACCTTTTCAATGCTAAATCTGCTTGCTTCCCACACCACCAATATACCTCCTAAAGCTCCGATTGATGGCGCGAAAACTGATTCAAAACTGTCTGTTCCCCATAAGTTCGCTACCCATAAAATCGGCCACTCCTCCATCTTCGTTTCCTGCAACATCGCCATGTCCACATTATTTTTCCGTAGCACCTCACGTACATACCGTCGCTTTGCACTCCCTCCAGAACCCTGAACATTCCACGATAGCAATTTCATTAGTCACAAGGCCCGACTATCCCCGTTGATCACCCGTGAAATGTCGCGAATTATCTCCTCTTCACGTCCGTTGGAATTTACCCCAATCAACGAACCAAATTTTAATGTTGCGAATGCCTCGCTTTCTAGATTTTGGGGTGCATTCAATCTGTCTTCTATCTCCCCTTCCCCGTTCAAATTTCCTTGTTGAATTCAACTTAATCGAATGCCCTTATTTTTCTGATGTACCCGACAGCCACCTATGATTTGTTCTCCTCCTAGGACCCGTCGGATTTTACAAAATGCCCGAACCACTTGAATTAATTCGGTATTACTCAAACCTGGATGTGGAGTAGTCGAATGGATATTTGGATATGAATTAAATTCCTCTACATTATCCCCTGTATGTAATTGAGAATCCTGCCCCACTGAATCACTAGACTTTGAATTCACAATCCCAACGATATCCAAACTCTCACAAATTGGAGTGTTACCTACCACCTCTAGACTCCTAGCGCCACTGTCCTTCTTCCCACTCATCCCACCTCCTTTCGTCAGCTCATTCCGTTCCGGCAGCTCTTCCGTCTACCTGTCCGGCGACCATTCCAAATGTTGCGTCGTCCCCCGTTCCACATTGTTAATTAAATCTGCTCTCTGTTCTATATTTATTGCACCGTTTGTGGCCCCTTGTTGTCCCTCCCAAACTTCATTAGCTAGCCACAAAACCGGTTCGATTACCTCCCTCCGATTATTTGTGGTGTCATCAATCTTTTCTACAACTCGGCAATGTCGTAAGAGGTATCATGTGCGAGACTCTTCTCTCCGTCGGTCGACTCATAGTCTCCATAATCACACTCAATCACCGGGGTTTTGCCGTCCATTTCCAACACTCGGACCGGATATATCTCCTCCTCAAATTGAATAGCTATTTGTTCCTCAATTCGATTAAAAGCAGTTGTCTCCACCATAATTCTGCCGCTATCAAAAGATGTCGGCGTTTCCGTAGCATCATCCATAAAAATAAAAGATCCCCATATATTTGCGATATTCATGAATGTATGTTTGTGCCATAAGTGAATTGGAAGACCCACAATTGATAACCATACCCGGCGCGATTCCACTTTGATTGCTAGCGACCACGCCTCCACCCTCGCAAAACATTCTTTCACGTGGTCTAGCTTCAACACACGTTCTCGAACACTCGCCGACGTGCACATTAACAAAATCATTGACCCTGACAATCTCATGATGGAGAATCTGTCGTGCTTCTCAACCTCCAAACGTTCTGCCAATGATTTTATGCTACACGGATTCAAGCACCATCCCACCGCGCACCATTGTAGGATCGCTCATTTGTCTTCATCTACTATTCCTGGTATTATCCTGCGATTTTCACTCACCCCTCCTCTCCCTGTCGAATTCGAAGTGTGTGACGCCTTTGAATCTCCAAACTCCACTGTCCCACGTTGTTCCCCGCTTTTCCTTTCTCCCCCTTTTCTCCTAACCAATTTTGTTCTGCCCTTCCACGCCATTGCGACACTCATCCGAGCGCCGTGAATCCATTTTCCATGCAATCTCTCGATTACCCGATTAGCGTCATCTTGTGCTGCCATCCGAAAAAAGACAAATCGCTGCCCATCCCTAGCCACTCTATTCGGAATAAACACATCTTTGACAACCCCATGTCTATCACATACCTGCCATAGTCCTTTCCAGTGTATTGTTCGAGAGAGACCTCCGACATATAAGGTCCACACCTGTTGAGTGCCCTGATCTTTTTCCTCCGATTGATCACCCTTACATGTTTCACGGTGCTCGTCGGCGTCATGTTCCGCTTTTTGCTCGTTTTCCAGGCGTTTAGTGACTGTTTTGTAAAGGATTGAAACTTTGAATCTTTAAGGAGCTAATTTTACCAAAATGTTTTTTATCAGATTTCTTCTTAATTTGGGTGATTTTATTAATGTTTAATTAAGGGAAAATAAAGATTAATTAAAAGGAAACTACCTTTGACTTTTCATAACTACTTTACGTCAATTTTCTCTCATCCTATTTTCTCTCAAATTCTTTTTAGCCAAACACTCTTTCTCCATCAATTGGCTACTAATTTTCATCCCTTTTGATTGGAATTTAATTCCTTTTTTATTCCTAATCTTCTCCTCATCAAAACCTATTGTTTCTACATTGGATTTTCAAGAAAACTTGCCCAAATCAAGGAGAAATCGGCCATTAGAGGTAAGCTTCGTCCTTCTCCTCTAATGATCAGTTCTTTACTGAAATTCCCAAGTTATCAATCCTTTGTTAATGATTTTTGAGTTGCTTTAATGTTAGAAACAAGAAATTGTCTTAAAACTCAAGGTTTTTGAAGAGACCTTGGTGATTTTCGTGCTTGATGGTTAGGCTCTATTTTGAGGTTGTTTTCTAATGTATTTTGGATGTTAATTGAAGTTATAAATGAGGTTTTATCAAACAAATCCCGAATAGGCTTGGATTGCTAAGTTTTTCTTGCTAGAATGGTGGTTTTTGGGGTGGTTTTGGTGTTTTGTCATAGCTGGAGGTATAAGGACGAGTTTGTGGTGGTTTTTGATGTTGATTGATGTTTCGAAATGATTAGAAGTGGTAGATCTTGGATGGGCTTTGTTTTGGAGGAGTTTAGAGATAATTTTGGTTGTGTTTGATAGCCGAAATGCGGGTTGTGAGTAGAGCAGCGAGTTTAGATGTGTGGCTGATGATTTCAATGCATGATGATGCATTAATCCTTTGCTCTTATGTGTTATAAACAAGGGAGACATCTTCGGACGCCTTTGGTGTTGATCCGGGAGCCTAGATAGCATTTCGACAAGCAAGCAAAACGTAATCGGTGAGTGCGTATGGTTTTAGAAGTCCTTGAGGGACAAAGAATCAAGGTTTGGGGATTTAGAAAAGGTTTGAAACACCTTCCTAAGTCCGGAAGTAAGTATTGGCTAGATTGCTCTGTTATATGTGGTGGATTGCCCCTAAAATGTTTTTACATGCTCATGGTTTGAGATATATAAATTCCTACTGTTTTTGTACATGATTTGTAGCATGAGATGATGCTTGAAATTATTTTATGAAATAACATGTTGCATGATTGAGATTTGAGCTTTTGTTTTAAAGCATGGAAAATGTTGTGGTTTGAAATGAGATATGAAGGATTTGAGAAATGTGGCATGAAAAACAGTAGGTGATATGATGTTTTAACATACTATATTGGCATAGAATATGAGATACTTACCGGATATAATTGATCGATAAATAGGATGAGAGTGCACTATAAACTAAAAATTCGTACGTGCTCTTTGGTTTAATCTAAAGGGAGAGAACCAATGATGGGCATTCTATCGGGTAGGACTTGGTAAAATACTCATGCTTTGTGGTGATGAGAGATACCGCCATGTGAGTACGGTGATGGTAGATGCCACCTAAAATTATGTTACTAGACGAGTGAGTACGGTGATTGTAGATGCCACCGAAAGTGTCTAGTGAGTTATTCGCATATCCGAGTAGTAATGAGATGTGAAATGCCAATATAATATATGAAAATGCTTTTGATTCACATGTACCTATTGTTGAGATGATTTATGCTATGAGAAATGCATATGAGATTTGTATATGAAATGCTTTGGTTTTACAAGCATGAGTATGGCATTGCCATGAGATTTGCATTGGTTTAAATGCATGAGATAGAATTAAGGTACATGTGTTTTCAATGAGAAGTTGCTTTGAAATGGTTTTCAAGCATGAGATAGAATGAGCATGTTGTAGAAAAAGCTTTTGAGAAAGTGTTTTCAAGAAATGCATTATTGTGTTGGTTTTCTTTGTAGCATGCCTCACTAAGCATTTGTGCTTACGCTCACTTTTACCAATAATTCAGATAATTGAAGTGTTTTTTGGGCAGCAAGAAGGATAAGAACATCCAAGGAAGTACAAAGCTCATGTATGGTGACGTTTTTATACACTTTAGTTTTGATATTTGCAATGGGACCTCAAGGTTGTATTTGGGAGATATGTTTGAATTCCCTGATTTTGTGGCATGTTTGTGATGGCTTTTATGGTTTGAAAATGGTCCTAATTGTATGGTTTGAGGTTTGGTTGCTTATATTGGTTTTGAGACTAGGGAGCATGCCTTTAGATTGTGTGATCTTGTGTTTGATGCCATGCTCTAGTTTAAGGGTCTTAAATATATTCCTTAGTATCATAATGAGTTGTTGGTACGTTGTAGTGCTCTTTAAGGCATGTTTGATTGGGTTAAAAGGTGAAAAACCAGCTATATCTGCTGTCACTGGGCAAGGTGTATCGAAACACCCTCACCTGTTCAGAAACGGGGGCCTACAATGGCCATAATGGATCGGATGAAGTTGTTCCGAAACAGTTTTGCTACTGGTGAAGCCTGTTTTGATACCGATCTCGGAATGTACCTGAGTACCGAAACGGTCAACACCATTTTGATACGGGCGTTTCGTTACGAGGGGTAGTGTTCCGATACAGTCGACCGTTTGGTGATGGATTTGAATTGTTTTATGTTTGCATGCTTTAAATTTTAGTCCCGATTGTTGTGGATGCAATTGCTTGAGCTCGATATGTCATTTTAAGCTGAAATTTGACAGAGGAGCATGTAACATGATTAATTACATATTGGTAAACGGAAAAGCTGCAAAGTCCTTATAATTTCTGGAAATTACATTTTGGTCCCTAAACACGTAATTTGTGCAATTGAGTCCTTAAATGTTTTCCGATCGCTGTGCCTTTCTCTTACAAGTTTCGTGAGTGCTCACTTAGGCTTAAGGTGCATATAGACAAGATTAAAATAAAAAATATTGTTAATCAAAGTTGACTTTCGGGTTGACTTTGGGTTTCCCCGTGTAATCTTTGTAGTTCGGGTCAAGCCTCTAGGTCGGGCTAAGAGGGTTACAAGTGGATGAACTTAAGCCTTTCATATCGGCTAATGTCCATCTGATTGCCTTTTTATAAGTGCACAAAACAACAACTAATTCCTTTTTCATCTTGTTGTGATAACTCGCTCGAAATAATGATTGGTAGTGTTTGGTTGTCATCCAAAAATGCGTATTTGAGATGCGACGGGAGTTGCTTTAACTCCAATTGTGGTGCCTGCAAAATTGAGGGAAGATGTTTAGATCGAGATGGAGTTAATTGCAAATTAGAAATTGAAGAAAGAGTAGAAATGATTTCACCTATGTTTTCATCGTCGAGATCCGCCAATTCCCTACAAAAGTCATAAAACAAATCAGTTTCGATAAAGTCATTAGCTAATGGATCTATAATGTCTATGAAATTCAAGCTTTCGACCGAATCAAGATACTTCATATCTTTATACACATCGAACTTAACTACTTCCCCATCAAATTCCATAGATAAAATACCGTTACGGACATCGATCTTTGTATGTGCTGTTGACAAGAAGGGGCATCCAAGCAAGATTTTTGATCTGTTGTTGCTGCGATCATTTTCCATGTCAATCATGTAAAAATCAGCAGGAAAAATAAGATCGTTTATCTTTGCCAACACATTTTCTAGTATCCCCTCGGGGCAAATAACTGACCAGTCAGCTAACAAGACCATCACTCGCGTTTCCTTCAATGGTTTAGTCAAAATTTTGTTGTAGACGCTCAATGACATGACATTAATAGATACGCCTAGATCACACATTGCCCTCTTTATTCTGACATTTCCGATCTTGCAAGGAATCGTGAACATCCCTTGGTCCTTATATTTCGATGGTAGGCGTCTTTGAAAAATGGTCAAAATGTTCTCGCTGAGGTTAACTCTTTCATTCCTGGATAGTCGCCTACGATTTGTGCATAAATCCTTCAAAAACTTTGCGTATTTTGGCACCTTCAGAATGACATCAAGAGTGGAATGTTGATTTCCACCTTCTTGAATATATCAAAAATTTCCTTCTCCTCTTCCTTTTTGTCACGTTTAGCTAGTCGACCTAGGAAAGGAGGAGTAGGCTCGTAAGTAGAAAAAGATGGATTGGGAACGATGTTACCTAAGGGTTGTGAAGATTTTGTTCTCTTGGTCCTTCGAGGAAGCGCCTTGTTTGTCGTTGTTGGATTTTTTCTCGGGCTCCTTTGGCGATTCTGGTGAAATGACGATACCATTGCGCAAATTAATCGCACTCACAATTTCTCTCGGGTTTGATTCGGTTTGAGAGGGCAATCGTCATTGAGACTCTAGGCGGCCAATGATTTGAGCTAGGTGGCTTATTTGTTTGTCAATTTCTTGGAGATGGGATTGTGTTTGGTTTTGGAACTTCTCTTGTGAAACAACTAACCTTTCGACAATGGTCTCAAGTGAGGTTTTTTATGGCACTTTATTTGGGAAGGAAGGTTGTTTTGGTTAGTAATTTTTATTCTTATTACCATAGCTCATGTTTGGATGATCTCTCCAACCGGGATTGAAAGTGCTACCGTAAGGATTATATGGTCTTTGGGGAGGTCATGGGAAATTGATGGCATTTACTTGGGCGCCCGACTCATCTTGTTGAAGTGGACATGAATCGGTCGGGTGATCTGGCATAGTGCAGACTCGACATACCTTCACGACTCATGATTTACCTGTGACAAGAGAATTGAAAATATAAGTCAATTTTTCTATTTTATTTTCCAAACAAACGATACTTACTTCGTGAACCCGCCAACTAGGTTCAATTAAGGAGACAAACTGTTGTGAATTTACGGCCATAATGGAGATAAAAGTTCTTGCATTTTCTGGCATCTTGTTGACGAGTGCGCCACCACTTGCAGCATCCACCATCTTTTTGTCCATTGAGAGCATCCCTTCGTAGAGATACTGAAGGAGGGTCTGCTCAAATAGGCCATGTTGCAGGCAACTTGCGCATATCCTTTTGAACCTCTCCCAATAATCGTAGAGATATTCATCGCTCCTTTGTTGGATTCCCAAGATGCTTCACCTAAGCTCGCTTTCCTTTGCCACAGGAAAATACCTATCAAGAAATATACGAGAGAGTTTAGTCCATGTAGTAATTGAGTTAGGCGGAAGATAAAATAACCATCCGGCTAAGGAAAAAGGAAATGCACATAATTTGATTTGGTCTTCCGAGACCCCTTGCGGCTTAATGCTACTGCACATCATATGGAATTTGGCGAGATGTTTATGTGGACTTTCACTAGGGAGACCGTTGAATGTAAGGAGGAGATGAATTAACCTCGTTTGTAGTTGAAAAGGGGTTTCGCCATTAGGAAAAGCGATGTAGAGTGGTTGTTGCACAACAGGGGCTACGGTTAGTTCTCGAATTGTTTGATCTGCCATCGGTTCCGGTTCTGGTATTTGATCTTCGACTGGTGTAGTTTCAGAAGTGGAAATCATGATCGGATTGTCGTCTGCCTTGTTCTCGTTGTTGTTTCTTTCTCCTAAGCGTTTCATCGTGAGTTCTATGAGCTCTTGCTTCGATCTCTGGGTCAAGGTCAAATAAATCTCCCGGATTGCTTATGGTCATAAAAATCAAACAAAACAATCAGTGATTGCCGAAAAATAAAACTCCCCAGCATCGACGCCAATTTTGACACGTGTCGTTTTACTCACCAAAATAAAATAAAATAAAATAAACCTCTTCAAAATCAAATAAAGAAATTAAAGTAGAATAGAGGAAGAGGGTCAATCCACAAGGAGTTTTGTTGGAATTGCTGACTGAGCCATGTCGTGATTTAGATCCTAGATGTAGCTAAAGAAAATAAATAGTAAAATGGGGGTTTGGCGTGATTTAAATGACGAGAGAATAATAAACAATCACGGAAAAATGCAGTAAATAAAGTGAGGAATGAAGTAGAAAAATCACTAATAAGAAGCAGCCTCGAGCTAGCTTCATCAATTCCCACGATCATTGAAAATAGATTTTTATTCGGGATTCATGTTGATTACAGTCTACGAGGCCCAACTCATCGTAACTTGCTTTTTTCTCATGTAACTGATCTTCCCAAGTCTATCTCCGAAAGTCGAATCTTAAATAAATCAACCACGTCTATCATCGTCAAAATACTTAGTTTAAAAATAGGAAAAGCCCGACTCAGAAGTTGTCTCATTGAGAATCATTTCTGATTTCATCTTTCCTTAGCGGACCGCCGCTAAGAGTGTTCACAGGAATTCGAAATGCCACAGGCCGATTCTTCCTCCAACTTGTATAATTAAACGATTCCAGACCAACAGATCCTTTTTTATTTGAAAAACATTTAAAAGTTTTAGCAAGGCTGTTTGCCAAGCTATCTAAATAGAAAGATGAAAATGTAATCTGAAGGGATTTAAGAAATATTCAATTCTCACGCATGGAATTGATTTGTACTAGCTCTCAGCTTTGGGAAAATTAGCCAATCATGATATTGATTATCATACTTAACATGTTTTTGACAAAATGTTTAAGAAGCATAAAATAAATATGAAGTAAAGATGAAACAAGGAAATACTTCTATTAAAATGAAGGCAAGTAGCGACAAGAACTAAAAACAAGAGATGATCTTAAGCCTTACCCATGGAAGGTATTTATAGGCTTAGATTTACTAAAGATAACAGAAAGATAACATAATTTAAAATGTTTGTTTTGAAATTTAAAAATTAAAAATCCTATGTTCGGATTGCGCTGACTAGATCAATCTGGTAGCGTCATCAGTCTCTTGGACTGACCTTGGACCCAAATTATGCCGTCAGACACCTCGGACTAACTTATCACATTATTGTATATGATTCTATACAAAATTTTATACAATGCCATGCGAACACTCGCTTCATAATTGTTAAAATAAGCAGACTCGACTAGGGATAGGAAGCCTTCCCAACTACCACAGAAGTCAATCATACAATCTCAAAGTATATCTTCTAAGATCTACATTACTGTTCTATGTTGACCATCAGTTTACGGATGAAGAACTATAGTTGTAGTTCAAATAATTAACCAAGGCCTCCTATAAGGCTTTCCAGAATCAATATGTAAACATCAAATTTCAATCATGAACGATATAACGATACAACATGCCACATTTTCATACAACTGGTCTTTCTTCAAGCCTACCAAAAAAAAACCAAGGTTTTAAACGAATAACATTTACCATCAACATGATTATCAGACAACCGTTTCTTTCGTGTATTATAGAGTCACCCTAGAATTTGCATTTTCACCACAATCACAAACATCTTCTTTTAAATTAGTGCGGCTTTTATAAAATTTCCATCAGGATATTCTCAATCATAATCATCATCACCGATCAACCTTTCATGAAATCTTATTTTGTCTACCTCACATGCTCAAACATTTATTCTCAATATGATTCAGATATTCAATTTCACATGCACGAGTCATCTCAGGCTCTTTATCCAGATTCAAAACCATCAATTTAATCCAATTCACAAAAGAACTTTATAGATATTTATTGCCAATATGGGTGGAGCTATTATGGACATAATGGTTAAAAGCACTTATTAAAGGTAAAAGAATGAACATCGGAGTTTGGCTCAAAGGAGTACGGTTATGGTCTAGGGGCATGTACATACCAGACACCCTACGACAGATGATCAGCCGATCTACCCAGAATGACGCAACTTTAAGCTCTGATACAACTAAATGTAACCCCTTAGACTCGCCTATACGTTAATACGGATACTAGGAAGTCACATTAGGGTCACTAGAGCGACCCACGTTAAAATTTTAAATAAACAGATTGCAAAACCATTAAAATCATAAATCAAGTTTTGAACAAAAATAAAATTTCAGAAAACATTCAGACAATAAAATAAAACGGTGATAAAAGTTGATAATACAAGTTTCATACTCGAATAAAAATCAAAACGTGACATACATGCCCCTAATTACTCAGGTTCAGTACTCCGCAAGCAAAACTGAAGAAACTCCCATACTGACGTTGATAGCTGCAACATGGTTGATCTTTTAACCTGTGATGGTAAAAATAATGTGAGCTTCGGAAAGCTCAGTAATACAAACTACCAAGAGATGCTAAAAGAACAAGCAGGTATATGGCAACTTAACATTGTCATGATGAACTGGGCAACAATAAGCTCAAATTACGATTCGATAATTGAGTGAAGCCTTATATCATAAGGTAATCGAGTTGTTCTTTATTTGATCACCCGAATCTTAGGAGATGAGTCTAAAGCCAAAGATTCAGAAGAGATTCAGATTCCAAAATTTGAATCAAGGAGTTTAGAGTGGTTCATTAAGCGTGAATTGTAGTTTTACTATGATTTCAACTTTGATACATTAATTTAGTAGGGTATGTTTCAGAGAGGCCAAAAAGTTCTATTAATTTACTTAACCACCCTCCAACCATACGTTAATATACAAAAACCAAGAATAGTATCCAGAAAGACTTACCCTAGGCTCGTCGGGCGTAGAAGCTGACAAAAAGGCTTACCCTAGTTGAGCTTTCATTACAGGTAACAGAGTCATACTTTTAATTCAGAGCAGGTAGTATTAGTTTAAAGTAGAGTGTATTCACGGACATAGGGTACACACTTATGGTTCAATATAATTCTCAGAGACACTTGATAATTATCAGAAAATAGCATAGAACGCGTGACAATTTTGGGCTGATTTCAAAACGAGGTCCCTAGGTGAGGGAGCTCGGTACTAATAGCTAAAACCAACATTTGGAAGCTGACACATCGAGAACGTTGAGATTTCAGATGTATCGCGAGTGATCCAATCATTTAAGTCCATGAGGGCATTTTGGTCATTTTGACCTTCAAGGGTAATTTGGAAATTAGACTATCGGGTAAAAATGGTGACGTACAGAGTTCAGAAGTTCAGGTTACTTATCAGGTTTCCGAGTCCTTTTGAACTAATCGCAAACCATCGCACAAGTTTTATTATCTAACCGGATCAGTACACTACAAGTACTCACTTCTCAGATCTGACTACATTGTATTACAAAAGCTTGTCTTCGCCAAGCAACCACTGAACATGTATTCAAATGGTATTTCCCAAGTAATCAAACATGTGTAATGCATCTAAACTCGGTCCATAGCACCGAATACACACGAAAAACATGGTGCTCATACCATTGACCTAGGTACTTCCTCCAAATAACTTGAACATGCTTTTATATGGTATTCTTCCACCATCACAGTAGTTCCTGAAACGACCAGCTAACAAGGGTCGCGTATTACCACTTTCAGAGCCATTGTTTTTTCTTGGATTTACTGATATTTCTCATTCCATGTCTTAGAGGTATTTTCAAACACATCGATGTCCGAAGGTGTTTCAATTATTTTGAGCCTTTCAGTTCTTCCAACTATTCATTCATTTCAGATCTCGATGGTATATCCATCATTTCAGAAAATTGGCACTTAGTACCCGAGGCTATTTTAGTCTTCTGGTCATTACGTTTATTCCAATTACTTCAACCTTTTTGATGTATTCAAACCTCTCTGGTCAAGCCAGTCAGTTCGTTATTTTATGCCACTTTGATTAGTTCAGATATACGAATAGATATCTATATATATTTAGAGTTATTTTCAGAGATTTATTCGATGTTCAAATATAATCCAAATACTCTACAATTCAAGGGTTTAAGCTATGATCTACAACTTTCCAAGCAACACGAGGTTTTTTGATAAATAAGCTATTTTACCATATTTGGTGTAGGCTCCCAGATTATTTTGTTGTCAAAGGTATTTTAGTCCTTCTTGTGCCCTAAGGGCATTTTCATAATTTTGTAACGAAGCATTTCGAAAGCTAAATCATTAATAGGCAATCAAATCCAGAAGTTCTCCAAGCCCTTTATCTTCCTAACCGAGAATTAACCATATAATTACATGATCATTCAGTCATTTAGCGGATACCATCATGTTCCATAACGCATACAAGAGGTAGTAATGCATTACCTTGGCCCCATGCTACATCGGTCGATCCGTGAACGACGTTCGAGCACTCTTGAACCCGGATTTTACGTCCCTCGACAATTCGTATTTAAGGAACTCTGAATACCTTCAATTACACAAATTCTCATTTTAGTCCTTATTTAAAGTACTCTTAACTAAATAAATAAAGACATATACAAGTTCGGGTTCAAGGTCAGATTTGGAGGCTTTCGAGTCAGAATTTTGCAAAACGAGCTTCAAAAACAGACTCAGAACGTCGAAAAACATATAACGGGAGTTTTCAGAAAAGTTGACTTTTTGGTCAACAGTCAAAGTCAACACTGACGTCAACGGCCAACGGTGTTGGTTCAGACGAGTTGACTCACTGGGCTGACTCGGACGAGTTGACTTAGATTGACCGGTCGGGTAAGTAGGTTGGGTCGGACTCAGGTTTGGGCCGAGAAGAGCTTGGGCTTAACAGTTGGGCTTGAACCGGTTAACTAACTGGGCCGGTTCAGACTAGTTGGGTCGGTTCAACACACTTACCCAAAACCTCAAATCTATGCTGACCAACCAGTCACCGGAAAACCTCGCCGGTGACCCTAAAGGTCGATTTTTCATGTTAAAAAGGAAGATCATCAACTTAGTAATCCAACCCACTCGATTTCGACATAAACAAAGTCGGAAAACTCATCGGATCTTACCCAAACAGTTCGAAATGGCCAGATTGTCGCGTAATCCCGATGAAGCCTTACCAGCGTCGGGTGAGTGGTCGGACGATTGGGTTTTGCTCGTCGGCACGTCAGAAGCTCGGATTTGGTGTTTGTGTCACGAACAGACGGCAACCGAGGTCGGAAAAGTCAAGAAACCGAGAGCAAGCTTGGTTTCCGACGAACCTTCAGGCCTTTCTTCCCGTCGAATGGAAAGGATGCAACGTGAGTGGCAATCGGGGTTGAGCTCTTGGCACAACGACGAACACATCGACGATGGCGGTGGTGGTCACGGCTGAACTGTGGCACCGATTAGAGAGATGAACGATGGGGGAGATGAAAAGCTCGAGAGTTTTGGGTATCTCTCTCATGGCTATCAGATAACATTCAATGACAAAAAGAGGGTGTAGTTTAACGCTTAATTAATTTTAGTTCATACCAGTAGGCATAGATTAAAATTAATTTAGGGTAGCTAAAAACCAATACCAGACTCAGCTCAAATGGTTAAAGCTCAAGAGCACAAGGCCAAGGCCACGAGTTTGACTCCTCGTGGAAACAAATCCCCATTCTTTCTTTTTCTTGGTTCCCCTTCTCCTTTTTTTCACTATGATTATCAGGGTGTTACAAGTCTCCCCTCCTAAAAAGAAATTTCGTCCTCGAAATTTACATGAGTCAGACAAATGCAGAAACTGCTCTTTCATCATGTAGAGTGTCTATGAGTCCTATATTTTTGTACACATCCCTGCCCTTATTATTGTTGTTCTTGAGATCATTTAGGAATATTTAGGTGCATTGCATGAATTATAACAACATCTTCTCTTGAACCATGCTTTTATTGAATATCTTATGATTGGTGAAGAAAAGTTGTTGTTTTAGTTTAGTTTATGTTTTAAGGTGCTATAGCTAGGAAAATAAAGGAGAGGACAGGACAAGGCAAGAAAGCTGGAACCAAAGAAGTTGTACTAAAGCTACTCAAGTTGCCGCCAAGGAAACTACTGAAGCAGCATTGCCGCCAAGAGCCGCCCTGGCAAGAGTTACACCGACTTAGCAAAGATGGGTTGCGATTTTAAGAGGACAGTTTCCTAAGCCCAATGAGCCCAGTCTTGCAACTTCCTGAAGCCTGTAGCGGTCGGTACAGTTAATTCACGATTGATAAGTAGGAGCACTTATCCTTACTTGCTGAAGAAGGAAACGTCCAAAGAGTTTGTATTTAAAGCATAAAGGAGTCTGTATTTAATGTAATTTACTTTTAGAACTCCTACTTCAAGAAGGACTCAACTTAGGTCAAGAGCCCTATATATACCCAGTGTATGTAAGGGTATAGGGGCATAGCATAATATATCGTAGAGGGATGTGAGGAATTAACAACATCTGCCAAAGAGAGTGAAGATGAGGGGTTATCTAGAAACGTTGAAGTGTTAGGGGTCGCGGCCCAACTGTCCTAGGATTTAGACGCGTGTATGTAAAGTAGTTTGAGGGAAACGATTGTATAGTTTTGAGTTGTTTTCAATAAAATTTTGAGTTTGCTTAATCCGAGCTTCTTGTTCGTTCAATTAGTCTACACCAGACAGTTGAAGAGAAAATCCATTTGTCAGGCACGAAAGTGCAAGGCTCACGAAAGGGTTAAGCACGGTCACAACTCACGAAGGCGTGACTAACTTGATTCCACACTAGTCCACAAGTTTCAACGGATAAAAAGGATTACCAACCGAGTTGTCTAATTTGGTTCCACAATAGTCCTCAAGTTAAGCAATCTTGAGCATCTTAACCTAGAAATAGGAGGGATCATTTTCGACTATCCTGCCGAACTTGGAATGTCTGCCAAACTTGCCGCCAGGACTTCTTTCCATTCCACATGCTGAGGCAGTACACACCCCTGCTATGGAAGTAACCTGTTGTGATCGTGTGACAAGGTCGTAGTTTGCCGCCCACCTTATCCGCTGAGGCAACAATACATGGCAACGCAAAACATACTCAAGACTTTGCAATGCAGTCCACAAGCTACTAAGCTGCATTTGTCTTACCCATCTTATCTCCCAATCTCTCCCTATCACTCCTCTCTTTACTATCTTTATCTTTACTTGTGTTTTTATATTTCCACATCATGAGGTTTAATGTTGTATTTGCTAAATCTGTGTGCAGGAAGCCATTCATAGGAGCTTCTCCAATCCCTATGGGAGACAATATCTTTTATAATTTAACTTGACAAGAGTGTGCACTTGCATTCATAAATGGAGAACACCCAAACGCTCTACAAGTTTTTAGCACCGTTGTCGGGGATTGGCAACAACAACTACGTTTGAATTTATGCACTTCTATTTAGTTTTTGCACATTAAATCTCCTTTTATTTATTTGTTCAAAAAATATTTTATATATAGTCTCTTGCTTTCTTGGTGTATGTCCCGCCAAGGCAGCAAGATTGGCAGCAAAATCCACCTGAGGAGGGGAAGGACATGCCCAGACGAATAGCCAAACACAAATACCATTAGGAAGTGGTTATGCTTGGTAAAAGCGCAACCCAACATAACCTAATTATTATTTTAATTTTAATTTTTAATTTATATGTATTAGGATTAGATTTAAATTTTATTTAAATCTTGTATTTATGTTATTTCAGGTTAAGAAGGAATGAAGGAACAAGAAAGATGAAAGGATAAAGGAGAGGCCTAACTAGCGGCCCAAGGCAAATGAGCATAACGGCTAGTGGCTTCATAATGGCTAGCCGCAACGGATATATTTTCCCCAGCAAGCGGAATGAATATCTGTGTAACAGCTAGAATCTCGTTATTCGCGCTGCAATAATTGCCTCCCATTGACAGTGTGCCTTCCAAGGCAGTGGAGAGAAACGACTATATAAGGCCAACTATTCTACCACCCGTTCTTCACTTTGCTCTCTCTTTTCTCCGAATTCTTTCTACAGTCTTTGCTTCCAAGATTTCTCTGCTCTATTTTTCTTTCATATTCTTTTTACTTTCTTTAGGAAAACAAATATTCCATAAACGATGGCCTCATCTCAGAAACCCGCCGTTACCTCTAAAACCCAGTACCAGAGGTTCTTGAAACCTGTTGTCGAGGAGAACTACAACCAGTTTTACAAAGATAGGCAACTATGGGAAGAGATGAGCTTCCACTACACCCAGCCTAATGGTAACTTCAGGTTGGAACATTCTCTGTTTGAGACAATCCATAATATGGGATGGGACCAGTTCGCACGGCTGCCAGAAGGAATCAACAGAAACCATGTGCGAGAGTTCTATGCCCACCAGCCAAACCCAGAGAGCCCTTTCGTCTACGTCCGGGGAGAAGGTGTTAAGTTGACTACTGACATGATCAACAACTTCAACAGCAGAGAAGTCATCGACGACCAGCATGGAGAGTGGGAATCATATCTGACAAGGGTTAACTACAACAAAATCAAAAAGGAGCTCTATCGACCAAACACCAAATGGCTAACAGGCAAAAATAATGGGTCAGTCAACCGCAGAGACTTGCTTCCAAAGGTAGCTCTTTAGAGCTACTTCGTCCAACGCCGCCTGATGCCAACCTCGCACGGATCGACAGTAAACAGGGCGCGGCTCGCCCTTATCAGCAGTATTATAAAGGGGCGACATATCAATTTTGGCGATGTAATACTAAAAGAGATTTACGACCACGCAGAAAAGCCAATCGTCAAAGGCCCACTCTTCTTTCCTGCACTCATCACCGACCTTTGTGCCAATTTTGGCGTGCCGCTGTACCCAAAAGATAAAATTCTTCCTACCAAGAAAGGATGGACAAGAAGAGCACGTCAGCAAATGATGCATAGTGTAGAGCCTGACACGCCTTCCACCGCCCAGTCGCTGTCCCAAGCTGCTGCCACCCCAGCCGCAGCAGGCAGTACTGTTGCTGCCCTTACGTCTGCCGCAATTCCCCTACTACGCAGCCTAGTGGAAAGCTGTCAGCGGGTCGAGCACAAGAAGGCGGTCTTCACCAAATACGTAGCAGACGTACACGAGGCCTTCGTAGCCTACCAGTTGGATAAATGCCAGGACGTCGGACCATAGTTGTCCGCCTTTCCAACGGAGCTAGAAGCATCCAAACCAATCCACATCACTCAAAAACTAGTTGTTGCTCCTGCCGTCGACGCTGCACTACCACCCCAAGAGAAGAACCTCCCCGACCCCCATCCAAACATATGACCTCACCTCCTCCTAAGAATCAAAGAAAGAGGAGGAGACCACTGCTGCCTCCCTAATAGCCAAAGTCATTGCTGCCAAGGACTCCGGCTACTCAGACATGGAGATTTCAGACTCCTTTGGAGATGCACCGGTTGAAGTAGCACGAAAGGGAAAACGGCCAGTAGCAGACCCCGTGGGAGGAGAAGCTGATAGACAAATAAAGAAAGCCACCCCCACTCGTATCCAGTCGCCCCATGCACACAAGGAAAAACACTTGAAGAAGGAAGGCTTCACATCCTCCCTTGTGTTCAAGTGTGGTAAAAATCTAGTTGTTTTATTTGTTTAATTTTACTTATTTTTATTTCAACTAGATTATGACATATGTTGGACTAACATTCTATGATGATGCTTTGAGTAAGGGGGCCATTTTAAAACCAAAATTTTTATTTTTGGTCATCTTTTCAAACCTCTTAAGTTATTTTAAACTTAATGTCTTTTGAATTCTTTTTGATATAACAAAAAGGCGGAGAGTTTGGTTTGAAAAATTGCATTTTCAAATGAATAAGGGGGAGCTTTACTTTAATTTTAATTTTTTTATCTCTTATTCACATTTTTAAACTTAAAGGGGGAGAATCCGAAACAATTTTTCAAGTTGGTTTTATTATATCAAAAAGGGGGGATTGTAGAACTAAAGTTTTGATATAATAATTGAAAAATGTTTTGGCCAAAGTTAAAAAGAATTCAAAACCATTTCTAAGTCTAAACAACTTGATACTATGTTTATGGGATATTTCGAAAAGGTTTTCAAACGTTTTTAAAACCAAATCCAACAAAACCACCCTAGGCGTTTCGAAACGCCCCTAGGTGTTTTGATATGGGTATTTACAGTGGCAAAACGTTTTGAAACAGCTTTGCCTGTTTCGAAACGGGTTTCAATCTGGGTGAGCATTTTTGCTTGGCGTTTTGATACGGTCTTACCCCTTTCGATACGCCGATGTGACATGACCTCAACAGTCATAAAACCCCTAACGGCTATTTCCCAACTACCTTTTAAATGTAGAGTGTTTCGATACGGGAACAAGCGTTTCGATAAGTCGTTTTGATATGGCCAAGGGCATTTCAATATGGGTGTTGCATTAGACTGCAACGACTCTTTCTATTTCAAGAGTGCTTCGAAATGGGGTCGAGCATTTCGAAACGGTGAGCTGTAGAACTGCATTTATTGTGGGAAATAAAGTCTCTAGGGGGTCCAATTCAACCCTAACGGCTAGTAATGACTACAAACTCATTAAGAAGTATAAAAGGGACCTTCAAGCATCTAGTAATGGTTAATTCTTCAATTGTAATACAACATATGATCAAAATGTGTCTTAGTGCTTAATTGTCAATTTCATGTATAGACAAACACTAGTGAGCCAAAATTGTTAGATTTTCTCAAGTGTTTTAGGATTGCGTGAGAGCTTAATTGTGCAAACAAATACCTATTAGAGGGATTTGATTTTGCTTATTTTTTATCTCTTTTTAAAGAGGGTTTGATCAAGGCTTTGGGTAGAAAGCTTGATCGGTTTGTAAGGGTTTTCTCCTAAGCCTAGAAAATGGGACGAATCAAAAGTGGATTAATTGGAAATCTTTAGTGGGAAGCTAAGGTAGTGGGTGTAGACCTTAGTTAGAAGGTTGAACCACTATAAATCATCTTGTCTTTATTCATTTTAGCTTCCACGCCTCTTTCACCCAAAATTCAAGTTCTCCACCACTTGGTGAGCAAGAACGGTTGAAGGAATCGAGCACCACAAAACCCAATAGAAGTCAAGAGGCTTCGCAACAAGACTGTATTGTTGGTTAAAGTGCTCTGAAGTAGTCACTCTATGGAGGAAGCCACTAGGGAACCTGAAGAAACTATGAGACAACAATATCCGCAACTTTTCAGTTCAGGTAAAATTCGGAGACAAATTTTTCTTAAGGGGGAGAGTTGTAGCACCCCAAAATTTGTTCTAGTCAGAATTATGTTTCGTTGATCGGAAATCCTACATTGGCAGAGCTTAAATATTGCATCGAATAGTTAATTATTGCTATCGAATCTTAGGTTGGCTTAAAACGTTGTGATTGAACTCTATTAAGCAATATTAAGCTTTTAGTGGCTAAAATGGAAGAAGTGTAAGTTGGAAGGTAAAACTACAATTGTATGAAAAGTGAGGGATTAACCTTGCGATTAACCCTTTTTAATTAAAAATATCATCTACGTGGAGTTATCAGATAACTTTCCTTCAAGTGAAGGAAAGCTTAATGTTAGAAATTGAGAATAGAAACAAAGGAAAATGGAGAAAGCTTACCCGAGATCATTCCAAGCTAGCACCTCTCTCTTTCATCATCTTCTTCATCTAAGCACACACCTCCATTGGAGGAATTTCAAGCTTTTTATTTATTCAATTTATCGATATAGAAACGTTGCTACCGATCGGATAAGCTATATTCCTAAATCAGTTATTAGATTCCATGGATATTTTGAGTGTAATTTAAGCTAGGGTTTTGACTATCCATGGATATCCCATCGTTGTTATCTCTATTGAAGTCGGATATTGATTTTGATATCCCTATGTTGATTTTGATATCGAAACATCAACTCTAATAAGTTTCATATTAATCTTTCTAGCTCAAGAAGTGGAGAAAGAGGTATCACCATCTCCATCACAAGCTAGGAATAAAGGGGTTGCTATCCGAGAGCCCTGAAGCTTCGGATTGCTAAGGTGAGTGTAGTCGGAGTCTTGGGATTAAGCGAAAGGCCTTCCCGGATCATTATTTATTATTTTAGATTGTTTCGCTAACATTGCTATTGAAGCAATTGCATTGGATGGTTAATCGGACACTTTGGTAAGTTTCGGTAAGCTACAATTGAACATTGATTATTGTCATTGTATATTGTCATCGATATAAGCATTGTCATAGGATTATTGCATTGAAATCATCGGACATTGACTTTGTTACCAACTTATGAGATTTTGATGTTGAAATACATATGTTGATCATCGGCTACATTGAATTCATTGAGCATTGATTATTGAAATGAATAAGAACTTTGAAACCTTGGATTGGATTAGACACAGGATACAATTGGCATGCCATTGAATTCATGGGCTTAGTGTAAGGGTGGACTACGGTGCTAAGGCTACGGCCTATATTGATTTGGAGAGGCGGAGGGATGTGTATTGTTATTGGTCATATTGACGAGGCGGAGGGAATAGACCATTCATTGTTTTGGCAAGGCGTAGGAATTCACGTATCCACAATATTGAATCAATCCAAGGATTATGAATGAAAAGAAAACTTGTTTATTACTTTATGCATTGTTACATGGCATTGATAATATTAGCATGAGATCAAGTATCATTGTAGCTATGACATTTCCACCATTTATGTTATTTATGACTACCTCACTAGGCAAAGTGTGCCTAACATGTCTCATCTCATGCATTTTCAGGTTAAAAGAGTTTGTTCGTTGGAAGATCGGATCGGCCGCCAAGACAAGTCACTACCAAGCTACAAGTAATGTAATTATGACCTTGAACTCCTAGGAAGGTGGCAAAGTAGTTAAACTAGTCATATATGCTTGTTTTATTGTTTTGGTGCTATGCCTATTTTATAATATTTTCATTGGCCCTAAATGGCCTTTTGGGTTTTTGGAAGATAGCCTAAATATGCATATTTACCATAAAAAGGTAAAAACATAGTAAACGTATTCATATAGCCATGGAATATATCATGCTAGATGTTTAAACCAATTAAGTGTTGCATGTAAAGTTTCGTTGCATTTGGGCATCATATGGGAGGGTAAATTGATACAAAACTAGTAAAAAAATCTGTCATTACAGGCCTGTCCGAATTGAAACGGGTGATGTCGTTTCGGTACGGGTATATAGAATTGAACCTGAGATTGTGGGCGTTCCAAAATGAAGTGATGCCGTTTCGGAACATTTTCTACTGGAATTGGGTGTTCTAAAACAAAGTAATGATGTTTCGGAACATTTTGCCTCTAGAGACCATTATTTCGATACGGGTTTTGGAACGGTCAATGTCAAAGGCAATGGTGGTCAATCCGTTCCGATACGGGTCAAGCCTTTATCGAAACGGTCCAAAGAGAAAGGTCAACAGGGTTGAATCCCGTGTACCGATTCTGAAACAGCCTAAGGTGTTCCAAAAAGGGGTTAGGTAAGTTTGTTAAGCCTCATTTAACAGCTCGAAAATGTTACAATCTAGTCATTGAATCTTGTAAAGTCTAATTGATGGTGCTATTGGTCTCCGAATTGAATGAAATTTGGTGGGCATAACCCTTATGTAATGAATTTCATCTTGGTAGATTTGTTACATCGAAGGACCTCAAATTTCCTAAAATTTACAAATTAGTCCTTAATACTTGCAATAGTTGTAAAATGGCCCTAGATTGATAAGTATGTATTCTATTCGATGATATTGGACTAATAGGTGCGTTGGTCATACAATGTATGCTTTCTATTGATTTATCGTGTGATTAAGACAAAATTTATAACACTGTTTGTCGCATCATCCTCCGGTAACACTCTTCGACCCAGTTCTCTACCAGACCGGGAAGGGGGTGTTATAGGAGTTCAATTTGGAGATTAGAGATAAAAAGGGATGTGAGAACCTCATAGCTGATCAGTTGAGTCACATTCCCTTTCCGTATCTGTTCCACCAATTAACGATGAGTTCCCTGAGGAAAGGTTGATGATGGCGCATGGAACTACCCCATGGTTCGCAGATATCGTCAATTACTTAGCCACGGGTAAGCTATCGCAAGATTTACCGAGAGCTGAAATTAACCGACTTAAGCGAGAATCCAAATTTTATATTTGGGATGATCCTTACCTTTGGAAACACTACTCGGATAAGGTAATTAGGTGATGTATCGCTGAAGATGAGGTAAATTCGATCCTTAACTTTTGTCATACTTACTCATGCGGTGATCATTTTGGACCCAAGCGAACTGCACACAAAATTCTTGAATGCGGTTTTTTCTGGCCTAACATCTTTCGTGACACATATTTATTTTGTAAATCTTGTGAAAGATGTCAACGCGCAGCGAATCTTAGTCTTAGAAACGAAATGCCTCTTACCCCTCTTTATGTATGCAAAATATTTGATGTTTGGGGAATTGATTTTATGGGCCCTTTTGTTTCTTCATTTGAGAATTCTTACATTATACTTGATGTAGATTATGTGTCGCGGTGGGTAAAAACTAAGGCCACTAAAAATAATGATGCTAAAACCACAGTTAATTTTCTGAAGGATTTTATTTTTTCCAATTTTGTCACACCACGGGAAATAATAAGCAATAGAGGGAAGCACTTTATCAGTAAGTAATTAACGCTCTTATGAAGAAGTTTGGCGTAACTCGGCGCATTGCAACGTCTTACCATCTGCAAACCAACGGGCAAGCGGAGGTTTCGAACCGTGAGATCAAATCGATACATGAGAAAATTGTCAAACTGAATCGAAAATACTGGAGCATCAAATTAACTGATGCATTATGGGCATATTGAACCGTGTACAAAAGGCCAATTGGCATGTCTCCATATCGCCTTGTTTTTGGTAAGTCGTGTCATTTGCTAGTTGAATTAGAACACCGGGCACGTTGAGTTATCCAGCAGTGCAACATGGAAATGGATGCAATCGAAAAAGCACGTAAATTGAACATCCAAGAACTTGAAGAAATCCGTAAAAACGGTTATGACAGTCCCCAAATATTTAAAGAAAAAACTAAGGCTTTTCATGATCGTAATACTGCTTATAAGACTTTTCTGTTGGTCAAAAAGTTTTATTATTTAATTCGAAGCTTAAAGTTTTTGCATGTAAATTACGATCGAAGTGGCTCGGACCCTTCACAGTTGTTCAACTTTTTCCCCATGGTTCAGTCGAAATTAAAGATGATTCAGGAGCTCAATTTAAGGTTAACGGTCAGCGACTTGAACCGTATTATGAGAATGCTCCGATTGGTTTGATCGAAGAATTCTATCTGGAGGAACCTGTAGTCTGGACCCTGTCGTTGAGCTAAACAACGTTAAATAAAGCGCTAAATGGGAGGCAACCCATTTTATTTTTCGTCTCCCAAATTTTTACTCGCTTAATTTTATTTTAATTTTATTTTTTTCATATTTTAATTGTTGTTTTAATTTATTTTTCAGGAACCCAAGTTTTTTCCAACTGATATACTCGAACTCGGTCAGTGTTGCCTAAAATGAGACGTCAAGCATGGGTTTGTTTTACCTCATCACCCCACCGTCAATTTTTCAAATACCCTTATCCGATCACATTTTTAACTCAACCTCATCTCCATTTTAAAATTACCGTAGACCCCACTCTTCTTAGATAAACCCAATCCTTTTCCCAAGTAATTTTTTCCCTTCCCTACGTAATTTACACAAAATAAACCTAAACCATTTGATTTTTTTCTTCCATTAACCGTATACCCCCACTCATATCTTCTTCGACCTTTGTCTTTCCACCATGGTTCGAATACACACACAAAAAAAAAACCAAGGCATGGGTAACTCTTTGCCGACTAGTTAACCGCGATCATCACCATGACGATCCTCTGTCGTTTGTGGAGATTTCAAGTGACTCAAATCCATCATCGCCTCCCTTGCTCGACATGGTTGACAACGACTCTGAATAGCCCATCTTCGTTAGTTCATGAAGTTTTCTATTCCCTCTCTTTTACTTTCTATTGCATAATGGGACATCATGCTTTAAGTGAGAGGAGTGGGAATTCATGTCAAATTTTTTTTCTTTCTTATCCGATTAATTTCCTTGTGTTCTCTTAATTTTACTTCAATTAAGTTTCTTGTTTTCATCCTTTATTTTTCCTTGTCCCTTTGTTTCCCGTATGACTTTGGTATCTTACTTGTTAGAAACTTTAGGTTGCATGATAGATAACGGTTTGGCTAGCATTTTCATATAAATCTTTTTATGACATTCCTTCCCTTGTTAGTTGAAATGTTGCGTACCTAGGTACACATGACACTTTATGAGAGTTTTGAGCCTAATGAGCATATTTATTTATCTTTGCTCATTGTTTCTTTGAGTGTGTCTAACTAATTCTTTGCCCTCTAGAACTTATGGCTTAAAAGCTTGTCGAGACTACATTATTTGACTATGATGCTTTAGTGTGATAGAGGTATTAGGTTTAACCTCATTCTCTTTCAAATAAATGGCCTACCCTTTGTTAGTTATCCCTTAGATGGCCAATTTTGAGCCTTGACCTATTCTTTGATTCACCGAATTTTTAGCCTAAACCAATTTTTCTGTTTTTCACTCTTTTTGTCACACTTTCAGGAAAAAGTTAAGGTTATTCTGAAAAAAAATGGAAAACAATTCAGTTTTGTTCAAACACTACAGAAAAAAACATTGTGCAGAAAATATCAGTACAGAAAAAATAGATTTGAACTGTGCAAAAAAAATCAATGCAGAAAAAAAAGATTGGAACTGTGCAGAAAGAAATCAGTGCAGGAAAAAAATAGTGCAGGAAATTCAATTGAATAAATTGTTCGAAAAAGAAAAAAAAAGAATGAATAAAGCATTGATTTTGATTTCTTGTTTTACTGTCCTTGCTAAATTCTTTGGAATACCTTTTCTTTGTCTTATATTTTAACCCCTTTTTTCGACATTTACCCTACACGAACCTTAGCCCCATTACAACCCTTTTCAAAGACCTCTTGATTTTTGCATCATATTCATACTTAGTAGTGGAGATTAGATATAGCTACAAGCCTATAGTAATGCTTTGATTAGTTTTGGATTGAGTGATTTTCTACCCTAAACACTTTGAGCGACATGAGTGATTCCTTGTGAGGGTACTCAGTTTGCTTCATTGTTATTAACATGTTATTGAAATGTCTAAATTTTTGCTAAAATTATTTCTAGTCTTGTCATTTTCTGATTGCTTCTTTAGCTTCATACATGTTTAGATGCTAAGTCACACCGGAAACTTAGAGACTTCGTGAAATTAAGGATGAGGACCTAAGCTTTAATTGGTTTAATTAAGAAATGCTTGAGGACAAGCATTGGATAAGTGAGGGGGAATTTGATTAGTGATTATTCTATGCTAATGTTTGTGTTTAATTACTCCTTGATTGGTTGCTTTAAGTTGCTAATTTTGGCACTCTTGTTCATTTTCAATGCAGAACAATAGATTCCAGAAATATTGCTAAAACTGATGAAATTGTGAAATTTTGGTTTTTCTGGATTCATGGCTGGATTGGTGGGCATGAATTGGGGCATGAAAGTGCTGACTGGTGAGATGTCATCAACTTCTAGAACATGACGTTAGCAGTGATAGCTTATCAGCCGCATTCTAGATAACTTATCAGCCGAGATTTGGATTAATATTTGGGAATTATCTTTTGTGTTTAATTTAAACACTTTAGGATTTATTTCTTATCACTTTAGGAATTATCTTTCGTATTTTAAATATTTTAGGATTTATCTCTTATCATTTTAGAGTAATTTTAGGGTTTTGAGATACTATAAATACCCCTTTGGGGTGAAACTCAAATCATCTCTTGTTCTTGGTTTTGTTTTACTTTGAAGTTTATAAAATTGTTCTTCTTTTTATTTCTTTATTTACTTTTACTTTTCTATTTTATTTTGAAAAAGTCTAAGTATGATATCTTCCATAATCATGCATAGCTAAATTTTCTATAGCCAAAGGCTTAAGCAATGACTCAATTCCAATGTGATGATTGAAAAACACTTCATCAACTTCGGGTATCTCTCTCAATTTTCTAAGCTTAATTTCAAAATCAAAATGATTTTAAAACCAAAGATTGACGTTGGTCAGGATGTTGTTTTGGTTGACTGTGTGAGATCGGATGAGTTATTATTGAAACAACATAACATGAGTCTGTCTTTTACGAACTTAAACGATTTTATCTACAACATTGTGTTGATTAGATCAATTTACAAAATCGATATCAAAGATGGCACTTGGGTAATCGGTTTACAAAGCTTAGTCACTAGGATTGATCCTTGTAGACAAGTAACCGACGTGAATCCCAAAGTGAAAATCCTTTTTTCGATGATCCGACAAAATTGAGTCAAAGCAAGAGTCTCAGGCTAGTCTTTACCATATTAAATCACTTTTTTAAATATTCTCTACAATCTCTTATTTTTAATTAACCCCCCTTTTTTTACTTAAACATTATTCAACTCTCTTCTTGGCTCACCGATTGAACAAACATAAATCAGGAAGTTTCTTAGTACCTATGGGATCGACCCTTACTTCTCCCTTACTACGTTTAATTTCCATTATTTATTATTTGAGAAAAGGAATTATTTCGACGCGAAAACGTGTGTCAATCCAAAATAATCAAAGTAAACTAAATGAAATAAAACCCAACGAAAAAATAGAATAAATGAAATACATAAATTGGAAAACATATTCAAAAATAAACCGAAAAAAGGATGGCTGAGGCATGCACGAGCACAATTTCCTTAAGACAGATTCGACCACTCTAGGGTGCTAGAGTTTGTTTAATCGATGGTCTCCCAGGATACAACAGTCGGATGAAATTCTGCAGCAGCACTACTGTAGATTTCACGAACAAATTTGAGCCTTCGACTATCACCAAAAATCTATGTAGGTTTTTGGGAGAGAAAACGTTTTTGATTAATTTGTATAATTTGAAAATCACTCACGTATTTGTAGGAGAAAATTAGGGCGAATATAAGAAAATAAAATTTCGATTATGCCCCTAATCGGATAATTAAGTGGGCATCAAGTCAATTTAAATTCGAGAATCATCCCTTAGTTTTTGGATAAAACTGCTATTCAAAAGGGAAAAAATATACGATCGTGGTAAAATATTTGTTACGCCCCAAGTTTAGGGCCTGGAGATAATCGGATTAGTCAAGCCGAGTCGGGTTAAATTTAAATTGGAGAAAAACTATTTTTGATACACACCTAAAGTGTTTTAAAAGAGAAAGGGCAAAAAGGAGATTTTGTAATTTTAAAAAGGGGTTTTGAAAGCTATCATCTTCTCCAAATTTGCTTTTCACGTTCAAACCTCCCCTAAACCCCATTTCACTATTCCATTACCCCAAGCTCTCAATCCAAGTGATTTCTTCAAGGTAAATGGCTTCTTAACTTGGTTTCATCTTCCTTGAGTCATAAATGTTGAGATTTTTGCAAAACTTATGGTTTAAACATGTTTTGAATTTTAAAGTTTAGTTTGAAATGAGAGGAAGTTTGGGTTTTCGTTGGGGTTTACTATGGCTGAGTTTGAGTGTGTTTTTAACTTTGTTTTATTGCTAAAATAACATGAAAAGGATGGGTTGTTATAGGAAACCCGAAATGGGTATTGTGGGTGATTTTGGGAGTTGAAAATCTTGAGTTTTTGGATGGGTTTTGGGTTTAAATGACCGTTGAAGGTTTGATAGCTTTGGGTTGATGTTTTGGAATGTTAAAAGGTAGATTTTTTATGGTAAATTCGTTGGGTGTGGCTGCAAGTAGTTTGGTACTGAATTGATATGTATCGGGTGAAATTTGGGCTTCAATCGATGTGTGTTATTGCAAGATTGTTGAGTTCCGAGTTTTTTGATGTGTTTGTGAGTGTATTAGTGTTCTAATGTTCAGTTTTGGGTTTCTTAAAATATAGGAATTGGATTTGGGTTTCGTGGACGGAAATCCGGGTAGTTCAGAGGCTTGATTCGGCATCTTAAACATCGTTTGTGTGTTGGCTGGTGAGTGGATCAATTTTAAAAGCCTTAACGTGGTTAAGGGAATGTTTTGGTAGCTCAAGAGTAAGTTATAAAGGTTTTATGCAATTAATCCGTGTTTTATGATTCTTGATGCAATGTGAATATATCATGTTGATAATGTGTTGGTTTGCATTGTTATACATGTTGAGACTTATGACTTGTGTTTATACTTGCATCGTGAGTACATGTCTTGCATGGAAGTTTGGACATGGTAAGTGGTTCAAGCATTGGTAATGCTTGTGGTTGTGAATGAGTATATTGACATGTGTTGAGTTGTTACCGAATATAATTGATCGATCAAAAGGATTAGAGTGCACTCGAGGTGAAAGTCGCGCGTGGCCTTAGTGATGCTAGATTCCACTAAGGAGGAGTACAATGATGTGAGATTCCACCGGAAGTTATGTTTTTACTAGACGGCTGAGTACGGTGATGTGAGATTCCACCGGAAGTGTCTAGTGGGTTTGAGAAACTATCTGTATATCTGAGTAAAAATGATGAATGTCAATATACCCATGATGCTTTAATTCTCATGTTAAGCATGTTGTTGAATCCTTCTATTATGCTTATGCATTGTTGGTTACTTTGCTTGTGTTATGAGAATGAGCATGTGGTAAGCCTATTGCTTGTGGTTGCATTCGGTAAATGTATGTCGTTATGTGTTCAAGCATGTGGAAATGATTTGGAAATGGTTTTGATTTTCAAGCAAACCAATGTTTTAAAACTGCATTGTTGTAGCTACCATTTTGAGCACCGCTCACTAAGCTTAAACGCTTACGCTCTCTTTTCCAACAATGCATGCCTTTAGACCTACGGAGCAGCTCGGGGAACAAGGGATAATCCAAGTGAGTTTGGTTTGCTCAAGTATGAGTTTAGACTACAATAATTAATATTAAGCAATGGGATAGGACCTTTATGTTTTGAGGTGTCGTTGGCATGTCTCTTGCTTTAGACAAGTTTGCTAGGTTGTGTTTTGCTAGTAATGCCTTTTACCATGATGGTTTATGCTTTTGTTTAGCTTTTGGCTATGTTGGTGAATGTTATGTATGCTTGTTACCTTTAAGAATCTTGTCTTAATGGTTGTTGCGTCGTTATGTGTTTAAATTGCTTTATATGTATATCCATGGATGCCTTGATTCATATGTGTGTTTGTATGTTGCTTAAACGCTTGTTAAATGCCTCTAGTGTTGAGTCATTTTTGCTTTTAACAGCTAAACCTTGTTTTACAGTGCAGGGCGTATCGATACGCTCAAGGGCGGTATCGATACGGTCCCTTATTTTGGGCAAGGCGTACCGGTATGCAGGGGCGTATCGATACCCAAAATGCTCTCTACAAATCTGAGAAATTGACGAGATTTTGGCGTATCGGTACCGATCTTGAGAGTATCGGTACGGTCATCAAAGTTGACCAAGGGAAACTGACCGTTAAGGGCGTACCAATACCAGACTTGAGAGTATCGATACGGTTTCCCTAGGTTTGATTTTGGGTGTTGACCAAGTACAGGCGTATCGATATGGTCCTTTAGCGTATCGATACGACATGTTGTAAAGTTGAAAAAGGTTATCTTAATTGTTTGTTTGCGTGTTTTCTATCAATGTGTGTTTTCCACTGTGTGTCCTCTCACATAGGATATAATTAATGCATCTAGACAAGATAACTTTAAAATAATTTTCTAGGGTTGCTAATCGTAGTGGAGCCTTAGCAGGTTTCGCTTCGGTTTTCCCCGTGTAACCCATTCGATGTGGTCTGGCAGGTAGGCCGGGTCAAGGGGGTTACATTTATTGGTATCATAGCCTAGGTTTTGCCTAGGTTCGTTGAGTTTTCGCAAGCCGAAAGGTAAGTGGGGTAAGTTTTATGGTGTAAGCTTGTTAATTGTGATTGCATGGTGGTTGTAAGCATGCTTGTGACTATCTTTGTGTTGGTTGAGAAATAGTTAAAGGCACCCTTTGCTAGTATACTATTATTGTAAGTAATTTTAAGTTTAAGGACTTGAGCACCTTGGACCTTGTTCCTTGCTGACCCTAAATCATTTCACTTGTTATGTTTGTTTTTTAGCTTTGCATCTATTAGCATGGTAAGACCAAGGGGAAGGCCAAGAATGGATAATCCGAGGGTTGAGCGGATTGAGGATGTTGAGGATGTGTGAGGAGAGAACTTGCCTCCTCCTCCTCCTCCTCCGAGGGGTGGAATGAATGTTGAGGGTGTTGGACCCCATGCTGGTCAAGGACAAGTAGGTATTGATGTGAATTCGTTGATTCAGGCTATTGTCGGGGCTATTCAGACAGCTTTAGCGGGTGTTCAGGTTGCAACACCGCCTCGGGGTGTAGGTTCTGGTTTACCGTTAGAGCGACTATGTAGCTTGGGCGGGGTTAAGTTCCATGGGTTGTGACCCGAGGGTTCAGAGGCACGGGTTGAGAGCACAGTTCGTATTTTGAGTCAGATGGAGTGCTCTGAAGCACATAAGTTGGGTTGCATTTTCTCTTTGCTTCAGGGAGATGCCTACATTTGTTGGACTACTATCACTACGGGTATGCCAGAGTTCGAGGTTACTTGGGAGTTCTTCAGGGCTACTTTCCGTAAGAAGTACCTAGGTCCTCGATACCTAGATGAGAAGAAGAGAGAGTTCATGGCTCTAGTTCAGGGTAGCTTGATCGTGTCCGACTATGTGGTGCAGTTTGTACGTCTAAGTCAGTATGCTTCTAAGTTAGTTCCCACTGAGGGGGAAATATGTGAGCATTTCCGTTATGGGTTGGTTCAGGAGGTGAAGACCTACATGTTGGCTTCCGACTATACAGATTTTGATGTGTTGGTCGCTAGGGCCAAGGACATCGAACAGTCTTTGGGACTTGCGGATTGCAAGGGTGGATCTAGTTCAGGAAAGAGGACTGCAGAATGGAACAAAGATCATGCCAAGAGACAGAAAGATAGGAAACCTCATCATGATCATAGACGCGAAGATGGTAATCCGGGGCGAGGCCATCACGGCCAAGGGATTGAGAATCGTACTCCCGAGTGCAACAAGTGTGGTAGACATCGGTTCGGTGAGTGTTGGGGCACTTATGGCTCCTTTTGGAACTGCGGGTCGAAGGCGCACTCGAAGCGTGATTCTCAACATCCGTGTAGGGATGGACAAACTCCTACACGAGCTGTCGAGCATCAGAGAGGTCGTGGGCGCGGTCGAGGTAACTTTCAGCCTAGGAATGAGGGTTAGAGGAATGTAGCTCATGTTATAGCAGTTCAGCCCGAGGGAGGTGGGCCAACTAGGGTGTATGCACACCATGAGGACAGGAATGACACAAATGTGATTGCAGGTAATTTCTCGTTACAGTCTTTGACTTTGCTTTCCTTGATTGATCCTGGTTCTACGCATTCGTACATATTGAGTGAGCATGCAAGATTGCTAGATATTCCGGTTGAGATATTAGATGTGGGTATGAATGTCACTAGTTCCTTTGGCGAGACAGTTGTGGTCAGAAAGATGTACAGAAGATGCCCTTTGATGGTTTAGGGTCATGTTTTTCTCGTGGATACGATGGAATTGCCGTTTTATGGTTTCGATGTATTATTAGGCATGGACTGGCTTGTAGAGCACAGGGCTAGGGTATATTTTGAGACAAAGCGGGTGTCCTTGAGACTTTTAGAGGATCACGAGGTAGTAATAGTGGGCGAGAACGTTAAGTTCTTGCCAATGTAGTTTCAGCCTTAGAGGCTCCGAAGTTATTAGATGTGGGTTGTCTGGCGTACCAAGCCTATGTTATGAATCCAAATATGGATGAGGCACGGCCGCAAGACATTAGGACAGTTTGTGACTTTCCGAGTGTATTCCCAGAAGAATTTCCTGGTTTGCCTCCAGATTGAGATGTAGAGTTTCCTAAAGAAATGAAAGAGTTGAAGACAAAACTTCAGGAATTTATAGACCGGAGGTTCATTCACCCGAATACTTCACCTTGGGGTGCACCGGTGTTGTTTGTGAAGAAGAAAGATGGCAGTTTGAGAATGTGTATCGATTATCGACAGTTGAATAAGTTGACAGTGAAGAACAAATATTCATTACTGATGATTGTTGACTTGTTTGATCAGTTGAGAGGTGATTCAGTGTTCTCAAAAGTAGATTTGAGATACGGTTATTATCAGTTGAAAGTAAGAGATCAAGATGTACCGAAGACAGCTTTCCGCACTCGTTATGGGCACTACGAATTCTTAGTGATGCCCTTTGGTTTGACTAATGCACCAGCAGCTTTTATGGATATGATGAATAAAGTGTTTCATGAGTACTTGGATCTGTTTTTGGTAGTGTTCATTGATGATACTTTAGTGTACTCTCGTACCGAGGAAGATCATGATCGGCATTTGCGCTTGGTGTTGCAGAAATTGTTAGACAATCAGTTGTATGCCAAGTTAAGCAAGTGTGAGTTTTGGATTAGGGGAGTAATCTTCTTAGGTCATATTGTATCAGCTGAGGGAATCTGAGTGGATCCTAAGAAGGTTGAGGCAGTTGTGAATTGGAAACCACCAAAGACAGTGACCGAAGTTCGTAGTTTCTTAGGTTTGGCCGGTTACTATAAACATTTTGTCGAGGGTTTCTCAAAGGTTGCAGCTCCTTTGACTAAATTACTACTTAAGGATGTTCGGTTTGAGTGGATTGATGCAAGACAAGAAGCATTTGAGAAATTGAAAGAAGCCTTAACCGAAGCTCATGTTTTAATTCAGCCCGTGTCAGGGAAAGAGTTTGCAGTCTTCAGTGATGCGTCGTATGTTGGCTTAGGTTGTGTGCTTATGCAAGAGGGAAGAGTAGTGGCCTATGTGTCTAGACAGTTGAAGACTCATGAGCGTAATTACCCTACGCATGACATAGAATTGGCTGGAGTAGTTTTAGCTTTGAAAGTTTGGAGACATTACTTGTATGGTGAGAAATGCATAGTATATACAGATCACAAGAGTCTGAAGTATATAATGACACAAAGGGAGTTGAATCTTAGACAGCATAGGTGGCTAGAGTTACTTAAGGACTACAATCTCACGATTGAGTACCATCCGGGTAAAGCTAATGTAGTGGACGACGCTTTGAGTATAAAGGTAGCAGTGGAATTACAAGCTATGTTTGCTAGATTAAGTTTGTCTAAAGATGGTGGTTTAGTGGCCGAGTTGCAAGTTAAACCTTTGTTGCTTCAGTTGATTAGAGAGAAACAGTTGCAAGATAGATCATTAGCATCTCATGTACAAGACATAGCGGAGGGTAAACCGTCAGATTTCTATTTTAGTAGTGATGGAGTCTTGGGTTTCAAGAGTAGAGTAGTTGTTCCGGAAGATGTAGAATTGAGACGCACCATCCTAACTAAAGCTCACAGTAGTCCATTTGCTATGCATCCGGGAAGTGCGAAAATGTATCGCGATTTGAAAATTGAGTATTTCTGGGTTGGTTTGAAGAAAGATGTTGCTGAGTTTGTGAGTAAGTGCATGGTTTGTCAGCGAGTTAAAGTCGAGCACCAGTTTCCTTCAGGTTTGTTACAACCGTTGAGAATTCCCGAGTGGAAGTGTGAGAGAATCGCTATGGATTTCGTATCGGGTTTGTCGTTGACACTTTCTAAGAAGAATTCGGTTTGGGTAATTGTTGATCGTCTTACGAAATGTGCGCACTTTTTTGTCGTACACACTGCGTATACTTTAGATAAGTTGGCCAATTTGTATATCGGTGAAATAGTGAGATTGCATGGTGTACCAAAATCTAAAGTGTCAGACAGAGATCCGAGGTTCACAGCTAGATTTTGGGAGAGTTTGCATAGTGCTTTGGGTACTCGACTGAATTTCAGCACTTCATATCATCCTCAGATCCGTCACATGTTATGCTAGGTTAGAAGATAGAATTGAATCTAGATTTGACCTACGATGAAGAACCAGTTGAGATTTTGGCTTCGGACAGCAAAGTGTTGCGCGGAAGGACCATTGAGTTGGTTAAGGTTAAGTGGCGACACCGAGGAGTGGAAGAAGCCACTTGGGAAAGGAAGGGTGACATGAGAAAGCAATTTCCGCATATCTTTCCGTCAGGTAAATTTCGGGGACAAAATTCTTTAAGTGGGGGAGAGTTGTAACACCCCGAGCTTAAGGCTGGGAGATAATCGGATTAGTCAAGCCGAGTCGGGTTAAATTTAAATTGGAGAAAAACTATTTTTGACACACACCTAAAGTGTTTTAAAAGAGAAAAGGGCAAAAAGGAGATTTTGTAATTCTAAAAAGGGATTTTTGAAAGCTATCATCTTCTCCAAATTTGCTTTTCACGTTCAAACCTCCCCTAAACCCCATTTCATCATTCCATTGCCTTAGGCTCTCAATCCAAGTGATTTCTTCAAGGTAATGGCTTCTTAACTTGGTTTCATCTTCCTTGAGTCATAAATGTTGATATTTTTGAAAAAACCTATGGTTTAAACATGTTTTGATTTTTAAAGTTTGGTTTGAAATGAGAGGAAGTTTATGGGTTTTCGTTGGGGTTGACTATGGCTGAGTTTAAGTGTGTTTTTAACTTTTTTTATTGCTAAAATAATATGAAAATGATGGGTTGTTATGGGAAACCCGAAATTGGTATTGTGGGTGATTTTGGGAGTTGAAAATCTTTAGTTTTTGGATGGGTTTTGGGTTTAAATGACAGCTTAAGGTTTGATAGCTTTGGGTTGATGTTTTGGAATGTTAAAAGCTAGATTTTTATGGTAAATTCGTTAGGTGTGGCTGCAACTAGTTTCGGACTGAATTGATATGTATCGGGTGAACTTTGGGCTTGAATCGATGTGTGTTGTTGCAAGATTATTAAGTTCCGGGTTTTTTGCTGTGTTTGTGAGTGTATTAGTGTTCTAATGTTCAGTTTTGGGTTGCTTAAAATAGAGGAATTGGATTCGAGATTCGTGGATAGAAATCTGGGTAGTTCGGAGGCTTGATTCGGCATCTTGAACATCGTTTGTGTGTTGGCTGGAGAGTGGATCGATTTTAAAAGCCTTAATGTGGTTAAGGGAATTTTTTGGGAGTTTTAATTAAGCTTGAAAGGCCGATCCAAGCTTAAGAGTAAGTTTTAAAGGTTTTATGCAATTAATCCGTGTTTTATGATTCTTGATGCAATGTGAACATATCATGTTGATAATGTGTTAGTTTGCATTGTTATACATGTTGAGACTTATGACTTGTGTTTATACTTGCATCGTGAGTACATGCCTTGCATGGAAGTTTGGACATGGCAAGTGGTTCAAGCATCGGCAATGCTTGTGGTTGTGAATTAGTATATTGACACCGAATATAATTGATCGATCAATAGGATTAAAGTGCACTCGATGTGAAAGTCGCGTGTGGCCTTAGTGATTCTACATTCCATTAAGGAGGAGTACAGTGATGTGAGATTCCACCGTAAGTGTCTAGTGGGTTTGAGAAACTATCCGCATATCCGAGTAAAAACGATGAATGTTAATATACCCATGATGCTTTAATTCTCATGTTAAGCATGTTGTTGATTCCTTCTATTATGCTTATGCATTGTTGGTTACTTTGCTTGCGTTATGAGAATAAACATGTTGTGAGCCTACGGCTTGTGGTTGCATTCAATAAATGCATGTGAAGGTAAATGCATGTCGTTATGTGTACAAGCATGTGGAAATGGTTTGGAAATGGTTTTGGTTTTCAAGAAAACCAATGTTTTAAAAATGTATTGTTGTAGCTACCGTTTTGAGCACCGTTCACTAAGCTTAAACGCTTACGCTCTCTTTTTCAACAATGCAGGCCCTTAGACCAACGGGGCAGGTCAGGGAACAAGGGAGAATCGAAGGGAGTTTGGTTTGCTCAAGTATGAGTTTAGACTACAATAATTAGTATTAAGCAATGGAATAGGACCTTTATGTTTTGAGGTGTCGTTGGCATGTCTCTTGCTTTAGACAAGTTTGTTAGGTTGTGTTTGGCTTGTAATGCCTTTTACCATGATGGTTTATGCCTTTGTTTAGCTTTTGGCTATGTTGGTGAATGCTATGTATGCTTGTTACCTTTAAGAATCTTGTCTTAATTGTTGTTGCTTCGCTATGTGTTTAAATTGCTTTATATGTATATCCATGGATTCCTTGAGTCATATGTGTGTTTGTATGTTTCTTAAACACTTGTTAAATGCCTCTAGTGTTGAGTCATTTGTGCTTTTAACAGCTAAAACTTGTTTTGAAGTGCAGAGCGGTATCGATACGGTCCTTATTTTGGGCAAGGCGTACCGGTACGCGGGGGCGTATCGATACCCAAAATTCTCTTTGGAAATCTATGAAATTGACGAGATTTTGGCATATCGGTACGGATCCTGATAGTATCGGTAGGGACCTTCAAAGTTGACCAAGGGAAACTGACCGTTAAGGGCGTACCGATACCAGCCTTGAGGGTATCAATACGGTTTCCCTAGGTTTGGCTTGGGGTGTTGACCAAGTACAGGCGTATCGATATGGTCTTTTAGCGTATCGATATGACCTGTTGTAAAATTGAAAAGGGTTATCTTAATTGTATGTTTTGTGTGTTTTGTATCCATGTGTGTTTACCGCTTCATGTCCTCTCACATAGGATATAATTAATGCATATAGAAAAGATAGCTTTAAAAGAATTTTTTAGGGTTGCTAATCAGAGTGGAGCCTTAGCGGGTGTCGCTTTGGTTTCCCCGTGTAACCCATTCGATGTTGTCTGGCGGCTAGGCCGGGTCGAGGGGGTTACAATATTCGCAGGTCCACGTAGGGCTCGATCGGTCTAGACATTCGGGTCCCCCACATCGTGCGGGTGCGCCCCAACCTGAATGGGATTAGATTCGCAACCCCCCTTCGCGCGAGGCAAAGCTCCAACTCAAGTCATTCAATGACCACAAGGAGGGAGCATGTATATAAACATCTCCATCAATGTGGGATTGGGGTTTTCCATTTCCTTTTCTATTTGCAACTACCTTACTTTAGCATTAATTTCTCATTCATTACTCATCCGTTTTGAGCTTATGAGATACCGTTGTAAAGGTCATACGTAGTAGAATAGTCCCACAGTGGAACTTGATTCGAAACTTAGCCTATACCTTTTTGAAATAACGCTCAAAGTTACCTATTTCGCACATTTTTTTCAAAAATCCCCCACATGAATGAAATTGATGTGTTTTTTCAAAACATTTTGACTCGATGTGGCGATAGCTTCTACGATTGATAGCTACATAGGATAGGTTGGTGAACGCACCCTTGAACCTTCTCTTGCAAGAGTATATTTACTTTACTGGCTGCCCAGTAGACGCGATGTCGTTGAATTGTTCTGTTGTTTGTGTAAACAATGATATATCTCACATAAATATCTCTCTGATACGAGTATTTGCTCTCATGTTTATGTCCTTATGACCATGAATATCTCCCCGGTTCTGCAAGAATTTGAGAGAACTATGCCCCAATAGTCCCCTTGAAGCGGCCCCACTTCACTCTTACGTAGGTGACTTATGTTGCTCGGTTTCCACGGATGCACACAATGGTCATTAAAAGCATTGCTTAGCCTATTTCATTTAGTCATTGTTTATATCATAGAAATGGGCTTGGGAGAGGAACCCTCCCCGCCCCCCACACACACACATACAATGATTGTATAGGTCTATGCAATTAGGTTGTCCCTTTGAACCTATGTAACGCCCCGGTTTTGGGCTTAGGAGTTTTGGGCGTTGACCGGTTTGGTCAAAGTGCTGTTCGAATCTAAAAAGGTGAAATTAGGAAAGCCTAGTTCGGGTTGCATTAAAAATATGGAAAAATGTTCTAAAATCATCTTTTAATATAATTAAGTGAACTGTGAAATCAATTTTGGAAAAAGAGTTTCGGAAGTGTGACATTTTGGCTAGTGACCAAAATGTAATTTTTGAAAGTTTGGTGACTGTTTTATAAAGGGTTGAAACTTTGAATCTTTAAGGAGCTATTTTCCCAAAGGGAGTTTCTCCAGATTTTTCTAAGATATTTTGAGACTTAATTCTGATTTTAAAGATATAGAAAAGAGGAGGGAAAGTCATTTTAGATATTTTTGCAACTAACTCCCTATTTTCTCAATTTCCTTTCTCTCATTTTCTCTCAACCCAAACACTTTCTCTCCAGAGAATTTGATCTGATTTTCTCACCTAAATTCCTCCTTTCAACTCTCTTTTGATTCCTAATCAACAAATCTACAAAACCTCATCATTTGCTACTTGATTCATCAAGGTTTTAGATTCCAAAAAGAGGAGAAACTCAAGTTTGGAGGTAAGAACGTCCTTCTCCTCTAAACTATCAGTTCTTTACTGAAATTCCTAAGTTTTCAATCCTTATTTGATGTTTTATTAAAGGCTTTTGAGTTGTGAATTGGATCTTGGCTTATAATGCAAGATTTGGTGATTTTTGATGATTTTCGTTAGATCTGATTAATCTGTGATTTGAGATGTGTTTTTGATGTTAAATGAACTCTAAATTGATAAGGAATTGAGTTTTGATTAATGCAATCCCGGATAGGTTGAGTTTCCTAAGTTTAGCTTGTGATTCTTGTTTGTTTTTGAGGTGATCTTGTGGATCTGATGTTGCTGGAGGTATAAGGTTGTTAATAGGTTGTTTTTAGATGTTAAATGATGTTAAAGGATGTGTGGTTTTGCTGGTTTATGGCTGGGCTTGGTTTAGAAGTGGTTTGGATGCATTTTCGGTTGTGTTTGGTGGCCGAAAAAGGAGTGTGGATGAGAGCAGCGAGTTTAGGTGCTTTCATTGAAGCAATTAATGCATGATGATGCATTAATCCTCTACTTTGATGTGTTAAAACAGGGGAGGCATCTTTGGATCCAAGAATTGTTGATCCGGAAGTTTGATTTGGTGCTTCGGTAAGAGGCGAAGTGGAATCGGTGAGTGAAATTGGGTTTTCGGCTTTGAAACCAATGTCTTGGGAGCTTAGTTTAAGTCTAAACAACTTTGCTAAGCTCAAGCGTAAGTTTTCGGAAATACTCTCTAGTGGTGGCCATGATTTTGTTGTGATGCAATGTGGTTTAATTGCATGTTTTAAATATTGTTTTGAAAGCATGATTGAGCTTGGTATTTGCTGTTTTTGTAAGCCATATGTTGAAGGAAGCTCAAGGTAAGAGTTCCTTGTTTTTGAGCATTGATTAAATGTGGTTTGATGCTTTTAAATGCATGATGAATATGGCTTGGTTTAATGCTTTAAAACAGTGGATTTAATGATGAAAATGATGTATATTGGCAAGTGATGTTTTGAAAAGGTTAAGGTCACTAAGGTGGTTAAAAGTCCTTGAGTGAGTCTTGTTACTTAAGAACATCAAGGTGGTTAAAAGTCCTTGGATGGTTCTTGTTGTGGACACCAAGGTGGTTAAAAGTCCTTGTGCGATCCTTTCCATGGTGTTTAAAAGTCCATGGGGCCAAGGTGTTTAAAAGTCCTTGGGGCCAAGGTGTTTAAAAGTCCTTGGGGTGAAACTTGCTACGGACACAAAGGTGGTTAAAAGTCCTTGTGTGGTCCTCATTCATGGTGTTTAAAAGTCCATGGCCAAGGTGTTTAAAAGTCCTTGGGGCCAAGGTGTTTAAAAGTCCTTGGGGTGAAAGTTGATGAACTTGTTTTTAAAGAAATGGAACTTATCACTTGTGGCCAATATGACATGTTATGATATGAAGCATGAGATGCTTGTTTTAAGTATGCTTTTGAGCATGTGCAAATGTTGATTTGAAGCATGATTTATAAATGTTTTATAAATGCATTATTGAATGGTTTTTATGAGCATTCCTCACTAAGCTTTTGCTTACGCTCTCTTTGTTTTCTTAAATCAATAATGCAGAACATTAGAGTACTTTGAGGGAAGCAAGGAAGGCAAGCAATCAAGTGGTGGTAAAGCTCAAAGTATGGAAGGTTTTCTTAAGAACATTTAGCTTTCGCTAATTTGGCAATGGGGGACCAATGTGTATGTTTTGGGAAATGTATGGAACTCCCTAAGTATGTTGAATGTTGATGAGAATGTTGGTTTTTGTGTTTAGCCATTATATGCTTGAATTGGAAGTTTATGCTTGAATGGTTTGCTTGTGTAGGAAGCATGCCTATAGATTTGGGGCTTTTTGTATATGATGTTATTTGGTCGATTTGTTGATGCATGTAAGTCACATATATGTTGAATTGCATGCTGGTAAAGTTTGGTAGCATTTGGAGCATGTTTGGATGATTAATGGCATGTTTAAGTAAGCTTTATGCTGCAATCTGTGCAGGGCGTTTCGGAACAGTGCACACCGTTTCGGAACGGGTGCCTTGAATGAACCCAGACGTCTGAAACGGTTGGCACCGTTTCGAAACGGAAAAGCCACTGCCAGCCCCTGTTCCGGTACGCGTTGCGGAACGGCCCGTGTTTCGAAACGGGTTCAGCCTGTTTCGGAACGGTCGACCGTTGGGGGCTGACATTGGCAGTTAAATGTTTTGAATTGTTTGCGTTTTAGTCCTGAATCTTGTTTGTGCAATTGTATGAGTTCGGGAAGTCCTTTTGAGCTGAAATTTCACAGAGAAGCATGAAACCTGATTAATTTCAAGTTGGTAACTTTAATTTGGGTTAAGTCCTCATATTTATCAGAAATTACAATTTGGTCCCTAAAGTTGTAATTTGTTCAATTGGGTCCCTGTTTGATCTCTGATGTTTGTGATCTTTGAATATGTTGTTGTGTGATCACAATTAGGGATAATGTACATCTAGATAAGATTAATAAGAAAAAAAAAGGGTTGTTAATCAAGGTTGACTATCGGGTTGACTTTGGTTTCCCCGTGTAACTTTCTTAATTCGGGTCAACCGTCTAGGCTGGGTTAAGGGGGTTACATTTGGTGGTATCAGAGCCAGGTTCTTGAATAATTGGGAATGAATGTATGCATGATTGAAGTATGTTTGCCTTGTATGCTTGTTGATCGAAAGCATGTTTAGTGGCTTGTGATTTGTATGCAAATGAGTTGTATGTTGTGATGTAGCATGATGTGGGTACCCATTGCCAAATCGAAGCTAATGAAATGTTGTTGATTTTGAATGAAATTGAGCTTGAATACTTGGATTGCTTACCTTGCTGGGCCTGACTTTGTTTTATTTACATTGTGATTGCATGGTAATAGTATGGCACCACGTAGAGAGTTACGAGGTAGTGTGCGAGCTACGGCTCCTAATGAGAACGAGAACGAGGAGAACACGGGTAGTGCGGTGTTACCCCCTCCTCCACCTGGTGGTGGTGCTGGAGGTGAGAGAGCTGAAGCTGTAGCTGGTGCTGGAGCTGCTGGACCAGAGGTTGGTCAGGGGCAAGCTATGCCTGATATGTCTATGTTGGTACAAGCTATTGCGGGTGCTTTTCGAGCAGCAGTAGCTGGAGCTCAAGGAGCTGGGCATCAGGGAGATGCTGGAGTTAGACTACCTTTGGAGCGTCTGCGCAGTCTAGGTGGGACTGAGTTCAGGGGTATGTCTGCTGAAAGTTCGGAAGCTTGGTTGGAGAGTACCAAGCGTATCTTGGGTCAGATGAGCTGCACGGATGTGCAAAAGCTGGGATGTGTTGTGTCCTTGCTGCAGGACGATGCGTATACGTGGTGGACGACCACCATAGCTGGGATGGCTGAAGCTGATGTTACTTGGACATTCTTTCAGAATGTGTTCAAGAGGAGATATCTTGGAGTGAGATATCTTGATGAGAAGAAGCGTGAATTCATGTCTCTTACCCAGGGGAGCATGAGTGTGGCTGAGTATGAGGTGCAGTTTGTGCGACTCAGTCAGTATGCACCTGAGCTGATACCTGATGAGCGGGCAAGGTGCGAGAGGTTCCGTTATGGTCTTGTGACGGATGTGAAAATGTATGTGCTGGCCACTGAATATGATGATTTTGATGTGTTGGTGGGCCGAGCCAAGGATATAGAGATGAACTTGGGTTTATCGGCGAGAAGTGCTGGAGCAAGTGCTGGAAAGAGATCAGCTGAGTTTAGTTCCGGAGGTGGACGGAACAAGAGGGGACGTGATCAGAAGTATCAGTCCTCAGCCAAGAGAGGTGGTGGTGTACCTGCTAGAGGAGGCAATGCTAGAGCTGATCCGAGTGCTTGCTGGATTTGTGGTTCACGTGGTCACATGAAGCATGACTGTCCTCGTGCTGTGAGACAGGTGCAAGCTCTTGTTGCGGCAGCTGGGAATGGATGCTGGAATTGTGGTTCTGTAGACCACTTGAGGCGAGATTGTCCTAGGTTGGCTGGTGATCAGGTGCGTGCTCCTGTTGTTGCTGCACCACAGAGAGGTCGTGGGCGCGGCCGTGGTAATTTCCAGAGGCGGGAGGAAGGTGGTCGTGGAGTAGCCCATGTTGTGGCTATTCAGCCGGAGGGTGGAGGCCAAGCGAGGGTGTATGCTCAGCGTGAGGGAAGGAATGATGCTGATGTGATTGCAGGTACCTTTACTTTGCAATCCTTTTCATTGCTTTCTTTGATTGATTCTGGATCTACGCATTCATACATTTTGCGTGAGCATGCTGAATTGCTTGGTTTACCTGTTGAGTCTTTGGATGTTGGTGTTCGTGTCACTAGTTCTTTTGGTGAAACTGTTATGACTCGAAAGCTTTTTAGAAGGTGTCCTTTGGTTGTTCAAGAACATGTTTTCTATGTTGATCTTATGGAGTTGCCCTTTTATGGTTTTGATGTGATCCTTGGTATGGATTGGCTTGCTGAGCATCGTGCTGTTGTGGATTGTGAAAATAAGCGGGTTTCGCTTAAGCTTGCGGATGATTATGAAGTTGTTGTGGTGGGTGAGAATGTGAAGTTTCTTGCCAATGTGGTATCTACCCTGGAGGCGAGCAAGATGCTGAGGCAAGGTTGTGAAGCTTATCTAGCTTTTGTGATGAATCCAAGCTCTAAGGAGTTGAGGGTGCAAGATATCAGGGTTGTGAAGGAGTTTCCTGGAGTGTTTCCTGAGGAGTTGCCTGGGTTACCTCCTAATCGCGAGGTGGAGTTTGGAATTGAGCTATATGAGAATACAACTCCTGTGTCCATTACTCCCTATAGAATGGCACCTAAGGAGCTGAAGACGCAGTTGCAAGAGTTGCTTGACCGTGGTTTCATCCGGCCGAGTGTGTCGCCTTGGGGTGCACCAGTCTTGTTTGTGAAGAAGAAGGATGGCACTATGAGGATGTGCATTGATTACCGTCAGCTGAACAAGTTGACTATCAAGAATCGGTATCCTTTGCCGAGGATTGATGATCTCTTTGATCAATTTCGGGGAGCTTCTGTGTTCTCTAAGATTGACTTGAGGTCAGGGTATTATCAGTTGAAGGTGAAGAATGTGGATGTGCCTAAGACAGCTTTCAGGACAAGGTATGGGCATTATGAGTTTCTTGTGATGCCGTTTGGTTTGACAAATGCTCCTGCTGCTTTCATGGATATGATGAACCGTGTGTTTCATGAATACCTGGACAAGTTCGTTGTGGTGTTCATTGATGATATCCTCGGGTACTCGCGTACTGAGGAGGAGCACGAAGAGCATTTGAGGATTGTTTTGCAAGCTTTGTTAGTGAATCAGCTTTATGCTAAGCTGAGCAAGTGTGAGTTCTGGCTTAAGGAGGTGGTGTTTCTTGGGCATGTGGTCTCAGCTGAGGGGATTCATGTTGATCCTCAGAAGATTGAGGCGGTGATGAATTGGAAAGTTCCTAAGTCTGTTCATGAGGTCCGTAGTTTCCTTGGTTTGGCGGGATACTACCGAAGGTTTGTGGATGGTTTTTCCAAGATTGCTGCTCCTTTGACGAAGCTGTTGCAAAAGGATGTTAAGTATGAGTGGACGGAAGCGAGACAACAAGCTTTTGAGAAGCTTAAGGCGGCTTTGACGCAAGCTCCTATCTTGGTTTAGCCTGAAACAGGGAAAGAGTTTGTGGTCTATAGTGATGCATCCTATGTTGGTTTGGGATGTGTGCTGATGCAAGAGGGTAAGGTTGTGGCTTATGCATCGCGACAGTTGAAAGTGCATGAGCGCAACTATCCTACGCATGACATTGAGCTGGCTGCAGTGGTTTTTGCTCTGAAGATCTGGAGACATTATCTGTATGGTGAGAAGTGTACTGTGTACACAGATCACAAGAGTTTGAGGTATCTGATGTCTCAAAAGGAGTTGAATCTTAGACAGCGGCGTTGGTTGGAGTTGCTCAAGGACTATGATCTGACGATTGAGTATCATCTTGGAAAAGCTAATGTTGTTGCGGATGCCTTGAGTAGGAAGGTAGCTGTTGAGCTGAGGGCTATGTTTGCTAGCTTGAGCATATCGCGAGATGGTGGTCTTGTCGCTGAGTTGCAAGTGAAACCATCTTTGGTTCAGTTGATCAAGGAAAAGCAGTTGCTGGATGATTCCTTGGTGTCTCATGTTCAGGATATCGCGGAGGGTAGGTCTTCGGATTTCTGCTTTAATGATGATGGTGTGTTGTGTTTTGGGAGTCGGATAGTAGTGCCTGCTGATGCTGAGTTGAGGCGTGCTATTCTGACTGAAGGTCATAGTAGTCCTTTTGCTATGCACCCTGGTAGTACTAAGATGTATCGTGATCTTCGTGATGAGTACTATTGGGTGGGTTTGAAGAAGGATGTTGCAGAGTTTGTGAGCAAGTGTTTGGTGTGTCAGCGAGTTAAGGCTGAACATCAGGTTCCTTCAGGGTTGTTGCAACCGTTGAAAATCCCTGAATGGAAGTGGGAAAGGGTTACCATGGATTTTGTATCTGGTTTGCCTTTGTCTCTCAAAGAAGAATTCTGTTTGGGTGATTGTGGATCGCCTGACGAAGTGTGCGCATTTCTTGCCTGTGCATACTACGTTTTCCTTGGATAAGCTGGCAGAGCTGTACATTGCTGAGATTGTGAGGCTGCATGGTGTGCCTAAGTCGATTGTGTCGGATAGGGATCCGAGGTTCACATCGCGTTTCTAGCAGTGTTTGCATCAAGCTCTGGGTACAAGGTTGCATTTCAGTACATCCTATCATCCTCAGTCGGATGGTCAGTCTGAGCGAGTTATTCAGATCTTGGAGGATATGTTGAGGTGCTGCGTGATTGAGTTCCAAGGTTCTTGGGAGAAGCATCTGCCTTTGGTTGAGTTCGCTTATAACAATAGTTATCAGGTGAGTATACAGATGGCACCTTATGAGGCTTTGTACGGGAGGAAGTGTAGGACTCCTCTTTGTTGGGCTGAAACTGGTCAAAAGTTGGTTTCGATGCCGGCTTTGTTGAAAGGGACCACCGAGAAGGTGAAGCTCATTTGTGAGCGGTTGAAGGCTACCTCTGATCGGCAAAAGTCTTACGCGGATTTGAAGCGTAAGGAGATAGAGTATGCGGTGGGTGACCGTGTGTTCTTGAAGGTTTCGCCTTGGAAGAAGGTGATGAGGTTTGGCCGAAAGGGTAAGTTGAGCCCTAGGTACATTGGACCATATGAGGTGGTTGAGCGTGTGGGTCCTGTTGCGTATCGGTTGAGGTTACCTCAGGAGTTGGAGAAGATTCATGATGTGTTCCATGTTTCTATGCTCCGGAAGTATAGATCTGATCCTTCGCATGTGATGCCTGTGGAGGAAGTGGTTTTGAATCCGGATTTGACCTATGATGAGGAACCGGTGAAGGTTCTGGATTCGGATAGTAAGGTTCTTCGTGGCAAGACCATTGAGTTGGTGAAGGTGCTGTGGAAGCATCGAGGTGTTGAGGAAGCCACGTGGGAGCGGAAGGAAGACATGCTGAAGCAGTTTCCTTATCTCTTTCCTTCAGGTAAATTTCGAGGACGAAATTTCTTAAGGGGGGGAGAGTTGTAACGCCCCGGTTTTGGGCTTAGGAGTTTTGGGCGTTGACCGGTTTGGTCAAAGTGCTGTACGAATCTAAAAAGGTGAAATTAGGAAAGCCTAGTTCGGGTTGCATTAAAAATATGGAAAAATGTTCTAAAATCATCTTTTAATATAATTCAGTGAACTGTGAAATCAATTTTGGAAAAAGAGTTTCGGAAGTGTGACATTTTGGCTAGTGACCAAAATGTAATTTTCGAAAGTTTGGTGACTGTTTTATAAAGGGTTGAAACTTTGAATCTTTAAGGAGCTATTTTCCCAAAGGGAGTTTCTCCAGATTTTTCTAAGATATTTTGAGACTTAATTCTGATTTTAAAGATATAGAAAAGAGGAGGGAAAGTCATTTTAGATATTTTTGCAACTAACTCCCTATTTTCTCAATTTCCTTTCTCTCATTTTCTCTCAACCCAAACACTTTCTCTCCAGAGAATTTGATCTGATTTTCTCACCTAAATTCCTCCTTTCAACTCTCTTTTGATTCCTAATCAACAAATCTACAAAACCTCATCATTTGCTACTTGATTCATCAAGGTTTTAGATTCCAGAAAGAGGAGAAACTCAAGTTTGGAGGTAAGAACGTCCTTCTCCTCTAAACTATCAGTTCTTTACTGAAATTCCTAAGTTTTCAATCCTTATTTGATGTTTTATTAAAGGCTTTTGAGTTGTGAATTGGATCTTGGCTTGTAATGCAAGAGTTGGTGATTTTTGATGATTTTCGTTAGATCTGATTAATCTGTGATTTGAGATGTGTGTTTGATGTTAAATGAACTCTAAATTGATAAGCAATTGAGTTTTGATTAATGCAATCCCGGATAGGTTGAGTTTCCTAAGTTTAGCTTGTGATTCTTGTTTGTTTTTGAGGTGATCTTGTGGATCTGATGTTGCTGGAGGTATAAGGTTGTTAATAGGTTGTTTTTAGATGTTAAATGATGTTAAAGGATGTGTGGTTTTGCTGGTTTATGGCTGGGCTTGGTTTAGAAGTGGTTTGGATGCATTTTCGGTTGTGTTTGGTGGCCGAAAAAGGAGTGTGGATGAGAGCAGCGAGTTTAGGTGCTTTCATTGAAGCAATTAATGCATGATGATGCATTAATCCTCTGCTTTGATGTGTTAAAACAGGGGAGGCATCTTTGGATCCAAGAATTGTTGATCCGGAAGTTTGATTTGGTGCTTCGGCAAGAGGCGAAGTGGAATCGGTGAGTGAAATTGGGTTTTCGGCTTTGAAACCAATGTCTTAGGAGCTTAGTTTAAGTCTAAACAACTTTGCTAAGCTCAAGCGTAAGTTTTCGGAAATACTCTCTAGTGGTGGCCATGATTTTGTTGTGATGCAATGTGGTTTAATTGCATGTTTTAAATACTGTCTTGAAAGCATGATTGAGCTTGGTATTTGCTGTTTTTGTAAGCCATATGTTGAAGGAAGCTCAAGGTAAGAGTTCCTTGTTTTTGAGCATTGATTAAATGTGGTTTGATGCTTTTAAATGCATGATGAATATGGCTTGGTTTAATGCTTTAAAACAGTGGATTTAATGATGAAAATGATGTATATTGGCAAGTGATGTTTTGAAAAGGTTAAGGTCACTAAGGTGGTTAAAAGTCCTTGAGTGAGTCTTTTTACTTAAGAACATCAAGGTGGTTAAAAGTCCTTGGATGGTTCTTGTTGTGGACACCAAGGTGGTTAAAAGTCCTTGTGCGATCCTTTCCATGGTGTTTAAAAGTCTATGGGGCCAAGGTGTTTAAAAGTCCTTGGGGCCAAGGTGTTTAAAAGTCCTTGGGGTGAAACTTGCTACGGACACAAAGGTGGTTAAAAGTCCTTGTGTGGTCCTCATTCATGGTGTTTAAAAGTCCTTGGGGCCAAGGTGTTTAAAAGTCCTTGGGGTGAAAGTTGATGAACTTGTTTTTAAAGAAATGGAACTTATCACTTGTGCCCAATATGACATGTTATGATATGAAGCATGAGATGCTTGTTTTAAGTATGCTTTTGAGCATGTGCAAATGTTGATTTGAAGCATGATTTATAAATGTTTTATAAATGCATTATTGAATGTTTTTATGAGCATTCCTCACTAAGCTTTTGCTTACGCTCTCTTCGTTTTCTTAAATCAATAATGCAGAACATTAGAGTACTTTGAGGGTAGCAAGGAAGGCAAGCAATCAAGTGGTGGTAAAGCTCAAAGTATGGAAGGTTTTCTTAAGAACATTTAGCTTTCGCTAATTTGGCAATGGGGGACCAATGTGTATGTTTTGGGAGATGTATGGAACTCCCTAAGTATGTTGAATGTTGATGAGAATGTTGGTTTTTGTGTTTAGCCATTATATGCTTGAATTGGAAGTTTATGCTTGAATGGTTTGCTTGTGTAGGAAGCATGCCTATAGATTTGGGGCTTTTTGTATATGATGTTATTTGGTCGATTTGTTGATGCATGTAAGTCACATATATGTTGAATTGCATGCTGGTAAAGTTTGGTAGCATTTGGAGCATGTTTGGATGATTAATGGCATGTTTAAGTAAGCTTTATGCTGCAATCTGTGCAGGGCGTTTCGGAACAGTGCACACCGTTTCGGAACGGGTGCCTTGAATGAACCCAGGCGTCCGAAACGGTTGGCACCGTTTCGAAACGGAAAGGCCACTTCCAGCCCCTGTTCCGGTACGCGTTGCGGAACGGCCCGTGTTTCGAAACGGGTTCAGCCTGTTTCGGAACGGTCGACCGTTGGGGGCTGACATTGGCAGTTAAATGTTTTGAATTGTTTGCGTTTTAGTCCTGAATCCTGTTTGTGCAATTGTATGAGTTCGGGAAGTCCTTTTGAGCTGAAATTTCACAGAGAAGCATGAAACCTGATTAATTTCAAGTTGGTAACTTTAATTTGGGTTAAGTCCTCATATTTATCAGAAATTACAATTTGGTCCCTAAAGTTGTAATTTATTCAATTGGGTCCCTGTTTGATCTCTGATGTTTGTGATCTTTGAATATGTTGTTGTGTGATCACAATTAGGGATAATGTACATCTAGATAAGATTAATAAGAAAAAAAAGGGTTGTTAATCAAGGTTGACTATCGGGTTGACTTTGGTTTTCCCCGTGTGACTTTCTTAATTCGGGTCAACCGTCTAGGCCGGGTTAAGGGGGTTACAACCTAGTTCTTGGGATCTCCAGTCAACTAGGTAGGGTTTTTCCTTCTCATAGCGCCTTTAATTTTCTATGGCCTTTAGTCCCATTCCTTTCAATGTTTTATCAACTTGATCTCGATTTAACCCTTTGGATAGCAGATCCGCAAAGTTGTCCTTTGATTTTATGTAATCAATAGAGATAACTCCATTTGAGATCAGTTGTCTAACAGTGTTGTGTCGGTAACACATATGTCTCAACTTACCGTTGTACATACTCATAAAGCTTTGTGCTCCATACAATATTGTGGGCACGTGCTTTTTTCCATTCTGGAATATCCTCCAAGACATTCTAAAGTCATTCTACTTCTTTTCTAGATTTATCTAGATCTACGAACTTAGATTCCATTGTAGATTTGGTTGTTATCGTTTGTCTTGAGGATTTCCATGACATGACTCCTCCTTCCAAAGTGAAGACATATCCACTTAGTGTGACAAAATCAATATGAGATCTTCATGTGACCGTTTGATTTGGATATTCAAATAAATTATGTCATTCTCATAATTTCCGTGTCAAATCTTGAGGTTAACATATCTTTGGTATGTTTTACCATTTTTATTGTTACTTATAACAACGTACATTTTTCACACCCTCATTTGTCATCTCGACAATATTTAATTTCAACCTTTTGTTGAACATATGAACTAATTTCCATTGATATTCTTCAAAGTTCATTTCATTTGAACTCGAATCAACTTCAAAGAATGAATCATTCTTTGTTTTCATTATCACATTCTTGTGAATTTATATTTACACAAGAAATTGATATGTGTTACTATATTATTTATAGTCAATGAAAATATAGTCCATTTATTTTCATTTACTTCGGTAATGACATATTACCTTTGCAAGACACCCCCCACATTTTAATGTAGTTGTAGGAGGATTTTATATCCTTCCATAACACATTTGGTGTCTTAATTAGTTGATAGAATAACTTTTCTCAATTTAGGCATATTTTGAAGATCTAATTCTATTTAGAAGTTATCTTCAAAACATTGTTCCCTTGGATGTTACTCACATAGAGTTTTCTCCCAATTTAATCAATTTATTAAATTTGGGTTTGAACATCCTACTCATAGAGAATAATTTCTTTATAACATCTTTGCTTTTAAGCAAAACACTATCATGAAGGTAAGAAATTTCCTTCAAACGCTTATTCGCCATAACAATTGTTGCGAGAAAACGTTATCATAACATTGATCTATAGTCCATATACTTTCGTTACGTTTTCCAATGGTAATCAATTTTTACCTTAGTAATACTTGAAGATGGTAAAAAAATTTACCTTATCCTCTCTAAATAAGAGGGGGATCATCCTTCAAATCCTTGACCGAGTTTATCATGGTCAATTATGCAACCTCCCTTGTTGCCATGTTTGAAATTCTTTCCCAAGAATTTCACTAATTTCTCATTTTGCATTTATGGTCCAACGACCCTCACAATTCTTTAGCCAATTTTAAACATTGTGCATTTCATAGTATGCATTAGAATAGGCTTTAAGAATTTAACTTGACATAAAGAACAAAATTCTTCTTTGATTTGTGTTGGACTTTATGTACTCGATTTTTTTCAACCGTTCTAGCTAGCCAAGTTTGGAGAAGATTGGATATTTGGGTGATTTTTTGAGAGATGAAAAATAGACAATAGAAACAAGGATTTATAGTGGTTCGGCCTTCTAACAAGAACCTACATCCACTACCTTAGCTCCTCACTTAGTATTTCAACCAAATTCACTAAGAATTTCGTCCCCTTTTCTCGGATTAGGAGGAAACTGTTACAACGATCAAGCTTTCTACCCAAAGCTTGATCAAGCACTCTCTCATAACAGAAATTCAAAGAAAACTTGAGATCCCTCTAATAAGTATATGTTTGCAACTCTAAGCACTCACCCAAAACCTATACACTTGAGCGAATTTGACAATTGAGCTCACAAGTGTTGTCTATACAAGAAATATACAAATTAGCTCTAAAGACAATATTTCATCATAATGTTGTTACAATTGAAGCATTAACCTATCCTTGATCTTTGGAGGTCCCTTTTATACTCCTAATTAAGTTTGTAGTCGTTAAGGACCGTTGGGGTTGAATTGGAGCCGTTGGAGACTTTATTTCCCTCATTAATTGCAGTTCTGGAGCTGTTCGTATCGAAACAAGCGAGCCCGTATAGGAACAACCTTCTTAAGAACTAGCCGTTGAAGCATGATGCAGCAAGTCGTATTGAAATGTCGCTAGCCGTATCGAAATGGTATTAAGCTGTATCGAAACGATTACAAACCGTTTCAGTACGAGTGACATTTGAGCTGCAATTTAAAATACCGTTGGGAAATAGCCATTGGGGGTTTTGACCGTTGAGGTATTTGCCACATAGGCGTATCGAAACGGTGAACCCCGTATCGAAACGCTATGTAAAAACCCTCACCCAGATTGAGCTCGTTTCGAAACAGACATAGTTGTATCGAAACGTTTTGACATTGTAAATGGTCGTATCGAAACACCTAGGGGTATTTCGAAACACCTGGGTGGTTTTGTAAAATTTGGCTTTAGAAAACGCATTAAAACCCCTTTAAGAATTCCTCAAACATATTTTCAAGTTGTTTGGACTTAAAAGCATTTTGAAATCTTTTCAATTTAGTCCAAAACTATTTTTCAATTATTATATCAAAACACATATTTCTACACTTTGACTTGGTAACAATGTTACTCCCAAAATAAATCCATCGATTTATTTCCAAAATTGAATCATACTTGATTCTTAAGGAATGATAAATTTCATTTCCAAAATAAATTCACAAATTTATTTCAAGATTGAATCATTCTAGATTCCACGAAATTAAATCTAACGATTTAGTTCCATTAACACTTTTGAATCAACGTATGATTCTAACATGGAAATAAATTTAATTCTAACATAGAAATAATTTATTTCTTTTGCTATATCAATCCAACAGAAATCGCAAAGAATTAAACCTTTGATTTTAATTTCATTGATTCTTTTTTGGAAGATCAAGTAAATCCGTTAAAACGGCAGAAATTAATTTCTGAAATGAATTATTTACGAGATCTTTATTCCAACATTTCTCTGAAATATTGCGCTCGTCTCTATAGAAATTTCTCAAAAGAAATTACGAGAGTAAAATCTATCGCATTTCCAAAACATAAATAATAATAATAATTTAATAATTATTATTATTTCATAAGGAAACAATATTCATTTTTCCATGTCATATATTATTTAGGAATGTTTTTTAGAACACCTTAATATGACCAAGAAATATAATTCTATGATTTTAGATTCACCTTAATAATGTCATAATATTATTACCAAAATAATATCATCATTTGTGGCATTACCATGATATATGCGCACGTGTATTCATATAAACCATTAAAGGTTAGCAATTATTAAGGAATATTACCTTAGTAAACATTTCGAGTTTAATAATTACTCATGATTCATCTATTATTTGAGAATCACTTTTTTAAGGCAATAAAGCCATTTTCTTTTCTTTGTTCTATAACACGAAAGAAACCCGGAATTAATAAAATTCCAATAAATCGTTTATTTCCGATTTTAATTTCACAAAATCTATTGTTTCTATTTAAAAGAAACACAAATCTTAGAATTGGTAATTAATTCCAATAAACTAGAAATTAATTTTGTTTATTCTTGATTTTGATTTTTCACAAAATCTGTAACATTTCTTTCTATTCAAAAGAAATAAAAATTCTGGAATTAATAATAATTTCGATAAACTGAAAAATTAATTTCACTTGACAATTTATGTGAAACAGATGTGTCCCTCTTATTTGAGATTTAATGCAAACCCGTTTTAGTAACAGCATGAATTAATTTCTAAAATAAATTGTTTGCTTATCTCAACACTTTAATTAATCGAATCGCCTTGGAAAAAGGACTATGTCTTAATATTGTTGGACAAAACAATGTTAGATCTGAAATAATCAAAGTAAAATAAATGAAATAAAAACAATCGGATAAATAGAATAAACGAAATACATAAACTGGAAAACATATTCAAAAATAAACTAGAAAAAGGGATGACTGGGGCCTGCACGAGCACAGTTTCTTTAAGATAAATTCGACCACTCCGGGGTGGTAGAGTTTGTTTGATTGTCGGTCTCCCAGGATACAACAGTCGGATGAAATTCTACAGCAGCACTAATGTAGATTTCACGAGCAAATTTGAGCCTTCGACTATCACCAAAAAATTATGCATGTTTTTGGGAGAGAAAACGTTTTGATTGATGTGTAAAATATGAAAATCACTCACGTATTTATATGGAAAAATTAGGGTGAACATGAGAAAATAAAATTTCGATTATGCCCCTAATCGGATAATTAAGTGGGAAATAAGTCAATTTAAATTCGAAAATTATCCTTTAATTTTCGGATAAAACTGCTAATACACACATATACAATTGTGGCAAAATATACAAGAACACATAGGACCCAACTAGTGTGCCCCAACCCAAATAGGATTGAATGTGCACCGCTGCACACAAGGCACAACTCCAACTAAAGTCATTCAAAGATAAATAGGAGGGAGCATTTATATAAACATCTCCAACTCTTTTTATCCCATCAATATAGGATTGGGGTTTTCATTTCTTTTTCTATTTGCAACCATCTTACTTTGAGTATTAATTTCTCATTCACTACTTGTCCGTTTTGAGCTTGTGAGATACCGATGTAAAGGTCTTACGGAGTAAAATAAGCTTGTATTGGAATTTAATTCGAAATTGAGCCTTTACCTATTCGAAATAAGGCTCTAAGTTACCTATTTCTCACATTTTTTCCAACATTAATAGAATTTGAAAATAAGAAAACAGATTCAGCCCACCCTTACTGCTGCATCAGAGCCAGAAGCAAGGAAAGGTTAGATGGCTCTAGACGATAGAGGTCGGGGTTCGGGAAATTAGCTGGCTATTAATAGAATCTGAAAATATAGGATAAAATTAAAAATTTTGGGGATTTAAATGAAGAAATTGAAAATTTGGGATGGAAATTTGGAGGAAATGAAATTTAGATTAGTGTACAGCTAATTAGAATGTTCTTTTTAAAGACGTTAATGGTTTATTTAAGAGAAAAAACCATTTAATTATTGGTGGTTACATTGGTCAACAGAAAATTTAGTCACGGAAGAAGATTGCAGCTTATTAAAGCTGTTTTACCTAGTATCACAAATTACTAGTGTCGACAATTTATCCTTCCCAAATTTATTGTTAACAAAATTGATCAACCATGTACTCGTTTATTTTAGTTGAAAATTATTGCTTGTTGGAATAAGGTGTATTCGCCCCAATTAATAAAAAAAAATATCCTTGCGGGAGAAGCATCTCTATGGGCCGCTTGGCTCAATGAGTACGTTCTCAAGGGTGCAAACCTTTCACATAGCAAAACATGTTACAGACTTACAGTTACCTTGATGGCAATGCTGGATCAACTCTCTACCGCAAATAGACTTCAGAAGATGAACATAGTTGTGGATTCGATTTATAGACGGTGTGGCATGAAAAGTGAAACAAAAAACTATTTTTTTAATGTCCTTTTCGAAAGTAATTTAGAGAAAAGTACTACGTTTATATATGGTAAATAGATTTGTGGAGAACTGGGAAAACAAAGTCCCGTGGGTTGTCAACTATCTCAAGGGTAAGTCTCTCCTAGTTTCTATCCTTAGATTTGAATGGAATTTTTATGTGTACATCATTTGAGACGAAAGAAACTATAGACAGTTTAGAAGTTCATTTAGATATGTGGACTACACGCATCGTCAAAAATAATTCATTCTTTCCTGATAATAAATAAAGGAATTTAAATGTAGTAAAAGAGAAATAAGGGTCGATCTCGCAAGGACTAAGAAACTTCCTAATTATATTCGTTTGATAGCTGAGAAGTGAATTGAGTAATATCAAAGTAAAGGGGTTTATAAAATAAGCAAGAAGACAAAGAAATTATAACGAAGTTTAGAAAGAAATAAATTCAATGTGTGTAAATCAACCTTAGGCTTTTGCTTTGACTCACTTTCCTCGGATCATTGGAAAAGATTTTTACTTCGGGATTCACGTCGGTTAATTGCCTACAAGGGTCAATCCTAGAGACTACGCTTTTGTAACCGAATACTCAAGTTCTATCTTTGATATCGATTTACTATCTTTGATATCGATTTACGAAGTTGATCTAGTCAACAACAATGTTGTAGATCAAAATCGTTTAAGTTCAGTAAAAACCAACTCGAATTATGTTGTTTCAATAACAACGGTTCCGATCTCAATTTCCTTCTTAGTAATGAATTTACTAAGTGTGTTCCCAGATAGTCGAATATGCTTCTATAGCCGATCCTTCCTCCCACATATTTAACAAAAAAAAAACAACGTTCTGACCAAAGTCAATCTTTAGTTTCGAAATCATTTTGGTTTAAAAATCAATCCTTAGAAAACTGAAAGACATTCTCGAAATTTTGAAAGCACTTTTCAATCCTCCCGTTGGAATTAAGTCATCGTTGTAGCCCTCGGCTTAAAAAAATTAGCTAAGCATGATTATGGAAGAAATCATGCTTAGTATATTTTAAAATAAATAAAAAAGAAAACTTTAATAAAAAAGCAAGAGAATAATGGAGAGAAAAGAAATCCAATAAACTTCAAAGCAAAACGAGAATTAGAATAATTGATGCCTTGAGTCTTACCCCAAAGGGGGTACTTATAGCATCCTAAAACCCTAAAAATACTCTAAAATATTTAAAATACATAAGATAAATGCTAAGTGATAATAACAAAATCCTAAAAATGTTTAAAATTCAAAAAATAAAATATAAATCCCCAAGCCTAATCTTAATCTCGGCTGATAAGTGCTCAGACGCGGCTGATAGCTTATCACACGCTGCTGACATCATCTTCTAGAAGCCTGCTGACGTGGCCTTGAGTCAGCGCATTCATGCCCCAACTTATGCCCACTAATACAGCCATGAATCCAGAAAACTTGCAAAATTCAGCCTTTTCTAAACTATTTTCCAGCCATGAAGTCCTGCACAGAAAAGCACACAATAGACCATGATTCAGCACCACAAAGCAACCATTTAAGCTTAATTAGCACGAAAATATTGACCAAACTAGCTACTCATCAAATTCCCCCTCACTTATCTGATGCTTGTTCTCAAGTATCTCAAAATTAAACAAATCTAAGCTCAAGTTCTCATCCTTAATTTCACGAAGTCTCTAAATTTCCAGTATGACTAAGTATCTAAACATAAAAGAAAATAAAGGAGCAAAAGAGAAATGACAAGACTCAGAAATAATTTTAGCAAAAATGACATTCCAATATCATGTTAACAACAATGATGCAAACCAAGTACCTTCACAAGGAATCGCTCATGTCACTCAAAGTGTTTAAGGGTAGAGAAAATCACTCGAGCCAAAACTAATTAGAGCATTACCATAGGCTTGTAATTAAATCTAATCTCCACTACTTAGTATGAACATTATGCAAAAATCAAGAGGTCTTAAAAGGGTTGTAACAGGGCTAAGGTTCGGGCAGGATAAAGGCCGAAAAATATGGGTTAAAATTCAAGACAAAATAATCCCAAAATCCTTATTCGAAACTGTTTTTTTTTCATTCCAATCAAAACTATAAAATTGCACTACTTATTCCCCTTTTTTCTGTTGTGCAGATTCGAATAAATTTTGCACTGTATTTTTTTGCATTTTTTTCTACTGCGTATTCAAACTATTTTCTGCACTTAATGTTTTCTACAATGTATTTTCTGCATTGTTCGAAACTGCTTTTTTCTGCACTACTCAATTCAAATCTTATTTTTTCTGCCTTTTTTATTCGAATCGATTTTTTAGACAATTTTGTCTGGAAAAATGGTGACAAAAAGAGAAGAAAAAAAAGAATTGGTTTGGGTTAAATAATAAGGCAATCCAAAGAAAAAGGTTAAGACTCAAAATTATTTCACTAAGGGATAATAACAAGGGGTAGGCTTTTGGGGAAGAGAATGGGGTTAAACCTAATGTCTCTATCATATTAATGCATCACAATCAAAATGTAATCTTGAAAAGTATTTAAACCACAAGTTCTAGAATGCAACTAATTAGCTAGGCACACTCAAAGAAACAAAGAGCAAACATAATGCATGCTCATTAGGCTCAAAAGTTCTCATGAATTGTCTTGTGTACATAGGTAAGCATCATGTCAATTAACAAAGTAAGAAATGACAAGGTTATATGAAAATTTCTAAGCATGTCATAATCTATTGTGCAACCTAAAATTTCTAACAAGAAAAATATCAAAGACATACGGAAATAAAGGGACTAGATGAAACAAAGGAAATCAAAAAATAACTTAAATTTAAATAAAATCAAGAACAAGAGAACAAGCAATCGAACAAGTAATTATGAGAATTTGACATGGATACCCACTCCCCCTCACTTTAAGCATGATTTCTCATTATGCAAAATAAAGTAAAAGAGATGGAATAGAAGTACTCCCTTATTTAACATCAGTTGTGACGGTGCGAACGAGTAAAGGTTCGGGTTCGACCGGAGGAGTGGCATGTGCTTGCTGCCATGTTCTCACCATTGTGATTGAAAAAAAAGGAAGAAAGAATGTGGCAAGGGGGAGAGGGTAATCGAAGGAGATGGAATTGAATGGGAAAAATTTGACGACGAGGTGGGTCAAACACCTAGGGGTTGGTTTTTGTGCTTGTTTTACTAAAACTCACTTGAGGAAATAAAGCTCACTAGGGGTTTTGGAATTAAAAAAAAGGAAAAAATATGGTTTTTCAATTGGTGTGGGGCCCATAGTATTTAAAGTTTAAAAAAAAGTGGGATAAAAATAATGATGGGAATGGGATGTATTATCATGTAACACCCCAATTTTGGGCTTAGAAGTTTTGGATTTGGTTTGGACCGGTCGGATTGCGGTTCGAGTATAAAATGGTGATTTTTAGGAAAGCCTAGTTCGGGATGCATTAAAAATATGGAAAAATATCTTAAAATTTTCTTTTATTATATATAAGAGAGTGGTGAAATCAATTTTACAAAATGAGGCTTCGAAATGTGACATTTCAAGTTAGTGACTAAAATGTAATTTTTGAAAAGTTGGTGACTGTTTTAAAAGGATTGAAACTTTGAATCTTTAAGGAGCTAATTTACCCAAGAAGAGTTTCTCCAGATTTTTCTTAATATTAAACATTTAATTAATGGTTTTTAATGAAAGGAAAAAGGAGGGAATTAGATATTTTGTTGTCATAACTAACTTTTCTCAAAATTTTCCATTTCTTTTCTCTCAACTTTTCTCTCAGCCCAAACACTTTTCTCCAGCCTTTTTCCCTCTGATTTTGACATCTAAAAATGAGATTTCAATCTTCAATTGGTCTCTAATCATTTCTACATCAAAACCTTAGCATTTGCTTATTGAATTTTCAAGAATCTTGGTTCCAAACAAGGAGAAACTCACATTTAGAGGTATGAACGTCCTTCTCCTCTAAATACTCAGTTCTTTACTGAAATTCCCAAGTTCTCAATCCTTGATTTGAGTTTTATTAAAGGTTTTCCCTCATTTGATGCTATGTTTGAGTTTGAGTGATGCTTTTATGCTCCTTAAGTGTTCAATGACTTGCTGGTATGATTTGTTTGTCTTTGGAATGTGTTTGATGGGTCAATTGTGAATTAAACCAGCAAAAATCTGCAATTCTGGGCAGCACGTTTCGGAACAGGAGTTACCGTTTCGGAACAGAGGGCTTGAAATGTCCTTGGCGTTTCGAAACGGGCAGAGCCGTTACGGAACGGTTTTGCCACTACCAAGCCTTGTTCCGAAACGAGTTTCGGAACGGATCACTCCCGTTTCGGAACGCCCGACCGTTGGGCACTGAAATTGACGGTTTTATGTTTTGAAATCCTTGTGTTTTGGTCCCAACGTTTGTATATGCAATTGGTTGAGTTCGTGATGTCCGTTTGAGTTGAAATTTGGCAGTGAAGCATGAAATATGATTAATTTCATATTGGTAACCTTAAAATTGACTAAGTCCTCTAAATTTCTGGAATTTACATTTTGGTCCCTAAATCTGTATGTTGTGCAATCGAGTCCCTGTTCGTTGTCCGAATGATATGGTTTTCGAGTATGCTTTCCTTGAGTGTTTGATTAGGGTCGATACGCATTTAGATAAGATTAAAAAGAAAAAAAAAGGGTCGTTAATCAAGGTTGACTTTCGGGTTGACTTTGGTTTTCCCCGTGTAAACTTCTTAATTCGGGTCAACCGTCTAGCCCGAGTTAAGGGGGTTACATTTGGTGGTATCAGAGCTGAGTTCTCGAATATTTGGGAACGGTTAAGTGGGTGATATGTGTATGATTGTTTTGTATGCTTGTTGAGTGAAAGCATGTTGTGTGAATTGTAAGTATGTTACAATTGTGATGTATGCTGTGGTGAAGCATGTTGGAGGGACCCATTGCCAAATCAAAGCTAATGAAATGATTTGTTTTTAATTGAAAATGAGCTTGAGTACTTGGATAACTTACCTCGCTGAGCCTGATTTTGTTTTTTGCATTGTGATTGCATTGTTTAGCGAATGGCACCTCGTAGAGAGACGAGAATTAATACGCGAGCTATGGCTCAAAATGAGAATGAGGAAAACGTTGAAAACATTGTGGATTTACCTCCTCCGCCTGGTGGTGGTGGTGCTGGGGGTGAAGGAGCTGGTGTTGCGGCTGGTGCTGGGGTCGCTGGACCTGAAGCTGGTCAGGGGCAAGCTGTTCCTGACATGTCAATGCTGATACAAGCTATTGCTGGAGCTTTTCGAGTAGCGGTAGCTGGAGCTCAAGGAGCTGGGCATCAGGGAGATGCTAATGTAAGACTACCTCTAGAACGTTTGCGCAGTCTGGGAGGGACTGAGTTCAGGGGTTTGTCTGCTGAAGGTTCTGAGTCTTGGCTGGAAAGTACCAAGAGAATCTTGGGGCAAATGAATTGTAATGATGTGTAGAAGCTGGGCTGCGTGGTATCGTTGTTGCACGATGATGCGTATACTTGGTGGACGACCTCTATCTCTGGAATGGAGAAAGCTGATGTAACTTAGACGTTCTTTCTGAACGCGTTCAAGAGGAGGTATCTGGGTGTGAGGTACCTAGATGAGAAGAAAAGAGAATTCATGTCTCTTACTCAAGGGAGCATGTCTGTAGATGAGTACGAGGTTCAGTTTGTTCGGCTCAGTCAGTACACACCTGAGCTTGTTCCTGATGAGCGGGAGAGGTGTGAACGGTTCTGTTATGGTTTGGTAACAGAGGTGAAGACCTATATGCTGGCTGCTGAGTACACTGACTTTGATGTGCTGGTTGGTAGAGCAAAGGACATTGAGATGAATTTGAGTTTATCTTCTAGAAGTGCTGGGTCTAGTGCTGGTAAGCGAGCTGCTGAGTATAGTTCCGGTGGCGGACGGAACAAGAGAGGACGTGAACGAAAGTATCAGTCTTCAGCTAGGCGAGGTGGTGGAGGCCAAGGTGCGCATGTTCAGGGAGACAGGGCAAGAGCTGATCCGAACACATGTTGGACATGTGGGTCGCGTGGTCATCTGAGGCGTGATTGTCCTCGAGCAGTGAGGGAGATGCAGGCTCATGTTGTGGCGACTGGTAACTCGTGCTCGAACTGTGGATCAGCGGATCACATGAGGAGGGAGTGTCCTCTCTTGGCCGGTGGTGGCCAAGGACGTGCTCCTGGAGTTGTTGCACCACAGAGAGGTCGTGGGCGCGGCCGTGGTAACTTCCAGCGTAGAGAGGATGGTGGAAGGAATGTGGCTCATGTTATTGCTGTTCAACCTGATGGTGGAGGTCAGGCCAGAGTGTATGCTCAGAGGGAGGGGAGAAATGACACAGATGTGATCGCAGGTACTTTTACTTTGCAATCCTTGTCATTACTTTCCTTGATTGATTCTGGATCTACACACTCTTACATATTGCGTGAGCATGCTGAATTGCTTGGATTGCCTGTTGAGTCTTTGGATGTTGGTATGCGTGTCACTAGTTCTTTTGGTGAGACTATTGTGACTCGAAAGCTTTATAGAAGATGTCCTTTGGTTGTGCAAGATCATGTTTTCCATGTTGATCTTATGGAGTTTCCTTTCTATGGTTTTGATGTAATCCTTGGTATGGATTGGCTTGTTGAGCATCAAGCTGTAGTAGATTGTGAGAATAAGCGAGTTTCGTTGAAGCTTGCGGATGATTATGAGGTAGTGGTGGTTGGTGAGAATGTGAAGTTTCTTGCCAATGTGGTATCTACATTGGAGGCGAGCAGGATGCTGAGGCAAGGTTGTAAAGCTTACCTAGCTTTTGTTATGAATCCTAGCTCTAAAGAGTTGCGTGTGCAAGATATCAGGACTGGGCGAGAGTTTCCTGGTGTGTTTCTGGAGGAGTTGCCTGGGTTGCCTCCTAATCGCGAAGTGGAGTTTGGGATTGAGTTGTATGAAAACACAACTCCAGTATCCATTACTCCTTATCGAATGGCACCTAAAGAGTTGAAGGAGCTGAAGACGCAACTAGAGGAGTTGCTTGATCGTGGTTTCATTCGGCCGAGTGTGTCACCTTGGGGTGCGTCGGTCTTGTTTGTGAAGAAGAAGGATGACACTATGACAATGTGCATTGATTACCGTCAGCTTAATAAGTTGACTATCAAGAATCGGTATCCATTGCCGAGAATTGATGATCTTTTTGATCAATTTCGGGGAGCGTCTGTGTTCTCTAAAATTGACTTAAGGTCAGGGTACTATCAGTTGAGGGTGAAGGATGTGGATGTGCCAAAGACAGCTTTCAGAACGAGGTATGAGCATTATGAGTTCCTTGTGATGCCGTTTGGTTTGACGAATGCTCCTGCAGCTTTCATGGACATGATGAATCGAGTGTTCCATGAATACTTGGATAAGTTTGTTGTGGTGTTCATTGATGATATCCTTGTGTACTCACGTACTGAGGAAGAGCATGAAGGGCATTTGACAATTGTGTTGCAAGTTTTGTTGGAGAATCAGCTATATGCCAAGCTGAGCAAGTGTGAGTTCTGGCTTAGAGAAGTGGTGTTTCTTGGTCATGTGGTTTCTGCTGAGGGGATTCGTGTTGATCCTCAGAAGATTGAGGCGGTGATGAATTGGAAGCCTCCTAAGTCTGTTCATGAAGTCCGTAGTTTCCTTGGTTTGGCGGGATACTATCGGAGATTTGTGGATGGGTTTTCAAAGATTGTTGCACCTCTGACGAAGTTGTTGCAGAAGGATGTTAAGTATGAGTGGACGAAAGCGAGACAGCAGGCTTTTGAAAAGCTTAAGGCAGCTTTGACGCAAGCTCCTATCTTGGTTCAACCTAAATCAGGGAAAGAGTTTGTGGTGTATAGTGATGCGTCCTACGTTGGTTTGGGATGCGTGTTGATGCAAGAGGGTAAGGTGGTGGCTTATGCGTCACGGCAGTTGAAGGTGCATGAGCGCAATTATCCTACGCATGACATTGAGTTAGCTGCGGTGGTTTTTGCTTTGAAAATTTGGAGACATTACCTGTATGGTGAGAAGTGTACCGTGTACACGGACCACAAGAGTTTGAAGTATCTGATGTCTCAGAAGGAGTTGAATCTTAGCCAACGACGTTGGGTGGAGTTGCTAAAGGATTATGATTTGACGATCGAGTACCATCCGGGTAAAGCTAATGTTGTAGCGGATGCCTTGAGTAGGAAGGTAGCTGTTGAGTTGAGGGCTATGTTTTCCAGTTTGAGTATTTCGCGTGATGGTGGTCTTGTGGCTGAGTTGCAGGTGAAACCATCTTTGGTTCAGTTGATTAAGGAAAAGCAGTTGTTGGATGATTCCTTAGTGCCACATGTTCATGATATTGCAGAGGGTAGGCCTTCGGATTTCTGCTTTAATGATGATGGAGTGTTATGCTTTGGGAGTCGGATAGTAGTGCCCAATGATGCTGAGTTGAGGCGTGCTATTCTGACTGAAGGTCATAGTAGTCCTTTTGCTATGCACCCTGGTAGTACTAAGATGTATCATGATCTTCGTGATGAGTACTATTGGGTGGGTTTAAAGAAAGATGTTGCTGAGTTTGTAAGCAAGTGCATGGTGTGTCAGCGAGTTAAGGCTGGGCATCAGTTTCCTTCAGGGTTGTTGCAACCGTTGAGAATTCCTGAGTGGAAGTGGGAAATGATTACCATGGATTTTGTATCTGGTTTACCCTTGTCGCCATCGAAGAAGAATTCGGTGTGGGTGATTGTGGATCGCCTGACGAAGTGTGCGCATTTCTTGCTTGTGCATACTACGTACACTTTGGATAAGCTTGCGGAGTTGTACATTGTGAGATTGTGCCGCTGAATGGTGTGCCTAAGTCGATTGTTTCGGATAGGGATCCGAGGTTTACATCGCGTTTCTGGCAGTGTTTGCATCAGGCTTTGGGTACACGGTTGAATATCAGTACGTCTTATCATCCGCAGTCGGATGGACAGTCCGAGCGTGTTATCCAGGTTTTGGAGGATATGTTGAGGTGCTGTGTCATTGAGTTCCAGGGTTCTTGGGAGAAACATTTGCCTTTGCTGGAGTTTGCCTATAATAATAGTTATCAGGCAAGTATTCAAATGGCACCTTATGAAGCTTTGTACGGGAGGAAGTGTAGGACTCCTCTATGTTGGGCTGAAACGGGTCAAAAGTTGGTTTCGATGCCAGTTTTGTTGAGAGGGACTACCGAGAAGGTGAAGCTCATTTTTGAGCGTTTGAAGGCAGCTTCTGATCGGCAAATGTCTTACGCGGATTTGAAGCGTAAGGAGATTGAGTATGCGGTGGATGACCGTGTGTTTTTGAAGGTTTCGCCTTGGAAAAAGGTGATGAGGTTTGGCCGAAAGGGTAAGTTGAGCCCTAGGTACATTGGACCATATGAGGTGATTGAGCGTGTGGGTCCTGTTGCGTACAAGTTGAAGTTACCGCAAGAGTTGGAAAAGATTCATGATGTGTTTCATGTTTCTATGCTTCGGAAGTATAGATCGGATCCTTCGCATGTGATGTCTGTGGAGGAAGTGGAATTGAATCCGGATTTGACTTATGATGAGGAACCGGTGAAGATTCTGGATTCGGATAGTAAGGTTCTTCGAGGCAAGACCATTGAGTTAGTAAAGGTGTTGTGGAAGCATCGTGGTGTTGAAGAGGCCACGTGGGAGCGGAAGGATGACATGTTGAAGCAGTTTCCGTACCTCTTTCCTTCAGGTAAATTTCGAGGACGAAATTTCTTAAGGGGGGGGGGGGGGGGAGAGTTGTAACACCCCAATTTTGGGCTTAGAAGTTTTGAGTTTGGTTTGGACCGGTCGGATTGCGGTTCGAGTATAAAAAGGTGATTTTTAGGAAAGCCTAGTTCGGGATGCATTAAAAATATGGAAAAATATCTTAAAATTCTCTTTTATTATATATAAGAGAGTGGTGAAATCAATTTTACAAAATGAGGCTTCGAAATGTGACATTTCAAGTTAGTGACTAAAATGTAATTTTTGAAAAGTTGGTGACTATTTTAAAAGGATTGAAACTTTGAATCTTTAAGGAGCTAATTTACCCAAGAAGAGTTTCTCCAGATTTTTCTTAATATTAAACATTTAATTAATGGTTTTTAATTAAAGGAAAAATGAGGGAATTAGATATTTTGTTGTCATAACTAACTTTTCTCAAAATTTTCCATTTCTTTTCTCTCAACTTTTCTCTCAGCCCAAACACTTTTCTCCAGCCTTTTTCCCTCTGATTTTGACATCTAAAAATGAGATTTCAATCTTCAATTGGTCTCTAATCATTTCTACATCAAAACCTTAGCATTTGCTTATTGAATTTTCAAGAATCTTGGTTCCAAACAAGGAGAAACTCACATTTAGAGGTATGAACGTCCATCTCCTCTAAATTGTAACGCCCCGGTTTTGGGCTTAGAAGTTTTGGGTTTGGACCGGTTCGGTCAAAGTGCGGTTCGAATATAAAAAGGTGAAATTAGGAAAGCCTAGTTCGGGTTGCATTAAAAATATGGAAAAATGTTCTAAAATCCTCTTTTATTATATATAAGAGTATGGTGGAATCAATTTTGCAAAATGAGGTTTGGAAGGGTGACATTTTGGCTAGTGACCAAAATGTAATTTTTGAAAACTGTGAGACTGTTTTAAAAAGGATTGAAACTTTGAATCTCTAAGGAGCTATTTACCAAATGGGAGTTTCTCCAGATTTTTCTAAGATAATTAAATGATTAATTAAAGGTTTTCAAATAAAACTAAAAGGAGGGAAGATATTTTGACATTTCCAACTAACTTTTCCTAAAATCTCATTTCTATTTTCTCTCATCTTTTCTCTCAAACCAAACATCTTTCTCCAAAACTTTTCCTTCTGATTTTGATATCCAAACATGAGATTTTGATTCTCTTTTGATCTCTAATCATCTCTTCAACAAGACCTCACCATTTGCTAATTGGATTTTCAAGATTTTGGTTCAAAAAGGGAGAAAACTCAAGTTTGGAGGTAAGAACGTCCTTCTCCTCTAAACTCTCAGTTCTTTACTGAAATTCCTAAGTTCTCAATCCTTAATTTGTGTTTTATAAAAGGTTTTAAGGTTGTGTTCTTGATCTTGGCTTTTAAATGCAAGATTTGCTTGATTTTGACGAAAATTCGTACGATCTGTTTAAGCAGTGATTTGAGGTGTATATTTGATGTTAAATGAATGTTAATTTGATAAGAAATTGAGGTTTAATTAATGCAATCCCGGATAGGTTGAATTTCCTAAGTTTAGCTTGAGTTTTTGTTGGTTTTTGGAGTGATCTTGTGGATCTGTTATAGCTGGAGGTATAAGGATGATGTTTGATCCTTTTTTGATGTTAATTGATGATTAAGGATGTTTAGATTTGATGGATCATGGCTGGGTAATGTTGAGGAGTTGTTTGGATGCATTTTCGGTTGAGTTTGGTAGCCGAAAATGGAGTGTGGATGAGAGCAGCGAGTTTAGATGCTTTCATTGAAGATATTAATGCATGATGATGCATTAATCCTCTGCTTTGATGTGTTTAAAACAGGGGAGTCATCTTTGGATCCAAGTGGTGGTGATCCGGAAGCTTGATTGGTGTTTCGACAAAAGGCGAAACGGAATCGGTGAGTGGATTTTGGTTTTCGGCTTTGAAACCAATGTTTTGAAGGTTTGGGAGCTTAGTTTAAGTCTAAGCAACTTAGCTAAGCTCAAGAGTAAGTTTTCGGAAAAACTCTCTTGGTGATGGCCATGGATTGGTTTATGCAATGCGGTTTGTTTGTATGTTTTAAATTCTGTTTTGAAAGCATATCTAGCATGTTTATTTGCTGAGATTATAAGCCATGTGTTGAAGGAAACTCAAGGTAAGAGTTCCTTGTTTTTGAACATTGTTTTAATGTGGTTTGATGCTTAAAAATGCATGATGTATATGGCTTGGTTTAATGCTTTAAAACAGTGAAGTATTGATGTTAATGATGCATATTGGCAAGTGAAAGTTAAGGTCACAAAGGTGGTTAAAAGTCCTTGTGTGAGCCTTGTACATTTAAGAACATCAAGGTGTTTAAAAGTCCTTGGATGGTTCTTGGTTAAGATCACAAAGGTGGTTAAAAGTCCTTGTGTGAATCTTGTGAATTTTAAGAACAACATGGTGTTTAAAAGTCCATGGTTGGTTCTTGGTTAAGGCTCAAGGTGGTTAAAATCCCTTGTGTAAGCCTTGTTCATTTAAGAACATCAAGGTGTTTAAAAGTCCTTGGATGATTCTTGTTAAGGACACAAAGGTGTTTAAAAGTCCTTGTGTGGTCCTTGCCATGGTGTTTAAAAGTCCATGGGGTTAAGGACACAATGGTGTTTAAAAGTCCATGTGTGGTCCTTGGAATGTATAAGATCACAATGGTGTTTAAAAGTCCATGTGTGAATCTTATGAGAAATGTATCACTTGTTGCCGATATGACATGTAATGAAATGGAAGCATGTATTGCTTGTTTTAAATGCTTATGAGCATGTGCAAATGATGATTTGAATCAAGGTTTATAAATGTGATTTATAAATGCATTATTGTGTGGTTTTTATGAGCATTCCTCACTAAGCTTTTGCTTACGCTCTCTCTTTTCTTAAACCAATAATGCAGAACGTTAAAGTGCATTGAGGGCAGCAAGGTGGACAAGAATCCAAGTGGTGAACAAAGCTCATGTATGGTGATGGTTTCTTAAACACTATTAGCTTATGGCATTTGGCAATGGGGGACCTATGTTGATGTTTTGGGAGATGTTTTGGACTCCCTAAGTTGGATAAATGTTGTTGTTAATGTTGGTATTTGTAATTGGCCTTATGTGATGGTTTGGTAAATTGATTCTTGAATGGTTTGCTAAGTAGGAAGCATGCCTATAGATTTGGGGATTTTCATAATTGATGCTATGCTGATGTTTGGCTGATGCATTTATATTCTTTATATGTTGAATGACTTGCTGGTAAAGTTTGGTTGCATTTGGAGCATGTTTGGTAGATCAATTGTGTGTTTAAGCAGTCATTATTTTGCAATCTGGGCAGGCCGTATCGGAACGGGAGCTACCGTTTCGGAACGGGGGACCCTGTAGTGGCCCAGGCGTTCGAAACGGAAGGTACCGTTCCGAAACGGAAATGTCTCTGCCAGGCCTCGTTTTGGAACACGTTGCGGAACGGTCCCGCGTTTCGAAACAGGTTCTCCCTGTTTCGGAACACCTGACCGTTGGAGGCTGACATGAGCGGTTATATGTTTTGAAATGTTTGCATTTTGGTCCTGAAACATGTTTGAGCAATTGTATGAGTTTGAGAAGTCCGTTTGAGCTGAATTTTGGCAGAGAAGCATGAAAGATGATTAATTTTAAGTTGGTAGTTTAAAATGTGGTTAAGACCTTAAAGTTTCTAGAATTTGCAATTTGGTCCCTAAAGTTGTAATTTATGCAATTGAGTCCCTGAATGTTCTCTGATGGTTATGATCTTTGAGTATGCTGTTTGTATGATCATATCTAGGGATAATGTGCATCTAGACAAGAGTAAAAATAAAAAAAGGGTCGTTAATCAAGGTTGACTTTCGGGTTGACTTTGGTTTTCCCCGTGTGATCTTCTTAATTCGGGTCGACCGTCTAGGCCGGGTTAAGGGGGTTACATTTGGTTTTCTCTCAGCCCAAACACTTTTCTCCAGCCTTTTTCCCTCTAATTTTGACATCTAAAAATGAGATTTCAATCTTCAATTGGTCTCTAATCATTTCTACATCAAAACCTTAGCATTTGCTTATTGAATTCTCAAGAATCTTGGTTCCAAAAAAGGAGAAACTCACATTTAGAGGTATGAACGTCCTACTCCTCTAAATACTCAGTTCTTTACTGAAATTCCCAAGTTCTCAATCCTTGATTTGAGTTTTATTAAAGGTTTTAATGATTTGTTCTTGATCTTGGCATAAAATGCAAGATTTGGATTTAATTTTGATGAAATTCGTATGAAATGTTTGGGCACTGTTTTGAGGTGTCTTTTTGATGAAAATTGGATGTATAATTGGTGTGAAATTGAAGTTTAATCAATGCAATCCCGAATAGGTTGATTTTCCTAAGTTTTGCTTGTGTTAGTGATGGTTTTTGGGGTGATCTTGATGTTCTACTATAGCTGGAGGTATAAGGACGTGATTAGATCCTTTTTGGATGTTATTTAAGGTATAATTATGATTGGAGTTGATGGATCTTGGCTGGGTAATGTTGTAGAGGTGTTTGGATGTGATTTCGGTTGTGTTTGGTGGCCGAAATGTGAGTGTTGATGTGAGCAGCGAGTTTAGGTGTCTTGATTGAAGATATTAATGCATGATGATGCATTAATCCTCTGCTTTGATGTGTTTAAAACAGGGGAGACATCTTCGAATCCTTGTGGTGTTGATCCGGAAGCTTAATTGGTGTTTCGGCAAGCTTGCGAAACGGAATCGGTGAGTGAAGTTTGGTTTTCAGCTTTGAAACCAATGTTTTGAAGGTTTGGGAGCTTAGTTAAAGTCTAAACAACTTAGCTAAGCTCAAGAGTAAGTTTTCGGCAAAACTCTCTTGTTGATGAGTCATGAGTTGGTTGAATGCAAAATGATTTGTTTGCATGTTTAAATTGTGTTTTGGGGGAGATGTTTTGGACTCCCTAAGTTGGTTTTGTGCTTTTGTTGATGTTGAGACTTGTAAATGGCCTTTTGATATGTGGTTTTGATGAATTGAAGGTTGCATGATTTTCATTATAGGATGCATGCCTATAGAATTGGGTTTTCCCTCATTTGATGCTATGTTTGAGTTTGAGTGATGCTTTTATGCTCCTTAAGTGTTCAATGACTTGCTGGTATGATTTGGTTGTCTTTGCAATGTGTTTGATGGATCAATTGTGAATTAAACCAGCAAAAATCTGCAATTCTGGGTTTACTAAAATGGTTTGGGGTTTACTAAAATGCATCACTCCTCCAAGGAATTGCTAACGTGCTCCATGCTTAAAAATCCTGCACATGTTCGATGCAAAACCGGTTAGCAAGGGGTTATCAGTCTAAACAAATAAATTATCATAAGAAATAAATTAAAATGAGTGATATTAAGAATTTGAAAGAAGTTAAATAAAATAAATAAATAAAATATTAGACTAAAGGTAAATAAATTAAAAAGAAAAGAAAATAAATGGGTTGTTGTTGAGTGCCTAAAAGTTATATATTTTACCCCTCATTTACCCATATTTTTGTTGCACTCAAGCATGACCATTGCATTTAGGATAGATTTTTGCATACACATCACAATTAGATAAAGTTGCACAGTTGTTTCTAATTTTGGTTACTTCGGCAAGTATCTGCTGCGGCAGACCCAGGACAGCAAAGGAGCAGAGGCAAATTGCAGAGCTGGAGTCAAAAAGCACAGTCTGTCATGACATCTGCCGTGGCAGCCATGATGACAATAGAATGCTGAAGTGGAAAAGTGAAGTGGAGCTCGACAGATAGAGGATTTCAATCCAGTTTTGTAACGCCCCGGTTATGGGCTTAGGAGTTTTGGGCGTTGACCGGTTGGTCAAAGTGCTGTTCGAATCTTAAGAGGTTAAATTAGGAAAGCCTAGTTCGGGTTGCATTAAAAATATGGAAAAATGTTCTAAAATCATCTTTTAATATAATTAAGTGATCTGTGAAATCAATTTTGGAAAATGAGTTTTGGAAGTGTGACATTTTGGCTAGTGACCAAAATGTAATTTTCGCAAGTTTGGTGGCTGTTTTATAAAGGGTTGGAACTTTGAATCTTTAAGGAGCTATTAATCCAAAAGTGGTTTCTCCAGATTTTTCTAAGATATTTTGAGTTATAATTCTGATTTTAAAGATATCAAAAAGGAGGGAAAAGCTCATTTGGCAATTTTCTCAACTAACTTCTCATTTTCTCTCAACCCAAACACTACATTTCCAGAGATTTGTTTCTGATTTTCTCACCTAATTTCCTCCTTTCAACTCTCATTTGATTCCAAATCAACATATCTTCAAAACCTCTTCAATTGCTACAAGTTTCATCAAGGTTTTCATTCCAAAAAGTGGAGAAACACAAGTTTGGAGGTAAGAACGTCCTTCTCCTCTAAACTATCAGTTCTTTACTGAAATTCCTAAGTTTTCAATCCTTAATTGATGTTTAATTAAAGGCTTTTAAGTTGATTTATGGATCTTGGCTTATTATGCAAGATTTTGATGATTTTTGATGATTTTCGTTAGATCTGAGTAATCTGTGATCTAAGAGGTGTTTTTGATGTTAAATGATCTCTAAAATGATGTGGAATTGAGTTTTGATTGATGCAATCCCGGATAGGTTGAGTTTCCTAAGTTTAGCTTGTGTTTTAAGGTAGTTTTTGAGGTGATCTTGGTGATCTGTTGTTGCTGGAGGTATGAGGTTGTTAATAGGTTGTTTTTAGATGTTATATGAGGTTAATGGAAGTGAGGTTTTGCTGGTTTATGGCTGGGCTTTGTTTAGAAGTGGTTTGGATGCATTTTCGGTTGTGTTTGGTGGCCGAAAATGGAGGTTGGATGAGAGCAGCGAGTTAAGGTGCTTTCATTGAAGCAATTAATGCATGATGATTCATTAATCCTCTGCTTTGATGTGTTGAAACAGGGGAGGCATCTTTGGATCCAAGTTTGGTTGATCCGGAAGCTTGATTTGGTGCTTTGGCTTCAAGCAAAGTGGAAATCGGTGAGTGAGTTTGTGGAAATTGGATTTCAGCTTTTAAAACCAAGGTTTGAAGGTTTTGGGAGCTTAGTTTAAGTCTAAACAACTTTGCTAAGCTCAAGTGTAAGTTTTCGGATTTTCTCTCTAGTGGTGGCCATGTTTTGTTGTGATGCAAGATGATGATTTGCATGTTTTAAATTACGGTTTTGAAAGCATGTTTTAGCATGGATTTTGCTGATGTTGTAAGCCATATATTGAAGGTGACTCTAGGTAGGAGTACCTTGCTTTTATACATTGAAATAATGTGGTTTGATGCTTTGAAATGCATGATGAATATGGCTTGGTTTTATGCTTTAAAACAGTGGATTAAATGAGGAATATAATGTATATTGGCAAGTGATGTTTTGAAAAGATTAAGGTCACTAAGGTGGTTAAAAGTCCTTGAGTGAGCCTTGTTACCTAAGATCATCAAGGTGGTTAAAAGTCCTTGGATGAATCTTGTTGCGGACACTAAGGTGGTTAAAAGTCCTTAGGTGATCCTTCCATGGTGTTTAAAAGTCCATGGGGCCAAGGTGTTTAAAAGTCCTTGGGGCCAAGGTGTTTAAAAGTCCTTGGGGCGATTCAAGCATTGGACACAAAGGTGGTTAAAAGTCCTTGTGTGGTCCTTATTCATGGTGTTTAAAAGTCCATGGCCAAGGTGTTTAAAAGTCCTTGGGGCCAAGGTGTTTAAAAGTCCTTGGGAAAGTTGTTGAACTTGTTTTATGAAATGAAATGTATCACTTGAGCCAATATGACATGTTAAGTATATTTTGAAGCATGAGATGCTTGTTTTAATGATTATTTTGAATCATGAGATGCTTGTTTTAATGATTATGTTGAAGCATGAGATTGCTCGTTTTAAGTATGCTTTTGAGCATGTGCAAAGGTTGATTTTAAGCATGGTTTATAAATAGTTTTAATTGCATTATTGAATTGTTTTTAATGAGCATGCCTCACTAAGCTTTTGCTTACGCTCTCTACGTTTTCTTAATTCAATAATGCAGAGCATTAGAGTATCTTGAAGGGCAGCAAGGAAGGGCAAGCAATCAAGTTCAAGTGAAGCTCAAAGTATGAAGGTTTTATAAGTACATTTTAGCTTTTGTGTGTTTTGGCAATGGGGGACCAATGTGTATGTTTTGGGAGGTGTTTGAGACTCCCTAAGTATGTGGAATGTTGTTGTGATTGCTGGTTTTTGAATTGGAACCATATATGCTTGTTTTGGAAGTTTGGTGTTGAATAGCTAGCTTGTGTAGGAAGCATGCCATTAGAATTGGGGCTTTTTGCATATGATGTTAGATTGTTGATTTGATGATGCCTATAAGTCTTAAATATGTTGAATTGCATGCTGGTAAAGTTTGGTGACATTTGGAGCATGTTTGAATGATTAATTGCATGATGTGGAATGCCATTTTGCTGCAATCTGTGCAGGCGTTTCGGAACAGTATGCACCGTTTCGGAACGGGTGCCTTACATGAACCCAGGCGTCCGAAACGGTATGTACCGTTTCGAAACGGTTTGGTTTCTGCCAAGGCCATGTTTCGGAACCCGTTGCGGAACGGCCCGTGTTTCGGAACGGGGTCAGCCTGTTCCGGAACGGTCGACCGTTAGGGGCTGACATGGGTAGTTATATGTTTTGAATTGTTTGCGTTTTGGTCCTGAATCTTGTTTGTTCAATTGCATGAGCTTGGGAAGTCCTTTTGAGCTGAAATTTCACAGGGAAGCATGAAACCTGATTAATTTCAAGTTGGTAACTTTAATTTGGGTTAAGTCCTTTTAAATATCAGAAATTACAATTTGGTCCCTAAAGTTGTAATTTGTTCAATTGGGTCCCCGTTTGATCTCTGATGTTTATGATCTTTGAGTATGATGTTTGTGTGATCACAATTAGGACTAATGTGCATCTAGACAAGATTAAAAAGAAAAAAAAGGGTCGTTAATCAAGGTTGACTTTCGGGTTGACTTTGGTTTTCCCCGTGTGACTTTCTAAATTCGGGTCAACCGTCTAGGCCGGGTTAAGGGGGTTACATTTGGTGGTATCAGAGCTGAGTTTGCGAGTAATTGGGAATGAATGTATGCATGATTGAAGCATGTTTGCCTTGTATGCTTGTTGTTTGAAAGCATGTGCAGTGGTTTGAGATGTTGATGCAATTGAGTTGAATGTTGTGATGTTGCATGCTGAGGGTACCCATTGCCAAACAAAAGCTAATGAAATGAAATTGATTTTGAATGAAATTGAGCTTGAATACTTGGATTGCTTACCTTGCTGGGCCTGACTTGTTTTATTTTGCATTGTGATTGCATGGTAAAAGTATGGCACCACGTAGAGAGTTAAGAGGTAGTGTGCGAGCTACGGCTCCTAATGAGAACGAGAATGAAGAGAACACGGGTAGTGCAGTATTACCCCTTCCTCCGCCTGGTGGTGGTGCTGGAGGTGAGCGAGCTGAAGCTGCAGCTGGTGCTGGAGCTGCTGGACCAGAGGTTGGTCAGGGGCAAGCTATGCCTGATATGTCTATGCTGGTACAAGCTATTGCGGGTGCTTTTCGAGCAGCAGTAGCTGGAGCTCAAGGAGCTGGGCATCAGGGAGATGCTGGAGTCAGATTACCTTTGGAGCGTCTGCGCAGTCTTGGTGGGACTGAGTTCAGAGGTATGTCTGCTGAAAGTTCGGAAGCTTGGCTAGAGAGTACCAAGCGTATCTTGGGTCAGATGAGCTGCACGGATGTGCAAAAGTTGGGCTGTGTTGTGTCCTTGCTGCAGGACGATGCTTATACGTGGTGGACGACCACCATAGCTGGGATGGCTGAAGCTGATGTTTCTTGGACATTCTTTCAGAATGCGTTCAAGAGGAGATATCTTGGAGTGAGATATCTGGATGAGAAAAAGCGTGAATTCATGTCTCTTACCCAAGGGAGCATGAGTGTGGCTGAGTATGAAGTACAGTTCGTACGCCTCAGTCAGTATGCACCGGAGCTGATACCTGATGAGCGAGAGAGGTGCGAAAGGTTCCGTTATGGCTTGGTGACGGAAGTAAAGACCTACATGTTGGCTGCTGAGTACAATGATTTTGATGTGTTGGTTAGTCGATCCAAGGACATTGAGATGAACTTGGGTTTAGCTGCGAAAGGTGCTGGAGCTAGTTCTGGCAAGAGAGCTGCTGAGTATAGTTCCGGAGGTGGACGGAACAAGAGGGGACGTGATCAGAAGTATCAGTCGTCAGCCAAGAGAGGTGGTGGTGCACCTGCTAGAGGAGGTTTTGCTAGAGCTGAACCAAGTGCTTGTTGGATCTGTGGTTTTCGTGGTCACATGAAGCGTGACTGTCCTCGTGCTGTGAGGGAGGTGCAAGCTCCTGTTGCGGCAGCTGGTAATGGATGTTGGAACTGTGGTTCTGTTGATCATCTGAGGCGTGATTGTCCGAGGTTGGCTGGTGGCCAAGATCGTGCTCCTGTTGTTGCACCACAGAGAGGTCGTGGGCGCGGCCGTGGTAATTTTCAGAGGAGAGAGGAAGGTGGTCGCGGAGTAGCTCATGTTGTGGCTATTCAGCCTGAGGGTGGAGGCCAAGCGAGGGTGTATGCTCAGCGCGAGGGAAGGAATGATGCTGATGTGATTGCAGGTACCTTTACTTTGCAATCCTTGTCATTGCTTTCTTTGATTGATTCTGGATCTACGCATTCATACATTTTGCGTGAGCATGCTGAATTGCTTGGTTTGCCTGTTGAGTCTTTGGATGTTGGAGTTCGTGTCACTAGTTCTTTTGGTGAAACTGTTGTGACTCGAAAGCTTTTTAGAAGGTGTCCCTTGGTTGTTCAAGAACATGTCTTTCATGTTGATCTTATGGAGTTGCCTTTTTATGGTTTTGATGTGATTCTTGGTATGGATTGGCTTGCTGAGCATCGTGCTGTTGTGGATTGTGAGAATAAGCGGGTTTCGCTTAAGCTTGCGGATGATTATGAAGTTGTTGTAGTTGGCGAGAATGTGAAGTTTCTTGCTAATGTTGTGTCTACCTTGGAGGCGAGTAGGATGCTGAGGCAAGGTTGCGAAGCTTATCTAGCTTTTGTGATGAATCCTAGCTCTAAGGAGTTGAGAGTGCAAGATATCAAGGTTGTGAAGGAGTTTCCTGGCGTTTTTCCTGAAGAGTTGCCTGGGTTACCTCCTAATCGCAAGGTGGAGTTTGGAATTGAGCTGTATGAGAATACAACTCCTGTGTCCATTTCTCCTTATAGAATGGCACCTAAGGAGCTGAAGGAGCTGAAGACGCAGTTGCAAGAGCTGCTAGATCGTGGTTTCATCCGGCCGAGTGTGTCGCCTTGGGGTGCTCCTGTCTTGTTTGTGAAGAAGAAAGATGGCACTATGAGGATGTGCATTGATTACCGTCAGCTGAATAAGTTGACTATCAAGAATCGGTATCCTTTACCGAGGATTGATGATCTCTTTGATCAATTTCGGGGAGCGGCTGTGTTCTCTAAGATTGACTTGAGGTCAGGGTATTATCAGTTGAAGGTGAAGGATGTGGATGTGCCTAAGACAGCTTTCAGGACAAGGTATGGGCATTATGAGTTCCTTGTGATGTCGTTTGGTTTGACAAATGCTCCTGCTGCTTTCATGGACATGATGAATCGTGTGTTTCATGAATACCTGGACAAGTTCGTTGTGGTGTTCATTGATGATATCCTCGTGTACTCGCGTACTGAGGAGGAGCACGAAGAGCATTTGAGGGTTGTTTTGCAAGCTTTGTTGGAGAATCAGCTTTATGCTAAGCTGAGCAAGTGTGAGTTCTGGCTTAAGGAAGTGGTGTTTCTTGGGCATGTGGTCTCAGCTGAGGGGATTCGTGTTGATCCTCAGAAGATTGAAGCGGTGATGAACTGGAAGGTTCCTAAGTCCGTTCATGAGGTCCGTAGTTTCCTTGGTTTGGCGGGATACTACTGGAGGTTTGTGGATGGTTTTTCCAAGATTGTTGCTCCTTTGACGAAGCTGTTGCAAAAGGATGTTAAGTATGAGTGGACAGAAGCGAGACAACAGGCTTTCGAGAAGCTGAAGGCGGCTTTGACGCAAGCTCCTATCTTGATTCAGCCTGAATCAGGGAAAGAGTTTGTGGTCTATAGTGATGCATCCTATGTTGGTTTGGGGTGTGTGCTGATGCAAGAGGGTAAGGTTGTGGCTTATGCGTCGCGGCAGTTGAAGGTGCATGAGCGCAACTATTCTACGCATGACATTGAGCTGGAGGCAGTGGTGTTTGCTCTGAAGATCTGGAGACATTATCTGTATGGTGAGAAGTGTACTGTGTACACGGATCACAAGAGTTTGAGGTATCTGATGTCTCAGAAGGAGTTGAATCTTAGGCAGCGACGTTGGTTGGAGTTGCTCAAGGATTATGATTTGACGATTGAGTATCATCCTGGTAAAGCTAATGTTGTTGCGGATGCCTTGAGTAGGAAGGTAGCTGTTGAGCTGAGAGCGATGTTTGCTAGCTTGAGCATATCGCGAGATGGTGGTCTTGTTGCTGAGTTGCAAGTGAAACCATCTTTGGTTCAGTTGATCAAGGAAAAGCAGTTGTTGGATGATTCCTTGGTGTCTCATGTTCAGGATATCGCGGAGGGTAGACCTTCAGATTTCTGCTTTAATGAGGATGGTGTGTTGTGTTTTGGTAGTCGGATGGTAGTGCCTGCTGATGTTGAGTTGAGGCGTGCTATTCTGACTGAAGGTCATAGTAGTCCTTTTGCTATGCACCCTGGTAGTACTAAGATGTATCGTGATCTTCGTGATGAGTACTTTTGGGTAGGTTTGAAGAAGGATGTTGCGGAGTTTGTGAGCAAGTGTTTGGTGTGTCAGCGAGTTAAGGCTGAACATCAGGTTCCTTCTGGTTTGTTGCAACCGTTGAAAATCCCTGAATGGAAGTGGGAGAGGGTTACCATGGATTTTGTATCTGGTTTGCCTTTGTCTCCGTCAAAGAAGAATTCTGTTTGGGTGATTGTGGATCGCCTGACGAAGTGTGCACATTTCTTGCCTGTGCATACTACGTTCTCTTTGGATAAGCTGGCAGAGCTGTACATTGTTGGGATTGTGAGGCTGCATGGTGTGCCTAAGTCGATTGTGTCGGATAGGGATCCGAGGTTCACATCGCGTTTCTGGCAGTGTTTGCATCAAGCTCTGGGTACTAGGTTGCATTTCAGTACATCCTATCATCTTCAGTCGGATGGTCAGTCTGAGCGGGTTATTCAGATTTTGGAGGATATGTTGAGATGCTGTGTGATTGAGTTCCAAGGTTCTTGGGAGAAGCATCTGCCCTTGGTTGAGTTCGCTTATAACAATAGTTATCAGGCGAGTATACAGATGGCACCTTATGAGGCTCTGTATGGGAGGAAGTGTATGACTCCTCTTTGTTGGGCTGAAACTGGTCAAAAGTTGGTTTCGATGCCTGCTTTGTTGAAAGGGACCACTGAGAAGGTGAAGCTCATTTGTGATAGGTTGAAGGCTGCCTCAGATCGGCAAAAGTCTTACGCGGATTTGAAGCGTAAAGAGATAGAGTACGCGGTGGGTGACCGTGTGTTCTTGAAGGTTTCGCCTTGGAAGAAGGTGATGAGGTTTGGCCGGAAGGGTAAGTTGATCCCTCGATACATTGGACCATATGAGGTGGTTGAGCGTGTGGGTCCTGTTGCGTATCGGTTGAGGTTACCTCAGGAGTTGGAGAAGATTCATGATGTGTCCCATGTTTCTATGCTTCGGAAGTATAGATCTGATCCTTCGCATGTGATGCCTGTTGAGGATGTGGTTTTGAATCCGGATTTGACCTATGATGAGGAACCGGTGAAGGTTCTGGATTCGGATTGCAAGGTTCTTCGTGGCAAGACCATTGAGTTAGTGAAGGTGCTGTGGAAGCATCGAGGTGTTGAGGAAGCCACGTGGGAGCGGAAGGAAGATATGCTGAAGCAGTTTCCTTATCTCTTTCCTTCAGGTAAATTTCGAGGACGAAATTTCTTAAGGGGGGGAGAGTTGTAACGCCCCGGTTTTGGGCTTAGGAGTTTTGGACGTTGACCGGTTGGTCAAAGTGCTGTTCGAATCTTAAGAGGTTAAATTAGGAAAGCCTAGTTCGGGTTGCATTAAAAATATGGAAAAATGTTCTAAAATCATCTTTTAATATAATTAAGTGATCTGTGAAATCAATTTTGGAAAATGAGTTTTGGAAGTGTGACATTTTGGCTAGTGACCAAAATGTAATTTTCGCAAGTTTGGTGGTTGTTTTATAAAGGGTTGGAACTTTGAATCTTTAAGGAGCTATTAATCCAAAAGTGGTTTCTCCAGATTTTTCTAAGATATTTTGAGTTATAATTCTGATTTTAAAGATATCAAAAAGGAGGGAAAAGCTCATTTGGCAATTTTCTCAACTAACTTCTCATTTTCTTTCTCTCATTTTCTCTCAACCCAAACACTACATTTCCAGAGATTTGTTTCTGATTTTCTCACCTAATTTCCTCCTTTCAACTCTCATTTGATTCCAAATCAACATATCTTCAAAACCTCTTCAATTGCTACAAGTTTCATCAAGGTTTTCATTCCAAAAAGTGGAGAAACACAAGTTTGGAGGTAAGAACGTCCTTCTCCTCTAAACTATCAGTTCTTTACTGAAATTCCTAAGTTTTCAATCCTTAATTGATGTTTAATTAAAGGCTTTTAAGTTGATTTATGGATCTTGGCTTATTATGCAAGATTTTGATGATTTTTGATGATTTTCGTTAGATCTGAGTAATCTGTGATCTAAGAGGTGTTTTTGATGTTAAATGATCTCTAAAATGATGTGGAATTGAGTTTTGATTGATGCAATCCCGGATAGGTTGAGTTTCCTAAGTTTAGCTTGTGTTTTAAGGTAGTTTTTGAGGTGATCTTGGTGATCTGTTGTTGCTGGAGGTATGAGGTTGTTAATAGGTTGTTTTTAGATGTTATGTGAGGTTAATGGAAGTGAGGTTTTGCTGGTTTATGGCTGGGCTTTGTTTAGAAGTGGTTTGGATGCATTTTCGGTTGTGTTTGGTGGCCGAAAATGGAGGTTGGATGAGAGCAGCGAGTTTAGGTGCTTTCATTGAAGCAATTAATGCATGATGATGCATTAATCCTCTGCTTTGATGTGTTGAAACAGGGGAGGCATCTTTGGATCCAAGTTTGGTTGATCCGGAAGCTTGATTTGGTGCTTTGGCTTGAAGCAAAGTGGAAATCGGTGAGTGAGTTTGTGGAAATTGGATTTCAGCTTTTAAAACCAAAGTTTGAAGGTTTTGGGAGCTTAGTTTAAGTCTAAACAACTTTGCTAAGCTCAAGTGTAAGTTTTCGGATTTTCTCTCTAGTGGTGGCCATGTTTTGTTGTGATGCAAGATGATGATTTGCATGTTTTAAATTACGGTTTTGAAAGCATGTTTTAGCATGGATTTTGCTGATGTTGTAAGCCATATATTGAAGGTGACTCTAGGTAGGAGTACCTTGCTTTTATACATTGAAATAATGTGGTTTGATGCTTTGAAATGCATGATGAATATGGCTTGGTTTTATGCTTTAAAACAGTGGATTAAATGAGGAATATAATGTATATTGGCAAGTGATGTTTTGAAAAGATTAAGGTCACTAAGGTGGTTAAAAGTCCTTGAGTGAGCCTTGTTACCTAAGATCATCAAGGTGGTTAAAAGTCCTTGGATGAGTCTTGTTGCGGACACTAAGGTGGTTAAAAGTCCTTAGGTGATCCTTCCATGGTGTTTAAAAGTCCATGGGGCCAAGGTGTTTAAAAGTCCTTGGGGCCAAGGTGTTTAAAAGTCCTTGGGGCGATTCAAGCATTGGACACAAAGGTGGTTAAAAGTCCTTGTGTGGTCCTTATTCATGGTGTTTAAAAGTCCATGGCCAAGGTGTTTAAAAGTCCTTGGGGCCAAGGTGTTTAAAAGTCCTTGGGAAAGTTGTTGAACTTGTTTTATGAAATGAAATGTATCACTTGAGCCAATATGACATGTTAAGTATATTTTGAAGCATGAGATGCTTGTTTTAATGATTATTTTGAAGCATGAGATGCTTGTTTTAATGATTATGTTGAAGCATGAGATTGCTCGTTTTAAGTATGCTTTTGAGCATGTGCAAAGGTTGATTTTAAGCATGGTTTATAAATGGTTTTAATTGCATTATTGAATTGTTTTTAATGAGCATGCCTCACTAAGCTTTTGCTTACGCTCTCTACGTTTTCTTAATTCAATAATGCAGAGCATTAGAGTATCTTGAAGGGCAGCAAGGAAGGGCAAGCAATCAAGTTCAAGTGAAGCTCAAAGTATGAAGGTTTTATAAGTACATTTTAGCTTTTGTGTGTTTTGGCAATGGGGGACCAATGTGTATGTTTTGGGAGGTGTTTGAGACTCCCTAAGTATGTGGAATGTTGTTGTGATTGCTGGTTTTTGAATTGGAACCATATATGCTTGTTTTGGAAGTTTGGTGTTGAATAGCTAGCTTGTGTAGGAAGCATGCCATTAGAATTGGGGCTTTTTGCATATGATGTTAGATTGTTGATTTGATGATGCCTATAAGTCTTAAATATGTTGAATTGCATGCTGGTAAAGTTTGGTGACATTTGGAGCATGTTTGAATGATTAATTGCATGATGTGGAATGCCATTTTGCTGCAATCTGTGCAGGCGTTTCGGAACAGTATGCACCGTTTCGGAACGGGTGCCTTACATGAACCCAGGCGTCCGAAACGGTATGTACCGTTTCGAAACGGTTTGGTCTCTGCCAAGGCCATGTTTCGGAACCCGTTGCGGAACGGCCCGTGTTTCGGAACGGGGTCAGCCTGTTCCGGAACGGTCGACCGTTAGGGGCTGACATGGGTAGTTATATGTTTTGAATTGTTTGCGTTTTGGTCCTGAATCTTGTTTGTTCAATTGCATGAGCTTGGGAAGTCCTTTTGAGCTGAAATTTCACAGGGAAGCATGAAACCTGATTAATTTCAAGTTGGTAACTTTAATTTGGGTTAAGTCCTTTTAAATATCAAAAATTACAATTTGGTCCCTAAAGTTGTAATTTGTTCAATTGGGTCCCCGTTTGATCTCTGATGTTTATGATCTTTGAGTATGATGTTTGTGTGATCACAATTAGGACTAATGTGCATCTAGACAAGATTAAAAAGAAAAAAAAAGGGTCGTTAATCAAGGTTGACTTTCGGGTTGACTTTGGTTTTCCCCGTGTGACTTTCTTAATTCGGGTCAACCGTCTAGGCCGGGTTAAGAGGGTTACAAGTTTGTCATGGACCACTCCCATATTTTTCTGAGCCTTGAAGTAGAAGGAAGGCCAAGTCCAAAGTTCAAGGAAGAAACTCAAGGTAAGAAAAGAGGACGAATTCAAAGCATCTACTCAGAAGATTTAGTCTTCAATAGAGTTGTACTTTAATTTAAAATTGTATTCTTGCCATACTAGAAAAGTTGGACCCAATGCCTATATAAAGGCATGTAATTCGACCTAGGGAAGGATATCTCACTCCTAGCCGTCTTCCCCCAAAACCCTTTTCGTTTTCCCTTCTCCGCCATGTTCTAAACACCCCCTAGGGCTAAGGGTTGATTTTGTAAAGTAGTTGCAAGGATTGTATTGTTTTAGGAATTTTTCTGTTCAAGTAATAAAACTTTAAGTTTATTTACTCTGGTTTTCATATCTCATAAGAGCATCGGGAGAGCATTGTGAGGTTATCCATTTGTTTGATATCGGGAGAGTCAAGCATACGAAAGGAGTAAATACGTGTTTTCCAGTTTATGGTTAAACCATCTTGGCTTAGGGATAAGTACAAGGTTAAGTGGCTAAGAAGAATTCATAAATATTGGTGTTCATCCTTTGATTCACGTCGGGAGGTATCATCCAAGAAGTGTTCGTCAAAAGAACTTGGACGTAGGGATAGGGCAAGTCATAACAGGGATTCTTGCCAAGCTTGAAGTACAGAGTTGTTGGTCGCTGCCGCGACATCAACAGACCTCTGCCGCGACAGGTGCTGCGGCGACATGAACGACGACAAACAACATAAGTTTCTCTAATAGTGCAACACCTGCACTACTGAGCAATTCAATACCGGCATATTCTCTAAATCTGATTCCTTTATCTTTTACTTTAGTTTTTACTCAAGATTACTTCACCCATTCATTTAAACTATTTCTTTCTCTTGTGCAGCAATTCAAGGATGGAGTTATATACAGTCCTTGTGGAGACAATATTCGATACTCTAGTATCACTTTACTACTTACGTCGTGTATACTTGCACTATTTGTGATAGTTCTATTTACACGCAATAGTTGCCTCCCATTAAGCACTTATTTAACGTCATTAGCTTGACGACCTTATTTATGCGATTGCCGTTTCGAAGCGAACTTCTTCAATTAAACCAACCGGAGCACTCTTGTTGAGTATGTAAAAGTTCTATATTTTACCCCCTATTTAACCCTAATTTTTGCTGCATTCAAGCATAATTCATTGCATTTAGGATAGATTTCATTCATACATCACAATTTTATTAAAATGGAACAGTTGCTACTGAAATTGGTTACTTTTGCAGATAGCTGCTGTAGCAGACGCATGGTAGGGGAGAAGCAGAGCTGGAACACTAGACTGCAGCTGAGAAGAAGGATGCTGCTATGGTCGCTGCCGTGGTAGCCAATGACAACAACAATGTTGAAGGGAAGAAGTGAAGTGGAGCTCGACAGAAAGAGGAAATTAAGCCGGTCTGTCGTGGAGCACTCATATATTTTTCCGAGCCCTAGCTCAGAATGAAGGCCAAGCCCAAAGTTCAAGGAAGAAACTCCAAGCAAGAAGAGAGGACGAATTAAAGACCTCTACTCTTAAGATTTAGTCTTTAATAGAGTTGTACTTTAATTTAAACTTATATTCTTGCCATATTAGAAAACTTGAACCTAATGCCTATATAAAGGCATGTAATTTGACCTAGGGAAGGATATCTTATTCTCTAGCCGTCTTCCCCTAACCTTAGTCATTTTCCCCCTTCTCATCATGTTCTAAACTTCCCCTAGGGCTAAGTGTTGATTCTGTAAAGTAGTTGCAAGGATTGCATTGTTTTAGGATTTTTTTTCTGTTCAATAAAATAGACTTCAAGTTTGCTTATTCTGGTTTTCAACATCTTGCAAGAGTATCGAGAGAGCATTGTGAGATTACACATTTACTTAATATCGGGAGAGTTAAGTATACGAAAGAAATAAGTACGGGTTCTCCAGTTTATGGTTGAACTATCTCGGACCTAGGGATAGGACGAGGTTAAGTGGCTAAGGAAGAATTCAACAACATCAGTGTTTGTTGAGTGTGTAAAAGTTCTACTATTTACACCCTTTTTAACCCATATTTCTGCTGCATTCAAGCACCATTGCATTGCATTTAGGTTAGTTTACAGCAAAACGTCACAAATATATAAAAGGCACGGATTCTACTAAAAGATGGCCTATGTTGCGTGTAAAATAGTCTATCGCAATGGTAGTGCAAGTGTACACGACGCAAGTAGTAAAGTGATACGAAGTATCGGATATCGTCTCCACAGGGATTGAGCTAATGACTTCACCTTGATTTACTGCACGAAGTAAAGGAAATAATTTAGAAGATTGTCACGAGAATAATATGATAAAAACGTAAATAAAAGGATTGGAATATCAAGATAGAGAGAATGGGCTGGTATTGAATTGCTCGGTAGTGCAGGTATTGAATTGCTTAGGATCTCCAGTTCTGTCGTCGCTCCCGTCGCCGACAGCACCTGTCGCGGCGTCTGTCCGTTAGCTGTCGCGGCAGCAGACACTAACTCCGTACTTCAAGCTTGGCAAGAATCCCAGATCTGCCTTGCCCTATCCCTAGGCACAAGTCTGTCGATGAACACGTCTTTGATGATACCTCCCGGCGTGAATCGAAGGATGAACTCCGATGTGTATGAATTCTTCCTTAGCCACTTAACCTCGCCTTATCCCTAAGCACGAGATGGTTCAACTATAAACTAGAGAACGCGCTTTTATCTCTTTCGTATACTTAACTCTCCCGATGCTAAGTAAATAGATAACCTCACAATGCTCTCCCGATGCTCTTGCAAGATATTAAAACCAAGATAAAAGAACTTGAAGTTTATTTTATTGAACTTGAAAAATCCTAAAACAAAGCAACCCTTGCAACTACTTTACAAAACAACCCGTAGCCCTAGGGGGAATTTAGAACATGTCGGTGACGGGTGGACGGCAGGGGTTTTATTTCGGTTATGGGATATCGGTCCTTGCCTCTAGGTTAAATCTATGCCCTCATATAAGCTTTGGGCTCAAGTTATCTAAGGTAACAAGGATTACAACTTTAATTAAAAGTAAGATTCTAATAAAGACTAAATCTCTAAAGTCTCCTACTTTCCAGCCGCATCCCTATTTTGTGGGAATTCCTTTCCTTGAGCTTTGGCTTGACATATCTTTTGATCCGGGGCTCGGAAAAATATTTGGCTTTCACACGACAGACGAGCAGATTTTTCTCTATCTATCGAGGTCCACTTGACTTTTCCTCTTCATAGATCTGCTGTCACCTTGCTGTCATGACAGGTCCATGACAGGTTCGTCTTCTTCAGCTGCTAGTCCAGTTCAGCTTTCCTGCTTATCTGTCCTGCGCCTGCCTTCATTGTCAACCATGGCAGTTACCTGCAAAATACACCATCTTTTAGTAGAATCCGTGCCTTTTATATAATTGTGATGTTTTATGGAAAACTAACCTAAATGCAATGCAATGATGCTTGAATGCAGCAGAAATATGGGTTAAAAAGGGTGTAAATAATAGAACTTTTACACACTCAACATACCCCCAAACTCAAGTTTTTGCTTGTCCTCAAGCAATCAAGACTTAAAAGAAAAATGAAAATTTTTGTGTTGGCCTTCAAACAGTGAACTGTCCCTTCACCTGTCGCTCATTCTCTATGGCAGCAGCATCCTGTCGGAAGGATTAGGATCTGTCCGGAATCTCCCTATAGCTCTCGTGCAGTGTGTGCATGCTTGTGAACAGTTATATGCTAAGACTCTCTTAGTTTCACTAGAATGTTCAACTCCTTAACTCGAATCTTTATGCCAAAGTTTATTTTTTTTAGAAGGCACATTTTCATGCTTCTTTTTCTTCTATTTTTCAAGCTAAATTTTTCTAGAGCCAGTTTTGGGCACCTCTAGTTAGCTTCCTAGAGCCGATTTCGGGCACCTCTAGGTTTTTAATTTTCTTTTGCTAAACTTCTTTCCTAGAGCCAGTGTTAGGCACCTCTAGGGGCTATTCAAGTTCTAAGATTCCTATTCTAGTTTGGCTAAAAGAAATCTAAGCAATATAACAGTCACAAAAGTGTTTAAGTTTTCAGAACTATAGAAAGGCTCTAAACTTTTCCTTAACCTGTCCTAAAGATGCTGCCACGACAGAGCCGTCATGACAGGTAAGTTAACTCCACAGTTTTAAGCCAACAGTTTTAATTTTCTGATTTTTTTTTAAAGATAAATTAAATAAATAATAAGACACAAATAATTAATAAAAGATGTACTAGGACTCCATTAGAATGGAGGGTTGCCACCCCCAAACTCGAGGGTTGCATTGCCCTCAATGCAAAATGACACAAAAATTAAAGAAAGACAAGAGAAATAAAAGTACATCACAAAAATATAAGGGCAGGCAGCAATAAGAGGAGAAAAAGAAATAAAAACTTAAATTTTATGCGCTGTCCTCGCTGCTGCTGCTGACGCGGATCTGATGGCGGCGTCTGCGTTGTGGAGGTGGCTGGGCAGGTTCCGGAGCAGGTTGATCAGCAGGTTCGTCATCCGGTTGGGGGACAGGATCGTCGGCAGGTTGAAGGGCAGGTGGCTCCACTAGCCTGATGTCGGAACTGCTGCTGCTGTCCCATGAGCTGCTGGTTATGATGGCTTTGGGCAGCCTTCTCTTGTTTGCCACGTGCTTAATGCGTTTGACTCGCGTGAAGTCGCTCTCCAAATTCCGCCGGACAAGAGGGCTGTCATCAGTGGTAGCTCGCTTGGTTCCTCGAGGGGAGGTGTCTGTCGGTGGGCTGCCGGCTGCCGTCGGGGCAGGGGATGGTGTGGAAGTGGCAGATTGTGTATGGGGAGAGACAGGTGGTGTGGGAGTGGGGGAGGGGATATTGAAATAATGGGCGGGGAAGGTGGGGAAGATGACATCCGGAAAATTCAAAGTATTAGTGATGAAGTTTACCGTTGCATTTGAGAAATCACGGATGAAAGTCATCAAACCCATCTGGCGCTCCTCTACCCTCAGGATGGCAGCAAGGATGTGGGCGTTCTGATCTGCCGGAGCGGTGTTGGTGGCAGCTTCTGGGGCAGGTTCGGTGGCTGGTTCATCATCGGACTCAGCAGGAGGGGCGTTTGGATCGAAGGCGTTGAGGGGCGATACGACTATGAGCTCCATGAGGCTGGAGATGTTGTTGTCTGTCCATCCGCTGCCCGTCTTGATTTTGTCTGAAGGCTCCTCCGGTACGGCAGCGCAGCGGCAGAGGGCGGTGATAGTGAACGGCAGGCAAAGTCGTGAGTCCGAGCGGAAGGCACAATCAAGGATGTTGTCCCGCATGTACCTGCCCACATTGATGGGCCTGTCGTGCATAATAGAGTGGATAAGGGCCAACCGCTGTCGGTTGACTGTTGTATGGTGGGACGAAGGCAAGATACGCTTTTTGATGAAAGCGTTCCATAATTTCGCTTCGGGGAGTAGCTGCCCCCTGTTGACAGAGTGGGGGTTCTTCTTATTGGTGCTCCATGTCGTTCCAGCTTCTGTCAGCTCCCTCATGACAGCATCATTTCCAGCAGCGTCGAGGGTGTCCCAAAATTGTTGGTGAGCATCATCATTGGGGCCAAAGAAGAGGCCGAACACATGGTTGATGCTGCTAGCGCTGAAGGGAACTGTCACTCCTCGGACGGTGACAGATGTCGCCGTCTTGCTTTCGATCGCCGCATAAAATTCCCGGACCAAAGTATCATTAAGCTCCGCCGGCTGCTCGGCAAAGTCCTCCCATAGTTGTGCCGTTATGGCCTTCATAATGAACGGCCGGAGTCCAAAAAGAGGTGCATCTTTGTTGTAAATGAAGCCACGCTCCTCCCATAGCTCCTTTTTTGTGAATGGAGATGTTGCTGCTGAAGAAGAAGCGGCAGCAGTGTTTTGACGGGTTTGTCGTGATGACATTTTGGTTGCAAGGGCTGAAAAAGAGAAAATAGATAAAACTAGAGGAGAATAACAAGAGAGAAAAAATCAGAAGTGATGAAAAATGAAAATGGGAAGGGGTTTATATAGCTGTTGGGTATCTGCCCATTTAATGCCGCAACGGCAGGCGGGAATAACGGGGCGGCAGATTGAATGTAGTGTGTCTGACACGTCTGACACGCATTTATTCGTCTGCTGTGCGTCTGCCGCACGCTTCTGCGTCTGCTGTGCGTCTGTTGACAGCCTGTCAAATCCGTCTGCGCCGGCAGCCGAAACGACAGGTTACCATAAATGGGCTTTATTGGGCTGGTGGATGAGCGGTGGGCTTGGGCCACTTCTTCTCTCTCACTTGACTCCTTTATTTCCTAAAAACTGAAATTATAAAAACAAAACATTATTCGAATAAAATAAATCTAATTCCTAATAAATAATATTAATAATAAAAGTAAGAATAAAAATAAAAAATTAGGTTAAATTAGGGATGCCTTGTGGGGCATCACCTAAAGTAACCACTTCCTGTATTCCTGGGGCTTCAGTCCCTTGATAGTGCTTGAGGCGTTGTCCATTGACTTTGAATTGGTGCCCGTCCTTTAGTGATTGAATTGTAATGGCACCATGGGGAAAAACTTGAACTACTTGGAACGGGCCAGACCATCTAGATTTGAGCTTCCCTGGAAAGAGTTTCAACCTAGAATTAAACAACAACACAAGCTGCCCTGGGCAGAACTGTCGTGGCAGCAACTTCTTGTCATGCCACTTCTTAGTCTTTTCCTTGTAAATCCTTGCATTGTCGTAGGCCATTGTCCGTATTTCATCGATCTCATTCAAATCTAACAGCCTTTTCTGGCCTGCCTTGTCCAAGTCCATGTTTACTGCCTTGATCGCCCAATATGCCTTGTGTTCTATCTCGACAGGCAAGTGACAGGTTTTCCCATAAATCAAACGGTATGGAGACATGCCCAATGGAGTCTTGAAAGCTGTCCTGTATGCCCATAATGCATCATTCAGAAGCAAAGACCAATCTTTCCTAGTTGGTTTAACCATTTTTTCAAGAATGTTCTTCACTTCCCTATTGGATATCTCAGCCTGTCCATTGGTCTGTGGGTGGTATGCTGTCGCGATCCTGTGCTTGACACCATATTTTCTCAAGGCGGCAGCAATTACCCTGTTGTCAAAATGTCTCCCTTCATCACTGATAATCGCCCTAGGGATGCCAAATCTAGAAAAGATGTTTTTGTGCAAAAACTTTTGGACCGTTTTGGCATCATTCTTTTGAGTTGCGATTGCTTTTACCCACTTGGAGACATAATCTACTGCTAGGAGGATGTAAAGATTTCCACACGAAGATGGAAAAGGTCCCATAAAATCAATCCCCCAAACGTCGAAGATTTCGACTTCTAAAATATTCTGCAGTGGCATCTCGTTTCTCCTCGAGATGTTACCTGTCCGCTGGCACCTGTCACAGTTTTTGTAAAATTCCTGTGCGTCCTTATACAGTGTCGGCCAGTAGAACCCTGACTGCAGCACCTTGGCAGCAGTTTTATTGCCTCCTAAGTGTCCTCCATATTGTGAAGCATGACAGTGATGGAGAATGTCTTCTTGTTCTTCTTGTGGTACACATCTCCTTATAACCTGATCTGCGCACATTTTGAAAAGAAGAGGTTCGTCCCAATAATAATGTTTAACATCATTTTGAAACCTCTTCCTGGCTTGATAAGTAAGATCAGAAGGTAATATTCCGCTAACTATAAAATTAACGAAATCAGCATACCAGGGAAGGTTAGAAGACTTACCTGCCGCCATGGCTGTCGCGACAGCTATTGCGGCAGCAAAGAGCTGCTCATCTGGGAAGGTCTCAAGTATGTGTGTCTCATCAATGGGTAGACTCTGTCCCATCTCCAACCTCGACAAGTGGTCTGCCACCTGGTTTTCTGTCCCCTTTTTGTCTTTGATCTCAAGGTCGAATTCTTGTAATAGCAAGATCCACCGTATCAATCTCGGCTTGGCATCCTTCTTTGCAAATAAGTACTTGAGGGCAGAATGGTCGGTGTGCACTATTACTTTCGTCCCAAGTATGTAAGAACGAAACTTGTCGATGGAGAACACCACAGCTAACAGCTCCTTTTCTGTGGTGGTATAATTCACTTGGGCATCATTTAATGTTTTGCTGGCATAATATATGACATGAAACAGCCTGTCCTTGCGCTGCCCAAGTGCTGCCCCGACAGCATAGTCACTAGCGTCACACATAATCTCAAACGGTTGTGTCCAGTCTGGTGGCTGTACTATGGGAGCTGTCACTAGCTTTTCCTTCAGAACCTTGAATGCTTCAGTACATTCTTCATTAAAGTCAAAGGGTCGGTTCTGCTCTAAGAGATGACATAGGGGTTTCGTGATTTTTGAGAAATTGGCAATGAATCTCCTATAAAAACCAGCATGCCCTAGAAAACTTCTAATGCCCTTGACTGTTGTTGGCGGCGGCAGCTTCTCTATGACTTCAATCTTTGCCCTGTCGACTTCTATACCACGGCAGCTAATCTTATGGCCTAGGACTATCCCTTCATCCACCATAAAATGGCATTTTTCCCAATTAAGAACAAGATTAGATTTTTCACATCTTTCAAGTACCTTTTGAAGGTTGCCGAGGCAGCTCTCAAAATCGTCTCCAAAGACGGAAAAATCATCCATGAAGATCTCGAGGAAGTCCTCTACCATGTCGGAGAATATTGCCATCATGCACCTTTGGAAGGTGGCAGGTGCGTTACAGAGGCCAAACGGCATCCTCTTAAATGCGTATGTTCCGTAGGGGCATGTGAAAGTCGTTTTCTCTTGGTCCTCCGGTGCAATAGCAATTTGATTATATCCTGAATAACCATCAAGAAAACAATAGTAAGGTTTACCCGCTAATCTGTCAAGCATTTGATCAATAAAGGGTAACGGAAAGTGGTCCTTTCGGGTAGCTTTGTTAAGCTTCCGATAGTCCATACAAACCCTCCAACCGGTCACAGTCCTGGTTGGGATTAACTCGTTGTTTTCGTTGGTTATCACGGTCATGCCTCCTTTCTTGGGAACACATTGCACCGGGCTTACCCATTTGCTGTCGGAGATGACGTAAATAATACCTGCATCTAACCATTTAATTATTTCTTTACGCACTACCTCCTTCATCGCAAGGTTTAACCGCCTTTGGGCATCAATAGTCGGCTTATGATCTTCCTCTAGGAGGATTTTGTGCATACAGATTGCCGGACTAATGCCCTGAATGTTTGCTATCGTCCATCCTATCGCCCTTTTATGCTGCCTCAGCATGTCGATCAGCTGTCGTTCCTGTTCCTGCGGCAGCTTAGCAGAGATGATTACGGGCAGTGTGTCATCACAACCAAGATAAGCATATTTAAGCTGCCCTGGCAGGGGCTTAAGTTCTAAGACAGGTGGTTCAACAGTAGAGGGCTTTTGGATTAAATGGTTATCCGAAGTGTAATTCAAGGGTTCGAATAACTTACATGGATGATGGTCTAACCAGTTTACCTCCTCATGACCTTCAGTATTAGATGTATCGGATTCAGAGGAGTCGCTGTCGTCGGTGCTGTCGTCATCGCTGTCGTCGTCACTGTCATGACAGGCTTGTAGGTGGCTGTCGCAGCAGTGACCAAATTTTATATCTCGGCAGCCCGACCTGATGCAGGGTTGATCAAAGGTCACCTCAATGATGGCCTTGCATTCCTCGTCCACATCGGCATGTTTCATTGCTTGGAGAACATTCAACTTAATTTCTTGATCGTTCACGCGCATGGTGAGTTCTCCTTTCTCCACATCAATCAATGATCTTCCCGTGGCTAAGAAGGGTCGCCCAAGGATGACTGGTGCGTTTTCATCTGCCTCACAATCTAAAATAAGAAAGTCAGCAGGAAAAATAAGCTTATCCACTCTTACCAAAATATCTTCAATTTTTCCCTCGGGGTGAACGTAAGAGCGGTCGGCTAGCTGTAGGGTAACTGTCGTGGGCCGCGCCTTGCCAATACCTAGTTTCTGAAAAACAGATTTGGGCATTAGATTAACACTAGCACAAAGATCACAAAGAGCTTTACCCAAAAATTTATCGCCGATTACGCAAGGTATGAGGAAGCTCCCCGAATCCTTCTTTTTCTGGGGTGGCTGCCGATGAAGAATACTCATGCAACCTTCTTGCATCCTTACCGTTTCAAATTCCCCAAGTTTAGATTTTTTAGACATGACATCCTTGAGAAATTTAGCATAACCGGGCATCTCCCTAACAGCATCTAACAACGGAATGTTAATATGAACCTGTTTAAAAATATCATAAATTTTTTTGAGTTGAGATTCATGCTTAGCTTGCTGTATCCGTTGAGGGAAGGGTGGTGGGGGACGATAATCAGCAATGCGTCCTTCCCACTGCATGCGAATCTGAGGACGATAATCATCCTTTTTCTCCTCTGTCGCTTCTGCTGTCGTGACAGGCTCATCGGCAGCAGTCTGTTTGTCACCTGTCGGGGCAGCTTCCTCGGCAGGTTTATCCAATGCAGGTTCCTTTTCTGTATCAACTTCTTTTTCTGGCCCTGGTAGCTTTTTCCCACTCCTAGTAGTAATTGCCTTACATTGCTTATGTGGGGGCGGTCTAGCATTTTCAGTATTGCTAGGAAAACCTCCATTCTGCCTCGGTTTAATATGCTGCGGCACCTGACCCATTTGTGTCTCTAGAGATTTCAAGGTGGCCTCATGGTTTGTCATTCTCATCTTAGTTTCATCCATAAAATTTTCCGTCTTTTTGACAAACTGATTAATATTATCCATATACGTGCCAGTCTGGGACATAAAGGTGGCCAGAGTCTGCTCCAATACACTACACGTGGCAGGTGGTGGCTGCTGTTGTTGCTGAGGCGGCAGGTTCTGCGGCTGCAGTTGCTGTCGCGTCAACAATCTAGGACCCCCCTGATTCTGATTATATGCTTGCGGTTTCAAGGCATTGTTAGGATTACTCCAGGAAAATTTGGGATCCTTCCTCTAATTGGGATTATAATTGTTGGAATTGTAATTTGGCTTGTAGTTTCCAACATATTTTCCCTCTTCTATTTGTATTGGGCACTCATCCCGACTATGATTTCCCTCACAGATGGTACAAACTTCCTCGACAGCGAATCCTTGTAATTCATCTTCATTCAATAACCTTTTCATTGCTTTTATAAGGAATGCTACCTGTGATTTCATAGTGCTATCAGCCTCATAGTCCTTGACAGCAAGTACCCGTTTGCCCCCTCTTCTAGCTGTCGGAAACTGCTTCTCATTCTTGGCCAGATTTTTCAAAACTTGCAGAGCTTCGTCCGGATCTTTATCCAATAATAGTCCATTTGCTGCAGAATCAATTCGAATGCGAGTTTGTAAGTTAGCAACATTATAGAATTTAGTTACCTGATTCCAGACAGGGAATCCATGCATTGGGCAGTTTCGAAGAAGAGTAGTAAATCTGTCCCAGGCCTCGTGCATTGGCTCGTCATCTTCCTGTTGAAAAGTAGCAATTTCGTTACGTAATCGCTTAGATAAATGCGAAGGATTAAAACGAGATAATTCACGAGATAAATCTGCCCAAGTTACGATTGAACCCGGCGTAAGTTTATTCCACCAAGTTTTAGCTCTGTCCCTCAATGAATGGGGGAATAACCGAAGCCTCAGTATCTCCGGACTAACTCCTGGCAGTCTAAACGAACCACAGATCTCCTGGAACGTTTTGAGATGCTCCCTAGCATCTTCTGTCGCAGAACCACTAAACTGTCCGGCGTTGTTGATCATACTAAACATGACAGGTTTAAGCTCGAAATTGTCAACATCAATATCCGGCAGCGTGGTCTCCAGCTCTACATGATCGTTCAGCATGTAGTCACGACATGACCGTCGTCCACCTGCCCCAGGCGGGTCGCCGACAGGCGGTATGTCTCCTCCAGCAGGCTGGTTACGGGCCATCTGCTCTAGCTGTTCTTCAAGGTATTCGTTCCTGTCTAAAAGGTGGCGAATCTGTTTCTTGAGATTAAATGATCGTTCGATTTCTGGATCTAACTTATACTCAGGATCTTCGCCTCTTTTCGATCTGCGCATAAACAAGAGAACCTCGTGAAAAGCAAGAGTTGAAAACAAAAAAAAATAAAAAAATAAAAATTAAAGAAAAACTAAAAATAAAAACGAAAATAAAAATAAAAACAAAAAGTGCAATAAAAGAAAGATGTAGTTATGTTGCCAATCCCCGGCAACGGCGCCAAAAACTTGTTGCGTGTAAAATAGTCTATCGCAATGGTAGTGCAAGTGTACACGACGCAAGTAGTAAAGTGATACGAAGTATCGGATATCGTCTCCACAGGGATTGAGCTAATGACTTCACCTTGATTTACTGCACGAAGTAAAGGAAATAATTTAGAAGATTGTCACGAGAATAATATGATAAAAACGTAAATAAAAGGATTGGAATATCAAGATAGAGAGAATGGGCTGGTATTGAATTGCTTGGTAGTGCAGGTATTGAATTGCTTAGGATCTCCAGTTCTGTCGTCGCTCCCGTCGCCGACAGCACCTGTCGCGGCGTCTGTCCGTTAGCTGTCGCGGCAGCAGACACTAACTCCGTACTTCAAGCTTGGCAAGAATCCCAGATCTGCCTTGCCCTATCCCTAGGCACAAGTCTGTCGATGAACACGTCTTTGATGATACCTCCCGGCGTGAATCGAAGGATGAACACCGATGTGTATGAATTCTTCCTTAGCCACTTAACCTCGCCTTATCCCTAAGCACGAGATGGTTCAACTATAAACTAGAGAACGCGCTTTTATCTCTTTCGTATACTTAACTCTCCCGATGCTAAGTAAATAGATAACCTCACAATGCTCTCCCGATGCTCTTGCAAGATATTAAAACCAAGATAAAAGAACTTGAAGTTTATTTTATTGAACTTGAAAAATCCTAAAACAAAGCAACCCTTGCAACTACTTTACAAAACAACCCGTAGCCCTAGGGGGAATTTAGAACATGTCGGTGACGGGTGGACGGCAGGGGTTTTATTTCGGTTATGGGATATCGGTCCTTGCCTCTAGGTTAAATCTATGCCCTTATATAAGCTTTGGGCTCAAGTTATCTAAGGTAACAAGGATTACAACTTTAATTAAAAGTAAGATTCTAATAAAGACTAAATCTCTAAAGTCTCCTACTTTCCAGCCGCATCCTTATTTTGTGGGAATTCCTTTCCTTGAGCTTTGGCTTGACATATCTTTTGATCCGGGGCTCGGAAAAATATTTGGCTTTCACACGACAGACGAGCAGATTTTTCTCTATCTATCGAGGTCCACTTGACTTTTCCTCTTCATAAATCTGCTGTCACCTTGCTGTCGTGACAGGTCCATGACAGGTTCGTCTTCTTCAGCTGCTAGTCCAGTTCAGCTTTCCTGCTTATCTGTCCTGCGCCTGCCTTCATTGTCAACCATGGCAGTTACCTGCAAAATACACCATCTTTTAGTAGAATCCGTGCCTTTTATATAATTGTGATGTTTTATTGAAAACTAACCTAAATGCAATGCAATGATGCTTGAATGCAGCAGAAATATGGGTTAAAAAGGGTGTAAATAATAGAACTTTTACACACTCAACAGCCTATTTTGCAGGTTGCTGCCATAGTTGATGAAGAAGGCAGACGCAGGGCAGAGAAGCAGAAGAGCTGAACTGGACAAGCAGACGAAGAGGACGATGCTGCCATGGATCTGTCGTGACAGGAGGACGACAGCAAGTTAAGTAGAGAAAAAGCAAAGTGGACCTCGATAGATAGAGAAAATTATGCTCATCTATCGTGTGAAAACCCTATATTTGTCCAAGCCCCGGATCAAAAGATATGTCAAGCCAAAGCTCAAGGAGAGGAAATTACATGAAACAAGGAGGCGGCTGAAAAGTAGGATACTTAGAGATTAAGTCTTTATTAGAATCTTACTTTTAATTAAAGTTGTAATCCTTGATTACTTAGAATACTTGAGCCCAAAGCTTATATAAGGGCATAGATTTTAACCTAGGAGGCATCATACCCCATAACCGATAACAAAACCCTTCCGCCGTCTACTCGTCGCCGACATGTTCTAAAAACCCCCTAGGGCCACGGGTTGTTTTGTAAAGTAGTTGCAAGGGTTGTTTTGTTTTAGGTATTTTCAGTTCAATAAAATAAACTTCAAGTTCTCTTATTTTGGTTATTAATATCTTGCAAGAGCATCGGGAGAGCATTGTGAGGTTATCCATTTACTTAGCATCGGGAGAGTTAAGTATACGAAAGAAATAAGAGCAAGTTCTCTAGTTTATAGTTGAACTATCTTGTGCCTAGGGATAGGGCAAGGTTAAGTGGCTAAGAAAGAATTCATACACATCGGTGTTCATCATTCGATTCCCGCCGGGAGGTATCATCAAAGACGTGATCATCGACAGACTTGGACCTAGGGATAGGCCAAGGCAGATCTGGGATTCTTGCCAAACTTGAAGTACGGAGTTGGTGTGTTTGCTGCCGCGACAGCCAACAGACAGCCGCCACGACAGGTGCTGCCGCGACGGGCGCGACGACAGAACTGGAGTTCCTAAGCATTGCAATACCTGCACTACTGAGCAATTCAATACCAGCCCATTCTTTCTATCTCGATATCTCAACTCTTTTATTTACGTTTTTCTTCAATATTTTCGTGACAACTTTCTAAACTATTTTCTTTACTTCGTGTAGTGAAATAAGGTGAAGCTATTAGCTCAATCCCTGTGGAGACGATATCTGATACTTCGTATCACTTTACTACTTGCGTCGTGTACAGTTGCACTACAATTGCGATAGACTCTTTTACACGCAACAAGTTTTTGGCGTCGTTGCCGGGGATTGGCAACATAACTACACCTTTCTTTTATTGCACTTTTCGTTTTTGTTTTTATTTTTCTTTTAATTTTCTTTTTCTATTTTTCGTTAGTACTTTCAACTCTTGCTTTTCACGAGGTTTTCTTGTTTATGCGCAGATCTAAAAGAGGTGAAGATCCTGAGTATAAATTAGATCCGGAGATCGAACGTTCCTTCAATCTCAAGAAACAACTTCGCCACCTTTTAGACAGGAACGAATACCTTGAGGAACAGCAAGAGAAGATGGCCCGTAATCAGCCCGTTGGTGGAGGTATACCGCCTGTTGGCGACCCGCCTGCGGCAGATGGACGACGGTCATGTCGAGACTACATGCTGAACGATCATGTAGAACTGGAGACCACGTTGCCGGATATTGAAGTTGATAACTTTGAGCTTAAACCTGTCATGTTTAGTATGATCAACAATGCCGGGCAGTTTAGTGGTGCTGTGACAGAAGATGCTAGGGAGCATCTCAAAACGTTCCAGGAGATCTGTGGTTCGTTTAGACTGCCAGGAGTTAGTCCGGAGATACTGAGGCTTCGGTTATTCCCCCATTCATTGAGGGACAGAGCTAAAACTTGGTGGAATAAACTTACGCCGGGTTCAATCGTAACTTGGGCAGATTTATCTCGTGAATTATCTCGTTTTAATCCTTCGCATTTATCTAAGCGATTACGTAACGAAATTGCTACTTTTCAACAGGAAGATGACGAGCCAATGCACGAGGCCTGGGACAGATTTACTACTCTTCTTCGAAACTGCCCAATGCATGGATTCCCTGTCTGGAATCAGGTAACTAAATTCTATAATGTTGCTAACTTACAAACTCGCATTCGAATTGATTCTGCAGCAAATGGACTATTATTGGATAAAGATCCGGACGAAGCTCTGCAAGTTTTGAAAAATCTGGCCAAGAATGAGAAGCAGTTTCCGACAGCTAGAAGAGGGGGCAAACGGGTACTTGCTGTCAAGGACTATGAGGCTGATAGCACTATGAAATCACAGGTAGCATTCCTTATAAAAGCAATGAAAAGGTTATTGAATGAAGATGAATTACAAGGATTCGCTGTCGAGGAAGTTTGTACCATCTGTGAGGGAAATCATAGTCGGGATGAGTGCCCAATACAAATAGAAGAGGGAAAATATGTTGGAAACTACAAGCCAAATTACAATTCCAACAATTATAATCCCAATTAGAGGAAGGATTCCAAATTTTCCTGGAGTAATCCTAATAATGCCCTGAATCCGCAAGCACACAATCAGAATCAGGGAGGACCTAGATTGCTAACGCGACAGCAACTGCCGCAGCACTTGCCGCCGCAACTGCCGCCGCAGCAGCAACAGCAGCCACCACCTTCCACGAGCAGTATATTGGAACAGACTCTGGCCACCTTTATGTCTCAGACCGGTACGTATATGGAGAATATGAATCAGTTTGTCAAGAAGACAGAAATCTTTATGGATAAAACCGAGATGAGGATGACAAATCATGAAGCTACCTTGAAATCTCTAGAGACACAAATGGGTCAGGTTTCGCAACATATTAAGCCGAGGCAGAATGGAGGATTCCCTAACAATACTGAAAATGCTAGACCGCCCACACATGAGCAATGTAAGGCAATTACTACTAGGAGTGGGAAGAAACTACCAGGGCCGGAAAAAGAAGTTGAAACAGAAAAGGAACCTGCCTTGGATAAACCTGCCGAGGAAGCAGCCCCGACAGGTGATAAACAGACTGCTGCCGATGGGCCTGTCACGACAGCAGAAGCGACAGAGGAGAGAAAAGATGATGATCGTCCTCAGATTTGCATGCAGTGGGAAGGACGTATTGCTGATTATCCTCCTCCACCACCTTTCCCTCAACGGATACAGCAAGCTAAGCATGAATCTCAACTTAAAAAGATTTATGATATTTTTAAGCAAGTTCATATTAATATTCCACTGTTAGATGCCATTAGGGAGATGCCCGGTTACGCTAAATTTCTCAAGGATGTCATGTCGAAAAAATGTAAACTTGGGGAATTCGAAACGGTAAAGATGACAGAAGGTTGCATGATTATTCTTCATCGGCAGCCATCCCAGAAAAAGAAGGATCCGGGGAGCTTCATTATACCTTGCGTAATTGGAAACAAATTTGTGGGTAAGTCACTTTGTGATCTTGGTGCTAGTGTTAATTTAATGCCAAAGTCTGTTTTTCAGAAATTAGGTATTGGAAAGGCGCGGCCCACGACAGTAACTCTGCAGCTGGCAGACCGCTCTTACGTTCATCCAGAGGGAAAGATTGAAGATATTCTGGTAAGAGTGGATAAGTTTATTTTTCCTGTTGACTTTCTTGTTTTAGATTGTGAGGCAGACGAAAACGCACCAGTCATCCTTGGGCGACCCTTCTTAGCCACGGGAAGATCATTGATTGATGTGGAGAAAGGAGAACTCACCATGCGAGTGAACAATCAAGAGATTAAGTTAAATGTTCTCCAAGCGATGAAACATGCTGATGTGGACGAGGAATGCAAGGCTATCACTGATGTTACCCTTGATCAACCCTGCATCAGGTCGGGCTGTCACGATATTAAATTTGGTCATTGTCGCGGCAGCCACCTACAGGACTGTCACGACAGCACCGACGATAGCAACTCCTCTGAATCCGATACATCTGATACTGAAGATCAGGAGGAGGTAAACTAGTTAGGCAATCGTCCAGGTAAGTTATTCGAACCTTTGAATTATACTTCGGATAACCATGTAATCCAAAAGCCATCTATTGTTGAGCCACCTGCCTTAGAACTTAAGCCCCTACCAGGGCAGCTTAAATATGCTTTTCTTGGTTCAAATGACACATTGCCCGTAATCATCTCTTCTAAGCTGCCACAGGAACAGGAACGGCAGCTAATCGACATGTTAAGGCAGCATAAAAAGGCGATTGGATGGACGATAGCAGACATTCAAGGCATTAGTCCGGCATTATGCATGCACAAAATCCTCTTAGAGGAAGCTCATAAGCCGACTATAGATGCCCAAAGGCGGCTAAACCATGCAATGAAGGAGGTAGTGCGTAAAGAGATAATCAAATGGTTAGATGCTGGTATTATTTACGCCATCTCCGACAGCAAATGGGTGAGCCCGGTGCAATGCGTTTCTAAGAAAGGAGGAATGACCGTGATAACCAATGAAAACAATGAGTTAATCCCAACCCGGACTGTGACTGGTTGGAGGGTTTGTATGGACTATCGGAAGCTTAACAAAGCTACCCGAAAGGACCACTTTCCTTTACCCTTTATTGATCAAATGCTTGATAGATTAGCGGGAAAACCTTACTATTATTTTCTTGATGGTTATTCAGGTTACAATCAAATTGCTATTGCACCGGAGGATCAAGAAAAGACGACTTTTACATGCCCCTACGGAACATACGCGTTTAGGAGGATGCCGTTTGGACTCTGTAATGCACCTGCCACCTTCCAAAGGTGCATGATGGCCATATTCTCCGACATGGTAGAGGACTTCCTCGAGATTTTTATGGATGATTTTTCCGTCTTTGGAGACGATTTTGAGAGCTGCCTCGGCAATCTTCAGAAGGTACTCGAAAGATGTGAAAAAGCTAACCTTGTTTTGAATTGGGAAAAATGCCACTTTATGGTGAACGAAGGGATAGTCCTAGGCCATAAGATTAGTTGCCGTGGGATAGAAGTCGACAGAGCTAAAATAGAAGTGATCGAGAAGCTTTAATGAGGAATGTACTGAAGCATTCAAGGTTTTGAAGGAAAAACTAGTGACATCCCCCATAGTACAGCCACCAGACTGGACACAGCCATTTGAAATCATGTGTGATGCGAGTGACTATGCTATCGGGGCAGCGCAGAGATAAGCTGTTTCATGTCATATACTATGCCAGCAAAACATTAAATGACGCCCAAGTGAACTACACCACCACAGAAAAGGAGCTATTAGCTGTGGTGTTCTCCATTGACAAGTTTCGTTCATACATACTTGGGACGAAGGTAATAGTGCACACCGACCATTCTGCCCTGAAGTATTTGTTTGCAAAGAAGGATGCAAAGCCTAGATTGATACGGTGGATCTTGCTATTACAAGAATTCGACCTTGAGATCAAGGACAAAAAGGGGACAGAAAATCAGGTGGCATACCACTTGTCAAGGTTGGAGAAGGGACAAAGTCTACCAATCGATGAGACAAACATACTGGAGACCTTCCCAGATGAGCAGCTCTTTGCTGCCGCAATCGCTGCCGCGACAGCCATGGCGGCAGGTAAGTCTTCTGAACTCCCTTAGTATGCTGATTTCGTTAATTTTATAGTTAGCGGAATACTTCCTTCTGATCTTAATTATCAAGCTAGGAAGAGGTTCCAAAATGATGTTAAGCATTATTATTGGGACGAACCTCTTCTTTTCAAAATGTGTGCAGATCAGGTTATAAGGAGGTGTGTACCACAAGAAGAGCAAGAAGACATTCTCCATCACTGCCATGCTTCACAATATAGAGGTCACTTAGGAGGCAATAAAACTGCTGCGAAGGTGCTGCAGTCGGGGTTCTACTGGCCGACACTATATAAAGATGCACAGGACTTTTACAAGAACTGTGACAGGTGCCAGCGGACATGTAACATCTCGAAGAGAAACGAGATGCCACTGCAGAACATTCTAGAAGTCGAGATCTTCGACGTTTGGGGGATTGATTTTATGGGACCTTTTCCATCTTCATGTGGAAATCTATACATCCTCTTAGCAATGGATTATGTCTCTAAGTGGGTAGAAGCTATCGCCACTCAAAAGAATGATGCTAAGACAGTCCAAAAATTTTTGCACAAAAATATTTTTTCTAGATTTGGCATCCCTAAGGCGATTATTAGTGATGAAGGGATACATTTTGATAATAGGGTAATTGCTGCCGCCTTGAAGAAATATGGTGTCAAGCACAGATCGCGACAGCATACCACCCACAGACCAATGGACAAGCTGAGATATCCAATAGGGAAGTTAAGAACATTCTTGAGAAGATGGTTAAGCCAACTAGGAAAGATTGGTCTTTACTCTTTAACGATGCATTATGGGCATATAGGACAGCTTTTAAGACTCCATTGGGCATGTCTCCATACCGACTGATTTATGGAAAAACCTGTCACTTGCCTGTCGAGATCGAGCACAAAGCATATTGGGCAATCAAGGCAGTGAACATGGACTTGGACAAAGCAGGCCAGAAAAGGCTGTTAGATTTAAAAGAGATCGAAGAAATACGGAAAATGGCCTACGACAATGCAAGAATTTACAAGGAGAAAACTAAGAAATGGCATGACAGGAAGCTGCTGGCACGACAGTTCTGCCCAGGGCAGCTTGTGTTGTTGTTCAATTCTAGACTGAAACTCTTTCCAGGAAAGCTAAAGTCTAGATGGTCTGGCCCGTTCCAAGTGGTACAAGTTTTTCCCCATGGTGCCATTACAATTCAATCATTAAAAGACGGGCACCAATTCAAAGTCAATGGACAGCGCCTCAAACATTATCAGGGGACTGAAGCCCCAGGAATACAGGAAGTGGTTACTTTAGGAGATGCCCCACAAGGCATCCCTAATTTAACCTAAATTTTATTTTTTATCTATTTTTATTATTTATTATTTATTAGGAAACTAGGTTTATTTAATTCGAATAATGTTTTTATATTTTCTGTTTTTAGGAAATAAAGGAGTCAAGAAGAAAAGGAGAAGTGACCCAAGCCCACCATCCATCCATCAGCCCAACAGAGCCCATTTATTGCAGCCTGTCGTTTCAGCTGCCGCCGCAGACACAGATAAGACAGGCTGTCAACAGACTGACACGGCAGACGCAGAAGCGTGTGACAGACGCGTAAAAGACGCATAATTACGTGTCAGACGCGTCAGAGACGCCAAAACTCATCAGTCGCCCCGTTATTCACGCCTGCCGTTACAGCATTAAACAGGCAACAACTCGACCGCTATAAAACCCCGTTCTCATTTTCATTTTTCCTCACTTCTGCTTATTCTTACTTGCCTTCTCCTCTTGTTTTTATTAGTTTTCTTTACTTTCACAACCCTTGCAACTAAAATGTCTTCCAGACGTACCCGCCGCAGTGCTACTTCAACCTCTTCAGCAGCAGCACCCACATCGCAGTCGTTCGCAACCAAAGACTTATGGGAGGAAAGAGGATTCATCTACGTCCGCAAGGCAGCAAACATGGGGCTACGGCCATTCATCACGAAGGTGATACGGACTTAGCTATGGGAGCAGTTCGCCGCACAACCTGCAGAACTAAATGATACGTTGGTGCGGGAATTCTATGCTGCCGTCGACAGCAGAACGGCAACATCAGTCACCGTCCGAGGGGTAGAGGTACCATTTACAGCTGACAACATGAACCACATGTATGGCCTATATTTTGGTCCCAACGATGATGCCCATCAGCAATTTTTAGACACCCTCGACTCTGCCGCCTACGGTGCTATCATGGCGGAGGTGACAGAGGAAGGAACAACATGGACCACGAGCAAAAAGAACCCCAACTCTGTAAAAAGGGGGTAGCTACTCCCAGAAGCCAAACTCTGGAACGCTTTCATCAAAAAGTGTATCATGCCGACCTCCCATCACACGACGGTGGATCAGTAGCGGCTCGCCCTCATTCATTCGATCATGCACGATCGGCCTATCAACGTGGGCCGCTATATGAGGGACAGCATCTTGGACTGCACATTCCGTTCCACCTCCCGCCTTTGCCTACCATTCACGATCACTTCTCTTTGCCGATGCGCTGCCGTCCCAGAGGCCACTGCCGACAAACTGATCCAAGGCAGAGGCTGGACAGACAACAACATTAACAGCCTCATGGAGCTGATAGTCGCAACCCCCGTCTCATCCTTCAACCCGGCTGCCTCCCCAGCAGAATCATCCGAGGAGCCTGCCCCTGAACCTGCCGCCACCGCCCAGACAGACCAATCTGCCCAGATCCTTGCTGCAATACAACGGGTGGAAGACAGACAAATGGGGCTGATGACATTCATCCGGGATATCACCAACTCGACGGTAAATTTCATTACCAACACTTTAAATTATCCCGATGTTATTTTCCCCCACTTTCCCTGCCCACTATTTCCACATCCCCTCCCGTTTCCATACACCTACACCACCTACCTCCCCACACACCCATTCTACTGCTTCCACTCCATCACCTGCCCCGACGGCAGCTGGAAGTCCAACAGCCGAAACCTCTGCCCGAGGAACGAAGCGACCTGCCTCACATGACAGCGAGTCAGACCCTCCTATTAGGAGGAATTTGGAGAAAGAGTTCACGCCTGTCAAGAGGCAGAAACACGTGGCAGACAGAAAAAGAATGCTCAAGGCCAGCACCACCACCAGCAGCACTTGGGATAGTGGCAGCAGCTCAGACATCCATGTGGTGGAGCAACCTGCCAAGCCTGCCCAGCCTGCCCCACCACCCAGACGCCGCCACCAGATCCGTGTCAGCAGCAGCAGTGAAGACAGCGATTAAAATCTAAGTCTTTTATTTTCTTTTTATTGATGTCTGCTTTATTTCTATTTTGTGATGTACCTGCCTTCATTTTAACTGTCATTTGCATTGAGGGAAATGCAACCCTCGAGTTTGGGGGTGGCAACCCTCCATTTTAATGGAGTCTTAGTACATCTTTAATTAATTGTTGTGTCTTTTAAGTTCTCTTAAAAAAATCAGAAAAGATTAAACTGTTGGCTTAAAACTGTGAAGTTAACTTACCTTTCATGACAGCTCTGCCGTGGCAACATCTTTAGGACAGTTTAAGGAGAAGTTTAGAGCCTTTCTATAGTTCTGAAAAAAACTTAAACACCATTGTGACTGTTATATTACTTAGATTTCTTTTAGCCAAACTAGAATAGGATGCTTAGTACTTGAATAGCCCCTAGAGGTGCCTAACACTGGCTCTAGGAAAGAAGTTTAGCAAAAGAAACTCAAAAACCTAGAGGTGCCCGAAACCGGCTCTAGGAAGCTAACTAGAGGTGCCCGAAACTGGCTCTAGTAAAACTTAGCTTGAAAATAGAAGAAAAAGAAGCATGAAAATGTGTCTGAAAAAGCAAAGTGGACCTCGATAGATAGAGAAAATTATGCTCGTCTGTCGTGTGAAAACCCTATATTTGTCCAAGCCCCGGATCAAAGGATATGTCAAGCCAAAGCTCAAGGAGAGGAAATTCCATGAAACAAGGAGGCGGCTGAAAAGTAGGATACTTAGAGATTAAGTCTTTATTAGAATCTTACTTTTAATTAAAGTTGTAATCCTTGATTACTTAGAATACTTGAGCCCAAAGCTTATATAGGGCATAGATTTTAACCTAGGAGGCATCATACCCCATAACCGATAACAAAACCCTTCCGCCGTCTACCCGTCGCCGACGTGTTCTAAAAACCCCCTAAGGCCACGGGTTGTTTTGTAAAGTAGTTGCAAGGGTTGTTTTGTTTTAGGTATTTTCAGTTCAATAAAATAAACTTCAAGTTCTCTTATTTTGGTTATTAATATCTTGCAAGAGCATCGGGAGAGCATTGTGAGGTTATCCATTTACTTAGCATCGAGAGAGTTAAGTATACGAAAGAAATAAGAGCAAGTTCTCTAGTTTATAGTTGAACTATCTTGTGCCTAGAGATAGGGCAAGGTTAAATGGCTAAGAAAGAATTCATACACATCGGTGTTCATCCTTCGATTCACGCCGGGAGGTATCATCAAAGACGTGATAATCGACAGACTTGGACCTAGGGATAGGCCAAGGCAGATCTGGGATTCTTTCCAAACTTGAAGTACGGAGTTGGTGTGTTTGTTGCCGCGACAGCCAACGGACAGCCGCCGCGACAGGTGCTGCCGCGACGGGCGCGACGACAGAACTGGAGTTCCTAAGCATTGCAATACCTGCACTACTGAGCAATTCAATACCAGCCCATTCTTTCTATCTCGATATCTCAACTCTTTTATTTACGTTTTTCTTCAATATTTTCGTGACAACTTTCTAAACTATTTTCTTTACTTCGTGTAGTGAAATAAGGTGAAGCTATTAGCTCAATCCCTGTGGAGACGATATCCGATACTTCGTATCACTTTACTACTTGCGTCGTGTACACTTGCACTACAATTGCGATAGACTCTTTTACACGCAACAGTGTTCATCCTTCGATTGACGTCGGGAGGTATCATCAAAGAATTGTTCATCGACAGACTTGGACCTAGGGATAGGCCAAGGCAGAGCATGGATTCTTGCCAAGCTTGAAGTACTGAGTTGTGTGTTCGCTGCCGCGACAACAACAGACCGTTGTCGCAGCAGGTGCTGCCGCGACAGGTACTATGACAGAACAGAGAAGTCTTAGACAGTGCAAACACCTGCACTACGGAGTAGATCAATATCGGCCTACTCTTTACTCTGAATATTTTCCTCTTTTATTTTCAGTCTTCTTTATTATTTCGTGACAAACAATTAAACTCTTTCTTTTCCCTTTCGCGTAGAAAACCAAGGTTAAAGCTATTAGCCCAATCCATGTGGAGACGATATCCGATACTTACGTATCACTTTACTACTTGCGTCGTGTACACTTGCACTACATTGCGATAGACACTTTTACACGCAACAAGTTTTTGGCGCCGTTGCCGGGGACTGGGAACATATCTTTACCCTATTTTTACTGCACCTTCTTTAATTTTTCTGTTTTTACTTGGATTGTTCACCTTATGCTTTTCACAAGGTCTTTTGTTTGCTTATGCGCAGATCTCAACGAGGGAAAGAACCTGAGCACAAGTTAGATCCTGAAATCGAACGAACTTGCAACCTCAGGAAACGAGTTTGCCTCCTAGTAGAACGAAACGAGTACTTGGAGGAACAGCTAGAAGCAATGGTGAACGAAAGACACGAAGACAGGAGGAACAAGCAAGGGAATCTCGGAGGTCCTAAAGATCCTGTCGGAGATGGAGAAAACGGACAGCCATCCAATCCTCCTCCCGCTGCCGCACGCCGGTCATGTTGAGATTACATGATCAATGATCATGTGGAACTAGAGACCACCCTGCCAGACGTGGAAGCTGAAAATTTTGAGCTGAATCCTGTCATGTTCAGCATGATTAATTACGCTGGCCAATTTAGTGGTGCTGCTACAGAGGATGCTAGGGAACATCTGAAAACGTTCCAAGAAATCTGTGGTTCGTTTAGACTACCAGGAGTAAATCTGGAGATACTGAGGCTTCGATTATTTCCTCATTCATTGAATGATAGAGCTAAAACTTGGTGGAACAAACTAACGACGGGTTCAATACAAACTTGGGCAGATTTAACTCGTGAATTTTTGTCTCGTTTTAACCCTTCCCATTTATCTGAGCGATTATGTAATGAAATTGCTAATTTTCAACAGGAAGACGATGAGCCAATGCACGAGGCATGTGATAGGTTTACTACTATTATGAGGAATTGCCCAATGTATGGATTCCCCGTTTGGAACCAGGTTATCAAGTTTTATAATGCTGCCAACCTATAGACACATATGAGAATTGATTCAGCAGCGAATGGATTGTTGTTGGATAAAGATCTAGATGAAGCAATGGTGGTATTGAAAATTTTGGCTAAGAACGAGGAACAGTTTCCTACAGCAAGGAGAGGGGGTAAACGAGTGCTAGATATGAAAGACTATGAGGCCGATAATTCCCTAAAAACACAGGTCGCATATCTCACAAATACAGTGGAAAAACTATTAAAGAAAGATTCAAAACTTGTCTACTCTACGGAAGAGGTATGTGAAACTTGCGATGGGAATCACAGTTCGGAAGATTGTCCATTACAGCTGGAGGAAGGGATGTACGTTGGAAACTATAACAAGCCAAGAAAATATGATTCCAACAATTACATTCCCAACTGGAGAAAGGACCTTAAGTTCTCATGGAGTAACCCAAACAACGCACTAAATCCTCAAGTGCAGAACACTCAAAACCAGGGGGCACCTAGATTACTGACACGGCAGCAACCGCAACAGCAGCCGCAACAGCCACCAGCTGCCACACCTAGTATATTGGAGCAGACCTTGGCCACTTCTATGTCCCAGACAGGAACTTACATTGAAAACATGAATCACTTCGTCAAGAAAACTGAGTCGTTCATGGATAAAACAGAGATGTGGATGACTAACCATGAAGCTACTCTGAAATCATTGGAGACACAAATGGGTCAGGTTTCCAAGCATATTAAGCCAAGGCAGAATGGAGGATTCCCAAGCGATACTAAGAACGCTAGACAACCAACACATGAGAAGTGTAAAGCCATCACAACTAGGAGTGGGAAGAAACTACCAGGGTCGGAGAAGGAAGTTGAACCAGTTAAGGAACCAGCCCTAGAATCGACTGCCGAGAACGCTGCCCCGGCAGAGGATAAACAGCCTGCTGCCGATGCACCTGTCACGATAGAAGAAGGGACAGAGGAGAAGGATGAAGAACCTAAGCCTCCTCAGATCCGAATGCAATGGGAAGGACGCATTGAAGATTATCGTCCTCCACCTCCTTTTCCACAGCGGCTACAGAAGTTGAAACAGGAATCCCAGCTTAAGAAGATCTATGATATTTTTAAGCAGGTCCACATCAATATTCCGCTGTTAGATGCCATCAAAAAAGATGTTTGGTTATGCCAAATTTCTCAAGGATGCTATGTGAAAGAAATCGAGACTTGAGGAATTTGAGATGGTAAAACTGACAGAAGGATGCATGACTATTCTGCACAAGCATCCACCCCTGAAAAAGAAGGGTCCTGGGAGCTTCATAATACCGTGCATAATCGGAGATAAATTTGTGGGTAAGGCACTTTGTGATCTAGGTGCTAGTATTAATTTAATGTCAAAATTTGTATTTCAGAAAGTAGGTATTGGACGAGTACGACCCACAACAGTTATGATGCAGCTGGTAGACCGCTCTTACATGCAACAAGAAGGGAAAATTGAAGATATTCTGGTAAGAGTGGATAAATTTATTTTTCCTGCTGACTTTCTTGTTTTAGACTATGAAGCAGATGAGAATGCACCAATCATCCTGGGGCGACCCTTCTTAGCCACATGAAGCTCACTGATTGATGTAGAGAAGGGAGAACTCACTATGAGAGTGAACGATCAAGAGATCAAGTTGAATGTTCTCCAAGCAATAAAGCACGCTGATGCAGAAGAAGAATGCAAGGCTATCACTGAAGTTATACTTGACCAACCCTGCATCAGGTCGGACTGCCATGACATCAAATTTGGCCACTGCCCCAGTAGCCATTTAGAAGACTGTCACGGCAGCAACAACGACAGCAGCTCCTCAAACTCTGACATATCTGATACTGAAGATCATGAGGAGGTAAATTGGATAGGCAATCGTCCGGGTAAGTTATTCGAGCCCTTAAATTATACCTCGAATGAACATATCATCCAAAAGCCATCAACTGTAGAGCCACCTGTTCTAGATCTTAAGCCCCTGCTAGGGCAGCTCAAATATGTTTTTCTTGGATTAAATGATATGTTACTCGTAATCATCTCTTCCAAGTTGATGCAAGAATAGGAACAACAGCTGATAGAGATGTTGCAGCAGCACAAAAGGGCTATTGGATGGACGATAGTTGATATCCAAGGCATCAGCCCGGCACTATGCATGCATAAAATTCTCTTAGAGGATGATTGTTGCGTGTAAAAGTGTCTATCGCAATTGTAGTGCAAGTGTACACGACGCAAGTAGTAAAGTGATACAAAGTATCGGATATCGTCTCCACAGGGACTGGGCTAATAGCTTCACCTTGAGTTACTGCACGAGAGTAAAGAAAATATTTGAGAAAGTTGTCACGACTAATAAAGAAAACTTAAATAAAAGAGTAGAGAAATCAAGATAGAGAGAATGGGCTGCTATTGAATTGCTCAGTAGTGCAGGTATTGCAGAGTTTAGGAAATTCAGTTCTGTCGTCGCTCCCGTCGTGGCAGCACCTGTCGCGGCAGCAGTCCGTTGATTGTCGCGGCAGCAAACATTCAACTCAGTACTTCAAGTTTGGCAAGAATCCCAGATGTGCCTTGGCCTATCCCTAGGTCCAAATCTGTCGATGATCACGTCTTTGATGATACATCTCGGCGTGAATCGAAGGATGAACACCGATGTTGATGAATTCTTCTTTAGCCACTTAACCTCGTCCTATCCCTAGGTCCGAGATAGTTCAACTATAAACTAGAGAACTTGCTCTTATTTCTTTTGTATACTTAACTCTCCCGATGCTAAGTAAATAGATAACCTCACAATGCTCTCCCGATGCTCTTGCAAGATATTAATAACCAAAATAAGAGAACTTGAAGTTTATTTTATTGAACTGAAAATTCCTAAAACAAAACAACCCTTGCAACTACTTTACAAATTAACCCGTGGCCCTAGGGGGAATTTAGAACATGTTGAGGGAGAAAACGGCTAGAGTTTTGGGAAGGAAGCTAGGGAATCGGTTATGCCCTTCTAGGTTAAAATATATGCCCTTATATAAGCTTTGGGCTCAAGTTATCTAAAATAGCAAGAATACAACTTTAAATAAAAGTATGATTCTAATAAAGACTAAATCTTCAAGGAATCTACTTTCTAGCCGTCATCTTCCTTGCTTTGGGGTTTTCTCTCCTTGAACTTTGGGCTTGACATTCCTTTTGATCTGGGGCTTGGAAAAATATAGGGTTTTCACACGACAGACGGGCTGAATTTTCTCTATCTGTCGAGGTCCACTTTGCTTATTCTCCTCAAAACTGATGTCGTCATCTGCTGTCATGGCAGCATCGTCCTTCTTGACTGCTTGTCCAGTTCCAGCTCTTCTGCTTCACGACCCAGGGCCCGCCCTTTCCGTCTGCTACGGCAACAACCTACAAAAACAGCCATTTTTAGTAGAAACTGTGCCTTTTGATATATTTGTGATGTTTTGCTGTAAACTAACCTAAATGCAATGAATAATGCTTGAATTCAGCAGAAATATGGGTTACATAGGGTGTAAATAATATAACTTTTGCACACTCAACACACCCCCAAACTCAAGTTTTTGCTTGCCCTCAAGCAACTAAGACTCAAAAGAAAAATGAAATATTTTTGTTTTGTCTTTCAAACAGTGAACTTTCCCTTGCCCATCGTTCGTTCCCTGTGAAGGCAGCAACCTGTCGGATAATTTAGGATCTGTCCGAAATCTTACTATAGTCCTCGTGCAGTGTGTGCATGCTTGTGAACATTTATATGCCAAGACTCTCTTAGTTTCACTAGAATATTCAACTCTTAACTCGAATTTTTATGCCAAGTTTATCTTTTGAAGGCACTTTTTCATGCTCCTTTGATTTTTTTGTTTTGACTCGATTTCTCTAATTTTCAAGCTAAAGTTTTACTAGAGCCAGTTTTAGGCACCTCTAGTTAACTTCCTAGAGCCAGTTTCAGGCACCTCTAGGTCTGTTGAGTCTCTTTTGCTAAACTTCTTTCCTAGAGCCAGTGTTAGGCACCTCTAGGGGCTATTCAAGTGCTAAGTTTCCTATTCTAGTTTGGCTAAAAGAAGTCTAAGCAGTATAACAGTCACAATGGTGTTTAAGTTTTCAGAACTATAGAAATGCTCTAAACTTCTCCTGAAACTATCCTAAAGTCACTGCCACGACAGAGCTGTCACGACAGGTAAGTTCAGTTCACAATTTTCAGCCAAAATTTTCAATATTTTCATCATTTTTTTTAGAAAAATAAACTAAGTAAAAGACACAAATTTTAACTAAGATGTACTCCATTAATATGGAGGGTTGCCACCCCCAAACTCGAGGGTTTCATTGCCCTCAATGCAAATGACAAAATAAAAATGAAAACAGATAAAGGCAGTACATCACAAAATATATATAGCAGGCAGCAATAGTAAGATAAGAAACTTAAATTTTAATCGTTGTCTTCACTGCTACTGCTGAGTCTGATCTGATGGCGGGCTCTGGCTCTCGGGGCGGGCTAGGGTGGTTGCTCCATAACCTGAACATCAGAGCTGCTACTGCTGCTCTCACTGCTGCTGCTGGCCTTTGGCAATTTGTTCTTATCTGCCATCCGCTTTTGCCTCTTTACCGGTGAGAACTCCTTAGACAGATTCCTCTTAATAGAGGGTTCATCATCACTGGATGCCCAAACAGAGGAGGAGGAGAACCCAGCAACAAAGGCAGCAAGGTCCTCCGATGCCATTGGACGTTTTGTTCTTCGGGAAGATGGTTCGGCATGGGTGCTACCTACTGCTGTCGGGGCAGGCGATGGTATGGAGGTGGCAGATGGTGTTTATGGGGAAGAAGCAGGTGTAGGAGTGTGGATAGGGGTAGTGACAGAAAAGTAATGGGCAGAAAAAGTAGGGAAGGCAGCATCAGGGAAATTTAAAGTACTTTGAATAAAAGTTACCGTAGAGGCGGCAAAGTCCCTGATGAAGGTCATTAAGCCCAACTGTCTGTCATCCAGCTTCTTAATGGCAGCTAGTATCTGGGTGGAGGAGTCTGTCAGAGCAGCTGCTGCGGCGGCAGGTTCAGTATTTTGCTGCTCCGTCGTTTCTGTTGTGGCAGCAGCGGGGTTGAATGACGACAGAGGGGTGGCCATGGTCAGCTCCATAAGGCTGAGGATATTCTTTTCCGTCCAACCTCGTCCTTTGACTACTAAATCAGTGTGTACTTTCGGCGCGTTATGGCCGCGGTAGAGCGAAGTGATGAAGTATGGGAGGAAAAGTAGGCCCGTCGGTCTATGTGCACATTCCAAAATGCTCTCTCGAATGTAACTGCCCACATTAATGGGTCGTTCATGTAAGATAGAGTGTATCAACGCTAACCTCTGCTGGTCGACGGTGGTATGGTGGGACGACGGCATGATCCTCTTTTTTATGAAGGCATTCCATAACTTTGCCTCCGGCAGCAACTGGGTCCGCTTCACCGTCCGTGGATTTTTCCAGCTGGTATTCCATTGGGTTCCCTCATCGGTCAGATCTTCCATGACAGCATCATAGGCAGCAGCGTCTAATGTGTTGAGGAACTGCTGGTGTGCATCGTCATTGTGGCCGATGTAGAGACCATATAAGGAGTTGATGTTCTCTACTTGAAACGGCACTTCTTTTCCTCGAACACTCACTGCTGTGAATGGCTTGAGGCCCAGATTCTTTGCCTTTGGTATATAGATAAAGCCTCATTCTTCCCACATGTCTCTGGTAGTAAAGGATTGTGGGGGAGTTGCTGCTGGTGAGGAAGTAGAGGCAGCATTGCGTCGGGTTTTCCTAGAAGACATATTAGTGCAAGGGTTGTGAAAAGTAGATGAAAGAAAATAAAAACTAAGAAGGGAGAGCAAGTAAGAAAGGCAGAAGTGAGTGAAAATGAAAATGAAATGGGGTTATATAGAAAAGGAATTGCTGCCCGTTGAAGCTGTAACGGAAGGCGCGAATAACGGGGCCGGATGTTGAGCTTTAGCGTGTCTGACGCTTCTGACACATGATTCCGCGTCTGTTATGCGTCTGTGATGTGTTTCCGCGTCTGTCGTGACAGCGTGATGACAGCCTGTATTTTCTGCGTCTGTCGCGACAGTTGTAACTACAGGCTTCAATATTTCGGCTTTGTTGGGCTGATGGATGGATGGTGGGCTGAGTTCACTTCTCCTGTTCTTCTTGACTCCTTTATTTCCTAAAAACAATAAACATAAAAACATTATTCAAAATAAAATAAACCTTATTTCCTAATAAATAAATAATAATAATAATAATAAATAATAATAAATAATTAAAATTTAGGTTAACTTAGGGATGCCAGGTGGGGCATCTCCTATGGTAACCACTTCCTGCATTCCTGGGGCTTCAGTCCCCTGATAATGCTTTAGGCGTTGTCCGTTGACTTTGAATTGGTGCCTGTCTTTTAATGATCGGATTGTGATGGCACCATGGGGAAAAACCTGTACGACTTGGAACGGGCCAGACCATCTAGATTTCAGTTTCCCTAGGAAAAGTTTTAGTCTAGAATTGAACAATAATACAAGATGCCCTGGGCAGAACTGTCGTGGCAGCAACTTCCTGTCATGCCACTTCTTAGTTTTCTCTTTGTAGATTCTTGCATTGCCATAGGCCATTGTCCGGATTTCTTCAATTTCGTTCAGATCTAACAGCCTTTTCTGCCCTGCCCTGTCCAAGTCCATATTCATTGCCTTGATTGCCCAGTATGCTATGTGCTCTATCTCGATAGGTAGATGACATGTTTTCCCATAAATCAATCTGTACGGAGACATGCCCAATGGAGTCTTAAAAGATGTCCTATATGCCCATAACGCATCATTGAGAAGTAAAGACCAATCTTTCCTAGTTGGCTTAACCATCTTCTCAAGAATGTTCTTAACTTCCTTATTGGATATTTCAGCTTGTCCATTGGTTTGTGGGTGATATGATGTCGCGATCCGATGCTTAACACCATATTTCTTCAAGGCAGCAGCAATAACCCTGTTGTCGAAATGTCTCCCTTCATAACTGATAATCGCCTTAGGGATGTCGAACCTAGAAAAGATGTTTTTTTGTAAAAAAACTTTGGACTGTCTTGGCATCATTCTTTTGAGTGGTGATAGCTTCAACCCACTTAGAGACATAATCTACTGCCAGGAGGATGTATAGATTCCCACATGAAGATGGAAAAGGTCCCATAAAATCAATCCCCCAAACGTCGAAGATTTCGACTTCTAGAATGTTCTGCAGTGGCATCTCGTTTCTCCTTGAGATGTTTCATGTCCTTTGGCACCTGTCACAGCTCTTGTAGAAGATTTGTGCATCTTTATACAGTGACGGCCAGTAAAATCCTGACTGCAACACCTTGGCAGCAGTTTTGTTGCCTCCTAAGTGACCTCCATACTGTGAAGCATGGCAGTGATGAAGAATGTCTTCTTGCTCTTCTTGTGGTACACACCTCCTTATAATCTGATCTGCACAAATTTTGAAAAGAAGAGGTTCGTCCCAATAATAATGCTTAACATCATTTTGGAACCTCTTCCTGGCTTGATAATTAAGATCAGAAGGAATTATTCCGCTAACTATAAAATTAACGAAATCAGCATACCAGGGGAGTTCAGAAGACTTACCTGCCGCCATGGCTGTCGCGGCAGTGATTGCGGCAGCAAAGAGCTGCTCATCTGGGAAGGTCTCCAGTATGTTTGTATCATCTGTTGGTAGACTCTGTCCCTTCTCCAACCTTGACAAGTGATCTGCCACCTGATTTTCTGTCCCTTTTTTGTCCTTGATTTCAAGGTCGAATTCTTGCAATAGCAGGATCCACCGTATTAATCGAGGCTTTGCATCATTTTTCGCGAACAAATACTTCAGGGCAGAATGGTCTGTGTGCACTATTACCTTCGTTCCAAGTATGTAAGAACGAAACTTGTCAATGGAGAACACCACAGCTAGTAACTCCTTCTCTGTGGTGGTGTAGTTCACTTGGGCATCGTTCAGTGTCTTACTGCATAATATATGACATGAAATAATTTATCTCTCCGCTGCCCAAGTGCTGCCCCGACAGCATAGTCACTAGCATCACACATAATCTCAAATGACTGTGTCCAATCTGGTGGTTGTACTATTGGGGCTGTTACCAGTTTTTCCTTTAGAACCTTGAATGCTTCAGTACATTCATCATTAAAGTCGAAGGGTCGGTTTTGCTCTAAAAGATGGCATAGGGGCTTGGTGATTTTTGAGAAATTTGCAATGAATCTCCGATAAAAACCAGCATGTCCCAAGAAACTTCTAATACCCTTGACTGTGGTCGGCGGCGGTAGCTTTTCGATCACTTCTATCTTAGCCCTGTAGACTTCAATGCCACGGCAGCTAATCTTATGGCCAAGGACTATCCCTTCATCCACCATAAAGTGGCATTTTTCCCAATTTAAGATCAGGTTTGCTTTTTCACATCTTTCAAGTACCTTTTGTAGAATGCCTAGGCAGCTCTCAAAATCATCCCCAAAGACTGAAAAATCATCCATAAATATTTCAAGGAAGTCCTCCACCATATCGGAGAATATGGCCATCATGCACCTTTGGAAGGTGGCGGGTGCATTGCATAATCCAAACGGCATCCTCCTAAAAGCATACGTTCCATAGGGGCATGTGAATGTCGTCTTTTCTTGATCTTCCGGTGCGATAGCTATTTGATTATACCCTAAATAACCATCAAGAAAACAATAGTAAGGTTTACCCGCTAATCTATCAAGCATTTGATCAATAAAGGGTAAAGGAAAGTGGTCTTTTCGGGTAGCTTTGTTAAGCTTCTGATAGTCCATACAAACCCTCCAACCGGTCACAGTCCTGGTTGGGATTAACTCATTGTTTTCATTGGTCACCACAGTCATTCCTCCTTTCTAGGGAACACATTGCACCGGGCTCATCCATTTGCTATCGGAGATGGCGTAAATAATACCAGCATCTAACTATTTGATTATCTCTTTACGCACCACCTCTTTCATCGCATGGTTTAGCCACCTTTGAGCCTCTATAGTCGGCTTATGATCTTCCTCTAAAAGGATTTTATGCATGCATAACGCTGGACTAATGCCTTGAATATCGGCTATCGTCCATCCAATTGCCTTTTTGTGATGCCGCAGCATCCCTATTAGCTGCTGTTCCTGTTCCTGCAGCAACTTAGAAGAGATGATTACGGGAAATGTAACGCCCTGGTTTTGGGCTTGGAAGTTTTGGGCTTGGACCGGTTCGGTCAAAGTGGTATTCGAATATTAAAGAGTGAATTTAGGAAAGCCTAGTTCGGGTTGCATTAAAAATATGGAAAAATGTTCTAAAATCCTCTTTTAATATATATAAGTGAACTGTGAAATCAATTTTACAAAATGAGGTTTGGAAGGGTGACATTTTGGCTAGTGACCAAAATGTAAATTTTGAAAGTTGCGTGACTATTTTAGAAAGGATTGAAACTTTGAATCTTTAAGGAGCTATTTACCCAAAGGGAGTTTCTCTAGATTTTTCTAAGATATTTAATGTTTTAATTCTGATTTTTAGACATAAAGAAAGTGGAGGGAAGTTATTTCTAACTAATTTTCCTAAAATCTCATTTTTCCTTTTCTCTCATTTTCTCTCAACCCAAACACTTTCTCTCCAGAGTTTTTCTTCTGATTTTGTCACTTAAATCTCTCTTTTCAATTCTCTTTTGATTGCTAATCATCACATCAACAAAACCTCACCATTTGCTAAGTGATTCTTCAAGTTTTTTGGTTCTAAAAGAGGAGAAACTCAAGTTTGGAGGTAAGAACGTCCTTCTCCTCTAAACTCTCAGTTCTTTACTGAAATTCCTAAGTTCTCAATCCTTGATTTGTGATTTGTTAAAGGCTTTTCAATTGGAATCTTGATTTTGGCTTTAAAATGCAAGATTTGCTTGATTTTGGTGAAATTTCGTGTGATCTATTTGGGCAGTGTTTTGAGGTGTTAAATTGATGTTAAATGAATGTTAAATTGATGAGGAATTGAGGTTTAATCAATGCAATCCCGAATAGGTTGAATTTCCTAAGTTTTGCTTGAGTTTTTGGTTGTTTTTGGAGTGTTTTTGATGATCTGTTATAGCTGGAGGTATAAGGACGTGTTTGTGATCATTATGGATGTTAATTGATGTTTAAATATGGTTAGAAGTGATGGATCTTGGCTGGGTTAAGTTTTGGAAGTGTTTGGAGGTGATTTCGGTTGTGTTTTGTAGCCGAATTGTTGGATTTGTGATGAGCAGCGAGTTGAGTTGTGTTGCTGGTGTTTTTAATGCATAATGATGCATTAATCCTCTGTTATTGTGTGCATGAAATAGGGGAGTTTGATCCGTGAGCATTGGAGGTGGTGCGGAAGGTTTCGGATGCTTGTAAGGCTTGTTGGTTAGCCTTGTTTTGTGTATCGGTGAGTGAAGTTGGGTTTTCAGCTTTTAAACCAAGGTTTGAAGGTTTTGGGAGCTTAGTTTAAGTCTAAACAACTTTGCTAAGCTCAAGAGTAAGTAAATGGATTTTCGCTCTTGGTTGTGTTGTGAATTTTGGCTTAAAAAGCAATTATGATTGATGGTTGTAATGCATGTGATTTGCATGTTTTAAATTCAGTTTTGAAGCATATTTTAGCATGGTTTAATGCTGGTTTTGAAAGCCATATGTGAAGGATGCTCAAGGTAAGAGATCCTTGGTTTTATACATTGAAATTGTGGTTTTGATGCATGTTGATGCATGATGATTAATGGCTATGTGTAATGCTTTAAAAACAGTGGATTGATGATGGTAAATGATGGTTTTTGCTTTATGGTGATGCATGTGAATCATTGGACTAAAGTGGTAAGATGGTTATATTGGCAAGTGATGTAAGTGGTTCTTGGTTTCTTTGATCGGATATAGTTAGCTGGCTATAGGATTGGGTGCACCGTGAATAAAGTCGCCTTGGATGTGGAGTGGTTAAGAGTGAACCGGTAAACTCCATCCAAGTATCCTAACGAGATGGTTAAGGTTATAATGGTGATTGGAATCCCATTCGAGGACCTTGGTTAAGCAAAGGTAATAATGGTGGTTAAAATTCCATTGGTGGACCTTGTGCTTGTTAAGATCACAATGGTGGTGTAAAGTCCATGTGTGGATCTTGTATAGGGTGTCCCGGATCTCGTTAGTGATGTTATACAACTACCAATCGGTGATGCTAAGGTTGTATGGTGTTTAAAAGTCCATACATGGGAACCTTGTGCATGTTAAGGTTGTATGGTGTTTAAAAGTCCATACATGGGAACCTTGTGGAAGTTAAGGTTGTATGGTGATTAAAAGTCCATACATGGGAACCTTGTGAAAGTTAAGGTTGTATGGTGATTAAAAGTCCATACATGGGAACCTTGTGAAAGTTAAGGTTATATGGTGATTAAAAGTCCATATATGGGAACCTTGTGAATGGTAAGGTCAAATGGTGATTAAAAGTCCATTTGGGGGCCTTGGATTGGTAGTGTGTATGAAGCGTAGGGACAACGCTTGTGATCCGCGTATCCGATTGGATGTTGAGTTGAAAAGTGGATTTGGATGATCACTTGGAAGCCAATATAATGTTCTTGTTTATAATGAAGCATGAGATGCTTGGAATGATGCATGGTTGCAAGAGAAGTGTTTAATGTATTAAGAATGCATGTTTACTTGTTAAGTTTGAACAAGTGTTGATTATCTATTGAGAATGATGCATGTGTGCATGAAATCTCTTTAGTGCATTGAAGTCTTGCTAAGACTTGTTTTTAAAGGCATTTGATGCAAATGTTGATGATATGGCTCATATGTTGCATTTGTTGAATGCATGTGTTGGATTGAATGAGTAAATGGTTTTAAAAGGTTTCTTGCTTGAAATGTTAATCAAGTATGAGGAAGGTTTGATGTGAAGTGGAAGTGTTTTTCCAAGGTTTTGAATTTAACTATGCATTTGGTGTTAATGCATGGAATGGTTAAATTGATGTTTTTGCAAGTTGTGCTTTGAAAAGGTTTTCTTAGCTTTTCTAAGCTAAGGGTTGGTTTTTCATGTTTGAGCAATGCAAGATTTTAAGCATGTTGTTGAAAAGGGTTTTCAAGCATTGGTTTGGTTTATCAAATCGGGTTTGTTTTTTTAAAATGTTTTTAAGACCCGCTGCATTGATGGTGTTTTGGTTTTGAGCATTCCTCACTAAGCATTATGTGCTTACGCTCCTTTTTGTCCATCAATGCAGATTCTTGAAGTTGGAACATCGAGAAGCAAGGGATTCAAGGAGGACTCCACTTGAGATGTATGTCTCGGTTAATAGCTATAGTTAATAAAGGCAATGGGGGGAGAATCTCTTATGTTGATGTGTAACGAGATTGTGTATGTTGGACAAGTTTAGTATATGATGTTGAATCATGTGGATTAATGTTGCAACAATTGAATCATCTTGTGCTTAAGTTGTTTTGCTATGCTTCTTGTTTAAAAGCATGAATGAGTTTGAATGTGTTTAATGTGTTGGTGCACCTAGGAGTGATCATGTATCTAGATTTTGATGCTTATAGGTCTCTTGTATGATGTATGAGTTGCTGGTAAAGTTTGGTAGCAATTGGAGCATGTTTGGTTGATCAATTGCATGGTTAAGCAAGCATATTTCTGCAATCTGTGCAGGTCGTTTCGGAACAGTGGCTACCGTTTCGGAACGGGTGCCTTGTAGCAGCCCAGGCATCCGAAACGGGAGACACCGTTTCGAAACGGGAAGCCCTCTGCCAGCCCTCGTTTCGGTACGCGTTGCGGAACGGCCCCGCGTTTCGAAACAGGTTCATCCTGTTTCGAAACACCTGACCGTTGGGGGCTGACATTGGCAGTTATGTGTTTTGAAATGTTTGCATTTTGGTCCTGAAACTTGTTTGTGCAATTGTATGAGCTTGGGATGTCCGTTTGAGCTGAAATTTGGCAGTGAAGCATGAAATGTGACTAATTTCAAGATGGTAACTTTTAATTGGGTTAAGTCCTTGTAATTTGCAGAATTTACAATTTGGTCCCTAAAGTGGTAAATTGTTCAATTGGGTCCCTGTTTGATCTCTGATGTTTATGATCTTTGAGCATGATGTTTGTATGAACACATCTAGGGTTAATGTGCATCTAGACAAGTTTAAAAAGAAAAAAAAGGGTCGTTAATCAAGGTTGACTTTCGGGTTGACTTTGGTTTTCCCCGTGTGACTTTCTTAATTCGGGTCAACCGTCTAGACCGGGTTAAGGGGGTTACATTTGGTGGTATCAGAGCTGAGTTGCGAATGCTTGGGGAAAACGGTAAGTTGTTGTAGTATGTGTTTGATATCTATCCTGATGTATGGTTGAAAGCTGGTTGAAACACGTGTTTCTGAGCAAGTTGTTAATGTTTTCGAGCATGCTTTGTGGTTATGAATCGTCGTTGAGTTAATGTGGATTTGTGCTGACGTTGTGAGCTAGTTTTATGAATGATGAAAGTGCTATGAGTATGATATGTTGATATTATGCTGTTGCGAGTGGATGCTGTTTGATGAAAGCATGATCGAAGTATGTTGTTTGATATGCTTGATGTTGTGATATCCATGTTTGTGTTGGCTGTTATGTCTTGTAAAAGGGGAGGAATCGGGATACCCATTGCCTTATTATTATAGCTATTGTGTTATTTTGGAGTTGGATTTTGAATCCTTGCTTAAAGCTGGACTAACTGGTTTGTTTGTTTTGTTGTGATTGTTTGTTGTTAATAGTATGGCGAAATCGATGAAAGAATGGCAGTTGGGTGAGATGGTTGCTGCCTTAGGGCAGGTTGTTAAGGCGTGGAATTCACCTTTTTGTGGAGGTGTTTCGCCTCAGTCTTCTGTGCCTGGAGTCGAGGTAGTAGGGCAGGAGAAAGAAGTTGGTTCTGTGATGAAGAGTTCATCACCTGTTGTTCTAGAGGTGTTGGGAACATCTCAGGCTGTGGTAAAAGTAAAGTCGGTAGATGTGCTGGCTGTGGGATGTGTGGGTTTGTCGAAGCAGCGTTTGCTTGATTTGGGTGCTGTGGAGTATCATGGTTCGACACCTGAGACGTTTGAGGCCTGGTTGGCCAGTGTGATTCTGATTTTGGATCAGGAAGGTTGTGATTATGCTTGTAAGCTGGGGAGCGTTGTCTCTTTGATGTTGGAGGACGCGTGTGCCTGGTGGACATCTGTGGCGGTGGCATCGCACATCCAGGATATTGATTGGGACTTCTTTGTGTCGGCCTTTTATGAAAGGTATCTTGGAGAGAAATTCCCAAGGGTTAAGCAGTGTGAAGGTAGTGCAGATCTAGGGCAAGTGCTGGTTGAACAAGGAGTGGAGGCTCAGCTACCGGTGTGTAATCGTTGTGGAAGGCGCCATGTTGGAGGTTGTTGGGGCGCAGGTGCTTGTTGGAATTGTGGTTCTAAAGAGCATGTGAAGTGTGATTGTCCTCTTGGAGTGAAGTCAGCTTCAGTGGTAGCCAAAGGGTCTCTAAAGGGTCGTGGGCACAGCCGAGGCAAGGTTCGGAGGTGGCAGGAAGAGCAGAATGTTGTGAAGAGTTTGGGAAAGGAAATATGTTGGAAATGTGGGTCTGTTGGACATAGGAGGCGTGATTGTTTGAAGTTGGCTCGGAACAGCCAAGGTTCTTTACCGCAGGGAGTTGGTGATGACCTTAGAATGTTAGCTGATGCTACAGCGGTACGGCTGGAGGATGATGGTTCTGCGAGGAAGAGAGCTCGTCTGTTGGAGCTCCAGGGTGGTGATGTGTTTTCAGGTAACCTTGCTAAGTAACCTTTGCCTAGTTACCTTAGTTTGGTTTGGTCTTCTTGTGTAGTGGGTATGGTTTTGTTGCTAGCATGTTGGGGGTAGTTGTTGTTGTTGTTTGAGAACATCTTTAGCGTGAAGTAGGCTTAAGTGAGTACCTTGTGGTTAGTGGTTGTTGGAATGATGGAGTTAGACAAGTTAGAAGTGAGGTAGGAGGTTGTTCTTAGACTGATTCTGAGGATGTTATTGGGGGGTGCATTCATGCACAGTTAAAATCATTTGTTATATGCTATATTATATATGTGTTGGTCCATGCATACATGTGGCATGACATTAGAGGTTTTGCATACATGTACATCAGGCATTGATAGGGCATATTGGTGACCATGCATACGAACGTTCACACTCGCTAATAACTAATCGAATCTGTTAGTGTTGTGGTTGGGTTAGGTAGGATGATGGGTTTTTTTAGAGGTTGTGTTGGTGCTGAGTGGAAGTTAGAAGTAATGGAGAGTATTAAGCAAGTTGTTAGTAATAGTGAGTGTGGTATAGCACGTTGGTAGAAGGAAAGTGTTTGATGCTTGAAGAGTTTAGTGGGTTGGTGGTGAAGAGTACCGGTTGAAGTTAGAATCGGTCAGGTGGTTTGAATAGTTAGTAGAAGAGGTGGTTCCTTGATGCTGAGTGATGTCGTAGGTAGTGAATGTGTTTCTAGAGTGCTGAGGTATCTTGGCACTGATGTTGTAGTAGAAGGGTTGTTTATGTAAGTGTTGGTTCTTAGTAACCTTTGAGGAGTTGAGAAGATGGTATGTATGTTTAAGCTGGGCGATGTTCTGGCAAATGTTGTGGTCGAAGCTTGAAGCGGAAAGGTAATGTAAGATCAAAGGCCATTGTTGGTGGGACGGACTCTTGTGAGAAGTGGTTGGTTGGTTGTGAATAAGTAATTCTTTTTTAGTTCAGCTGGTGGTGTGTGGAATGTGGGCGAAGTCAAGGTTGGGGTTAGTGACGTGATTATCTGTCGATGAGTGAGCAGTTCTGGTGAGTCGAAGGTAAAGATTGCGGTGGATGTTAAGTAAGGACAGTAACATGTTGAGAAGTTTGGGTAAGCAGTTGGTGCTTAAGAATTTTTTGCTTGTTGTGTAAATCTCTGAAGGAGGTTGAGTAGTTTTGGCAAAGAGTTTTGGAAGCAGACGAGGTTGTGGATTACATAGTGGCTGAATTGGTTTGGTTGGTACCACTGTGTGAACAGGTTTTGGGAGTTGTGTGTTAAGGTGTTGTATGCTGATAAAGTTTGAAAGCCTAGTTCGGGTTGCATTAAAAATATGGAAAAATGTTCTAAAATCCTCTTTTAATATATATAAGTGAACTGTGAAATCAATTTTACAAAATGAGGTTTGGAAGGGTGACATTTTGGCTAGTGACCAAAATGTAAATTTTGAAAGTTGCGTGACTGTTTTAGAAAGGATTGAAACTTTGAATCTTTAAGGAGCTATTTACCCAAAGGTCACTAAGGTGGTTAAAAGTCCTTGAGTGAGCCTTGTTACTTAAGAACATCAAGGTGGTTAAAAGTCCTTGGATGGTTCTTGTTAAGGACACAAAGGTGGTTAAAAGTCCTTGTGTGGTCCTTGCCATGGTGTTTAAAAGTCCATGGGCCAAGGTGTTTAAAAGTCCTTGGGGCCAAGGTGTTTAAAAGTCCTTGGGGTGAAACTTGTAAGGACACAAAGGTGGTTAAAAGTCCTTGTGTGGTCCTTGTTGATCTTGTTTTAAAAAGATGGAATTTATCACTTGTGGCCAATATGACATGTAATGTTATGGAAGCATGTAATGCTTGTTTAAATTGCTTTGAGCATGAGTAAATGATGATTTGAAGTATGATTTATAAAGTGTTTTAAAAATGCATTATTGAATGGATTTCATGAGCATTCCTCACTAAGCTTTTGCTTACGCTCTCTTTCGTTTTCTTAAACCAATAATGCAGATCATTAAGGTGTTTTGAGGGCAGCAAGGAAGGCAAGCATTCGAGTGGAATTAAGCTCAAGTATGGGAAGGTTTTCTTAAACACATTTTAGCTTTTGGCATTTGGCAATGGGGGACCTATGTGTATGTTTTGGGAGATGTTTTGAACTCCCTAAGTATGTTTAATGTTGTTTGTAATGCTGGTATTGTATTTGGTCTTTATGTGCTTGGTTTTGAAGGCTTTATGCTTGAAAGGCTTGCTTGTGTAGGAAGCATGCTTTAAAATTGGGGCTTTTCATATATGTTGATAATATGTTGAATGGTTGATGCAAACATGTCTCTTATATGTTGTATGAGTTGCTGGTAAAGTTTGGTAGCATTTGGAGCATGATTGGATGATCATTTGAGTGTTTAAGCATGCATTTTGCTGCATTCTGTGCAGGGTGTTTCGGAACAGTGGCTACCGTTTCGGAACGGGTGCCTTGAATCAGCCCAGGCGTCCGAAACGGGAGACACCGTTTCGAAACGGAAAGGCCACTGCCAGCCCTCGTTTCGGTACGCGTTGCGGAACGGCCCCGTGTTTCGAAACAGGCTCACCCTGTTTCGGAATAGCCGACCGTTGGGGGCTGACAATGGCAGTTAAATGTTTTGGAATGTTTGCATTTTGGTCCTGAATCTTGTTTGTGCAATTGTATGAGCTTGGGATGTCCGTTTGAGCTGAAATTTGACAGTGAAGCATGAAACCTGATTAATTTCAAGATGGTAACTCTAATTTGGGTTAAGACCTCATAATTTACAGAATTTACAATTTGGTCCCTAAAGTTGTAAATTGTTCAATTGGGTCCCTGTTTGATCTCTGATGTTTGTGATCTTTGAGCATGTTGTCTGAGTGATCATAACTAGGGTTAATATGCATCTAGACAAGTTTAAAAAGAAAAAAAAGGGTCGTTAATCAAGGTTGACTTTCGGGTTGACTTTGGTTTTCCCCGTGTGACTTTCTTAATTCGGGTCAACCGTCTAGGCCGGGTTAAGGGGGTTACATTTGGTGGTATCAGAGCTGAGTTCTCGAGTAATCGGGAATGAATTTGTGCATGATTGAAGTATGTATGCTATGTATGCTTGATTGATTGAAAGCATGTTTAGTGGCATGTGATTTTGATGCAATTGAGTTGTATGCTGTGGTGAAGCATGTTGTGGGTACCCATTGCCAAATCAAAGCTAGGTAATGATGTTGGTTTTAAGTGAAATTGAGCTTGAGTACTTGGATTGCTTACCTTGCTGGACCTGACTTTGTTTATTTGCATTGTGATTGCATGGTTAAAGTATGGCACCACGTAGAGAGTTGAGAAGTAATGTGCGAGCTACGGCTCCGAATGAGAATGAGAATGAGGAAAACGCGGGTAGTGCGGTGTTACCTCCTCCTCCACCTGGCGGTGGTGGTGCTGAGGGTGAAAGAGCTGAAGCTGCAGCTGGTGCTGGAGCTGCTGGACCTGAGGTTGGTCAGGGGCAAGCTATGCCTAACATGACGATGTTGGTACAAGCTATTGCTGGTGCCTTTCGAGCGGCAGTAGCTGGAGCTCATGGAGCTGGGCATCAGGGAGATGCTGGTGTTAGACTACCTTTGGAGCGTTTGCGCAGTCTTGGTGGGACTGAGTTCAGGGGTTTGTCTGCTGAAGGTTCTGAGTCTTGGATGGAGAGTACCAAGAGGATCTTGGGTCAGATGAGTTGCACTGATGTGCAAAAGCTGGGTTGTGTTGCATCCTTGCTTCAGGATGATGCATATACGTGGTGGACGACCACTATAGCTGGGATGGCTGATGCTGATGTAACTTGGACATTCTTTCAGAATGTGTTCAAGAGGAGGTATCTTGGTGTAAGGTACCTGGATGAAAAGAAGCGTGAGTTCATGTCTCTTACCCAGGGGAGCATGACTGTGGCTGAGTATGAGGTGCAGTTTGTTAGACTCAGTCAGTATGCACCTGAGCTGGTACCGGATGAGCGGGCGAGGTGCGAAAGATTCCGTTATGGTTTAGTGACGGATGTGAAGATGTATGTGCTGGCCACTGAGTATGATGATTTTGATGTGCTGGTGGGCCGAGCCAAAGATATTGAGATGAACTTGGGTTTATCTGCCAGAGGTGCTGGAGCAAGTGCTGGTAAGAGATCAGCTGAGTATAGTTCCGGTGGTGGACGGAACAAGAGGGGACGCGATCAGAAGTATCAGTCCTCGGCTAAGAGAGGTGGTGGAGCATCTGCTCGGGGAGGCAATGCTAGAGCTGATCCGAGTGCTTGTTGGATTTGTGGATCACGTGGTCACATGAAGCGTGACTGTCCTCGTGCTGTGAGGGAGGTGCAAGCTCCTGTTGCGGCAGCTGGTAACGGGTGCTGGAATTGTGGATCTGCGGATCACTTGAGGCGAGATTGTCCTATGTTGGCTGGTGGCCAAGTGCGTGCTCCTGTTGTTGCTGCTCCGTAGAGAGGTCGTGGGCGCGGCCGTGGTAATTTCCAGCGGAGAGAGGAAGGTGGTCGAGGAGTGGCCCATGTTGTGGCTATTCAGCCTGAAGGTGGAGGTCAAGCGAGGGTGTATGCTCAGCGGGAGGGGAGGAATGACGCGGATGTGATTGCAGGTACCTTTACTTTGCAATCCTTGTCATTACTTTCCTTGATAGATTCTGGATCTACGCATTCATACATTTTGCGTGAGCATGCTGAATTGCTTGGTTTGCCTGTTGAGTCTTTGGATGTTAGTGTTCGTGTCACTAGTTCTTTTGGTGAGACTGTTGTGACTCGAAAGCTGTATAGAAGGTGTCCTTTGGTTGTTCAAGAACATGTTTTTCATGTTGATCTTATGGAGTTGCCTTTCTATGGTTTTGATGTGATCCTTGGTATGGATTGGCTTGCTGAGCATCGTGCTGTTGTGGATTGTGAAAATAAGCGAGTTTCGCTGAAGCTTGCGGATGATTATGATGTTGTTGTGGTTGGTGAGAATGTGAAGTTTCTTGCCAATGTGGTGTCTACCTTGGAGGCGAGCAGGATGCTGAGGCAAGGCTGTGAAGCTTATCTAGCTTTTGTGATGAATCCTAGCTCTAAGGAGTTGAGGGTGCAAGATATCAGAGTGGTGAAGGAGTTTCCTGGAGTGTGTCCTGAGGAGTTGCCTGGTTTACCTCCTAATCGCGAGGTGGAGTTTGGAATTGAGCTGTATGAGAATACAACTCATGTGTCCATTACTCCCTATAGAATGGCACCTAAGGAGCTGAAAGAGCTGAAGACGCAGTTGCAAGAGTTGCTTGATCGTGGTTTCATTCGGCCAAGTGTGTCGCCTTGCGGAGCACCGGTCTTGTTTGTGAAGAAGAAGGATGGCACTATGAGAATGTGCATTGATTACCGTCAGCTGAACAAGTTGACTATCAAGAATCGGTATCCTTTGCCGAGGATTGATGATCTCTTTGATCAATTTCGGGGAGCAGTTGTGTTCTCTAAGATTGACTTGAGGTCAGGGTATTACCAGTTGAAGGTAAAGGATGTGGATGTGCCTAAGACAGCTTTCAGGACAAGGTACGGGCATTATGAGTTCCTTGTGATGCCGTTTGGGTTGACAAATGCTCCTGCTGCTTTCATGGACATGATGAATCGTGTGTTTCATGAATACCTGGACAAGTTCGTTGTGGTGTTCATTGATGATATCCTCGTGTACTCGCATACTGAGGAGGAGCATGAAGAGCATTTGAGGATTGTTTTGCAAGCTTTGTTGGAGAATCAGCTTTATGCTAAGTTGAGCAAGTGCGAGTTTTGGCTTAAGGAGGTGGTGTTCCTTGGGCATGTAGTTTCTGCTGAGGGGATTCGTGTTGATCCTCAGAAGATTGAGGCGGTGATGAATTGGAAGGTTCCTAAGTCTGTTCATGAGGTTCGTAGTTTCCTTGGTTTGGCGGGATACTACCGGAGGTTTGTGGATGGTTTTTCTAAGATTGCTGCACCTTTGACAAAGTTGTTACAAAAGGATGTTAAGTATGAGTGGACAGAAGCGAGACAGCAGGCTTTTGAGAAGCTTAAGGCGGCTTTGACGCAAGCTCCTATCTTGGTTCAGCCTGAATCAGGGAAAGAGTTTGTGGTCTACAGTGATGCGTCCTATGTTGGTTTGGGATGTGTACTGATGCAAGAGGGTAAGGTTGTAGCTTATGCATCACGGCAGTTGAAGGTGCATGAGCGCAATTATCCTACGCATGATATTGAGTTGGTTGTAGTGGTTTTTGCTCTGAAGATCTGGAGACATTATCTGTATGGTGAGAAGTGTACTGTGTACACGGATCATAAGAGTTTGAGGTATCTGATGTCTCAGAAGGAGTTGAATCTTAGGCAGCGGCGTTGGTTGGAGTTGCTCAAGGATTATGATCTGACGATTGAGTACCATCCTGGAAAAGCTAATGTTGTTGCGGATACCTTGAGTAGGAAGGTAGCTGTTGAGCTGAGGGCTATGTTTGCCAGTTTGAGTATTTCGTGAGACGGTGGTCTTGTGGCTGAGTTGCAAGTGAAACCATCTATGGTTCAGTTGATCAAGGAAAAGCAGTTGCTGGATGATTCCTTGGTGTCTCATGTTCAGGATATCGCGGAGGGTAGACCTTCGGATTTCTGCTTTAATGATGATGGTGTGTTGTGTTTTGGGAGTCGAATAGTAGTGCCCAATGATGCTGAGTTGAGGCGTGCTATTCTGGCTGAAGGTCATAGTAGTCCTTTTGCTATGCACCCTGGTAGTACTAAGATGTACCGTGATCTTCGTGATGAGTACTATTGGGTGGGTTTGAAAAAGGATGTTGCGGAGTTTGTGAGCAAGTGTATGGTGTGTCAGCGAGTTAAGGCTGAGCATCAGGTTCCTTCAGGATTGTTGCAACCGTTGAGAATCCCTGAATGGAAGTGGGAAAGGGTTACCATGGATTTTGTGTCTGGTTTACCTTTGTAACCTTCGAAGAAGAATTCGGTTTTGGTGATTGTGGATCGCCTGACGAAGTGTGCGCATTTCTTGCCTTTGCATACTACGTTTTCTTTGGATAAGCTTGCGGAGCTGTACATTGCTGAGATTGTGCGGCTGCATGGTGTGCCTAAGTCGATTGTGTCGGATAGGGATCCGAGGTTCACATCGCGTTTCTGGCAGTGTTTGCATCAAGCTTTGGGTACAAGGTTGAATTTCAGTACATCCTATCATCCTCAGTCGGATGGTCAGTCTGAGCGTGTTATCCAGATTTTGGAGGATATGTTGAGGTGCTGCGTGATTGATTTTCAGGGTTCTTGGGAGAAGCATTTGCCTTTGGTGGAGTTTGCTTATAACAATAGTTATCAGGCGAGTATTCAAATGGCACCTTATGAGGCTTTGTACGGGAGGAAGTGTAGGACTCCTCTTTGTTGGGCTGAAATGGGTCAAAAGTTGGTTTCGATGCCGGCTTTGTTGAAAGGAACCACAGAGAAGGTGAAGCTCATTTGTGAGCGGTTGAAGGCAGCTTCTGATCGGCAGAAGTCTTACGCGGATTTGAAGCGTAAGGAGATAGAGTATGTGGTGGGTGATCGTGTGTTCTTGAAGGTTTCGCCTTGGAAGAAGGTGATGAGGTTTGGTCGGAAGGGTAAGTTGAGCCCTAGGTACATTGGACCATATGAGGTGGTTGAGCGTGTGGGTCCTGTTGCGTATCGGTTGAGGCTACCTCAAGAGTTGGAGAAGATTCATGATGTGTTTCATGTTTCTATGCTCCGGAAGTATAGATCTGATCCTTCGCATGTGATGCCTGTGGAGGAAGTGGAATTGAATCCGGATTTGACCTATGATGAGGAACCGGTGAAGGTTCTGGATTCGGATAGCAAGGTTCTTCGTGGCAAGACCATCGAGTTGGTAAAGGTGCTGTGGAAGCATCGCGGTGTTGAGGAAGCCACGTGGGAGCGGAAGGAAGACATGCTGAAGCAGTTTCCTTATCTCTTTCCTTCAGGTAAATTTCGGGGACGAAATTTCTTAAGGGGGGAGAGTTGTAACGCCCCGGTTTTGGGCTTAGAAGTTTTGGGCGTTGACCGGTTCGGTCAAAGTGCTGTTCGAATCTAAAAAGGTGAAATTAGGAAAGCCTAGTTCGGGTTGCATTAAAAATATGGAAAAATGTTCTAAAATCATCTTTTAATATATATAAGTGAACTGTGAAATCAATTTTACAAAATGAGGTTTGGAAGGGTGACATTTTGGCTAGTGACCAAAATGTAATTTTTGAAAGTTGCGTGACTGTTTTAGAAAGGATTGAAACTTTGAATCTTTAAGGAGCTATTTACCCAAAGGGAGTTTCTCCAGATTTTTCTAAGATATTTTAATGTTTAATTCTGATTTTAAAGCTAAAGAAAAGTGGAGGGAAATCATTTTGGCTATTTTGTAACTAACTTTCCATATTTTCCAATTTTCTTTTTCTCTCATTTTCTCTCAACCCAAACACTTTCTCTCCAGAGATTTCTTTCTGATTTTGTCACCTAAATCTTCCTTTTCAATCCTCTTTTGATTCCTAATCATCACATCAACAAAACCTCACCATTTGCTACTTGATTCATCAAGGTTTTTGGTTCTAAAAGAGGAGAAACTCAAGTTTGGAGGTAAGAACGTCCTTCTCCTCTAAACTCTCAGTTCTTTACTGAAATTCCTAAGTTCTCAATCCTTAATTGATGTTTTATAAATGGCTTTTAAGGTTGTGAAATGGATTTTGGCTTAAAATGCAAGATTTGGTGATTTTTGATAGATTTTCGTTTGATCTGTTAAAGCTGTGATTTGAGGTGTTAATTTGATGATTAATTAATGTTAATTTGATAAGGATTTGAGTTTTGATTAATGCAATCCCGGATAGGTTGAATTTCCTAAGTTTAGCTTGTGATTCTTGGTTGTTTTTGAGGTGATCTTGTGGATCTGATGTTGCTGGAGGTATAAGGATGTTATTAGGTTCTTTTTAGTTGTTAAATGATGTTAAAGGATGTTTGGTTTTGATGGTTTATGGCTGGGCTTTGTTGAGGAGTTGTTTGGATGCATTTTCGGTTGTGTTTGGTGGCCGAAAATGGAGTGTGGATGAGAGCAGCGAGTTTAGGTGCTTTCATTGAAGCTATTAATGCATGATGATGCATTAATCCTCTGCTTTGATGTGTTTAAAACAGGGGAGTCATCTTTGGATCCAAGTGGTGGTGATCCGGAAGCTTGATTTGTGCTTCGGCAAGAGGCGAAGTGGAATCGGTGAGTGAAAATGGGTCTTCAGCTTTGAAACCAATGTCTTGGGAGCTTAGTTTAAGTCTAAACAACTTTACTAAGCTCAAGTGTAAGTTTTCGGAAAAACTCTCTAAGTGGTGGCCATGGTTTGGTTGTTATGCAATGTGGTTTATTGCATGTTTTAAATTCTGTTTTGAAAGCATGATTTTTCATGGTTAATGCTGATTTTGTAAGCCATATGTTGAAGGAAGCTCAAGGTAAGAGTTCCTTGGTTTTGAACATTGATTAAATGTGGTTTGATGCTCTAAAATGCATGATGAATATGGCTTGGTTTAATGTTTTAAAACAGTGGATTATTTGATGATAATGATGTATATTGGCAAGTGATGTTTTGAAAAAGGTTAAGGTCACTAAGGTGGTTAAAAGTCCTTGAGTGAGCCTTGTGGATTCTAAGAACTTCATGGTGGTTAAAAGTCTATGATGATTCTTGTTAAGGTCACTAAGGTGGTTAAAAGTCCTTGAGTGAGCCTTGTTACTTAAGAACATCAAGGTGGTTAAAAGTCCTTGGATGGTTCTTGTTAAGGACACAAAGGTGGTTAAAAATCCTTGTGTGGTCCTTGCCATGGTGTTTAAAAGTCCATGGGCCAAGGTGTTTAAAAGTCCTTGGGGCCAAGGTGTTTAAAAGTCATTGGGGTGAAACTTGTAAGGACACAAAGGTGGTTAAAAGTCCTTGTGTGGTCCTTGTTGATCTTGTTTTAAAAAGATGGAATTTATCACTTGTGGCCAATATGACATGTAATGTTATGGAAGCATGTAATGCTTGTTTAAATTGCTTTGAGCATGAGTAAATGATGATTTGAAGTATGATTTATAAAGTGTTTTATAAATGCATTATTGAATGGATTTCATGAGCATTCCTCACTAAGCTTTTGCTTACGCTCTCTTTCGTTTTCTTAAACCAATAATGCAGATCATTAAGGTGTTTTGAGGGCAGCAAGGAAGGCAAGCATTCGAGTGGAATTAAGCTCAAGTATGGGAAGGTTTTCTTAAACACATTTTAGCTTTTGGCATTTGGCAATGGGGGACCTATGTGTATGTTTTGGGAGATGTTTTGAACTCCCTAAGTATGTTTAATGTTGTTTGTAATGCTGGTATTGTATTTGGTCTTTATGTGCTTGGTTTTGAAGGCTTTATGCTTGAAAGGCTTGCTTGTGTAGGAAGCATGCTTTAAAATTGGGGCTTTTCATATATGTTGATAATATGTTGAATGGTTGATGCAAACATGTCTCTTATATGTTGTATGAGTTGCTGGTAAAGTTTGGTAGCATTTGGAGCATGATTGGATGATCATTTGAGTGTTTAAGCATGCATTTTGCTGCATTCTGTGCAGGGTGTTTCGGAACAGTGGCTACCGTTTCGGAACGGGTGCCTTGAATCAGCCCAGGCGTCCGAAACGGGAGACACCGTTTCGAAACGGAAAGGCCACTGCCAGCCCTCGTTTCGGTACGCGTTACGGAACGGCCCCGTGTTTCGAAACAGGCTCACCCTGTTTCGGAACAGCCGACCATTGGGGGCTGACAATGGCAGTTAAATGTTTTGGAATGTTTGCATTTTGGTCCTGAATCTTGTTTGTGCAATTGTATGAGCTTGGGATGTCCGTTTGAGCTGAAATTTGACAGTGAAGCATGAAACCTGATTAATTTCAAGATGGTAACTCTAATTTGGGTTAAGACCTCATAATTTACAGAATTTACAATTTGGTCCCTAAAGTTGTAAATTGTTCAATTGGGTCCCTGTTTGATCTTTGATGTTTGTGATCTTTGAGCATGTTGTCTGAGTGATCATAACTAGGGTTAATATGCATCTAGACAAGTTTAAAAAGAAAAAAAGGGTCGTTAATCAAGGTTGACTTTCGGGTTGACTTTGGTTTTCCCCGTGTGACTTTCTTAATTCGGGTCAACCGTCTAGGCCGGGTTAAGGGGGTTACACTTTTCAATTGGAATCTTGATTTTGGCTTTAAAATGCAAGATTTGCTTGATTTTGGTGAAATTTCGTGTGATCTGTTTGGGCAGTGTTTTGAGGTGTTAAATTGATGTTAAATGAATGTTAAATTGATGAGGAATTGAGGTTTAATCAATGCAATCCCGAATAGGTTGAATTTCCTAAGTTTTGCTTGAGTTTTTGGTTGTTTTTGGGGTGTTTTTGATGATCTGTTATAGCTGGAGGTATAAGGACGTGTTTGTGATCATTATGGATGTTAATTGATGTTTAAATATGGTTAGAAGTGATGGATCTTGGCTGGGTTAAGTTTTGGAAGTGTTTGGAGGTGATTTCGGTTGTGTTTTGTAGCCGAATTGTTGGATTTGTGATGAGCAGCGAGTTGAGTTGTGTTGCTGGTGTTTTTAATGCATAATGATGCATTAATCCTCTGTTATTGTGTGCTTGAAACAGGGGAGTTTGACCCGTGAGCATTGGAGGTGGTGCGGAAGGTTTCGGATGCTTGTAAGGCTTGTTGGTTAGCCTTGTTTTGTGTATCGGTGAGTGAAGTTGGGTTTTCAGCTTTTAAACCAAGGTTTGAAGGTTTTGGGAGCTTAGTTTAAGTCTAAACAACTTTGCTAAGCTCAAGAGTAAGTAAATGGATTTTCGCTCTTGGTTGTGTTGTGAATTTTGGCTTAAAAAGCAATTGTGATTGATGGTTGTAATGCATGTGATTTGCATGTTTTAAATTCAGTTTTGAAGCATATTTTAGCATGGTTTAATGCTGGTTTTGAAAGCCATATGTGAAGGATGCTCAAGGTAAGAGATCCTTGGTTTTATACATTGAAATTGTGGTTTTGATGCATGTTGATGCATGATGATTAATGGCTATGTGTAATGCTTTAAAAACAGTGGATTGATGATGGTAAATGATGGTTTTTGCATTATGGTGATGCATGTGTATCATTGGACTAAAGTGGTAAGATGGTTATATTGGCAAGTGATGTAAGTGGTTCTTGGTTTCTTTGATCGGATTTAGTTAGCCGGCTATAGGATTGGGTGCACCGTGAATAAAGTCGCCTTGGATGTGGAGTGGTTAAGAGTGAACCAGTAAACTCCATCCAAGTATCCTAACGAGATGGTTAAGGTTATAATGGTGATTGGAATCCCATTCGAGGACCTTGGTTAAGCAAAGGTAATAATGGTGGTTAAAATTCCATTGGTGGACCTTGTGCTTGTTAAGATCACAATGGTGGTGTAAAGTCCATGTGTGGATCTTGTATAGGGTGTCCCGGATCTCGTTAGTGATGTTATACAACTACCAATCGGTGATGCTAAGGTTGTATGGTGTTTAAAAGTCCATACATGGGAACCTTGTGCATGTTAAGGTTGTATGGTGTTTAAAAGTCCATACATGGGAACCTTGTGGAAGTTAAGGTTGTATGGTGATTAAAAGTCCATACATGGGAACCTTGTGAAAGTTAAGGTTGTATGGTGATTAAAAGTCCATACATGGGAACCTTGTGAAAGTTAAGGTTATATGGTGATTAAAAGTCCATATATGGGAACCTTGTGAATGGTAAGGTCAAATGGTGATTAAAAGTCCATTTGGGGGCCTTGGATTGGTAGTGTGTATGAAGCGTAGGGACAACGCTTGTGATCCGCGTATTCGATTGGATGTTGAGTTGAAAAGTGGATTTGGATGATCACTTGGAAGCCAATATAATGTTCTTGTTTATAATGAAGCATGAGATGCTTGGAATGATGCATGGTTGCAAGAAGTGTTTAATGTATTAAGAATGCATGTTTACTTGTTAAGTTTGAACAAGTGTTGATTATCTATTGAGAATGATGCATGTGTGCATGAAATCTCTTTAGTGCATTGAAGTCTTGCTAAGACTTGTTTTTAAAGGCATTTGATGCAAATGTTGATGATATGGCTCATATGTTGCATTTGTTTAATGCATGTGTTGGATTGAATGAGTAAATGGTTTTAAAAGGTTTCTTGCTTGAAATGTTAATCAAGTATGAGGAAGGTTTGATGTGAAGTGGAAGTGTTTTTCCAAGGTTTTGAATTTAACTATGCATTTGGTGTTAATGCATGGAATGGTTAAATTGATGTTTTTGCAAGTTGTGCTTTGAAAAGGTTTTCTTAGCTTTTCTAAGCTAAGGGTTGGTTTTTCATGTTTGAGCAATGCAAGATTTTAAGCATGTTGTTGAAAAGGGTTTTCAAGCATTGCTTTGGTTTATCAAATCGGGTTTGTTTTTTTAAAAATGGTTTTAAGACCCGCTGCATTGATGGTGTTTTGGTTTTGAGCATTCCTCACTAAGCATTATGTGCTTACGCTCCTTTTTGTCCATCAATGCAGATTCTTGAAGTTGGAACAGCGAGAAGCAAGGGATTCAAGGAGGACTCCACTTGAGATGTATGTCTCGGTTAATAGCTATAGTTAATAAAGGCAATGGGGGGAGAATCTCTTATGTTGATGTGTAACGAGATTGTGTATGTTGGACAAGTTTAGTATATGATGTTGAATCATGTGGATTAATGTTGCAACATTTGAATCATCTTGTGCTTAAGTTGTTTTGCTATGCTTCTTGTTTAAAAGCATGAATGAGTTTGAATGTGTTTAATGTGTTGGTGCACCTAGGAGTGATCATGTATCTAGATTTTGATGCTTATATGTCTCTTGTATGATGTATGAGTTGATGGTAAAGTTTGGTAGCAATTGGAGCATGTTTGGTTGATCAATTGCATGGTTAAGCAAGCATATTTCTGCAATCTGTGCAGGTCGTTTCGGAAAAGTGGCTACCGTTTCGGAACGGGTGCCTTGTAGCAGCCCAGGCGTCCGAAACGGGAGACACCGTTTCGAAACGGGAAGCCCTCTGCCAACCCTCGTTTCGGTACGCGTTGCGGAACGGCCCCGCGTTTCGAAACAGGTTCATCATGTTTCGGAACACCTGACCGTTGGGGGCTGACATTGGCAGTTATGTGTTTTGAAATGTTTGCATTTTGGTCCTGAAACTTGTTTGTGCAATTGTATGAGCTTGGTATGTCCGTTTGAGCTGAAATTTGGCAGTGAAGCATGAAATGTGACTAATTTCAAGATGGTAACTTTTAATTGGGTTAAGTCCTTGTAATTTTCAGAATTTACAATTTGGTCCCTAAAGTGGTAAATTGTTCAATTGGGTCCCTGTTTAATCTCTGATGTTTATGATCTTTGAGCATGATGTTTGTATGAACACATCTAGGGTTAATGTGCATCTAGACAAGTTTAAAAAGAAAAAAAGGGTCGTTAATCAAGGTTGACTTTCGGGTTGACTTTGGTTTTCCCCGTGTGACTTTCTTAATTCGGGTCAACCGTCTAGACCGGGTTAAGGGGGTTACAGGAAACGTATCATTTGAACCAAGAAAAGCATATTTTAGCTGCCCTGGCAGGGGCTTCAGTTCTAAAACAGGGTGCTCAACAGTAGATGGCTTTTGGATTGCATGGTTATCTGAAGTATAATTTAAAGGTTCGAATAACTTACCTGGACGATCCCCTATCCAGTTTACCTCCTCCTGATCTTCAGTATCAGATGTATCGGATTCAGAGGAGTTGCTGTCGTGACAGTCCTGTAAGTGGCTGCCGAGGCAGTGACCAATTTTGATGTCGTGACAGCCTGACCTGATACAGGGTTGATCATGGGTAACTTCAGTGATAGCCTTACATTCCTCGTCTGCATCAGCATGCTTCATAGCTTGGAGAACATTCAACTTTATCTCTTGATCGTTCACTCTCATAGTGAGTTCTCCTTTTTCCACATCAATCAATGATCTTCCCGTGGCTAAGAAGGGTCGCCCAAGGATGATTTGTGCGTTTTCGTCTGCTTCACAATCTAAAACAAGAAAGTCAGCATGAAAAATAAATTTATCCACTCTTACCAGAATATCTTCGATTTTTCCTTCCGGATGAACGTAAGAGCGGTCTGCCAGCTGCAGAATTACTGTCGTGGGCCGCGCCTTTCCAATACCTAATTTCTAAAAAACAAATTTTGGCATTAAATTAAGGGTAAACTATACTAATGACCACCGAACTATGGGGTTGGTGTCGATTTGACCACTATATTTTCAATTGTGTTAAATATATCACATAACTATTTAATTGGTTCCAATGTAGCCACCTGCCGTTAAAAAAATGAAAAAGTTAACGGGACTGTTAAAATAATTGGTATAATTAATTTATTTTATTAGATTAAAATTAGGACTAAATTGAATGATTGTATAAATAAAAGGGACTAAATGTGTAATTATACCAATTATTTTAACAGTCCCGTTAACTTTTTCGTTTTTTAACGGTAGGTGGCTACATTGGAACCAATTAAATAGTTATGTGGTATATTTAACACAATTGAAAATATAATGGTCAAATCGACACCAACCCCATAGTTCGGTGGTCATTAGTATAGTTTACCCTTAAATTAATACTAGCACCAAGATCACAAAGTGCCTTACCCACATATTTATCTCCGATTACAAAAGGTATGATGAAGCTCCCTGGATCCTTCTTTTTCTGGGGTGGCTGCCTATGAAGAATACTCATGCATCCTTCTGTCATTTTTACCGTTTCAAATCCCCCCAAGTTTAGATTTCTTTGACATGACATCCTTGAGAAATTTGGCGTAACCGGGCATCTCCCTAACGGCATCCAACAGCAGAATGTTAATATGAACCTGCTTAAAAATATCATAAATCTTTTTGAGCTGAGATTCTTGCTTTGCTTGCTGTAACCGTTGAGGAAAAGGAGGTGGGGGACGATAATCAGCAATACGTCCTTCCCACTGCATACGAATCTGAGGAGGTTTGGGTTCATCATTTTTCTCCTCTGTCGTGACAGGCTCATCGGCAGTAGTCTGTTTGTTACCTGTCGGGGCAGCTTCCTCGGCAGGTCTATCCAAGGCTGGTTTCCTTACTGTTTCAGTTTCCTTTTCCGGCCCTGGTAATTTCTTCCCACTCCTAGTAGTAATAGCTTTACATTGCTCATGTGTGGGCTACCTAGCATTTTCAGTATTGCTAGGAAATCCTCCAGTCTGCCTTGGCTTGATATGCTGGGAAACTTGACCCATTTGTGTCTCCAAAGATTTCAGAGTAGCTTCATGATTCGTCATCTGCATCTCTGTTTTATCCATGAATGTCTCTGTTTTTTGACAAACCGATTCATATTCTCAATATAAGTACCTGTCTGAGACATAAAAATAGCCAGAGTCTGTTCCAGTATACTGTTTGTGGCAGCTCTGGCTGTTGTTGCTGTTGTTGCGGCAGCAGTTACTGTCGCATCAACAATCTAGGTCCTCCATGATTCTGATTACTGTGTGCTTGAGGATTCAGGGCATTATTAGGATTACTCCAAGAAAACTTGGGATCCTTTTCCAATTGGGATTATAGTTGTTGGAGTTGTAATTTGGCTTGTAGTTTCCAACATACTTTCCCTCTTCTAACTGTATAGGACACTCATCCGAACTATGATTTCCCTCACAGATTTCACATACCTCCTCAACAACAAATCCATGTTGTGCATCATCATTCAATAACTTTCTCATTGCTTTAGTAAGGAATGCTACATGTGATTTCATCGTGATGTCGGCCTCATAATCCTTAACAGCTAGTACCCGTTTACCCCCTCTTCTTGCTGTCGAAAACTGCTCTTCATTCTTAGCCACATTTTTCAATACTTGCATTGCCTCGTCCGGGTTTTTGTCCAATAATAGTCTGTTCGCTGCTGAATCAATTCGAATACGAGTTTGTAAGTTGGCAGCATTATAAAACTTAGTTACCTGATTCCAGACGGGGAATCTATGCATTGAGCAGTTCCGTAGAAGAGTAGTAAATCTGTCCCAGGCCTCGTGCATCGGCTCGTCATCTTCCTGTTGAAAAGTAGCAATTTCATTACATAATCGCTCAGATAAATGCGAAGGATTAAAACGAGATAAAAATTCACGAGATAAATCTGCCCAAGTTCTAACTGAACCCGGCGTAAGTTTATTCCACCAAGTTTTTGCTCTGTCCCTCAATGAATGGGGAAATAACCGAAGCCTCAGTATCTCCGGATTAACTCCTGGCAGTCTAAACGAACCACAGATCTCCTGGAACGTTTTTAGATGCTCCCTAGCATCCTCTGTAACAGCACCACTGAATTGGTCGGCATTGTTGATCATGCTAAACATGACCGGTTTCAGCTCGAAGTTGTCAACATCTATGTCCGGCAGCGTGGTTTCCAGCTCTACATGGTCATTCAACATGTAGTCACGACAGGACCGTCGTCTGGCAGCGGCAGCAGGGTTGCCGACAGGAGGTATAATATCTCTAACAGGCGGGTCGTTTCCATTGTGGGCCATCGTCTCTAACTGTTCCTCAAGGTACTCGTTCCTAGCTAGTAGGTGACGAAGTTGTTTCTTGAGATTGAATGAACGTTCGATTTCTGGACCTAACGGATACTCAGGATCTTTACCTCGATTCGATCTGTGCATAAACAAGAAACCTTGTGAAAAGCAAGAGTTGAATGCACCAAAGAAAAACATAAAAATAAAAATAAAAACAAAAACGAAAACGAAAAGTGCAGTAAAAGAAAAGGTAGAGTTATGTTGCCAGTCCCCGGCAACGGCGCCAAAAACTTGTTGCGTGTAAAAGTGTCTATCGCAATTGTAGTGCAAGTGTACACGACGCAAGTAGTAAAGTGATACGAAGTATCGGATATCGTCTCCACAGGGACTAGGCTAATAGCTTCACCTTGAGTTACTGCACGAGAGTAAAGGAAATATTTGAGAAAGTTGTCACGACTAATAAAGAAAACTTAAATAAAAGAGTAGAGAAATCAAGATAGAGAGAATGGGCTGGTATTGAATTGCTCAGTAGTGCAGTATTGCAGAGTTTAGGAAATCCAGTTATGTCGTCGCTCCCGTCGTGGCAGCACCTGTCGCGGCAGCAGTCCGTTGATTGTCGCGGCAGCAAACATTCAACTCAGTACTTCAAGTTTTGCAAGAATTCCAGATGTGCCTTGGCCTATCCCTAGGTCCAAATCTGTCGATGATCACGTCTTTGATGATACCTCCCGGCGTGAATCGAAGGATGAACACCGATGTTGATGAATTCTTCTTTAGCCACTTAACCTCGTCCTATCCCTAGGTCCGAGATAGTTCAACTATAAACTAGAGAACTTGCACTTATTTCTTTCGTATACTTAACTCTCCCGATGCTAAGTAAATAGATAACCTCACAATGTTCTCCCGATGCTCTTGCAAGATATTAATAACCAAAATAAGAGAACTTGAAGTTTATTTTATTGAACTGAAAATTCCTAAAACAAAAAAAAAACCCTTGCAACTACTTTACAAATCAACCCGTGGCCCTAGGGGGAATTTAGAACATGTTGAGAGAAGGAAAACGGCTAGGGTTTTGGGAAGGAAGCTAGGGAATCGGTTATGCCCTTCTAGGTTAAAATATATGCCCTTATATAAGCTTTGGGCTCAAGTTATCTAAAATAGCAAGAATACAACTTTAAATAAAAGTATGATTCTTGTAACCCCCTTAGCCCGGCGTAGACGGTTGACCCGAACTACGAAGATTACACGGGGAAAACCAAAGTCAACCCGAAAGTCAACCTTGATTAACGACCCTTTTTTCTTTTTAAACTTGTCTAGATGCACATTAAACCTAGGCATACTCTTGAGATAAGCATACTCAAAAAATCACAGCAATCGGAAAACAATAAGGGACCCAATTGCACAACATACGAATTTAGGGACCAATTTGTAAATTCTGGAAATTAAGAGGACTTTACCAATTTTTAAGTTACCATTATGAAATTAGTAATGTTTCATGCATCTCTGCCAAATTTCACCTTAATCGGACATCACGAACTCAAGCAATTGCACATACAAAAATCAGGACTAAAACGTAAAGCTTACAAACTTCAAAACCATTCAAATCAGTGCCCAACGGTCAAGTGTTTCGAAACGGGGTTAGCCCGTTCAGAAACGGGGCTTGGCAGTAGCCAAAGTGTTTCGAAACACCTCTACCCGTTTCGAAACACCCAGGCCAAATCAAACACCTGTTTCGAAACATGCAAGGGTGTTTCGAAACACCCTGCCCAGAAACAGCAGAAAAGCCTGTTTAAACACGTTTAAACACCATCGAACATACTCTAAACCATTCCACAACAAATCAACAACTTGCCAAGCATCATAACTACCAAATTGCATTAAAATCTAGATACAAAACAACTCCTAGGTGCACCAAGTCTTCCCACACATCCAACACTTAATCATGCTTTTAAAACAAGAAGCATAGCATAACGACTTATGAATAAGAAGATTCAAACGTTGCAAGCGTTAAACCACATAGTTCAAAACATAAACCAAACTTGTCCGACATACACAATCTCATTAAACATCAACATAAGAGACTCTCCCCCCATTGCCTTTATTATCTATAGCTATTAACCGAGACATACATCTCAAGTGGAGCTCTCCTTGAATCCCTTGCTTCTTGCTGTCCCAACTTCAAATATCTGCATTGATGGACAAAAAGGAGCGTAAGCACATAATGCTTAGTGAGGAATGCTCAAAACCAAAACACCATCAATGCAGCGAGTCATAAAACCCCTTTTAAAAGTAGTTGTAAATCAATAAATCAAAGCATTGGTTGAAAAACCTCTTTTGAAACATCATGCTTTAAACCATGTCTTGCTCAACATGAAAACCAACCTTTAGCTTAGAAAAGCTAAACAATTTACCCCAAAACACATTCTTGCAAAAACCATTATTTAAACTTTTCCATGCATAAACATCACATGCAAGGTTAAACTCAAATTCCTTGGAAAACACTTCCACTTCACAACATAATTTCCATATGCTTGATGGCCATTTCAAAGCAAAACCTTTCAAAAACCATTGGTTCCTTATAACTATCTCATGCATTCAACAAATGCAAAACACATGAACTACCAAAAACAACATTGCACTACATGCCTTTTAAAACAAGTCCCCACAAGACTTCAATGCATTTAAGAGATTCCTTACACATAAACACCATTCATAAAAGAAGATAAACACTTGTTCAAGCTTAACAAGTAATACATGCACTCTTAAACCATTACACACTTCCCATGAAACCTTGCATCATTTCAAGCATCCCATGCTTCATTACATCCAAGAACATTATATTGGCTTCCAAGTGATAATTCACAAACCATCACAACACAAGACACAATCGGATACGCGGATTACAAGCGTTGTCCCACACGCTCCATACACACAACCGAACAACACAAGGTGGAGTTTAGCGGTACAATCACAACCCCCTCAACACCCGTGATGGAGTTTAACGGTACAATCACAACCCCTCAACATCACTCATCGGAAGTTGTATAGCACACTAGCGAGAGCTGGGACACATCACAAGGCTTACACATGGAAGCTACCACAACCATTGTAATCACCTTAACCAAGCTCACACACGGGAGCAACCCTCCACCGTTGTGACGCTTAACAAAGTCCACCCACGAGAGCCACCCTCCATCGTGGTGACTTTTAACAAGGTTCACCCACGAGAGCCATCCTCCATCGTGGTGGCACTTAACCAAGCCCACCCACGAGAGTCATCCTCCATCGTGGTGGCACTTAACCAAGCCCACCCACGAGAGCCATCCTCCATCGTGGTGACACCAATTTCCTCAATCGCTAGGATTCTTGGATGGAGTTTACAGTACAATTAAAACCCCCTCGACATCCAAGGCGACTCAATTCACGGTGCACCTAATCCTATAGCCAGCTAACTATATCCGATTAAAGTAACCAACAACCACTTACATCACTTGCCAATACCATCAATTACCATCATCAATCCACTGTTTTAAAGCATTAAACAAAGCCATTAAACAACATGCAACACTATGCATCAATTCCACATTTCCAATGTACAAAACCAAGGATCTCTTACCTTGAGCATCCTTCACCACATGACTTTCAAAACCAGCACTAAACCATGTTAAAACTTGCTTTCAAAACAGAATTTAAACATGCAAATCACATGCATTGCATCCAACCATCACAAGTACATTAAAAACCAATTCATAACACAAACCAAGAGAGAAATTCCATTTACTTACTCTTGAGCTTAGCTAAGTTGTTTAGACTTAAACTAAGCTCCCAAAACCTTCAAACATTGGTTTTAAAGCTGAAAACCCCAACTTCACTCACCGATACACAAAACTAGGCTAGCCAACAAGCCTTCCAAGCATCTGAAACCATCAACGCCACCTCTATTGCTCACGGATCATTCTCTCATGTTTCAAACACATAACAACAGAGGATTAATGCATCATCATGCATTAAAAACACCAGCAACACACCTAAACTCGCTGCTCTTCGCAAATCCAACATTTCGGCTACCAAACACAACCGAAATCACATCCAAACACTTCCAAAACTTAACCCAGCCAAGATCCATCACTTCTAACCATTTTTAGACATCAATTAACATCCAAAATAAACTCAAACTCGTCCTTATACCTCCAGAATTAACAAAACACCAAGATCACCCCAAAAACCACCATTTTCACAAGTAAAAACTTAGGAAAATCAACCTATTCGGGATTGCATTGATTAAACCTCAATTACACATCATTTAGACATCCAAAATACATCAAAAAGACATCTCAAAACAGAGCCCAATCACCCAATACGAATTTCTTCAAAATTAAATCCAAAATCTTGCATTTTAAGCCAAAATCAAGATCACAACATTAAAACCTTTAATAAAACTTTATTTAAGGATTGCGAACTTGGGAATTTCAGTAAAGAACTGAGTATTTAGAGGAGAAGGACGTTCATACCTCTAAATGTGGATTTCTCCTTGTTTAGAGCCAAAATCCTTGAAAATTCATTAAGCAAATGGTGAGGATTTGATGTAGAAATGATTAGGAATCATTTAGGAATTGAAATCTCAACTTTAGGTGTGAAAATCAAAGGAAAAGTTGATGTGGAAATGTGTTTGGCTGAGGGAATTTTGAGAGAAATGAAATGGGAAAATTTTGGTAAAAGTTAGTTATGAAACTAAAAATATCTTTTTCCCTCTTTTCTTTTTATTAATTAAACATTAAATGAGTCTTTAAAAATCAAGAAAAATCTGGAGAAATCCTCCCTTGGGTAAATTAGCTCCTTAAAGATTCAAAGTTTCAATCCTTTTAAAACAGTCACGAACTTTTCAAAAATTACATTTTAGTCACTAACTCAAAATGTCATATTTCCAAACCTCATTTTGTAAAATTGATTTCACCATCCTCTTATATACATTAAAAGAGGATTTTTAGATATTTTCCATATTTTTAATGCATCCCGAACTAGGCTTTCCTTAAAACCACCTTTTATATTTGAACCGAAAATTAAACCGGTCCGGTTCAGACCCAAAACTTCTAAGCCCAAAATTGGGGTGTTACAATTCTAATAAAGACTAAATCTTCAAGGAATCTACTTTCCAGCCGTCATCTTCCTTGCTTTGGGATTTTCTCTCCTTAAACTTTGGGCTTGACATTCCTTTTGATCTGGGGCTTGGAAAAATATAGGGTTTTCACACGACAGACGGGCTGAATTTTCTCTATATGTCGAGGTCCACTTTGCTTCTTCTCCTCAAAACTGTTGTCATCCTCTGCTGTCACGGCGGCAACCATGGCAACATCGTCCTCTTTGACTGCTTGTCCAGTTCCAGATCTTCTACTTCACTGCCCAGCGCCTGCCCTTTCCGTCTGCTACGGCAACAACCTGCAAAAACAACCATTTTTAGTAGAAACTGTGCCTTTTGATATATTTGTGATGTTTTGCTGTAAACTAACCTAAATGCAATGAATAATGCTTGAATGCAGCAGAAATATGGGTTACATAGGGTGTAAATAATAGAACTTTTACACACTCAACAATGATCACAAGCCGACCATTGATGCCCAGAGACGTTTAAATGATGCTATGTGAGAAGTGGTTCGAAAAGAAATTATCCAATGGCTAGATGCTGGGATAATTTATGCCATCTCGGATATTAAGTGGGTGAGCCCGGTGCAGTGCGTTCCTAAGAAAGGAGGAATGACAGTGGTAACCAACGAAGAAAACGAGCTAATCCCAACCAGAACTGTGACCGGTTGGAGGGTATGTTTGGACTACCGGAAGCTTAACAAAGCTACCCGGAAGGACCTCTTTCCCCTGCCTTTTATTGATCAAATGCTTGATTGATTAGCGGGAAAGCAAACAATTTTTTTTTCTTTTCTGTTTTTCGAAACTTTATTTTTTTCTCTTTTTTTTCTTCGAAGCAATTGCTTCCTTTAATTCTGTTTTTTCTTTTTTTCATCTCTTTTTTTTGGAAAAATTATGCCCTTATTTGAAAAGTATCTCCTTCATGTCTAATAAGGATTCTAGCATTTGATCAATTGAAATGGTTAAGTCAAAGGAATGGGGTGTAAGGCTCACAAAGGCTCACTAGGCGATGAGAAAGGATAAATTAAAATGAAAGGGATGGAAGAGATTAAAGCCTAATGCCTAAATCATTTTAAAGCACCTCGTTCTTAGTGTAGTCTCGAATCGTAAGCAAGCCACAAGTTCTAGATTCCTAAAATTCAGGATGACACTCTCAAGCAAAAGAAACGATCATAATATGAAGAATGCATGCTCAAGGCTCAAATCTTACCAAAATTGGGCTAATTTGATTAAGCTAGGCGAGAAATCTAATTAACACAATCAAGAGAAATTAAAAGAGATGTCAAACTGCAGATTACCCATATCCTTTGATTATCAAAACGCTATAATTCAATCATTCCTAAGCACAAGAACAAGTACAACATGCTGGACAACAAGTAATGGCAAGAAAAAAATTCATCTCAAGGTTTAATCAAAATCAAAACATATTATCAAACAAGCAAGACAAGTGGTTTTGCTACCCTCCCCCTCACTTAAATGAATTGCCCCAATTCAAAATAAAAATAAAGAAAAATGAGGAACAAATAAGGGTAAAAGATACTCCTCGTGAGTGATGAAATTGAGTCCACTGTTGGCATAGAGTGCAATGAGGGAGACGGTGAATGAGGTGGAGGATGTTGACTGCTCTATCCAGCGGCTGAAGAAAACCGCGAACAATGGCCGTCGGATCTGGTCGGAGAAGAGGCAGTGGTGGGTGGAACTGGTTGCGGGTGCCCTTGCCTGCCTCCATGGCGGGGAGGAGAGTCGGGGATGGGGTCCGAGTCGCTGGGCACTTCAACAAATGCTGATGTGTGGCAAAGCGGCACCGTCCGCCAAGGATGGTGGGCAGGACGGAGGGCTCGTCTCTTCCTTGACGGCGCGTGCGGACCATGGTGATCGGAGTGCAGATTTTTGATGAACAAGGTGGGGGCTTGTTGAGGCCGAGCGGGAAGGTATGGTGAAAGGGATTGGTTTTCTTGTTTTGAGAAGTGAAAAAGGGGAAAGAAAATAATTTGGTTTATTTGGCAAAGATGAGTCAAAGGGTCAAAGAGGGGGGGTCGGCTAACCTGCACCGCATGCTTTTGGTTTTTCTAACGTGCACTGTTTTTAATGAAACAGTGCACTTTACTCCTCTCCCGAACCAACGAATTTTTTTCAGCTCAATTTGACATCTCCCTTCATTGGAAGTCTGGAATGAAACCAAAATTGAGAAAAATTAAAAGAAAAACAAAGATAAAAAATTTAACTAAAGAGAAAAAAAATGAAAGGGAAAAAAACGTGAACGGGTTGCCTCCCATTTAGCGCTTTGTTTAACGTCGTTTAGCTCGACGACCTTTGCTAAATTTTTGGTTCTTCAAAAGCATGTTCTTCAAATAAACGGTGATGTCCATCCCTTGTCGTTTTAACGCCTTCCTCCATCTTTTTATTTGTGCGCAAAACAACAACTAAACTTCTACCTCCTTTCCGATGCGACAAATTACTCCAAATAATGGTTGGCAGGGATTGGTTGTCACCAAAATTTACATAATCAAATCGTTCCAACCTTGGCTTTGGTTCCTGCAAAGTTGAGGAAAAATGTTTAGTTCGAATTGGAATTAATCGAAAATCAGAAAGGGAAGAAAGATTTGAAATGATTTCGCCTTTGTTTTTATCGTCGAGATCTGCGAATTCCCTACAAAAGTCATAACACATATCAGTTTCGATCATATCATCAGCTAACGGATCTATAATATCAACGAAATTTAAACTTGCGACCGAATCAGGATACTTCATAGCTTTATGCATATCAAATTTAACTACTTCCCTCATCAAATTCCATAGTTAAGATGACGTCGCGGACATCAATCTTTGTATGCGCGGTTGATAGGAAAGGTCGGCCAAGCAAGATTTCGGATCCGTTATTACTGCGATCATTTTCCATGTCAATAATATAAAAATCAGCAGGGAAAATAAGATCTTTTACCTGTACCAACACGTTTTCTAGTACTCCCTTGGGGTAGATGACTGATCGATCAGCTAATTGAACCGTCACTCGCGTTTCTTTCAATGGTTCAGTCGAAATTTTGTTGTAAACGCTTAACGGCATGACGTTGATAGATGCGCCTAAATCGCACATCGCCCTTTTTATCCCAACAATCCCAATTTTACAAGGAACCGCAAACATAACTTGGTCCTTGTACTTTGGCGGCAACGGCTTTTGAAAGATGGCCGAAATATTTTCACCAAGGTTAACTTTTTCATTTCCGGATAGTCACCTTCGGTTTGTGCATAAGTCCTTCAGAAACCTTGCATATTTGGGAACTTTCCGAATAACATCAAGAAGTGGAATATTAATTTCCACTTTCTTGAATACATCCAAAATTTCCTTCTCATCCTCTTTTTTATCTCGTTTCGCCAATCTACCAGGAAAAGGAGGAACAAGTTCGTAAGTAGAAACAGAAATATTGGATTTAGAGTTGCTTGTAGTGGGTGGAGACTTTTCGTTCTGGTCCTTCGAAGAGCTGCCTTGCTCGTTGGCTTGGGCGGTTTAGGCGTTATCACAGTTCCACTACGCAGAGTGATCGCGCTCACATTTTCCCTTGAATTGGTTTCGGTTTGTGATGGTAACTTCCCATGGGATTCTAGACGGTTAACGGCTTGAGCTAGTTGGCTTATTTGTTTGTCGATTTGCTGGAGATGGGATTGTGTTTGGGTTTGGAATTTTTCCTGCGAAACTGCCAATCTCTCAACGATAGACTCAAGAGAGGATTTTTGGGGTGCTTGGTTTTGGTAGGGATGTTGTTGCCTAGGTTGGTAATTCAGGTTCTAATTACCGTAGCTCAAGTTTGGGTGATCTCTCCAACCGAGATTGAAGGTATTGCTATGTGGGTTATAAGGTCTTTGGGGAGGTCCGGGAAAGTTGTGTATGGCGTTAACCTGGGCACCAGATGTATCCCGCAATAATGGGCATAAGTCGGTTGCGTGATCTGGCATAGTGCATATTCCGCATACCTTAGCAGCTTTTATCTCCCCTGAAACAAGAGAATACACAATATTAGTCAAATTGTCTATCTTATTCTCTAATGAAATTGTGCTTACTGTGTGAACCCGTCGGTTGGGTTCACTCGCAGAATTAAATTGATGTGAATTCGCCGCCATCGTAGATATCAGATTTCGAGCATTTTGGGGGGTTAAGTTGACAAGCGCTCCACCGCTTGCTGCATCTATCGTTTTCTTATCCATCGGCAACATTCCTTCATAGAAATATTGAAGGAGCGTTTGCTCGGATAAGTTATGTTGCGGACAACTCGCGCACAACTTTTTGAATCTTTCCCAATAATCGTATAAGGACTCGTCATGCGTTTGTTGGATACCCAAAATGCTTCGCCTAAGTTCAATCGCTTTTGCTGCAGGGAAATACCTGTCAAGAAAACACGAGAAAGATCAGCCCATGTATTAATAGAATTCGGAGGTAAATAAAATAACAATTCTTTAGCCATTCCGGCTAAAGAAAAAGGAAATGCCCTTAGTTTTATCTGATCCTCCGAAACTCCTTGTGGTTTCATGCTGCTGCACACCATGTGAAATTCGGCAAGGTGTTTATGTGGACTTTCAGTAGGGAGGCCATTAAAGGTGGGTAATAAGTGAATTAGGCCCGTTTTGAGTTGGAATGGGGTATCACCGTGAGGAAAGGCGATACAAAGGGGTTGTTGCACAGTAGGGGCTGCGTTTAGCTCTCGAATCGTCTGATTTGCCATCGGTTCTGGTTCTAGTGTAGGTTCTTTGACTGGTGTAGTCTCGGAAGTGGATTTCTGATCGGATTATCGTGTGCTTTGTTGTTGTTTCTTTCGTCGAAGTGTTTCGCCGTGAGTTCTACGAGCGCTTACTTCGATTTCCAGGTTATATGGAGCTAAAGTACCCGGGTTCTTCATGGTCATAAAATAAAACAAAATCAGTCAAAAATTGCCGAAAATAAATCTCCCGGCAAGGGCGCCAATTTTGACAAGTCGTCGTTTAACCGGTCAAAAATAAATAAATGTTTAACCTCTTTCAACAATAAATAAAATAAAGAAATTGAATAGATATAGGGAAAGAGGGTCGATCCGCAGGGAGATTAGCTGGAATTATTGACTTGAATTTGTTGGATTTGAATTTCCAGGAATATCTGTAAAAACAAAGAAATAAAAAGGGGGTGATATGATTTTGAGTGAAGTAATAAAATAAAATGAAAGAATTAAAAATAATAAGAAAAGCCAAGTGTGCAAATCAGCCTCGAACCAGCTCCTTCAATTCTTTCGATCACTGAAATAGATTTTTATTTCGGGGATCATGTCGGTTACAGTCTACGAGGCCCATCCCGTCGTAACTTGTTTCTCTCTCGAGTAACCAATCCTCCCAAGTCTATCTTCGAAAGATGGTTCTTAAATAAATCAACCACGTCTATCGTCGTTAAAGTATTTAGAATAAAAACAGGAAAAACCCGACTCAGAAATTGTCTAAAAAATAGAATCACTTCTGATTTTATCTTTCCTTAGCGGACCGCCGCTAAGAGTGTTCACAGGAAGTCGAAATTTGCCACAGGCCGATCCTTCCTCCCAACTATGTTTTTAAACGATTCCAGACTAACGAGCTCTTTTTGATTTGAAAAACGGTTAAAAACCTTTAGTAAGGCAGATTGCCAAACTATCTAAGCAGAAAGATAAAAATGATTTCCCAAAAGAATTTAAGCAAGTTCAATTCTCACGAATTGAATTGACTTGGCTGGTTCTTGGCTTAAAAGATTTAGCTAAGCATGATATTGATTATCATGCTTAACTTGGTTTTGGAAAAATAATTAAATAACATAAAAGAAACGAGACAAAGAAAATAGAAGAAAAGAACTTCGATTAAACTAAAAATGTTTACAAATGTAAAAGACTCAAAGTTGGAAGATGATCACTAAAATGATTGATGATCTAAGCCTTTACCAAGGGGTGGTATTTATAGGCTTAGATTTACAAAGATAAGGTGATGAGATAATTTAAAATAATAAACAAAAGATAAAACAATTCAAATGTTTTGAAATTTAAATGCAGGAAATCTAAACGGATAAGCTGATAAGATCTCTCAGAACGTTCCAGAAGCTTCTAGAAGTCGCCATGTCATTGCCACGTCAAACGCGTCGTGCCCGGTGTCGTGCCCATGATGCCAGTCATGACAGAATTATAATAAAAACTACAGAAATGCCCCATTTTCACTGCTATTTCCAGAATTGGGTTCCTGCACAAAATATAACAAAAACAACATGTATCAAGCAGCAAGAAGTCCCAATAACTAGAAAAATAACAAATGAAATATGTCATATTTGAGAACTCATCACTTATTATTGTTTTCTTGATGGTTACTTAGGTTACAACCAAATAGCCATCGCACCGGAGGATCAAGAGAAAACGACCTTCACTTGCTCGTACGGTACTTACGCTTTTCAGAGGATGCCATTTGGACTTTGCAACGCGCCAGCAACTTTTCAGAGGTGTATGATGGCAATACTCTCCGACATGGTGGAGGACTTCCTGGAGATATTCATGGACGATTTCTCTGTCGTTGGAGACAATTTCGAAAGCTGCTTAGGCAACCTGCAGAAAGTGCTCGAGAGATGCGAGAAAGCGAACTTGGTATTAAACTGGGAGAAATGTCACTTCATGGTGGACGAAGGGATAGTCCTAGGCCACAAAGTAAGCTGCCGCGGCATAGAGGTCGACAGGGCGAAAATAGAGGTAATTGAAAAGCTGCCACCACCTACCACAATCAAGGGAATTCGAAGATTTTTAGGGCATGTTGGTTTCTATCGAAGGTTTATAGCCAATTTTTCAAAGATCACCAAGCCGTTATGCCACTATTAGAGCAGAATCGTCCCTTCGATTTCAACACTGAATGTAGTGAGGCATTCAGAATTCTAAAAGAGAAGCTAGTAACAGCCTCGATCGTACAGCCATCGGACTGGAAGTTGCCATTCAAGATTATGTGTGATGCCAGTGATTTTGTTGTAGGGGCAGCACTTGGGCAGAGGAAGAACAAGCTGTTCCATGTAATTTACTATGCTAGCAAAACACTCAATGATGCCCTAGTGAATTACACGACAACATAGAAGGAATTGTTGGGTGTGGTGTTTTCAATTGAGAAGTTCCGATCCTACATACTTGGAACGAAAGTGGTGGTCCGCACAGACCACTCTGCACTGAAATATCTATTTGCTAAAAAAGACGCAAAGCCCAGATTGATTCGTTGGATTCTGCTGCTGCAAGAGTTCAACATAAAAATCAAGGATAAAAAGGGAACAGAGAACCAAATTGCAGATCACTTGTCAAGACTAAAGAAGGGAAAGAGTCTCCCAACAGACGAGGCACACATACTGGTGACCTTCCCTGACGAGCAGTTGTTCGCTGCCACAAGCACTGCCGCAACAGCCATGGCGGCAGGTAAGTTTTTTGAACTCCTTTGGTATGTTGATTTCGTTAATTATTTAGTTAGCGGAATAATTCCTCCTAACCTTAACTATCAAGCTAGGAAGAGGTTCCAAAATGATGTTAAGCATTATTATTAGGACGAACCTCTTCTTTCCAAAATGTGTGTAGATCAGATCATCAGGAGATGTGTACCATAGGATGAGCAAGAAGTTGTGCTTCATCACTGCCATGCTTCACAATATGAAGGACACTTGGGTGGTAACAAAACTGCTGCCAAGGTTTTGCAGTCTGGTTTTTATTGGTCGTCACTGTTCAAGGATGCCCAGGCATTCTACAAAAGCTATGATAAATGTCAACGGACTGGAAATATTTCAAGAAGACATGAGATGCCACTGCAAAACATTCTTGAAGTCGAAATCTTCGACGTTTGGGGGATTGATTTCATGGGACCGTTCCCAGCATCATGTGGGAACTTATATATCCTCCTAGCAGTAGACTATGTGTCCAAATGGGTAGAAGCGATCGCCACACAGAAAAACGGTGCCAAGACTGTTTAGAGGTTTTTGCACAAGAACATTTTTTCCAGATTTTGCATCCCTAAGGTGATCACCGGTGATAAAGGGAGGCATTTTGACAATAGGGTAATAGTTGTTGCCTTAAAGAAATATGATGTCAAGCATCGAATCGCAACAGCTTACCACCCTCAGACCAATGGACAAGCCGAAATATCCAATAGAGAGGTAAAGAACATTCTTGAGAAGATGGTTAAGCCAACTCGAAAGGACTGGTCTCTACACCTCAATGATGCACTCTGGGCCTACAGAACAGCGTTCAAAACTCCATTGGGAGTGTCACCCTACCGGCTGATTTATGGAAAGCCATGTCATCTACCTGTTGAGATTGAGCACAGAGCATACTGGGCCATCAAGGCAGTGAATATGGACTTGGAAAAGGCAGGACAAAAAAGGCTACTTGACTTGAATGAGATCGAAGAAATTCGAGCAATGGCCTATGACAACGCAAGGATTTACAAGGACAAGACGAAGAAGTGGCATGACAAGAAGCTGCTGCCACGACAGTTCTGCCCAGGGCAGGTTGTGTTGTTGTTCAACTCTAGGTTGAAACCCTTCCCAGGGAAGCTGAAATCTAGGTGGTCCGGCCCATTCCAAGTGGTGCAAGTTTTTCCTCATGGTGTCATCACGATCAAATCCTTAAAAGACGGGCACCAATTTAAAGTAAACAGACAGCGATTAAAGCATTATCAGGGGACTGAAGCCCCAAGAATGCAGGAAGTGGTTACTTTAGGAGATGCCCCTCCTGGCATCCCTAATTTAACTTAATTTCATTTTTATTATTTATACATATATATATATATTAGAAAATTAGAGTTATTTTATTTTTAAGAACTAAGTTTTTATTTTAATTATCTTTAGGAAATAAAGGAGACAAGGAGAGGAGAAGAAGTGAACTAAGCCCACAATCTTACCATCAGCCCAAAAAGCCCAAAATAGGAGCATGTTGTTACAGATGCCGCGATAGACGCGGAAAATCCAGCCTGTCAACACGCTATCACGGCAGACACGCAAACGCGTAACAGACGCGTAGCAGACACGGAAACGCATGACAGACGCGTCAGAAACTATGTCATAGATGTCCTCGTTATTCGCGCCTGCCGTTACAGCTCAAACGGGCAGCAAACTCTTCATCTATATAAACCCTGTTTTATTATTCATTTTTCACTTCACTTTTACTCTTTCTACTTGTTTCCTCTCTAGAATTTCATTTGCTTTCATTTTTTCTACAGTCCCTTGCAACCATGAGTACCAGAAACACCAGACGTAGTGCGGCCTCAAGCTCTGCCCCAGTAGCATCCACTCCCAGCTCCTTCCAGGGCAGAGATATGTGGGAGGAGAAAGGGTTCAATTACAACCAACGAACGGAGAATCTTGGGCTCAAACCATTTATAGCCCGTAAGATCAGAGCTCTACATTGGCAAATGTTTGCTGAGCAACCTGAAGAGATGAACGTCACCCTAGTCAGGGAATTTTATGCTGCCATTGACAGCAGTGACCGTTCGTGGGAAGGAAGTCCCCTTTGAGCCAGAATACATGAACACCCCGTATGGACTCTACGTCGGCAGAAGGGAAGATGGGCACCAAATATTCATGGAGAGCCTGGAGGCAGCAGATTATGATGTTGTCATGACAGAACTTACCGAGGAAGGCACCCAGTGGAACACCGATCCCAAACACCCAAGGACGGTGAAACGAGTTCAACTCACCCCCGAAGCCAAGTTGTGGAACGCATTCGTTAAAAAGAGGATTATGCCCTCCTCACACAACAGCACGGTAGATCAACCAAGGTTAGCTCTCGTCCATTCAATTCTAAACGAGAGGCCTATAAATGTTAGTCAATATGCTCGGGAAGGGATTTTGGATTGTGCATACCGGCCATCGGAACAATTCGTCTTCCCCTACCTCATAACAGCTCTTTGTCGTGGCCACAACGTCCCTGAAGTTGCTGAGGATTTGAGAATCCGAGGAAAAGGATGGACAGAGAGGAACATCCTTAGCTTGATGGAGCTGAAAGTTGCAACGCCAATATCTAGCTTCAACCCGTCTGCCGCGGCAGGTGAGCCGATAGAGCCCACCCATACAGAGCCTGCCGCCACAGAACCAAGGCAGCCTACAGCAGCAGCTTCCTCAGCCGACTCCTCTACCCAACTCCTTGCCACACTGCAGAAAATGGAGGAACGACAGCTAGGTCTGATGAGCTTCATTCGGGACTTCACAACAGCAATGGTACATTTCATTAAAACCAATTTAAATTTTCCAGATGTATTGTTTCCTGCTTTCCCCGATTACTATTTTGCTGTCCCCACCCCTGCCCATACCCCTACCCCTGCTTCCACACCAAAAACATCGTTTGTCGCGTCCACCCCAACCCCGGCCACGACAGCTGTAGGCGGCAGCCACACTGCCACAGCATCTGCCATGGGAGAAAAGAGAAAAGAGCCCATGTCCAACCTCGACAGATACATAGTTGGTTTCTCCTCTTCCTCAATTTGGGGGGAATCCGATGAAGAGCCCTCTGTCAAGAGAAACCTGTCCAAAGAATTCACCCAAATGAAACGGCAAAAACCCAACACTAGAGTCAGATCATCCGGCCAAGGGAAATCCGGCAGCAGCAGCAGCAGGTCTTTCGAGGAGGTTTAGGTGCTGGAGAAACTACCCTCACCAACTTGCATCCAGCCTCTGAGGGAAGCCAAGAAAAAGACCACCTCTGCCTCTCCCAGCCATATGTCGGCACCAACGAGGAAAGTCACTGCCTGCCGGCAGATTCAGATCAACAGCAGCAGCAGCGACGACAGCGCATAAAATTTAAGTCTCTTTTCTTATATTTGTTGTCTGCTATTTTGTGATAATTGTGATGTTTTTATTTTCTTTTTATCATTTTGTCATCATGCATTGACGGCAATGCAACCCTTGAGTTTGGGGGTGGCATCCCTCCATTAATGAAGTGTCTTTATGTTTAGAAATTGTGTCTAATGTTTAGTTTATTTTTTGCTTAAAAAATGAAAATTTTGGCTTAAGTCTTTGAACTTCACTTACCTGCCACGACATATGCTGTCGTGACAGTGCCTTTAGGAAATTTTAGGATCTGTTTAGAGCCTTGCTATGATTCTACCCTGTAAAACACTCTTTGTGACCCTTATGTTTTTTAGATTACTTTAGTACATTGGAATAGGAATGTTTACCTGCTTGAAACTGCCCCTAGAGGTGCCTATCACTGGCTCTAGGAAAACAAAGAAAGAAAAAAATATTCAGACTCAATAGCTTGCAAAATTTCCTTGCACTTACTTTAGGAGAGTTCTTTTTGAGCTAAGTTAGAAAAAACTAAAGGAGCCCAAGAATTGCCTCCAGAAAAGATGCAGTTAAATAAAGAGTCAGAAAAAACTAAAGGAGCCTAAGAATTGCCTCCAGAAAAAATTGAAATGGCAAAACCTCAAGTTTGTAGATATAACTATTCTGGTATACTAAGGTAGTCTAGATGCATAAGTGTTCACAAAACTCACACACATTAGAAGAATTATAGCATGGTTCCGAATGAGTCCAGAAATGCCCGACAAGGTACTACTCTTGATAGAATACAAGTGGTAGGTAATGTAGAGTTCACTGATTTAAGCCAAAGAAAAAAAATTATTATTTTTACGTTAGGTAATATTTGCTTGAGGGTAAGCAAAAACTTGAGTTTGGGGGTGTGTTGAGTATGTAAAAGTTCTATATTTTACCCCCTATTTAACCCATATTTCTGCTGCATTCAAGCATAATTAATTGCATTTAGGATAGATTTCATTCATACATCACAATTATATTAAAATGGCACAGTTGCTACTGAAATTGGTTACTTTTGCAGATAGTTGATGTAGCATACGCGGGGTAGTAGAGAAGCAGAGCTAGAACACTGGACTGCAGCTGAGAAGAAGGATGCTGCCACGGCCGTTGTCGTGGCAGCCAATGACGACAGCAATGGTGAAGGGAAGAAGTGAAGTGGAGCTCGACAGAAAGAGGAAATTAAGCCGGTCTGTCGTGGAGCACTCATATATTTTTCCGAGCCCTAGATCAGAATGAAGGCCAAGCCCAAAGTTCAAGGAAGAAACTCCAAGCAAGAAGAGATGACGAATTAAAGACCTCTACTCTTAAGATTTAGTCTTTAATAGAGGTGTACTTTAATTTAAACTTGTATTCTTGCCATATTAGAAAACTTGAACCCAAGGCCTATATAAAGGCATGTAATTCGACCTAGGGAAGGATATCTTATTCTCTAGCCGTCTTCCCCTAACCCTAGTCGTTTTCCCCCTTCTCATCATGTTCTAAACTTCCCCTGGGGCTAAGGGTTGATTCTGTAAAGTAGTTGCAAAGATTGCATTGTTTTCATATTTTTTTTATTCAATAAAATAGACTTCAAGTTTGCTTATTTTGGTTTTCAACATCTTGCAAGAGTATCAGGAGAGCATTGTGAGATTACACATTTACTTAATATCAGGAGAGTTAAGTATACGAAAGGAATAAGTACGGGTTCTCTAGTTTATGGTTGAACTATCTCGGACCTAGGGATAGGACGAGGTTAAGTGGCTAAGGAAGAATTCAACAACATCGGTGTTCATCCTTCGATTCACGCCGGGAGGTATCATCAAAGAAGTGTTCATCGACAGACTTGGACCTAGGGATAGGCCAAGGCAGAGCAGGGATTCTTGCCAAGCTTGAAGTATTGAGTTGTGTGTTCGCTGCCGCGACAACAACAGATCGCTGCCACAACAGGTGTTGCTGCGACAGGCGCTACGACAGAACAGAGAAGTCTTAGACAGTGCAAACACCTGCACTACGGAGCAGATCAATACCGGCCTACTCTTTACTCTGAATATTTTCCTCTTTTATTTTCAGTCTTCTTTATTATTTCGTGACAAACAATTAAACTCTTTCTTTTCCCTTTCGTGCAGAAAATCAAGGTTAAAGCTATTAGCCCAGTCCCTGTGGAGACGATATCTGATACTTACGTATCACTTTACTACTTGCATCGTGTACACTTGCACTACATTGCGATAGACACTTTTACACGCAACAACTCTCATAAAAATGTTTTAATCGTTGCTCGTTTACTTTGAAGAAATTACCCGAGTCATCTTGAATTTCGACTGTGCCATGTGGAAATACTTGAGTCACCTTATAGGGCCCGAGCCATTTTGACTTCAGCTTTCCTACAAAAAGTTTTAGCTTCGAATTAAATATTAAAACTTTTTGACCAACAGAAAAAGACTTAAATGAAATGTTTTTATCATGAAACGCTTTTGTTTTTTCATGAAATATTTTTGCTCTATCGTAAGCATTTCTACGAATTTTTTCCAGCTCTTGGAGGTGCAACCGTCGTGCTTCCCCTACCGCATCCATTTCCATGTTACACTCTTTAACGGCCTGGTATGCCTTGTGCTCTAGCTCGACTGGCAAGTGGCATGGCTTGCCGTACACAAGTCGATACAGTGACATTCCTATAGGTTCTTTGTAAGCTGTGAGGTATGCCCACAATGCATCGACTAACTTCAGGCTCCAATCTTTTCAGTTTGGTTTGACAATTTTTTCAAGGATGGATTTTATCTCTCGATTCGACACCTCTGCTTGTCCGTTTGTTTGCGGATGATAGGATGTGGCTATTCACTGAGTAACGCCATATTTTTTCATTAACGCTTCCATAACCCGATTGATAAAGTGTTTCCCTCTATCGCATATGATCGCTCTCGAAGTGTCGAACCTAGAAAAAATAAAATCACGAAGGAAATTAGTCGTTGTTTTAGCATCATTATTTCGGGTAGCCTTTGCCTCTACCCATTTAGAGACGTAATCAACTGCAAGTATAATATAAAAAATTCCAAAAGAAGAGGTAAACGTCCCCATGTAATCAGTCCCCAAACACCGAAGACTTCGCAAACATGGATTGGATTGAGCGACATTTCACTCCTTCGGCTTAAATTGCCAACACGTTGGCACATGTCACATGATTTACAAAAAAACATAAGTATCTCTAAATAAATTAGGCCAATAAAATCCGCACTCAAGAATTTTTTGTGCATTCCATTTAGGCCCAAAATGACCTTCGCGTGAATAAGAATGACAGGATTTTAAAATCAAATTTACCTTGTCCTCGGCGATGCATTGCCTAATTACCTTATCTGAACATTGTTTCCAAAGATACGGATCGTCCCAAATATAAAATCGGGACTCTCGCTTTAGTCGATTGATTTCAGCTCTAGGCAAATCGTGAGGTAACTTCCTGGTGGCCAAATAGTCCACCATATCAGTGTACCATGGTGTCAATCCTTGCACCAACATCAATCATTCTTCTGGGAACTCGTCATTAATCGGCGGGTCAGATGTAGAAAGGGGTATACAACTCAAATGGTCTGCGACGAGGTTTTTGCATCCCTTTTAATCTTTAATTTCTAGATCGGACTCTTGAAGGAGTAAAATCCACCGGATAAGCCTCGTCTTTGTTTCCTTTTTGCTCATAGGGTACTTTAAAGTTGTGTGATCAGAAAACAAAACAATTTTAATACCAAGTAAATATGATCGAAATTTTTCTACATCAAAAATAATAGCAAAAAGCTCTTTTTCTGTTGTTGAGTAATTCTTTTGAGTTGGATCCAAAGTGCGAGATGCGTAAGCTATAACGTAAGTTTCTTTTCTGATCTTTTGGCAAAGGACTGCTCCAACGCTCGTGTTTGACGCATCGCACGTTAGTTCGAATTAATAATCCCAATTTTATGGTTGAACGATTGGTGCTGTCACGAGCTTCTCTTTAAGTAAATCGAAGGAAGTCTTGTATTTCTCATCAAAATCAAATGCTTGATCTTTCTGGAGCAATTTGCACAACGCTTGTGCTATCTTTGAAAAATCTTTAATGAACCTGCGGTAAAATACTGCATGACCCAGAAAAGAACGAATATCCCTCACAGTTGTGGGGTAAGGAAGTGAGCGTATGATATCAGTTTTAGCTTTATCTACAGCAATTCCATTAGATGAAACGATGTGTCCTAATATTAAACTCGTATCAACCATAAAATGACATTTCTCAAAATTTAATACAAGATTAAACTCAAGGCAACGTCGCAAAACGTTTATAAATTTAACAAACACTCACCAAATGAATTACCATAAACAGTAAAATCATCCATAAATACATCAATTCCCTTCTCAACATAGTCAGAAAATATGCTTATCATACACCGCTGAAAAGTTTTCGGTGCGTTGCAAAGTCCAAATGGCATTCGACGATAGGTGAATGTTCCGAATGGACATGTGAAAGTCGATTTTTTTTCTTGATCTTCAAACGCCACAGGGATTTGGAAAAATCCTGAAAAAGTCATCTTGACAGCAATAATGAGTTTTACCAGGTAAACGTTCTATCATTTGATCTAAAATGGTAATGGAAAATGATATTTTTGGTTAAAGAGTTCAACTTCTTGTAGTTGATACAAACCCGCCAACCATTCTGAACTCACGTCAGAACTAACTCTCCTTACGAGTTTTTGATCATCGTTACTCCGGTCTTTTTAGGGACCACGTGGATGGGACTTACCCAATCACTGTCAGAAATCAGATAAATTGTATCTGCATCAAGGAGTTTTTGTATCTCCTTTTGCACTACCTCCATCATAGGTTCGTTTAGTCGACGTTGCCCATTATCGTGAAGGACTCACCCCTTCTTCGATCTTGATCTTGTGCATACAGGTCAAGGGACTTAATCCCTTTATATCAGCTATTGTCCTTCCAATGGCCTCCTTATGAGCACGCAACACAGTCACTAGATCAGCTTGCTCCTCTTTATAGAGTTTATTCGATATAATTACAGGCAAGGTTTCGTTGTCTCCCAAGAACACATATTTGAGGTGTTTCGGCAACTCTTTGAGTTTGATAACTTGTGCCTGCAAAACTGATGATAACATTTTAGTTTTTGAGGGAAATAAATAAAAACTAGAATTAATTGAAAAAATATTTTCTAACTCCCTAGTCCCTGGTTTCCTCTTTGCGGGAAAGTTCAAAATCCTTGTAAAAATTATTGAAAAAGTTAGTTTTAACGAATTCATTAAGTAAGGGATCAATAATATCAATGGAATTGATTCTTTCTACTTGGTATGGGTATTTCATTGCTTTATACACATCAAATTCTACTACCTCACCATCAAATTAAATCGTTAAAATACCGCTTCTTACATCGATTTTGGTATGGGCGGTGCGTAGGAAAGGTCTGCCCAATAGTATTTCTGAGCACGTGTTTGTTCTATCGTTCTCCATGTCAATGACATAGAAATCGGCAGGGAAAATTAGAATATTGACTTTCACCAAGACATTCTCGAGCACTCTTCCGGATAAATGATTGAACGGTCAGCTAATTGAATAGTAACACATGTTTCCTTCAAAGGTTCGTTAGTAATCATTTTATAAACGGAAAGAGACATAACATTAATTGAAGCTCCTAAGTCATACATTGCTCGGTTAATGAAAATGTTGCCTATTTTGCATGGTATAGTGAACATACCTTGGTCTTTCATATTTTGTGGTAGTTTTCTTTGAAATACTACATATACATTCTCACCCAAATTTACCTTCTCATGTCCTGTCAGCTTTCTCTTCGTTGTGCAAAGTTCTTTTAAAAATCTAGCATACCTTGGTACTTGCCGAATTATTTCTAGAAGAGGTACGTTGACTTGTACCTTTTGGAATACCTCTATTATTTTCTTTTCTTCGGCTCGTTTATCTCGCCTCACCAATCTTGATGGAAAAGGCGGTGTGATTTCATGAGAATGAGGTGGAGGAGGCTTATGTGATGAAGTTGTACCTTCAGAGTTTGAAGGTGGTGTTTCATCGTCTTCCTTGATTTGTTCGGTTTCCTTCGTCGGGACTTCAGGGTTGACTATGGTTCTGCTTCTGAAGGTGATAGCTTTGACGTTCTCCTTCAGATTTGGTTCCATTTGAGATGGAAGTCTTCCTTGTGACTCCAATCTTCCCACTGCTTGAGCTAACTGGCTCACTTGTTTATCTAAGTTTTGAAGATGGGTCTTGGTACGGTTCTGGAACTTTTCCTGGGATATTGTCAGTCGCTCAACAATGGATTCCAAATTTGACTTCTGTTGTTGATAAGGTTGTTTCTGATGGTATGACTGATTTAACCTTTGGTTCTGCACATAACTGAAGTTTGGATGATCTTTCCATCCAGGGTTATACGAGTTGGTATTAGGATTATATTGCCTAGGTGGAGGTCCTGGGAAATTCTCCACGGCATTCACTTGCGCAGCATCCTCTTCTTGAACCAACGGACAGCAGTCCGTCAGATGTTATGGGCTTGTACATATTTCGCAAAGCCTAGCTGCAATTTTTTTATCTACAACAAGAGACTGAACTATGTCAGCCAACTTATCAATTTTATTTTCCAGAACACTTACCTCATTGACTCGCCGAGATGGTTCAGTCGAATGGTGAAACCGTTGCGAGTTGGATGCCATAGTTGTTATTAAGGTTTGAGCTGCAGCTGGGATCATGTTGACAAGTGCTCCTCCACTTGCTGCATCAACTACCTTCATGTCCATAGGCGTCAAACCCTCGTAAAAATACTAGAGAAGCGTTTGTTCGGTCAAACCGTGTTGAGGACAGCTGGCGCATAGCTTCTTGTAGCGTTCCCAGTAGTCATACAGCGATTCGATATCCTTTTGTCGGATACTCAAGATACTTCGCCTAAGTTCGCTTGCCTTGGCTGCTGGAAAGAACATGTCAAGAAATAAACGAGTCATATTAGTCCAGGTCGTAACAGAGTTAGAAGGAAGATCAAATAGCCAATCTTTGGCAATATCAGATAAAGAAAAAGGAAAGGCTCGAAGTTTAATTTAATCTTCGGAAACTCCTTGCGGTTTTGTACTTAGACAAACCATATGAAACTCCTTAAGGTGCTTGTGGGGGTTCTCACAGGGCAAGCCATGAAATTTTGGCAGAAGATGAATCAAACCGGTCTTCAATTGGAACGGCGTTGTGCCATTCGGGAAGGTTATGCAAAAGGGATTATTGCCATCTAGTGCCCTAGTCAGTTGTTGTATTGTCTGTTTGTCTGCCATTGGATTTTGTTCTTCGTTGGTATTCTCAAAGTTTGTTGCGGTTTGGGATGCTAGCTCAAGATCCCATTGTAATCTCTGTTGGCGCAATCTATTTTGCTTTTCTCGGTTTGTTTGTGCGTTATGACGTCGTGAGAATGCTTCGATTTTTGGGATATAGTCTGCTAGTTTTCCCGGATTCTTCCTGGTCATAAACAAACAAAAATAATCAGTAAATTTTTTGCCGAAGTCCTCGAAAACGGCGCCAATTTGACACGCGTCGTTTACGCGTCAAAAATAATTCCTTCTTCCCTGATAATAAATAAAGGAATTTAGATGTAGTAAAAGAGAAGTAAGGGTCAATCCCACAGGGACTAAGAAACTTCTTGATTATATTCGTTTGATAGCTGAGAAGTGAATTGAGTAATGTCAAAGTAAAGGGGGGTTTGTAAAATAAACAAGAAGACAAAGAAATTATAGCGAAGTTTAGAAAGAAAGAAATTCAATGTGTGTAAATCAGCCTTAGGCTTTGGCTTTGACTCACTTTCCTCAGATCATTATAAAAGATTTTTACTTCGAGATTCACGTCGGTTAATTGCCTACAAGGGTCAATCCTTGAGACTACGCTTTTGTAACCGAATACCCAAGTTCTATCTTTGATATCGATTTACGAAGTTGATCTAGTCAACAACAATGTTGTAGATCAAAATCGTTTAAGTTCAGTAAAAACCAACTCTGATTATGTTGTTTCAATAACAACGGTTCCGATCTCAATTTCTTTCTTAGTATTCAATTTACTGATTGTTTTCCCAAGAAGTCGAATGTGCTTCAATAGTCGATCCTTCCTCCCACGTATTTAACCAAAAAAAACAACGTTTTGACCAAAGTCAATCTTTAGTTTCGAAATCGTTTTGGTTTAGAAATCAAACCCTAGAAAACTAAAGAGATTCTTAAAATTTTGAAAGCGCTTTTCAATCCTCCTGTTGGAATTGAGTCATCGTTGTAGCCCTCGGCTTAAAGAAAATTAACTAAGCATGATTATGGAAGAAATCATGCTTAGCATATTTTAAAATAAATAAAAAAGAAAACTTTAAAAGAAAGCAAGAGAATAATAGAGAGAAAAGAAATCCAATAAACTTCAAAGCAAAAAGAAAATGAGAACAATTAATGCCTTGAGTCTTACCCCAAAGGGGGTATTTATAGCATCCTAAAACCCTAAAAATACTCTAAAATATTTAAATACATAAGATAAATGCTAAGTGTAGGGTTGTAAATGAGACGAGAGAGATCGCGAGCTATTCGAGCTCGACTCGGTCAAAACTCGGTCAAATCTCGACTCGATTGGACTCGACTCGAGCTTGAACTCGGCTCGAGTTCTTGACGAGTCGAGCCAAGCTACTTGATACCCGACTCGAAAAGCTCATGAGCTACTCGAAAATATAATATACTAAAAATTTTATTTTTTATAATTTAAAATCTAAATTCTTAAACTTAAAACCCTAAATATAAACCCTAAACATAAGTATTAAACCCTAAAATCTAAATCCTAAATTCTAAACCCAACAACCTAAACCTCTAAACCTTAAACTAACACCCTAAGCCCTAAAATTAACAAGCTTGAGTTTACACAACTTGTGTATCAAAGTTTTTTCTTCATAGGACTTTAAATGAGACGTGACAGATGAAGAGTTACTCGAGTCCAATGCAGTCAAAGATCGGTCAACACTTGACTCGAATGGGCTCGAATCAAGCTCGAACTCGACTCGAGTTCTAAACGAGCCGAGTCGAGCTGAGATTTTTCAGGCTCGTTAGAAATTACTCAAGCTCGAACTCGACTCGAAATCTTAACGAGCCGAGCCGAGCTTAGCACTACTCGACTCGTTTACACCCCTAGCTAAGTGATAATAACAAAATCCTAAAAATGTTTAAAATTTAAAAAATAAAAGATAAATCCCCAAGCTTGATCCTAATCTCGGCTGATAAGTGCTCGGACGCGGCTGATAGCTTATCACGCGCTGCTGACGTCATCTTCTAGAAGCCTGCTGATGTGGCGTTGAGTAAGCGCATTCATGCCCCAATTCATGCCCACTAATCCAGCCATGAATCCAGAAAACTTGTAAAATTCAGCCTTTTCTAAACTGTTTTCCAGCCATGAAGTCCTGCACAGAAAAGCACACAATAGACCATGATTCAGCACCACAAAGCAACCATTTAAGCATAATTAACACGAAAAATATTGACCAAACTAACTACTCATCAGTGGATATTGTTTTTTACAGTATAAACGATATAGTTCAGATTAGGACACAATAAAAATGTATAGACACGAGGGACATTACTAAGATTCAGGTTTGTGATGCTTGGAGAATTTTTGTTTAGCACTATGCAGTGTTATGTTTTGTAGCAGCTTGTTCCTTTCTTTTTCTTTGGATATAATAATACAATATTTACAAAAGAAAAAACCATCTATTTTTTAAAAAATGAAAATAGTTCATACAAACATTTATTTAAGGAAATGATCATTTTCTACATTAACAATAATTTTATAACGTTTTAATATTTTTTATAATTTTTAATATGTTCTCCAATTTTAAAAAAATGCTGAAAATTTATATTTTATTTCTTTTCATTTTTATAATTATTATAAATTTATAATATTGTACAAAATTTTACATTTTAAAAATATATAGTTCTTATGATTTTTTATCATTTTTAAAACTATTCATATGTTTTCCATTTTAAATTTTTTTAATAAATTCAAGTTTTAATATTTTTTGTATATTTTCCAAATTTTCAAGTTTTAATAATTTTAAAGTGATTTAAAAAAAATTACTCAAAAGACAATAAATGATGACGGCATCAATAAACATACAATATAGATGACGCTAGCAAAACGATTTCTTCGCTATTTTCTGTCAGGTTTTGTCAATTTAACAAAAATTGAAAGTTCAAGAGACGAAAAAAGTTTTAAGAGTCCAAATGACAAAAGTTGGGAAGTTTAAGTGCCCAAAAAGTAATTATGCCAAAAAAGCATTGTGAGTGCATATAAGAAGACGGGCTTATAATTCTAAAATAGATATAATTCTACAGCAAAAAGTATTAGATAGAAAAACATGATTCTGTGTATACTGTGAAGACAAAGTCCCAGTAGACAGTAGTGTATTGTTTATAATCATCAAGTAAATTTTGGGAGGGAGTTGCAGATTTTTCATCCTTTGCACTAACAATACGGACTCATCACTGAAAACACTAAATTTTCTCTGTAAGAAATTACGAAATGTACGCCATCTTTGAAGCGTGCAAGCAATCTTCGAATAGCCCCGAAGATTTTACGTTATCTTCATGTCTCTCTTTAGCAAAAGTGAACTCAAGTTGCCTTTCCACAGATTTGAAAAGAGAAGCTCTCTTCGATCCTAACCGGTATGGAGGAGATGTGTTAAATGCTGTACAATTAGGCACGATGCTGTTGTCGTCTTGACAGGAAGGACTCTTGCTTGAACTCCCATCTCGAAATTGTGCATGTTCCAGACTATCTTCGGTTCTTTTCTCTTCACTGGATAATTGAATCCTCTCCTTCATGGTTTCCTCATTCATTTTTCCTATCTTATTCGGAAGTGTAAGTGATTGCACTCCCGTCCTCTTTCGAAATATAGAAGGTGTATTTGGGAAGCTCTTGGCAGCAATTCTAAGGATAGACTCAGGACTCCGTATACTCAAACCACATCCCTTCACACAAGGTGGAGTGAAGAAAGAAACGGGTGATGTGATAGGAGTAAAGGTCGATTCATGCTGCATGCCTTTCTTGTTTAAACTATTTGAAGCTAATGAAGTACTACCTTGTAACCTAAGTGGCTCACAACATTGAGAACCATCTGTTGACGTATCATGCCTTAATCGTGTCTCAACCAGCTTGTCTTCAACAATTGAGGAGCTGATTCTGAGACTCTCAAACTTCGGTACTGACTCTGAGTTATTGCAGCAGGGACTAACATCAAATGACTGGCATTTGAAGTCTGCAGTTTCAATATCAAGCGACTCGTTTGGAATAACACTTGATGGAGTAGCCATATGGCGAACCGGAGTTGAGAACTCCATCTGATCTTTTCTATCTTCCTCTGGCTTACATATATCTGCAGTTCCTGATGATGTTTGAACAGTTGAATCTGATTCAGTTTTTGAACAAACAAGCAAATTTTTAGTTCCGTCCTTAACCCCATCTTGAAGACCATTCTTCACAACTGGTGGAAGCTTCCCTGTAGCTAAATAAAAGTCTAACTTTTTCTTCAAGGAACTATTCCAGTGATTCTTTATTGCATTATCAGTCCTGCATAAACCAAATTTGTATAAGCTAAAGCTTTAGTAACATATGTAGAACTTAAAACGAAAGATACCTTCCAGGTAAAGCTTTAGCTATTTCAGCCCACTTGTTCCCATATATCCGATGTGCGTTCATTAGGGCCAATTCCTCCTCTAACGTCCAAGCTTCTTTCTTTATATCAGGATTCAAATGATTGTGCCATCTGCAGAATATTGATTAAGCATGGAATAATCAAAACATTTATTTGCTTTACATGAACATAGTTGCATTAGGACTCAAAGAGGAGTCCAAAGAAAATTAAAATATATATATATATATCAATTATAATCGGAATACTAAACATAGTTGATAAACTTTAGTACACAATTTACTTAAAATACTAATAAAAATGCAAGCAATCATTGGAAGTGTAGGAAAATCATATGAACATTTATATCTCCAGCACTTTCAGGACTCACAGGGTAAGCACATAAAAGACAGAAAAATTTAAGAAACTACCTCTCACGGCATTGTTTCCCTATTCTTCCAGGCAAAGATTTCGCAATAACTGACCATTTTGTGGGACCGTATTTTGATACAAGTTCAATAATTTTATCATCCTCCTGAGAAAAACAAAGCGGCAAAATAAGTTCAACACTTGTTTACGAACTGCAAACATAGATAGCATAAACAAAGATTTCACAAAACTGACCTCTTGTGTCCAAGGTCCTTTAACAAGATCCGGGTGTAAGACCTTCTGCCATCTATGCAGACATTGTACTTCTGACCTATCTGGAAAAATCTCAGCTGCACAAGCATATGCAAAATGTCAAGACTTAAGGCCAGTTACAGGACTTCAAATAACCGATACTTGAGGAACAAAGGAAACCTATTTTTTTCCAACGCTTTCCCTTAAAAGCAGCAACAGCGTTTCTTAATGCATCATCCTGCAATTGACAAAAACAGAAATCAATGTTAAAAACAAGTAGCAGCTGCAAAGAGTCAACATGAGTAAACACTGAATGAAACTTCAATTGTTCTCGAACCCCTGCTAGAAGATTAAACAACCCACCCAGATTTCACCAAGACTATCTAATCAAATGATAGGATATAAACAAAAGAAGCATTTCATCAATATTCTAGAAAGAAATCAGTACAAATTAATGTAAAGAGAAAAAAAATGCTTTACCTCCTCTGGTGTCCAGCCACCTTTTGCTCGTCTAATAGGGCCAGTTAACCTCCTGCAGGTTCAGTATTAACACAATTCTTTTCAGGAGACAGAAACATAGTGCCTAAAAAAACTTAATGCAAATTGGTTAAATGACAAAATCAAGCACTAGAAAGAAATACTCAACTACATCCACTACTAATTCAATCCACAATCATAAACTTGACCAAGAAACAGAAGTGTGAAAAAGTAAAAGCAATCAGGCAATCAGCATTACTTGAAGCACTAAATTTTACCGACCTTATCGAGTATTGAGTCGAGTTGAGCTCAAGTCAAACAGTTTTCGAGCCGAGCACTGCTCAACTCATGATCGACTCGCTCGATAAGCACCCCTACCCCTACTAACTCAATCCACAATCATAAATTTGACCGAGAAACAGAAGTGTGAAAAAGTAAAAGCAATCAGCACTAATTGAAGCACAAAATTTAACACAATGATCCAAGTTCCAACCCCAATTGTATTGCAAAGAACTGCCGTATTATGAAGCAATAGGCAAAGACACAAAAAGTTAAAAAGGAACTTATTAAGGGAAAGTACCGATGATTTGGTGATGCTTGTGCTGGACTGGATATGCCAGGCGATTTTACAACTGCACTGAAATCATCTTCGAATACCAAAGAACTTGATGCTGTGGTTAATTGTATTTGTTTATTCTCAAGAGTACTTTCCTCTGTCTTTAATTCAGCCATCTCTTTCTACAATCATCTCCAACAAATACAAAATCATAATCAAGAAAGAGCAAAAAATAATAATAATAATCATTCACTCCAAGCCTTTAAAATCCCACCTTTTAACCAAAACTTTCGATCTCAAACAGGGGGAGGAAGAAGATAATACCAGATCTTCAATTCAGATTAAAGAAACTGAAGAGAATTGAAATCTCACATCAATTGAACATAATTTTAGGGTTTAAAACCAAAAGAAGTAAAACCCCAATAAAAATTTCAGCTACTTAAGATTCAAGAAACATGTCCAACACTGTGAAAATAAATAAAATCAAAAGATTAAAAAAAAAAAGAGTACAGATTCAAGAAGCTAAAGCTAAACCGACCTGAGTGGCGGGAATCAAAGTCCAGTTCCCTCAAGAAATATATCTGTTTGGAGCCAAGCAAAACAAAATAACGTTTCTTTGTTAAAAGGAACTGTAACGTTGCTTTTGGAAATATCCTTCTGATTTCTTACCCGTTGAAACTAAGGACATAGAAAATATACAATAATGTTAAAATAAATATAGAGAAAAAAAAAAGTCCTTTTATATACTCATCTGCATTTAATTTACTAATACTATTTTTGTAAAATTTTATTATGAAAGAATTTTTTTTAATTCAGTTTACATTATTCGGTGTCAGAATTTAAACTGAACTATTAACCTAACTCATACTTAGTAATATAGAAAAAAATTATTATAATAGATATATCCTCGCCACAGTCTCGTTAGCTACCATTAATTGAAAATTATAAATATTGCTTTATTTAAATAATAGAATTACTTAAGGAGTTGATTTATGAATATTATTTTTATAATTTAAATAGAGTAAATATTTAATGTATCGTCACTGAATTTTTTTTTACAAGCGGTCTTTTATAGTTGTTATATGTCCTTTTTAGGAGTTATAAATTCTAATTTTTAAATTTCAAACTCTAAATTATAAACTTTAAATTATAAATGTATTCTTAAAATCTAACCATAAACACAAATCCTTAACACTAAACTCTAATCTATAAATCTTAAACACTAAACTCTTGTGAAAAATAAATCCCCATTGCCGGTGTATAGAATGTTTTTCATTTAATTAAAAACTTTATTGGAAAAATATTATTTAATAAAAATTTAGCCGCCACTTAGAAATATAATCTTTATAATTTAGAATGATGGTGATTTATAAATTAAAAATATAAGAGGTAATATTGAATAAATTTAAAAATATTATATTAATAAAAAGTGTTGGAGATTTAAACTGGAACGAGAATGGAAAGATACTTTTTAACGTTGAACATTTTTTAATGTTTGTCTCTGAACGTTATTTAAAGTTTTCAAAATTGTATTATTTTAAGTGTATTGATACATAAATTATACTCTTTCGGTCCTAAAAAGAACTTCTTGACATTTTCATATAATTTTAAGAAGAAAAAATTATATAAAAAATATGTTGTAAAATAATTAAAATAACAATTTGATCCTTAGAAAGTTGAGTTTAGTATTAAAAAGCTAAAAAGATGGTAAAAAAGGAATTGTGCTCAATAAAAATTGTTTTGAGTTTTTCAATTGGAAGATTTATGTAGGACAATTTTTATAAGACAAAGAAAGTATCAAATTACGAAATGGTACTAATGTTTTATGTACATTGTCAAATCTTTTAATATAATTATCAGTTTTAGTGTTTATTTCTACTTTTTTCTTTTGATCAAAGTGTTTATTTCTACTACTGTTGACTTCGTTGTTATTGTCAATTCTCATCACCGTTTTACCAATAACCGCCATCAAATTGAAGTGCTTACTGATCTTTGGTGTTAGGTTACTTTAGATTTTTTTTAAAATGCGTAAATCTCATAAAAATAAAATCATTGTTGGAAAGATTTTGTCAGATCTCGATGTGTCATACCATCAGATCTAACATGTATTAGAATTTAGAGGGGAAATTCCTTAAATATTATAGCTGGAAAAAAATTCTTTAAGTAGTGTTCTCTTTTTTTATTTTCTAATTTATTGCAGGTTGATCAGTAAAAGTGAAGTTAATGTGTGCTCATTAACTTCACTGTTCAAGGAATTTTTTTAATAAAATAATATTTTCAATAAGAAAAGGCATAAATAGTAAAGTTGGTTTGTGTTTAACCTTCCACTGTAAAAAAATGTTATATATCCAAAAATCAAGTAGCAGATGCAATATCTGAGGAATTCTTTTTCCACTACAATATCTAAAAAATTTAGCCGACGTTAAAGTATTTTTCCTACGCCTTTCTTTCCCTTCTCACTATTCGAATCAAAGTATAAATTTTAAGATGTATTAAAATGTTATTAACATTTATCTATATTCATGGATATGATGATTGAAGATCATTGATTAACAAGTGCTTTGAAAAAGTACTATAGGGGTACTTGGGCTAAGTAGTGGATTGTATTTTGGTCACTTTATGGAAAATAAGCATACTGGTCCTTGTATAATTTATATTTAGTAATTTGATCCTTGTTTAAATTTTCGTCATTCCTACCATTAAATGACTGGTTTGGCAAAAATAAAAATAAAAACACTTAATTATTGAATTAACTCGATACTTTCTCTTAAGTTATTTTTTTTTTTTTTGATATTTTTACAAAGTTGGAAGTCGAACTTTAATTCGATTAACTATTATGGTAATTTTATCTTGTTAAAAAAATGGCGTGGAAGTATCATATATTTGACACGTGTTATAATTGGATTTTTCATGAAAAAAATTTGAATGAAAAATAAAAAGCCATATAAATATTCTATAAATTCTATAAATATTCTAAAAAAATCATTAAGATGTATATAAATATGACGTCTCAATGACTCTAAGATTTTCTTTGGGTAAACTACACAGATGACCACTAAACTATGAGTTTGGTGTCAAAATGACCAATATATTATTTTTTGCCGCAAATACATCACACAACTATTTAAATGGTTCTATTTTAGTCACACGTCGTTAAAAAACTAACGGCCCAGCTGATGTGGCTGTTTTTTTTAATCTTTTTGCCACGCCGGATATCCGTATGCCCACGTCAGATTTCCAGGTAAATAAAAAATACATGCTCATTTGCCTATTTAAATCAACGTGAAACCCTAAATTCATAAACATCTCATTCCTTTTTAAGATTTCAAAGAAAGAAGGTGTTCTTGGAGGCTGAAGTTTGATATGGAGCAGAAACATATCGAGTTTGCTATTGTAGAGCTCGTTCGATGATAAAAATAGGATGGACCAATGAAAATCCATGTAGGAGATTTTGAGGTTGTGGAAATTATGAAAAAAGGGTTAGGGGATGTAAATTTTTTTACTGGTATGATCCACCAATGAGCCCTAGGTCGAAAGCTATTATTGTTAGTCTTCGAAGAAGGACTGCTGTTATGGAGAAACAAAGGAAGAAAGAAAGAATTTGGGGAATTTTGGTTCTTCGTGTGGTGTTTTTCATTGGGGTTTTTTTTGGAATAATGTTCTCCTAATTGTAAGGGTTTAATAGGTGCTATGGTAATTTCATTTTGAATGTGAGTTTTAGGTATTATGTATGAATTTAGAGTATTTGTGATGTAATAGAATCCTTATTTTGTGTGTTTTACCAGTTTGTGTATGAAGAAATGAGATATGAAATTTAGGGTTTAATATGTAAGGGATCAATGTAAGCAAATGGGATATGGGATTTGTGTAATTGTGTTACACACATTTTGTAATGTAATAGAATGAAAAAAACAATTTTATAAAGTTGTGTTTGACCAATGTTTGATCAATACAAATACTAGCAGATAATGCAAATACTTGGTACAATGTAAATAAGAATACATAACTTTATAATGCCATTAAGATTGAAATGTTATTCATACATTACATAATGTTTGACCAATACACATCAGTTTCTGTAAAATTTTAAAATATTGACCAACTAAAGAAGGCCAATCAAAAAATATTGACCTATTACAAAAGGTCAATAAAAAATGTTGACCTATTAAAGAAGGCCAACCTAAATATCATAAACTGTGTGATACTTGTTTTCACAACAACATAACATAGTTTGGTCAAATGTAGGTCTATGTTTTAACAAAAGAACAAAAAATAAGTTGCTTCCTTCCAACAGATTCGAAGATCAACGCTTGGAGATGATTGACTGACACAACTCTCTTAACTCATATGGATAGAAGGGGTGGGCATCCATCTTACAGTATGGACTTGTGAAGGTGGAGTTGACCTTGGACTTAACCTTGGACTTGTTTCAGCTTAACTTGTTGTTGGGGTAGTTTCAGCATGGCTTGTAGTTGGAGCATTTTCATGTCTTCTAATCTGCACAAAAAAAGAATGTCAATTAATCAAGTGAGAAAAAATGTAACTATACATTTATTATAAAATTTCAAAATTTACTGGCAATTTTGAAACTCTGAGAGCTCTTGCATTTCCAGAAGATGTGGATGTTTGTCTAGGTGGAGGCCTTTTGACATTGCCACCAACCTTTCCCTTACATGTCTTAATATTATGTCCACTTCCCCCACATTTTTTGCAGTAAATTTTGACACCCTTCTTTGAAATTTTACCAGACTGAGGTATTGTTTCATCAGCCTCTCTTCTTCGTTTCTTGTGTAGTCTTCCTGGATGCCTTCTAAATATAGGTGGTAGAATAGGCTCGAGTATTTCTTCAACAGTCCAATGGTTCTCACCCCTCACTGGACTGATCAAATGTGTATAAATTCCCCTTTGAGCTGAGACATGATAGCAAGGGTCCACATATTTTTCTGGCCTATTTGGAAGTGATAAAATAACAAAAATAACATGCACACAAGGGATGCCTGTATAGAAGAAAGTAAACAATAAAAATCTATACTAAACACAGTAAAAACCTAAACTAAACACATATACACAGCATAAACCTAAACAAAACACATTAAACCAAACATATATACAAAGTAAACATGTGTCCAGCAGACCTAAATTAAACACATTAAACCAAACATATATACAAACCTAAACTAAACACAGTAAACAATATGAAACCTAAACTAAACACATTAAACCAAACATATATACAAACCTAAACTAAACACATTCAACCAAACATATATACAAACCTAAACTAAACATATATATACAAAGTAAACATGTATGCAGCAAACCTAAATTAAACACATTAAACCAAACATATATACAAACCTAAACTAAACACAGTAAACAATATGAAACCTAAACTAAACACATTAAACCAAACATATATACAAACCTAAACTAAACACATTCGACCAAACATATATACAAACCTAAATTAAACATATATATACAAAGTAAACATGTATCCAGCAAATCTAAATTAAACACATTAAACCAAACATATATACAAACCTAAACTAAACACAATAAACAATATGAAACCTAAATTAAATACATTAAACCAAATATATATACAAACCTAAACTAAACATATATATACAAATTAAACATGTATCCAACAGACCTAAATTAAACACATTAAACCAAACATATACACAAACAAAAATTAAACACAGTAAACAATAAGAAACCTAAACTAAACACATTAAACAAAACATATATACAAACCTAAACTAAACATATATATACAAATTAAACATGTGTCCACCAGCATTATAAACCAAATAGTAAACACATTAAAAACCTAAACTAAACACAGTAAACATTATAAATCTGTCAGTTACCGTTTTCTGCAGGAGCATGTCCAAACTTGGATATTAACTGCATGCTGATTTAAAGGACCACATGACTTGGTACATGTGTCCACCAGTATAAATGGGCCAACAACTGCATAATAAAACAAATAGATAATTCAGCCAACTTTAACAAAAAAAAAAGTAATCGTTTTAATAATTAGTCATACCTATGTGCTAGTGAAGTTGCATGGTCAAGTTTCTTTTGAATTTTAGGGCATAGAAGCTCGTTCCACTTTTCAGTAAGTTCTTTTCTTTTTGCAAGCCTTTGCATCAATTTTGTCCTCACTAACTCCAACAATATGATGATTGGCTTGTCTCTAGCTTCGAGTATTAACTAACCATATAAAAACAGTAAAAGTTAGTATAATTTGACAAACAAACAAATTAAAGGTTGGTGGTCAATTTACCTTATTGAAACATTCACAATTATTGTTCAAAATCATGTCTGACTTGCATTTGAGGGAAAAATGTGACTTTGACCACATTCTTGGGTCTTTAGGTGCCAACCACTTTCAAGCAGTTTATGATAAATCTTACAAAAATTAAAAGTTGGTGGTCAATTTTAAAATACAAGTTTATGAAACTAATTTTAAAATACAGTACCATACCTTCAAGTTTGACATTGCAGATTCAAACTCTCTGACATATGTTGCCCTAGCAGCTTTCCACGGCTGATCTTTTGGTGCTTTTCCAACAAAACCATTAATTTTAGAATTAGAGTACAAGTGCCTCACACATGTTCTGTGTTCAGCATAAGGGAACAGTTCTGACACAACATCCATTAGTCCTTGCATCCAACAAATTAGGAACTTCATTAGCAAATTAAATTATAAATAAACAAAAAAATAAAAACATACATACCTTCTGTCTATCAGTCATGAAGGTGAACATGTGAGAGTTCTTTATTTCTAAATCAACAACTAAGATTTTCAGAAACCAAAACCAAGCTGATTCACACTCACTCTTCACAACTGTAAAAGTTACTGGGTAAATTGAGTCGTATGCATCTATCCCAACTGCTGCTAGAAGATGACCCTGATAATATCCCTTCAAGTGACATCCATCCAAACCAATAACAGGCCTACACCCTGCCTTAAACCCATCTTTCATTGCTTGCATACAAACATAATCTCTCTCAAACTTCCTCTCATCTAACTTACATATTGTTGTTGTTCCTGGATTTGAGTACCTTAGTTCACCTAGGTAAGCATACAATTTTGCATATTGCTTATTCTGGTTCCCATACATCATTTTAAAGGCTAAATTTTTTGCCCTAATACACTTACTCTTGGCTACTGTGAGACCCCAATCTTTGTGTACAACATGTTTTAGAGAAGTATTAGAGAATGTTGGATCAAGATAGAAATTGTTTAAGTACTTCCTAGCAAGCCACTTTGAAATTACATTACCATTCACAAACTCCCTAAGACAATTATGTTCACCCTTTACTGACCTAATCTGCCAAGTACCTCTAGAAGGATCCTCACCATTAATAGGAGTTGCCCATAACACCCATAGACACCCTTCCTTGCATGTCACTTGAACCCTTTTGTTGTCATTTCTTTTTAACTTGACATTGTACCTATTTTTAACACTATACATCCTAATTGCCTCTTTCAATATATCCTTACTTGCAAATATTAAACTAACTTTCAGTATAGGGTTTAGCATGTCTGTGTTAGCATTAAACTCGGGAAATCTAAGTTTATGTTGTGGACCATCTGAATCTGACTCATCTACACTGTGTAGTGAGTCGGAATGTCCACCATCACTCTCAACCTCTACTTCTTCACTGCCCAACCCTACATTCACATTATTAATTTCATCTTCTGAACTGAAAAATTCATACTCACTACTGGAAAACTTAAACACATCAGTGGTTGACTCAGATTGAGCACCATAATCTTCTTCTTCTGAGTCAGACTCAGAATCTACCCTACCCTCAGACTCAAAAACAACATTATCATCACCAGAATTTAGTTCAGGTTCCTCAAATCCTACAATTTCTTCTAAGTAAAGGTGAACATAATGACCAGTAGGTAAATTTCTAACCATTTCAATAACATCAGTATCATTTACCAGTAGTTTTACTTATAAGGGATTAGATGCCACTTGCCAGAAAACCCTAACACATAAGTAATTTTTAACTTCTCAACTATACCAATAATTCCAAACATTGACATGGTGTCAACATCTAGATTATCAAAATAGTTAACTAATTTTCCATTATATTTCACCCTAGGTTTCCTAACAATAAAACCACCATGATGTACAACACATCTGAATTTTTCTGAATTAACTCCTGGTAAAAAAACATTGTTCAGTATATGTATAAACTAAACTTAAAAACAATATAAAACTCATAAATATGTGCAAACCATATAAAAATAGTATACAAATAGCCAACACATATGCATTAATAAAGACCCCACCATCAATGGAACATTCCATATAGAAACATATGCATAAAAAGTCAGAAAAATGTGCAAACCATATAAAAAAGTATGACCACAAAAATTTAACTTTATTCTATTCTATTAATCCTAAAACATGTGCACCCCACAAAATCTCAGTATTGTATTAATCCTAAAACAATGCATTATACTATATTAATCCTAAAACAATGATAACAGTACATTACATTGTAACAAAATTTCAAAACAATGGTTCCATGAACCCTAAACCAATGTAACAGTACATTACATTGTATTAATCCAAAAAATGATTGTATTAACCCTAAACTAACATTACCTTATATTAAGCACAAAATAAAATGCTAACCCTAATCGCAACACTGTTAATCCCAATCAATCACCCCAAGTACCTTAATCTCAGTATTATATCTCAAGTATCAACTCAAATATAAACCCCAAAACTTAACTATTATCGTTAATCGTAATCAATCACTCCAAAATAGTAACCATAATCTCGGTATGAACGTTAACCAAAATTATTAACCCTAATATCATTATTAGCGTTAATCCAATTCATTAACCCTAATCTCAGTATTACCGCTAATCGAAATCATTAACCTTAATCCTAATTTCAGTATTAACGATAAACCAATCCCAAAACAAGCAAACTACATTACGAAATTAAGACAACTAACCGTATTTCGAATTGGGTTTCCCTTTTTGCTGAAGAAATCCACTCATCTTCAATCTCTCTGAAGGTTTTTGAATTTTGAATCGTCAATTTTGTTGAGAGAGTTTGAGTGATTTTGAATTTTTGAGTAAAAGAGAGTGAATGTGTCGTTTGAATTTTTTTTCTAACCTTTTAATTCTCTCCTTTTCTATGGTGGAAAATGTTTTTTATTTAATTTACACATCAGACTTATGTTAGTCATTTAACAACTACATCAGCTGGGCCGTTAGTTTTTTAACGGCGTGTGGCTAAAATGGAACCATTTAAATAGTTGTGTGGTGCATTTGCGGTAAAAAATAATATAATGGTCATTTTGACACCAAACCTATAGTTCAGTGGTCATCTGTGTAGTTTACCCTTTTTCTTTTGATGAAAAATCAAATCACTCTTGCTTTTAGCTTTTGTCTTGTTTTTAACAATTTATATATATATATATATATTAATTTTTAGGGAAAACTACCTGAAATGCCACTCAACTTTAATGTGTGACTCTAATATGCTACTGAACTAAAACTCAATACTATAATACCATTGAACTTCACTGTGTGATTCAAAGTTAGCACTCCACCGTTACTCCCATTACAGAATTCTGACGTGGACTCTAACTCCCGTTACAGGGATGACGTGGCCGATAAAAAAATAATATCTTTTTCCAGATATGATCCACCTCATTATATTTTATGTTTTATTTTTACTATAAAATCTCTTTTGGCTGAAAACAAAACCCTAATTTCCTATTTTCTATTTCCCAGCATAGATTTTGAAGCTGATCCAAATCAATGGAGGTAGAATGGCAAAGATCAAGTGAACGCAGGGTTGAAGTAGAAGAACCCATTTCAATTCCGGTGTGTGGATGCGGATATCCGGCAAAGCTGACTACATCGTGGTCTAATGCCAACCCTGGAAGGAGATTCTTTAGCTGCAAAAATTACGGGAGTTTTCTTCATAAACATTGTAGATTTTTTTGTTGGTTTGATCCTTCAATGAGCCCACGTGCAAGAGTTGTTCTCGTCGGACTGCTAAACAAAATCAAGACGAATAACATCCAAAGAAGGAATGAGAGATTTGTTTGGATTTTTGTTTTGATTATCAGTATTGTACTACTGTGGTACTTAATGCACTAAGGGGAGTGGAAATACAACTTATACCGGTATAAGACTTAAAAAAAGAATAAAAGAAATACAACTTATACCGGTATAAGACTTAAAGAAAGAATAAAAGAAATACAACTAACTAATTGAAAAGGTAGGATCAGCCTTCCATTGTTCCAAATATTTTTTAGCCAACCACTTGTAAGTAACATTTTTATTTCTAAAATCTTTGAGACAGTTATGCTCTTCAATATAAGACTTAATCTGCCATGTGTTGTTCATAAGATCTTTAGGGTCAACCTTTGATGCCCAAATATACCAAGGACAATTTTCCTTGCAAATTACATGTATCCTACCTTTGTCAACCCTTTTGAATTTGATATCATGTCTGGTCTTAATCCCATACTCCCTTATAGCTTTTTTCAGAATCTCTTTATCACTAAATTTCATCCCCTTTTTAAATCTCGAATTTTCCATACCCACCTCAGCATTAAATACAGGACATTTGGGGTTTTTCTTTCGATCATCTTCATCAGATTCATTTGCACTAACACTATGCAATGAATCTGATCCATCACTAACATATCCATTCAAATGTGTCTCATTACCAAACTCCAAATCCATCAGATTCACCTCTTCTTCTCGAGCTTCATCATTTAAGGCATCATCACTATTTTCATATCCACTATCACTATCAGTTTGTTCAATCTCATCCTCTACATAATCATCATCCTCTTCTACATCATCATCTCCAGTCTCTTCTACAACATCATCTACAATCTTCTTTTAGAGAAACCCACGTTTTTCCATTTGATTTCTTTCTAACAATCGATCACTACAATCTTCTTTCAGAGAAAACCCAGAGAAACCCACTTGAATAATCAATAACAATCCATAGAAAACCCACTGATTTTTTTTGCGTCTAATTTCAGAGTGATTTCTGAAGTTTGAAATTTCATTAACCTAATTTTGAGGAGATAAAGAGTCTTTAACAAAACTACGTCGTTTTACAATAAAAATAAAACATAAAATATAATGAGGTGGATCATATCTGGAAAAAGATATTATTTTTTTATCGGCCACGTCATCCCTGTAACGGGAGTTAGAGTCCACGTCAGAATTCCGTAATGGGAGTAACGGTGGAGTGCTAACTTTGAATCACACAGTGAAGTTCAATAGTATTATAGTATCGAATTTTAGTTCAGTGGCATATTAGAGTCACACATTAAAGTTGAGTGGTATTTCAGGTAATTTACCCTAATTTTTATTCAATTAAAATTAGATGATAACTTATAAAAATATGTCACATTATCTTTTTTTTAACGATGTTACATACAATTATCATTATAGTTGACCGATTTAAAGTTTGAGCTCCAACTTGAGGCAAAAAAAAAAATTAATGTATCAATTCAGGAAAAAGTATCAAGTATAATGATCAATTTAGTAATTACGTTTTTCCTTTTTGCCAAATCAATATTTAACGGTGGGATTGACGAAAATTTCAATGGGGGATCAATCTGCTAAATATAAATTGTACAATGGCTAGTTTGTTAATTTTCGACAGAGGTCATACTGATTTTTAATGTTTAATTTTTTAATATTTTAATTTTTAAAATTACAAATTTTTTTAAATTTTTTAAAAAAAGATTAAATGATTCTTTAATTTTTTTTAAAAATTTAAATTAAACCTCTATGTCATATACAATGGACATCACGTTAACTTCGTTAACCACTCAACTTGACTCGTTAATCAACTAGTATCATAATATGATAAATATTTACAATTAAATTTGAATAAAAATTCAAATAACTTGATTTGAATCGAAAAAATTTCAAATAAAATTACATATAAAATAAGACTCATCAGTTTAACTTAATCAAAATTTTTGTATTTCACTCAATTTGACTCGATCAAATGTTCGTTTCTAAATATAACAATAAACGACAACCCAAGTACGTGATTTATATTTTCAAAAGCACAAAGCCTCGTGAACTAATAAGCCCTTTTTTGTTGCCTTTTCAATTCCCAGGATTTTACTTTGACTAATTAGGAGTTAGGACCGATTGCATCACACACCTAATTTTAGTGGGTTAATTTCTCTGCAAAATTTTATATCTCAAACTCAAATTATACTTAAATAATACCAAGTTGCTTACCACATAGACCATCCCGTTGATAAACCAATAACCTTATTTTAATAACAGTGAATTTCAAATAAACTATGGGCCCCGCAATTCCAACGGTCGAGATAAATTCAAATGAAAAGAACAGCCCGACCCTCCTACATTACCCAACGGTCAGGAATTTTAAATCCAAAATCCCCAAATCAAAACAAAGTTGTTTCCTGTCTTTCAACTGCTCCTACTCACCTTCTTCATTTTCTCTAACATTTCTCCGGCAATTCTCTTTCCTATTCCCAGAATTTCCTGTTTCAATGGAAACCCAAAGCGTTAACTTAGGTACTCCCTCGAAACAAGCCACCGTTTCGAAGGTCAGGGTGGTGGTCAGAGTCCGTCCGTTTCTACCTCAAGAAATTACTGCAAGAAACGGAGACTCAAAGTCCTGCGCTTTCCTTCTTGACAATCAAGATAACGATTCTTCTGATGAAGTTTCTGTACAACTTAAAGATCCCAATACCAGGTGAGATATTGATTCTTTTCTTTTCTTTTCTGGGTGGTGTAGGGTTGGTGTTTGATCAAAGAATATACATTTGGTTTTTTATTATGGGTTTTGTTTTCCTTTTCTGGAATTGTAGCCGAAACGAATGCTATAGATTGGACTCTTTCTTTTCCCAAGAAGATGATAATGTCAGAAGGATATTCTACAGAGAAGTGAGTTCTTTGATTCCCGGAATCTTCCATGGCTTCAACGCCACCGTTTTTGCTTATGGGGCTACTGGTAGTGGAAAAACTTACGCCATGCAGGTACAGCTTTGGGAGTTTTGATACAAGACTTGTTTTTTTCATCTAGGGTTCATTTGAGCTTCTGTTTTTCCTTCTAGTAACATGTTTGATGTTGTAAATTCAGGGGACAGAAGAGCATCGTGGTCTAATGCCTTTGGCCATGTCTACAATCTTGTCCTTATGCCAGAGCACAGGGTGCATAGCAGAGATTTCATACTATGAGGTCTACATGGATAGGTGTTATGATCTTCTAGAACTCAAAGCAGAAGAAATTTCGATTTTAGACGACAAAGATGGGTGCGTTCATCTAAGGGGACTGTCCCGGGTGCCTATTAGTTCCATGTCTGAATTTCATGAAGTCTTCTCCCGTGGAATTCAGAGAAGGAATGTAGCACATACCGGTCTCAATGATGTTTCTAGTAGAAGCCACGGTGTCCTTGTGATTGCTGTTTCCGCTCCTTGTGATGGTGATTCTAGGCCTGTTTTGATGGGGAAGCTCAACCTCATAGACTTAGCAGGTTGTTAATTTTTGCAGAGTTTGAATTGTTTTTTTTTTTTTGTATAGGAATTTCAAATTAGTAATTTGGTTTAAGTTTTATTAGGTAATGAGGATAATAGGAGAACCTGCAATGAAGGCATTCGTCTCCAAGAGAGTGCTAAGATCAACCAGTCCTTGTTTGCTTTGTCCAATGTGATTTATGCATTGAACAACAAACTGCCCCGAGTACCCTATCGAGAAAGCAAATTGACTCGAATACTGCAGGACTCCCTCGGTGGAACTAGTCGTGCCTTGATGGTTGCTTGTCTGGTAGATTTCTCAGTTTGTACATTTTGACGCATGTTTTATTCACAAATTTCTAAAATTTTGATCAATGGTCTCCTTGTTGCATGAACAGAATCCTGGAGAGTACCAAGAATCAGTTCACACTGTTAGCTTAGCAGCTAGGTCTCGTCATATTTCAAATGATGTTTCTTCAGCTCAAAAACTACAGACACCAAAGGAAAAAGTTGATATGGAAGCAAAACTGAAAGCCTGGCTTGAATCGAAAGGCAAGACAAAGAGTGCACAAAGAATGGGACCATTTGCTCCTCGATTCATGGCCAAGACACCGAGTTCCATACGTTCTATGAAGAAGCTTGATTATAACAGCTCTTGTAAAGCCAAAAGTTCTACCAAAAACTATCCTTCTAATGTCAAAGCCAGGTACAGAATAACTATTATTTGAATGCCATTTCTGAACGGCCTGATTTCATAGACTCATTGCTTAATCGGTTAAACATATATGCAGGGACATATCTTTTGCCACCAGAAATTTATTCAATAATGGAGGTGTTGATGTTGAGGAGATTATGTTGGAATCAACTATGAACTTTGCTGGTATGTTATTTAAGTATGAAATATTGAAATCTATTTGTAAAACTATGTCTTAGACATTTCTGTTTAGGTGATTAGTATAAAGGTGTTCTTACTCGATGTATTCTACGTGTAGAAGAATCATCTAGCAAGGAAGAGATTACAACAGTCGGAAAATCGGTTGATACCATTGAATTATCTCCAGTTAATGAGAGGAAAACTGCAACGCAAAGCCCTCTAAGAAAGGTCTTGTGCCCCATCAGTACAAATATAATTCCAGAATCCATCAAGGAGCACTCATCCAAGGATCAAATTTCCTTGTCATATGAGCCGACATCTCCCCAATCGCCTTCCACCATCTTTGCTACCAGCCAATTCCAAACTGTTGGCACCCCACTTGGTAAACTCAGCGCATGGAGTTCTAACTTGAAGGTATATATGTCTTATACTTACTAAATTTCTATTGACCCTATCTTAACCAGTTGTTCCTAACTTCATAAATGTTTCTGTAGAGCACTCTTATTGAAGAATATATCGAGTTCCTAAATACAGCTAGCAGAGATGAACTACTGGGCCTAAAGGTACTGTTCAGCTAAGTAATACTAAGCAGTTCTCAAGTTTTCTTATTACCCATTATTGTAATTTGTTGTATATGTTATAGGGTATTGGATCGAAGATGACAGAGTATATCATTGAACTTAGAGAAACATCACCTTTAAAATCGGTAAGTAAAGTTTTCCTATGCTAATTTAACTTTAAACAAGTCTAGGTAAAAAGCTAAACAGCCAGCTTTTGGCTTTGGTTGCAGCTAAGTGACTTGGAAAAGATTGGACTTTCATCAAAGCAGGTTCACAACTTGTTCAGCAGAGCTGCAAAAGGAATTATTGAGTGAGCAATAACACCAAGATCCTTGTTCAACAGAGCTGCAAAAGATTGGACTTTCTCTTGTTTTTAGATTAATTTAGTCGTTTGTCTTGAGCCGGCAATCGGTTTGCTATGTTGTAATTCTAAACCCGTGACAGTAGGTATATGTACTATTTCTTGGTCTGTCGCTTCAGAATTGTAGAAGTGCATTCATTCTTGCACTGCTTGTTCAAATTTCTAGAAGATGGTAGTTAAAATGAATTTGCTGCAAAACTCACAGTAAAGAAAAGCTCAATAATTTAGATGTGGACCATCATCATCCATAATTTTCTTTGCATTCAGCTAGTGACAAAGCCAATCACACACCTCAATGCCCTTATCAATCACAATGCAACCCATACTTGGTTGCTATGTTGTACAGATACGAGTATAGGAACATGAACGAAAAACAGCTATTTTCAAAAGGCTTATATATCATATTAGTACCTAAAGTATACGAACTTTTTCATTTTGGTACCTAAAGTATTTTTTCGTCAGAGTAAGTACCTAAAGTATATTTTTTTGTCAAAATAAGTACCTAAAGTATATTCTTTTGTTAAAATAGGCACATAATGTATTTTTTAATTAAGGTAATTATTCTATACACGAGCGCTTATGAAAACTTTTTTTACACAAGTGACTTAGTTTTAGGGGTTAGGGATTCCATTTAGGTTTTGAATTTAGGGGTTTAAGTGTAGTAGTTTTGAATTTAGGGGTTGTTGATAGAATTTGGGATTTAGGGTTAAAATTTAAGATTTATTGGTTTAAACCTAAATCTCTACCCATATTACCCTAAAACCTAAACCTTAACCCTAAACCCTAAATTCTAGCGCTAAACCCATTCTAAACTCCTACACTAAAACCTCATGAACTCTAAATCATAAACCCTATAATTGAGGCACTTGTAAAAACAAAAACTTTCCACCGCCAGTGTATAAGATAATAATCATTTTAATTAATGTCATATAACAATTTTTAGGAACCTATATAAAAAATATGTATACTTTACGTACCTATTTTGACCTAAAAATACTTTAGATGCCTATTTAGACTAAAAAATATGCCTCAGATACTTATTTTGACGAAAAAATATTTTAAGTACATATTTTGACCAAAATTTATACTTTAGGTATCTAGTTTAACTAAAAAGTATATTTTAGGTATTTATTTGACTAAAAAACACTTTAGGTACCAAAATGAAAAGGTTGGTATATTATATTTTAGGTACTAATATGATATATAAGCCTTTTCAAAATTATAGGGTACGAGTACGGTTATGGTACGACAAATTTAAATTAAATTTTATATTTTAAAAAATGGTAATAAAAAAAAGTCATACAAGAATCATGTGAGCGTGACATCATAATTGCTTATATAGTGACACTTGACTCATGTGAATAAAATAGTGTCGAAAAACAAGAAAAAGACAGAAAAATGTGAAATAAGAAAAAAAAAATAAGAAGATGAAATAATGAGTACTCAAACTTATAGGTGGCAATCGGGTTGTTCGGTTTGGGTTCAGTTCAGTTCAGGTCGTTTCGTTTCGGGTCTATCTCGAATCGGTTTAGATTCAGGTCGGGTCGGTTCGGTTCGGATTCGGGTCTGTGATGAGTCGGATCCGGTTCGGGTATTGGATCGAGTCAAAATCAAATCGGTTGTTTTCGGGTCGGGTCAATATTGGATCGGTCGCTTTCGGTTCGGGTCAAAATTGGGTCGTTCGAGTCGCTTTCGATTCAGGTCAAAATTGGGTCGTTCGGGTCGATTTCGGGTCGGGTCAACATTTGAATTTTCGGGTCAATTTGGTTTGAGTTGGGTTTAGGGTTTGAGGTTTAGGGTTTATAGTTTAGTTTAGAGTTATGGCGTGTGAGATTAATTTTATTCAACTTGTCAATCTATGCATTTGAATTTGATTAAATATTTAAATCAAAGCTTCATGTATCCATATCAAAATTTTCTTGTATAATTATATTAAATCAAAGTTTATTATATGTGATAATAATAACAATAATGTCTGAAATGAATTAATTTATTAAACTTAGGATCTAATTGAGCTAACTAAAATCTAGAAACATAAATTACAAACATAATTAAAATAATTCTAAAACTAAATGTGAAATTTCAATTAAATTAATCGAAATTGAAACTCAATTAAATTAAGAAAAAGAAAAGGAGAAAAACAATTGGTAAAAATAGAGAGGGAAAAGACAAAATTTTGGAGAGAAATAAGCCACCAATTTTTAAGCTAGATTGAAAAAAAAGACAATTGGTAAAAATAAAGAGGAAAAAATAAAATATTGGAGGGAAATAAGCCACCATTTTTTTAAGCTAGAGATTAATTACTTTTTAGGTCATGATGCATTTAAAATGTTACTTTTTAGTACTAATATTCAACTTTAAGTTTTAGTTTAATTTAATTTAGTCACAAGTATCCCCACAGTTTAGACTTCAGATATAGAAATCCCCTCCCCGTAGTTATATTTAGTCTCTAAAAATTCACTTTTAGTCGAAATTAACTAATCTTTGTAATTTAGTCAATTAATTTAATATAATTATATTTTTGTTCATTTTAATTTCTAAGATTTAATTTTTAGCCAAAATGAGATAAAATGTTATTATACCACAACTTTGACAAGAGCAACCGTCTCTTCCATGGTATAGTACAAAAAAGATAATAAAACATACTTCATTTTATTATTTATTATATTATTAAAAAATAGATAATATTAAAAATAAATTATTCATTTATTTTACCTTAATTTTCGGGTTAAAATCAGATCGATATTCAGTTCAGTTTTCGATTCGAGTAGTATTCAGTTCGGGTCAAATCGGTTCGGGTTCATTTCGGTTCAACAAAAAAAATTGGGTTGTTTCGGTTCGGTTTATTTCGAGTTTCGGGTCAACTTCGGATCATCATGTTCAGGTCAAAATTGAGTCTCGGTTCGAGTTTCGGGTCAAATTTGCCAAGTCTACTCAAATTGTACCCAATAAATCTTCGGTACGTACGTGGTAGGATATTAAATTAAATTACTCGTGCTTCATAGCTTGGTTATGGGTAAACCTGACAAATTTGACCCGAGACCCGAACCGAATTATTCGAACCGAGACCCGATTTTGACCCGAACATGATGATCCGAAGTTGACCCGAAACGCGAAATAAACCGAACTGAAACAGAACCGAATTTTTTTGTTGAACCGAAATGGACCCAAACCGATTTGACCCGAACCGAATGCTACCCGAACTAAAAGTTAAACCGAATATCGAGCCGATTTTAACCCGAAAATTAAGGTAAAATAAATGAATAATTTATTTTTCATATTATCTATTTTTAATAATATAATAAATAATAAAATGAAGTATGTTTTATTATCTTTTTGTACTATACCACGGAAGAGATCATTGCTCTTGTCAAAATTGTGGTATAATAACATTTTATGTCATTTTACGTTTAAATATTAATTAAATAAAAAAATCCCTACTGATTTTTAAATTTAGAATTTTAATGTACTATTTTCTCTCCCAATATTTAATTTTAAGTCATAAATCCTAAACAATAAACCTTTTGTCATAGAAATTAATCTCATGAACCAATAACCTTAAATTAAACCATAAACCTTAAATCATTAACATTAAGACCTAAAAACCTAAAATGTTAATCTTAAGCCATAGAAATTAATCTAAAATTAATAACCATAAACCATTAACACTAAGGCCTAAACCATAAACTAAAATTAGAGACATTTTTTACAATCTTACCATAAAATATAGCTAAAACCGGAATTAGAGACCATCTTGACAATTTGAAAGTTGAGAAATTTGAGAGCTTGTTGACCAATTTTATAATTTCTCCATAAAATATAGCATAAAACTAAATTTGTGGACTAGATTGACAATTTGAAAGTGGGGAAATTTGAGAGTCCAATAACCAAAATTTCATAATTATACCATATAAATAAATGGGGTCAATTTTGGCTAAAAATTAAATCTTAGAAATTAAAATGAACAAAAATATCATTATATTAAATTAATAGACTAAATTATAAAGATCAGTTAATTTTGACTAAAAGTAAATTTTTAGAGACTAAATATCACTACGGGGAGAGGATATCTATATCTGAAGTCTAAACAGTGGGGATACTTGTGACTAAATTAAATTAAACTAAAACTTAAAGTTAAATATTATTACTAAAATAAACAGTTTAAATGCAACATGACCTAAAAATTAATTAATCTCTAGCTTAAAAAATTGGTGACTTATTTCCTTATTTTTGTCATTTTCCTCTCTATTTTTACCAATTATCTTTCTCTTTTTTTCTTAATTTAATTGAATTTCATTTAGATTAATTTAATTAAAATTTAACGTTTAGTTTTAGAATTATTTTAATTATGTCTGTGCTTCTAGATTTTAGTTAGCTCAATTAAATCTTAAGTTTAATAAATTAATTTATTTCAGACATTATTATTATTATTATTATTAACTTTGATTTAATATAATTATACACAAAAATTTGATAGGAATACATAAAGCTTTGATTTAAATATTTAATCAAATTTAAATGCATAAATTAACAAATTGAATCAGAATTAATCTCATACACCAATAATTCTAAACTAAACCATAAATACTAAACCTCAAACCCTAAACCCAACTCAAATCAAATTAACCCAAAAATTCAAATGTTGACACAACCTGAAATCGACTCAATTTTGACCCGAATTAAAAGCGACTCGAACAACCCAAACCGAAAGTGACCGATCTGATATTGACTCAACCCGAAAACAACCGGTCCAATTTTGACCCGATCCAATACCTAAACTGGATCCGACTCATCACAAACTCGAATTAGACCCGAACCCGACCTGAATCAAATCTAAACCGATTTTAAATAGACCCAAAACGAACCCGAACCCCGAACCACCCGATTGCCCCCCTCTAGTTGTGGGGACCTTACAATTCTGCATCCAAATCCCATGTTATTTCTCATCAAAGTGTCCTAGACTCCTACCACCAGATCTCTCTTCCATGGAATCCAACAAAAATCAGAGTGAAAAGCAAGAAAAATAGCAAGCGTGCAAAAGACAAAGGAGCTTCCTTTCATTTGAAGGCTGAACTTCATTTTCTTACACATAATATAAAAAGGTCACAATCCATAACAAGTAACCATGGCGGCAAACAAGCAATCTATGGCTACTTTATTCCAAACACATTATTTCTTGAAAACAAAAGCCTCTCTGCGTCCAGGGAGCTTGGTTTGTTTCTGATCATTTACAATTGCAAGGGTTGCAGGTGCAGTTGCCTCCACACTTGCACTTGCAGTCATTCTCAGCCCCAATTTCCATCTCAGCTCCCTCCAAGTATCTGCCATGCATTAGAAAATACCAATCAGAAACCTTTAACAAAAAATTAAAAGCAAATGTCGTTTTCTAGTGCTGAAGTTGAACTTTCTGTAACGTACGCTTTCTGGGGTGCCACACCGAGGACGAGAGTCTCGGTTGTGGTCATCTCAGCAGTGTTCATGTCGGGGAACATCTTGCATCTACAAATTCAATAAATTGAACAAAAAAACAAGATCAGTGGAGAAAAGAAACGGACCCTTTAATGAAATCGGGACGGAAAATCATAAGAAAAAAGGGGGGATTTCATGGGAGGAATGAGGAAATAAATTGGTTACCCTCCACAGCCGCTGCCGCACTTGCAGCCAGAACCGCAGCCACAGTTTCCACCACAGCAAGACATTTTCACTTTATCTTTTTCTGATTAAAATTGAAGGGATTCTAATGAGTTTTGAACTAGAACTACACTTGAACCTGAACGAGTGTGCAGGGAAAGCAAGGGGCTTTGAATTTATAGACCGGGAGAGACGAGAGAAGTGGATTATCGACCGTTCACGTGTCATGATCTTACGTCATGAGCTTATCCCTCGGGAGTCGTTTCCATTGTAACGCCTCGCATGCTCTCTTCCACGTATATATCGATATTTTCTCTCTTCCTCATCTTTTATTCACCGTCCGATTCATCAAGGTTTGGATCAACAGTCAGAAACTGCTCATCATTTGGTGGTGGACCCCTGCGAGACGTATAGTGCATTTGACACTGGACTATCTAAAATTTGTTTTTTTTTTTTTGTGATAAAATTTGGTAATTTAACTTGACTTGAATTATACGGTAATATTTTGAGATATTTGGTTTAAGTATATTATATTTTTAGAGGTATTTGTGGATATTTTATATTTGATCCAAACTCGCTTACTCGAAATTATTAATGGTTGTACGCGAGGTGTTGTCGCTTGCTAGTGCCGGCGGTTATGTCAATGGGATAGCTTTGCAGAGCCTGGCGAGGAACATAGTTTTTTTAAGCTATCTCTGGCTCTGCCCTTTGATTTTAAGCGATTCTGGGCTTTGACTGGATAGCGAATTTTTACCATTGCTTGACTTGTCGTCGTAAGCATGCGTCGTGAGATACTATTATCTCGTTAGTCCAGCGTTGTTGCCCCCGTCTGTTGGTGGTGAGATAATGCTAATCTATTTTTCGTGATCGGAATAACTCAAAATGGGAGAGAGATCACGACTGATTGTTTCAGCCGAAAAGATCTCCACGCTTACTGCACCAGTTGTTGATGTCAGAAACATCAGGCACCAGACAAAGAGGTAAAAACAGTGATAAAGATGGGTAAAATGGCGGTGGTTGACGACGATTGATAATCTTCCACTCATTCTTATGTGAGAGGATAGTTTATTGAGGATGATGAGAGAAAATTAGCGGTGGTCTTGATTATGTTATGTTGGTTGTCCGTTCTTGTCTAGTCACGTGGTATTTATATGTGAAAAGTACTATTTGATAGGACTGAGTCAAGTGTAGTGAAGGCTATTGATGGGTCGTCAAGATGTAATTTGATCTTTAGCCAGTAGATTTTTTAGTTTAGTCTTTGATTGTCAGTTAGCAGACTTAGCTGGTTAGTTAGATGAACTCGATAATTGTCATGTTGATAGCAGAGTAATCACAAGAAGAGAGACTCCGAGCCAAGTCACAAGACTTTGTTTGCTGAGGCGCAATGCGAATGCTATGCTTCGGAGATGGATGTATTTTTTGGAAGCTATTGATTTCAAAGGCTTGAGTAAAATATAACACTCTTTAATCCTCAACTTTTTATTTTGGACAAAAATAATATTTTCGTAGATGAAAATTGTTATTCGACTCACAATCAACTAAATTAATATAATTTATAAATAAAATTCTATCCAAATAATTATTTTAAATTTTAAATTATAGATTATTTAGATATAAGAGAAAGAAATGTTCTCCGAGCTCAAGTCAATTAATCTGACGGTAAAAATGTAAAAAGATGGAGGAAATTCATAGTGGTGGTAATGGTGGGGGGTCCATCTACCATCATCTTCATGGACTTCTCCTTGCTTTTTGTTAAAAAAATGTGATTCTCTCCTGATTTACGTGTACATGATAAATGAAAATCCTTTTCCTTTTCATCTGCCTTTTGAAAGAATGGACGAGCTTCACCAAGCAACATACTTTTTTTCTTTATAATTTAGATATCAATATATAGAGTATTATTTTGTTCCCCAAGAATATAATGTATTGCCAAATGGAAAGTATAACCAATTTTCAAATTTTCTTTAATTGAAACGATTAAATTATTAGTATTTAAAATCATGAATGTATTTGTTTATGTATTTAATGATTTGAGTAGAAATTAATATCCTTTAGTAGTGTAGGATCACAAGAGTAGTAGAGAACTAGAGATTTCCCACCAAATATTTAACATTGTGTCATTTTCAATATTTTAATCCAAGACACCGATTGAGTTAGAACACTCTTGTATCAGTTGATCCAAATACTTGACGGTAAAATGGCTAAAATAATTTTAAGTGGTTTAATTGTGCATTTCATTTTTTAAATGAAATTAAGAAGTTACTTTCGTTGTTTTAATTCGTTAAAAATTTAATTTTCATACATTATGAAGATTAATAAGTCAATCTAATTATTGGTAAACACATGAATTTCAACTACTGATTTTTACTAATATATTTCACATAAATTATCGTACTATTGATTTTTCAAGTCAGATTTTAACAAAGTTTAATCGTGTTAAACTAGAGATTTATTGATTGGTTGAGCAGTTAAGAATGTGTATGTTATTATATCTTATATGACTTTAATTTTTTATTGCCCTCTCGGTTCTCTAGGGCTTTACTCTGACTAATCTAGACCGATCCGCATTGCACACCTGACTTTAGTGGATTAAACCAATTAATCTAACTATTCAATTTTTATAAAATAAAAAGATAAAATTCCAACAAATTTAAACATATTCTATTTTTTCAATTTTCATATAGTTTTATTGGGTGATAAAGTGAAAAGGGTCAGAGACTGTGGCCTAGTGGTGGTTTTGATAGTGGTTGTTGGTCTGAGTTTGGGTGTAGCCTCTTTGGTATGGTGTTAGTGTTCTTAGAATGAGAAATCGTGTCTTTTCCTAGTTGCACGCGTCTTTATATACTGCTCGGACAGGTGTCACAACGGAATTGTCGTAGCACTCTAATTAGATTGACTACAAGTTTACGTCCTAAATTTGTTGTGTCATCAGTAATGATCGTGTGTGCCAACACGCGGCCGCTGAACACTATTAGCCTAGATATGTTTGTAGTTAGTTTGCCTGTTGCAGATCGACTCTACAAGCAGGGGCAGATCCTTTAAGAGACCGACGGGGCTAGGACGCCCCAAAATTTTGAGAAATTTAATTTTTTCCTAAAATTTTTAAATTTGTCCCTCTTAAAACTTTTTTAAATTCATATTAAGCTTTAAAAATTTAAATATTTTTAATTAAATTCTCTCTATTCTTTTTATTTTTTTGTTGTTAAATCTCTCAAAATTATTAATTTTTTTTTTGTTAAACCTTCATTTTTTTTTTTTTTAATTTTAAGTTTCACCCATGACTACTAAGTTATCATCGTTCGCCTACAATATAAGTTAGCTGGTCGTGGATTTTTAACACGTGTCAATAGATGTTCGCAGGCCCTAACAAGTTTAAGGATGAAATTCATAATCAAACTGCTTAATATGTTGAAAACTGGTTAATCTTGGTATTATTACCATCTTAAACTGTTTAACATCAAAACATGTTAGAAACTACTATGTTCTTCTTTTGCCTTTATTTTTTTTTGTATCATCGTCGGGAATTTTCCTTTTTGCTGAGAAGACAGCAAGCAAATAGATGGTAAAGAATCCAACTTCCTCATGTTTGTTCTTGTTAGAAAAGCAAATAATGAGAAGGTAATCATTTTGATTCCCTCACGCATTTTCTCTTTGCACAAAAAGGGTGGCCGAGGCTCTCTCTCTCTCTCTCTCTCATTTCGATCGGCAGCATTCATTAGAGCTAGCAATAGCACCTTCAACGCACCATATGGACTGTTTTATTTATTTATTGATTATTATCCTTTTTCCCTCTTAACTAGAGATTGGCTGAAAGGTGTCGGATAGTTTCTGTACTCTTTAAAAATTTTAAATTCATATAGTTTATATATTTTTTATATTTTTATCGATTATCTAAGTTTACATTCTCTAAATTTTTAATATAATTTTTATATCTGTACTTGTTTTTAGACATAAGAGTCAGTGAAGGGTCTCATCCGACAAGTGCTAAACGAATGGGTACCTCTTAGCTCCGCATAACAACAGTTGCCCTTTCTCTCTAGGTGGGTCCAAGATGAACCGAGTCCGGTTGCTGTGGATGTGTTTGGGAATAATCTTTTTGGTATTAGGGTCCAAAGACACCAACAAAGTCCAATCACTTTCACTTTAATATCATCACGGCACATGGAAGTTGGAACTATCAGTTTTACATGCATGCGAATGTTTTTCAACTCATACCGCTTTTACATAATATAATTTTGGGTGAATTACCGTAATACTCACTTACGTTTGAGTTGTGTACACTTTTACTCACTGATTTTTAAAATTGAACTTTATGCTCATTTACATTTTCGGGGTGTAAACTTGTCCTCACCGAAACATTTTTCACTGTTAACATTTAACGGGGAGCTAATTTAGCAGATTAAAGCTTAATTAATAAAAGACTTAATACCCAAATATGTGCCCAAACTATGCTTGTGGATCACTTTTGGGGCTTAAACTATTTTTAGCTCTAAATATGTCCCTAAAGTTTTAATTTTAGTCATTTTAGGTGCCTAACCGTTAATAAAAAATCGTTAGCCAATTAAATTGTGACAAGTGACATGTTTTTAATTTTTAATTTCTTTTAATTAATTTTTAAATAAGATTTAAAATTAAATTTTCTAAAAAAATTAACAATTTTAAATCTTTACAAAATAGTCCTAAGTCCCTAACTTAAAACCCCAAATCCCCAAATTAACGTCGATGTCGCTGTTTACTACCTCTACGGAGACCACTACTACCGTCGCCGAACCACCACGACCGTTTTCCCCAACCACCCATCGCTGATAACCGACGGTAGGTGTGATGACGACTTTCTTTCGCCATTTTGGCTTCTTTCGACGTTAGGAAGCCGATCGACACATCTACCGTCGTTTACCGACGATGGGTGGTTTGGGAAACGATCTTGGTAGTCTGAAAGCGGATATGGAGGTGGCGGCGAAACCATCGACGACATATTCAGCTGGGGAAGTTAGGGATTTCGAATTTAGGGGGCATTTTGTGAGTTTTGGGAAATTTAGAATTTTTTATTAAAAAAATAAAGTTAAAAAATAAATTAAAAACTAAAAAAATAAAAAAATATATTTTTTAATCAAAATAATTGTAATTAACGGTTAGGCACCTAAAATGACCAAAATTGAAACTTTAAGCACATGTTTAGAGCTAAAAATAGTTTAGGCACAAAAAGTGATCCACCATCATAGTTTGGGCACCTATTTAGGTATTAAGACTTTTATTAATTAACCTTTAATCTGCCAAATCAGCTTCCCGTTAAATGTTAACGGTGAAAAACATTGCAGTGAGGATAAGTTAACATCCTGAAAACGTAAATGGCATAAAGTTCAATTTTTAAAATCAGTGAGCAAAAGTGTACACTACCCAAACATAAGTGAGCACTACGTTAGTTTACCCTCTAATTTTTAGTATTCCTTTCCCTTTATTTTGTTAAACCCACAACCACCGTCACTCATCTCCCCTTTTATCTCCGTGGTGTCCACTGTTGTTCACCTTCTTCGGCCAGTATGATTCCATTCTCACATGGTATCAGTAATATCTAGTGTGGTATATTAGTGTCATCGTTTTCATCGCATTTTTTCTTGTTTTGTTTCAATTTTTTTTCGATAGCCTTCATATTCGTCTTCTTGTTTTGTTACAGTAATATCTAGTGTGGTTTATTAGTGTCATCGTTTTCATATGGAATTAGAATAAATATTTTTCTCCAAATGGATTTGGAAGCGTTGCTCATCAGATGTTTGAAGTTTGGATTGATTTTGATTACTGAGCGACTGAGCGTCGTAGGTTTTTTATTGTTCATGGAAAGTGTTCACAATTTACTCTTGAAATCTTCATTTATTCGAAAGTGATTCATTATGATGTTGCACGTTAGCTGCAATTGTTGTTTTACTTGTGCTTTACATGCTTCTCTGCTGGTTTATGTCTCAATTGCTCACTTAAGTGTCTTTTCAATTGGTTACTGTGCGTAAATATTTGGATTCACCCTGTTATATTTGTTGCTCATAGAGTTATGTTATATTGATATTTTAGTTGCTATTACTTGTGCAATCTAGTGGTTAATGTTGGAAGTTGGTGTATGCTATAATTCTATTAAGAATAATGAATTTCTATCTTTTCATGACTTGTCTACTTCATGCACAAGGTGTACCTGAACTACGCTGAACAACCAAGTTTTGGGGAAAAATCTATCGGGGGAGTATAGTGTTTTACAACCTTGTTCTTCATTAACCAGACATAAGAGGGTGCTTTCTTGCCTAATAGAGGCTTCAGCTGTATCCGAGAGTTTGTAGCATAACCGCATTGCTCCCAACAAAAAAGACTGAATAAGTGATAAAGGAAGACAATAAATATGGAGAAAGAAGAGATTTTTAAAGAAATTTTAGATGAAAAAAAATTGTTCGATAGAAAGGAATTCCTGATGAAAAGATGTGATGAAGAAAGAAAGCATTTTTCTTTTGGGCTTCTACCAGTTTTTACTTTGTATCAGCTTCAAGAATTTATACATTGTTTCAGCTTCAAGAAAATTCAAAAAAAAAAGGGTGAATGTTAGAATATAATTAGATAAATCAGTGGGCTATAAAAGTTTATTTGATGTAATTGAGTTTGATCACTTTTCAACTCGTACCGTTTTTACATAATACAATTTTTAAAATTCCTTTCTCTTCATTCTCACACCAACAATCCCTTTGTTAATCAAAGTTTAAACAAATAACCTTGTAAAAGAGTTGATATTTTTGCAATAATCAGTTATGGAGGTTGGCGTCGAATTTCTCTGTTTGTTTGCTTTAGAAAGATACTGCAAACTTTATTGTAGAATTGCAAGCACCGTAGAAAGATATTGCAAACTGTGTCGATCTTTCATTGGACGAGTTTTGTCTTTTTTGCGTGGACCCGGGTAAGAGAAAGAGCAAGAAAAGACACGGACGCCCACCGAGACTGGTGGGGTAATTGCCAACGATGATATTTTGTTTGTCCATGCCAAACCAGTGGTAGAAGAAAAATGTGTAACCATATGAATTTTCAAATAAATTTTCGAGCATCTCATAGATTAAAAATTACCTGCCCGTTTTGGTGCATCTATTTATGTCTTCATATTAAAAATTAGATTTAAAGTTTAGGATTCAAGGTAAGATTTTGTGGTTAGATTTTAGAGAATTTGGGGTATGGTGTAGGGTGTAGGATTTAGAATTTAGAATTTAAGGTTAAAGTTTATAATTTAATTTTTTAAATATTTTTCAGTGTCGGGGCATAGATAAAAACACCGAAGAGGGCATATAGTTTTTATCCTCTATTAGAGACATGAATTAAGGGATAGAGCCAGGCTTGAATAATTAGAGGGGCAATATTGAATTTTAAAAATACAACGGTATATTTAGTATTTAAACTCAAAATTTAGGAAAAAAATAAATCTTATATTTTTTTAATGAAAAAAAAATTATCTTGTTTAAAATCCTTAAACGTAGTCGGAAAAAAAAATTTGCATAACACTCTACAAGATCAACCTCGGCTAACTATTACATGCACAAAGCTAAACGGACTCATCACTAAACAGAACAGTGACCTAGGCCAGTGGATAATAGAATACGTGAACCTCTTAGTCATCGAATGAGCCAAACTTTGCCATTTGATCAACCACGCGATTGCATGTAATGAATCAAATCATTCAGTTTTTCTTATACATATTCAACTCCCCAAAAAATCTACAGTTAAATCTCATAAAATAGTAAAAACCCAATGATAAAGCAAATTTGATCTTCCCACTTTCATTTTGATTTTCCTTGATTTGCAGATGTTTGCTAATCATTGATTTTCTTAACCACCAATCTTTATCATAAATAAAATTTGTATGTGCTTGAAAAAAATAAAAGGTTTTCACTTTGGTCTTTACGTGGTTTTTATTAGCGTTACTAATTGTCTAAGATTATCATAGTTATTTTATAATTTACTAATTTTTTTTATTTTTAATAATTTTAAGGCGATTACACGTGTCATGCTCTAATTAACTAAAAATGTCATACACAGTAAGTACTACGTGTCAACTGTTTTTTAAGCCGTTAGACAAATTAGACAGAACTGAGTAAGAAATATATCTTTATCCGGGACAAATAAAAATTATGGACCCAAGTGAGAAATTCACTATAATTTAAAGACTCAAAGATGCATTAAGCCGTAAAAATAATAAATATAAGGTTAAACTATCTGAGTAACTACCTAATTATTGGGTCTGACCTATTTTGACCGCCGAACTAAAAAAAATTAAAATTTGACCACTCAACTATTTAATTGAATCTATTTTAATCACCAACCCTTAAAATATAACAGAGGGGTGACGAGACTGTTAACAGGGACGGAGCCATTAAGGCTTCGGGAGGGGCAATCGCCCCCACCCCAAAGATTTTTTTCCACTTTGTCTCCCTATTTATTTTTTTTAAAATTTGGTTTATTTATAAATTTACCCTCCCAATTTTAAATATTTATAATTTGTCCCCAATCCCAAATCTTGACTCCGTCCCTGATTGTTAATGAAAATTTGTATAAATACACATTTTGTTCCTATTAGTTACCTATTTTAACCACCAAAACCTTGCACGTTTTAGTCTGGTTAAACCTTAAACCCTCATCTCCTCCTTCTGCCACTTTGAAAGATAATTTTTCTTTTCATTTCTAAACCGAAAAAGTTTTAGTTTTTAAAAGTATCAGAAACTAGAAAAAGAGTATCTCAAACAGAGGCAATAATGATTTTACGTTGCCCAACTTCAATGCTCCATTTCTACAGTTTATCAACCGCCACCCCAAAGCTCCTCTCTCGTTTCAGCCACTCCTCTTTTGTCTCTACTTCGGCGCCATCTCTCCCAATCCGTTTAATTTGGCTCAATCAATTCTACCGCCGCCGAACCAGGACAAATTCAAAAATCAAAGTGAAAACAGAATCAAACAACACATTGTTTACAACTTCATCATACAAGAAAATGAAACCCAGAAGATAAACATCAACAATAGTCTCAAAAGTTTCAATCTTTATAGTCTTAGAATTCAATTACACAACATAATATACCTAAAAAAACACACCAAATTAAGAAAACTAAAGCATAATACCCCTAAATTAACGAGTAAAAGCATAAAGTCCTACACAAATATAGATTAAATTAAATTATGATCAGAATGATAGAATATGTAACTAATATGGACCAAATCTGTAGTTATACAAATTTTTATAACAGCCACGTTATATTTCCATTAGATTTAAACGACTGTTGGTCAAAATAGGTCTAATAAAATAGTTGGATGGTCAAATTTTGAATTTTTATAGCTCGTAGGTCAAAATAGGTCAAACCCAATAATTAAGTGGCCACCCAAGTAGTTTACCCTAAATATAATTACTACGACAATAATAATAAATCAAAATATTGGGTTCAACAAATAGTGAAACTGACCCAAATTAGTTGTATTCAAACCCAACTAATAACAAATTGGGCCAATCAATTGGACTTGAAACCCAATCTAAAGAAGAATTGAACCGGCTATGTACTCAAGCTCAATATTGAAAAAGAAATTAAATTATTTCTAAGGTTAGAAATTTTAGAGAATATTTATGCATATTGAAAGAAAAAAAATATAAAAAATTAAGATCATAGAGCCGTGCGTGAAAAGAAATCTAATTTATTTTATATAAATCAAGTTTTATAATATATTTTTATATTTTTTATGTCAAGTAAATTTTCTACTATTCTTTTGCCACAGTTACATTAACTTCCAAAAAATGCTACAGATTCAGTTATATGTACATAACGTCATGTGTATATATATTTGAAAAATGTGATAACAGTTATACGAAGAAAAAAAATCTCTATTTTTTTGGTGTTTTTTATTAAATTGAGAGACAAAAATCTACTGCACCTTCTATGCTCCAACACTAAAAAAATAAATTTTAAGTCCTAATTAATCCTAAAATTTAAATTCTAAACCATACACTCTAAGCCCTAAAAATACACTCTGCTCTAACTCTCTAAACTCTAAACCTTAACCTTAAACTCTACATCTAAATTTTTAGTATGAGGGCATACATAGGGGCACCGAAAAGGGGTAGATGCTTTCTATTCTAAATAGAGAGGTATTATATTCTTATGCCGAAATTCGAACTCATACATGATAAGACAATATGAGCATCCTTAGTCACTAGGCCAATTAGTGAATTTCCCATTTTCCGTGCTTTTATTTATGCTCTAACACTAAAAAATTAAATCTTAAGTCATAATCTTAAATCTTAAACCCTAAAAAATAAATCCTACACCTATTATCTTATACTCTAATTATAAGCTATAAACCTAAACTCAAAATATATTTTTTATTGTGAGGTATAAATAAGGCATAAGACCACTGAAAAAGGCACAAATTTCTATTCGTTATATATGCATTATGTAAATATTTTTATTGAAGGCTAACTAGTAGGAAGATAAAAGGAAATGCCAATTGGTAGAGGTAAAGAAAAGAATACTCTATAATTATTTCAATAAGTTGTATAGATTTTATATTACAAGCAAACAATTGAGTGAATGTCGAATTAAGAATGAAAGAATTCATAATAAGTTTTAGTAGTATGAAAATAGTACAAAATAATCAAGCACGTAACCCAACAAAAACAATAACAACAATCTAATTTAATTCTTCTTTCTCATGCAATAATGCTGCATTCAATAGGTAAACCTTGAGAGAACCTCTTGGTGTCTGCAGAGTAATTGTATATCATATATATTTTTCTATATCCATTGAAGCCTTTCTCGATTTGATGAATCTAATTCTTGTGAAAGCTATGCATTATTAGAGGTAGAAGAAGGTGGTGAATTTGAAGGGCAAGAAGATGATCTGCTGGACCAAATGCAGACATTGACATTGAAGTTCCTGTAAGAAGCAGCGAAAGGAGCGTAGGTCCAATCTGTCTTCACCAATCCACCCCTTGTTGCCCAGTCATTAGCATTCCACAGACTCGATTATATTCTCATGGTCTGATCTTTGGGGGAATGTGACTCCCTTTGATTCCATGTTCTTGAACTCTCTGATTGGTGTACCATCAACTGAGAAGCTGATATATATATAAATCCAGTCTAAATTTTTACCAAGTATATAATGCATGTCTTAATTTTTGTCTTGAATTTTTACTATATATATATTCAATCTCAATTTTTATTAAGCATCTATTATTTAGTGTCAAAAGAGTATCTAAACTAATCTTTCATATATATATATATATATATATATATGGGTTTTATTTTGATGCACAAGCTGTGTAAATTTTTTTTACACATTCCTTTTATAAAATTTAAAATCTAAATAACAAACCCTAGCAACCTAAAACCTAAGCCCTAAATCCTAAACTCTAAATTCTAAATTCTACCCATAAACCTTAAATTATATACCCTACATACTAAACCCCTAAACCCTAACCTAAAACCATAAACCCTAAACCCTAAAATTAAAGGGCTTGTGTAAACTAAAGTTTACACAAGCTTGTGCATCAAAGTATTTTCCTATATATATATATAACAAAAAAAATTATTTAACATTTTAAATTAATTTTAAAAAATAATAGTTTACATTTATTAACACTTAACACTTTACATTTATCAAAATTTTAAATTCATCACATAATAGACTTCTTCAAATGTCAGGTAAATATCATTATCAACTTTCAAGCCAGGTCAATAGCAGTTCAGGTTAACAACAAGTCGAGTTCAAAACAAGTCGGGTAAAATCAGTTATCTTCCAGGTCAGTCTCGAGTTCGGGTTCGTTTCAGTCGGGTGCAAGTTGGGTTTCGGGTCCACAGTAACAGGTCCAATTCGGATTCGGGTCGTTTTTGGTCGGATGCAGGTTGGTTCAGTTACTACAGTAGCAGGTCAAATTCTGGTTCGGTTCAATAACAGTCGGTTACAGATCAAGTTTGGGTCATCAAATCTTCGAGTCAAACTAAATTCTGACTCAAGTAGGTTTCAGTCGAGTTTTCAGGTCGGGTCAGCTTTTTACATCCCTAGGTTCAGTGGTACATTATCACCCGGCCATGGCACATGCCTGGTTTGATTCTTGGCTGGTGCATCTACTGTTATTTTTACCCGGGTGAGTTTCAGGTGAGAGGATTGAGATGAGGTCAAAATTTTCCTTTTTAATGTCTAGAACCTTAATTCATGGTTTCTATTAGAGGTATTCAGAATTACCTGCCCCGAACTACCCGACTACCTAAATATAAATAACCGGGTATTTACCTGAAATATTTTTTTACTCGGGTCACAAAATATGAAATTTTCGGGTACCCGGTTCCTATTTTTTATTTTTTATTTTATTAGATTACTTAATATTTTTACCTTAAAATTATATTTAAACCCCTAAATTCATTCTATATTTGTATTATATGCTTTTATGTTTTACATTTTCTAAAAAAATATATTAGTTTGTGAATATGTAAGATTAAAAAACTATGAACTTTTAATATTTTTTCTTAAAAAATATGAGATAAAAAAACTATGAACTTTTAATATTTTTTCTTAAAAAATATGAGATAAAAAAACACGATCGGGATTAATATTTTTATTTTCTTTCTTATGGTTATAAACTTTAAATCATTTTTTGTTTGGATCATGTGTTATGAACTTTTATTTTTTTAATTTTAAAATAAAAAATAACAAAAAAATGTGAACCGAGTACCCGATTTTATGGGTACCTGGGTTTAACGGGTACCCAATTTTAGGATACCCAGTACTCACGGGCCAGGACACGGGCCGACAAATATAATACCCGAAGGTCCAGTTACCCGAAAACCCGGATACTCGGATTTGAACACCCTTAATTTCTACCATTTACTCTATCTTTCAAATTATTATTTTTAAATCAATGATATTTGTATAATTTTCAAGAAAAATGATGAATCAAATCATTATTCTAGTATCAAGATAAAGTTAATTAGATTTATTTATTATTTTCTATGAATTTTTAATGTTTCAATTTTTTAATTACCATTTGATAATGAGTTTATGCTTTTTAATGTTTGGGATTAAAAATAATCAAATAAAAAATGAGTTGAGAATAATTTTGCTGTTGTTTAATGTGTTAATTTCTTCAATGAAATATTGATTGATTTCAGGCTATTTGAGATAATTTATTTTCAATTGAGTATGTCTAGTTGTTGTAAATAATTCTAAGGAGGAGTGAGACCGATGTTGTAATTTTGAGCATGGGATATAAACTATTTTGACATGAAAAGTTGTTGACAACACCAATATGATATGGATTCATTAATCGAGTTAAGGAAAAAGTAAAACTTAGCTTAATACGGGGAGTAGGAGTTGCTACAATTAACATGTTGTCAGGTTAGATAATAAGAGATCAGCCGAGAGTCATTGGTGATTTCAGGCTAGAGATGGGCACGGGTCGGGTCGGGTCGGGCCGGGTTTTTGGCCCACCCGAACCTGACCCGAAAATATTAACCCTAAATCCGAACCCGACCCGACCATATCTCTTAAAAAACCCGATCCGACCCGACCTATATAAAAAAAAATCAATTTTAGGGACTAAATTGTAAAAAAAATAATTTTAAGAGACTTAATTGTAAAAAATAATAAATTTAAGGACTAAATTGTAAATAAAAAAATCAATTTTAAGGACCTAATTATAAAAAAATATATAAAAAGGGGTATTATTACAAATATCCCTAAAAAATTTAGGAGAAAATTACACTATTAGTCCCGGGTCGGGTCGGGTAGGATTTTTTCACCCTAAAACCTGAACCCGACCTGACCTCACCCTACACAAAAACCCGACCCGAACCCGATTTTTTTATAAAAATACCCGACCCGATCGGGCCGGGTCGGGTCGGAACCCGTCGGGTTCGGGTTCCGTGCCCATCCCTATTTCAGGCCATTTTCTTACTCAGTTCTGCCTATAAAATTGTGTCAAAGGTGTTTGTCGCGCGTTTTCAAGCAGTGTTGAGTGAGGTGATCAGCGATACACAATCAACTTTTATTGGGGTCGCCAAATTGTCGACGAAATTCTCTTGGTTAATGAGGTTGTGCATTCGTTGAGAAGTAAACGAATTGGGGATGGTGGTGTATTACTCATGCTAGACTTCGCAAAGGCTTATGACTATCTGAATTGGGATTTTCTTGAACTTGTGTTGGTGCGAATGGGGTGTGGGGAACGTTGGCGAGGGTAGATATGGTCCTGTGTAAGGACTAGGCGATTGGCTATTTTGTTGAATGGTAGTGCAACAAAAGAGTTTGGCATGCAACGAGGGGTACGTTAGGGAGATCCGTTGTCCCCTTTGCTATTTGTGGTGGTAGCTGAAGTGTTCCACAAATTCATGGTATTGACTGAGCAAGCGGGTTTGGTCCAAGGGATATCAGTTGCACATGGTTTTTCTATTTCACATCTGCAGTTTGTGGATGATACGTTTTTTTATATTTTTACGAAGGGACGTTGGCATTGCGTGTAATGTTAAAAGACTGCTGACATGTTTCTAATACTGCTCGGGACTTGAAATTAACTTTGCAAAGTCATGCTTGTATGTAACTGGTGTCGATGCTGACTGTAAGTGTGCAATGGAAAGCGAGTTGGGTTGTGAGATGAGGGATCTTCCTTTTGTTATTTAGGCTTATCAATGGGGTTTAATCCTCGATGCCATGCTATGTGGGAGCCTATATTTCAGCGCTCCCGTACACGTTTAGTAGGGTGGAAGCGTGGATCACTCTCTTTCGTTGCGAGGTTGGTTATGGTGAACTTAGTGTTATCTTCGCTCCCAATTTACTATATAGGGGTGTTTGTAGTTCCCAAAAGAGTAATTGCGAAGCTTGATCGCATTCGCCAAGCGTTCATGTGGGGTGACTCTGATTTGAAAAGGAAGATGAGTCGGGTGAATTGTGAAATAATGTGTCGACCAAAGCATTGGACGGTTCAGGCATTATGGATTTACGCTATCAAAATTTAGCTTTGTTCGCAAAGTGGGCGTGGCGATATGCAACGGAGCCAGATTCTATATGATATTCTTTAATTGTTTCCAAATATGGTGAACATAGTTGTTCTTGGCGACTTAATAGTGGTAGGAAGCGATACATGTCGATGGTATGGAGACAAATTCTTGAGGTACAAAAGGATGATCGTGTGATACACTTTATGGGATTTAATAAGTTTAAGTGGTTAGTGGGTGAGGGTGATACGATGTTGTTTTGGCACGATTTGTGGTGTTCCATGGAACCGTTATGTGTGTTATTTTCGAGACTTTATCACGTTGCGAGGAAAAAATTGGCATGGTTGGTTGATTATGTAAAGGACGAGGATTGGGACCATGATGATTGGCTGGCACACTTTAGCCGCACATTGCAATTGCATGAAATGCACCAGCTGCGCGAGTTGAAATAGCTGGCGTCGAATCGTCCCTTATGGGTGGAACGTGCGGACATATTAGTGTGGTGTCCGAGCAAGCACGGGGAGTTCTCGATCAGGGAGCTTACACGGCTCATGTAATCCTTTGGTATAGAGAGTGAGGGTTTTGATGCCTTTGTGGTATAAAGATTAGTCGTACCGCCTAAGATTCAATGTTTGCTATGGTTTGTTCATTTACAAAGGTTGTCGACATTACATATGCTAAGGGACTGCGGAGTTGCATTGGATGGGGTATCGCTTGCTTGTGTTTGGTGTGGGGAAGAGGAGGATGATTTTGTTGGGTTTTATGGTGCTCGATTCCTTCAACCATTCTTGCTCTCCAAGTGTGGAGAAGTTGAAGAATTGAGTGTTTTAGTGGGAGTTGAAAAATAGACAATAAGACACAAGGATTTATAGTGGTTCAACCTTCTAACCAAGGTCTACATCCACCCCCTTAGCTTCCCACTAAGGATTTCATCAAATTCACTCTTTGAATTTCGTCCCCTTTTCTCAGCTTAGGAGGAAACCGTTACAACGATTAAGCTAACTACCCTTAGCTTAATCAAACACTCTCTCACAAGAGAAATTCTAAAGCAAACTTGAAATCCCTCTAATAGGTAATTGTTTGCACTATAAAGCTCTCACCTAAAACCTAAACACTTGAGCAAATATAACAATGTTAAGCTCACTAGCGTTGTCTAAGCAAGGAATTTATAATTAAAGCTCTAGACACAATTTGTCATCATAATATTGTAACAATTGAAGCATTAGTCTTCTCTTGATGCTTGGAGGTCCCTTTTATACTTCCAAATGAGTTTGTAGCCGTTGAGGACCGTTGGGGTTGTTTTGGAGCCATTGGAGCCTTTATTTCCCACCATAAATGCAGTTCTGCAGCTTGGCGTATCGATACCCCTTCAAACTGTATCGATACGGTTCCGATACAGTATCGATACCCCTTCATGTCCCGATGAGCCAATATCTTCGTCATTAGATTCGCCTTGTATTGCTGATCTTGACCTTCCTATTGCTCTTCGGAAAGGTAAACGTGCTTGTACTTACCTCATTTCCTCTGTTGTTTCCTATAATTGTTTGTCTTTTTCTTCTCGTGCCTTTGTTACATCCTTAGATACTATTTCTGTCCCTAAAACTGTTAGCGAGGCATTATCTCATCCTGGATGGCGTGCGGCTATGCTTGAGGAAATTACTGCTCTAGATGTCAATGGCACGTGGACTTTGGTTTCTTTACTTAACGGTAAGCGAGCTATTGGATGTAAGTGTGTGTTTACTGTTAAATTTAATCATGATGGCTCTCTTAATCGTTTGAAAGCCCGTCTTGTTGCTAAGGGATATGCTCAGACCTATGGTGTGGATTATTATGATACTTTCTCTCTTGTTGCCAAACTTGCTTCTGTCAGGCTATTTATCTCCCTTGCAGCAATTTTTGATTGGCCTTTGCATCCATTGGATATCAAGAATGCTTTCCTTCATGGTGATCTTCAGGAGGAGGTGTATATGGAGCAACCACCTGAGTTTGTTGCTCAGGAGGAGTCTGGGAAAGTATGTTATTTGAAGAAATCTTTATATGGTTTGAAATAGAGTCCTCGGGCTTGGTTTGGTAAGATTAGTCAGGCTATTGAAAATTTTGGGATGCAAAAAAGCGAATCAGACCATTCTGTTTTCTTTAGAAAGTCTGATGGGGGCACTATTCTACTAGTCCTATATGTGGATGATATTGTACTCACTGGTAATGACACTAGTGGAATTTCTTCACTGAAGTCTTTTCTCCATACTCAGTTTCACACTAAAGATCTGCGGACGTTGAAATACTTCTTGGGGGTTGAGGTGAACAGAAATAGAAAAGGAATCTTCCTATCTCAGAGGAAGTATGTGCTTGATCTTTTATTGGAAACATGAAAATTGGGCGCCAAACCTTGTAGTACGCCAATGGTCCCTAATCTACAGTTAACTAAAGAAGGTGAATTATTTGATGACCCTGAAAGTTACAGAAGACTTATCGGTAAATTAAATTATCTCACGATGACGCGTCATGATATATCTTTTCCAGTGAGTGTTCTGAGTCAATATATGTTGTCACCGACTGTTGATCATTGGAAAGCAGTAGAGCAAGTTTTATGTTATCTGAAAAGTGCTCCTGGGCGTGGAATACTATATGGAAATCATGGTCATACTAGAATTGAATGTTTTTCCGACTCGGATTGGGCAGGATGCAAGGAGGATAGAAGATCCACCTCAGGATATTGTGTGTTTGTTGGCAGAAACTTGATTTCTTGGAAGAGTAAAAAGCATAACGTAGTCTCACGATCTAGTGCAGAAGCTGAATATAGAGCAATGGTCAAGTCCGTATGTGAGATTATATGGGTATATCAGCTCCTTGGTGAGATTGGAATTAAAGTCTCAATACCTGCAAAACTTTGGTGTGATAATCAAGTTGCATTACACATTGCTTCTAATCTAGTTTTTCATGAAAGAACAAAACACATTGAGATTGATTGTCACTTCATTCGTGAAAAGATACAACAAGGTTTGATATCTACTGGTTATGTGAAAACCGGAGAACAACTAGGAGACATCTTCACCAAAGCTCTCAATGGAATTCGAATCAATTATCTATGTAACAAGTTGGGCATGATTAATATCTATGATCCAACTTGAGGGGGAGTGTTAAAGATTCTTAGGCTAATATCTTGGCTATTTATTAGGCTAGAATATATTGTAATTAATGTTATATATTATGTTACCTAGTTTAGGTAAATTAGATTTGTATATATAGCCCTATATGTTTTATGAATAATATACAAGAAATTATTCTCTACATCTTCCAATAAGCAAAGTTGGTCATGTCGAAGAAGGGCGGCTTGTCAATGGATTGCGCCATTTGATCGGCTGGTTGATGTATTGTATCGAGCTTCCTGGATCACCTCAATAGGATGTTAATCCTCTTCGATTAAGCCTCGCTCTGATACCAATTGTTTGGTTTTATGGTGCTCGATTCCTTCAACCGTTCTTTCTCGCCAAGTGTGGAGAAGTTGAATAATTGAGTGTTTTAGTGGGAGTTGAAAAATAGACAATAAGACACAAGGATTTATAGTGGTTCAACCTTCTAACCAAGGTCTACATCCACTCCCTTAGCTTCCCACTAAGGATTTCAACAAATTCACTCTTTGAATTTCGTCCCCTTTTCTCGGCTTAGGAGGAAACCGTTACAACGATTAAGCTAACTACCCTTAGCTTAATCAAACACTCTTTCAAAAGAGAAATTCTAAAGCAAACTTGAAATCCGTCTAATAGGTAATTGTTTGCACTATAAAGCTCTCACCCAAAACCTAAACACTTGAGCAAATATAACAATGTTAAGCTCACTAGCGTTGTCTAGGCAAGGAATTTACAATTAAAGCTCTAGACACAATTTGTCATAATAATGTTGTAACAATTGAAGCATTAGTCTTCTCTTGATGCTTGGAGGTCCTTTTTATACTTCCAAATGAGTTTGTAGCCGTTGAGGATCGTTGGGGTTGTTTTGGAGCCGTTGGAGCCTTTATTTTCCACCATAAATGCAGTTCTGCAGCTTGGCGTATCGATACCCCTTCAAACCGTATCGATACAGTCCCGATAAGGAAGTAGCTGTTGAGCACTTCAACTGGTGCGTATCGGTATAGTCCTGCAATTTAAAAGACCGTTGGGAAATTGACTGTTAAGGGTAGTTAAGTGTATCGGTACGCGATACAACCGTATCGGTACACAAACTAGCCGTTGGGATATTTTAAATCACACCGTATCGATACAGCTAAGCGTATCGGTACGGGTTTTAGCTATTGGAAAATTACTATAGTTGAAACCCTAGAGCATATCGGTACGGTACTAGACCTTATCGGTACGAGTACTTGAAAATCATGGTTTTGACTACTTTAAATGCACTTTAAATCATTCCAAAGCTGTTGAGTGTGTAAAAGTTCTATATTTTACCCTTTATTTAACCCATATTTCTGCTGCATTCAAGCATAATTCATTGCATTTAGGTAAAGTTTCGCATATACATCACAATTAGATAAAATAGCATAGTTGCTACTGACTTTGGCTACTTTTGCAGGTATCTGCTGTGGCAGACTCAGGACATCGAAGGAGCAGAGCTGGAACATAGGACTGGAGTCGAGAAGCAAGATGCTGTTGTGGCCACTACCGTGGCAGCCATGACGACAGCATAGGGAAAGGGAAAAGTGAAGTGGAGCTCGACAGATAGAGGAATTCAAGCCAGTCTGTCGTGGACCACTCCTATATTTTTCTGAGCCCTAAGGCAGAATGAAGGCCAAGCCCAAAGTCCAAGGAAGAAACCCAAAGCAAGAAAAGAGGACGAATTAAATGCATATACTCAGAAGATTTAATCTTCAATAGAGTTGTACTTTAGTTTAAACTTGTATTCTTGCCATATTAGAAAACTTGGACCCAAGGCCTATATAAAGGCATGTAATTCGACCTAGGGGAGGATATCTCATCTCTAGCTGTGTTCCCCAAAACCCTTGTCGTTTTCCCCTCTCATCATGTTCTAAACTTTCTCTAGGGCTAAGGGTTGATTCTGTAAAGTAGTTGCAAGGATTGTACTGTTATAGGAATTTTCTGTTCAAGCAATAAAGACTTCAAGTTTATTTATTCTGGTTTTCACATCTCGCAAGAGTATCGGGAGAGCATTGTGAGGTTATTATTTGTTTGATATCGGGAGAGTCAAACATACAAACGAAATAAATACGAGTTTTCCAGTTTATGGTTAAACTATCTCGACTTAAGGATAAGTACGAGGTTAAGTGGCTAAGGAAGAATTCAACAACATTGATGTTCACCCTTCGATTCACGCCAGGAGATATCATCAAAGAAGTGTTCATCAACATCACTTGGGCCTAGAAATAGGACAAGTCATAGCAAGGATTCTTGCCAAGCTTGAAGTATAGAGTTATGTGATCGCTACCGCGACAACAACTGACTTCTGACGCGACAGGTGCTGCCGCGACAGGGACAATGATAGAGCAGAAGTTTCTATTCAGTGCAACACCTGTACTACCAAGCAAATCAATACCCGCCTATTTCTTAAACCTAATATTTTACTCCTTTAAATTTAGTTATTATTCACAATTACTCTACAATCATTTTAAACTCTTTTTCTCTCTCATACAAAAATTCAAGGATAAAGCTATTTCCAGTCCATGTGAAGACGATATCTGATACTCCAAGTATCACTTTACTACTTGCGTCGTGTACACTTGCACTACACTGTGATAGGACTTTTGACACGCAACAAGTTTTTGGCGCCGTTGCCAGGGACTAGCAACATATCTTTACCTCTATTTTATTGCACTTTTATTTTTTTTTCTTAATTTTTCTATATTTATTTGTATTGTTTACCCTATTCTTTTCACAAGGTCTTCTGCTTGCTTATGCGCAGATCTAGACAAGGCAAAGAACCTGAGTACGAACTAGATCCTAAAATCAAACGTACGTGCAACCTCAGGAACCGAGTCCGCCTCTTGATAGCAAGAAACGACTATCTTGAGGAACAATAAGAAGCAATGCACAACGGGGTAAATAATAACCAGAGGAATGCTGAAGTTCTTCCCCTGGATGACCAGAATGGACGGCTTGCCGATGCCGTTGCCGCACGACAGTCCTACCGTGACTACATGATCAATGACCATGTGGAACTGGAGACCACCTTGCTAGACGTGGAAGCTTAGAACTTCGAGCTGAAACCTGTTATGTTCAGCATGATAAATTCCGCTGGCAAGTTTAGTGGTGCTGCAATAGAGGATGCCCGAGAACACTTGAAAATGTTCCAAGAAATATGTGGATCGTTTAGATTACCAGGAATAAATTCGAAAATACTGAGGCTCCGGTTATTTCCTCATTCACTGAGAGACAGAGCTAAAACTTGGTGGAATAAACTAACGCAGGGTTCAATACGAACTTGGGCAGATCTGTCTCGTGAATTTTTGTTTCGTTTTAATCCTTCTCACTTATCTGAGCGATTGCGTAATGAAATTACTACTTTTCAACAGGAAGATGACGAACCAATGCACGAGGCATGGGACAGGTTTACAACTCTTCTAAGGAACTGCCCGATGCATGGATTCCCCGTGTGGAATCAAGTCATTAAATTCTACAATGCTGCCAACACACACACTCGTATGAGAATAGATTCAACAACAAATGGACTATTGTTGGATAAAGATCCAGACGAAGCAATGATGGTGTTGAAAAACTTAGCAAAGAATGACGAGCAATTCCCTACAGCAAGGAGAGGTAAACGAGGGATAACTGTAAAGGATTATGAAGCTGGCAATTCTCTGAAATCACAGATTGCTTACCTCACAAAGGCGGTGGAAAATCTATTACAGAAAGATTCGAAACCTGTCTATTCTGTAGAAGAGGTATGTGAAACTTGTAGCGGGAACCAGAGTTCGGAAGACTGTCCGTTACAGTTAGAAGAGGGGATGTACGTTGGAAATTATAATAAGCCAAGAAATTACGATTCCAACAATTACAATCCCAACTGGAGGAAAGATCCCAAGTTCTCATGGAGCAATCCAAACAACGCACTAAATCCTCAGGTGCAGAACAACCAAAACCAAGGGGCACCCAGAATCCTGTCACGACAGCAACCACAGCAGCAACCGCAACAGTAGCCGGTAGCCGCACCTAGTATATTGGAGCAGACTTTGGCCACATTCATGTCACAGACAGGAGCTTACATGGCAAACATGGATCACTTTGTCAAGAAAATTGAATCATTCATGGACAAGACAGAGATGAGGATGACTAACCATGAGGCCACCCTGAAATCACTGGAGACACAGATGGGCCAGGTTTCCTAGCATATCAAGCCAATGCGAAACGGAGGATTCCCTAGTGACACTGAGGTCACTAGAAAACCTACACATGAGCAGTGTAAAGCAATTACAACTAGGAGTGAGAAACAACTGCAAGGTCCGGAGATGAGAACCGTACCAATTGAGGAATCGACCCTAGATACACCTGCCGTGAACACTACCCCGACAGAAGAAGAGAAACCTGCTGCCGACACACCTCTCACGACAGTAGAAGGGATAGAGGAGCAGGAAAAGGATGCTGAAGAACCTAAGCTTTCTTAGATTCGAATACCATGTGAAGGGCGCCTTGAAGATTACCGTCCTCCACCTCCTTTTCCACAGCGGTTACAAAAACAGAAACATGAGTACTAGCTCAAAAAGATTTATGATATTTTTAAGCAAGTACATATTAATATCCCGCTGTTAGAGGCCATCAAGCAGATGCCAGGTTATGCGAAATTTCTCAAGGATGTCATGTCAAAAAGGTCCAGACTTGGGGAAATCGAAACGGTAAAAATGACAGAAGGATGCATGACTATTTTGCACAAGCATCCACCCTAGAAGAAGTAGGATCCTGGGAGCTTCATCATACTGTGCATAATTGGTGACATATTCGTCGGTAAGGCACTTTGTGATCTAGGTGCTAGCATAAATTTAATGCCAAAATCTGTGTTTCAGAAATTAGGTATTGCACGAGCACAACCCACGACAGTCATGCTTCAGCTGGTAGACCGCTCTTACATACAACCAGAAGGGAAGATCGAAGATATTCTGGTAAGAGTGGATAAGTTTATTTTTCCTGCTGACTTTCTTGTTCTAGACTGTGAAGCAAATGAAAATGCACCAATCATCCTAGGGCGACCCTTCCTAGCCACATGCAGATTTGTGATTGATATGGAGAAAGGAGAACTGACAATGAGAGTAGATGATCAAGAAATCAAACTCAATGTTCTCCAAGCATTTAAACATGCAGATGCAGAAGAAGAATGCAAGGCCATCACTGAAGTAATCCTTGACCAACCCTGCATTAGGTCGAGCTGCCATGACATAAAATTTGGTCACTGCCATAGCAGTCATATGAAAGACTGTCACGGCAGCAACGACGCCAGTGACTCCTCCGACTCAGAAATATCTGACACTGAAGGTCATGAGGAGGTAAATTGGATAGGCAATCGTCCAGGTAAGTTCTTTGTGCCCCTAAATTACCTTGAATGAACATATAATTCAGAAGCCTTCAATTGAAAAGCCATCTGTTTTAGATCTTAAGCCTTTGCCAGGACAGTTTAAATATGTTTTTCTTGGTTTAAATGATATGTTGCTCGTGATCATCTCTTCCAAGTTAATGTAGAAACAGGAACAACAATTAATTGGAATGCTACAACAACACAAGAAGGGTATTGGATGGACGATAGCTGATATCCAAGGCATTAGTTCGGCATTATGTATGCACAAGATTCTCTTGGAAGATGATCATAAGCTGACTATTGATGCCTAGAGACGTTCGTGGCTATACGAGAAGTGGTGAGAAAAGAGATTATCAAATGGCTTGACGCCGGAATCATTTACGCCATCTCAGATAGTAAGTGGGTAAGCCCGGTGCAGTGTGTACCTAAAAAGGGAGGAATAACCGTGGTGACCAACAAAGAGAACGAACTAATCCCAACCAGGACTGTGACCGGTTGGAGGGTTTGTATGGATTACCGAAAGCTTAACAAAGCTATCCGGAAGGACCATTTTCCCCTACCTTTTACTTATAAAATGCTTGATAGATTAGCGGGGAAACCTTATTATTATTTTCTTGATGGTTACTCAGGTTATGATCAGATAGAGATTGCACCGGAGGATCAAGAGAAAACCACCTTCACATGCCCATACGACACTTATGATTTTTGAAGAATGCCATTTGGACTCTGCAATGCACCAACAACCTTTCAAAGGTGCATGATGGCAATATTCTCCGACATGGTGGAGGACTTCCTAGAAATTTTCATGGACGATTTTTCCATCTTTGGAGACAGTTTTAAAGGTTGTTTAGGCAACCTACAGAAGGTGCTTGAAAGATGCGAAGAAGAAAATTTGGTCTTAAACTGGGAAAAATGCCACTTCATGGTGGACGAAGGGATAGTCCTAGGCCACAAGGTAAGCTGCCGCAGCATTGAGATGGATATAGCAAAAGTAGAAGTCATCGAAAAGTTGCCGCCACCCACCACAGTCAAGGGGATTAAGAGTTTCTTAGGACATGCTAGGTTTTATCGACGATTTATTGCCAACTTCGGGAAGATTACTAAACCCTTATGCCACCTATTGGAGCAGAATCGTCTATTTGACTTTAATACTGAATGTACTGAGGCATTCACAATTCTGAAGGAGAAGCTGGTAACAGCCCCGATCGTACAACCACTAGACTGGAGTTTTCCATTCGAGATAATGTGTGATGCCAATGACTATGCTATCGGGGCATCACTATGGCAGAGGAATGATAAGCTCTTCCATGTGATTTACTATGCCAGCAAAACACTGAATGACGCCCAAGTGAACTACACCACCACAAAAAAAGGAACTATTAGCAGCGGTGTTCTCAATCGACAAGTTCCGTTCGTACATACTTGGAACGAAGGTGGTGGTCCATACAGACCATTCAACACTGAAGTATCTGTTCACAAAAAAGGATGCAAAACCGAGACTGATACGTTGGATTCTGCTACTGCAAGAGTTCGACATTGATATCAAGGATAAAAAGGGAACATAAAACCAAGTAGCAGACCACTTGTCAAGATTAGAGAAGGGAAGGAGTCAATCAAAAGATAAGACCAACATACTGGAGACCTTCCCGGACGAGCAGCTGTTTGCTGCCACCAGCGCTACCGCGACAGCCATGGTGGCAGGTAAGTTTTCTGAAATTCCTTGGTACGCTCATTTTGTTAATTACATTGTTAGCGGGGTACTACCTCCTAAACTTAATTACCAAGCAAGGAAGAGGTTCCAAAATGATGCAAAATATTATTATTGGGATGAAGCTCTTCTTTTCAAACATTGTGCAGATCAAATTATCAGGAGATGCGTACCACAAAATGAATAGGAAGCTGTGCTTCACCACTGCCATGCTTCCCCATATGGAGGACACCTAGGTGGAAACAAAACCACTGCCAAGGTTTTGCAATCCGACCTCTATTGGCCCACACTGCTCAAGGATGCACAAGCCTTCTACAAAAGTTGTGACAAATGCCAAAGGACTGGGAACATCTCGAGAAGGCATGAGATGCCACTGCAGAACATTTCAGAAGTTGAAATCTTCAATGTATGGGGAATCGATTTCATGGGACCGTTCCCAACATCTTGTGGGAAATTGTACATCCTACTGGCAGTGGATTTCGTGTCCAAGTGGGTAGAAGCGATCGCCACACAGAAAAATGACGCCAAAACTGTTCAGAGATTTCTGCACAAGAATATTTTCTCCAGATTTGGCAGTTCTAAGGCGATCATCAATGACGAGGGAAGACATATTGATAATAGGGTAATTATTGCTGCCTTGAGAAAATATGGAGTAAAACACCGGATTGCAACAACATACCACTCTCAAACCAATGGACATGCCGAAATATCCAACCGAGAAGTAAAGAACATACTTGAGAATATGGTTAAACCCACTCGAAAAGATTGGTCTTTACACCTCAATGATGCACTCTTGGCCTATAGAACAGCATTCAAAACACCATTGGGAATGTCACCCTACAGACTAATTTATGGGAAAACATGCCACTTACCTATTGAGATAGAACACAAAGCTTACTGGGCTATCAAGGCAGTAAATTTGGACTGAGATAAGGTAGGACAAAAGAGGCTACTGGACTTGAATGAAATTGAAGAAATTCGAGCAATGGCCTATGGCAATGCCAATATATACAAAGATAAAACCAAAAGGTGGCTCGATAGGAACCTGCTGCCACGACAGTTTTGCCCAGGGCAGCAAGTGTTTTTGTTTAACTCTAGGTTAAAACTTTTCCCAGGAAAGCTTAAATCTAGATGGTCCGGTCCTTTTCAAGTTGTCCAGGTTTTCCCCCATGGTGCCATTACAATCAAATCCCTAAAGGACGTGCACCAATTCAAAGTCAACAGACAGAGACTAAAGCATTATCAGGGGACTGAAGCCCCAAGGATGCATGAAGTAGTTACTTTAGGAGATGCCCCTCAAGGCATCCCTAATTTAACTTAGTTTTTTATTTTATTTTATTTTTTTTATTAGGAATTAAGATTTATTTTATTTTATTTATTTATTTTTAGGAAACAAAGGAAACATGACGAAGAGAAGGAATGAAGCATCCCACTATACCCACAGCAGCCCAAAAAGCCCAACGGACGAATCTGTCATCAGCTGTCGTGACAGACGTGGAGAAGACAACCTGTCACCAAGCTGTCGCGACAGACACGCAAACGTGTAACAGACACGCAATAGACATGGAAACGCGTGACAGACGCATCAGAAACCGTGTAACAGTTGGCCCCGTTATTCGCACTTGCCGTTACAGCTCCAACGGGCAGAAAATCACCCATCTATATAAACCCCCATTCACTATTCATGTATCACCTCATTCTCATTCTCTCAACCTGTTTTCTCTGTTTAGATCCTTAAAAAAATTTCTTTATATTTCCACAGTCCTTGCAAAATGACTAGCAGACAAACCCGTCGAAGCGTTGCCTCCAGTTCTGCCGCAGCAGTAAGCACCCCAAGCCATAACACCATTCCAGACCGCTTTGCCTCCACCGACTTCGCCACAAGATACTACCGTTCCTTTCATAAGAGGGAGATGTGGGAAGAACGGGGGTTCTTCTACACCGAACCCACAGGAGACCTAGGGCTTGAAAGCTTCATAGCAAGAAAGATCCACGCCCTCAAATGGCAGCAGTTTGCTGCCCAACCGGAAGAGATGAACATCACACTCGTTAGGGAGTTTTATGCCGCCGTCGACAGCAAAGACACTATGATAGTGACAGCTCGAGGTAAATAACTCTTCTTCGAGCCTTCTTACATCAACACCCTCTACGGCTTATATGTAAGTAAGAAGGAGGACTCCCACAAGAGATTCATCAATAGTCTGTCGCCGGCAGACTACGACGCGGTCATGGTAGAGCTCACTGAGGAAGGGACAGAATGGAACACCGACCCTAAACACCAATGGACTGTGTAGAGAACTCAACAGTTGCTATTGACGAATCTGCTGTGGCAGACTCAGGACAACGAAGGAGCAGAGCTGGAACATAGGACTGGAGTCAAGAAGCAAGATGCTTCTGTGGCCACTGCCGTGGCAACCATGACGATAGCATAGGGAAAGGAAAAAGTGAAGTGGAGCTCAACAGATAGAGGAATTCAAGCCAGTCTGTCGTGGACCACTCCTATATTTTTCTGAGCCCTAAGGCAGAATGAAGGCCAAACCCAAAGTCCAAGGAAGAAACCCAAAGCAAGAAAAGAGGACGAATTAAAGGCATATACTTAGAACATTTAATCTCCAATAGAGTTATACGTTAGTTTAAACTTGTATTCTTGCCATATTAGAAAACTTGGACCCAAGGCCTATATAAAGGTATGTAATTCGGCCTAGGGGATGATATCTCATCTCTAGTCGTCTTCCCCAAAACTCTTGTCGTTTTCCCCTCTCATCATGTTCTAAACTTCCCCTAGGGCTAAGGGTTGATTCTATAAAGTAGTTGCAAGGATTGTACTATTTTAGGAATTTTTTGTTCAAGCAATAAAGACTTCAAGTTTATTTATTCTGGTTTTCACATCTCGCAAGAGTATCGAGAGAGCATTGTGAGGTTACTTATTTGTTTGATATCGGGAGAGTCAAACATACGAACGAAATAAATACGAGTTTTCCAGTTTATGGTTAAACCATCTCGACTTAGGGATAAGTACGAGGTTAAGTGGCTAAGGAAGAATTCAACAACATTGGTGTTCACCCTTCGATTCACGCCGGGAGGTATCATCCAAGAAGTGTTCATCAACAACACTTGGGCCTAGGGATAGGACAAGTCATAGCAAGGATTCTTGCAAAGCTTGAAGTACAGAGTTGTGTGATCGCTGCCGCGATAGGTGCTGTCGCGACAGGGACAATGATAGAACATAAGTTTCTATTCAGTGCAACACCTGCACTACCGAGCAAATCAATATCGGCCTATTTCTTAAACCTAATATTTTACTCCTTTAAATTTAGTTATTATTCACAATTACTCTACAATCATTTTAAACTCTTTTTCTCTCTCGTGCAGCAATTCAAGGATAAAACTATTTTCAGTCCCTGTGGAGACGATATCCAATACTCCAAGTATAACTTTACTACTTGCGTCGTGTACACTTGCACTACATTGCGATAGGACTTTTGACATGCAACAAGTTTTTGGCGCCGTTGCCGGGGACTAGCAACATATCTTTACCCCTATTTTATTGCACTTTTATTTTTTTAATTTTTCTATTTTTATTGATATTGTTTACCCTGTGCTTTTCATAAGGTCTTCTGCTTGCTTATGCGCAGATCTAGACGAGGCAAAAAACCTGAGTACGAACTAGATCCTGAAATCGAACGTACGTGCAACCATATTTCTCTTGAAAAGTTGACACCTATCACATAAAAAATGGTCAAACTCTGTTTAAAAAATATTTTATAAAACATTTAATAAAAAATTTAAACCTCATCCCAATCCTCTTACCCGAAACCCACCCTCTACTCAAAAGGTCAAAATTTTCCCTTTTCAAAGTCTACAACCCTAATACATTGTTTCCATTAGGGGTATTCAAAATTACCCGACTCGAACTACCCGAACATAAATAACCCGGTATTTACCCGGAAATTGTTTTTACCCGGGTCGGGCCCGGGTCACAAAATATGAAAATTTCGGGTACCCGATTCCTATTTTTTTATTTTTTATTTTATTAGATTTGTAACCCCCCTCGTCCCGGTCTGGTCGGATGACCGATCCGAGTGGGCCACACGGGGAAAACCGAAGCGAAACCCGTTAAGGTTTCCCCTCGGTTAACGATCCTGAAAAATTCCCTTTTTTATTTTATCTTGTCTATAGGCATAATTAAACCTATGTGAAGCACAACAGCGGAAAATACCAACACTTAGGCAATCCTAGGTAGCAAAATACTAACATGATTTCACGCAAGACATACATCCCAAAAGCCAAATTAACAAACTCATACGAGGAGTCTAACATGCTCCTAAACAACAACAACAATATATTCCAAAAGCATCATAACATGACACCTATCCCATTGCTTTACAATTACAATCTTTAAATTTAACTATCATACTTGAGCTAACCGTAAGCAACACTTGGAGGCCTTCCTTGCCCTTGCCACCCACAAGCCTTTGATCTGCATTGTCGAACAATAAGAGAGCGTAAGCATAAAAGCTTAGTGAGGGTAAGCTCATAAAACAAACCTTCGACAATGCAGGGTCCAAGCACGAGCTACAACCAAGATAAAATGCATGATCTTACCTCCGATCCACACGAGCCATAAATATGGATGATGCATGAACATATATTCAATATCATGTCATGCTCAACATGTTTAAATCCACAACATATGAAATCACATATATTAAACCATGTTAGCAACACATCCCAAATCACATTGGCTCACAATTAACCACATATTGGCAACATAAACTACAATCCGTATTGGCACCTAGCTATGACTCGAATACGCGGATAATCGTTGGAACTCACATCCAACAACACAACCATTACCTGACGGTGGGATTACACTCATCACCGTTCACGCGGAGGGGATTCCACTCATCCTCACGCCTCATTTCACGCGGAGGGGATTCCACTCATCCTCACGCCCGTCGATGGGATTCCACTCATCACCGACATATAAATATATAAGAAGATTTCCGGGCGAACCCGTACTCCATCTTGATGACTACCATCATCAAGACCACGCGCATATTTTAACTCACGTGTGCACACTAAACATCCTAATGATCGATCATTTGTACCCAAGCATACTAGTGCCAATACTATACATTTCATTACTCTTTCACAATACCATTTCATAAAAACTTCCGTGCTTAGCACGTACTCACCATGACTCACTGTCATGCACAAGCCACATTTCCATGCCTAGCATGTACTCACCATGATCCTCGGATCATACAATCACCTCATAATCTCATTTTACATGACAACACCACATGTACATCATTATCAAACATATCACATCATATTTTGCACATGTGTATAACCATATCACATCTATCATCATCATGCATATAACAATTCATCCAACATGCCTCAACATACATGTATACAACATATATATAATCAACACCATCACAATTTAACACGAGGCATATACAACCATTAAAGAGTGCAACCAAAGTCTCTAATCAAAGCTTGGGATTAGGCTACCACTCTAATCTCAACTCTAGGTGGGTTTACCAAGCCCATCCTAGGTTCACATGCTTGAACCAAATACTCAAAACCATTTTAAAAATATTTAACCACTCACCTAAGCTTCCAAGCTCCAAGCCAAGCAAGCAACCTCCCTCAAATTTCCGGATTTCTTCCCGAAGCTTCCCCAACACAAATTCCCGCTTCTAAACAACCTCAAACACATTTCAAACAATTCCAAATCAGCCCAACATCAAAATACCAACCCGGAATACAATTCAAATGCAATTTATCATGTTGCAAACCATGAACAAAACCCATTTTTAGCAATTTCGGGCAGCCCCTAAACCATGTCCAAAAACCATGTTTCCAACATCCATAACACCCACAAACAATCCCAAATCAACCCCTAACCATAGCACTACCATTGGGCTATCAATTTCCACCTAAAACAACCCCCAAAACTCACCCAAAACCCTCCAAAAAAACCCATTTTTACCCAATTTCGGGAATTCATTTAAAACACTCTAAAAATTATATATATTGGACCATTTGATTCATAGATAACATATCTAACAATAACAAATCAAAAGCTTTAGTAAAACCCATAAAGCCTTAGCCTTTAGCCTAAAACTTTGAAAAACCCAAATGTAAAATACATGGTTTTTATGAAATCTAATGGTACCAAAATGTAAAGGAAACCAAGGCCAAGTCAAAAATATATTTACCTTTCAAAAAGCTCAAAGGATGAAGAAGAAAGGAGGTGGGAGAGTGAGGTGAAGAAAACCCCTCTTCTTCACGTTAGAAAATGGAAATGGGGAGGAGGATGAAGATGAGCACATGTCTTCATCTTTTGCTTTATTTTAATTCACCCAAAAACTTTTATTTACAACTATGCCATTAATGAATGGCCAAAACCCATATCTCCTAAAGCCCATGGATTTGGACTTAGAAGATAGGCCCAACATAGTTTTAAATATTTTGAAATCCCGAGGCCCATAAAAATATTTTATTATTTAAATCATAAAACTGAACCCAAAATAATATTAAAATATTATTTTCACCCGACCCCTAAACCCGGGTGTTACAAGATTACTTAATATATTTACCTTAGAACTATATTTAAACCCCTAAATTCATTCTATATTTGTATTATATGCTTTTATGTTTTAAAAAACAATATATTAATTTGTGAATATGTAAGATTCAGAAAAAAATATAAACTTTTAATATTTTTTCTTTAAAAAATATGAGATTTAAAAAAATCACGACCGAGATAAATATTTTTATTGTCTTTCTTATGGTTATAACTTTAAATCATTATTCTAGTATCAAGATAAAGTTAGTTAGATTTATTTATTATTTTCTATGAACTTTTTATTTTTCAATTTTTTAATTACCATTTGATAATGAGTTTATGTTTTTTAATGTTTGTGATTAAAAATAATCAAATAAAAAATGAGTTGAGAATACTTTTGCTGTTGTTTAATGTGTTAATTTCTTCGATTAAATATTGATTGATTTCAGGCTATTTGAGATAATTTATTTTCAATTGAGTATGTTTAGTTGTTGTAAATAATTCTAAGGAGGAGTGAGATGTTGTAATTTTGAACATGGGATATCAACTATTTTGACATGAAAAATTGTTGTCAACACCAATATGATATGGATGTATTAATCTAGTTAAGGGAAAAATAAAACTTAGCTTAATATGGGAGTAGGAGTTGCTACCAATAACATGTTGCCAGGTTAGATAATAAGAGATCAACCGATAGTCATTGATTATTTCAGGCTATTTGAGATAATTTGCTTACTCAATTCTGCCTATAAAATTGCGTCGAAGGTGCTTGTCGTGGCATTTTCAAGCAATAAGCTTTTATTTGGGGTCGCCAAATTATCGACGAAATTCTCTTGGTTAATGAGGTTGTGCATTCGTTGAGAAGTAAACGAATTGGGGATGATTGTGTATTACTCATGCTAGACTTCACAAAGGCTTATGACTGCCTGAATTGAAATTTTCTTAAACTTGTGTTGGTCCGAATAGGGTGTGGTGAACGTTGGCAAGGGTGGATACGATCGTGTGTAAGAACTGGGTGATTGGCTATTTTGATGAGTGGTAGTGCAACAAAGAAGTTTGACATGCAACGAGGAGTACGTTAGGGAGATCCATTGCCCCCTTTGTTATTTGTGGTGGTAGCTAATGTGTTCCATAAATTCATGGTACTGAATGAGCAAGCGGGTTTGGTCCAAGGGATATCGGTTGCACCTGTTTTTTTTTATTTCACATATGCAGTTTACGGATGATACATTATTATTTTTACGAGGAGACGTTGGCATTGCGTGTAATGTTAAAAGACTGATGACATGTTTCTAATACTGTTCGGGACTTGAAATTAACTTTGCAAAGTCATGCTTGTATGTAACTGGTGTCGATGATGACTGTAAGTGTGCAATGGCAAGCGAGTTGGGGATCTTCCTTTTCGTTATTTAGGTTTACCAGTGGGGGTTAATCCTCGATGTCATGCTATGTGGGAGCCTATACTTTAATTATAAGCTTTAACCCTAAACTCAAAATATATTTTTAATGTGGGGTATAAATAAGGCATAAGGGCACTGAAAAAGGCACGAAATTTCTATTCGTTATATGTGCATTATGTAAATATTTTTATTGAAGGCTAACTAGTAAGAAGATAAAAGGAAGTGGCAATTGGGAGAGGTAAAGAATACTCTATAATCATTTCAATAAGTTGTACAATTTATATTACAAGCAAATAATTGAGTGAATGTCGAATTAAGAATGAAAGAATTGATAATAAATTTTAGTACTATGAAAATAGTACAAAATAATCAAGCACATAACTCAACAAAAACAATAACAACAATCTGATATAATTCTTCTTTTTCAGGCGGTGTTGCATTCAGAAGGCAAGCCTTGAGGGAACCTCTTGGTGTCGGTGCAATAATTGTATATCATGTAATTTTTCTGCACCCATTGAAGCCTTTCCTGGTTTGATGAATCTAATTCTTGTGAAAGCCATGAATTACTAGAGGTAGAAGAAGGTGGTGAATTTGAAGGGCAAGAAGGTGATCCGCTGGACCAAATGCATGCATTGGCATTGAAGTTCCTGTAAGAAGCAGTGAAAGGAGCGTGGGTCCAATCTGTCTTCACCAGCCCGCCCCTTGTTGCCCAGTCATCAGCGTGGGTCCAATACTCCAAGTATCACTTTACTACTTGCGTCGTGTACACTTGCACTACATTGCGATAGGACTTTTGACACGCAAAAAGTTTTTGGCGCCGTTGCCGGGGACTAGCAACATATCTTTACCCCTATTTTATTGCACTTTTATTTATTTAATTTTTCTATTTTTATTGGTATTGTTTACCCTGTGCTTTTCACAAGGTCTTCTGCTTGCTTATACGCAGATCTAGACGAGGCAAAAAACCTGAGTACGAACTAGATCCTGAAATCGAACGTACGTGCAACCACATTTCTCTTGAAAAGTTGACACCTATCACACAAAAAATGGTCAAACTCTGTTTAAAAAATATTTTATAAAACATTTAATAAAAAAATTAAACCTCATCCCAATCCTCTTACCCGAAACCCACCCTCTACTCAAAAGGTCAAAATTTTCCCTTTTCAAAGTCTAGAACTCTAATACATTGTTTCCACTAGGGGTATTCAAAATTACCCGACTCGAACTACCCAACTACCCGAACATAATTAACCGGGTATTTACCCGGAAATTGTTTTTACCCGGGTCGGGCCCGGGTCACAAAATATGAAAATTTCGGGTACCCGGTTCCTAATTTTTTTATTTTTTATTTTATTAGATTACTTAATATATTTACCTTAGAACTATATTTAAACCCCTAAATTCATTCTATATTTGTATTATATGCTTTTATGTTTTAAATTTTTAAAAAACAATATATTAATTTGTGAATATGTAAGATTCGAAAGAAAAAAATATAAACTTTTAATATTTTTTCTTTAAAAAATATGAGATTTAAAAAAATCACGACCGAGATTAATATTTTTATTGTCTTTCTTATGGTTATAAACTTTAAATCATTATTCTAGTATCAAGATAAAGTTAATTAGATTTATTTATTATTTTCTATGAACTTTTAATTTTTTAATTTTTTAATTACCAATTGATAATGAGTTTATGTTTTTTTAATGTTTGGGATTAAAAATAAGGGTAAAGTACACATATGGTAACTAAGCTTTGGTAAGAAAAACAAAACGGTAACCAAACTTTTAAAAATCACAAAATAGCAATTAAACTTTATATTTTGAAACAAAACGGTAACTCCACCGTTAAAACCCGTTAATTTTTAACGTCGGGCTGACTGTGCTGATCCAAGTCACCACTTCTGCCACGTTAACTTCATCTCCTACATTTGTTCTTCTCCCTACCCTGAAAAACCCATCAACGATTTACAGAAGATTTTCTTGTGTTACAAATGGTCAAAAATCGCCCATCATTTGTCGAGAAGAACTGACAACGCGATCAAAACTAACAGAGAACTTGTGTCCAAAACATGTCAAACAATCTCTCTCTGCTTTTTAAATTCGAATTCACCATTAAAGTTACCCGAAAATTCAGTGACTAGTTCTTCATCGTTCTTGATTTTATAATGCCCAGATTCATTTGGGCTCTTGATTATTCATAGTAATCATGAAGAGAACCACCGAAGAATTGAAAATATACCCACTTATGTTTCATCAATTTATTTAACATTTTAGAATAATTTTTCACCAAATTAGCAACCGGTGAATTTTCATTCTCTTGGGTGTTTAATCTCTTCAATTTTATGTTGAAATTAGGGGTAAATGTCATTTATTACTAGAAACATTTTTTTGAGGTAAAGGTTTGAACCCAGATCTAACGTGAAAAAATATTTGGATTGATTCGATTCTTCAACTCACAGACCCGCTCCAACTCGAAAATTAAACAGTTCTTCATATCTATCAACCCTTGAGTAAAAGCTTATGCAAAAACTCAGTAGGATTTTTTGACGAAAATGTGGACATATTTTCTTGGATTTGAAACTAAAATGGAAAAGGAATGGAGTGAAGGGAGAAAGAGAGTTACAGTGAGCAGTGAAGAAGATAAGAAATTTTTATTTTATTATTTTTATTAATATTACGTGGAATGATTTTAATGAGGTGGAAATGGATGTGGGATGTGGCAGGCACAGTAAGCCTACCGTTAAAGGGTTAACGAGTTTTAACGGTGGAGTTACCGTTTTGTAACAAAATTTAAAGTTTAATTGCTATTTTGTGATTTTTAAAAGTTTGGTTACCGTTTTGTTTTTCTTACCAAAGTTTAGTTACCATCCGTGTACTTTACCTTAAAAATAATCAAATAAAAAATGAGTTGAGAATACTTTTGTTGTTGTTTAATGTGTTAATTTCTTCGATGAAATATTGATTGATTACAGGCTATTTGAGATAATTTATTTTCAATTGAGTATGTTTAGTTGTTGTAAATAATTCTAAGGAGGAGTGAGATGTTGTAATTTTCAACTATTTTGACATGAAAAATTGTTGTCAACACCAATATGATATGGATGTATTAATCTAGTTAAGGAGAAATTATTACATGGTCCCGGACCACCACGTCATCCATGGTCCCTATCCACTAAAAATAAGCCACATAATTTTCTTTTTTCCATATCATTATTTTATTTATAATCAATTTCTATGTAACCACCCACTCCCTATTTACATGGCTTAAAAAGATGAATATTCATTCTTGGAAAAAATTAACATGGAAAAAAACAAATTATGTGGCTGATTTTTAGTGGGAGGGACCATGGATGACGTGGTGGTCCGGGACCATGCAATAATTTTTCCTAGTTAAGGGAAAAATAAAACTTAGCTTAATATGGGAGTAGGAGTTGCTACCAATAACATGTTGCCAGGTTAGATAATAAGAGATCAACCGATAGTCATTGATTATTTCAGGCTATTTGAGATAATTTGCTTACTCAATTCTGCCTATAAAATTGCGTCGAAGGTGCTTGTCGCGACGTTTTCAAGCAATGTTGAGTGAGGTGATCAGTGATACACAATCAGCTTTTATTGGGGGTCGCCAAATTGTCGACGAAATTCTCTTGGTTAATGAGGTTGTGCATTCGTTGAGAAGTAAACGAATTGGGGATGATTGTGTATTACTCATGCTAGACTTCACAAAGGCTTATGACTGCCTGAATTGAAATTTTCTTAAACTTGTGTTGGTCCGAATGGGGTGTGGTGAACGTTGGCGAGGGTGGATACGATCGTGTGTAAGAACTGGGTGATTGGCTATTTTGTTGAGTGGTAGTGCAACAAAGAAGTTTGACATGCAACGAGGAGTACGTTAGGGAGATCCATTGCCCCCTTTGTTATTTGTGGTGGTAGCTAAAATGTTCCATAAATTCATGGTATTGAATGAGCAAGCGGGTTTGGTCCAAGGGATATCGGTTGCACCTGGTTTTTTTATTTCACATATGCAGTTTACGGATGATACATTATTATTTTTACGAGGAGACGTTGGCATTGCGTGTAATGTTAAAAGACTGCTGACATGTTTCCAATTTACTATATAGGGGTGTTTGTAGTTCCCAAAGGAGTGATTGCGAAGCTTGATCACATTCGCCAAGCGTTCCTGTGGTGTGCCTCTGGTTTGAAAAGGAAGATGAGTCTGGTGAATTGGGAAATGATGTGTTGACCAAAGCATTGGACGGTTCGGGCATTATGGATTTACGCTATCAAAATTTAGCTTTGTTCGCAAAGTGGGCGTGGCGATATGCAACGGAGTCAGATTCTACATGGCATTCTTTAATTGTTTCCAAATATGGTGAACGTAGTTGTTCTTGGCGACTTAATAGTGGTAGGAAGCGATACATGTCGGTGGTATGAAGACAAATTCTTGAGGTACAAAAGGATGATCGTGTGATACGTTTCATGGGATTTAATAACTTTAAGTGGTTAGTGGGTGAGGGTGATACGATGCTGTTTTTGCACGATTTGTGGTGTTTCATGGAACCGTTATGTGTGTTATTTTCGAGACTTTATCACGTTGCAAGGAATAAATTGGCATGGGTGGTTGATTATGTAAACGACGAGGATTGGGACCATGATGATTGGCTGGCACACTTTAGCCGCACATTGCGATTGTATGAAATGCACCAGCTGCGCGAGTTGAAATAGCTAGCGTCGAACTGTCCCTTATGGGTGGAACGTGCGGACAGATTGGTGTGGTGTCCGAGCAAGCATGGGGAGTTCTCGATCAGGGAGCTTACACGGCTCATGTCATCCTTTGGTATAGAGAGTGAGGGTATTGATGCCTTTATGGTATAAAGATTAGCCGTACCGCCTAAGATTCAATGTTTCCTATGGTTTGTTCATTTACAAAAGTTGTCAACATTACGTATGCTAAGGGACTTCGAAGTTGCATTGGATGGGGTATCGCTTGCTTGTGTTTGGTGTGGGGAAGGGGAGGATGATTTTGTTGGGTTTTATGGTGCTCGATTCCTTCAACCGTTCTTGCTCGCCAAGTGTGGAGAAGTTGAATAATTGGGTGTTTTAGTGGGTGTTGAAAAATAGACAATAAGACACAAGGATTTATAGTGGTTCAACCTTCTAACCAAGGTCTACATCTACTACCTTAGCTTCCCACTAAGGATTTCAACAAATTCACTCTTTGAATTTCGTCCCCTTTTCTTGGGTTAGGAGGAAACCGTTACAACGATTAAGCTAACTACCCTTAGCTTAATCAAACACTATCTCACAAGAGAAATTCTAAAGCAAACTTGAAATCCCTCTAATAGGTAATTGTTTGCAGTATAAAGCTCTCACCCAAAACCTAAACACTTGAGCAAATATAACAATGTTAAGCTCACTAGTGTTGTCTAAGCAAGAAATTTACAATTAAAGCTCTAGACACAATTTTTCATCATAATGTTGTAACAATTGAAGCATTAGTCTTCTCTTGATGCTTGAAGGTCCCTTTTATACTTCCAAATGAGTTTGTAGCCGTTGAGGACCGTTTGAGTTGTTTTGGAGTCGTTTGAGCCTTTATTTCCCACCATAAATGCAGTTCTGCAGCTTGGTGTATTGATACCCCTTCAAACCGTATCGATATGGTCCTGATAAGGAAGTAGCCGTTGAGCACTTCAGCTGGTGCATATCGATACGCTTGGCTAGCGTATCGGTACGGTCTTGCAATTTAAAAGATTGTTGGGAAATTGACTGTTGGGGGTAGTTAAGCGTATCGATACGCGAACTAGCAGTTGGGCTATTTTAAATCACACCGTATCGATACGGCTAAGCGTATCGGTACGAGTTTTAGCTACTAGAAAATTATTGTAGTTGAAACCCTAGGGCGTATCGGTACAGTACCAGACCGTATCGGTACGAGTACTTGAAAATCATAGTTTTGACTACTTTAAATCATTCCAAAGCCTTGTAAAACCCTTCAACATATTTTCAAGTTGTTTTTACTAAAAATATATTTTAAATTCTTTTCAATTTAGTCCAAAACATTTTTCAAATATTATATCAAAACATTTAGTTCTTCAATCTCCCCCTTTTTAATATAATAAAACCAACTTGAAAAATTGTTTGGGATTCTCCCCCCCCTTTGTATTTAAAAATTTGAATAAGAGACTTAAAATTTGAATGAGATTAAAGCTCTCCCTTATTCTCTTGAAAAAAACTTGAAAAAACAACTTTTCAAACCATTTCTCCCATTTTTTGTTATATCAAAAAGAATTTAAAGTGACATTGGGCTCAAAATAACTTAGAAGGTAAAAAAAATTACACAATTAAAAATTTGGTTTTAAAATTGGCTCCCCCTTACTCAAAGCATCAAACAATGTTAGTCCAACACATGATAATCTAGTTGAATTAAAAGAAAATAAATTAAATTAGACAAATAAAAACAACTCGATTTTACAACACTTGAACTCAAGGGAGGATGTGAAGCCTTCCTTCTTCAAGTGTGCTTCCTTGTGTTCATGGAGCTCCCCCTCAATATTTGACTTGTTGATCAATCTCCATCACACCTATCATAAGACAACCAAGTGATTTTTGGTATCCAATTTGCTTTGGATCCATAGACGTTAGTAGCACATAATTTTGTCCCCTTAGGTATCCATTTTTCAATTTCATCCTTTTTAGTTGAAGTACTTAGTCCTTTTGGGACCCAAATACTTCTAAAACATTTACCGTTCACAAATTTAGGAGCACTAGATTGTCTCACATAAAAATTTGATTTTCCTAAATTATTTTTCTTTTGAAATTCATTGAAAATCAAATCTTTTTCTTTCTTGAGATCATCAACTTCTTTTTGATGATCTTTTTTTATCGTTTGAAGCCTTGAATTCAAAAACCAATTCATCGTTTAAAGCAAGTTTTGTAAGTCTAAAACTTTAAGCTCAAAATCTTTAATTTTTGCTTCAAACTCTAAATTGGTTTTAGAAAGTAAATCATTTTCGGTTTTTAACTTTGAAATCAATTTCTTGTTTTTCGAAAATGAAGCCTTGAATTCAAAAACCAATTTATCACATGCTTCTTGTAACTCATCAAAATAATATGAATTTGAACTAAATGAGTTAGAAGTTACCTTTCCCTCATTGAGGGCCATGAAGCATAGGTGGGCTACCTTATCATCGGTGGAGTCTTCATCACTCCACGTAGCCACATATACTTTCTTTGAAGGTGATCCCTTTTTGTTGGACTTGTGGGAATCCTTCATCTTCTTTTTCGATTCATGCTTGGATTTATCCATTTCTCTCTTCATGAATCAAGTGAATTTCTTGAAGAGATAAGCCATCTCTTCATCTTCGATTTCTTCCTCACTTAGTTCTACATGATGGCATGTGGAGGATTTGAGAGCAACACACTTGCGTTGATGCCTAGCTCCATGATCTTCTTCTTCCCCATCTTTCATATCTCTTCCTTCTTCTTCTCCTCTTCTTTGTCTTTCTTCATAATTTGGTGAGTGAGAAATGACCTCATGAGTTCATCAAGCTTCAAGGTCTTCAAATTCTTAGCTTCGATGATGGCGGTCCTCTTTGAGTCCCATGACTCGGGAAGAGAATAGATAAGCTTTCGGACAAGCTTTTCCTCCGGAATGACTTCTCCATAACCTTTGAGTCCATTGGTGACGGTGGAGAATCGATGGAACATCTTCTCAATGTCCTCTTTCGGGTCCATCTTGAAGTTTTCATACTCTAGGTTAAGGAGCCCGATTTTGGTCTCCTTTACTTCGTTTGTCCTCTCGTATGTAACTTCGAGCTTGTCCCAAACTTCCTTGGTACTTTCACAAGAAGACATCTTCTCGTATATGTTGAGGCTAAGTGCACAAAAGATGAAGTGCAAAGCCTTGCAATTTAGCTCCATCTTCTTACGATCGTCGGCACTCCACTCCGCATTGCTTCCTTGTGGTACGAATGAGCCATCTTCAATGATATCCCAAAGTTTGTAGTCTTTAGATTTGACAAAGAACATCAACCTTATCTTCCAATAAGCATAATTGGTCATGTCGAAGAAAAGCGGCTTGTCAATGGATTGCGCCATTTGATTGGTTAATTGATGTATTGTATCGAGCTTCCCGGATCACCTCAATAGGATGTTAATCATCTTCGATTGAGCCTCGCTCTAATAACAATTGTTGGGTTTTATGGTGCTCGATTCCTTTAACCGTTCTTTATAGTGGAGAAGTTGAATAATTGAGTGTTTTAGTGGGAGTTGAAAAATAGACAATAAGACACAAGGATTTATAGTGGTTCAACCTTCTAACCAAGGTCTACATCCACTACCTTAGCTTCCCACTAAAGATTTCTACAAATTCACTCTTTGAATTTCATCCTCTTCTCTCGGCTTAGGAGGAAACCGTTACAGCGATTAAGCTAACTACCCTTAGCTTAATCAAACACTCTCTCACAAGAGAAATTCTAAAGCAAACTTGAAATCCCTCTAATAGGTAATTGTTTGCACTATAAAGCTCTCACCCAAAACCTAAACACTTGAGCAAATATAACAATGTTAAGCTCACTAGCGTTGTCTAAGAGAGGAATTTACAATTAAAGCTCTAGACACAATTTGTCATCATAATGTTGTAACAATTGAAGCATTAGTCTTCTCTTGATGCTTGGAGGTCCCTTTTATACTTCCAAATGCGTTTGTAGCCATTGAGGACCGTTGGGGTTGTTTTGGAGCCGTTGGAGCCTTTATTTCCCACCATAAATGCAGTTATGCAGCTTGGTGTATCGATACCCCTTCAAACCGTATCGATACGGTCCGATAAGGAAGTAGTCGTTGAGCACTTCAACTGGTGCGTATCGGTACGGTCTTGTAATTTAAAAGACAGTTGGGAAATTGACCGTTGAGGGTAGTTAAGCGTATCGGCACACGATACAACCGTATCGGTACGTGAACTAGCCATTGGGCTATTTTAAATCACATTGTATCGATACGGGTAAGCGTATCAGTACGTGTTTTAGCTACTGGAAAATTACTGTAGTTGAAACCCTAGGGCATATCGATACGATACCAGACCGTATTGGTATGGGTACTTGAAAATCATGGTTTTGACTACTTTAAATGCACTTTAAATCATTCCAAAGCCTTGTAAAACCCTTAAACATATTTTTTCAAGTTGATTTTGACTAAAAACATATTTTAAATTCTTTTCAATTTAGTCCAAAACATTTTTTAAATATTATATCAAAACACTTAGTTCGTCAGATTTGGATCACATACTATATTATTGTCGTGTGATGGGTGAACTTTTAGCTTTGTTATTTAGTTGGTGGGACTATACATTTGTTAGACTGCGTACCCTTGCCGAGATGCTATAGCAATGTTATCACGAGAGTTTATTGGGTATGGAAAATGGATGGTGGTTGTCGGGATGCGCGATAGTGCTTTGGTCCGTCGAGGAAATTTTTAACAAGAAATGCTTGGGCGTCGAGGAAATTTTCTTCCTGTTTAAGCATCGTACACTTTATTGGGTTAAAGCTTTTGAGTCGATGCATATGGTTCTTGAATCAGGTTGGTGGGATTGTTCGTGCTTATGTGTGCCGCAGACAAGGACTAGAATGCCGCAGGTCGGGGTTGCTTGGATTCCACCATTTCTGGGCACATTGAAATTTAATGTGGACGGCTTCGCAAGGGGTAAACCGGGGTCGACAGGGTGCGGGGTGTTTCGAGATGCGGAAGGGACGGTGCTAGAGCTTTTCTCAGGGCCCTTAGACTTAATGAACTCAAATTTGGCCGAATTACGGACGATTGACTATGTGTTGGAATTACTACTTCAATCGTCTTGGCGAGAGATGCCGATTGTTATTGAATCAAACTCTCAGATAACAATTGCTTGGGTACTTCATTCTTCGAAACGACCATGACGCATGTGGTTTTGGTTCAACCGGATTGATGAGGCCTGTCGGGTGTTGCCTAGTGTGTGTTTTCATCACATTTTTTGGGCGGCCCATAGTATGGCGGATGCGTTAGCGAAAGGAGACAATTTTTTAAATATCTTTTAAAGACTAAATAATCTTTTAAAAAATATTTAAGTGGAATAATGATTATTTTCAAAATTTTGAGGGGCGTCTTCGTAAAATAGTTCCGTAGTTGACAGAAAGCGAGATCCTCTGCTCTATAAAAATAGTCTACCTATTAAAGCGACATTCTCTGGGTTTAGTTGTTTTATCAAAGTTCTAACAGGCGGCAAACACCGGCGGTCTAGTGGTAGATTAGCACCTGGCCATGGCACAAGCATGGTTTGATTCTTGGCTGGTGCATCTACTGTTATTTTTTTCTCTTAAAAATCCTTTTAGTTTTGAAACTTGGGAGGCCGGTAGACATATCTTATTTGGTTCATGTGTGTAGTAGAAAGTTGTTTTTTGAATAGATAACAACAGACTCTTCAAGGAAAAATAATTCGTTTTGTTTAATCTTTGCAGCAAACAAAGAGGCTTTACATCGAATCCCAAGTGAATATAGGCAGATCATGAAATTGCAAGTGAATGTAGAAATTTGATCACACTCTTCTAGGATCTCCTCTTGTGGTTGTTAATCCTTCAAAAAAGGTAGGCTCTGATATCAATTGTAGAATGGATCGTTGAATCGATAAATGCAAAGATGGGGTGAATTGAATTTTTAATTTGGTTGGTAGTGAAGTGGTAAAATAAAATTGAGGACAAAGGCAATTATAGTGGTTCTAGCTCCAAATGAACTCTACATCCACTACCTTAGCTCCCACTAAGGATTTTCCAAACAACTTCACTAGTTGATCTTCCCTTTTTCTAGGCTTAGGAAGAAACCTTTACACAAATGGTCAATTTTCTATCCAAAATTGACCAAACCCTCTCACAAGTATACAAAGAAGAATGTGGCAAATACAATGTATCTCTAAAGACTTATATTGCCCAAATTACAAGCACACAACCCAATTGAATCTGAAAAATAAGAAATTACAAGGATTGACAATTGGGGTTTTACAAGGAAATTGGAATTTAAGCACTTGAGCTTGGATTTGATGTAGGATTGTTTCTCTTAGGATCAATAGTTGTTATTGGTTGTTTTTATACTCCCTTTTATACCTTCTCATTCAATTCTAGCCGTTGGGATGGTTGTCATCATCAATATACCCGTTGGGATGCAATCTTCCCACCATAAATGCACTTCTGCAACTACTCGTTTCAAAACACATGTACCTGTTTCGAAACATTCCAAAATAGAAATAGCTCTTGGGGTGTAATTAAGAGACCGTATCAAAATGGATACGATTGTTTCGATACGCTAAGAGCCCGTTTCAAAATGGCATGATACTGTTTCGAAACAGTTTGAAATTGTCAAAACCTGTATCGAAACGTGCTTAAATCGTTTCGATACGTCTTAACCGTTTTGTAAAAATCAGTTATAAAATTGCAACAGTCATAAATTTTAAATCCAAGTTCAAATCTCGTTTCGAAACATTTGAGATCATTTCGATACAACCATATCGAAACGGACATGCCCGTTCCATTGTTCTTCATCGTTCGGGATCAAATTTGGAAAACCGGGTTGCGAATATAGACTCAGGACGTCAAAAAAAGACAAGAGAAAGGATGTCCGAAAAAGTCAACAGTCAAAGGTCAAACTAGTCAAATGCGGTTCAATTCGAGTCAACTCAAATAGTTCGGTTCGCTACACTGGTTCGATTCAAGGCTTAGTCCATTTTAGGGTCCAACTAGTACGATCCGATTCAGGTTACAAGGTCCAATTTGGTCAACGATCAAATGGTCAACTGGTTCAAGGTCAAATTCGATTCGAGTCGAATGATTTGGTCCAAGCTTGAGTGACGGGTCAAACACAAGTGAAATTTGTTTAGGTTTGATTCAGGGGATGCATTCAAAGATCAAGACTCAAGAGCGAGGATCATACTTTGTAATTACACAAACATATAAAAAAACTTAAAACCATATTCATACTGAACATATACATACGTAATAAAGGAATTAGTAATATACATGTAGCAGTAATCATAGTATATATATAAAAAACAAATACATATTGTCACAATTGTAGTATCGAATATGAATATATATATTTATATACCATTTGTGAAACATATTTATATATAAGAAAATACTTTGATGCACAAGCTTGTGTAAACTTTAGTTTACACAAGCCCTTTAATTTTAGGGTTTAGGGTATATAATTTAAGGTTTATGGGTAGAATTTAGAATTTAGAGTTTAGGATTTAGGGCTTAAGTTTTAGGTTGTTAGGGTTTGTGATTTAGATTTTAAATTTTATAAAAGGAATGTGTAAAAAAAATGTACACAGCTTGTGCATCAAAATAAAACCCTTATATATATATAGTGATAGCATAACAGCAACGACACCTATACATACATAAACAATGGATATAGGTGTGTCAGAACCAATGTTGCAGGGAAACATATATATATTTATATAATAATAATAATAATAATAATAATAAGGAAGAAAAGTAACCATACATGATACGAATGAAAAAGAAAGAGGCATTGGTCGAGCACGGAGAAACCGAACGATTTCTAACTCCAATCTCTTACAACGGTGGTCGGTGTTTGAAAAAAAGGGTTGGAGTTTACTCGAAACAGATTGAGGAGCCCACTAATAAAACTGGATCGATGAACGGACGGTGGCTTGGGCTTGACCGGAGCTCGATCGGAACAAAGGGTGAGGGTGAAGGAAAAATCGAGAGAGAGGTGAAAGGTCGGCTGCCGCAACTCAAATTTGTTAAAACACGTTTCTGAAGCTGGAAAAGGTTTTAAATACCCAAATTAATGGGTAAATCACACCTTAGGTCATCAATCATTCTAGGGTTTATGAAACGTCATCAAAACTTTACACTCATTACAAAAATGACCCCAAATTTCTGAATTAAGCCACAAAATTCTGATTCTGCTCAATTTAATCCCTTAATCAAGTTAGGGTTACAAAATTAAAATTCCTTAATTACTAGGGCTTCAAATTAAGGATTTTTACTTTAGTGATTTTTTTTCGAATTAGGGGAAATTTGGGGTGTTACAACTTTGCTTAAAAGTTTTGGGAAGTTTTGAGGACTTAAAAATTTATTTTCAATTTAGTCCTTAAATCCTTTGTTATATCAAAATCAATTCTTTGGTTTTACAATACCCTACCTCTAACTCTCTAAAGTCTAACCTTAAACCTTAACCTTGAACCCTAAATCTAATTTTTTAGTATGAGGGCATACATAGGGGCACCGAAAAGGGGTAGATGATTTCTATTCTAAATAGAGAGGTATTATATTCTCATGTCGAAATTCAAACTCATACAAGATGAGACAATATGAGCATCCTTAGCCATTAAGCCAAATAGTGGATCTCCCATTTTCTGTGTTTTTATTCATGATCCAACACTAAAAAAATAAATCTTAAGTCATAATCCTAAATCCTAAATCCTAAATCTTAAACCCTAAAAAATAAATCCTACACCCAATATCTTATACTCTAATTATAAGCTTTAACCCTAAACTCAAAATATATTTTTAATGTGGGGTATAAATAAGACATAAGGGCACTGAAAAAGGCACGAAATTTCTATTCGTTATATGTGCATTATGTAAATATTTTTATTGAAGGCTAACTAGTAAGAAGATAAAAGGAAGTGGCAATTGGGAGAGGTAAAGAATACTCTATACAATTTATATTACAAGCAAGTAATTGAGTGAATGTCGAATTAAGAATGAAAGAATTGATAATAAATTTTAGTACTATGAAAATAGTACAAAATAATCAAGCACGTAACTCAACAAAAACAATAACAACAATCTGATATAATTCTTCTTTCTCAGGCGGTGTTGCATTCAGAAGGCAAGCCTTGAGGGAACCTCTTGGTGTCGGTGCAGTAATTGTATATCATGTAATTTTTCTGCACCCATTGAAGCCTTTCCTGATTTGATGAATCGAATTCTTGTGAAAGCCATGAATTACTAGAGGTAGAAGAAGGTGGTGAATTTGAAGGGCAAGAAGATGATCCGCTGGACCAAATGCAGGCATTGGCATTGAAGTTCCTGTATGAAGCAGTGAAAGGAGCGTGGGTCCAATCTGTCTTCACTAGTCCACCTCTTGTTGCCCAGTTATTTATGTTTTGTGACCCGAGTAAAAAAAATCTGGTAAATACCCGGTTATTTATGTTTGGGTAGTCGGGTAGTTCAGGTCGAGTAATTTTGAATACCCCTAGTGGAAACCATGAATTAGGGTTCTAGACATTAAAAAAGGAAAATTTTGACCTCATCCCAATCCCCTCACCCAAAACCCACCCGGGTTAAAATAACAGTAGATGCACCAGCCAAGAATCAAACCAGGCCTGTGCCATGGCCGGGTGCTAATCTACCACTAAACCTAGGGATGTAAAAAGTTGACCTGACCTGAAAATTCGACTGAAACCTACTTGAGTCAGAACTTGGTTTGACCCGAAGATTTGATGACCTAAACTCGATCTGTAACCGCCTGTTGTTGACCCGAACCCGAATTGGACCTGCTACTGTAGTAACTGAACCGACCTGCATCCGACCGAATACGACCCGAACCCGAATTGGACATGTTACTGTGGACGCAAAACCCGACTTGCACCCGACTGAAACGAACCCGAGACTGAGCTGGCGGATAACCGATTTTACCCGACATGTTTTGAACCCGACTTGTTAATTTACCCGACTTGTTTTGAACTCCACTTGTTGTTAACCTGAACTGATATTGACCTAGCTTGAAAGTTGATAATGATATTTACCTCACATTTGAAGAAGTCTATTATGTGATGAATTTAAAATTTTGATAAATGTAAAGTGTTAAGTGTTAATAAATGTAAACTATTATTTTTTAAAATTAATTTAAAATGTTAAATAATTTTTTGTTTTATATATATATATATAATCAATTATATATATATATATATATGAAAGACTAGATTTAGATATTCATTTGGCACTAAATAATAGATGCTTAATGAAAATTGAGATTGCATATATATATATATATAGTAAAAATTCAAGACAAAAATTAAGATATGCATTATATAGTTAGTAAAAATTTAGACTATATATATATATATCAACTTCTCAGTTGATGGTACATCAATCAGAGAGTTCAAGAACATGGAATCAAAGGGAGTCTCATTCCCCCAAAGACCAGCCCATGAGAATATAATCAAGTCTGTGGAATGTTGATGACTGGGTAACAAGGGGTGGACTGGTGAAGACAGATTGGACTCACGCTCCTTTCACTGCTTCTTACAAGAACTTCAATGCCAATGCTTGCATTTGGTCCAGAGGATCATCTTCTTGCCCTTCAAATTCACCACCTTCTTCTACCTCTAATAATGCATGGCTTTCACAAGAATTAGATTCATCAAATCAAGAAAGGTTTCAATGGGTGAAGAAAAATTACATGATATACAATTACTGTGCAGACACCAGAAGGTTCTCTCAAGGTTTACATATTGAATGCAGCATTACTACCTGAGAAAGAATAATTAAATCAGATTGTTGTTATTGTTTTTGTTGGGTTACGTGCTTGATTATTTTGTACTATTTTCATACTACTAAAACTTATTATCAATTCTTTCATTCTTAATTCGACATTCACTCAATTGTTTTCTTGTAATATAAGCTGTACAACTTATTGAAATGATTATAGAGTATTCTTTTCTTTACCTCTACCAATTGACATTTCCTTTTATCTTCCTACTAGTTAGCCTTCAATAAAAATATTTACATAATGCACATATAATGAATAAAATTTGTGTGCCTTTTTCAGTGATCCTATGCTTTATTTATACCTCACAATAAAAAATATATTTTGAGTTTAGGGTTATAACTTATAATTAGAGTATAAGATAATGGGTGTAGGATTTATTTTTTAGGGTTTAAGATTTAGGATTTAGGATTATGACTTAAGATTTAATTTTTTAGTATTAGAGCATAAATAAAAACACAGAAAATGGGAGTTTCACTAATTGGCCTAATGGCTAAGGATGCTCATAAATAAAAATTTATTTTCTATTTTCAATTTAGTCCTTAAATCCCTTGTTATATCAAAATCAATTCTTTGGTTTTACAATACCCTACCTCTAACTCTCTAAACTCTAACCCTAACCTTAAACCTTAATCTTAAACCCTAAATCTAATTTTTTGGTATGAGGGCATACATAGGGGCACCAAAAAGGGGTAGATGATTTCTATTCTAAATAGAGAGTTATTATATTCTCATGTCGAAATTCAAACTCACAGAAGATGAGACAATATGAGCATCCATAGCCATTAGGCCAAATAGTGGATCTTCCATTTTCTGTACTTTTATTCATGATCCAACACTAAAAAAATAAATCTTAAGTCATAATTCTAAATCCTAAATCTTAAACCCTAAAAAATAAATCCTACACCCAATATCTTATACTCTAATTATAAGCTTTAACCCTAAACTCAAAATATATTTTTAATGTGGGGTATAAATAAGGCATAAGGGCATTGAAAAAGGCACGGAATTTCTATTCGTTATATGTGCATTATGTAAATATTTTTATTGAAGGCTAACTAGTAAGAAGATAAAAGGAAGTGGCAATTGGGAGAGGTAAAGAATACTCTATAATCATTTCAATAAGTTGTACGATTTATATTACAAGCAAGTAATTGAGTGAATGTCGAATTAAGAATGAAAGAATTGATAATAAATTTTAGTACTATGAAAATAGTACAAAATAATCAAGCACGTAACTCAACAAAAACAATAACAACAATCTGATATAATTCTTCTTTCTCAGGCGGTGTTGCATTCAGAAGGCAAGCCTTGAGGGAACCTCTTGGTGTCGGTGCAGTAATTGTATATCATGTAATTTTTCTGCACCCATTGAAGCCTTTCCTGATTTGATGAATCTGATTCTTGTGAAAGCCTAGAAGAAGGTGGTGAATTTGAAGGGCAAGAAGATGATCCGCTGGACCAAATGCAGGCATTGGCATTGAAGTTCCTGTAAGAAGCAGTGAAAGGAGTGTGGGTCCAATCTGTCTTCACCAGCCCGCCTCTTGTTGCCCAGTCATCGGCATTCCAGAGACTCGAGTATATTCTCATGGGCTGGTCTTTGGGGAATGGGACTCCCTTTGATTTCATGTTCTTGAACTCTCTGATTGGTGTACCATCAACTGAGAAACTGATATACAGAACCAACCACACTGTAAGGAAAATGAAGGCAAATAGAAGAAAAACAATTGTTACTTGAGAGGGAATTACTTACATGATTCGCTGGGGATTCCAAAGAATGGAGTAAGTGTGAAAATCTACAGTTGGGTCGAACCATAGATAGAATTGTTGTTCTCGGTTGCCCTTGCCCTGGCTGAAGACATTGGTGTGCAAGATGTACGGATCACCACTCAGGTTTCCCAAAAATTCAAAATCTATCTCATCCCACGTTGATCCTTTCGACGATAACTACAAACATTTGGAAAGGAAATAACGAGTAAAGACAATTTCCTAATATAATAATATTCCCAAATTCTCTTGAAGTGGAAAGCTTACATAATAGGCGGTAACAGTGCCGGCTGAGTTCCCCGGAACAAGCTTGAGCTGCATGTCGATCTTTCCAAAAAGATACTCATTCTTGGATTGGAAACCGGAGCCAGAGGCTTTATCAAGGGAGAGAGTGAGAAGCTCTCCATTGTTGACAATCTGACCACGCCCATCTCCCCACGTGATGTCGAAATCATTGTAGAAGTTAGCAGCCACAGAAAAGGATGCTATAAAAGAGTAAAAGACCAAAGAGGCAATAACAACTGTTGGCGATGCCATGGGAGTTTTTGAAAAGCTATTATGTAATTTGATGATGGAGAATAGATTGATCTCAGGTAGATGAGTTTTGGTTTGCAGTGAGGTTCATCGAAATGTGTATTTATAGAGCAGTTGCATTCATTGGATTTGGATGAATGCTAATGAAGGCAGTAGGAAGGTACAGTGCGAGTTCAAATCAGCTGGGGACAGTTGTTAAGCATGGTCCTACAGGAAAAGCTGCGTTGTTTTGGATTGATTCGAAATGAAAACGCGGTGTTTGGGTTTCTTTTGACTCCATGAATGCATAACCAAAGCCGGTGCCACCCACACCCCGTTTTCAGTAAATGGAAGTATATTTTACTATTGGATTTTGGTCGCTGTCAAAACTGCAAAAGCCAAATTTTCATGGAAAAGTGTAATCCTTCAATTTCTACTAAACTTCAGAAATGATACCTATGCCGCCATCGGTATCTTATCATATCTATGGAAAAGTGTAAACCTGCCGATGTACATTGGTTGGTGATTGAAGTTTTTTTTTGATATTTTACCAAAAAAAATTAAAAATTCACTTGTAAAGCAAATTGAGGAGAAATTATATCATAAGCTTGTCCCGTTATCGTTTATGGTCTCAACCAATAAAAATTATTTATTTAATTAAATATTTTTCATCTAATCTTTTTACCAAGTGAATCTTCACTCATATTTACTTCAAATTAAATTTAAAAAACAGTTTTGACCATGTGAATCTTCACTTGATAAAAAAATAACATAAAAAAATAATTAAATGAATGATTTTTATCGGTTTGGACCATAGATAACATAACGGGACAAGCCTATGATATAACTTCTCCGAATTAAGGATATTGAATACACATCTCTTGCTACGTTACAACTTGTATTACAAGTAAATTGAATGAATGCCGAATTAAGAACTAAAGAAATAAAAAACTCACAATTAAAGTTGCATAATATGTTTTTAATTAAAATTTATAAGAAATGATTAACTAAAAAGGGACGCATAAGATACTGTTAAATAATTAAAAAAAATAAGAACCCAACAAGTGTTCGAGTAGAAAAGTGGATGATGTTCATCCTAGGAAACACGAGTTCAAATCGCTTTGTCTACGCGGTATATGCGATTGTCAAATGGTTAAGAATATGTATCAACATATACTACATTGTAATCACCTTTTAGACCATTCAAAACATAATGATTTTATAATTAGAATTATAGAAGATGCAGAAACTATTATAAAAAATAAAATAACATCTGAAAATTTTCCGTTTTAAATGACACCAAAATCCAATAGTAAAATATTTACCGGAAATGAAGGTATGGGTGGCACCGGCTTTGGTTAAGCAAAAGGGAAAAGGGAATGGAAACACCGCGTTTTCTTTTCCAACCAGTCCATAAACAATGTTGAAAGTGGGACTACACAATTATTATATTCTTTTATAAATAAAATGATGCATTCCCCAGCTGACTTGAATCTTCCCACTGCCTTCGTTTGCCTTTCCTTGTGCTCTATAAATACATGTTCCTATTGTTTACACTGCAAACCAAAACTCACCCATCTCCCAGATTACTAGTTACTACAACAATCTATTCTCCATCATAGCTTTTGAAAAATGCCCATGGCATCACCAGTTGCTGTTATTGCCGCCCTGGTTTTCTACTCTTTTATAGCATCCTCTACTGTGGCTGCTAACTTCTACAATGATTTCGACATCACATGGGGAGATGGGCGTGGTCAAATTGTCAACAATGGAGAGCTTCTCACTCTCTCCCTCGATAAAGCCTCTGGCTCTGGTTTCCAATCCAAGAATGAGTATCTCTTTGGGAAGATCGACATGCAGCTCAAGCTTGTTCCGGGGAACTCTGCTGGCACTGTTACAGCCTATTATGTAAGCTTTTCTCTTCAACAAAGTTACTACTCAAGGATTTTGGAATATTATTATAGTAGGACGTTGTTTTACTCATTAGTTACTTTCAAAATGTTTGCAGTTATCTTCCAAAGGATCAACCTGGGATGAGATAGACTTCGAATTTCTGGGGAACTTGAGCGGTCATCCGTACATCTTGCACACCAATGTCTTCAGTCAGGGCAAAGGCAACAGAGAACAACAATTCTATCTATGGTTCGACCCAACTGCAGATTTCCACACTTACTCCATCCTTTGGAATCCCCAGCGAATCATGTAAGTAATTCATGCAATTCACTCTCAATTAACAAATGTTTTTTTTTTTTTTTTGTATTTACCTTACAGTGTGGTTGGTTTTGTATTTCAGTTTCTCAGTTGATGGTACGCCAATCAGAGAGTTCAAGAACATGGAATCAAAGGGAGTCCCATTCCCCAAAGACCAACCCATGAAAATATACTCTAGTCTCTGGAATGCTGATGACTGGGCAACAAGAGGTGGACTAGTGAAGACAGATTGGACCCACGCTCCTTTCACTGCTTCTTACAGGAACTTCAATGCCAATGCCTGCATTTGGTCCAGCGGATCATCTTCTTGCCCTTCAAATTCATCACCTTCTTCTACCTCTAATAATGCATGGTTTTCACAAGAATTAGATTCATCAAATCAGGAAAGGCTTCAATGGGTGCAGAAAAATTACATGATATACAACTACTGTGCCGACACCAAGAGATTCCCTCAAGGCTTGCCTTTTGAATGCAGCACAGCCTAAGAGAAAAATATAAATCCAAATTATTGTTATTATTACTTTTGTACGCCTAAAATTTGTTAACAATTCTTTTATTCTTAATTTGACATTCAGTCAATGGAGTATTTACTTGTAATATAAGTTGTAAGTTACTGAAATGTTATAGAGTTTTCTTAGTTTGCTTTACCAGTGTAATTCCAGTAAAATGTAAAAGAACTTCAACTTTTGACCACTCTACACCGGGCGCCCTATTGCAGAACCTTGAACTACCATTGGCAGGGGCCGCGCGAACGCAGTCCCCGACTATCACAAATTATGGCGCAGTCCCGGATGAGATTAAACACTCCTATTTTTTCTCCTAACAAATCTCTTTATTTTCAACTTTTCATCTCATCCATCCATTTCACTCATTCAATAGTCATGAATTAATGTAAAACTAAATCAGTTTTAGACCATGTAAGTAGATCCTAACCCTTATATACACACACATAACGGAGGTAGTATCTATTTAATACAAATTGTTAACCTTTTGACAATGCACATGCACATTGTAGACAAAGCGAATTGAACCCAAATCTCTTCGAATGTGCACTATCTTTTCTCCACTGGTTGAGTTCTTGTAGTATTTTTATTGAAGTTAGTGTAACATTAGGCAGAAGAATAATAGAAAATTTATTTGATATAAATAGATAGAAAAATGTATTATAAAACTTAATTTAGATAAAATAAATTAATTTCTTTTCACGCGCTATGATCTTAAGTTTTTTAATTTCCCCCTTTCAATATGCATAAATTTTCTCTAAAATTTCTATTCTCATAAATAAATTAATTTCTTTTCAATGTTGAGCTTTAGTACAGAGCCGATTCTATTCTTCTTTAGATTGGGTTTCAAGTCTAATTGATTGGCCCAATTTTTGTTATTAGTTGGGTTTGAGTACAGAGCTGGAGACACACATTCCACCTTCTGTACGATGAGGAGACTATAATTTTAGAGGACGTGCCACATATTTTCAGTCTACCAATTGACGGAGAGACTATTACCAGTCACAGCAGTGGTGACTGGCGTGACCTATGTTTTGAGTTGCTAAGGGCTGCACCAGAACTGGATGAATGGCAGTTGTGTGTTGTTGAGGTAGCTGCGGGAAAATTTTAGCCATTTACCGGATGGCGTGAGCGAAGAAGGTGAAAAAATATTTTTTGTGAATATTAATTAAATAATTAAATTTCTATATATTAATATATTTTTTTCCTATGGTAGGCATATGCTCACGCTCATATTTTACAAATAATCAGGGGGATATTGGTGCCCGACAAATCTCGTAATAAAGTTCACATGTTGTGGTTACTGCATTTGTAGGATTTGGATGATGCCGATAGATTGAGCTGGGGATCGGCGGTACCAGCATTTCTCTCTAGAGAGTTGTGCAAGACCATCAATCCAAAGAAGCACGACATTGGAGGTTGTCTTATTCTGTTTCAGTCTTGGGCGTGGTTCAAAATGCCGCTTTTATGCCCTGAACTGACCGTGCCGAGTCCACATATTTTTCCACTATGCCAGAGGTAAGCAAAAAAAGCAAATATTGTTTTAATATACGTATTTTTTAATATTAAAGTTATGTTTGTTGTTATGTAGGTGCATCGGTAATTTAAGTCATGTTGGTCTACCCAAATGTCTGAAGGATATCAGACATGATATTGAGAATGAATTTGAGAAGCATGTAAATATTTTGGACTTTGAATTTTATATTGAATTTGATGTATTTATCTAAAATAAAGTTTATTCATTTTAGTTGTAATTGTATATTGTACAGTTTCTGTGGACATCGTACGCGGATCCGAGTATCCACGAATGCCTGCCGAAATTTTTAGACGGGACGAAGATTGCTTGGATGACCACTGTACCACTCATCTTTTATGTTACAGTTGAGTGGCATCCGAGCGATTGCGTCTTACAACAGTTTGGTTGTGTCCAACGAATCCTGATAGACCCGCCAAATTTTGATGAGTTACATAGGCTCACTCGACAAGCGAAGCTCGAGGTAATTTTTTTTAATTGATTCAATGTTTACCACGGGAGTTTACCCACTCGATGCAGTCATCATTTCATCCGCCACCGAGTCCGACAGAAGGTTTTTCACGCCTGTTGTGGCCAACCCCTACGGTACATTTTCGGAGATGATGAGTGGGACGTCGAGTCTTCCTCCAGCCTACGTACATTTCTATCCGTTTCAACCGGTGGCAATCGATTTTGGGACCGGGTATGTTCAACAAACACCACCGCAGTCCATGTTCTTCACAGGTGGGCCAGTTGGAATTGGTGATACTGCTGGAGTTGGAACCGAGAATGTTGACGACAATGATGAGCAGCCAGTTGAACCCCTTCGTCGTTGATGCAATCCTGAGCGACCTCGTCGTCCACTAGGGTGTGGTACCGGTCGACATAGGCATAACTAGTTTTATTTTTCCTTTTTTAAGTAGTATATAATAATTTTAGTTGTACTTTGTATATCAATATTTCTCGAACTCTATAAATTATTTTTTCAGTTTTTAATATTTCACATTAAATTTTGCCTTTATTTTGACAAAATCGTTCTTAATTGTAGAGATAAGAAACGCAAAATATTTTGACGTACGTACAGTTATTGTGAAATAAATCTAATGTTGGAATGATGACAAAAAAATTACTGGGACTGAACTCGCATTTTATTGAACGCAAGTTTCACTAACACGTCAGGAATCCTTGGCCGTATTCGCGTTTGGCCAAACGCGAGTTCCATGGAATATATTAGACTGAATCCCCTATCCGAGCGGGACGCAATTTCAAACAAAAAAAATCAATTACGTTATAATGCTTTAGGTTTTCCATTGTATTGTAGCTACTAATGGCAACAAACCACATATCTTTTTGTATGATGAGTACGTACTTTTGATGGGTTACCAGTTCTGGTGAGATGAGTGTTCTACGTTTTTGTTCACGAGGAACGACAAATCACAATACTCGAAAATGTTGGGCCTTTTTGAAGTGCATTTAACCGGAGTCAAAGCTTCTACCATTGTCGCAGTACACGATGAATGAGTAGAATTGGACGTCTTTATGGGCACACGAAATCTACAAAGCTTATTTATCTGCCCACTTCATCAAAGACTTCGACAGATGCATACCCCAAGGTTTTAAACTTGCTGGACTACTCAGCCCTGTAAGTAAGCCGAGGGTATGTTAACAGAGACTTCGTAAAAAAGGCCCACTGAAAATCGATTGTTTAGGGGTACAAGTGACCGATTAAAATGTCTTATATGTGTTAATATTAGCCTCAAATACCGGTCTAGGCTTGAAGAAGAGAATCGGTTGTTTAGGGGTACAATTGTACAACTTGACTAAGGATGAGACCAAGAGAGCAAAACAAGTTGAGGCCCTTTAGCCGATGTTTGTACAATGACTGTTATGCTTATATACCGCTCGTTTATATTCTTTTATTAGCTTCTTTATCAGCATGTTTATGGGTACAAGTTGAGGCCCTTTAATCGATGTTTATATAATTTATTGTAGTAAATATGAACAATTTATATTCAATTATTTTAAATATTCAATCTGTTGGCGTATTTTAAATACCCCATTTAGCCAAACGATTTAGATGCAATCATTCTTAACTGTAGCGATAAAAAATGTGAGCGGGTAACCAAATCGAATCGTTGTTCATTATCAAATCAGTTTCGAATGAACTCGCGTCCTGCCAAACGTGAATTCCTTTATAATTTCCTGATGCGGCAGATCTGACATATCGTAGCTGACATGTCAGAACTCGCATTTGGCCAAGCGTGAGTTCTCTAAGACATCATGAATCCAGGAGTCTATTGTAGTGCTTGCATTTTTTTAATTCAATTGTATTGTATCTACTAATAGCAACAAACCACGTATCTAGAAAATTCTATTGCAAAGAAATTTCCCAGATATTGTGGTTTGTCGGTATTTGTAGTTCCATTTATATGATGAGTATATGTTGTTGGGTTACTAGTTCTGGTCAGATGAGTGTTCGGTGTTTTTGTTCACGAGGAACGATAATGACAAATCACAATATCCAAAAAATTGTGCTCTTTTTGAAGTGCATGCGGGGGTCTTAACCTTTTGTTTAAGGCGACGGGTAACTTATTTTTCCGTCAGTGTTTTCGAAGCTAGGTTAAGACCTCCTACATGTAACCAGAGTGAAAGCCCCTACCATGGTCATAGTATACGATCAGTGGGAAGAATCTGCCCACTTCATGAAAGCATGTTTAGGGGTACTGTAGCTCTGGTTGATGAACTGGGGTATGTTAACAAGGAAGAATACGAGTAATCATGCCCAAAAGATTTAAACTTGATAGACTACTCGGCCCTGGAAGTAAGACAATATCAGCCTCAAATACCAGTCTAGGTTTGAAGAAGAGAATCAAGTGTTTAGGGGTACAATTATACAATTTAATTGTAACAAATTTCCGTGTTTCTTTCTGTAATATTTTACTTTTTTATTCATTTTAGTTGTAATTGTATATTGTACAGTTTTTGTGGACATCGTACGCGGATCCGAGTATCCACGAATGCCTGCCGAAATTTTCAGACGGGACGAAGATTGCTTGGACGACCACTGTACCACTCATCTTTTACGTTACAGTTGAGTGGTATCCGAGCGATTGCGTCTTACAACAGTTTGGTTGTGTCCAACGAATCCTGATAGACCCGCCAAATTTTGATGAGTTACACAGGCTCACTCGACAAGCGAAGCTCGAGGTAATTTTTTTAATTGATTCAATGTTTTATTAATTTGAATGTAATTTATATTTATAAAGTAAAATAAAAGTTCTTTATTGTCTGATAGGTTGATTGGTCGGTGAGGCATATACAATGGATCTCTTAGTGGAGAGAAAGGGAACTGCGGTAACCCATTCGTAACTACGTAATGCTTGATACAATGGTCAGTGACGATTACATTGCGTGGTTTATGGTGAATAGGAAGCCAAATATTTTGACTCTAGAGGAACGAGCGGTCGTCAATGAGCATGTGCAACACAACTGCCCACAGACGCAATGTAGGAGGGGGCACAAACGACTTCTGGCAATGCTTGGTCACTGAGGAGATGGCATGCTTCCGCCTCCTTAGCACCGGAACCATCTCAGGCCACCATACCGATCTTACCACGGGACTTTACCCACTCGATGCAATCATCATTTCATCCGCCGCCGAGTCCGACGGAATGTTTTTTCACGCCTGTTGTGGCCAACTCCTACGGTACATTTTCAGCGATGATGAGTGGGACGTCGAGTCTTCCTCCAGCATACGTACATTTCTATCCATTTCAACCGGTGGCAATCGATTTTGGGACCGGGTATGTTCAACAAACACCGCCACAGTCCATGTTTTTTTTATCATTTCATTTTTTTCATGTCATAGCATATAGAATAGTTCATGTATTGAGGACACTGCATCCCTTAAGTTTGGGGTGTTAGTGTTCATAGATAGTATTTTTGCTTCAGCATATGCATAGTAGGGAAGAATATAATTTTTACTATGGCATTCTGTTTAGTCTAAAGACAGCCTATGAGAATATTTATGATGTCTGACGACGATATCTTAAAGGCTTGAGCTAAGTTAGAGAAAACACAACTAGTTGAGATCTGTAGAACTGACCTTAGGATCTAGTTGTTAAAAAAATTACACAAGCTGCTCTCTTTTTCTATAAATAAGTTCGTTAGAAAAAAATTTCAGGAAGAACCTTAGTGAACTCTAATATGTAAACTCTAGTGAACTTAAGAAGAACTAGACTGCCCTGTGCTTAAACAAATAAATAAATGCTACAACATATCTGTAGAAGGACACTCCGCTTTGCTATAGCATAATGCCAAAAAAATCTATAAATAAAGTTTTGCTATAGCAAATGAGTGAATGAAAGTTGTCACAGGATGACTCTGCCTACTAGCTCGGGGGTGAGAGGTTTGCTCCCTGCTCATCTAGAGTTAAAGACGGTAGGTGTGATGAGCTGACACCCTTCATAGCAGAAAAACTTACATCTTTGGGAGCCTAGAAATTTAAAAGAGAACTAGAGAACATAACTAGGGTATAATTAGGGAGCTTCCTTGAAAATTTGTCTCACCAGCTTAAGTATAGGAGGAAGGCAGCCCCACACGCACACACACAGCTTAATCTTAAGGAATGTTCTAAGGATCTCGCTTGTAGTTGTTTATATGTAAATTGCCTAAGTTATTTTTGAGGACTGAAATATTGCCATAGCAATCATCTAGGTTAAATCTTTGCCATAGTAATTCTTTTGTTTTGTCCTACTCATTGCTTGAGGACAAGCAATAACTTAAGTTTGGGGTGTGATAACTGCATAAATATTCTTGTTTTCATACCTTTTTGCTATAGCATTTGCCTGTTCTTGAGTTCATACTATATCATTTAGATTGCATTTTCTTTCTTTTCTTTTTCTTTTGGATGCATCTTTATCCTTGTTGGTTGTTAGTCCATATCGAGGGATACTGCTTGGAGGGTTGGTTTTTGGGTTTGTGGTGTGCAGGAAAGGACTCATGAGAGGAAGCCGGTACCAGGAATTGCGATAGCCTGATGGAAGTGGATATTGACTAGCACGTGAGAAGCACATGAGCTGTAGAAGCACGTGAACACGCAGAAAGGACGACCTGACAAGTGCAGCAGCCAATACCCACCTGTAGACTATCCCCTTGTCCCCTCGCAGCAGACATTGTCGGAGGATATTCCTTGAGATAATCAAGGGACATTGTCTCTGCTTTATTTTGTTTCAGCATTATTTTACACCATCTCTTTTACTATAGCAATGTCATCTGCAAAAAGTTCAACCTTTATTGTTGCAGCAAACCGTAAATACCCCCAATCCATGTGGAGACGATACTCACTCATCACTTTATTACTCGTTCGACGTGTATACTTGCACTATTTGCGTATTATTTATAGTCACTGCACGAACGCAACAAGCATATTTCTAACAAAATAAACTAGATAAATTTGAATGAATCATTAATCTTTTAAAAGATAAAAATATAAATTACTCAAATCTTGCATTCCACCAATATTTGAAGTCCAATATTTCATCTATTCTTTTGATTTTCTTCTAAACTTTCCTTTTGCAAGAATTGAGCTTGTGGCATTTGAGCATGCAAATATTAAAAAGTAAAATAAATGTTTATCATAATTAAAATAAAATAAAGTTACACTTATTTATTACAATATAAACATCACCTGTAATAAATCCATCATACTTGTGATTGTAGATTAATTCACAGTGCACATGTCCAAATTAGAATCCCACTGTTGCTTATTAATACACAAAAAGGTTAGAAAAATATAAAACTAGCAATAATCTCTACATAAGTTAAAAATAACCATAAAACTTAAATTACCTGTGTGTATTGAGATGTAAGATGACCACATGAATTCAAAACATCTGAACTTAATTGATCGTTGTCGACTTGAGATTGCTGTAAAATATTCAAATATAGTAATTAATATAAAACTAGTTTATATGCTTAAAATAAAATTAAAGTAATCACACAAAATAAAATATATTAAAGTTATCACATAGTTGGTAAGATATTATATTAAAAATATAAAAGATTAAAAAAATAGTAACATATAAAAAAAGTATTAAAAATTTATCATTCTTACCTCTCCATCTCATAAAGTCTTTACTAATTTAATATTTGGACAATTTCTTTTTTCGTATAGCTTTTTCTAGAGCACTTTTTGGTCAAATTGATGATACATCTTCTTGTAGGTTTACACTTATACCTTTATCATTTTTTTTTGCATTATTCTCATCTTGTTCAGTTGCATCAACTGGGAAAATTATTTTTTCACATGTGCTCAAAGATTCTTTAATTGATAATTGCTTCAAAGTTGTCTCAACTTTATTTAATGTATTTTTTCCATCACTCATTGCAAAATTAAATGATTACTCACTCATTGAAGCTCGTGCCGCTAAATGAGAATACCGTATGAGTAGAATTTTGTAACGAGCTCCTACATCTACTTTAGGATCACCTGATGTAGTAGAGAAGAATTTTTTGTAACTCCAATCTTCACTTCCTTGGTCCATCTTCTCAAAATGTATCGATTCGGAACTCGTTTGAAAATTTGAAATGAGAGTGAGTACCTTCCAAGCACGGGCACATAAAATAACGGGAAATTCAAATTTCTTACAACTACAACTGATTGAAGAATTTGATGAGTCAAATATAACAGTATGATGACGAATTTTTCCTAAAGGAATGACTTTATAAGTAGTAATAGTCCCTGTACTTTCAATAATGTGCATCTCACAGTCCTAAGTAAGCCATAGTTCTTTCGAAAAAAACTTCAAATATCGTTAAAGCATACACATCTACGGCATGTTTTAATACCTCTACGGGGTATGGAAAAGATGGTTTACTTTGATTGTCCTTATAATCAGCTTTCAATTTTTCGTATCGTCTGTCAACCAATAGTCTTTCAAAATGGTGAAAGAAACATAATAAATCATAATTATAATCGATATACATCTTTATTTGGTTATTCATACTCTCACTTCTTTGAGTAGTTGACATATATGCACAAAAAGTTTGTCTTCGATAAACTAAAGCTCATTTCTCTCTCAACTCTGAATTGCTTTTGCGGCCATCTATTGTTCTCCAAATTGTACTTTACAAGCATTTGATTCCATACATTTAGAAAATCTTCCTTTTCATCGTGATCATAAACAAAACTACTAAAATCTTTAGTAAAGCTACTAAATCTCTCAAACACATCACTAAGATGTTTAGCTGCATTTTAATACATATGCCACACATATAATCAATGACATGTTTCGGGCCATTGTGAATCAAGCGCTTTCAGAAATGCATCATCTTAATCCGTAAGAATCGTAAATGGTTTTTTTCCTAACATCACTTTCAAAAATGAATCAAATAACCATATAAAGGTATTACATGTTTCATCGCACAACAAAGCCGCGCCAAAGATAACACTTTGCTTATGATGGTTAACACCAACAAATAATGCAAAAGGTCTACCCTCTTTATTTTTTCTATATGTTGTATCAAAACATACCACGTCTTCAAAAGATTCATAATATAATTTCATTCTACCATCTGTCCAGAAAATATTTGTTATGAAGTCATCAAGATCAACCTGAGTGGCATAAGAAAAATTTGGATCATCACGTTGCATATTTTGTAAATACTCCAATACCCCACCAGTATATCCAACTTTCATCTCTTTTGTTCTTCTAGTACGCAAGTAATTTCTATAATCTTCAGGATTAAAACCAAGATTCTCGACCCCACCAATTTTTCTAGCTAAAAATCTAACATTTTCTTTTGGTGCTAGTCTTGAGCGATCAACGATTTCAAGTTCTGCTGCTTGAGCAAGATTAATTGTCCTTTGAGATCTCAAAAACATACGTTTAGAAGGAGAAGCCAATGCATGAGTAGGATTTGCAATAAATTCTGTAATTTGTAATTTATCATTAGATCGTGAAACTTTTAATACAACCAAATACCCAAATCTTGTTTCTAGTCGATGATATTTTACATCATCATCTCGTTTATCCTTTAGTCGGCTACCTTGACAAGAACAACAAAAACGTATGTTCAACCAATGACCATACATATTTTTATGTCCTTTGTTTCTTCAGATACTAAATCCTACCTCCTTAGCATACTTGTTATAAAAATCATAAACATCTTGTTCTGTATTAAATTCCATGCCAACTCTCGGAATAATTTCATTAGACGAATTTGCATGAACTGAAGTAGCATAATTAGTATAAGAATCAACCTCACTCGGACCCTTATCTTGCTTTGAAATTTGTTTATCTATTAGTTCAATTGATGGAACAATTTCTGCAAACTCTAATCTCTTGCACAATTGATTTTTAACCGGTGCATTTGTATCTCCATACATAACCTAAAACAAATTTAATTAAAAAGAAATTAAAAAGAAAAGATTCAACAAAAAGACAACAAAACGAAGAAGGTATATAAAATAACCCTACTAAACAATCATCAAATAATTCTTCTTACCTTGAATGTTTCACTGATATTTGACAACAGCTTTGAATGGTTTTTCATTGATATTTGACAGTAGCTTTGAAGTGTTTTATCGATATTGGAGAATAAGTTTTTTTTGGACAAACTTATCGGAGAATAAGTTTGAACATAATAGTTGAATAATGAATGACAATATTTATGGATATCAGTATAGACATTTTAGGGTTTAACGTGCAAAAAATATATAAAATATTTAAAGCATAGATATTTTTGGGTTTGCCATGCAAAATAAGAAAACAAATATTAAATGTAAACCGAAAAAGCTAAACAAACGGTTAACTTCAATAAATTGAAGATTTTAACTTGAATAGAAATAATTAATACAACTGTCATAATACTTTTTGGGAAACTCAAAAAGTTGACACGTCTTCTCAATCTCACCCACCAAACATATAGAAAATCACTTTACTCAAATCTAAAATTTGAAAGACGATGACCATAAACATTTGGTTTCAAAGACCATTTAACATTATGGTCAATACAGAGTGTCTTGACCATTTTAACATTATAGTCAATACAGAGTGTCTTGACCATTTTAACATGGACATGATACAAACGAAATGTTACAACTGGAGCACAACATCTTGACATAAAGTTGGAAATACAAAATCTTACAAGTAGAAAGCAGCGATTACTTCAAGCCTTTCGAACCTAATAAAGAAAAATCTTACAATTATTAGAGTTCAATCATGTATAAGCGCATCCATTTTGTTTAACAGCACCATATTTTTTGCTAAATCTTGAGGTTTTATACTTTAACTTTCAAAAGATTCCAAAATCAAACATAACATCACATGTTATCTTTATCAATTCCATTGACAGTAAAGAAATGTGTGTACCGAACAATTATTAGAGAAAATCAAATACAAGTAATTTTTTTGTTAAAAAGAAACCAAAAAACTCTAGGAAAGAGGAATTCTAATCATGATGGAGCCTCATTCCTTCTTTCTAGTCTCGTAAGACTGTAACTAGTCTGATTTATTTCCTAAACTCTTGACAAAACAACTTCGAAACTACTAAAATAGAGTTTCTAGAGGTATGTATATATTTTTTTTTGCTAAGCCAATAAATCTTTATTAATAAGATTAAAGACCCAAAATCGAAGTTGTAAGATAAGTTGGCACAAAGGCTAGATTACAAGGAACAATAAAACAACAAATCTAGATCTCCTAAGTAAGGTCTCCACAACAACTAAATCAACACTTAAAATAATCACATCCCCTCAAAATCTCCAAATAAAGAAAGGCCACTCTCTTAATAAATAAAAAATTCAAAAACTAACCCAATCTACCTCCGCATAAACCAATTCATATAGCGACACCTAATCTACAAATAAGTCAAATTAAAATACCATACAAGCATCGATTATGGCTGACTAATGTTGAAAACTAAGCTAAAATTTCCACCAGCCACACCGGTCAATACCCCATTTAGACTAAGCAACCTCTACATAATTCAGACCTTTGAATCCCTTAATAAGACTCTTCAATCCTTAGAAAGAAAATAGCTCTATAACATTGAAAATTCTAAAACGCAATCTAATGAAGCAGACCAAGTACATAAACACAACAACATGTCCATTCTAAGGAAATAAGGGTAGCTTAAACACAAAACTCAAAACCACAGGATCAACCACAATCCAAGTCTGCCACCACTGCAACAAATGGTGAAAATATCTACTAAACTGAAAAAAAGCCACCAGCAGAGCCAACTCGTACATTCCCACCTCCCATATACTTATATGGACCATTGGTCAAACCACAACCAACACCTCTCCAGCCAATGCACACGTACAAGAATATTGCATTACCAAAACATATCATCTACTATAACTTCATATCCGTTCTAAGTAAACTTGCCTCTAAAAGCTAACATAATTTCTATACACCACACCTCCCGCCTTTAGAGGTATACATTAAGTCAATGAATAAGCAAGATAATCCAATTAGACATTTGAGCAAACACATGGCACCCTATAACTTTAAAAAATCACGAGCTTAGCCCCGAATCAAGCTAGAAATCGACCCATCATTTTCACTTAAAGAAAACAATGGAAATGGAAATTGAAATCAAACCTGTCATTTCAATTGGAAGAAAAACCTAAAAATCGACCAAGCTAGAACTGACTCAACGATAGATTTAGAGGTGGAGAAAAAATCCTTGTATTACCTGTTTGGCATCAGACTAATTATTCTGGTAAAATCGCCCCCATTGATTGTTAGTCGCACTTTCTCACTTCACCCATGGTTGCATCGTGTTGGACGAGAGAAGTGCATTTGAAAAAAAAGTATCCCAAAAGGTTTGAGAGAAGAGGTAAATGGCAATTGGATAACAGACAAATAAAAGAAATATGTTATGAATATTTATCTATGTGGATGTCTATCATGATTAGAACTTTATCAAAGGAGTTTGATTTATTTATTATTAGGAATATCATCTCTATGAATTAGAGTTTAATGTATCATGTACTTCTTATGCCTATAAATAGATGATTCATTGAAGGCATTGTACACAATTCTATATTTTGAGAATAATACAAATCTCCCTCTTTCTCTCATCTCTTTGCTCTTTTATTCTTGTTCGTTGTTCTTCGTTATTTTATTCACAACAAAATAAACTTTGTTAGTTTATTCAAAAGCATTAATAGAAGTGTCATAATTTTTTCTTTATTTTAAAAAACTAAAAAAATAAATGTTAAATTCACATAGTTGCCCTTCATCCTGTAGTTTTCCCTTTTCCCACATTGACAACTTTTTAAAAGTACAAGGGGCAAATGTGCCATTATCCCTCTAAAGAATCATAGAACGGCTCAATATTGAAAATAAATTAATTTATTTCTAAAATTATAAATTTTAGAGAAAATTTATGGATATTGAAAGAAAAAAGATTAATAACTTTAAGATCATAGTGCGTGAAAACAAATTAATTTTTTTTATCTAGATTAAGTTTTATAATATATTTTTCTATCTTTTTATATTAATATTAAGCACATATTTTTTTGTACAAAACGTTGTCGGGTATGGTATACCATTTGGAGGGCCTGGGGTGAAGGTACGGACCATATTTATTTAATAAATATGCAAAATATGTGCGTTATGTATATATATTTGAAAATGTGATAACAAACAGTTATATGTGCATTATATAAATATGTTTATTGAAGGCTAACTAGTAAGAAGATAAAAGGAAGTGCCAATTGGGAGAGCTAAAGAATACTCTATAATCATTCAATAAGTTGTACAACTTATATTACAAGCAAATAATTGACTGCATGTCGAATTAAGAATGAAAGAACCGATAATAAGTTTTAGTAATATGAAAATGATACACAATAATCAAACACATAACTCAACAAAAATAATAATAATAATCTGAATTAAAACTTCCTTCTCAGGCTGCATTGCATTAAGTAGGCAAGCCTTGAGGGAACCTCTTAGTGTCTGCTAGAGATGGGCACAGGTCGGGTCGGGTTTTTTGCCCACCCGAACCCGACCCGAAAATATATACTTCAAATCCGGACCCGACCCGACCTCATACTTGAAAAAAACTTGACCCGAACCGATCCAACCCAAAAACTATGTACTCAAACCCGACCCGAGCTATTAAAAATAATAAATTTTAGGGAGTTAATTGTAAAAAATAAATTTTAAGGACCTAATTGTAAAAAATACAAATTTTAGGGATCTAATAGTAAAAAAATAATTTTAATGACCTCATTATAAAAAATATATAAAGAGTGAGCATTATTGTGAATATCCCTAAAAATATTTAAGGGAAAATTTCACTATTAGTCTCGGGTCGGGTCAGGTCGGATTTTCCCACTAAACCTGAACTCGACCCGACCCAAACCAAACCCAAATTTTCTATGAAAAAATCTAACCCGATCGGGCCGGGTCGGGTAAAATTCCCAATCTCTAGTGTCTGCGTAGTAGTTGTATATCATGTAATTTTTCTGCACCCATTGAAACCTTTCCTGATTTGATGAATCTAATTCTTGTGAAACCTATGCATTACTAGAGTTAGAAGACAATGGTGAATTTGAAGGGCAAGAAGATGATCTGTTGGACCAAATGCAGGCATTGGCATTGAAGTTCCTGTAAGAAGCAGTGAAAGGAGCATGGGTCCAATATGTCTTCACCAGTCCACCCCTTGTTGCCCAGTCATCAACATTTCAGAGACTCGAGTATATTCTCATGGGTTGGTCTTTGGGGGAATGTGACTCCATTTGATTCCATGTTTTTGATCTCTCTGATTGGTGTACCATCAACTGAGAAGCTGAAATACAAAACCAACAATATTATAAGGACAATAGAAAGAAAAAAAACATTTGTTATTTGAGAGTGAATTACTTACATGATTCGCTGGGGACTCTATAGAATGGAGTAAGTGTGAAAATCTGCAGTTGGGTCGAACTATAGATAAAATTTCTGTTCTCGGTTTCCCTTGCCCTGGCTGAAGACATTGCTGTGCAAGATGTACGGATCACCACTCAGGTTTCCCAAAATTTCAAAATCTATCTCACCCCACGCCAATCCTTTCGACGATAGCTACAAACATTTCGAAAGGAAATAATGAGTAAAGACAACTATTGTGATAATTGATAATTTTAATTGATAATTTTATTTGGTTTTACTATAATTCTAGTTGTTGAAAATTATATGATAATTGAGTTTATTTAATAAGTAAATATTTATATTCGACAAAAAGCCTCATAAAATAAAATTTCTTGGTGACTAAGTATTTAACTCTATAAATATTTAATAGGTTTTAACTTTTAGAGTTATGAGATATAATTATTTTGGACAAATGTAATCCTTTTTGTGATCTCTGCAACTATTATGATTATGCTATAGAGATTAGGGATGTAAAAAAGGTAATTGGCTGGGTTTCAGGTCGGGTCAAATTGAATACATGTTATTTCAAATCGAATTGATGTTTTGACTCGATTCAAGTCAAGTGCGGGTCTGTTTCAGGTTGGGTTCATTTCAGGTCAGGTTCTTTTCGGGTCTGGTTCATTTCAGGTCGAGTCAAAACAGTTCGAGTCTGAATCAGTTAAATGATGGGTTAATTTGGGCTCGGGTAGACTTCAGGTCGGGTTCATTTCATGTTGAGTTCATTTCAAGTCAGTTTAATTTCAGGTAGAGTTCATTTCAAGTCGGGTTCATTTTAGGTCGGGTAATTTCAAGTTGGATTCATTTCAGGTTAGGTTAATTCGGGTTTCAAATTCGTATTAAGTTTGAGTTTGGTGTAAATAGTCGATAGACTTTGGGTTGGGTCATTTCGAGTGAATTATTTAACGCCTTTCACGAACACGAATCACATTAAAAATAAATATTAGGCACTAGAATAAACAAAAATATCATCGTTATTTAAAACATTGGAGTAAATTAAAAAAAGAAACAAATAAGGGTTAATTTCGGTGAAAAAAATAAAATTTTAGGGACTAACATGAACAAAAATATCATCATATTAAAAGTATTGGACTAAATTACAAAAATATAAAATAAATATGGTTAATTTTGGTTAAAAAAGTTTAAGGACTAACATGGGCAAAAATATCATCATATTAAAAATATTGGACTAAATTACAAAAAAAATGAATAGGGGTCAATTTCAACTAAAAAATAAATTTTAGGTACTAGAATATACAAAAATGTTATTGGACTAAATTGCCAAAAATATAAATAAATATGGGGCAATTTTGACTAAAAAATAAATTGTAGGGTTTTGAGTAAACAAAAATATTATTCGACTAAATTACCAAAAATAGAAATATATATGGGTCAATTTCGGCTAAAAATAAAATTTTAGGGACTAGAATGACCAAAAATATCATCATATTAAAAATATTGGACTAGATTACAAAAATATAAAATAAATAGGGGTCAATTTTGGTTAAAAAATATCTAATTGATCTAAATTAAAACCTAGAAGCATAAATTACATACCTAATTAAAATAACTCTAACATTAGAGGCCAAGTCTCAATTAAATTAACCTAAATTGGGACTCAATTGAATTAAACTAAAACTTAAAAGTGAACATTAAGGGCTTAAATGAAATGTAGGGAAACGTTGGTACACCCCATGGCGCAGCGGAAAAATTATCCGGCGTATTCCGTCAGTGATCCATGTACGAGGAAGGAATCCTGGGTGAAAAGGGATGAAACGTTACCTTGATTAAATCTGAAAAACTGCAAGGATGTAGGAGAATCCAATTCTTCCAGCACGATATCGAATCCAAGTCGTCACAACAGCGTTTCAACCTCTACACAGTGCACCCGAAGGAAACGAACAATATTTTACTTCTTTAACTGTTAGAGAGGTTTTTCGCAAAAAAAAAAACATATCTTTGATTGCTAGACCGTATGCCTTTTTATAACATTCAAAACCATAATTCTAATTAAATTCGGATTCATTAAATATACAATATATTTAACCGAATATAATGAAATATGTAGAATCTGATTATATTTTAATTAGGTTTATTTAGGGATATATATATATATTAATATCTTATAATTATAATAATTATTTAGTATTAAAATATATAAACGAAATTATTTATAATTACAATAATTTTAGTTTGTTCTCGGGTCCGATTGGGGTAGTGGACTCGAATGAAGCTGAGCTTCAGGCGATTTGTGCTGCTCTAGAGTTGTTGTGTGGATCGGTGTGGCGTGAGTCACAAGCAATTGTGATTGAGTCCGATTCTACGATTGCTATAGCGTGGGTGTTACACCGGGAGAAACGACCATGAAGGTTATCGTAGTGGTTTTGTTGGATTGATGAAGCTTGCCGTGTTCTGGCGGATGTTTGTTTCCATCATGTGTTTCGAGAGACGAATTGTATCGCTGACGCGTTAGCAAAAAGTGGTGTTGATCGCCCGTCTGGGTTCGATTACTTGGTTGATCGTTTTTTGGGTGTATCTTTTACACATCGTCGGGGTACTCTTTTCCTCTATTTAGGAGTAGGGAGGTTTTTAACGAGGCCACCGGTGGTGTATGACATGTATGATTCGTTCGTAATAAAATCATACATTTTTTAGCAAAAATAATAATTTTAGTTTTTACTTATTTTGTATACATGTTATCTAGTCGATATTTGTTCGTTTCAATCATAGGTTGTGACCCTTGTAGGTTCATGTAACATTAATAGTAATATCTAGAACAATTCTTATATTACAAGCAATGAGTGACATCTAGCAATACATCATTGCTACCTAAGTTATAGGAAGTCGTGGTTCGACATAACCTTTTCGTGATTAACTCTTTTCATGTATTTCATCCTTTTGTCCTTATATCTAGATCGGACACAAGTCATTGGATAGTCACACTTGTATAGTCCATCTATTGTTTCTTGATATCTTGAGTAGACTATTATAAACGAATAATTATGATATTTCATATCAATTTATTCGAGCATGGCCATGCATTTCTAGTCTCACTCAATCAAGTGGCCTATGATATTACTCTTATTATGTAAGAGGGACAAATCCTATCTTGATCAACCATATTTCGCTACATAGATTGCGACATTTCCAATATCAGTCTATATAGTGTAGTCAGTTCTGACACACGTTTGACTATATCAAAATATGTCACTCACAATGTTGAAATAATTATGATCTCAAGTCTGAGGATCATACATGTAGTTATCACTATAATAAATGTTGTGATTATTACATAATAATCCAAGAAACATGCTCATAGCGGGTCATTCCAATATGTCTTTCTCTAACACATACTTATGTATTGATTTTGACATCTCCATGTCAATGACAACACTTTGTCATCAATCAATTAGTCTTAATATATTATTGTTGTCTATGCCCACAATAATACTCGACTAAGGACATTCAAGAATAACTATATTATTCTAAGGACTTTATTATAATTCAGTTTATTTATAAATGCACAGAATAAGACTGAAATAATAATAATAGCTTTATACTAATAAATAAGATAAAATAAGTATGTATTTTACAACCATATTATGATTGGTCGTTGAACATACTCTAACATGAAAAACATCTAAAGTCCGATGTGGAAAAATACCCCCCATTTGTTACAAGTAGGAACGAATCGCATTCTACATAGCGCGAATTCCATACTCGCGTTACGCAGGACGCGTATTCTGTTTGATGTAGTGTGTCTTATCCGTTGCCGTATTTTAAATATTCAATTAAAGGAAGTCGTGCTTCGCAGGACACGAGTTCTTCGGTATATTCAGATGATATGGTGTCAATTTATCGCGTGATACGAACGAAACTCGCATTTAGTGCAACGCGAGTTTTGTACAATCCTCTTCTTAACACAAGCTTGGATAGGCATGTTGTAGGTGAAATTACGGGGTGTTAGGGGATATTATTTCGTATTTTTGAACTTTCACATTATAGTACTAAAATATCTCTTGAAAATTGTGTAAAGATCTGTGCGTATAAGGCATCTTAGATTATGTATAAATCACGTTAAAACGCTATCTAACCATATTTTTTTGCATGAAGCACAAGCAAACATGTGTCCTTAGGCATGTTTAAATGTATTTTGTGGTGTGTTGGGAGATTTTGTTGTTGTTGTTTAACTTTCACGTCGTAGTACTGAAACATATGTTTACAATGGTGCTAAAATTTGCGCGTATAAGGTATCATAAAGGGTGTAGAAATCGCGTTAAAAATGTTATCTAGCCATATTTTCCCCCTTAGGAACAAGCAAACATGGGTCCATAGGCATGTTTAAGTTGATTTTGTGGTATGTTAGGGGATATTTTTTTGTTGTTGTTTGAGTTTCATGTCGTAGTAGTGAATCATATGTTTGCAATGGTGCTAAAATTGGCGTGTATATGACATCCTATAGGGTGTAGAAATCGCGTTAAAATGCTATATATCCATGTTTTTTCCCATGAATAACAAGCAAACATAGGGCGATAGCCATGTTTAAGTTGATTTTGTTGAAAATGGTGGTAAAACAGAAAATGGCGGTAAAACAGAAAATCAGAATAGTTAAAAGATCGTTAAATATGGTGGTAAAACATTACATGGAGAAGTACAATTAGTTGATTGGAGGGTCGATCCTAAGAGGACATTTTCTCTTGTCATGCCAGTCTTCCTACATCTACTGCAATGTTTAGGTTGTCTAGTCCGTTCTCGAGGAACCATATCCTCGGCACAGTAAATCCTAGTTGAATGTGGGCAACCTTTTTTCTTACGGTGCAGGGAATGATCTGGGCATATCTTAGGTTCATTGTCAATGATATGACGTTCACGTTTATTTCCAATCGAAGGAAACTCGTATCGATATACCTTGAATATGTTTTCAAGTCGGTATACCAGATCAACAAGTGTCATGGCGTCAAAAATGATTGGATGCATATGCAGCAAAGGCGTGCTCACACGGGTACTTGAAGGTCTGGAAGAATCCATAATCGCACGTTCTTTGGCGTAGATCAACCACGTAATTATTTTGCATTATACCTTCAAGTGGTCGTGAATATTCTGAAAACTGAAAGTGATGTTGGCCACTAGAGAAGCATAACGCACCATCGCATTTGCATGTGCAGTGTATGTTTGAAAATTCTCTTGGAGGTCTTGATGGAACTGGTGGCTATCTGCCATCCAGTTCATTGCTTGTTTTCCTAGGGTTGCAAAAAGGGTAGCCAGTCGGTAGTATGTCGCCTTGAAAACGGACATGATAGGCAAATGGCGTGTTCCCTTCAGAGATGAATTGATCGACTCAACCAAGTTCATTGTCATGTGACCAATCGATGACCCCATCATAACATTGCAGCCATTTCTCCCTCGGGATATCAACGAGATTGTCATATCCATCTATATTTCTTACGTGCAACTCTTCCAGCAGCTCCTCAAATTGATCTACTCGGTGTGCGTTGCCTATTTAATAAAAGATGAAATAGTTAACGATAAATAATAGTAAAAGCAATGATAAATAATCTCGCCAAATGAGAGTGGAATGTCTACCCATGCGAAGAACCATTATAAGTTCATCATCATTCTTATATCTCTAGTAGTAGTTTGCTTTAATGTGTCTCAAACAGTACCAATGATGTATATATGAGGGTTCCCAAGACGCACCCATACGCGAGATTGCTCCTCATATCCCTGCCCCTGTCTAAAATAATACATACCCCCACTTCTCTACCACGTAGAACCTAGTGGAGGACATATTTGCGCAGGTTGCTGAGAAAAAATTCCCAAGAAGGATATCTGATTTTTCAACGATTGCAAACGCTAGCGAAATACATTTTCAGTTGTCGTCTTGTGCAACTGCCAACTGTAAGTTTTACGTGTATCTACCGTACAAGAATGTGTCGTCGATCTAGAGCATTGGCTTGTAGTGGCGGAAAGCATTAATGCATTGCAGAAACATTCAGAAAAGGCGAAAAAATTGCACTCCTCAGATACGATACGAAAAAAATTGCCACGTTCGCAACTCGTTGTACGATTCCTCCCACTACCAATACAGTTTTTGGATGGCACGGTATCTTGCAAACCATGCTTTATCGTATGAAAATGTGTACATGTATATGGATTTAATGGCATATATACATACCGGCGCAGTGGTACATGTATTTGCTTTCACGAGTGGAAGGATGACATCACAAAGCACGTGTACATCCAACTTAGGATGATCTTGGCTCAAGCTTCCAACAGAGTGTAACCCCCTTAACCCGGCCTAGACGGTAGACCCGAATTAAGAAAGTCACACGGGGAAAACCAAAGTCAACCCGAAAGTCAACCTTGATTAACGACCCTTTTTTTTCTTTTTAAACTTGTCTAGATGCATATTAACCCTAGATATGATCATTCAAACAGCATGGTCAAAGATCATAATCATCAGAGATCAAACAGGGACCCAATTGAACAATTTACAACTTTAGGGACCAAATTGTAAATTCTGTAAATTATAAGGTCTCAACTCAAATTAAAGTTACCAACTTATAATTAATCAGGTTTCATGCTTCTCTGCAAAATTTCAGCTCAAACGGACATCCCAAACTCATACAATTGCACAAACAAGATTCAGGACCAAAATGCAAACATTTCAAAACATATAACCGTCCATGTCAGCCTCCAACGGTTAGGTGTTCCGAAACAGGGAGAGCCTGTTTCGAAACGCGGGACCGTTCCGCAACGTGTTTCGGAACGAGGCCTGTCAGAGGCAATTCCGTTTCGGAACGGTACCTTCCGTTTCGGACGTCTGGGCCACTACAGGGCACCCGTTCCGAAACGGTTGCTCCCGTTCCGATACGCCCTGCACAGAATGTAGAGAAATGGCTGCTAAGACACACAATTGACTTACCATACATGCTCCAAATGCAACCAAACTTTACCAGCAACTCATACAACATACAAGAGATATATTTGCATCAACCATTCATCATTATATCATCATATATGAAAAGCCCCAAATCTAAAGGCATGCTTCCTACTTAGCAAACCATTCAAGCATAAAACCTCCAAAATCAATCACATAATGGCCAAATACATGTTCCAACATTATTGACAACATTAAACAAACTTAGGGAGTTCAAAACATCTCCCAAAACATCCACATTGGCCCCCCATTGCCAAATGCCAAAAGCTAAAAGTGTGTAAGAAAACCTTCCCATACTTGAGCTTAATTTCCACTTGATTGCTTGCCTTCCTTGCTGCCCTCAATGCACCTTAATGCTCTGCATTATTGGTTTAAGAAAGGAGAGAGAGCGTAAGCAAAAGCTTAGTGAGGAATGCTCATTTAAAACCATTCAATAATGCATTTATAAACTCATTTATAAATCATACTTCAAGCAACTTTACACATGCTCTTAAAACCATTAAAATAAGCAATACATGCTTCCATTCCATTACAAGTCATATTGGCAACAAGTGATACATTTCACATAAGATTCACACATGGACTTTAAAACACCACTGTGATCTTATAATAACCAAGGACCACACATGGACTTTTAAACACCATTGTGTCCTTAACCCCATGGACTTTTAAACACCATGGACCCATGGACTTTTAAACACCATGGCAAGGACCACACAAGGACTTTTAAACACCTTTGTGTCCTTAACAAGAATCTCCCAAGGACTTTTAAACACCTTGGAGTTCTTAAGTAACCAAGGCTTACACAAGGAATTTTAACCACCTTGAGCCTTAACCAAGAACCAACCATGGACTTTTAAACACCATGTTGTTCTTAAGATTCACAAGATTCACACAAGGACTTTTAACCACCTTTGTGATCTTAACCAAGAACCATCCAAGGACTTTTAACCACCTTGATGTTCTTAAATATACAAGGCTCACACAAGGACTTTTAACCACCTTTGTGACCTTAACCATCACTTGCCAATATATATCATAATCATCAATATTCCACTGTTTTAAAGCATTTAATCAAGCCATAAACATCATGCATCTTTAAGCATAAAACCACATTTAAACAATGTTCAAAAACAAGGAACTCTTACCTTGAGTTTCCTTTAACACATGGCTTATAATCTCAGCAATTAAACATGCTAGATATGCTTTCAAAACAGATTTAAAATCATGCAAACAACACATTGCATTACAACCAAAACCATGGCCATCACCAAGAGAGTTTTTCCGAAAACTTACTCTTGAGCTTAGCTAAGTTGCTTAGACTTAAACTAAGCTCCCAAACCTTCAAAACACTGGTTTCAAAGCCGAAAACCAAATTCCACTCACCGATTCCGTTTCGCTTCTTGCCGAAACACCAATCAAGCTTCCGGATCACCACCACTTGGATCCAAAGATGACTCCCCTGTTTTAAACACATCAAAGCAGAGGATTAATGCATCATCATGCATTAATAGCTTCAATGAAAGCACCTAAACTCGCTGCTCTCATCCACACTCCATTTTCGGCTACCAAACACAACCGAAAATGTATCCAAACAACTCCTCAACAATGCCCAGCCAAAATCCATCAAAACTAAACATCCTTTAACATCATTTAACAACTAAAAAGGACCTAACAACATCCTTATACCTCTAGCAACAACAGATCCACAAGATCACTCCAAAACAACCAAGAATCACAAGCTACACTTAGGAAATTCAACCTATCCGGGATTGCATTAATTAAAACTCAATTCCTTATCAAATTAACATTCATTTATCATCAAATTAACACCTTAAAACACAGCCCAATCAGATCAAACGAAAATCCATCAAAAATCACTAAATCTTGCATTTTAAGCCAAGATCCATTACACAACTTTAAAACCACTTATAAAACATCAATCAAGGATTGAGAACTTAGGAATCTCAGTAAAGAACTGAGAGTTTAGAGGAGAAGGACGTTCTTACCTCCAAACTTGAGTTTCTCCCTTTTTAGAACCAAAATCTTGAAAATCCAATTAGCAATTGGTGAGGTTTTGTTGATGAGATGATTAGAAATCCAAAGAGAATTGAAAAGAGGTATTTAGGTGACAAAATCAGAGGAAAAAGCTCTGGAGAAAAGATGTTTGGCTTGAGAGAAAATGAGAGAAAAGGAAAATTGGAAAAGTTAGTTGAAAATGGAAAATAACTTCCCTCCACTTTTCTTTTGTTTAAAACTCAGAATTAAATCATTAAATATCTTAGAAAAATCTGGAGAAACTCCCTTTGGGTAAATAGCTCCTTAAAGATTCAAAGTTTCAATCCTTTCTAAAACAGTCACGCAGTTTTCAAAATTTACATTTTGGTCACTAGCCAAAATGTCACCCTTCCAAAACTCATTTTGTAAAATTGATTTCACAGTTCACTTATATATATTAAAAGAGGATTTTAGAACATTTTTCCATATTTTTAATGCAACCCGAACTAGGCTTTCCTAATTTCACCTTTTTAGATTCGAACAGCACTTTGACCGAACCGGTCCAAGCCCAAAACTTCTAAGCCCAAAACCGGGGCGTTACCCAGAGCTTCTACGTGGTCTATTGTATCACGTTATTTTTTAAAGGTTGTCCAGCCTCTTCAATTATGATACACAGACCCTCCACATACACCCTCGATACTCATGCGAACATTCTACAATATATTTGTCCTCCTTAGTTTTCCTCATAGTGGACATAAGTGAGCTTCATATGTTGTAATGCTTTATCGCAACCACCGCGAGTTTTTTAGTCTTGAAGACCATTCCTAGTTGCAATTCACCATCGTTGCGTTCATTGTACTGCTCTAACTGAGGGAATTCTTGAAATTCAGTAGCTTTAAAACCCTTCCATATCCACTGTTGTGAAGTGGGATGGTGGGTCGTAATATGTTGCATGACTGCCTGTTGTAGTAAAGTTGGGCGGGGAAACATCTTCCTCCATATCGTCCTTGAAAGCAGCCTCCACAGCAGCATCTGCGTCATCCTCTGCAGCGATGGGCTCATCAAGGTCTGATGGTTCTTCAAGAAATAAACCCATCTCGTCACCATCCGGACTGACCTCCATACGCAGTTCTTCCTCCTCATCTTCTTTCGTATCCTCCTCGGAAGCAGCCTCCGTAGCAACGTCTACGTCATCCTCCGCAATGACATGCTTGTCAAGGTCTAATGGTTCTTCAGGAAATAAAACCATCTCGTCACCATCTGGACCGACCTCTGTACGCGGTTCTTCATCAGATTTATCCCCTTCAAATTGGAATAATTTTGCTTCATCAACAACCAATACATGAGTATGTTCTACAGTCGAAACCCGATCACGAGACCACTGACGAGACCTATCTAGGTCGACAACAGCAGTGCTTGAATGTTTCCTCATAGATGAGAAATCATATACGTTCCGCTCACTAAGGATATAAGTTGAGTGTCGTCCGGTTGAGAAATCATCGAACGAATTAAACTCTTCTTGGTAAGACAACCACAAAGATGATGACGCCCCTGGACCCTCATTGTATGGATTGTACGTTGATTGTTGGGTTGGTGGCATGTTAAGGTCAAATTCGAACGGGGTCACGCAAGAATGCCTTGGCCTCAAAGTAGAAGATGATGAAGCTTGATCATTTCTCGTATTTAGTAGGTTGAAGCCATGTCGCAAACTTGAAGTTGGACTATTGACATTTGGGTCGAAGTCAGGATTTGCTCGTAGCTAATTAGGAACCACATTATGACCTCTGACATGACCTTTAGAAAATGTTGCAAAGAGCTCTAGGTCCCATCCCATTGAATACTCAGTATGGGTAATTATCATCAATTCCATAGCACCATCATCTTGAACATAGAATATTGTGAAATACATTGGTTCTAAAGACGTAGGACATCGGTACTTCAGTGACTCCAATTCCATCTCGGACGCATGTGGAACCTTCATTGATATTGTGTCCTTCAGCGTTTTATACATGGCTCGCCTCAGAATCTTTATCTTAACAGTGTTAGAGGACTAAAATACAACACCAAGATATGCATCAGGGATCATCTGACCATCGTAGTATACCACAATCAACACTCTTCTTGCCATTGTTGAGAATAACAGAGCAATCACTCTTTCTCAAACGTTTTTCTCTTAGGTTTTTTTTACAATTTTTGTTGCTTCTGGTTGATAATTTCGCTCGAATTTCCTTATAATATGAGTTGACATGTCATAGACGATTGGCAAACTTGCGTTCAACCCACAACAAGTTCTGCCACCTTTTGCAGGATTCCTGACATGGCAGTCAAACTCATGTCCTAACCAACGCAAGTTCTGCAATAATAGACGAATTTGTGTCTCGCCAAACCCGAGTTTGGCAGAACAAATATTTCAAGAGGTATTAGAAACATGCGTAACATAGATGATTTCTCAAACAATTTCTACCCTATATAAGTTCTGCATGAGTCATATACTTTTACATCACTCAAACAATTTCTACATACATATATTTCCAACCTACAAATACAAATTATGGCGCATTTTTCTGCTACTGTTTTCTTTCGTGGAACCTACTTCTACACTTCTTTCAATGAGAAAATCACAAAATATGAATTGTTTGAGTTGATTTTAACACAGTTTAGAGAGTCTACAAGCTCCAAAATTTCTACATTGCGAGTCAAAGTGCCAGTCAATGAGCCCGGCCCAGAAGAACACTACATGCTAAGACTATCCAATGAGAAAGATATGCACAAGATGTTTCAGGCATACAAACGTGTCGGGGGTACGAAAAACGAGCTCAATCTACAATTTGATGAAGGCTCTAGTTCATCAACCATTGTGTCAACAGTCCCCCATTGTCAAAACGAGGACGCAGTCTCTACATGAAATTATAGGAGACTACGAGGACATCGAATCTGATTTCTTTTCCTAGATTTTAACTAGGCTTAGTAATTTAATGTTGATGTACTTATTTCAATTAACAATCTTGTAGTACGTTTCATTAATATAATTTTTTGCATCTAACCGATTTAAATTGCTTACTTACATCACATACTTTTTATCATAACATAAATACGTAAGAATCATTCAATTACATTTTCAAACCGTTAACAATCACAAAATATATAATTAACAAAACATATTAATCATCGAATTACATTGGAACAACTAGCATGTATGAGGTCTGTCGTATCTTGTTATCTACCACACGTTGTTCAGCCTCTTTCTTCGTGATACACGGATCCTCCAGTTACAGCCGTGGTCCTTTTGGACACATTCTGCAATATAATTGTCCGCACTCGTTTTCTTCACTGTCGAAACAACTGATCAGCGTATGTTGTAGTTTTTAATTGCATCCTCCGTGATTTCTTAGTAGTGAATATCATCCCAACTTCTAGTTCATCGTCAGTATCGGCATCAACATCGCACGACTGTCTCCTAATAGACGGGAAATCATCTATGTGTGCAGCCATTATAGCGCTTAAACGAATGAAATGGACTAAGAAATTTTGAGCGAATTACAATGAAAGGGATGTGTGAGTTTTTGAGGAAGCGGAGGGGTCTATTTATAGGGGTGTAAATGAACCGATGTTTTTTCATGTATTTTAGAAACTAGTCGTTCATTTTTTTTCAAAATGGTCGTTTAGTTTTGCTCTAAACGCGTAAAATGAACCCCTAAACATGCTAATAAAAAATTATAAAAGAAAGAAAAACGCGTACATTTGTATAGTATTTATAGCAGACATGCAGTGAAACACATAAAATATTACAGAAAGAAACACGCAAATTTGTTACAGTTAAATTGTATAATTGTGCCCCTAAACACTCGATTCTCTTCTTCAAACCTAGACTGGTATTTGAGGCTGATATCGGCTTACTTCCAAAGCCGAGTAGTCTATCATGTTTAAATCTTTTGGGCATGATTACTCGTATTCTTCCTTGTTAACATACCCCAGTTCATCAACCAGAGCTATAGTACCCCTAAACATGTTTTCATGAAGTGGGCAGATTCTTCCCACTGATCGTATACTATGACCATGGTAGGGGCTTTCACTCCAATTACATGTAGAAGGTCTTAACCTAGCTTTGAAAACACTGACGAAAAAATAAGTTACCCGTCGCCTCAAACAAAAGAACACGATTTTTTGGATATTGTGATTTGTTATTATCGTTCCTCATGAACAAAAACACCGAACACTCATCTGACCAGAACTGGTAACCCAAAAACATATACTCATCATATAAATGCAACTACAAATACCGACAAACCACAATATCTGGGAATTTCTTTGCAATAGAATTTTCCAGATACGTGGTTTGTTGCTATTAGTAGATACAATACAATTGAATTAAAAAAATGCAAGCACTACAATAGACTTTATTATTTTGCTTCGAATATGTGTAGCATATAGTTCACTGGTGTGGTATTTATATCACAAAACTCGTGTTTAGCCAAAAGCGAATTTGGCCCAGGATTCCTGATGTGTTAGAGAACTCACGCTTGGCCAAATGCGAGTTCTGACATGTCGGCTGCGATATGTCAGATCTGCCGCATCAGGAAATTATAAAGGAATTCGCGTTTGGCAGGATGCGAGTTCATTCGAAACTGATTTGATAATGAACAACGATTCGATTTGGTTACCTGCTCACATTTTTTATCGCTACAGTTAAAAATGATTGCGTCTAAATCGTTTGGCTAAATGGGGTATTTAAAATACGCCAACATATTGAATATTTAAAATAATTGAATATAAATTGTTCATATTTACTACGATAAATTATATAAACATCGATTAAAGGGCCTCAACTTGTACCCCTAAACATGCTGATAAAGAAGCTAATAAAAGAATATAAACGAGCGGTATATAAGCATAGCAGGCATTGTACAAACATCGGCTAAAGGGACTCAACTTGTTTATCTCTCTTGGTCTCATCCTTAGTCAAGTTGTACAATTGTACCCTTAAACAACCGATTCTCTTCTTCAAGCCTAGACCGGTATTTGAGGCTAATATTGACACATATAAGACATTGTAATCGGTCACTTGTACCCCTAAACAACCGATTTTCAGTGGGCCTTTTTACGAAGTCTCTGTTAACATACCCTCGGCTTACTTCCAGGGCTGAGTAGTCCAGCAAGTTTAAAACCTTGGTGTATGCATATGCCGAAGTCTTTGATGAAGTGGGCAGATGAATAAGCTTCACGGATTTCGTGTGCCCACAAAGACGTCCAATTCTACTCATTCATCGTGTACTACGAAAATGGTAGAAGCTTTGACTCCGGTTAAATGCATTTCAAAAAAGGCCCAACATTTTCGAGTATTGTGATTTGCCGTTCCTCGCAAACAAAAACATAGAACACTCATCTCACCAGAACTGGTAACCCATCAAAAGTACGTACTCATCATACAAAAAGATACGTGGTTTGTTGCCATTAGTAGCTACAATACAATGGAAAACCTAAAGCATTATAACGCAATTGATTTTTTTTTGTTTGAAATTGCGTCCCGCTCGGATAGGGGATTCAGTCTAATATATTCCATGGAACTCACCTTTGGCCAAACGCGAATACGACCAAGGATTCCTGACGTGTCAGTGAAACTCCCGTTCAATAAAATGCGAGTTCAGTCCCAGTAATTTTTTTGCCGTCATTCCAACATTAGATTTATTTCACAATAACTGTACGTACGTCAAAATATTTTGCGTTTCTTATCTCTACAATTAAGAACGATTTTGTCAAAATAAAGGCAAAATTTAATGTGAAATATTAAAAACTCAAAAAATAATTTATAAGGTTCGAGAAATATTGATATACAAAGTACAACTAAAATTATTATATACTACTTAAAAAAGGAAAAATAAAACTAGTTATGCCTATGTCGACCAGTACCACACCCCAGTGGACGACGAGGTCGCTCAGGATTGCGTCAACGACGAAGGGGTTCAACTGGTTGCTCATCATTGTCGTCAACATTCTCGGTTCCAACTCCAGCGGTATCACCCATTCCAACTGGCCCACCTGTGAAGAACATGGACTGCGGTGGTGTTTGTTGAACATACCCGGTCCCAAAATCGATTGCCACCGGTTGAAACGGATAGAAATGTATGTAGGCTGGAGGAAGACTCGACGTCCCACTCATCATCGCTGAAATGTACCGTAGGGGTTGGCCACAACAGGCGTGAAAAAACCTTCCGTCGGACTCGGCATGCCGTCTCCTCAATGATGAAGCATTTCCAGAAGTCGTTTGTGCCTCCTCGTACATTGCGTCTGTGGGCAGTTGTGTTGCACATGCTCACTGACGACCGCTCGTTCTTCTAGAGTCAAAATATTTGGCTTCCCATTCGCCATAAATCACGCAATATCCCACCTATTATTTGTGGGACTCGGCATGCGGTCTCCTCACTGACGACCGCTCGTTCGTCTGTGGGCAGTTGTGAACTTTATTACGGGATTTGTCGGGCACCAATATCCCACCTATTATTTGTAAAATATGAGCGCGAGCATATGCCTACCATAGGAAAAATATATTAATATATAGAAATTTAATTATTTAATTAATATTCACAAAAAATATTTTTTTACCTTCTTTACTTCTTCGCTCACGTCATCCGGTAAATGGCTAAAATTTTCCCGCAGCTACCTCAACAACACACAACTGCCATTCATCCAGTTCTGGTGCAGCCCTTAGCAACTCAAAACATAGGTCACGCCAGTCACCACTGCTGTGACTGGTAATAGTCTCTCCGTCAATTGGTAGACTGAAAATATGTGGCACGTCCTCTAAAATTATAGTCTCCTCATCGTACAGAAGGTGGAATGTGTGTCTCCAGCTCTGTACTCAAACCCAACTAATAACAAAAATTGGGCCAATCAATTAGACTTGAAACCCAATCTAAAGAAGAATAGAATCGGCTCTGTACTAAAGCTCAACATTGAAAAGAAATTAATTTATTTATGAGAATAGAAATTTTAGAGAAAATTTATGCATATTGAAAGGGGGAAATTAAAAAACTTAAGATCATAGCGCGTGAAAAGAAATTAATTTATTTTATCTAAATTAAGTTTTATAATACATTTTTCTATCTATTTATATCAAATAAATTTTCTATTATTCTTCTGCCTAATGTTACACTAACTTCAATAAAAATACTACAAGAACTCAACCAGTGGAGAAAAGATAGTGCACATTCGAAGAGATTTGGGTTCAATTCGCTTTGTCTACAATGTGCATGTGCATTGTCAAAAGGTTAACAATTTGTATTAAATAGATACTACCTCCGTTATGTGTGTGTATATAAGGGTTAGGATCTACTTACATGGTCTAAAACTGATTTAGTTTTACATTAATTCATGACTATTGAATGAGTGAAATGGATGGATGAGATGAAAAGTTGAAAATAAAGAGATTTGTTAGGAGAAAAAATAGGAGTGTTTAATCTCATCCGGGACTGCGCCATAATTTGTGATAGTCGGGGACTGCGTTCGCGCGGCCCCTGCCAATGGTAGTTCAAGGTTCTGCAATAGGGCGCCCGGTGTAGAGTGGTCAAAAGTTGAAGTTCTTTTACATTTTACTGGAATTACACTGGTAAAGCAAACTAAGAAAACTCTATAACATTTCAGTAACTTACAACTTATATTACAAGTAAATACTCCATTGACTGAATGTCAAATTAAGAATAAAAGAATTGTTAACAAATTTTAGGCGTACAAAAGTAATAATAACAATAATTTGGATTTATATTTTTCTCTTAGGCTGTGCTGCATTCAAAAGGCAAGCCTTGAGGGAATCTCTTGGTGTCGGCACAGTAGTTGTATATCATGTAATTTTTCTGCACCCATTGAAGCCTTTCCTGATTTGATGAATCTAATTCTTGTGAAAACCATGCATTATTAGAGGTAGAAGAAGGTGATGAATTTGAAGGGCAAGAAGATGATCCGCTGGACCAAATGCAGGCATTGGCATTGAAGTTCCTGTAAGAAGCAGTGAAAGGAGCGTGGGTCCAATCTGTCTTCACTAGTCCACCTCTTGTTGCCCAGTCATCAGCATTCCAGAGACTAGAGTATATTTTCATGGGTTGGTCTTTGGGGAATGGGACTCCCTTTGATTCCATGTTCTTGAACTCTCTGATTGGCGTACCATCAACTGAGAAACTGAAATACAAAACCAACCACACTGTAAGGTAAATACAAAAAAAAAAAAAAAACATTTGTTAATTGAGAGTGAATTGCATGAATTACTTACATGATTCGCTGGGGATTCCAAAGGATGGAGTAAGTGTGGAAATCTGCAGTTGGGTCGAACCATAGATAGAATTGTTGTTCTCTGTTGCCTTTGCCCTGACTGAAGACATTGGTGTGCAAGATGTACGGATGACCGCTCAAGTTCCCCAGAAATTCGAAGTCTATCTCATCCCAGGTTGATCCTTTGGAAGATAACTGCAAACATTTTGAAAGTAACTAATGAGTAAAACAACGTCCTACTATAATAATATTCCAAAATCCTTGAGTAGTAACTTTGTTGAAGAGAAAAGCTTACATAATAGGCTGTAACAGTGCCAGCAGAGTTCCCCGGAACAAGCTTGAGCTGCATGTCGATCTTCCCAAAGAGATACTCATTCTTGGATTGGAAACCAGAGCCAGAGGCTTTATCGAGGGAGAGAGTGAGAAGCTCTCCATTGTTGACAATTTGACCACGCCCATCTCCCCATGTGATGTCGAAATCATTGTAGAAGTTAGCAGCCACAGTAGAGGATGCTATAAAAGAGTAGAAAACCAGGGCGGCAATAACAGCAACTGGTGATGCCATGGGCATTTTTCAAAAGCTATGATGGAGAATAGATTGTTGTAGTAACTAGTAATCTGGGAGATGGGTGAGTTTTGGTTTGCAGTGTAAACAATAGGAACATGTATTTATAGAGCACAAGGAAAGGCAAACGAAGGCAGTGGGAAGATTCAAGTCAGCTGGGGAATGCATCATTTTATTTATAAAAGAATATAATAATTGTGTAGTCCCACTTTCAACATTGTTTATGGACTGGTTGGAAAAGAAAACGCGGTGTTTCCATTCCCTTTTCCCTTTTGCTTAACCAAAGCCGGTGCCACCCATACCTTCATTTCCGGTAAATATTTTACTATTGGATTTTGGTGTCATTTAAAACGGAAAATTTTCAGATGTTATTTTATTTTTTATAATAGTTTCTGCATCTTCTATAATTCTAATTATAAAATCATTATGTTTTGAATGGTCTAAAAGGTGATTACAATGTAGTATATGTTGATACATATTCTTAACCATTTGACAATCGCATATACCGCGTAGACAAAGCGATTTGAACTCGTGTTTCCTAGGATGAACATCATCCACTTTTCTACTCGAACACTTGTTGGGTTCTTATTTTTTTTAATTATTTAACAGTATCTTATGCGTCCCTTTTTAGTTAATCATTTCTTATAAATTTTAATTAAAAACATATTATGCAACTTTAATTGTGAGTTTTTTATTTCTTTAGTTCTTAATTCGGCATTCATTCAATTTACTTGTAATACAAGTTGTAACGTAGCAAGAGATGTGTATTCAATATCCTTAATTCGGAGAAGTTATATCATAGGCTTGTCCCGTTATGTTATCTATGGTCCAAACCGATAAAAATCATTCATTTAATTATTTTTTTATGTTATTTTTTTATCAAGTGAAGATTCACATGGTCAAAACTGTTTTTTAAATTTAATTTGAAGTAAATATGAGTGAAGATTCACTTGGTAAAAAGATTAGATGAAAAATATTTAATTAAATAAATAATTTTTATTGGTTGAGACCATAAACGATAACGGGACAAGCTTATGATATAATTTCTCCTCAATTTGCTTTACAAGTGAATTTTTAATTTTTTTTGGTAAAATATCAAAAAAAAACTTCAATCACCAACCAATGTACATCGGCAGGTTTACACTTTTCCATAGATATGATAAGATACCGATGGCGGCATAGGTATCATTTCTGAAGTTTAGTAGAAATTGAAGGATTACACTTTTCCATGAAAATTTGGCTTTTGCAGTTTTGACAGCGACCAAAATCCAATAGTAAAATATACTTCCATTTACTGAAAACGGGGTGTGGGTGGCACCGGCTTTGGTTATGCATTCATGGAGTCAAAAGAAACCCAAACACCGCGTTTTCATTTCGAATCAATCCAAAACAACGCAGCTTTTCCTGTAGGACCATGCTTAACAACTGTCCCCAGCTGATTTGAACTCGCACTGTACCTTCCTACTGCCTTCATTAGCATTCATCCAAATCCAATGAATGCAACTGCTCTATAAATACACATTTCGATGAACCTCACTGCAAACCAAAACTCATCTACCTGAGATCAATCTATTCTCCATCATCAAATTACATAATAGCTTTTCAAAAACTCCCATGGCATCGCCAACAGTTGTTATTGCCTCTTTGGTCTTTTACTCTTTTATAGCATCCTTTTCTGTGGCTGCTAACTTCTACAATGATTTCGACATCACGTGGGGAGATGGGCGTGGTCAGATTGTCAACAATGGAGAGCTTCTCACTCTCTCCCTTGATAAAGCCTCTGGCTCCGGTTTCCAATCCAAGAATGAGTATCTTTTTGGAAAGATCGACATGCAGCTCAAGCTTGTTCCGGGGAACTCAGCCGGCACTGTTACCGCCTATTATGTAAGCTTTCCACTTCAAGAGAATTTGGGAATATTATTATATTAGGAAATTGTCTTTACTCGTTATTTCCTTTCCAAATGTTTGTAGTTATCGTCGAAAGGATCAACGTGGGATGAGATAGATTTTGAATTTTTGGGAAACCTGAGTGGTGATCCGTACATCTTGCACACCAATGTCTTCAGCCAGGGCAAGGGCAACCGAGAACAACAATTCTATCTATGGTTCGACCCAACTGTAGATTTTCACACTTACTCCATTCTTTGGAATCCCCAGCGAATCATGTAAGTAATTCCCTCTCAAGTAACAATTGTTTTTCTTCTATTTGCCTTCATTTTCCTTACAGTGTGGTTGGTTCTGTATATCAGTTTCTCAGTTGATGGTACACCAATCAGAGAGTTCAAGAACATGAAATCAAAGGGAGTCCCATTCCCCAAAGACCAGCCCATGAGAATATACTCGAGTCTCTGGAATGCCGATGACTGGGCAACAAGAGGCGGGCTGGTGAAGACAGATTGGACCCACACTCCTTTCACTGCTTCTTACAGGAACTTCAATGCCAATGCCTGCATTTGGTCCAGCGGATCATCTTCTTGCCCTTCAAATTCACCACCTTCTTCTAGGCTTTCACAAGAATCAGATTCATCAAATCAGGAAAGGCTTCAATGGGTGCAGAAAAATTACATGATATACAATTACTGCACCGACACCAAGAGGTTCCCTCAAGGCTTGCCTTCTGAATGCAACACCGCCTGAGAAAGAAGAATTATATCAGATTGTTGTTATTGTTTTTGTTGAGTTACGTGCTTGATTATTTTGTACTATTTTCATAGTACTAAAATTTATTATCAATTCTTTCATTCTTAATTCGACATTCACTCAATTACTTGCTTGTAATATAAATCGTACAACTTATTGAAATGATTATAGAGTATTCTTTACCTCTCCCAATTGCCACTTCCTTTTATCTTCTTACTAGTTAGCCTTCAATAAAAATATTTACATAATGCACATATAACGAATAGAAATTCCGTGCCTTTTTCAATGCCCTTATGCCTTATTTATACCCCACATTAAAAATATATTTTGAGTTTAGGGTTAAAGCTTATAATTAGAGTATAAGATATTGGGTGTAGGATTTATTTTTTAGGGTTTAAGATTTAGGATTTAGAATTATGACTTAAGATTTATTTTTTTAGTGTTGGATCATGAATAAAAGTACAGAAAATGGAAGATCCACTATTTGGCCTAATGGCTATGGATGCTCATATTGTCTCATCTTCTGTGAGTTTGAATTTCGACATGAGAATATAATAACTCTCTATTTAGAATAGAAATCATCTACCCCTTTTTGGTGCCCCTATGTATGCCCTCATACCAAAAAATTAGATTTAGGGTTTAAGATTAAGGTTTAAGGTTAGGGTTAGAGTTTAGAGAGTTAGAGGTAGGGTATTGTAAAACCAAAGAATTGATTTTGATATAACAAGGGATTTAAGGACTAAATTGAAAATAGAAAATAAATTTTTATTTATGAGCATCCTTAGCCATTAGGCCAATTAGTGAAACTCCCATTTTCTGTGTTTTTATTTATGCTCTAATACTAAAAAATTAAATCTTAAGTCATAATCCTAAATCCTAAATCTTAAACCCTAAAAAATAAATCCTACACCCATTATCTTATACTCTAATTATAAGTTATAACCCTAAACTCAAAATATATTTTTTATTGTGAGGTATAAATAAAGCATAGGATCACTGAAAAAGGCACACAAATTTTATTCATTATATGTGCATTATGTAAATATTTTTATTGAAGGCTAACTAGTAGGAAGATAAAAGGAAATGTCAATTGGTAGAGGTAAAGAAAAGAATACTCTATAATCATTTCAATAAGTTGTACAGCTTATATTACAAGAAAACAATTGAGTGAATGTCGAATTAAGAATGAAAGAATTGATAATAAGTTTTAGTAGTATGAAAATAGTACAAAATAATCAAGCACGTAACCCAACAAAAACAATAACAACAATCTGATTTAATTATTCTTTCTCAGGTAGTAATGCTGCATTCAATATGTAAACCTTGAGAGAACCTTCTGGTGTCTGCACAGTAATTGTATATCATGTAATTTTTCTTCACCCATTGAAACCTTTCTTGATTTGATGAATCTAATTCTTGTGAAAGCCATGCATTATTAGAGGTAGAAGAAGGTGGTGAATTTGAAGGGCAAGAAGATGATCCTCTGGACCAAATGCAAGCATTGGCATTGAAGTTCTTGTAAGAAGCAGTGAAAGGAGCGTGAGTCCAATCTGTCTTCACCAGTCCACCCCTTGTTACCCAGTCATCAACATTCCACAGACTTGATTATATTCTCATGGGCTGGTCTTTGGGGGAATGAGACTCCCTTTGATTCCATGTTCTTGAACTCTCTGATTGATGTACCATCAACTGAGAAGTTGATATATATATATATAGTCTAAATTTTTACTAACTATATAATGCATATCTTAATTTTTGTCTTGAATTTTTACTATATATATATATATATATGCAATCTCAATTTTCATTAAGCATCTATTATTTAGTGCCAAATGAATATCTAAATCTAGTCTTTCATATATATATATATATATATATAATTGATTATATATATATATATAAAACAAAAAATTATTTAACATTTTAAATTAATTTTAAAAAATAATAGTTTACATTTATTAACACTTAACACTTTACATTTATCAAAATTTTAAATTCATCACATAATAGACTTCTTCAAATGTGAGGTAAATATCATTATCAACTTTCAAGCTAGGTCAATATCAGTTCAGGTTAACAACAAGTGGAGTTCAAAACAAGTCGGGTAAATTAACAAGTCGGGTTCAAAACATGTCGGGTAAAATCGGTTATCCGCCAGCTCAGTCTCGGGTTCGTTTCAGTCGGGTGCAAGTCGGGTTTTGCGTCCACAGTAACATGTCCAATTCGGGTTCGGGTCGTATTCGGTCGGATGCAGGTCGGTTCAGTTACTACAGTAGCAGGTCCAATTCGGGTTCGGGTCAACAACAGGCGGTTACAGATCGAGTTTAGGTCATCAAATCTTCGGGTCAAACCAAGTTCTGACTCAAGTAGGTTTCAGTCGAATTTTCAGGTCAGGTCAACTTTTTACATCCCTAGGTTTAGTGGTAGATTAGCACCCGGCCATGGCACAGGCCTGGTTTGATTCTTGGCTGGTGCATCTACTGTTATTTTAACCCGGGTGGGTTTTGGGTGAGGGGATTGGGATGAGGTCAAAATTTTCCTTTTTTAATGTCTAGAACCCTAATTCATGGTTTCCACTAGGGGTATTCAAAATTACTCGACCTGAACTACCCGACTACCCAAACATAAATAACCGGGTATTTACCAGATTTTTTTTACTCGGGTCACAAAACATAAATAACTGGGCAACAAGAGGTGGACTAGTGAAGACAGATTGGACCCACGCTCCTTTCACTGCTTCATACAGGAACTTCAATGCCAATGCCTGCATTTGGTCCAGCGGATCATCTTCTTGCCCTTCAAATTCACCACCTTCTTCTACCTCTAGTAATTCATGGCTTTCACAAGAATTCGATTCATCAAATCAGGAAAGGCTTCAATGGGTGCAGAAAAATTACATGATATACAATTACTGCACCGACACCAAGAGGTTCCCTCAAGGCTTGCCTTCTGAATGCAACACCGCCTGAGAAAGAAGAATTATATCAGATTGTTGTTATTGTTTTTGTTGAGTTACGTGCTTGATTATTTTGTACTATTTTCATAGTACTAAAATTTATTATCAATTCTTTCATTCTTAATTCGACATTCACTCAATTACTTGCTTGTAATATAAATTGTATAGAGTATTCTTTACCTCTCCCAATTGCCACTTCCTTTTATCTTCTTACTAGTTAGCCTTCAATAAAAATATTTACATAATGCACATATAACGAATAGAAATTTCGTGCCTTTTTCAGTGCCCTTATGTCTTATTTATACCCCACATTAAAAATATATTTTGAGTTTAGGGTTAAAGCTTATAATTAGAGTATAAGATATTGGGTGTAGGATTTATTTTTTAGGGTTTAAGATTTAGGATTTAGGATTTAGGATTATGACTTAAGATTTATTTTTTTAGTGTTGGATCATGAATAAAAACACAGAAAATGGGAGATCCACTATTTGGCTTAATGGCTAAGGATGCTCATATTGTCTCATCTTGTATGAGTTTGAATTTCGACATGAGAATATAATACCTCTCTATTTAGAATAGAAATCATCTACCCCTTTTCGGTGCCCCTATGTATGCCCTCATACTAAAAAATTAGATTTAGGGTTCAAGGTTAAGGTTTAAGGTTAGACTTTAGAGAGTTAGAGGTAGGGTATTGTAAAACCAAAGAATTGATTTTGATATAACAAAGGATTTAAGGACTAAATTGAAAATAAATTTTTAAGTCCTCAAAACTTCCCAAAACTTTTAAGCAAAGTTGTAACACCCCAAATTTCCCCTAATTCGAAAAAAAATCACTAAAGTAAAAATCCTTAATTTGAAGCCCTAGTAATTAAGGAATTTTAATTTTGTAACCCTAACTTGATTAAGGGATTAAATTGAGCAGAATCAGAATTTTGTGGCTTAATTCAGAAATTTGGGGTCATTTTTGTAATGAGTGTAAAGTTTTGATGACGTTTCATAAACCCTAGAATGATTGATGACCTAAGGTGTGATTTACCCATTAATTTGGGTATTTAAAACCTTTTCCAGCTTCAGAAACGTGTTTTAACAAATTTGAGTTGCGGCAGCCGACCTTTCACCTCTCTCTCGATTTTTCCTTCACCCTCACCCTTTGTTCCGATCGAGCTCCGGTCAAGCCCAAGCCACCGTCCGTTCATCGATCCAGTTTTATTAGTGGGCTCCTCAATCTGTTTCGAGTAAACTCCAACCCTTTTTTTCAAACACCGACCACCGTTGTAAGAGATTGGAGTTAGAAATCGTTCGGTTTCTCCGTGCTCGACCAATGCCTCTTTCTTTTTCATTCGTATCATGTATGGTTACTTTTCTTCCTTATTATTATTATTATTATTATTATTATATAAATATATATATGTTTCCCTGCAACATTGGTTCTGACACACCTATATCCATTGTTTATGTATGTATAGGTGTCGTTGCTGTTATGCTATCACTATATATATATAAGGGTTTTATTTTGATGCACAAGCTGTGTACATTTTTTTTACACATTCCTTTTATAAAATTTAAAATCTAAATCACAAACCCTAACAACCTAAAACTTAAGCCCTAAATCCTAAACTCTAAATTCTAAATTCTACCCATAAACCTTAAATTATATACCCTAAACCCTAAAATTAAAGGGCTTGTGTAAACTAAAGTTTACACAAGCTTGTGCATCAAAGTATTTTCTTATATATAAATATATTTCACAAATGGTATATAAATATATATATTCATATTCGATACTACAATTGTGACAATATGTATTTGTTTTTTATATATATACTATGATTACTGCTACATGTATATTACTAATTCCTTTATTACGTATGTATATGTTCAGTATGAATATGGTTTTAAGTTTTTTTATATGTTTGTGTAATTACAAAGTATGATCCTCGCTCTTGAGTCTTGATCTTTGAATGCATCCCCTGAATCGAACCTAAACAAATTTCACTTGTGTTTGACCCGTCACTCAAGCTTGGACCAAATCATTCGACTCGAATCGAATTTGACCTTGAACCAGTTGACCATTTGATCGTTGACCAAATTGGACCTTGTAACCTGAATCGGATCGTACTAGTTGGACCCTAAAATGGACTAAGCCTTGAATCGAACCAGTGTAGCGAACCGAACTATTTGAGTTGACTCGAATTGAACCGCATTTGACTAGTTTGACCTTTGACTGTTGACTTTTTCGGACATCCTTTCTCTTGTCTTTTTTTGACGTCCTGAGTCTATATTCGCAACCCGGTTTTCCAAATTTGATCCCGAACGATCGTTTTGACCCTTCAAATTAATTTCTGCTTACCTTGAAAATTGTGTATTCAAAATTCTAAACCGAATTATTTTTACGTTCAGGTGACATTGATTTGGACACCGAGATTCTTTCTCCTTCTTCGCCTGGTCGACCTTATGCATCTCAACCTTCGAGTTTCACACGTATTTGAATTTAAATGAGTTTTTATTTAGTTGATTGTGGCATAGTAGTAGTGAATATCAAGTTAGTGAACCTTTATAGGTGTCGATCCCGTTCCGCCTACTTGTAGATCTAAGCGTGGGATACATCACTCTCGACGTTGAGCTGTTAGCTGTCTGAGGTGTGTTCTCTGCTTGTGCTACAGTATAGGTGTTGATGTTGTATGATGTTTGATTGTGAAATATGTTGTTGCTATGTGATATGTTGTGATCTGGACTATGTGATATGTTGTGATCTGGGCTATGTGATATGTTGTGATCTGGACTATATGATATGTTGTATGTCATTCTGTTAAACATCATACATCGGATTATGAATAGTTAATTATCGGACTAAATGCTCATGCATTTTCGGACTAATGATGTTGCATTCGGATTAAGATCGGAACATTCATATCATATCATTCGGGTGGGATTTGTACGGAGGAAGTTCAGTGGTTTCATCCTTCGGGTTGAATTCCACTTCGGATCAGTGGTTCCACCCTTCGGGCCGAGTTCCACTTCGGATGGTGACGATGTAGACAGTGATTCAGGGGAACCTTACTCTTCGGACGGTGATGTAGATGGGTTTATGACATAGACTTAGGTGCATCGTGCTTTGCATATCTATATATTCGAATGATTGTTGGAATGACTATGTTGACTGTATGATTCTTGTGATTTTCCGTCTGATGCACCTTAGAGACACATTGAGCTTAATAGCTGACTCCCCTTAGATTCTATTTCAGATTCTCAGACATATGAGTTCGGTACTTGGAGGACCACAATTATCAGATTTACTATTGTTTTAGTACGAATATTCTTAGTTTCTAGTTTTATTTCGGTTTTATTGCGATTGTTTTATTATTTGAGGTTTTATGTAAACTCGATTATTTTTAATTTTATTTGGGATTTTAAAACTATTTAGCATGCATGAGGATTTTAGTGTGATATTTTTCCTACTCTGTTTTGGATTATCTTATATATACGACTGCGTTTTCGAGATAAAAATTTCAATGATAAACAACACTGTTTTAAATTAATATTTTGAGTATTAATTTCTGGAAACCTAATAAATAAATTACTTGAGGGTTATGTTTTCAATCTAACTTCCTAGATTCGGCCCATAACCTTTGGGTCGGGTTTAGGGGGTTACAAAAGTGGTCAAGTCAAAACCAAATGGTTATACAATTTTTTCTAAGTGTTTTCCAAGTCAAAATAATGATTTTCGAGTTTCGAAATAGCCCTTAGGTGTTTCGAAACGTTTTGAAACTGTTAAAATTGGTTTCAGAACAAGTCCTCCCATTTCGATACGATATTATTGAAACAATACACTATGTTTCGAAACGGATGAAAAACAATGGAACAGGCAAGTCCGTTTCGATACGGTTGTATCGAAATGATCTTAAATGTTTTGAAACGAGATTTGAACTTGGATTTAAAATTTATGACAGTTGTAATTTTATAATCGATTTTTACAAAATGGTTAAGACGTATCGAAACGATTTAAGCACATTTCGATACGGGTTTTGACAGTTTCAAATTGTTTCAAAACAGTATCATGCCATTTTGGAACGGGCTCTTAGCGTATCGAAACGATCATATACATTTTGATACGATCTCTTAATTACACCCAACGGCTATTTCTATTTTGTTTTGTTTCGAAACAGGTACAAGTGTTTTGAAACGAGTAGTTGCAGAAGTGCATTTATGGTGGGAAGATTGCATCCCAACGGGTATATTGATGATGGCAACCACCCCAACGGTTAGAATTGAATGAGAAGGTATAAAAGGGAGTATAAAAACAACCAACAACAACTATTGATCCTAAGAGAAACAATCCTACATCAAATCCAAGCTCAAGTGCTTAAATTCCAATATCCTTGTATAACCCCAATTGTCAATCCTTGTAATTTCCTATTTTTCATATTCAATTGGGTTGTGTGCTTGTAATTTGGGCAATATAAGTCTTGAGAGATACATTGTATTTGCCACATTCTTCTTTGTATACTTGTGAGAGGGTTTGGTCAATTTTGGGTAGAAAATTGACCATTTGTGTAAAGGTTTCCTCCTAAGCCTAGAAAAGAGGAAGATCAACTAGTGAAGTTGTTTGGAAAATCTTTAGTGGGAGCTAAGGTAGTGGATGTAGAGTTCATTTGGAACTAGAACCATTATAATTGCCTTTGTCCTCAATTTTATTTTACCACTTCATTACCAACCAAATTAAAAATCCAATTCACTCCATCTTGGCATTTATCGACTCAACAATCCACTCTACAATTGGTATCAGAGCCTATCTTTTTTGAAGGATTAACAATCACAAGAGAAGATCCTAGAAGAGTGTGATCAAATTTATACATTCACTTGCAATTTCATGATCTGCCTACATTCACTTGGGATTCGATGTAAAGCCTCTTTGTTTGCTACAAAGATTAAACGAAACGAATTATTTTTCCTTGAAGAGTCTATTATGATCTATTCAAAAAAAAAAATTACTACACACATAAACCAAATAAGATATGTCTACCGGCCTCCCAAGTTTCAAAACTAAAAGGATTTTTAAGAGAAAAAAATAACAGTAGATGCACCAGCCAAGAATCAAACCATGCCTGTGCCATGGCCAAGTGTTAATCTACCACTAGACCACCGGTGCTTGCAGCTTGTTAGAAATTTGATAAAACAACTAAACCCGGAGAATGTCGCTTTAATATGTAGACTATTTTTATGGAGCGGAGGATCTCGCTTTCTGTCAACTACAGAACTATTTTACGAAAATGCCCCTCAAAATTTTGAAAAATAATCATTATTCCACATAAATATTTTTTAAAAGATTATTTAGTCTTTAAAAGATATTTAAAAAATTGTCTCCTTTCGCTAACACATCCGACATACTATGGGCCGCCTGAAAAACGTGATGAAAACAAACACTAGGCAACACCCGACAGGCCTCATCAATCCGGTTGAACCAAAACCACATACGCCATGGTCGTTTCGAATAATAAAGTACCCAAGAAATTGTTATCTGAGACTCCGATTCAATAACAATCGACATCTCTCGCCAAGACAATTGAAGTAGTAATTCCAACACATAGTCAATCGTCCGTAATTCGGCCAAATTTGAGTTCATGAAGCCTAAGGGTCCTGAGAAAAGCTCTAGCACCGTCCCCTCCGCATCTCGAAACACCCCGCACCCTGTCGACCCCGCTTTACCCCTTGCGAAGCCATCCACATTAAATTTAAATGTGCCCGGAAATGGTGGAATCCAAGCAACCCCGACCTGTGGTATTCTAGTCCTTGTTTGCGGCACACATAAGCACGAACAATCCCACCAACCTGATTCAAGAATCATATGTGTCGACTCAAAAGCTTTAACCCAATAAAGTGTACGAAGCTTAAACAGGAAAAAAATTTCCTCGACGCCCAAACATTTCTTGTTAAAATTTTCCTCGACGGACCAAAGCACTACCGCGCAACCCGACAACCACCATCCACGTTCTGTACCCAATAAACTCTCGTGATAACATTGCCATAGCATCTCGGCAAGGGTTTTGATATAATATTTTAAAAATGTTTTGGACTAAATTGAAAAGAATATAGAATATGTTTTTAGTCAAAAATAACTTGAAAATATGTTTAAGGGTTTTACAAATGTATAGTCCCACCAACTAAATAACAAAGCTCAAAGTTCGCCCATCACACGACAATAATATAGTATGTGATCCAAATCTGACGAACTAAGTGTTTTGATATAATATTTTTAAAATGTTTTGGACTAAATTGAAAAGAATATAAAATATGTTTTTAGTCAAAAATAACTTGAAAATATGTTTAAGGGTTTTACAAGGCTTTGGAAAGATTTAAAGTGCATTTAAAGCAGTCAAAACCATGATTTTCAAGTACCCGTACCAATACGGTCCGGTACCGTACCGATATGCCCTAGGGTTTCAACTACAGTAATTTTCCAGTAGCTAAAACCCGTACCGATACGCTTAGCCGTATCGATAAAGTGTGATTTAAAATAGCCCAACGGCTAGTTCGCATACCGATACGGTTGTATCGCGTACCTGTAACCCCCATAGCCCGGCCTAGACGGTTGACCCGAACTACGAAGATTACATTGGGAAAACCAAAGTCAACCCGAAACTCAACCTTGATTAACGACCTTTTTTTTTCTTTTTAACCTTTTCTAAATGCATATTAACCCTAGGTGTACTCTTGAGATAAGCATATTCAAAAATTGCAGCAATCGGAAAACAATAAGGGACTCAATTGCACAACATACGAATTTAGGGACCAAATTGCAAATTCTGGAAATTACGAGGACTTTACCAATTTTTGAGTTACCATTATGAAATTAATCGTGTTTCATGCTTCTCTGCCAAATTTCATCTTAAACGGACATTCCAAACTCAAGCAATTACACATACAATAATCAGGACTAAAACGTAAAACTTGCAAACCTCAAAACCATTCAAATCTGTGCCCAACGGTCAAGTGTTTCGAAATGGGTCTAGACCGTTCAGAAACACCCCTTGGCAGTAGCCAAAGTGTTTCGAAACACCTCTTTCCGTTTCGAAACACCCAGGCCAAAACATGCACCTGTTTCGAAACAGGCTAGGGTGTTTCAAAACACCCTGCCCAGAAACAGCAGAAAAGTCTGTTTTACACTCTTTCGACCCACCAAACATGTTCGTATGACCTCTATAACATGCCAACAAGTCATCAAACATTAAAGGAACATATTTGCATCATCAATGCTCAACCACGGCCTCAAACAAGAAAAGCCACAAGTCTAAAGGCATGCATCCTATAATGAAAAACAAGCAATCATCAAATCTCCAAAACAAAATACCAAATGACCATTTACATGTTCCAAACACCATAGGCATTAAACCAAACTTAGGGAGTCCAAAACATCTCCCAAAAAACACAATCTAGGTTCCCATTGCCAATTACCAAAAGCTAATAGTGTTGTGAAAATAGTCACCATACGTGAGCTTACACTTTCACTTGGATCCTTGACCTCCTTGCTACCCTTAAAGCACTTCAATGCTCTGCATTATTGGTTCAAGAAAGAGAGAGCGTAAGCACGTATGCTTAGTGAGCAATGCTCTAATAAAACAACACAATTATGCACTTTGTAAAAACACCTTTCCAAGGCCTTTAATTTCAAAACATCATTTATCATGCATCTATGCATACAAACCAAGCATCTCATGCTTCAATACATCAACATGTCATATTGGCTTTCAAGTGATAATCCAAACCATTTTCAACTCAAAACACAATCGGATACGCGGATTACAAGCGTTGTCCCATACGCTCCATACACACAACGAAACACTCAAGGTGGAGTTTACCGGTACAATCACAACCCCTCAACACCCGTGATGGAGTCTACGGTACAATCAAAACCCCTCCACATCACTCATTGGTAGTTGTATAACATCACTAACGATAGCACGAGACACACAACACAAGATCCTCACATGGCATTTTAACCACCATTATGATCTTAGACATCTCGTTAGTGTTCTTGGATGAAGTTTACGGTACCATTACAACCCCTCAACATCCAAGGCGACTTTATTCACGGTGCACCCAATCCTATAGCCGGCTAACTATATCCGATTCAAGTACTTTTAAACCAACACATCACTTGCCAATATACATCATTTACCATCATCAATCCACTATTTTAAAGCATTTAACAAAGCCATTAAATAATCATGCATCACAATGCATCAAACCACATTTATCAATGTTTAAATCAAGGATCTCTTACCTTGAGCATCCTTCAACACATGGCTTACAAAACCAGCATTAAACATGCTAAAATATGCTTTCAAAACAGAATTTAAACATGCAAAATAAACACATTGCATTCAACAATCTCATGGTTCATCAAAAAGAGAGTTTCTCCGAAAACTTACTCTTGAGCTTAGCTAAGTTGTTTAGACTTAAACTAAGCTCCCATAACCTTCAAACATTGGTTTCAAAGCTGAAAACCAAACTTCACTCACCGATTCCGTTTCGCAAGCTTGCCGAAACGCCGATCAAGCCTCCGGATCAACACCACAAGGATCCGAAGATGTCTCCCCTGTTTTAAACACATCAAAGCAGAGGATTAATGCATCATCATGCATTAAAATCTTCAGCCAAAACACCTAACCTCGCCGCTCTCAACAAAACTCACATTTCGGCTACCAAACACAACCGAAATCACATCCAAACACCTCTACAACATTACCCAGCCAAGTTCCATCAATTCCAATCATTCTTAGACATCAATTAACATCCAAAAATGACCTAATCACGTCCTTATACCTCCAGCTATAGCAGAACATCAAAATCACCCCAAAAACCACCATTAACTCAAGTAAAAACTTAGGAAAATCAACCTATTCGGGATTGCATTGATTAAACCATAATTACACATCATTTAGACATCCAAAATACATCAAAAAGACATCTCAAAACAGAGCCCAATCATTTAATACGAATTTCTTCAAAATTAAATCCAAATCTTGCATTTTAAGCCAAAATCAAGATCACAACATGAAAACCTTTAATAAAACTCAATTTAAGGATTGAGAACTTGGGAATTTAAGTAAAGAACTGAGTATTTAGAGGAGAAGGACGTTCATACCTCTAAATGTGGATTTCTCCTTGTTTAGAGCCAAAATTCTTGAAAATTCAATAAGCAAATGATGAGGATTTGGTGTAGAAATGATTAGAAATCATTTAGAGATTGAAATCTCAACTTTAGCTGTGAAAATCAAAGGAAAAGTGGCTGTGGAAATGTGTTTGGCTGAGGGAAAATTGAGAGAAAATGAAATGGGAAAATTTTGGCAAAAGTTAGTTATGAAACCAAAATATCTCTTTTCCTTTTTTTCTTTTTATTAAATAACATTAAATGAGTCTTTAAAATTTATGAAAAATCTGGAGAAACCCTCACTTGGGTAAATTAGCTCCTTAAAGATTCAAAGTTTCAATACTTTTAAAACAGTCACCAACTTTTCAAAAATTACATTTTAGTCACTAACTTGAAATGTCATATTTCCAAACCCCATCATGTAAAATTGATTTCACCACTCTCTTATATATAATAAAAGAGGATTTTTAGATATTTTTCCATATTTTTAATGCATCCCGAACTAGGCTTTCCCTAAAAACCACCTTTTATATTCGAATCGTAATTTAAATCGGTCCAGTTCCGACCCTAAACTTCCAAGCCCAAAATTGGGGTGTTACAACTCTCCCCCCCTTAAGAAATTTCGTCCTCGAAATTTACCTGAAGGAAAAAGGTACGGAAACTGCTTCAACATGTCATCCTTCCGTTCCCACGTGGCTTCTTCAGCACCACGATGCTTCCACAACACCTTTACCAACTCAATGGTCTTGCCTCGAAGAACTTTACTATCCGAATCCAGAATCTTCACTGGTTCCTCATCATAGGTCAAATCCGGATTCAACTCCACTTCCTCCACAGGCATCACATGAGAAGGATCTGATCTATACTTCCGAAGCATAGAAACATGAAACACATCATGAATCTTTTCTAGCTCTTGCGGTAACCTCAACTTGTACGCAACAGGACCCACACGCTCAATCACCTCGTAAGGTCCAATGTACCTAGGGCTCAACTTACCCTTTCGGCCAAACCTCATCACCTTTTTCCAAGGTGAAACTTTTAAAAACACACGGTCACCCACCGCATACTCAATCTCCTTACGCTTCAAATCCACGTAAGACTTTTGCCGATCAGAAGCTGCCTTCAATTGCTCACAAATGAGCTTCACCTTCTCAGTGGTTCCTTTCAACAATGCTGGCATCGAAACCAACTTCTGACCTGATTCAGCCCAACAAAGAGGAGTCCTACACTTCCTCCCGTACAAAGCTTCATAAGGTGCCATTTGAATACTTGCCTGATAACTATTATTATAGGCAAACTCTACCAAAGGCAAATGTTTCTCCCAAGAACCCTGAAACTCAATCACACAGCACCTCAACATATCCTCTAGCACCTGGATAACACGCTCAGACTGTCCATCCGACTGCGGATGATAAGAAGTACTGAAATTCAACCGTGTACCCAAAGCCTGATGCAAACACTGCCAGAAACGCGACGTAAACCTCGGATCTCTATCCGACACAATCGACTTTGGCACACCATGCAGCCGCACAATCTCAGCAATGTACAGCTCCGCAAGTATATCCAAAGTGTACGTAGTATGCACAGGCAAGAAATGCACACACTTCGTCAGGAGATCCACAATCACCCACACCGAATTCTTCTTCGATGGCGACAATGGCAAACCAGACACGAAGTCCATGGTAATCCTCTCCCACTTCCACTCAGGAATCCTCAACGGTTGCAACAACCCTGAAGGAAACTGATGCTCAGCCTTAACTCGCTGACATACCATGCACCTACTTACAAACTCAGCAACATCTTTCTTTAAACCCACCCAATAGTACTCATCACGAAGATCACGATACATCTTAGTACTACCAGGGTGCATAGCAAAAGGACTACTATGAGCTTCAGTCAGAATAGCACGCCTCAAATCAGCATCATTGGGCACTACTATCCGACTTCCAAAGCATAAAACTCCATCGTCATTAAAGCAGAAATCCGATGGCCTATCCTCCGCAATATCCTGAACATGTGGCACCAAGGAATCATCCAACAACTGCTTTTCCTTAATCAACTGAACCAAGGATGGTTTCACTTGCAACTCAGCCATAAGACCACCATCACGCGAAATGCTCAAACTGGCAAACATAGCCCTCAACTCAACAACTACCTTCCTACTCAAGGCATCCGCTACAACATTAGCTTTACACGGATGGTACTCGATTGTCAAATCGTAATCCTTAAGCAACTCCACCCAACGTCGTTGCCTAAGATTCAACTCTTTTTCTGAGACATCAGATACTTCAAACTCTTGTGATCCGTGTACACATTACACTTCTCACCATACAGGTAATGTCTCCAAATTTTCAAAGCAAAAACCACCGCAGCTAACTCAGTATCATGCGTAGGATAATTGCGCTCATGCACCTTCAACTGACGCGATGCATAAGCCACCACCTTACCCTCTTGCATCAACACACATCCCAAACCAACGTAGGACGCATCACTATACACCACAAACTCTTTCCCTAATTCAAGTTGAACCAAGATAGGAGCTTGCGTTAAAGCTGCCTTAAGCTTCTCAAAAGCCTTTTGTCTCGCTTCCGTCCACTCATACTTAACATCCTTCTGCAACAACTTCGTCAAAGGTGCAGCAATCTTTGAAAACCCATCCACGAACCTCCGATAGTATCCTGCCAAACCAAGGAAACTACGGACTTCATGAACAGACTTAGGAGGCTTCCAATTCATCACTGCCTCAATATTTTGAGGATCAACACGAATCCCCTTAGCAGAAACCACATAACCAAGAAACACAACTTCTCTAAGCCAAAACTCACACTTGCTCAGCTTGGCATAAAGCTGATTCTCCAACAAAGCCTATAACACAATTCTCAAATGCCCTTCATGCTCCTCCTCAGTACGAGAGTACACGAGAATATCATCAATGAACACCACAACAAATTTATCCAAGTATTCATGGAACACTCTATTCATCATGTCCATGAAAGCTGTAGGAGCATTCGTCAAACCAAACGGCATCACAAGAAACTCATAATGCCCATACCTCGTTCTGAAGGTTGTCTTTGGCACATCCACATCCTTCACCTTCAGTTGATAATACCCCGACCTTAAGTCAATTTTAGAGAACACAGCTGCTCCCCGAAATTGATAAAAAAGATCATCAATTCTCAGCAATGGATACCGATTCTTGATAGTCAACTTGTTAAGCTGACGGTAATCAATGCACATTCTCATAGTGCCATCCTTTTTCTTCACAAACAAGACCGGTGCACCCCAAGGTGACACACTCGGCCGAATGAAACCACGATCAAGCAACTTCTGAAGTTGCGTCTTCAGCTCTTTCAACTCTTTAGGTGCCATTCGATAATGAGTAATGGACACTGGAGTTGTGTTTTCATACAGCTCAATCCCAAACTCCACTTCGCGATTAGGAGGCAATCTAGGAAACTCCTCTAGAAACACACCAGGAAACTCTCGCACAGTCCTGATATCTTGCACTCGTAACTCCTTAGAGCTAGGATTCATCACAAAGGCTAGGTAAGCTTCACAACCTTGCCTCAGCATCCAGCTCGCTTCCAATGTAGACACCACATTGGCAAGAAACTTCACATTCTCACCAACCACGACTACCTCATAATCGTCCGCAAGCTTCAACGAAACTCGCTTATTCTCAAAGTCCACTACAGCTCGATGCTCAACAAGCCAATCCATACCAAGGATTACATCAAAACCATAGAAAGGAAATTCCATAAGATCAACATGAAAAACATGATCTTGCACAACCAAGGGACATCTTCTATAAAGCTTTCGAGTCACAACAGTCTCACCAAAAGAACTAGTTACACGCATACCAACATCCAAAGACTCAACAGGCGAACCAAGCAATTGAGCATGTTCACGCAATATGTATGAGTGTGTAGATCCAGAATCAATCAAGGAAAGTAATGACAAGGATTGCAAAGTGAAAGTACCTGCGATCACATCCGTGTCATTCCTCCCCTCCCTCTGAGCATACACTCTAGCCTGGCCACCACCCTCAGGCTAAACAGCTACCACATGAGCCACATTCCTTCCACCATCCTCCCTGCGCTGGAAGTTACCACGGCCGCGCCCATGACCTCTCTGTGGTGCAACAACTCCAGGAGCACGTCCCTGACCACCACCGGCCAACAGAGGACACTCTCTCTTCATGTGATCCGCCGAACCACAGTTCCAACACGAATTACCGGTCACCACAATAGGAGCATGTACCTCCCTCGCTGCTCGAGGACAATCACGCCTCAGATGACCACGCGATCCACATGCCTAACATGTATTTTGATCAGCTCTCGCCCTGTCTCCCTGAACAGGCGCACCTTGCCCTCCACCACCACGCCTAGCTGAAGACTGATACTTCCGATCACGTCCTCTCTTGTTCCGTCCGCCACCGGAACTATACTCAGCAGCTCGCTTGCTCGCACTAGGACCAACACCTCTAGAAGATAAAATCAAATTCAACTCAATATCTTTCGCTCTACCAACCAGCACATCAAAATCAGTGTACTCAGCAGCCAACATATAGGTCTTCACTTTCGTCACCAAACCATAACGGAAACGTTCACACCTCTCCCGCTCATCAGGGATAAGCTCAGGTGCGTACTGACTGAGTCGGACAAACTGAACCTCGTACTCAGCCACTGACATGCTCCCTTGAGTAAGAGACATGAATTCCCTTTTCTTTTCATCCCGGTACCGCACACCCAGATACCTCCTCTTGAACGCGTTCAGAAAGAACGTCCAAGTCACATCAGCATCCTCCATTCCGGAGATAGTGGTTGTCCACCAGGTATACGCATCGTCATGCAACAACAATAGTATACAGCCCAGCTTCTGCACTTCATTGCAGTTCATTTGTCCCAAAATTCTCTTGATACTTTCCAACCAAGACTCGGAACCCTCAGCAGACAAACCCCTGAACTCAGTCCCTCCCAGACTGCGCAAGCGTTCCAGAGGTAGTCTAGCATTAGCATCTCCCTGATGCCCAGCTCCATGAGCTCCAGCTACCGCCGCCTGAAAGGCTCCAGCAATAGCCTGAATCAACATTGTCATGTCAGGAGCAGCTTGCCCCTGCCCAGCTTCAGGTCCAGCGACCCCAGCACCAGCACCAACACTGGCTCCCTCACCCCCAGCACCACCACCACCGGGTGGAGGAGGTAAATCCACCACATTTTCAGCATTCTCTTCGTTCTCATTTTGAGCCATAGCTCGCGTATTAATCCTCGTCTCTCTACGAGGTCCCATTCACTATACAATGCAATCACCATGCAATAAACATAGTCAGGCTCAGCAAGGTAAGCAATCCAAGTACTCAAGCTCATTTCCAATTAAAAACAAATCATTTCATTAGCTTTGATATGTCAATGGGTCCCTCTAACATGCTTCACCACAGCATACACCACAATTGCAACATACTTACAATTCATACACCATACTTTCACTCAACAAGCATATAAAGCAATCATACACTTATCACCCACTTAACGGTTCCCAAATACTCGAGAACTCAGCTCTGATACCACTAAATGTAACCCCCTTAGCTCGGCCTAGACGGTTGACCCGAACTACGAAGATTACACAGGGAAAACCAAAGTCAACCTGAAAGTCAACCTTGATTAATGACCTTATTTTCCTTTTTAACCTTTTCTAAATGCATATTAACCCTAGGTGTACTCTTGAGATAAGCATATTCAAAAATCACAGCAATCAGAAAACAATAAGGGACTCAATTGCACAACATACGAATTTAGGGACCAAATTGCAAATTCTGGAAATTACGAGGACTTACCAATTTTTGAGTTACCATTATGAAATTAATCATGTTTCATGCTTCTCTTCCAAATTTCATCTTAAACGGACATTCCAAACTCAAGCAATTACACATACAAAAATCAGGACTAAAACGTAAAGCTTGCAAACCTCAAAACCATTCAAATCTGTGCCCAACGGTCAAGTGTTTCGAAACGGGTCTAGACCGTTCAGAAACACCCCTTGGCAGTAGCCAAAGTGTTTCGAAACACCTCTGCCCGTTTCGAAACACCCAGGCCAAAACATGCACCTGTTTCGAAACAGGCTAGGGTGTTTCGAAACACCCTGCCCAGAAACAGCAGAAAAGTCTGTTTTGCACTCTTTCGACCCACCAAACATGTTCGTATGACCTCTATAACATGCTAACAAGTCATCAAACATTAAAGGAACATATTTGCATCATCAATGCTCAACCACGGCCTCAAACAAGAAAAGCCACAAGTCTAAAGGCATGCATCCTATAATGAAAAACAAGCAATCATCAAATCTCCAAAACAAAATACCAAATGGCCATTTACATGTTCCAAACACCATAAGCATTAAACCAAACTTAGGGATTCCAAAACATCTCCCAAAAAACACAATCTAGGTTCCCATTGCCAATTACCAAAAGCTAATAGTGTTGTGAAAATAGTCACCATACGTGAGCTTAGACTTTCACTTGGATCCTTGACCTCCTTACTGCCCTTAAAGCACTTCAATGCTCTGCATTATTGGTTCAAGAAAGAGAGAGCGTAAGCACGCATGCTTAGTGAGAAATGCTCTAATAAAACAACACAATAATGCACTTTGTAAAAACACCTTTCCAAGGCCTTTAATTTCAAAACATCATTTATCATGCATCTATGCATACAAACCAAGCATCTCATGCTTCAATACATCAACATGTCATATTGACTTTCAAGTGATAATCCAAACCATTTTCAACTCAAAACACAATCGGATACGCGGATTACAAGCGTTGTCCCATACGCTCCATACACACTACCAAACACTCAAAGTGGAGTTTACCGGTACAATCACAACCCCTCAACACCCGTGATGGAGTCTACGGTACAATTACAACCCCTCCACATCACTCACTGGTAGTTGTATAACATCACTAACGAGAACACGAGACACACAACACAAGATCCTCACATGGCATTTTAACCACCATTATGATCTTAGACATCTCGTTAGTATTCTTGGATGGAGTTTACGGTACCATTACAACCCCTCAACATCCAAGGCGACTTTATTCACGGTGCACCCAATCCTATAGCCGGCTAACTATATCCGATTCAAGTACTTTTAAACCAACACATCACTTGCCAATATACATCATTTACCATCATCAATCCACTGTTTTAAAGCATTTAACAAAGCCATTAAATAATCATGCATCACAATGCATCAAACCACATTTATCAATGTTTAAATCAAGGATCTCTTACCTTGAGCATCATTCAACACATGGCTTACAAAACCAGCATTAAACATGCTAAAATATGCTTTCAAAACAGAAATTATTCATGCAAAATAAACACATTGCATTCAACCATCTCATGGTTCATCAAAAAGAGAGTTTCTCCGAAAACTTACTCTTGAGCTTAGCTAAGTTGTTTAGACTTAAACTAAGCTCCCATAACCTTCAAACATTGGTTTCAAAGCTGAAAACCAAACTTCACTCACCGATTCCGTTTCGCAAGCTTGCCGAAACGCCGATCAAGCCTCCGGATCAACACCACAAGGATCCGAAGATGTCTCCCCTGTTTTAAACACATCAAAGCAGAGGATTAATGCATCATCATGCATTAAAATCTTCAGCCAAAACACCTAAACTCGCTGCTCTCAACAAAACTCACATTTCAGCTACCGAAATCACATCCAAACACCTCTACAACATTACCCAGCCAAGATCCATCAATTCCAATCATTCTTAGACATCAATTAACATCCAAAAAGGACCTAATCACGTCTTTATACCTCCAGCTATAGTAGAACATCAAAATCACCCCAAAAACCACCATTAACTCAAGTAAAATTTAGGAAAATCAACCTATTCAGGATTGCATTGATTAAACCTCAATTACACATCATTTAGACATCCAAAATACATCAAAAAGACATCTCAAAACAGAGCCCAATCATTTAATACGAATTTGTTCAAAATTAAATCCAAATCTTGCATTTTAAGCCAAAATCAAGATCACAACATGAAAACCTTTAATAAAACTCAATTTAAGGATTGAGAACTTGGGAATTTCAGTAAAGAACTGAGTATTTAGAGGAGAAGGACGTTCATACCTCTAAATGTGGATTTCTCCTTGTTTAGAGCCAAAATTCTTGAAAATTCAATAAGCAAATGATGAGGATTTGGTGTAGAAATGATTAGAAATCATTTAGAGATTGAAATCTCAACTTTAGCTGTGAAAATCAAAGGAAAAGTGGTTGCGGAAATGTGTTTGGCTGAGGGAAAATTGAGAGAAAATGAAATGGGAAAATTTTGGCAAAAGTTAGTTATGAAACCAAAATATCTCTTTTTCCTCTTTTCTTTTTATTAAATAACATTAAATGAGTCTTTAAAATTTAAGAAAAATCTAGAGAAACCCTCCCTTGGGTAAATTAGCTCCTTAAAGATTCAAAGTTTCAATCCTTTTAAAACAGTCACCAACTTTTCAAAAATTACATTTTAGTCACTAACTTGAAATGTCATATTTCCGAACCCCATTATGCAAAATTGATTTCACCACTCTCTTATATATAATAAAAGAGGTTTTTTAGATATTTTTCCATATTTTTAATGCATCCCGAACTAGGCTTTCCCTAAAAACCACCTTTTATATTTGAATCGTAATTTAAACCGGTCTGGTTCAGACCCTAAACTTTCAATCCCAAAATTGGGGTGTTACAGTACCGATACGCTTAACTACCCCCAACAGTCAATTTCCCAACGGTCTTTTAAATTACAGGATCGTACCGATACGGACCAGCTGAAGTGCTCAACGGCTACTTCCTTATCGGGACCACATCGATACGGTTTGAAGGGGTATCGATATGCCAAGCTACAGAACTGCATTTATGGTGGGAAATAAAGGCTCCAACGGCTCCAAAACAACCCCAACGGTCCTCAACGGCTATAAACTCATTTGGAAGTATAAAGGGGACCTCCAAGCATCAAGAGAAGACTCATGCTTCAATTGTTACATCATTATGATGACAAATTTTGTCTAGAGCTTTAATTGTAAATTCCTTGCTTAGACAACGCTAGTGAGCTTAACATTGTTATATTTGCTCAAGTGTTTAGGTTTTGGGTGAGAGCTTTATAGTGCAAACAATTACCTATTAGAGGGATTTCAAGTTTGCTTTAGAATTTCTCTTGTGAGAGAGTGTTTGATTAAGCTAAGAGTAGTTAGCTTAATCGTTGTGAAGGTTTCCTCCTAAGCTGAGAAAAGGGGACGGAATTCAAAGAGTGAATTTGTAGAAATTTTTAGTGGGAAGCTAAGGTAGTGGATGTAGACCTTGGTTAGAAGGTTGAACCACTTTAAATCCTTGTGTGTTATTGTCTATTTTTCAACTCCCACTAAAACACCCAATTATTCAACTTCTCCACTATAAAGAACGGTTGAAGGAATCGAGCACCATAAAACCCAACAATTGGTATTAGAGTGAGGCTCAATCGAAGATGATTAACATCCTATTGAGGTGATCCGGGAAGCTCGATACAACACATCAATTAACCGATCAAATGGCGCAATCCATTGACAGGCCGCCCTTCTTCGACATGACCAATTATGCTTATTGGAAGATAAAGATGATGTTCTTTGTCAAATCTAAAGCCTACAAACTTTGGGATATCATTGAAGATGGCTCATTCGTACCATAAGGAAGCAAGGCGGAGTGGAGTGTCGACGACCGTAAGAAGATGAAGCTAAATTGCAAGGCTTTGCACTTCATCTTTTGTGCACTTAGCCTCAACATATACGAGAAGATGTCTTCTTGCGAGAGTGCCAAGGAAGTTTGGGAGAAGATCGAAGTTACATACGAGGGGACAAACGATGTAAAGGAGACCAAAATCGGGCTCCTTAACCTAGAGTATGAAAACTTCAAGATAGACCTGGAAGAGGACATTGAGAAGATGTTCCATTGATTCTCTACCATCACCAATGGACTCAAAGGTTATGAAGAAGTCATTCTGAAGGAAAAGCTTGTCCGAAAGCTTATCTATTCTCTTCCCGAGTCATGAGACTCAAAGAGGACTGCCATCATCGAAGCTAAGAATTTGAAGACCTTGAAGCTTGATGAACTAATGGGGTCACTTCACACTCACCAAATTATGAAGAAAGACAAAGAAGAGGAGAAGAAGAAGGAAGAGATATGAAAGATGGGGAAGAAGAAGATCATGGAGCTAGGCATCAACGCAAGTGTTGTCGCTCTCAAATCCTCCACATGCCATCATGTAGAACTAAGTGAGGAGGAAAGCGAAGATGAAGAGATGACCTATCTCTTCAAGAAATTCACTCGATTCATGAAGAGAAAAATGGATAAATCCAAGCATGAATCGAAAAAGAAGATGAAGGATTCCCACAAGTCCAACAAAAATGGATCATCTTCAAAGAAAGCATATGTGGCTACATGGAGTGATGAAGACTCCACCGATGGTGAGGTAGCCCACATATGCTTCATGGCCCTCAATGAGGGGAAGATAACTTCTAACTCATCTAGTTCAAATTCATATTCTTTTGATGAGTTACAAGAAGCCTATGATGAATTGGTTTTTGAATTCAAGACTTCATTTTGGAAAAACAAGAAATTGATTTCAAAGTTAAAAACCGAAAATGATTTACTTTCCAAAACCAATTTAGAGTTTGAAGCAAAAATTAAAGATTTTGAGCTTAAAGTTTTAGACTTAATAAACTTGCTTTAAATGATGAATTGGTTTTTGAATTCAAGGCTTCAAACGATGGAAAAAGATCAACAAAAAGAAGTTGATTTAAAATAGCCCAACTGCTAGTTCGCGTACCGATACGCTTAGCCGTATCGATACGGTGTGATTTAAAATAGCTGAACTGCTAGTTTGCGTACCAATATGGTTGTATCACGTACCGATACACTTAACTAACCCCAACGGTCAATTTCCCAACGGTCTTTTAAATTGGAGGACTGTGTCGATACGCTAGCCAAGCGTATCGATACACACCAGCTGAAGTGCTCAACGACTACTTCCTTATCGGGACCGTATCGATACAGTTTGAAGGGGTATCGATACACCAAGCTGCAGAACTGTATTTATGGTGGGAAATAAAGGCTCCAGCGGCTCGAAAACAACCCCAACGGTCCTCAACGGCTACAAACTCATTTGGAAGTATAAAAGGTACCTCCAAGCATCAAGAGAAGACTAATGCTTCAATTGTTACAACATTATGATGACAAATTGTGTCTAGAGCTTTAATTGTAAATTCCTTGCTTAGACAACACTAATGAGCTTAACATTGTTATATTTGCTCATGTGTTTAGGTTTTGGGTGAGAGCTTTATAGTGCAAACAATTACCTATTAGAGGGATTTCAAGTTTGCTTTAGAATTTCTCTTGTGAGAGAGTGTTTGATTAAGCTAAGGGTAGTTAGCTTAATCGTTGTAACGGTTTCCTCCTAACCCGAGAAAAGGGGACGAAATTCAAAGAGTGAATTTGTTGAAATCCTTAGTGGGAAGCTAAGGTAGTGGATGTAGACCTTGGTTAAAAGGTTGAACCACTATAAATCCTTGTGTCTTATTGTCTATTTTTCAACTCCCACTAAAACACCCAATTATTCAACTTCTCCACACTTGGCGAGCAAGAACGGTTGAAGGAATCGAGTACCATAAAACCCAACAAAATCATCCTCTTCTTCCCCACACCAAACACAAGCAAGCGATACCCCATCCAATGCAACTTCGCGGTCCCTTAGCATACGTAATGTCGACAACCTTTGTAAATGAACAAACCATAGGAAACATTAAATCTTAGGTGGTAGGACTAATCTTTATACCACGAAGGCATCAATACCCTCACTCTCTATACCAAAGGATGACATGAGCCGTGTAAGCTCCCTGATCGAGAACTCCATGTGCTTGCTCAGATACCACACCAATCTGTCCGCACGTTTCACCCATAAGGAACAGTTTGACGCCAGCTACTTCAACTCGCGCAGCTGATGCATTTCATGCAATCGCAATGTGCTGCTAAAGTGTGCCAGCCAATCATCATGGTCCCAATCCTCGTCCTTTACATAATCAACCACCCATGCCAATTTATTCCTCACAGCGTGATAAAGTCTCGAACATAACACACATAACGGTTCTATGGAATACCACAAATCGTGCCAAAACAGCATCGTATCACCCTCACCCACTAACCACTTAAACTTATTAAATCCCATGAAGCATATCACACGATCATCCTTTTGTACCTCAAGAATTTGTCTTCATACCACTAACATGTATCGCTTCCTACCACTATTAAGTCGCCAAGAACAACTATGTTCACCATATTTAGAAACAATTAAAGAATGCCATATAGAATCTGGCTCCGTTGCATATCACCACGCCCACTTTGCGAACAAAGCTAAATTTTGATAACGTAAATCCATAATGCCTGAACCGTCCAATGCTTTGGTCGAAACATCATTTCCCAATTCACCCGACTCATCTTCCTTTTCAAATCAGAGTCACCCCACATGAACGCTTGGCGAATGCGATCAAGCTTCGCAATCACTTCTTTGGGAACTACAAACACCCCTATATAGTAAATTGGGAGCGAAAATAACACTGAGTTCAGCATAACCAACCTCGCAACGAAAGAGAGTGATCCACGCTTCCACCCTGCTAAACGTGTATGGGAGTGCTGAAATATAGGCTCCCACATAGCATGGCATCGAGGATTAACCCCCACTGGTAAGCCTAAATAACGAAAAGGAAGATCCCCCATCTCACAACCCAACTCGCTTGCCATTGCACACTTATCGACACAATTTTATAGGCAGAATTGAGTAAGAAAATGGCCTGAAATCACCAATGACTCTAGGCTGATCTCTTATTATCTAACCTGACAACATGTTATTGGTAGCAACTCCTACTCCCCATATGAAGCTAAGTTTTATTTTTCCCTTAACTCGATTAATGCATCCATATCATATTGGTGTTGTCAACAACTTTTCGTGTCAAAATAGTTGATATCCCATGTTCAAAATTACAACATCTCACTCCTCCTTAGAATCATTTACAACAACTAGACATACTCAATTGAAAATAAATTATCTCAAATAGCCTGAAATCAATCAATATTTCATTGAAGAAATTAACGCATTAAACAACAACAAAATTATTCTCAACTCATTTTTTATTTGATTATTTTTAATCCCAAACATTAAAAAGCATAAACTCATTATCAAATGGTAATTAAAAACTTGAAACATTAAAAGTTCATAGAAAATAATAAATAAATCTAATTAACTTTATCTTGATACTAGAATAATGATTTGATTCTTTCATTCTTAATTCGACATTCACTCAATTATTTGCTTGTAATATAAATTGTACAACTTATTGAAATGATTATAGAGTATTCTTTACCTCTCTCAATTGCCACTTCCTTTTATCTTCTTACTAGTTAGCCTTCAATAAAAATATTTACATAATGCACATATAACGAATAGAAATTTCGTGCCTTTTTCAGTGCCCTTATACCTTATTTATACCCCATATTAAAAATATATTTTGAGTTTAGGGTTAAAGTTTATAATTAGAGTATATGCTCCCACATAGCATGGCATCGAGGATTAACCCCCACTGGTAAACCTAAATAACGAAAAGGAAGATCCCCCATCTCACAACCCAACTCGCTTGCCATTGCACACTTACAGTCATCATCGACACCAGTTACATACAAGCATGACTTTGCAAAGTTAATTTCAAGTCCCGAACAATATTAGAAACATGTCAGCAGTCTTTTAACATTACACGCAATGCCAACGTCCCCTCGTAAAAATAACAATGTATCTTTCGTAAACTGCAGATGTGAAATAGAAAAACCAGGTGCAACCGATATCCCTTGGACCAAACCCGCTTGCTCAGTCAATACCATGAATTTATGGAACACTTCAGCTACCACCACAAATAGCAAAGGGGACAACGGATCTCCCTAACGTACTCCTCGTTGCATGCCAAACTTCTTTGTTGCACTACCATTCAACAAAATAGCAAATCACCCAATCCTTACACACGATCGTATCCACCCTCGCCAACGTTCACCGCACCCCATTCGGACCAACACAAGTTTAAGAAAATCCCAATTCAAATAGTCATAAGCCTTTGCGAAGTCTAGCATGAGTAATACACCATCATCCCCAATTCGTTTACTTCTCTCGTACGCACGACCTCATTAACCAAGAGAATTTCGTCGACAATTTGGCGACCCCCAATAAAAGCTGATTGTGTATCACTGATCACCTCACTCAACACTGCTTGAAAACGCTCGACAAGCACCTTCGACACAATTTTATAGGCAGAATTGAGTAAGCAAATTATCTCAAATAGCCTGAAATCATCAATGACTATCGGTTGATCTCTTATTATCTAACCTGGCAACATGTTATTGGTAGCAACTCCTACTCCCATATTAAGCTAAGTTTTATTTTCCCCTTAACTCGATTAATACATCCATATCATATCGGTGTTCTCAACAATTTTTCATGTCAAAATAGTTGATATCCCATGTTCAAAATTACAACATCTCACTCCTCCTTAGAATTATTTACAACAACTAAACATACACAATTGAAAATAAATTATCTCAAATAGCCTGAAATCAATCAATATTTCATCGAAGAAATTAACACATTAAACAACAGCAAAAGTATTCTCAACTCATTTTTTATTTGATTATTTTTAATCCCAAACATTAAAAAACATAAACTCATTATCAAATGGTAATTAAAAAATTGAAAAATTAAAAGTTCATAGAAAATAATAAATAAATCTAATTAACTTTATCTTGATACTAGAATAATGATTTTATTCATCATTTTTCTTGAAAATTATACAAATACCACTTATTTAAAAATAATAATTTGAAAGTGAGAGTAAATGGTGAAAATTAGGGGTGTTCAAATCCGAGTACCCGAGTTTTCGGGTACCCGGACCTTCGGGTATCATATTTGCCAGCCCGTGAGTACTGGGTACCCTAAAATTGGGTACTCGTTAAACCTAGGTACCCGTAAAATCGGGTATCGGGTACCCGGTTCACATTTTTTGTTATTTTTTATTTTAAAATTAAAAAAATAAAAGTTCATAACACACGATCCAAACAAAAAAAAAATAATGATTTAAAGTTTATAACCATAAGAAAGACAATAAAAATATTAATCTCGATCGTGATTTTTTTAAATCTCATATTTTTTAAAGAAAAAATATTAAAAGTTCATATATTTTTTTTTCGAATCTTACATATTCACAAATTAATATATTGTTTTTAAATAATTTAAAACATAAAAGCATATAATACAAATATAGAATGAATTTTGGGGTTTAAATATAGTTCTAAGGTAAATATATTAAGTAATCTAATAAAATAAAAAAAAATTAGGAACCGGGTACCCGAAATTTTCATATTTCGAGAGCCTGGCCCGACCTGGGTAAAAATAATTTCCGGGTAAATACCTAGTTATTTATGTTCGAGTAATCGGGTAGTTTGAGTCGGATAATTTTGAATACCCCTAGTGGAAACAATGAATTAGGGTTTTAGACTTTGAAAAAGGAAAATTTTGACCTTTTGAGTAGAGGGTGGGTTTCATGTAAGAGGATTGGGATGATGTTTAAATTTTTTATTAAATGTTTTATAAAATATTTTTTAAACAGAGTTTGACCATTTTTTATGTGATAGGTGTCAACTCTTCAAGAGAAATGCGGTTTATATCTTATTTAAGAGGTGTGAAAATAAATATTAAATGGGTGTCATTTTCGTTTTAATTAAATCTCACATATAAAATTTACATACACTACAACAATATAGGTTTTTAGTGACAAATTGATAGTGACTAGGAATAATTTTGTCACGGATGTTAACTTTTTGTGACAATTTTTTTGTGCGACACTATTAGTATAAGTAATTGTGACATATTTTTATTTGGTAACTGTAACAGTAGTAATTGTGACGATTATATTTTTCACAAATGAATTCTCACTATAAGTATACAATTGTGACACAAAGTTCATTGTCACTAAAACTTTGACACATGATAGTGACGATATGTGAAATGAACACTATTATTTGATATTTTTTGTTACAATGAAATTACTTGTCACTTAAAGTTTCACTTTTTGTTGTGATAAATTTTGTCACCAATAAAAAAATAAAAGTAATGACAAATTAGACATTGTCACAATGATAAATTTATTTTTATAATTATAAAAATTAAAGTTACCATAAACTAGTTTGTCAAAAGGTAAACTATTTATATAGTCTCTATATTATGTGTAAATTGTTGTTTTAGTCAATCTATTTTGATCAACTTTAGTCCCTATATTTTTCAAAAATTAAAATTTTAATCCTAATCCTAACGGGACATCGGCAATACTAAATTACTGATGAGTGCTTAAAAGTGACATATTTCACTTGCTAATTTTCTAAGTTTTGTGACTTCTTGCTACTTAATACATATTGTTTTCTTTATATTTTGTGCAGGGGTCCAACTCTGGAAATAGCAGTGAAAATAGAGCGTTTCTGCAGTTTTTTTTATTATCCTGTCATGACTGGCATCATGGGCACGACACCAGGCACGACACATCTGACGTGGCAGTGACGCGGCAATGACGTGGCAATGACGTGGCAACTTCTAGAAGCTCCTGGAATGTTCCGGAAGACGAATCCGATCAGACTTATCAGCTTTTATCATATTAGTTTTATTTTTGAATTTTAATTTGAATTTGAATTATTGTTTCTTATCTCTTATCTTTGTAAATCTAAGCCTATAAATACCAACCTTTGGTGAAGGCTTAAGATCATCTTCTAGCTTTTGAATCTTTTCACCCTTGTAAACATTTTAGCTTTAATCGAAATTCATTTTCATTTATTTTCTTGTTTCATTCATTTTATGTTTTTCAATTGCTTTTCCAAAAACAAGTTAAGTATGATAATCAATATCATGCTTAGCTAAATTTCTTAAGCCAAGAACCAGCCAAGTCAATTCGATTCGTGAGAATTGAACTTGCTAATTACTTTTGGGGAAATCATTTTTATCTTTCTGCTTAGATAGTTTGGCAATCGGCCTTACTAAAGTTTTTTAAACGTTTTTCATATCAAAAGGGCCCTTTGGTCTGAATTCGCTTAAAAACATAGTTGGGAGGAAGGATCGGCCTGTGGCAATTTTCGACTTCCTGTGAACACTCTTAGCGGCGGTCCGCTAAGGAAAGATGAAATCAGAAGCGATTCTATTTTTAGACAATTTCTGAGTCGGGTTTTTCCTGCTTTAATCTAAATACTTTAACGGCGATAGTCGTGGTTGATTTATTTAAGAACCGTCTTTCGAAGATAGACTTGGGAGGATTGGTTACTTGAGAGAAGAACAAGTTACGACGGGTTGGGCCTCGTAGACTGTAACCGACATGATCCCCGGAATAAAAATCTATTTCAATGATCGAAAGAATTGAAGGAGCTGGTTCGAGGCTGATTACATCCTTGGTTTTTCTTACTATCTTTAGTTCTTTTATTTTCTTTTTTTATTTACTTCATCACAATTCATATCACCCCCTCCTTTTATTTATTTGTTCTTTCAGATATTCCTGGGATTTCAGATTCAACGAATTCAAGTCAACAATTCCAGCTAATCTCCCTGCGGATCGACCTTCTTTCCCTATACTTATTTTATTTATTTATTTTTGAAAGAGGATTTATTTATATTTATTTTGACCGGTTAACGACGACTTGTCAAAATTGGCGCCGTTGTCAGGGAGATTTATTTTCGGCAATTATTGACTGATTTTTGTTTTATTTTATGACCAGGAAGAATCCGAGTACTTTAGCCCCATATAACCCGGAAATCGAAGCAAGCGCTCGTAGAACTCACGGCGAAACACTTCGACGAAAGAAACAACAACAAAGCACACGACGATCTGAACAAGAATCCACCTCCGAGACCACACCAATCGACGAACCTACACAAGAACCAGAACCGATGGCAGATCAAACAATTCGAGAGCTGAACGCAGCCCCTACCGTGCAACAACCACTCTGCATCGCTTTTCCTCAAGGCGATACTCCTTTTCAACTCAAAACGGGCCTAATTCACTTACTCCCTACCTTTAACGGTTTACCTACTGAAAGCCCACATAAGCATCTTGCCGAATTTCACATGGTGTGCAGCAGCATGAAACCGCAAGGAGTTTCAGAGGACCAAATAAAACTAAGGGCTTTCCCTTTTTCCTTAGCCGGAACGGCTAAAGAATGGTTATTTTATTTACCTCCGAATTCAATTAATACATGGTCTGACCTTTCTCGTGTTTTTCTTGATAGGTATTTCCCTGCAGCCAAAGCAACAGAAATTAGGCGAAACATATTGAGCATCCAACAAATGCATGAAGAATCCTTATATGATTATTGGGAAAGGTTCAAGAAGCTATGTGCAAGCTGTCCGCAACATGGCTTATCCGAACAGACTCTCCTTCAATATCTTTACGAAGGAATGTTACCGATGGACAAAAAAATGGTAGATGCCGCAAGCGGCGGCGCACTCGTCAACATGACTCCTACTGCAGCAAGGACGTTAATTTCTACAATGGCTGCGAATTCACAACAATTTGGTTCTACAAATGAACCCAGTCGACGGGTTCATTCAGTAAGCACAATTACATTAGAAAACAAGATTGATAATTTGACTAATATTGTGCATTCACTTGTTTCAGGAGAAATAGGAGTTGCTAAGGCATGTGGGATTTGTACTATGCACGATCACGCCACCGATCTATGCCCAATGTTGAGGGAAACGACTAATGCCCAAGTCAACGCCTTGAACAATTTTCCCGGACCTCCCCAAAGACCCTACAATCCGCAAAGCAACACATTCAACCCTGGGTGGAGAGATCATCCTAACCTTAGCTATGGTAATAGAAATCCAAATTTTCAAGCTAGACAACCTCCCTACCAAACCCCCCAGAAATCTTCCCTTGAATCTATTGTTGAGAGATTAGCCGTTTCACAAGAAAGGTTCCAAAACCAAACGCAATCTCACCTTCAGGAACTAGACAAACAAGTCAGTCAGCTAGCACAAACAATAGGGCGATTAGAATCTCAAGGAAAATTACCATCGCAAACCGAAGTCAATCCAAGGGAAAATGTGAGCGAAATCACTTTGCGAAGTGGAACCGTGATAGCACCTGAACCACCGAAAAAGGGCGAGCAAAAATCCGAGAGCTCCTCGGAACACCAAAAGGACAAGCCTCCTTCCACTTCAGGTAACATCAATTCTAAAATTCCTATTTCTACTTACGAACCCGTTCCACCTTTTCCAGGAAGACTAGCGAAAAAGGACAAGAAGGAGGAAGAAAAGGAAATAATGGAAGTGTTCAAAAAGGTAGAAATTAACATTCCACTCTTGGACGTCATTAGGAAGATTCCCAAATATGCAAAGTTTTTGAAAGATCTTTGTACAAACCGAAGGAAATTGTCGGGGAATGAAAGGGTTAACCTTGGTGAGAACGTTTCGGCTATTCTTCAAAGACCTTTGCCGCCAAAGTACAAAGATCAAGGTATGTTTGCAATTCCTTGTAAAATTGGGAATGTTGGGATAAAAAGAGCGATGTGCGATTTAGGCGCATCTATCAACGTCATGCCGTTAAGCGTCTACAACAAAATTTCGACTGAACCTTTGAAGGAAACGCGAGTAACGGTTCAACTAGCTGATCGTTCGGTTATCTACCCCGAGGGAGTGCTAGAAAACGTGTTGGTACAGGTAAAAGATCTTATTTTCCCTGCTGATTTTTATATAATTGACATGGAAAATGATCGCAGTAACAACGGATCCGAAATCTTGCTTGGCCGGCCTTTCCTATCAACCGCGCATACAAAGATCGGTGTCCGCGATGGCATCTTAACTATGGAATTTGATGGGGAAGTGGTTAAATTTGATATGTATAAAGCTATGAAATATCCTGATTCTGTCGAAAGCCTTAATTTTATTGATATTATAGATCCTCTGGCTAATGACTTTATCAGAACTGATTTATTTCATGATTTTTGTAGGGAATTGGAAGATCTCAATGATGACGACTTAGGCGAATCAATTTCTACCCTTTCTTTAATTTCTGAAATTCGATTAACTCCTTCACAATCTAAACCGCTTCCCTCAATTTTGCAGGCACCTCAGTTAGAATTGAAACAACTCCCACCACACTTGAAGTATGCATACTTAGGCGACAAAGAAACTCTACCCGTCATCATATCAAACGAATTGTCGTCACAACAAGAGGATGAGTTAATTGCCACGCTAATCGTCCATAGAGAAGCAATCGGATGGACATTAGCCGATATCAAAGGCTTAAGTCCTTCCACGTGCATGCACAAAATAAAATTGGAGGATGGCGCAAAACCTATCCGAGAGGGGCAACGTCGACTAAACCAACCAATGATGGATGTGGTAAGACAAGAAATACAAAAATTGTTAGATGCCGACATCATCTATGCAATTTCTGACAGTAAGTGGGTTAGTCCAATTCATGTTGTACCTAAGAAAACAGGAATAACTGTTGTCGAAAATGATGAAGGTGAGAAGGTTCCAAAAAGAATTCAAAACGGATGGCGAATGTGTATCGATTACAGGAAACTTAATTCCCAAACTCGAAAAGACCATTTCCCTTTACCATTCATCGATCAAATGATCGAAAGACTTGCTGGAAAAACACATTATTGCTGTCTTGACGGATTCTCTGGATTTTTTCAGGTACCGGTAGCACCCGAAGATCAAGAAAAAACCACATTTACTTGTCCATTTGGCACATTTGCATATAGGCGAATGCCTTTTGGGCTATGCAACGCTCCAGCCACCTTCCAACGCTGTATGCTAAGCATTTTCTCCGATCACATCGAGCGAGGTATAGAGGTATTTATGGATGATTTCACCGTTTACGGCAATTCATTTTCTAAATGTCTCTCTAATCTTTCATATGTGCTTAATCGATGCATTGAATATAATTTGGTTTTAAATTATGAAAAGTGTCACTTCATGGTAAGTAAGGGATTAGTTCTCGGTCATGTGGTTTCTGCCCAAGGAATAGCCGTCGATAAATCTAAAGTAGATATTATTCGCTCACTTCCATACCCCACTTCGGTGAGGGAAGTTCGAAGTTTTCTTGGTCATGCAGGATTCTATCGACGCTTCATAAAGGATTTTTCTAAGCTCGCACAACCACTTTGTCGCCTATTACAAAAAGATGCACCATTCGATGTGGACAAAGCTTGTAAAGAATCATTTGATGAACTAAAAGCACGACTTATTTCCGCTCCAATAGTGCAACCCCCGGATTGGTCGCTGCCCTTCGAAATCATGTGCGATGCCTCCGATCTAAGTGTAGGCGCAGTGCTTGGACAAAGATCCAAAGACGGACCGCATGTTATCGCTTATGCCTCTCGAACTCTTGATTCGGCACAGCGAAATTATTCTACAACGGAAAAGGAGTTTTTTGCTGTCATTTTTGCATTAGATAAGTTTCGCCCTTATTTATTAGGAACTAAAATTCTGATTTTTTCTGATCATGCAGCATTAAAGTATTTGATCAACAAAAAAGATGCGAAACCTCGTTTGATTAGATGGATACTCTTGTTACAAGAGTTTGACATCCAAATCAAAGACAAGAAAGGCAGCGAGAATTTGGTGGCGGATCACCTAAGTCGTTTAGCAACATCACCAACCGAACTCCCTCTACGAGATGAATTCCCGGATGAATCGCTAATGGAAGTTAAGGTAACATTCCCTTGGTTTGCCGATTTGGCGAATTTCTTAGCCACTGGTAAGGTTCCTAACAATTTGCCTCAATCCGCGATTAAACGTATTAAAAGAGATGCTAGATATTATATATGGGATGATCCATATTTGTGGAAATTGTGTTCTGATCAAATAATTCGCCGTTGCGTAAGTAATAGCGAGGTAACCTCTATACTTAAATTTTGTCATTCTTACGCTTGTGGCGGACATTTTGGCCCTAAGCGAACTGCGCACAAAATTCTCGAGTGCGGATTCTTTTGGCCTACCTTATTTAAAGATACTTACAATTTTTGCAAATCATGTGACAGATGCCAACGGGTTGGGAACCTAAGCCGTCGAAGCGAAATGCCGTTAAATCCAATCCATATATGCGAAGTATTCGACGTGTGGGGACTCGACTATATGGGACCTTTTATTTCATCCTATGGAAATCTTTATATTATTCTAGCAGTCGATTACGTTTCGAAATGGGTTGAGGCGAAAGCCACCCGTGAGAATGATGCGAGAACCACGACTAACTTCTTGCGTGAATTTATTTTTTCCAGATTCGGAACTCCAAGGGCGATTATTTGTGATAGGGGAACGCATTTTGTCAATCGAATCGTCGAAGCCTTGATGAGGAAATATGGCGTGACGCAGCGAATATCAACGGCTTATCATCCGCAAACTAACGGACAAGCGGAAGTTTCAAATAGGGAGATTAAATCAATCCTAGAGAAAATTGTAAAACCCAATCGAAAGGATTGGAGCTTGAAGTTGGTCGACGCATTATGGGCATATCGGACCGCCTACAAAGGACCTATCGGCATGTCACCTTACCGCCTTGTCTTTGGTAAACCTTGTCATCTCCCGGTCGAACTTGAACATAGAGCGTTTTGGGCGGTGAAAGAATGTAATATGGAAATGAGCGCTGTTGGCGAAACACGGAAACTTCATATCCAAGAACTAGAGGAGATTCGTCGAAACGCTTACGATAGCGCACAGCGTTACAAAGAACAAACTAAAGCATTTCATGACAAACACATTTCATTTAAATCCTTTTCAATTGGACAAAAGGTTCTCCTATTTAACTCGAAATTGAAAATTTTTGCAGGAAAACTTAAGTCTAAGTGGAGCGGACCATTTACCGTAGTCGATACCTTCCCTCATGGAGCCGTAGAAATCGAAGATAGCTCGGGTACACGATTTAAAGTAAATGGACAGCGGCTCAAACCATTCTTCGAAAGCGCACCCATCGAACACATTGAGGAAATAATTCTCGAAGAACCGAGACCCTGAACATCAAATTGGTCGAGCTTAACGACAATAAACAAAGCGCTAAATGGGAGGCAACCCATTAGTTTTTCTTTTATTATTTATTTTGATTTTTTTAAATTTTCTTATTTTTTTTCTTTGTTCCAGTATACTGATCGAATTTTTTTTCCCATTGCAGGTTCTTTCTATCGGCCAAGAGCAGGGCAATTCATTTCCCCCACCAAAGTGCACCGTTTCATTAAACGCGGTGCATTTTAGCATGCGTAATGAACGGTGCACGTTAGGCTCTCCCCATCACCCAGCTTTCCCTAATTTTCCCCCGCCTCCTTTCTTTCTCTCCCGCATAGACCAACTAAACCCTAGCACAACTCACCTCACCACACAAAACAAATCCCAACCGGATTTTTCAAGCCCCCACCGCCGTCAACCCAAAATGCCTCGCACAAGGCAGCAAGCCCGCCGCCTACCCCAAGAACCACCGATGGTTATCGGCGGACGGCGCCGTTTTCAACCGCCTCAGTTCATGGAAATAAGCAGCGAGTCCGAGCCCTCCGCCGTACCTCCTCCTCGCCGCGGAGGCCGTCATCGACAAGCCACCATTCCGCCGGCTGAAAACCATATTCCCCAGACGACCGCGAGTCCTCCGCCTCATTCCCCATCCGTCAGCCACCGTTCGCATCATTCCAATAGCATTGCCGGCCCGAGCACCAGCCGCCGTCCGCCATCCCCACGATCTCCGTCGCCGTCATTTTATTCACTGCCCACTATGGATTCTCCCACACCCTCTCGGCAGCGTTCGTTCCATTCCCAACAGAGGGAATCCACAAACCCCTCCATTTCCATGCCCTCTGCCGAACCAGAGCAACAACATCCTGAGGTAAATTCTACCCCAATTTTTACTCAGCCATTGCTAATGTATCATCCTTCTTTTGGATACGCAGAGGATTTCTCGGCTGGATTCAGTTTCCATCAAGACCACCAGACCTCTGCAAATTATGGCGAGCACTCTAGTGCATCATCCTTCCCCTCTCCGCCCAGAGGAGGCACCGAAAATCCTGAAAGAAACAGACGGGGGCGTAATTATGCCGTACCAGCAGAAGAAGTGCTCAAGGGATACCTCGTCTTTTCTGCCGATCAGCTCGATCAATTTCAGAGTATCCGACATAGGCCTTTTCGGGTTTGCAAATTCATTCCCCATCATACTATTGTCAATTTGAATATCTCTGATTCTGTTGCACATTATTTTGATTCTATCGGATGGACTGCTTTCTCTGAAATTAAATGTGGAACGTTTTATGAGTTGGTCTTTGAATTTTATTCCACATTTTCCTTTGCTGAAACTAGTTATATTACACCCGACTCCCCTGCTGTTATCAGATTTCGGTTATGTGGTCAAAATTTTGCTATGTCTGTTAATGAGTTTAATTTAGCTATGGGTTTTGTGACTAACGTCACGAACTCCGATTATTTAACAGCATTGTTTGAGATTCCTGCAGATTTCGAAGAGAATGCTGCTTATTTTGAGTTATCCGGACAAACAAACATAGCCTTCGACCCTCGATCTACTAAGGCTATTGCGCTTCAAGACCCCGGGCTCCGTTATGTTCATCGTTTCCTTGCCTACAACTTTTCTGGACGTAACGATGCTTCTGCCACCTTAAGTAAGATTGAGCTATTTTTCCTTTGGTGCATGCATTCAGGTAAGAAGGTTAACCTAGGATTTTGGTTAGCCCGCCAGTTCAAAATCGTCATCCGGTACAATCGTCCTTTAATCCTTGGTCCTTTAATTACTCACCTTGCATCTCGAATAGCTAATTTCGACATTGAGCATTTCACTTACGCTTTTTCTATGGATGCTATAGATGAGCGTTGCTTGGACTCTATGGGATTACTCGATGGAACACCGGATGCACCCTTCTTCAATCCACCGGGTATTTTAACGCCAAGGACAAGGAGGGTTTTCACTCGCCGAAACGCATCACATGCCCCTCATTCCCCTCCTCCTCAAGAGCAGCCCTCTCACGATGTTGCGGACTTTGCTGCCCGTCTTCATGCATTAGAAGACAACATCTCCGAGATCCTCTCTTACCTTCGTCCTGGGCGCGGTCGCGGACGTGGCCGCAATCGTCGTTGATAACGGGGAGTTTCCCTTACCCCTCTTTGCTTTAATTTTTCCTATTTTACATTGAATTGGGGCAATTCATTTAAGTGAGGGGGGGGGGGTACGACAACACTTGTCCTATGCTTGTTTGATAATATGTCTGACTTTGACTGAACTTGAGTTGAACTTCTCTTGCCATTTCATGATTATCTAGCATATTATACTTGCTCTAGTACTTAAGAGTGACTGACTTGGAGCATTTTTGATAATCAAGTGATATGGGTAAACTGCAGTTTGGCATTCTCTTTTAATTACTCTGGATTGTGTTGATTAGATTTCTCGCCTAGCTTAATCAAAATTAGCCCAATTTGTGAGACTTTGAGCCTTGAGCATGCATTCTTCATATTATGCTCGTTTCTTTTGCTTGAGAGTGTCATCCTGAACTTTAGGAATCTAGAACTTGTGGCTTGCTTACAATTCGAGACTACACTAAGAACGAGGTGCTTTAAAATGATTTAGGCATTAGGCTTTAACCTTTTCTATCCCTTTCACTCTATTTTACCCTTCCTCATCGCCTAGTGAGCCTTTTGTTAGCCTTACACCCCATTTTTTTTGCTTAACCCTAAACCAAACTTTTTGAATGATCAAATGCTAGAACTGTATTGCTAGACAAAAAGGGGCTGCAATTCGAATAAGGGCAGAATTTTTCAAAGAAAAAAATGAAAAAGAGAAAAAAAAGAGAAAAACAGAATAAAAAGAAGCAATTGCTTCGAAAGAAATAGCTTCAAAAAAAAGAAAAAAAAAGAAATGTGTTTGCTTGCCCATTTTTTTAGCTCCTTTTTATTGTCTTCGTTGCTTATTGTTTGAAACTTCTTGCATTGATCACCTTATTTTGCCTTTTCTTTCCATCTTTCTATCTAAACCCACATTACACCTTGAACAAGACCTAATGATTTTTGCACCTCGATTCTAATAAGTAGTGGAGATTTGAACTTGTTACAAGCTTATGGAAACCTTTATTCATGCATGACTTTGAGTGTTTCTGCTTCATGTTTTTCCCTTAAAAACATTTTGAGTGCTCTTGAGTGTATCTTGGTGAGGATTAAGACTAGGCTACGATTCGATCAATGCTTGATAGGAAATTAAAAGGAACAAGGGCTGCTCTTTGCTTGTATTTATTTGGTGTTAATTGTGCTTCTGTCAAGAACCTCCTTTCGTGCTAGAGCCTTTATAATTCTGTTTGATGCTTGTAATGGTTTGTGATTTGCATTCTTGGGCTTAAGTTATTTCGGACATACTTGAGGACAAGTATGAGACAAGTGAGGGGGAATTTGATGAGTGCTTAAAAGTGACATATTTCACTTGCTAATTTTCTAAGTTTTGTGACTTCTTGCTACTTAATACATATTGTTTTCTTTATATTTTGTGCAGGGGTCCAACTCTGGAAATAGCAGTGAAAATAGAGCGTTTCTGCAGTTTTTTTTATTATCCTGTCATGACTGGCATCATGGGCACGACACCAGGCACGACACATCTGACGTGGCAGTGACGCGGCAATGACGTGGCAACTTCTAGAAGCTCCTGGAATGTTCCGGAAGACGAATCCGATCAGACTTATCAGCTTTTATCATATTAGTTTTATTTTTGAATTTTAATTTGAATTTGAATTATTGTTTCTTATCTCTTATCTTTGTAAATCTAAGCCTATAAATACCAACCTTTGGTGAAGGCTTAAGATCATCTTCTAGCTTTTGAATCTTTTCACCCTTGTAAACATTTTAGCTTTAATCGAAATTCATTTTCATTTATTTTCTTGTTTCATTCATTTTATGTTTTTCAATTGCTTTTCCAAAAACAAGTTAAGTATGATAATCAATATCATGCTTAGCTAAATTTCTTAAGCCAAGAACCAGCCAAGTCAATTCGATTCGTGAGAATTGAACTTGCTAATTACTTTTGGGGAAATCATTTTTATCTTTCTGCTTAGATAGTTTGGCAATCGGCCTTACTAAAGTTTTTTAAACGTTTTTCATATCAAAAGGGCCCTTTGGTCTGAATTCGCTTAAAAACATAGTTGGGAGGAAGGATCGGCCTGTGGCAATTTTCGACTTCCTGTGAACACTCTTAGCGGCGGTCCGCTAAGGAAAGATGAAATCAGAAGCGATTCTATTTTTAGACAATTTCTGAGTCGGGTTTTTCCTGCTTTAATCTAAATACTTTAACGGCGATAGTCGTGGTTGATTTATTTAAGAACCGTCTTTCGAAGATAGACTTGGGAGGATTGGTTACTTGAGAGAAGAACAAGTTACGACGGGTTGGGCCTCGTAGACTGTAACCGACATGATCCCCGAAATAAAAATCTATTTCAATGATCGAAAGAATTGAAGGAGCTGGTTCGAGGCTGATTACATCCTTGGTTTTTCTTACTATCTTTAGTTCTTTTATTTTCTTTTTTTATTTACTTCATCACAAATCATATCACCCCCTCCTTTTATTTATTTGTTCTTTCAGATATTCCTGGGATTTCAGATTCAACGAATTCAAGTCAACAATTCCAGCTAATCTCCCTGCGGATCGACCTTCTTTCCCTATACTTATTTTATTTATTTATTTTTGAAAGAGGATTTATTTATATTTATTTTGACCGGTTAACGACGACTTGTCAATTACAATGACTAAAAATGATCAAATTAAAGAAAAAAATTAAATATGAAACTTATGTATAACAAAATAGCTAAAAAGAAATTTTTACTTAACATATTTAAAGACTACAATTCATGTCAGGATCGAAAATTCAAAATTTAAAAAGTAAAGAAATTTAAAGTGACCAAATTAGAGTACAAACACTAATATGTGATTTTAGCATAATATATGATATAATTTTTTTTTTTGAAAATTTAAAAAGATATATTCTATTTTGATTAGTTTTTTCTTCAAAAAATCTAAATAGTTTCTTCAACATACGTACTTCGTAGAAGAAACCATAGAAAAATTAGTTAAATTATTATTGTAATAATTAGTGTTATAATTAATACATATTTTTAAAATAAATAAAATTAATTTCAATTACAATTTAACCTAAATATTATTTTTCTTTAAAAATAGTATTAAATTTTTTGCCTAGCCTAGTGGATAAGTATTGCACTCTCGCCCTAAAAGTTCCAGGTTCGATCCTCCTTTAAGCCATGCATTTGCATTTATTTACTAAAAATATTAAATTTCAGTGATCTAATGAAACTTAAAAGTTTGTTGACTAAAATGCAAAAGTACCATTAAATTTTAGGGACAATTAGTGATTAGTTTAAACCCTAAATAAAATGGTTATAATTAAAAATATAATTAATTTTTTATTATTGATAGTGACGACATATTTTAGACATTATTTAAATATGTATTTGTGATAGAATGTTTGTCACTAGTAAGAATAACATTACTGTCAAAATTTTAGTCACTATTAATAATCATTTGTGTCAAATAGTGTTGTCATAAAAAATATAACTATTGTGACGAAATACGTGAAAGTTATCACTAATATAATAGTGACAGAGTTATTAGTGACGACTCGGAAAAATAGTCACCGTAAATTTCAGTGACTAAATTTAACACTTTTTGTGACTATTTTCAATGTCACTAAAAATGCATTTTCTTGTAGTGATAGGCTTCGTTTGGTAAAGAGAGGTTTGAGTCAAAATTAGAGGTTTGAGCTAAAATTAGAGGTTTGACCGGTCATGTAACACCCATGAATTGACTGTTTAAAATGTATGTAAAAAAAATAATGGAATGGGTGTCATATGGTTCGAACCCGTGACTTTTGGGTTGGTGTACAAGAGGCTTAACCATATGAGCTAAGCCTTTATTTTGGTTTTAGTTTCGCTCAATTTTTTTATGTGATTTATGTTTCTCGGGTTGGGCCAAAAATAAAATAATTCGAACCAACCTCAACCAATTATTGCACCTGCATTTGAAGAGATAAAAAAAATCTGGAAGCTTCTCCAAACTTTCCATCTTCCCCAAAAATTCATTCGGCCAACGATCTTGGCCACCGTCAGCCCGTGGCGTGCACTGCCGCCGCCAACGTCTTCCTTGTCTCTCTGCGACCAAAACCCGATGAGCCACTCGCGGTTTAACGCAGCTGTCCGACGGGGAGATCGGATTGAAAGTCTGATAGACCCTTTTTTTCTCACCGTCCCTTTTGCCTGTTTTCTGTTGTCGTCCGGCGTCGTGTCGTGAAGTGGAGGCCGTCACCGTACTCAGCAAACCGAGGTGAGTGAAACCCAACCGTCCGATCGACTGACCGACACCGACAAGCCTCTCATCGGAGTTACGCATAATTTCAGTCGACGATTCATGTTTCAAGTAAAATCTGGCCAATTTTTCGGTTTGTTTCGCTGAAGTCTTGGTGGTGTTGGGTTATTTGACTGACGATTTGTGTTTTTTCGGTAGAAATCGCGGCGTTTGGCGTCTCTGGTGGTTTTTCCGGCGGTCGTCCGGTGACCTGAAACCTAGGGTGAGTAAACTAGGTTCAAACCGACTAAACCGGCCGGCCCATGACCCAAACCCGACCCGACCCGTTCACCGACCCGTCAACCCGAGTCAACTCGTCCGAGTCAGCTGAGTCAACTCGTCCGAGTCAGCCCGAGTCAACTCAGTTGACCCTTGTTGACTGTTGATGTCATGCTGACGTCAGCATTGACTTTGACCAGTTGACTTTGACCCCGTTGACCGTTGACCTGCTGACGTCAGCGTTGACCTGCTGATGTCAGCGTTGACTTTGACCGTTGACCAAAAAGTCAAATTTTCCGAAAACTCATATTTTATGTTTTTCGACGTTCTGAGTCCGTTTTTGAAGCCCGTTTTGCAAAATTCTGACCCGAATGCCTCCGAATCTGACTTTGAACCCGAAAGTGTTTGTGTGTTTAATTTTGTTAAGAGCTCTTTGGATAAGGACTGAAATGTGAATCTATTTTGTTGAAGGTATCAAAGTACCTTTGAATTTGAGATGTTGGGGGCCGTCGAATCTTGGGATCGAGTGCGATCGAATGAGGTTTCATGAATCAACTGTTATAGCTCGGAACTAAGGTAATACATTACTACCCCTTGTATGCTTTATGTACATGTTGATATCTGGTTAAAGCATGCATGCTTATGATGAAGTGTTTTGTGAACTCTGCTTAAGCCAAATTCGATACGAAAAATAAGTATGAGAGTCAGTAAGATCAAAATACTCGGATAAGAATATTGATAGACCATGAGTGTTGAAAGTGCAAATAATAATAATAATACAGTTAAATCTGAAACTCTATCAATGGTGTTTAAGAACCAATGTTTAGAATGCGGAGTATGAGATGTTGGATATGAAATTACGAAAATGCTTTTGGAGCATAAGTATGACTAAACTACCCATTTGATAAAGGAAATGACCTAAAATCTGCATTCGACCTGATTATGCAATTTGCATTACCCAAGATGTATGTTTTAAATGAAAATACTTCGGCATCATTATGCAATACGTGTGATACAAACTTGGATAATCCCTCAAACTCTGTATAACACATGAATGAGAATTCTCTGGAAATCTTGTTGAAATCCTAAGTCGATCCTTATGACCGTAATGCGTGAATTAAATGAGAATGAGCGTAATGACTAAAAAGACAGTAATGCCCTTTAGCACCTAAATGTCTGATTAATTTGAATAACTTTATACTCTCAAGTTCTGTAATGAATGAATCGTCTGTAAAGGGCCGGAGAGTTAGGACGACTTAATCTCGTTTGAGTACGTAAATGATGGAGGAACCAAATGGTAATTCAGAAAGAAATGGTGGATTTATCCCAATTTCCAAAAAGACTGAAAAGTCCTCTTGAGTCAAATATGCAGTTATGCATTTGATGAAATTTTGAGATTTCTAATAAGACTTTAAGGGCTAAAGCGCCCTTAAGTGTTAGGAAGCACACTCATGTATGATAATCACTCCTGATATTAAAATAAGGTTGAAAGTTTTTCCGCACATAATATAAGTTTGACTACTCCGCGACAAGTCTGGTGGTGAAATATGAAAGCAATCGTTGAGATATAAGATACAGCCGGATACATTAGAAGGGTTGGTTAGTAATGTAAGGTTGGGATATGTTAGTTCGTATGGTTTTGGAGGCTCGATAAACTTCTGGAAATCTTAAATATTGTAAATCTTCATTTTACAACTATTGGGCTAAATTACAAAATCACCCCTGATAGTTAAATGACCAAAATGCCCTCGTTGGCCCAAGTAATCAAAATAGCCCTGAACGTATCCGATATCGTGACAGACCTTGACATAGAAATCTCTGGGTGTCTGATTGGAAGCCTAATAAGCAAATAGAATTTTCTGAGCAAATGTTTATGATTGGTTGGTATAAATTACCAAAATGTCCATATGTGATAAATGACCATAATGCCCTTGTAGGCTTAAATGACTTAATAACTCATGATGCATCTAAACTCTCAAAGATCTTGATATATCACATCTTGAAAATCTGGGTTAAACCATTAGTTTGAACCCCTTCTAATAGGGGCCACGTTTTAGAAATTCGTTCAAGTTGTCAAAAGTTCAATATGTTCCCTTTCGTAAATGCCAAGTATCTCCAAGAAATGATCTGTCCCACCTAGTATGTTCCATGTGTGATATATTCTGTTGAATGAACTGTGTAATTAATTAATCATGAATAATATTATGTTTGATGACATTCTCTGCCTACATGATATATGTTTGCTCAATTTGTATACTTGCTATGTGATTGCTTGATCTGTAATGGTATTGTCTGATTGTCCCATAAACTCGATAGTATGATCTGTTAGTTTGACCTATGATGGTAAAATCTGTTTGCATGATGAAAAATGAAAATGTCTGCTATGCTCAATGGTATGCCCATTTATCTGGCAAAAGCATGAATCTTCCGTTTCTAATACTCTGAATAGAATATGTCTGTTACATGTATTATGTTACTCATGTCTGAAATCTGATTACTGATTGTCATCTGGGGTATACTGTTGGGTTATGATATGAAGTCTCTGTCGGTACAGCCCTGATCAAGCTGGTAAATCCTTATGAACTCAAGGTCTCCCCTTGAGTGGCACCTACGCCCATCGGGCCTAGGGTAAGTCCTTATGGACCTAAGGCATCCCCTTAGGTGGCACCTATGCCCATCTGGCCTAGGGTAAGTCCTTATGGACTCAAGGTCTCCCCTTAAGTGGCACCTACACCCATCGGGCCTAGGGTAAGTCCTTATAGACCTAAGGCAGCCCCTTAGGTGGCACCTATTCCCATCGAGCCTAGGGTAAGTCCTTATGGATGTAGTTCTGGGGGACTGCATATTGGTGTAAGGTTGGAGGGTAGTTCTTGTAAACTTCTGTATGAACATTGAACATTTGCATTTAATATGTTATGTGCTCATATGATATGATGTTAAGTACTTATGTATATTGATCTGCACTTTTTGGAACACACTAGACGCCGAACTCTCTGATTCCTACCTCGTATGTTATCAGCCTATATAATTCCTGTCTAATTCTCAAGGTCTGATTAAAGAATAAATACCATTATTCTTAAGTATGATGCAACCTTGGAATAGTAGAACAGAAATGGAGGTTGTTACTGCGCGGAACATCATGAAAATGTTATGCCTACCATATATCTGCATGAGCTTATAGCATCTTTTGGTAGTTATGTATTACTGAGCTTTTCCAAGCTCACGTTGTTTTTACCATCGCAGGTTCAAATAAAATAACATGACCTAATGTTTGACATCAGTGTTCGGAGTTCCCTCGGCGTTGCCTCTGGAGTACGGTACTGTATAGTTAGTGGGCATGTATGTCACGTATGTCATGTATGTCACGTATGGTTTTGTCATTGAGTCTGTAAAGTACTTCTGAAATTTCTTGTTATGTGTTTAAATGATTTTCTGAAATAGTATTTTAAACAGAAGTTGATTTTACAGTTTAATAAGTGTTTTGAGAAAAAAATGTTTTCATGTGAATTTTACTGTGGGTCGCTCTTGTGACCCTAATGTGACTTCTTAGGATCCGTTGTAACACATAGACGGGTCTAGGGGGCCGGGTTACATTTAGTGGTATCAGAGCTTAGAGTTGCGTCATTCTGGGTAGATCGGTCGATCGTCTGTCATAGGGTGTCTGGTCTGTGCATGCCCCTAGATCATAACCGTACTCCTCAGTGCCGAGACTGTGATGTCGAATCCTTTTTCTGAAATAATTGAATCTTAGCTTTCTGTCCGTTGTATCTCGAATCGTAATGACAAGGAATGTCTGTAACATTCGTCTGTGAATTGGATTAACTTGGTGGATTTGAATCTGAGATGGTTCATACTGGTGAAATTGAAGAATCAAAAACAGTTTAAGAGTAAATGTTGATCATGTGAGATAACATATATAAGATTACACGTAATGCTATTTGGTGATGATGATTATGTTTAAGAATATTCTGATGAAAATTTGATAAATATGCTATAAAATTAAAAGAAAGATGCTCGCGGATGTGTCGGAAATGTAAATTCTGTGGTGACTCTGTTGTAAAAAAAAAAAAGAAAGGCATCTGGATATTATGTTGAAGGTAGGAGACATTCATTTAAAACCATGGTTATGTTTTGCCGGATTGAAGAAAGACATTTGAAAAAAAAGGGGCATAGTGTACCATCATGGGCATACTACTGATCCAAAAATGATGTTTATACCTTGATTCTAGAAGACCCGATTGGAGGCCTTGAATACTTGTCTAAACTACAGTTACAGTCGTTCAACCGCAAACCGTTAGTTAATCCGTATGAGTTATGTCTATTCTAGAAAATACGCAATGGGTCGTATGAGTGACCTCTGTAATAGTAGGAAAGGTTTTCTATCCCCGACCGAGTGTATTTAAAATAAAAGTTATGAGACAAGTGTTTGCTTGACATCGTACAAGGTTTTGTAAGGGTGCAATTACCGTATTCTAATAAACAAGTCTGAGATGTATGATGGGATGAATTTGGGTTTAAGGTTACTTCGAGTGACTAAGGACGTTGCGAGATTGATCTGTGACCGTCTTTGGGACACTAGGAATAAGCATATTCCAATGAACAAGTTTTAGTAGATGAATAAATAGAATTGCAGATCATGTGTTGATCCAACTCTGATAAATTTCGAGGACGAAATTTCTTTTAAGGGGAGGAGAGTTGTAACACCCATGAATTGACTGTTTAAAATGTATGTAAAAAATAATAATAGAATGGGTGTCATATGGTTCAAACCCGTGACTTTTGGGTTGGTGTACAAGAGGCTTAACCATATGAGCTAAGCCTTTATTTTGGTTTTAGTTTCGCTCAATTTTTTTATGTGATTTATGTTTCTCGGGTTGGGCCAAAAATAAAATAATTCGAACCAACCTCAACCAATTATTGCACCTGCATTTGAAGAGATAAAAAAAATCTGCAAGCTTCTCCAAACTTTACATCTTCCCCAAAAATTCATCCGGCCACCGATCTTGGCCACCGTCAGCCCGTGGCATGCACCGCCGCCGCCATCGTCTTCCTTGTCTCTCTGCGACCAAAACCCGATGAGCCACTCGCGGTTTAACGCAGCTGTCCGGCGGGGAGATCGGATTGAAAGTCTGATAGACCCCTTTTTTCTCACCGTCCCTTTTGCCTGTTTTCTGTTGTCGTCCGACGTCGTGTCGTGAAGTGGAGGCCTTCACCGTACTCAGCAAACCGAGGTGAGTGAAACCCAACCGTCCGATCGACTGACCGACACCGGCAAGCCTCTCATCGGAGTTACGCATAATTTCAGTCGACGATTCATGTTTCAGGTAAAATCTGGCCAATTTTTCGGTTTGTTTCGCTGAAGTCTTGGTGGTGTTGGGTTATTTGACTGACGATTTGTGTTTTTTCGGTAGAAATCGCGGCGTTTGGCGTCTCCGGTGGTTTTTCCGGCGGTCGTCCGGTGACCTGAAACCTAGGGTGAGTAAACTAGGTTCAAACCGACTAAACCGGCCGGCCCATGACCCAAACCCGACCCAACCCGACCCGTTGACCGACCCGTCAACCCGAGTCAACTCGTCCGAGTCAGCTGAGTCAACTCGTCCGAGTCAGCCCGAGTCAACTCAGTTGACCCCTGTTGACTGCTGATGTCATGCAGACGTCAGCATTGACTTTGACCAGTTGACTCTGACCCCGTTGACTGTTGACCTGCTAACGTCAGCGTTGACCTGCTGATGTTAGCGTTGACTTTGACCGTTGACCAAAAAGTCAAATTTTCCGAAAACTCATATTTTATGTTTTTTGACGTTCTGAGTCCGTTTTTGAAGCCCGTTTTGCAAAATTCTGACCCGAAGGCCTCCGAATCTGACTTTGAACCCGAAAGTGTTTGTGTGTTTAATTTTGTTAAGAGCTCTTTGGATAAGGACTGAAATGTGAATCTATTTTGTTGAAGGTATCAAAGTACCTTTGAATTTGAGATGTTGGGGGCCGTCGAATCTTGGGATCGAGTGCGATCGAATGAGGTGTCATGAATCAACTGTTATAGCTCGGAACTAAGGTAATACATTACTACCCCTTGTATGCTTTATGTACATGTTGATATCTGGTTAAAGCATGCATGCTTATGATGAAGTGTTTTGTGAACTCTGCTTAAGCCAAATTCGATACAAAAAATAAGTATGAGAGTCAGTAAGATCAAAATACTCGGATACGAATATTGATAGACCAGGAGTGTTGGATATGAAATTCTATCAATGGTGTCTAAGAACCAATGTTTAAAATGCGGAGTATGAGATGTTGGATATGAAATTACGAAAATGCTTTTGGAGCATAAGTATGACTAAACTACCCATTTGATAAAGGAAATGACCTAAAATCTGCATTCGACCTGATTATGCAATTTGCATTACCCAAGATGTATGTTTTAAATGAAAATACTTCGGCATCATTATGCAATACGTGTGATACAAACTTGGATAATCCCTCAAACTCTGTATAACACATGAATGAGAATTCTCTGGAAATCTTGTTGAAATCCTAAGTCGATCCTTATGACCGTAATGCGTGAATTAAATGAGAATGAGCGTAATGACTAAAAAGACGGTAATGCCCTTGAGCACCTAAATTTCTGATTAATTTGAATAACGTTATACTCTCAAGTTCTGTAATGAATGAATCGTCTATAAAGGGACGGAGAGTTAGGACGACTTAATCTCGTTTGAGTACATGAATGATGGAGAAACCAAATGGTAATTCAGAAAGAAATGGTGGATTTATCCCAATTTCCAAAATGACTGAAAAGTCCTCTTGAGTCAAATATGCAGTTATGCATTTGATGAAATTTTGAGATTTCTAATAAGACTTTAAGGGCTAAAGCGCCCTTAAGTGTTAGGAAGCACACTCATGTATGATAATCACTCCTGATATTAAAATAAGGTTGGAAGTTTTTCCGCACATAATATAAGTTTGACTACTCCGCGACAAGTCTGGTGGTGAAATATGAAAGCAACCGTTCAGATATAAGATACAACCGGATACATTAGAAGGGTTGGTTAGTAATGCAAGGTTGGGATATGTTAGTTCGTATGGTTTTGGAGGCTCGATAAACTTCTGGAAATCTTAAATATTGTAAATCTTCATTTTACAACTATTGGGCTAAATTACAAAATCACCCCTGATAGTTAAATTACCAAAATGCCTCGTTAGCCCATGTAATCAAAATAGCCCTGAACGTATCCGATATCGTGACAGACCTTGACATAGAAATCTCTGGGTGTCTGATTGGAAGCCTAATAAGCAAATAGAATTTTCTGAGCAAATGTTTATGATTGGTTGGTATAAATTACCAAAATGTCCATATGTGATAAATGACCATAATGCCCTTGTAGGCTTAAATGACTAAATAACTCATGATGCGTCTAAACTCTCAAAGATCTTGATATATCACATCTTGAAAATCTGGGTTAAACCATTAGTTTGAACCCCTTCTAATAGGGGCCACGTTTTAGAAATTCGTTCAAGTTGTCAAAAGTTCAATATGTTCCCTTTCGTAAATGCCAAGTATCTCCAAGAAATGATCTGTCCCACCTAGTGTGTTCCATGTGTGATATATTCTGTTGAATGAACTGTATAATTAATTAATCATGAATAATATTATGTTTGATGACATTCTTTGCCTACATGATATATGTTTGCTCAATTTGTATACTTGCTATGTGATTGCTTGATCTGTAATTGTATTGTCTGATTGTCCGATAAACACGATAGTATGATCTGTTAGTTTGACCTATGATGGTAAAATCTGTTTGTATGATGAATAATGAAAATGTCTGCTATGCTCAATGGTATGCCCATTTATCTGGCAAAAGCATGAATCTTCCGTTTCTAATACTCTGAATAGAATATGTCTGTTATATGTATTATGTTACTCATGTCTGAAATCTGATTACTGATTGTCATCTGGGGTATACTGTTGGGTTATGATATGAAGTCTCTGTCGGTACAGCCCTGATCAAGCTGGTAAATCCTTATCAACTCAAGGTCTCCCCTTGAGTGGCACCTACGCCCATCGGGCCTAGGGTAAGTCCTTATGGACCTAAGGCATCCCCTTAGGTGGCACCTATGCCCATCGGGCCTAGGGTAAGTCCTTATGGACTCAAGGTCTCCATTTGAGTGGCACCTACGCCCATCGGGCCTAGGGTAAGTCCTTATGGACCTAAGGCAGCCCCTTAGGTGGCACCTATGCCCATCGGGCCTAGGGTAAGTCCTTACGGATGCAGTTCTGGGGGACTGCATATTGGTGTAAGGTTGAAGGGTAGTTCTTGTAAACTTCTGTATGAACAGTGAACATTTGCATTTAATATGTTATATGCTCATATGATATGATGTTAAGTACTTATGTATATTGATCTGCACGTTTTGGAACACACTAGACGCCGAACTCTCTGATTCGTACCTCGTATGTTATCAGCCTATATAATTCCTGTCTAATTCTCAAGGTCTGATTAAAGAATAAATACCATTATTCTTGAGTATGATGCAACCTCAGAATAGTAGAACAGAAATGGAGGCCGTTACTGCGCGGAACATCATGAAAATGTTATGCCTACCATATATCTGCATGAGCTTATAACATCTTTTGGTAGTTATGTATTACTAAGCTTTACCAAGCTCATGTTGTTTTTACCATCGCAGGTTCAAATAAAATAGAATGACCTAATGTTTGACATCAGTGTTCGGAGTTCCCTCAGCGTTGCCTCTGGAGTACGGTACTGTATAGTTAGTGGGCATGTATGTCACGTATGTCATGTATGTCACGTATGGTTTTGTCATTGAGTCTGTAAAGTACTTCTGAAATTTCTTGTTATGTGTTTAAATGATTTTCTGAAATAGTATTTTAAACAGAAGTTGATTTTACAGTTTAATAAGTGTTTTGAGAAAAAAAATGTTTTCATGTGAATTTTACTGTGGGTCGCTCTTGTGACCCTAATGTGACTTCTTAGGATCCGTTGTAACGCATAGACGGGTCTAGGGGGTTACAGGTCAAATCTGTTAATTTAGATGTTTGGTAAAGATTGGATTGAAATAGCAGATTGGGGTGAAACCTCTAATTTTGAAAAAGCTTCTAATATGAGCTTTTTGAAATTAGAGGTTTTTACATAAGAGTTATAAAGACTTTTTCACCCTTAACAATTATCTAAAATTTTCAAATAACCTAAAGGCTTAATACAACTTTTCCCCCTTAAACTATACCCAATTTCCCAACTTGCCCCATAAACTTCATTTTGCCCATTTTTTCCCCTTAAACAATTCGCCGTTACCCATTTTGCCCCAATCCGTTACTTTTTTCCGTTAAAAAAAATTCGGCCAATAACATGCTGCCACGTCATCAACGGGTTGACTAAGTCAATCCGTTTGGTTTAATTTAAAGGGTAAATTACATGTCAAGTCTGTCAGGTTTGTTTTTTTGTTCAATTTAGTCACTGAAAAGTCTATTTTTACCTTAAATTGACCCCTATTTGTTTCTATTTTTTATAATTTAGTTCATTATTTGTTATTATTAATAATATTATTTTATTAAAATGTTAATATTTAATAAAAATAAATAAAAACAAATATTTTAATACTAAATTAGTAATTTTTAGATTCGAATTCCAATTAAATTTTAATTATTCATTCTAATTTCACTATATTTGAATTATAGTTTTTGAGTAAATTTTAAATTATACTCAAATCATGTTCGTATTATATTCGAATCATATTCAAATTATATTTGAATCATCTTCTAATTATATTCGAATTGTTAATTCGAAGTTTTCTATATCCGAAATATATTTTTTGAGCAAAATTCAAATTATATTAGAATTATATTTGAACCATATCTATATTATATTCGAATCATATTAAAATTATTTTCGAAATATAATTTGAATATGATATTTCGAATCTAATTCGAATATGATTCGAATATAATATGAACATGATTCGAATATAATTCTAATATAATTACATGTTTTTCAACTATTATATTCGGAACATGTTCATACTATATTCGAATCATGATTAACATGTAATTATATTCGAATCATGTTTAACAGGTAATTATATTCGTATTATGTTCATATTATATTCGAATCATATTAAAATTATTTTCGAAATATAATTTGAATATGATATTTCGAATATAATTTGAATATGATTCGAATATAATATGAACATGATTCGAATATAATTCTAATATAACTACATGTTTTTTGAACTATTATATTCGAATCATGTTTAACAGGTAATTATATTCGAATAATGTTTGACATATAATTATATTCGAATCATGTTTAATAGGTAATTATATTCGTATCATGTTCATATTATATTCGAATCATATTCAAATTATATTCTAAATATAATTTGAATATAATATGATCATTATTTGAATATAATACGAACATGATACGAATATAATTACATGTTAAACATGATTCAAATATAAATTGAAGATGATTCGAATATAATAGTTGAAAAAACATGTAATTATATTAGAATTATATTTGAATTATGTTCATATTATATTAGAATCATATTCGAGTTACATTCAAAATATCATATTCAAATTATATTTCGAAAATAATTTTAATATGATTCGAATATAATATAGACATGGTTCAAATATAATTCTAATATAATTTGAATTTTGCTCAAAAAATATATTTCGAATATAGCAAAATTTGAATTAATAATTCGAATATAATTAGAAGATGATTCAAATATAATTTGAATATGATTCGAATATAATACGAACATGATTCGAATATAATTTGAATTTTACTCAAAAACTATAATTCAAATATAGTGAAATTAGAATTAATAATTAGAATTTAATTGGAATTCGAATCTAAAATATTACTAATTTAGTATTAAAATATTTGTTTTTATTTATTTTTATTAAATATTAACATTTTAATAAAATAATATTATTAATAATAACAAATAATGGACTAAATTATAAAAATTAGAAACAAAAAGGGGGTCAATTTAAGGTAAAAATAGGCTTTTCAGTGACTAAATTGAACAAAAAAACAAACCTGACAAACTTGACATGTCATTTACCCTTTAAATAAAACCAAACGGATTGACTTAGTCAACCCGTTGATGACGTGGCAGCATATTATTGGCTGAAATTTTTTTTAACGGAAAAAGGTAACGGAATGGGGCAAAATGGGTAACGGTGAATTGTTTAAGGGGGAAAAGTGGGTAAAATGAAGTTTAGGGGGCAAGTTGGGAAATCGAGTATAGTTTAGGGGGAAAAAGTTGTATTAAGCCTAACCTAAATTTTACAATTTCTATTTTAATTCGTCAACCTCACATATTTACATTGTGACATTTGTAAACAAATATTTTTTCTTTTTTTTCTTTTTATTCTCACACATTTGTATTTATATTTAATAATTAATTAAATTGCATTAAAAATAATTATATAAATAATAAATTAATATATAGATCCTTCAAATTGTTATGAATAAAATAATGAAGAACAACGAACAAGTATAAAAGAACAAAGAGATGAGAGGAAGAGGAAGATTCTTATTATTATCAAAACTAGACTTGTGTACAATGCCTTCATCTATTTATAGGCATAAGAAGTACATAATACATTAAACTCTAATTAATGGAGATAATATTCCTAATGATAAAGTAAATCAAATCTCATAGATAAAGTTCTTATCGTTATAGACTTCCACATAAATGAATATTCATAACACTCCCCCTTGGATGTCTATGAAGATAACGTGTCTCGTTAAAACCTTACTAAGATAAAAACCCAGTGGGAAAAAAAATTTAGTGAAGAAAAAAAAAGTACACACATCTTTGATACGCATAATGTGTTGCCTCATTAAAAACTTTACCAGGAAAACTCATTGGGACAAAACATCGGTTAAGGGAAAAAGAGTGCAACGCGTATTTACTCCCCCTCATGAAAACATCACATAAGATCTTTAAATCTTCATAATTAAATCTTGAATATTATTTTTCTAAAGATCTTGAGGGATGAAACTTTGGGGTAATATTTTCCATGATGTATCCACCTTGCATTATCTCTACAAGATAGCATTTGTATCATATCTTGTGAAAGTAAATCACTTATCTTCTGGATATGTTAGGTCAATGGTCTTAGCCAAACACATTTTTGGCTTGCCTCGTGCATAACAATTATTTCTACAAGATTTGAGGAGGCATCGACGAATATCTGAAGATCTAAAGGTAATGACCTTTGAATATCCATGGATATTTCTTGACCAACTAATATATGGTGCTTCAAGACCAAGAAAAGATATAATTATCTTTATTCACATCCAACAATCTTACAATTATCGGGATACTCAATAGATATGCTTTATCCATATTGAATCTTCTTTAAGATTCTTTAGACTTATGTCCATTCATAGACAAAAACACATATTTAAGTGCTTGATCTTCAGGTCGAGATAAAACTGGATGTCAAGATTATTTTTCTCAAAAGCTTTCATTAAATGTATTGAAAGCACTTCATGAGTTTCCAATTTGAAACTCTTCAGGTGTTCTAATGATATAATGAATCTTGATCAAACTTCTTTATAAAATATATAAGGAAATATGATCATACGTATAGTATTTCCTCAATTAGTACCTACTAAGGCGATTATACCAAATGCGCCAAATTATAAATATTCAAGGGGCATATCTAAATAAATTTTCTCAAAAATTTCCAAATGCTTCTGGCATTTTAAATTCTTCAATGATAAATAGGGATCCACAAAATAATTAGACGCTTATGAAATATTTCATAACTACCAAAGTAATTGCATCCACCATGAAGTATTTAAAATTCTTCATAAATTATAATTTCGTTGTATTTACGACTACTTATTTGTGCCTCACTTGCATTACAACTTTAAGTGTTTGGGCTGTTGGTCCAATAATTCTCTTTTAGAAGTTCAAAACGTCTTTCTACATTGGCGAATTCAATATCTATACTTCTGGATAGATTTCTATACAAGATCCTCATTTTCTTTCTTTACTTCTATAGAAGTATTCTATGTAAAATTGTTTGCAAAATCATTGTCGACAACTTTTCTATTTTGGTTCCATTCTCGTAGTGACATAACTCATCGAGAGCTCTTTAAGATTTCGATCTTTATTTCAGGTACCTGAAAGTCTTCTAGAGTTTTATTATTAGTTAAGTCTTGGGTCTCTTTAGGAGCACCCGCCTCCAATATATGACCATCTAATACTACTTTCTATTTACGAGAATTTTAATCATTGGAACCAATTTCAACTATCATCCTTCAGGCATGATTTACATCCATTCGCTCTAACATGTAATTTAAACTTAGAGCATTTTCAGCTGGTATATAAGACTTGATTACTCTCATTAGGTTAGTAAATATGTCTAGCAGTTGACATACAATAACTTGAATTATCTTATGAAGTTTTAATTCATATTTGAGGATCTAGATAATGATAATTCATTTTCCTTCTTTATCCAGCTGATTATTCTCTCCCCTTGATGTTGAGAAAAATCATCTCATAAATGATTCTCCAATTAATGTTTAAGAGTTTAAACATAAAAGGAGACTCATACTCAATATATATTCTAAACCCTTTTTATTCACCCATTTTGTGCGTTGTGGTGGAGCAATTCATATCGCACATTCAAAAATCATAAAATGTGAAATGTATGGCTTCTGACCAAAAAATCAATCGTAACGGGGAGTTTATTATAACTCGTTGGCTTGATGCGTATATGTGTTCCTATATGGAAACACAATATAAATAACAACTCTTTTGTTCTCATAGTTTAGCTATTAAAGAGGAGGCATCCCATTGAAATTTTGCTAAACTATATTTTTCATAAGCAATAGGCTTTGTAACAACTAGTATAGCCTAAAATATAAACCCACTAGCTTTTGCAAGACGAATAGTCTAATTGCATAATTTGAATCCTTTTAGAAACAATCTCACAAACTTCTGGTTGTAAGTTGATAAAACAATGTAGATGCATCTACTAAAATCATATAAAACTTTCCACATTTGTGGATATATGGGCCCATATTTCATTCATATATGCAAGACATGTAGTCTCAACTTCAGTACAAGTACTTCAAGTTCTAGTTCTTTTGGTAAGTGGGATCAACTAAATCCTTTGAGAACAAACAACACGAGAACTTCAGGTTCTTTTAGTAAGTGGAATTTAATCAATTCCTTTAAGCAACACAAGAACTTCATGTTCTTTAATAAGTGAAATTTAATTAATTCCTTTGAGAATAAGCACCATGAGAACTCCAGGTTCTTTTAATACATGTGCGTGTAAATCTCAATAATTTTCGCATCATTATTGATTAGGATGGTCTAACCGATCATGCCAACTATATGCATGTGTGTGTGTATATTTCTAAATTTGGTAAACTTTTGATTTACCATAACATGTGATTCAATCTCACTTGTACATGTGTGGTATAAATTTTAAAATACAAGTTTCTTTAAAACTTAATAATACATTGTCCACCAAAAATTGTTCCTTTGAATAGAAAGATATGTAGCTCTTTCGAAGATTTCAATAGAAATTATTCTTTTGGTAGCAATATATAACTCTTCTAGAGTTTTCAACTGACTTTTTGGCTATCAGAACTTATATCCACATTGGTTTATTTCAAATGTCAATTGATAACATATGTTATCTATAATTCTCAAAGGGATATTTTGCGAACTCATATTGCACTCTTAAAATTTTCACTTCTAGTGGTAACGATATTATTACCATTAGCGGTAATTATTGCAATATTCACAATTCTGCATTTTTCATAATGTGCTTTCTCTCAAGAATTTATTGCTCTTCTAGAGCATAAATCGTCACCATAGATTGTATTTGATAAGTAATTATGTTAAACAAAATAAATAAATATCATAATATATAAATATAAATATAAAACGTAAATAATTAATGTGTGTAAAGTAAATAAACATAAAGAAAAATAAATGAAAAGATAAATAATTCTCTTCAAAATTATGAGAATAATTAAAAGATGATGTATTCCATTCAAGGGTTATAAGAAAATCAACAACGTCCAAATGAGTTGGACCAACAATGTCCAAATAAAGTTGGACCAATATCATCTTCGTCATTTTTCGCAAACAAAGTTTACTTCTATTTTCTTCCCTTTATCATTCAATGATTGTTAATTTTTCAACGTACGACAAGTACGAGACCAATGGTTTATAACATCGCATTAGTAATAAAAAGGATTTTACTTTATTAGAATGATCTTTATCACTCTTTTCATCCTTATAATCTCACTATCAGTGGGCAGAAGTATCCTTAAAATGACCATATTTTTCATGGCTATATTCATGGTTTCAATCACGACCACAACTTCTAATGTGGCTTTTATTCTTTCCATAATATAATCTCACATTCACTTCAGGGAATGGAGTAGAGCCAATGGGCCTTTGAAATCTTTATGGCATATCATTATCACAGAGAATAAAGATTTAATCCTCGTGCGTGGCATTGTTAAACCAGTCCACAAGGTCCTTTAAAAACCTCCTCTGAGACCAATAGCCTCGAAGAACAGGATGTAAAGCCAATATACTTGGATTATATCGAAGTTATGTCTCTAATTGAATAATGATTTACCATGTTTGCATTCACTTTAGGGAATGAAACAGATCCAATAATTGTATGGAATAAACATCATGCTTACATTCACTTCAGGGAATGCGTCCCACAAAATTTTTTAGATCAAGACGAATTTTCGTAACTTGAACTTAGGAGAAGTCAACGATCGAGTTTTTCAACGCAGATGAATTAGTGCTTTCAAGAAAATATAGATTTTATAACAACATTTCCATTCACTTCAGAGAATGAAACAAATCTAATCGAACAAACATATTGTAGAAATAAGTGTTTTGATATAATATTTGAAAAATGTTTTGAACTAAATTTAAAAGAATTTAAAATATGTTTTGGACTAAATTTAAAAGAATTTAAAATCTAATGGTTTGCTTTAAAATGCCCAACGGCTAGTTCACGTATCGATACGGTTGTATCGCGTACCGATACTCCCAACTACCCCCAACGGTCAATTTCCCAACGGTCTTTTAAATTGCATGACCGTACCGATACGCTTACTATGCGTATCGATACGCACCAACTGCAGGCGCTCAATGGCTATTTCTTTATCGGGACCGTAACAATACAATTTCAAGGGTATCGATACGCCAAGCTACAGAACTGCATTTATGGTCGGAAATAAAGGCTCCAATGGCTCCAAAACAACTCCAACGATTCTCAACGGCTACAAACTCAATTGGGAGTATAAAAGGGACCCCAAGCATCAAGAGATGGTTAATGCTTCAATTTTCAATAACATTATGATGTCAAATTGTCTTTAGAGCTTTATTGTATATTTTCTTGTATAGATAACACTTGTGAGCTAAACATTGTCAAATTTTCTCAAGTGTTTAGGTTTTGGGTGAGGGCTTAATTGTGCAAACAAATACCTATTAGAGGGATTTCAAGTTTGCTTAGAATTTCTCTTGTAAGAGAGTGGTTGATCAAGTTTTGGGTAGAAAGCTTGATCGTTGTAACGGTTTCTTCCTAATCCGAGAATAGGGGACGAAATTCTTAGTGAATTTGGTTGAAATCCTTAGTGGGGAGCTAAGGTAGTGGATGTAGGTGCTTGTTAGAAGGTTGAATCACTATAAATCCTTATGTCTATTGTCTATTTTTCTTCTCCCACAAAATCACCCAAATATCCAACTTCTTCACCACTTGGCTAGCTAGAATGGTTGAAGGAAATCGAGCACACAAAACTCAACACATATTATAAAAAAACCTTATTAATAATTTAAAAGAAAATATTGAAACCTTAACAGATTGAGAAGGAAGTTGCGATATGGATTGTCAAACCGTTAATTCTCCCCACAATCTTGCAACTTTACCTCTTTAGATTTTATCTTCAGTCAAGCCATGACTTTTTTCAATCCATTTAAACGTATCATGTAAAACTCAAAACATATAAAATCCTATCAATAGAATAAGATAAACAAATATTAATATTTAATTCTAAGCTTAACCATTGTGTCAAACATAAACTTATACGAAACCATAATAATTAGGTCTAAATATATGGATTGAACTGAATATATTAGAAACTAGAGAATTTGTGGCATAATACTCTCTTTTAAAAAAAAGGTGTATAGGCAGTTACTAGGCATAACAATGATGTGTTTACATATTTCTTTTTTTATCATAAGTTAACATAATGCCTAAGGGTGTAGAAAAGAAAACAACAAGAGGATCAAACTAAAATGTTCTAAACTATGAGGAACTAAGGCCACAGTGTAACATTCGTGTTTTGGGGTTAGGAGTTCGGTGTGTGTGTTAGGTTCAAGTCGTCAAAACTGGTTTAAATTAATTAGGCCTTGGTTTAATTTAAATGAGATTAAAATTAAAGTAATGGCAATTTTGAAAATAAGTTGAAAAAAGAAAGACAAGCTTTTTGAACCAAAAAGAAAAAAAAGAAGTCATCTCCCCCCCCCCCATTGTGCTTCTAACGTGGAAAAACCCCAAACCCCTCCCAAAACCCCAAATCTACTATTCCATCTCTTTTCTCCATCAATTCAAGAGCTCCTTTGAAGGTAATTTCATTTTTGAACTATCCTTTCCATCCCAAGCATTTACATGGTTTTAGATTTCAAAACCATCACCATTTTTGTTTTTCAAGTTTTTCAAGTTTGATGAAAGTATGAATTTTTAATGGGTTTTCAACTTGTTTTTAGTTTGTTGAGTTAGGTTTTGAGTTAAGCTCACTTTAATACACCTAATATCTTAAAATGGAGGGATTTGAGAAAAATCACGAAGTGGGTCTTGGGGGCATTTTTGAAAGTGTCAAAATATGAATTTTTTGTGTGTTTTTGTGTTGGGTTGAAGGGCTGATGGTATAGGGTTGTTAGGGAAATGTTTTGGAAGCCTTTAGATGTCATTTGGGTGTTGGAAATGGTAGATTTCAGCTGGGTAATATTGGACTACGAAAATGTGAGTTTTGTGGTTAGTTTGGGTTTGAAATTGTGAAGTTTTGGCTTGTGTTTGTGGGTTGAGATTGTGGCTGAGTTTAGCATTTATTTGGTTGAGTAATACTTGTCTTTTGATTGGTTAGAAGCAAGAGGAAACATCGGAGAAGGTTCAGGATCAAATCCGGAAATTGTGGAGGCTTGAGTTGGCTTTTGCTTGGTTTGCTAACGAAGGGGGGTGAGTGAAACTTTCAAATTTGTTTAAATTGGTTCAAGTGTGTGTAGATGAGGTTTAGGGATGTACTTGGTAGGCCATTCCTAGGTAAAAGTTAAATTGGTAGTTTAACTTCTTGTATGCTTACAATGCTTTAATTGTTCATTGTCTATTCTATTCTTGTGAAGCATGAATTGTGTATATATGAATATTCATTGATGTGTGTGTGATGATGGATGTATGCTATAAATGATGGTTGTTATGATGTGGTTATGAAAGTATGATTTGCACTAGTTAACTTACCAGGTATAAATGATCGATCATTAGGATTAGTGTGCACACGGTTGAGTCAAATTCGCGCGTGGCCTTGGTGGCGTTAAGTCATCAAGGAGGAGTACGGTGATGTAATATTCCACCAGAAATGTTTATATTATACGTGATGATGAGTGGAATCCCATAAGTAGGGCATGTGATGATGAGTGGAATCCCATCCATAGGGCATGTGATGATGAGTGGAATCTCATCCATGCAAGGTCCGACGATGATTGTAATCCCACCGAGGTAATGTTGTTGTTGAGGGTAAATCCGCATATCCGAGTAAACTAATAGTGGCCAATGTAATTGCTCTTGTGGTTATGATGTTGAGATATATGCCTTATCTTGTTGAGCTTAAAATGAAGTAAGATGTCATGTTATTGACTCTTGTGTTGCTAGCTAGTTTGCTATGTTGATGCTTATGTATGTTGCGTGTGATGTTAAGGATTATATGCTTGAACCCTCCATTGTCGTTGTTTTTTGTTTTAGAGCATCCTCACTAAGCTTCTAGCTTACGCTCCCATTTTCGACAATGCATATCAGTAGCGTGGAGTTAGCAAGGAGCAAGGAAAGGGGCATTCCAAGCTTTGTAGTTTCTCAAGTATGGTTTAGTAAATAAAGTAGTAGTTTAGCAATGGGTCTAATATATGTTTGTATGAGCGTTGTATGACTTATATATGTTGAATGATGTTTATGCTATGTTTCGAATTTGTAAACCATGTTATACATTGGTCGAATGCTTGTGATGAATGGTTATGCTTTGGATGTTACATGCTGTTTTTGGATGAGCATGTAGACCTTGTGTGAAGACATGTGCCTTTTGGTTCTTAAGTATGCCTTGTTATGAAATATCTACCCTTATATGAATGCCATGTTGGATGTGTCTTGTTGATCACCTAAATCCTTCTTCATGTTAATTGTTGGTTGCTAGTTGTTGTATGTGTGCTTGTATGTGGCTAGGGAAGTCTTAAATTGCATCTAGAGTCGTGTTTGAGGGTCTTTTGCTGAAATTTGGAGTCTTGCAGTGCAGGGCGTATCGATACGCCTAAGGGCCGTATCGATACGGTCTTTCCCTTCAGGACTCAGTTTTGGCTTGGTGTATCGGTACGCGGGGGCGTACCGATACGCCCAAAGCTCACTAGAAATCTGAGATTTTGGTGAGACTTTGGCGTATCGGTACGGTTTTGTCTCGTTGACCGAGAAGGGTGTATTGATACGCCCAAGGGTTGTATCAATACGGTCTCCCCGAGTTGACTGAAGGCAGTTGACTTGGTCAAGGCGTATCGATACCCTTGACTGGTGTATCGATACGGCCTGCCTTGTAAGTTTAAAATGGGATGTTAAATGTGTTGTTTTGGTTCGGTAGCTTTTACCTCGTGATGTTTTCCGCTGCCGTGATCACTTAGGAAATAATCATGCCTTTAGATAAGATTTAATTAAAAGAAATTTTCTAGGGTTGCTAACCGAGGTGGGACCTTAACGAGTTTCACATCGGTTTTCCCCGTGTAGCCTACTTGAACTGGTCAGTCGACCAGACCTAGGCGAGGGGGTTATATTTGTTGGTATCAGAGCTTGAGGTTACCGAGACCTCGGTCAGGTAAGTGAGGTAAGTTTGATGTGTTAAGTAATTGTTATGTTTCGGTGTATGCTATACCATGTATGCTTGTTGTTTGTTCATTCGTATGATGATTAGAAGCATGATTGTTGCGTTTGGTGTAGTGTCGAGTTCACATTTCTACTATTACTTAATTTGAAAAAGTTTTGTAAAGGAAGATACTTGAACACAGTTGGACCCTTGCCTTTGCTAACTTAATCCTTAAATGTTTGTTGTTGTAGTTGTTATCTTGCTAGCTGTGATATGAGACCACATGGGAGGCCTAGGATGGTTCAACCGGAACCACGAGCACAAGCTCCGGGAGTTGAGCAAATTGGTGGGGCGCAAGCTCCTCAACCTCCTCCACCTCCTCCTCATCGAGAGGGAGGCGAGGCGGGAGCCGAGGGCGTAGAACCTCAAGTTGGCCAAGGACCACCCGGAATAGATTTAGCTCTTAGATGGATCTTTGGCACCTCACGTGCAAGACATAGCCGGGGGTAGACCTTCAGACTACAGTTTTAGTACCGGGGGTCTTGTGTTTCAGAAATAGGATAGTTGTACAGGAAGACAATGACTTGATACATACGATTTTGACTGAAACACACAGTAGTCCGTTTTCTATGCATCCTAGAAGTACGAAGATGTACCGAGATTTGAAGAATGAGTACTTTTGTGTTGGTTTGAAGAGAGATGTAGCTGACTTCGTTAATAAGTGTATGGTGTGTCAGAGAGTGAAGGCGGAACATCAGGTTCCCTCAGGTTTGTTGCAACCGTTGAGAATTCCATAATGGAAATGGGAGAATATTACCATGGATTTTGTTTCGGGCTTGCCTTTGACTCCTACAAAGAAGAACTCAGTTTAGGTTATAGTAGACCGTTTCACGAAGTGTGCTCACTTCTTAGCAGTCAATACGACTTATACCTTAGATAGATTGGTCGATCTGTACATTGGTGAGATTGTTAGACTACATGGTGTGTCGAAGTGTATTGTGTCCGATAGAGATCCGAGGTTTACAGCTCGATTTTGAGAGTGTATGCATACAGCTTTGGGTACCCGTTTGAATTTCAGCACGTCTTATCATCCTCAGACAGATGGTCAGTCAGAGAGGGTTATACAGATTTTAGAGGATATGTTGCGTTGTTGCATCATTGATTTTCAGGGTACATGGGAGAAGCATTTGCCTCTAGTTGAATTTGCTTACAATAACAGTTTTCAGTCGAGCTTTCAGATGGCTCCGTATGAGGCCTTGTATGGTAGAATGTGTAGAACTCCAGTTTGTTGGGCTGATGTGGGACAGAAGTTGTTACCTATGCCAGATTTGCTTAGGGGGACAACCAATAAAGTGAAATTGATTTTTGATCGCTTGAAGGCTGCTTCGGATAGATAGAAGTCCTATGCCAACTTGAAGAGGAAGGAACTTGTTTTTAGTTTGTTGAGTTAGGTGTTGAGTTAAGCTCACTTTAATACACCTAATATCTTAAAATGGAGGGATTTGAGAAAAATCACGAAGTGGGTCTTGGGGGCATTTTTGAAAGTGTCAAAATATGAATTTTTTGTGTGTTTTTGTGTTGGGTTGAAGGGCTGATGGTATAGGGTTGTTAGGGAAATCTTTTGGAAGCCTTTAGATGTCATTTGGGTGTTGGAAATGGTAGATTTCAGCTGGGTAATATTGGAGTACGAAAATGTGAGTTTTGTGGTTAGTTTGGGTTTGAAATTGTGAAGTTTTGGCTTGTGTTTGTGGGTTGAGATTGTGGCTGAGTTTAGCATTTATTTGGTTGAGTAATACTTGTCTTTTGATTGGTTAAAAGCAAGAGGAAACATCGGAGAAGGTTCAGGATCGAATCCGGAAATTGTGGAGGCTTGAGTTGGCTTTTGCTTGGTTTGCTAAGGAAGGGTGGTGAGTGAAACTTTCAAATTTGTTTAAATTGGTTCAATTGTGTGTAGATGAGGTTTAGGGATGTGCTTAGTAGGCCATTCCTAGGTAGAAGTTAAATTGGTAGTTTAACTTCTTGTGTGCTTACAATTCTTTAATTGTTCATTGTCTATTCTATTCTTGTGAAGCATGAATTGTGGATATATGAATATTCATTGATGTGTGTGTGATGATGGATGTATGCTATAAATGATGGTTGTTATGATGTGGTTATGAGAGTATGATTGGCACTAGTTAACTTACCGGGTATAAATGATCGATCATTAGGATTAGTGTCCACACGGTTGAGTCAAATTCGCGCTAGCCTTGGTGGCGTTAAGTCATCAAGGAGGAGTACGATGATGTAATATTCCACCGGAAATGTTTATATTATACGTGATGATGAGGGGAATCTCATCCGTAGGGCATGTGATGATGAGTGGAATCCCATCCATGCAAGGTTCGGTGATGAGTGTAATCCCACCGAGGTAATGTTGTTGTTGAGGGTAAATCCGCATATCCGATTAAACTAATAGTGGTCAATGTAATTGCTCTTGTGGTTATGATGTTGAGATATATGCCTTATCTTGTTGAGCTTAATATGAAGTAAGATGCCATATTATTAATTCTTGTGTTGCTAGCTAGTTTGCTATGTTGATGCTTATTTATGTTGCGTGTGATGTTAAAGATTATATGCTTGAACCCTGCATTGTCGTTGTTTTTGGTTTTAGAGCATCCTCACTAAGCTTCTAGCTTACGCTCTCATTTTCGACAATGCAGATCAATAGCGTGGAGTTAGCAAGGAGCAAGGAAAGGGGCATTACAAGCTTTGTAGTTGCTCAAGTATGGTTTAGTAAATAAAATAGTAGTTTAGCAATGGGGCTAATATGTGTTTGTATGAGCGTTGTATGACTCATATATGTTGAATGATGTTTATGATATGTTTCGGATTTGTAAACCATGTTATGCATTGGTCGAATGCTTGTGATGAATGGTTATGCTTTGGATGTTATATGATGTTTTTGGATGAGCATGTAGACCTTGTGTGAAGACATGTGCCTTTTGGTTCTTAAGTATGCCTTGTTATGAAATATCTACCCTTATGTGAATGCCATGTTGGATGTGTCTTGTTGATCACCTAAATCCTTCTTCATGTTAATTCTTGGTTGCTAGTTGTTGTATGTGTGCTTGTATGTGGCTAGGGAAGTCTTAAATTGCATCTAGAGTCGTGTTTGAGGGTCTTTTGTTGCAATTTGGAGTCTTACAGTTTAGGGCGTATTAATACGCCTAAGGGCCATATCGATACGGTCTTGCCCTTCAGGACTTAGTTTTGGCTTGGTGTATCGATACGCGGGGGTGTACCGATACGCCCAAAGCTCACTGGAAATCTGAGATTTTGGTGGGACTTTGGCGTATCGATACAGGCTGTAAGCGCATCGGTACGGTTTTGTCTCGTTGACCGCGAGATGTTGACCGAGAAGGGTGTATCGATACGCCCAAGGGCTGTATCGATACGGTCTCCCCGAGTTGACTGAAGGCAGTTGACTTGGTCAAGGCGTATCGATACCCTTGACTGGTGTATCGATACGGCCTGCCTTGTAAGTTTAAAATGGGTTGTTAAATGTATTGTTTTTGTTCGGTCGCTTTTACCTCGTGATGTTTTCCGCTGTCATGATCATTTAGGAAATAATCATGCCTTTAGATAAGATTTAATTAAAAGAAATTTTCTAGGGTTGCTAACCGAGGTGGGACTTTAACGGGTTTCACATCGGTATTCCCCGTGTAGCCTACTCGAACCGGTCAGTCGACCAGACCGGGGCAAGGGGTTACACACAGTTTACCCTTAAGTTCTAAATAGATGTGTTTCTTCTTTTTTTGAAAAAAAGATACATGTTTTTTTAGATTAAAAATTTAAGTTTCACGACTTCATTGACAGAAAACAACTTTTCTTCATAAACAATATATTTTTTTTCTTAACTAATCGCACCATAACTTTATTTTTTTTGTCTAAAACTGAAATTTTTCTTTTGAAGTTAGAAAAATAAAAACAGGTCAAAGGAAGCTAACCAATGGTAAGTCGTTCATTAGCTTGAACCACGAGCATCAGATTTTGTGTAGCATGACAATCTCGATTGGTGTTTCGCTTGAAGAGACTCGTGCTGATAACATGTTATGAATAAAATAATGAAGAACGACGAACAAGTATAAAAGAACAAAGAGATGAGAGAAAGAGGGCGATTCGTATTATTATCAAAACTAGACTTGTGTACAATGCATTCATCTATTTATAGGCATAAGAAGTACATAATACATTAAACTCTAATTAATGGAGATAATATTACTAATGATAAAGTAAATCAAATCTCCTAGATAAAGTTCTTATCATTATAGACATCCACATAAATAAATATTCATAACACAAATATACTTTGTAATGTTATATTAAAAATTATTTTTTATAATCTAATTAATATTAGTGGATACAAAATATTGATAACTAATAAACTATTCAAATAAGTATCGAATAAAATAATGTCCTTATATGTCATTTTGCTTGTTTAAATAATCAAGCATCTATAAGCTATCAGTTAATTTAACCAAACAATTTTATACAATCAACTAATACAATCTGCTAGTCAAATCAGCTAATGCGATCAACTATCAGCTATCAACTAATGTAATTCGCTATCAGCTATCCGCTAATGGTCTTTACCAAAGTCGTTTCTAAGATTTTGGTGGCCTATAGACGAATCTAAAAATTGGACCCCTAGTAATAAGTATTGAAAATAATTAAAGTATACAAAATAAATTAATTTGTTTGTAAATTATGCTTTTTTACCCTCAATAAGTTATCTAATAAATACATCAAAATTCAAATGGAAAACATCAAGAATTTTTATTAAACGTGTAACTACTTGCACAAAACAATTTCTACGAGTATTTCTAGGTGCAAAATCACTAATAATAGTGTATACATCAATATGATCTAACATAAGTTTTTCAATACATAAAATGGCTAGACCATTCAACCTCATGTGACATTGGTGATCTCAAATAGGTTTTCAATAATTTTAATTTCGAAAAATTTCTTTCAGCAGATGCAACATCCACCGACCTAATTAATAGAATTCGATAAGCAATTAAATTTTTTGGATAATTATATGCAACTTTGACAAACTTAATAGGTGTCTTTGACAATGTAAACATTATTTATTAGTGTATTTGAAAAATTTTATTCCCAATAGCAATTGAAAAAAATAGCACTAAAATATTAATTATGGCCTTAAGACACTAATACCAATATTAATTATATTTCAACGTCTTTATACATTGGTGTTGGGCCCGCTATAAGTTTTAACTGTCATTTTTTAAACGATTTGATAATATAATAAAAAGGAAATAACTAAACTTTAAAAAGGAAAACAATTCTATAAAAAAACAATTAAACTGAAGAAACATTTGGCGGGGTTCTATTTTCAGATTCCCTAAAAAGCCATAATTACTCCCTTTTGTTGAACAAAAAAATTCACCATTTATCGTTTATAAAAACATATATTAACGGTCATTATCAGATTTTTATGGCCCCAACAACCTTTGGTTGTTTCTTTTCTAATGGCCAGTTGACTCGGCTGCCTTGGGCCATGGGCAGTCGCCTCTATTGTCCAGTCCCAGTGATGGATCTGATCTTTACTTTTAGAGTATATTATTGTTTTGGGTAAACTACATCGGTGGTACCCTAACTATGCCTGTATTCCTACTTTGGTCCCAAAACTATGTTTTTCGGCAAAAGAGTCCCTTCCGTTACATAGTTTTCCTGTTTTGGTCCCCGACGTTAAATAACTAACGGTTTTGCTGATGTGGCATTTTTTAATGCTGACGTGGCATTTTTAAATATTTTTTTAATCATTTCTCTCTCCTCTTATATATTATTTTTATTTAATTTTATTCACCCAATCATGTTGTGACACGTGTCACTACACTATTAGGTGAAAAGACCCCCCCAAATATCCTAAAAATTGAAAGTGGTGCTACTGGGATTCGAACCCAGGACCATCAGCCCACCAAGCATGCACTTGAACCATCTAGGCTAGGCTGAATAATTGATTCAAATCTACTAACACTTATATTTAAGCTGTACAAATTAACCCAAAAAAACCTAAAAACATAATTGGTGCCGCTGGGAATCAAACCCAATACCACCAATGCATAAGGCATGCGCATAAACCAACTATACTAGGCTGGTTAACTGATTTAAATCTACTAATATTCATATTTAAGCTGTGCAAAATTGGTGGAAACAGGAGGAATAAGAGAGAATTGTGCTGCACATCTAGTGGCAACACTTTGCATAGTTTCACTGAAGTCTTCAGTACTCAATACAACAGATACATCCTAATTCAGGAACAAAAAATAAATTGAGTAACATTACTCAATAAAGAAAATGAGAACTAAACAATATACCCGATCTGGAATACTCTTTGAAAGCTTACATTTCCCATGATTAAAGATTAAATGCAAATGAGAACTAAACAATATACCCAATCTGGATTCCTAGCTTATGGACAAAGACACAAGTTCCTTACTCTATAGGACCAGTCTATTCTCAAATAAGTTCAATCATTGAATGAGACATATAATAATAGATTAGAGTTGAAAAACAAAAATCAATAAGCAGTTTAATGAAATAGAAAACACAGTTAACTCCAGGAGATACCGAATCATTCATAACATGCAAGAGCTCAGCCTCAGGATGGCTGGGAGCCAGTGGAACAGCAACACCTCCACCAAGCCAAGTACCTAGCATCCCAGCCACGAACTCAGCAGAAGGTTTAGCAACAATACCAATTCGAGCTCCATCCAGATTTCCATGTCCACTAACGCCTTTATTATTCTGAAATCACCAAAAAAAGAAGTACAAATAAACTACCTAGAATTCAATAGCTTGGTTTCTTTAAACGAAATGCACCGAAAGGCGAAAGCATACAATATTGATGTTGGTGTTGGATAACAGCCTAGATATGTTGCATGCAGAGGAGAGTAGTTGCGTGTAAGTATAGCTCTTTTGATCAGTTCGAATTGCTATTCTGTCTGGTGCAGCAGATGGCATCCAAGCTGCTTTGACCACCTCCTTGAATGTACCCAGGTCTGATCCCACTTCCAAAACATAAACCAAAGCAAAACAATTTGCACAGCTTAAATATGAATGTTAGAAGATTTAAATCAGTTAACCAGCCTAGCATAGTTGGTTTATGCGCATGCCTTATGCATTGGTGGTCTTGGGTTTGATTCCCAGCGGCACCAATTATGTTTTTAGGTTTTTTTGGGTTAATTTGTACAGCTTAAATATAAGTGTTAGTAGATTTGAATCAATTATTCAGCTTAGCCTAGATGGTTCAAGTGCATGCTTGGTGGGCTGGTGGTCCTGGGTTCGAATCCCAGCAGCACCACTTTCGATTTTTAGAATATTTGGGGTTTTTTTCACCTAATAGTGTAGTGACACGTGTCACAACATGATTGGGTGAATAAACCCCCAAATAAAAATAATATATAAGAGGAGAGAGAAATGATTAAAAAAATATTTAAAAATGCCACGTCAGCATTAAAAAATGCTACATCAGCAAAACCGTTAGTTATTTAACGTCGGGGGACCAAAACAGGAAAACTATGTAACGGAAGGGACTCTTTTGCCGAAAAACATAGTTTTGGGACCAAAGTAGGAATACAGGCATAGTTAGGGTACCACTGGTGTAGTTTACCCTATTGTTTTTTATTTGTGAATATATACAAGACCCAATCATGTTGAATCTCATTTATTGTGTCTTATTTTATATTAATTTTGTTTTATTTTTTTGCATATAAATTTCTAACAATATAAAATAGGGTAAACTATATCAGTGACCACCGAACTAATTGTGGATATCTATTTTGACCATCGAACTATCGAACTCGTCAATCAGACCACCAAACTTATAAAATCAACTTATTTTGACCACCGCCATTAGACGAAGGGGTGACGGAAGTACCACGTGACAGTTAACAGGACATTTTTAAAATTACATGTTTAGTCCCTACTATTTACTTATTAAATCAATTTGATCATAATTTTATTTTAGTTAAATAAAATTAATCAATCAATCAAATGATGACACATGTCATCACCCAATTGGATTAATTTAATTTAGTTTTAATTTATTTTATTTAATATTTAATATATTTTTCCTCCAATCAGGTGGTGAACCTGGTTAAAGGAAATTTAAAGAAGAAAACATAAGGGCACTATGGTGGTTCAAACCTAGGACCAAAATGATAAATCCCCAAGCTTTTATCATTGAACCAAACTGCTCTTAGTGCTATTATTTGGACCTTTTATATACATATCTTGTAGTGTAGTAAAAGTTAGGGGAAAAAAATAAAGAAAACAAGATGGCATTATGGTTCTTCAAACCTAGGACCAAGGGGATTAATCCCCAAGCTTTTACCATTGAGCCAAACTCCTCTTAGTGAAATTATTTGCACCTTTTATATACATATCTTATAGTGTAATAAAAGTTAGGGAAAAAAGAAGTAAAAATGGTTGAAATACGACTCGAACATAGATTACTTGGGATGTGTATAATCACACAAACATCCGATTTAATTTAAATAAAAAAACTATTAAATATTCTATTTTAAAAAATATTCTATTTAAAAGAAAAGAATTTCGATTTAAAATATTTGAATCGAATATTTAAATATGAAAAAGAAAAAATATTCGAATATTTAAATATGAAAGAGAAAAATATGAAAAAGAAAAATATTCGAATATTTTAAATCAAATTTATTTTTTAGATATTCGATTTAAATATGAAAAAAGGAAAAATATTCAAATATTTTAAATTGAATTTCTTTTCTTTTAAATCTAATATTTAATAGTTTACAGATTTAAATTAAATCGGATGTTTGTGTGATTATACACATCCCAAGTAATCTATGTTCAAGTTGTATTTCAACCATTTTTACTTCTTTTTTCCCTAACTTTTACTGCACTATAAGATATGTATATAAAAGGTGCAAAAGATTTCACTAAGAGCAGTTTGGCTCAATGGTAAAAGCTTGGGGATTAACCCCCTTGGTCCCAGGTTTGAACAACCATAATGCCCTTTCGTTTTCTTCTTTTTTCCCTAACTTTTAATACACTATAAGATATGTATATAAAAGGTACAAATAATAGTACTAAGAGTAGTTTGGTTCAATGGTAAATGTAACCACCCGGACCCGCTTATGCGTTTAACCCAACTCCGGGCGGTCACAACCTATAATCAGACTTCCTGTGAAATATCTCAGTCAAAATATCAAAACTGGCATAGTTTCCCCCTTCGAGAGATTTACGAACCATACCATAAAACCTGTTGACGAATACATATCAATACTATTCTCATAACGATTATAAAATCTATCAGTATTGCTTTCAAATCCATCCCAAAAGTAGTAAGTAATAGTTTAGTATCATGAGGTTACAAAATAGGTGATATAAAAGCATAAAGTGTTCAGTTATAACTAAAGCCAACATCCGGCAAAACCAAAAGATAAGTCGTATCAAAATATTGGCATAAGTCACCCAAATATAGACAGTTTGGAAGATAAGAACATTACAACAGTCTAGAGTTAAATGTGTCGATCCTCCAATTGCCGGGTCTAAAAAGGGTAGCCTATCACAAGTATCTGAAAGGAGGAGAATAGGAGGGCATGAGCTAGGGAGCTCAGTGTGGCTCAGTGTGTTCCAATAAGTGCAAGTCTAACAAGCAATAAATACATATCAATCATATCATAAGAACACATAACAGATCAATACAAATGCTCGAGTGCATGTAAGGGTTTACTAGTAACTACCCTCCAACTTTACACCAAATGCAGTCCCCCAGAACTGCATCCATAGGGACTTACCCTAGGCCCGATGGGCATAGGTGCCACTTAAGAGGCTACCTTAGGTCCATAAGGATTTACCCATGCTAAAGCATGAGCACCTACTCAAGAGGAGACCTTGAGTCCATAAGGATTTACCAGTTGGATCAGGGCTGCACCTGCAGAAACTTCATAACATAACCCAATAGTATACCCAGATAGTAATCGGTGTTCAGATTCCATACATGAGCAACAGAATACATGTGACAAACATTCTATTTAGAGTATCAAAAATGGAAGATTTATGCTTTTGAAAGATAAATGGGCATACCATTGAGCAGAGCAGACATTTTCATCATTCATCATGCAAACAGATTATACCATCATAGGTCAAGCTAACAGATCATACTATCAAGTTCATCAGACAGTCAGGCAATACCATCACAGATCAAGCAATCACATAACAGGTATACAAATTAAACAGACATACATCAAGTAGGTAGAGAATGTCATCATATATCCAGTTCATCATTTCATCTCATTTTCCAACATAGTGATGCAATCTCAATAACAATTGAAATATTCATCAAACATAATATTATTCATGATTAAATCATTATACAATCCATTCAACAGAATATAGCACACATGGAACACACCTCAAATGTTGGTTGGAGAAGGGTCTAATGGACATCTACCTCAGTACGCTCGGATACGGGGTCAGATCCTAGATCAAGAAAGAGTAATGGTCATAACGTGAAATAAGAGTTAAACTTGTTCTTATACACAGAGTTTGAATTTATACTGATATTCATTGAAGCGTGAGGGTGAGCGGGTCGAGAGGAACTAGGCTGAGCTGGAGAGTGGTCACACGAGTCTCGAGTACCTTTACACAATTAATACACCATTTTAGTCACTTATTCGATTTACTATTATCTGAATTAAATAATTAAGTACATATGCATGATTTGGATTTAAGGTCATATTTGGGGGTCTTAGAGCCAGAATTTCGCAAAACGGGCTTCAAAAACGTACTCAAGATGTCGAAAAAAATAAAATAGGGCTTTTTTAGAAATTTTGACTTTTTGGTCAAAGTCAACGCTGACGTCAGCAGATCAACGCTGGCATCAGCAGGTCAAGGTCAACGGGGGTCAGGTCAACGCTGACGTCATGATGACGTAAACAGCCAACAGAAGGTCAACTAAGTTGACTCGGTGAGTTAACTCACTAAGTCAATTCGGGCGAGTTAACTCAGCGAGTTGACTTAGACACGGGTCGATTCGGGTCAGAGACGGGTCAGGTCGGTTCGTACAATGGGCTCGGGTTGGACCGGTTCGATTCGGGCTAAATGGGTTTGCCGATTCAGACCGATTCTTACCTTTGGATCAACCTCGCCGGCTAGTCACCGAAATGGTCGCCGGAGATGCCCAAAAGCTGTGATTCTACCAGAAAACATAAATCGGTGAGCCACAATCTCAACCATACATTAAGGACGCGAAATAAGCCGAAATTTTGTCAGATTTTACCTTAAAAGCTTCAAAATGGCAGGAAGTCTCAAAATTCCGATGAAACTTTTCCCGGTGTCGGAACGATGATCGGTCGGGTGGGTTTTGATCAGCTCGACGAGGGAAGCCAGGAACCGACGGCCGTTCCTCGAATGAGCATCGAGGATGGCCGGAAAACTCAAATTATAGAAGGGGCGATTTGGTTTCGCGGACGTCCGATATGAAAAAATAGGATCGATGGCTGCGTAACCGTGCGAGTGGGTGGTTTCAGCAGGTTCGGGGTGGGACGGCGACTCTCTCGATGGTGGCAGTGTCACACACGGAGCGGCGGTGCGACACCCGTGAGTTCGTCGGATTTCACGGGTAAGATGGGCTGAAGGTTTGAGAGAGAGAAGCTTTGGGATTCGAATCTAATTATTGTGGGTAGACGAGGGGTTTTCAGAATTTTATTTAATTCCACTTGGAATTCTCAACTCTCTAAAACATAAGGGAGAATTGGTGGCTTAAACACCAAGAGTTGTCTAGCTCAATCGGTTGGGTTACTAGCCATTCAACCAAGGGGTCATGGGTTTGAAGTCCACAATCCCCTCTTGGTCATATATATATATATTTCGTGTTACAACTCTCCCCTCCTTAAAAGAAATTTCGTCTTTGAAATTTACCTGAATCAAACAGATGCGGAAACTACTTTCTCATGGATCCATCGATCTCCAAGTAGCCTCTACAGGGCTACGATTTCTCCACTGAACTTTTACCATTGGAATGCGTCGGTTCCTCAGAAGTCTCTCATCAAAGTCTAAGATCTGAATTGGTTCCTCCTCATAGGACAAGTCTAACCTCAACTCTACATTCTGAACCTGAATGACGTGACTCGGATCTTGATGGTATTGCCTCAACATGGACACATGGAAGACATTATGGATACGACTGAGCTGAGGAGGTAACTCAAGCTGATAGGCAACTGGCCCAACTCTCTTCATGATATGGTACGGTCCAATGAATCTCGGACTCAGCTTATCCTTGCGCCCAAATCTCAAAACTTTCTTCCATGGGGATACCTTCAGAAAGACTTGATCACCGACCTCAAACTCAATATCCTTTCTTCTCCGATCAGCATATGATTTCTGTCTGTCAAAGGCCTCTTTCAGACGATCACGGATTAACCTGACGGTCTCTTCAGTTTCTTGGATCTACTCCAGACCCAAAGTCTTCTTATCATACAGCTCGGTCCAATAGATAGTAGTTCGGCACTTACGACCATATAGAGCTTTTTAAGGGGCCATGCGAATACTAGCCTGATAGCTATTATTATAAGCAAACTCGGCCAAGAGTAAGAAATCTTCCCAACTACCACAGAAATCTATCACGCATCCCCTCAACATATCTTGAAGAACCTGAATTACTCTCTCAGACTGACCATCAGTCTGAGGATGGAAGGATGTACTGAAATTCAAACGCGTACCCAAAGCATTATGCAAGGCCGACTAGAAATGAGAAGTGAACCTCGGATCTCGATCAGATATGATAGATAAGGGTACCCCATGCAATCTGACGATCTCTGAGATATACAGCCTAGCCAGCTTCTCTAGAGAATAAGTAACTCGTATAGGAATAAAGTGAGCTGACTTGGTGAGTCGATCAACAATAACCCAAGCAGAATCCTTTTTAGAAGGAGTCAGAGGCAACCTGGTAACGAAATCCATCGTGATACGCTCCCATTTCCACTCAGGAATTTTAATTGGTTGTAACAAACCAGATGGATGTTGATGCTCCGCTTTAACTTGCTGACAAGTCATACACTTCGATACATAATCCGATATATCCTTCTTCATACCCTCCCAGCGGTACCTTTGCTTCAAATTCCGGTACATCTTGTCTCCACCTGGATACATAGCATAAGGGCTGCTATGAGCCTCACTAAGTATGGCTCGCTTCAGGTCGGCATCATCGGGGAAACAATAACGACCCTTGAAGCATAGAACGCCATCCTGATCAAAGGCATAAACAGATGTGGATCCCTGCTCAACTTGTTGCATGACTGGAAGTAAAAAATTGTCTAAGAGTTGCTTGGCCTTAATCTCTCCGGCCAAAGTTGGTTTAACTTGCAACTCCGCTAGCAAACTGCCATCACTATAAATACTCATCCTGACAAACAAGGATCTCAAGTCAGATATGGTCTTACGACTCAAGGCATCGACAACAACATTGGCTTTTCCCGGGTGGTACTCAATCACACAATCATAGTCCTTTAGAAGATCAACCCAACGACGTTGCCTCATATTTAAATCCCTCTGTGTGAGGATATACGTCAAGCTCTTGTGATCAGTAAAGATATAGCACTTCTCTCCGTAGAGATGGTGCCTCCAGATTTTCAAAGCAAATACCAACATAGCTAACTCGAGGTCATGGGTCAGATTTTCAAAGCGATAACCTTCCTATCCTGCATCAGTACACAACCAAGCCCGGAGTGTGAAGCATCATTATACACTGAGAAGTCCTTCCCAGACTCGGGTTGTGAAAGAACCGGGGCTTGGGTCAAGGCTGCCTTCAGTTTCTCAAAACTAGCTTGTTGGGCATCAGACCAAGCAAAAGGAATATTCTTCCTCAAAAGCTTCGTCAAAGAGGCAGCAATAATGGAGAAACCCTCAACAAAGCAGCAGTAGTAACCAGCTAAACCCAAAAAGCTACGGATCTCAGAGACATTCTTGGGTTGCTTCCAACTGGTGATAGCCTCGATCTTACTGGGATCAACCTGGATACCTCGAGCTGATACAACATGCCCCAGAAATGTCACTTCTCTAAGCCAAAATTCACACTTGCTCAGCTTAGCATACAAACGATGCTCTCTCAAGGTTTGCAGAACAATCTTCAAATACTCAACATGCTCATATTCTGTCCGAGAATAAACCAAGATATCATCAATAAACACCACAACAAACTGGTCTATATAGGGTCGGAACACACGGTTCATCATGTCCATGAAGGCAGCTGGTGCATTGGTAAGACCAAAAGGCATCACAAGAAACTCATAGTGCCCATATCTAGTGCGGATAGTCGTCTTTGCAACATCAGATCCCTTTATCTTCAGTTGATAGTATCCAAACCGAAGATCAATCTTTGAGAAAACTGTGGCTCCCCGAAATTGATCAAACAAATCGTTGATCCTGGGTAGCGGGTATTTGTTCTTAACTGTCAGTTTGTTCAACTTCCGATAATCAATGCATAATCGGAGTGCACCATCTTTCTTCTTGACGAAGAGGACTAGATCTCCCCAAGGTGAAGAGCCAGGTCGAATGAAACCTCGATCAAGCAGCTCTTGCAACTGAATTTTCAACTCCTTAAGCTTCTTAGAGGCCATACGATAGGGATTCATAGATACAGGTGCAGACCCCAGATAAGTCTCAATCTCAAACTCAACATCCCTATCCGGAGGTAACCCGGGCAACTCTTCGAGAAAGACATTATGAAATTCGCTAACAGCGTGAATTACTTCAATCTTGGATAGAGAACCCTTCGTATTCAGGAGACAAGCGATAAAGGTCTCGTATCCTTTTCGAATCATTCTGTCGACAGTCAGTGCAGATACTACATTAGACAAATAACCTCGACGTTCACCGATTAGAACCACTGACTGACCATCAGAAGTCTTTATTGTTTCCCTTTTCAATTCACAATCAAGGTTAACCCGGTGCTCGGTCAACCAATCCATACCCAAGATCAGATCGAACTCCTCCATTGGAAGCTCCATAAGATCAACCAGAAAGATTTCCCCTTAAACCTCAAGAGGACAACGTCTAAACACCTTATCCACGGTCACTGACTGACCCACTGGGCTCATAACTGTAACAACATTCTTTGTGGCTTCAATCAGAAATGGAAGGTCTCGGGAAATAGATCTTGAAATGTAGGAGTGGGTAGAACCATTATCGAGCAATACAAAGTATGGAACAGAGAAGATGGTAAATGTACATGCTATAACATCCGGCTCATCTCTATCATCACGTTGCCTAGTAGCATATATGTTGCGTGTAAAATATTCTATCGCAATTATAGTGCAAGTGTACACGACGCAAGTAGTAAGTGATACGAAGTATCGGATATCGTCTCCACAGGGATTGGGCTAATAGCTTCACCTTAGTTTACTGCACGAAAGTAAAAGAAATATTTGAGAGTTGTCACGAGAATAATAAAGTAAAAACGCAAATAAAGGAATTGAGATATCAAGATAGAGAAAACGGGCTGGTATTGAATTGCTCAGTAGTGTAGGTATTGGATTGCTTAGGAACTCCAGTTCTGTCATCGTGCCCGTCGCGGCAGCACCTGTCGCGGCAGCTGTCCGTTGGCTGTCGCGGCAGCAGACACACCAACTCCGTACTTCAAGTTTGGCAGAAATCCCAGATCTGCCTTGGCCTATCCCTAGGTCCAAGTCTGTCGATGATCACGTCTTTGATGATACCTCCCGGCGTGAATCGAAGGATGAACACCGATGTGTATGAATTCTTCTTTAGCCACTTAACCTTGCCCTATCCCTAGGCACAAGATAGTTCAACTATAAACTAGAGAACTCGCTCTTATTTCTTTCGTATACTTAACTCTCTCGATGCTAAGTAAATGGATAACCTCATAATGCTCTCCTGATGCTCTTGCAAGATGTTAATAACCAAAATAAGAGAACTTGAAGTTTATTTTATTGAACTTGGAAAATCCTAAAACAAAACAACCCTTGCAACTACTTTACAAAACAACCCGTGGCCCTAGGGGGAATTTAGAACATGTCGGTGACGGGTAAACGACAGAGGGGTTTAGGTTATCGGTTATGGGGTAAGATGAGGGATCTCCCTCTAGGTTAAAACCTATGCCCTTATATAAGCTTTGGGCTCAAGTATTCTAAGTTAACAAGGATTACAACTTTAATTAAAAGTAAGATTCTAATAAAGACTTAATCTCTAAGGATTCCTACTTTGCAGCCACCATCCTTGTTTCTAGGAATTTCCTCTCCTTGAGCTTTGGCTTGACAAATCTTTTGATCCGGGGCTTGGAAAAATATTTGGCTTTCACACGACAGACGAGCAGATTTTTTTCTATCTATCGAGGTCCATTTTACTTTTCCTCTTCATAAAGCTGCTGTCACCCTGCTGTCACGACAGGTCCATGGCAGCTTCGTCCTCATCGTCTACTTGTCTAGTTCAGCTATTCTGCTTCTCTGCCCTGCGCCTGCCTTCTTTGTCAACTATGGCAGCTTCCTGCAAAATAAGCCATCTTTTAGTAGAATCCGTGCTTTTAATCCATTTGTGATGTTTTACTGAAAACTAACATAAATGCAATGCAATGATGCTTGAATGCAGCAGAAATATGGGTTAAAAAGGTGTAAATAATAGAACTTTTACACACTCAACACACCCCCAAACTCAAGTTTTTGCTTGCCCTCAAGCAATTAAGACCTAAAAGAAAAAATGAAAATTTTTGTGTTGGCCTTCAAACAGTGAACTGTCCCTTACACGTCGCTCATTCTCTATGGCGGCAGCAACCTGTCGGAAAGGTTAGGATCTGTCCGGAATCTCCCTATAGCTCTCGTGCAATGTGTGCATGCTTGTGAACAGTTATATGCTAAGACTCTCTTAGTTTCACTAGAATATTCAACTTTTTTAACTCGAATTTTTATGCCAAAGTTTATTTTCTTGAAGACACATTTTCATGCTTCTTTTTCTTTCTATTTTCAAGCTAAGTTTTTCTAGAGCCAGTTTTGGGCACCTCTAGTTAGCTTCCTAGAGCCGGTTTCGGGCACCTCTAGGTTTTTGAGTTTCTTTTGCTAAACTTCTTTCCTAGAGCCAGTGTTAGGCACCTCTATGGGCTATTCAAGTTCTAAGCATCCTATTCTAGTTTGGCTAAAAGAAATCTAAGCAATATAACAGTCACAAAGGTGTTTAAATTTTCAGAACTATAGAAAGGCTCTAAACTTCTCCTTAAACTGTCCTAAAGATGCTGCCACGACAGAGCCATCATGACAGGTAAGTTAACTTCACAGTTTTAAGCCAACAGTTTAATCATTTCTGATTTTTTTAAAGAAAACTTGAATAAATAAAAGGCACAACAATTAATAACAAGATGTACTTAAGACTCCATTAATGATGGAGGGTTGCCACCCCCAAACTCGAGGGTTGCATTGCCCTCAATGCAAAATGACAGAAAAAACAAAAATATGAAGACAAGTACATCACAAAAGATATAAGCAGGCAGCAATAAAAGGAAAACAAAAACTTAAATTTTCAGTCGTTGTCCTCGCTGCTGCTGCTGACACGGATCTGACGGCGGCGTCTGGGCTGTGGAGGAGGTTGGGCAGGTTCAGGGGCAGGTTGCTCCACGAGCTGGATATCGGAACTGCTGCCACTGTCCCAAGTGCTGCTGGTTGTGGTGCTAGCCTTGGGCATCAGCTTCCTGTCTGCCACGTGCTTCTGCCTCTTGACAGGCGTAAACTCTCTCTCCAAATTCCTCCTGATCAGAGGGCTGTCATCGGAGGCAGGCCTTTTCGTTCCTCTGGCAGAGGTGTCGGCCGGTGGACTGCCTGCTGCCGTCGGGGCAGGTGATGTGGTGGAAGCAGTAGAGTGGGAATGTGGGGAGGCAGGTGGTGTGGGTGTGTGGACAGGGGTGGGGATATGGAAATAATGGGCAGGAAAAGTAGGGAAATTAACATCGGGAAAATTTAAAGTGTTGGTAATAAAATTTACCGTCGAGTGAGTGAAGTCCCGAATGAACGTCATTAATCCCATTTGTCTCTCTTCCACCCGTTGTATCGCAGCAAGGATGAGGGCAGACTGGTCTGTCGGAGCGGTGGCGGCAGCAGGTTCAGGGGCAGGCTCCTCTGATGATTCTTCTGGGGAGCCGGCTGGGTTGAAGGAAGAGATAGGTGTAGCCACTACCAGCTCCATGAGGCTGTTGATGTTGTTGTCTGTCCAGCCTCTGCCCTTGATGAGTTTGTCGGAGGGTTCCTCGGGGACAGCAGCGTAGCGGCATAAGGAGGTTATTGTGAACGGTAGGCAGAGGCGGGAGTCGGAGCGGAAGGTGCAGTCCAGGATGATGTCCCTCATATAGCGGCCCACATTAATAGGCCTGTCGTGCATGATGGAATGAATGAGTGCGAGCCACTGCTGGTTGACTGTCGTGTGGTGGGAAGAAGGCATGATACGCTTTTTGATAAAAGCGTTCCAGAGTTTGGCTTCAGGGAGGAGCTGCCCTCTTTTTACAGAGTGGGGGTTCTTTTTGTTGGTTGTCCACGTTGTTCCTTCCTCTATCACCTCCGCCATAATAGCACCATAGGCGGCATCATCGAGGGTGTCGAGAAATTTCTGGTGGGCATCATCATCGGGGCCAAAGTAGAGGCTAAACATGTGGTTGATGCTGTCAGCTGTGAAGGGCACTTTCACTCCTCGAACGGTGACAGATGTTGCCGTTCTGCTGTCTATGGCAGCATAAAACTCCCGGACTAATGTGTCGTTTAGTTCTGTCGGTTTTTCGGCGAAGTGCTCCCATAGTTGAGCCGTGATGGCCTTTACGATGAACGGCCGGAGTCCCATGTTGGGTGCCTTTCAGATGTAAACGAAACCCCTTTCCTCCCATAACTCTTTTGTGGCGAAGGGCGTCGTTGCTGCTGAGGAAGAGGCTGAGGCAGCACTTCGGCGGGTCTGTCTAGACGACATTTTAGTAGCAAGGGTTGTGAAAATAAAGAAAGCAAATGAAAACTAGAGGAGAAAGCAAGGGAGAATAAGCAGAAGTGAGAAAAAATGAAAATGAAAACGGGGTTTTATAGCGGTCGAGTTGCTGCCCGTTTAATGCTGTAACGGCAGGCGTGAATAACGGGGCGACGGATGGGATTTAGCGTGTCTGACGCGTCTGACACGCATTTATACGTCTGTTACGCGTCTGCCACACGCTTTTGCGTCTGCCGTGTCAGTCTGTTGACAGCCTGTCATATCCGTCTGTGGCGGCAGCCGAAACGACAGGCTTTCATAAATGGGCTTTGTTGGGCTGATGGATGGGTGGTGGGCTTGGGTCACTTCTCCTTTTCTTCTTGACTCCTTTATTTCCTAAAAAATAGAAAATATAAAAGACATTATTCGAATAAAATAAACCTAATTTCCTAATAAATAATAAATTATAAAAATAAATAAAAATAAAATTTAGGTTAAATTAGGGGTGCCTTGTGGGGCATCTCCTAAAGTAACCACTTCCTGTATTCCTGGGGCTTCAATCCCCTGATAGTGCTTGAGGCGCTGTCCATTGACTTTGAATTGGTGCCCGTCTTTTAATGATTGGATAGTGATGGCACCATGGGGAAAAGCTTGTACCACTTGGAAGGGGCCAGACCATCTAGACTTTAGCTTTCCTGGGAAGAGTTTAAGTCTAGAATCAAACAACAACACAAGCTGCCCTGGGCAGAACTGTCGTGGCAGCAGTTTCTTGTCATGCCACTTCTTAGTCTTTTCCTTGTAAATTCTTGCATTGTCGTAGGCCATTGTCCGTAATTCCTCAATCTCGTTCAGATCTAATAGCCGTTTCTGGCCTGCCTTGTCCAAGTCCATATTCACTGCCTTGATTGCCCAATATGCTTTGTGCTCGATTTCGACAGGCAGATGACAGGTTTTCCCATAGACCAGTCGGTATGGAGACATGCCCAATGGAGTCTTAAAAGCTGTCCTATATGCCTATAATGCATCATTCAAAAGTAAAGACCAATCTTTCCTAGTTGGCTTAACCATTTTTTCAAGAATGTTCTTCACTTCCCTATTGGATATCTCAGCCTGTCCATTGGTCTGTGGGTGGTATGCTGTCGCGATTCGGTGCTTGACACCATATTTCTTCAAGGCGGCAGCAATTACCCTATTATCAAAATGTCTCCCTTCATCACTAATAATTGCCCTAGGGATGCCAAATCTAGAAAAAATGTTTTTGTGCAAAAACTTTTGGACCGTCTTGGAATCATTCTTTTGAGTGGCGATGGCTTCGACCCACTTAGAGACATAGTCCACTGCTAGGAGAATGTATAGATTTCCACACGGAGATGGAAAGGGTCCCATAAAATCAATCCCCCAAACGTCGAAGATCTCGACTTCTAGAATGTTCTGCAGTGGCATCTCGTTTCTCCTCGAGATGTTACCTGTCCGCTGGCACCTGTCACAGTTTTTGTAAAACTCCTGTGCATCTTTATATAGTGTCGGCCAGTAGAACCCTGATTGCAGCACCTTGGCAGCAGTTTTATTGCCTCCTAAGTGACCTCCATATTGTGAAGCATGGCAGTGATGGAGAATGTCTTCTTGCTCTTCTTGTGGTACACACCTCCTTATAACCTGATCTGCGCATAGTTTGAAAAGAAGAGGTTCGTCCCAATAATAATGTTTAACATCATTTTGGAACCTCTTCCTGGCTTGATAATTAAGATCAGAAGGAAGTATTCCGCTAACTATAAAATTAACGAAATCAGCATACTAGGGGAGTTCAGAAGACTTACCTGCCGCCATGGCTGTCGCGACAGCGATTGCGGCAGCAAAGAGCTGCTCATATGGGAAGGTCTCCAGTATATTTGTCTCGTCGATTGGTAGACTCTGTCCCTTCTCCAACCTTGACAAGTGATCTGCCACCTGATTTTCTGTCCCCTTTTTGTCTTTGATCTCGAGGTCGAACTCTTGCAAGAGTAGGATCCACCGTATCAATCTAGGCTTTGCATCCTTCTTTGCGAACAAATACTTTAGGGCAGAATGGTCGGTGTGTATTATTACTTTCGTCCCAAGTATGTAAGAACGAAACTTGTCGATGGAGAACACCACATCTAACAACTCCTTTTCTGTGGTGGTGTAGTTCACTTGGGCGTCATTCAACGTCTTGCTGGCATAGTATATGACATGAAACAGCTTATCTCTGTGCTGCCCAAGTGCTGCCCCGACAGCATAGTCACTAGCATCACACATGATCTCAAATGGCTGTGTCCAGTCTGGTGGCTGTACTATGGGGGCTGTCACTAGTTTTTCCTTCAGAACCTTGAATGCTTCAGTACATTCTTCATTAAAGTCAAAGGGTCGGTTCTGCTCTAAGAGATGGCATAGGGGCTTTGTGATTTTCGAGAAATTCGCGATAAATCTCTGATAAAAACCAGCATGCCCTAAAAAACTTCTAATGCCCTTGACTGTTGTTGGCGGCGGCAGCTTCTCTATGACTTCAATCTTAGCCCTGTCGACTTCTATCCCACGGCAGCTAATCTTATGGCCAAAGACTATCCCTTCGTCCACCATAAAGTGGCAATTTTCCCAATTTAGAACAAGATTAACTTTTTCACATCTTTCAAGTACCTTTTGAAGATTGCCGAAGCAGCTCTCAAAATCGTCTCCAAAGACGGAAAAATCATCCATGAAAATCTCAAGGAAATCCTCTACCATGTCAGAGAATATAGTCATCATGCACCTTTGGAAGGTGGCAGGTGCGTTGCAGAGTCCAAACGGCATCCTCTTAAATGCGTATGTTCCGTAGGGGCATGTGAAAGTCGTCTTTTCTTGATCCTCCGGTGCAATAGCAATTTGATTGTAACATGAATAACCATCAAGAAAATAATAGTAAGGTTTACCCGCTAATCTATCGAGCATTTGATCAATAAAGGGTAAAGGAAAGTGGTCCTTTCAGGTAGCTTTGTTAAGCTTCCGATAGTCCATACAAACCCTCCAACTGGTCACAGTCCTAGTTGGGATTAACTCATTATTCTCGTTGGTTATCACGGTCATCCCTCCTTTCTTTGGAACGCATTGCACCGGGCTCACCCATTTGCTGTCGGAGATGGCGTAAATAATACCAGCATCTAACCATTTAATTATCTCTTTACGCACTACCTCCTTCATCGCATGGTTTAGCCGCCTTTGGGCATCAATAGTCGGCTTATGATCTTCCTCGAGGAGGATTTTGTGCATGCATAACGCCAGACTAATGCCTTGTATGTCTGCTATCGTCCATCCAATCACCTTCTTGTGCTGCCTTAGCATGCCGATGAGCTGTCGTTCCTGTTCCTACGGTAGCTTAGCAGAGATAATTACGGGCAGTGTGTCATTGGAACCAAGATAAGCATATTTTAACTGCCCTGGCAGGGGCTTAAGTTCTAAGACAGGTGGTTCAACAATAGATGGCTTTTGGATTACATGGTTATCTGAAGTATAATTCAAGGGTTCGAATAACTTACCTGGATGATTGCCTAACCAGTTTACCTCCTCCTGATCTTTAGTATCAGATGTATCAGATTCAGAGGAGTTGCTGTCGTCGTTGCTGTCGTGACAGTCCTCCAGGTGGTTGTCGCGGCAGTGACCAAATTTTATATCACGGCAGCCCGACCTGATGCAGGGGTGATCAAAGGTCACTTCAATGATGGCCTTGCATTCCTCGTCCACATCAGCATGTTTTATTGCTTGGAGAACATTCAACTTAATCTCTTGATCGTTTACTCGCATGGTGAGTTCTCCTTTCTCCACATCAATCAATGATCTTCCCGTGGCTAAGAAGGGTCGCCCAAGGATGACTGGTGCGTTTTCATCTGCTTCAATATCTAAAATAAGAAAGTCAGCAGGAAAAATAAGCTTATCCACTCTTACCAGAATATCTTCAATTTTCCCTCGGGATGAACGTAAGAGCGGTCGGCCAGCTGCAGAGTTACTGTCGTGGGCCGCGCCTTCCCAATACCTAATTTCTGAAAAATAGATTTGGGCATTAGATTAACACTAGCACCAAGATCACAAAGTGCCTTACCCACAAATTTGTCGCCGATTACACAAGGTATGATGAAGCTCCCCGGATCCTTCTTTTTCTAGGGCGGCTGCCTATGAAGAATACTCATGCAACCTTCTGTCATCTTTACCGTTTCAAATTCCCCAAGTTTAGATTTTTTCGACATAACATCCTTGAGAAATTTAGCATAACCGGGCATCTCCCTAACAGCATCTAACAACGGAATATTAATATGAACCTGCTTAAAAATATCATAAATCTTTTTAAGTTAAGATTCATGCTTAGCTTGTTGTATCCGTTGAGGGAAAGGTGGTGGCGGACGATAATCAGCAATACGCCCTTCCCACTGCATGCGAATCTGAGGACGGTAATCATCTTTTTTCTCCTCTGTCGCTTCTGCTGTCGTGACAGGCTCATCGGCAGCATTCTGTTTATCACCTATCGGGGCAGCTTCCTCGGCAGGTTTATCCACGGCAGGTTCCTTTTCTGTTTCAGCATCTTTTTCCGGCCCTGGTAGTTTCTTCCCACTCCTAGTAGTAATTGCCTTACATTGCTCATGTGGGGGTGGTCTAGCATTTTCAGTATTGCTAGGGAATCCTCCATTCTGCCTCGGCTTAATATGTTGCGAAACCTGACCCATTTGTGTCTCTAGAGACTTCAAAGTAGCTTCATGGTTTGTCATCATCATCTCGGTTTTATCCATAAAGGTTTCCGTTTTCTTGACAAACTGATTCATATTCTCCATATACGTACCGGTCTGAGACATAAAGGTGGCCAGAGTCTGCTCCAATATACTACTCGTGGCAGGTGGTGGCTGTTGTTGTTGTTGCTGCGGCAGGTTTTGCGGCAGTTGTTGTCGCGTCAGCAATCTAGGACCTCCCTGATTCTGATTATGTGCTTGCGGATTCAGGGCATTATTGGGGTTACTCCAGGAAAATTTGGGATCTTTCCTCCAATTAGGGTTATAATTGTTGGAATTGTAGTTTGGCTTGTAATTTCCAACATATTTTCCCTCTTCTACATTTATTGGGCACTCATCCCGACTATGATTTCCCTCACAGATAGTACAAACTTCCTCGACAGCAAATCCTTGTAATTCATCTTCATTCAATAACCGTTTCATTGCTTTAGTAAGGAATGCTACCTGTGATTTCATAGTGCTATCGGCTTCATAGTCCTTGACAGCAAGTACCCGTTTACCCCCTCTTCTTGCAGTCGGAAACTGCTCCTCATTCTTGGCCAGATTTTTCAAAACTTGCAATGCCTCGTCTGGATCTTTGTCCAATAATAATCCATTTGCTGCAGAATCAATTCGAATGCGAGTTTGTAAGTTAGCAGCATTATAGAACTTAGTTACCTGATTCCAGACGGGAAATCCATGCATTGGACAGTTCCGAAGAAGAGTAGTAAATCTGTCCTAAGCCTCGTGCATCGGCTTGTCATCTTCCTGTTGAAAAGTAGCAATTTCGTTACGTAATCGCTCAGATAAATGCGAAGGATTAAAACGAGATAAGAATTCACGAGATAAATCTGCCCAAGTTCTAATTGAACCCGGCGTAAGTTTATTCCACCAAGTTTTAGCTCTGTCCCTCAATGAATGAGGGAATAACCGAAGCCTCAGTATCTCCGAACTAACTCCTGGTAGTCTAAACGAACCACAGATCTCCTGGAACGTTTTGAGATGCTCCCTAGCATCTTTTGTCACAACACCACTAAACTGCCCAGCATTGTTGATCATACTAAACATGACAGGTTTAAGCTCGAAGTTATCAACATCAATATCCGGCAGCGTGGTCTCCAGTTCTACATGATCATTCAGCATGTAGTCACGACATGACCGTCGTCCATCTGCTGCGGGCGGGTCACCGACAGGCGGGTGGTTATCGCCCATCTTCTCTAGCTGTTCCTCGAGGTATTCGTTTCTGTCTAAAAGTCGCGAAGTTGTTTCTTGAGACTGAAGGATCGTTCGATTTCCGGATCTAATGGATACTCAGGATCTTCACCTCTTTTAGATCTGCGCATAAACAAGAAAACCTCGTGAAAAGCGAGAGTTGAAAGCACAAAAGAAAAATTAAAGAAAAATAAAAACGAAAAGAAAAATAAAAATAAAAACGAAAAGTGCAAGAAAAGAAAGATGTAGTTATGTTGCCAATCCCCGGCAACGGCGCCAAAAACTTGTTGCGTGTAAAATAGTCTATCGCAATTATAGTGCAAGTGTACACGACGCAAGTAGTAAGTGATACGAAGTATCGGATATCGTCTCCACAGGGATTGGGCTAATAGCTTCACCTTAGTTTACTACACGAAAGTAAAAGAAATATTTGAGAGTTGTCACGAGAATAATAAAGTAAAAACGCAAATAAAGGAATTGAGATATCAAGATAGAGAAAACGGGCTGGTATTGAATTGCTCAGTAGTGTAGGTATTGGATTGCTTAGGAACTCCAGTTCTGTCGTCGTGCCCGTCGCGGCAGCACCTGTCGCGGCGGCTGTCCGTTGGCTGTCGCGGCAGCAGACACACCAACTCTGTACTTCAAGTTTGGCAAGAATCCCAGATCTGCCTTGGCCTATCCCTAGGTCCAAGTCTGTCGATGATCACGTCTTTGATGATACCTCCCGGCGTGAATCGAAGGATGAACACCGATGTGTATGAATTCTTCTTTAGCCACTTAACCTTGCCCTATCCCTAGGCACAAGATAGTTCAACTATAAACTAGAGAACTCGCTCTTATTTCTTTCGTATACTTAACTCTCCCGATGCTAAGTAAATGGATAACCTCATAATGCTCTCCCGATGCTCTTGCAAGATGTTAATAACCAAAATAAGAGAACTTGAAGTTTATTTTATTGAACTTGGAAAATCCTAAAACAAAACAACCCTTGCAACTACTTTACAAAACAACCCGTGGCCCTAGGGGGAATTTAGAACATGTCGGTGACGGGTAAACGACAGAGGGGTTTAGGTTATCGGTTATGGGGTAAGATGAGGGATCTCCCTCTAGGTTAAAACCTATGCCCTTATATAAGCTTTGGGCTCAAGTATTCTAAGTTAACAAGGATTACAACTTTAATTAAAAGTAAGATTCTAATAAAGACTTAATCTCTAAGGATTCCTACTTTGCAGCCGCCATCCTTGTTTCTAGGAATTTTCTCTCCTTGAGCTTTGGCTTGACATATCTTTTGATCCGGGGCTTGGAAAAATATTTGGCTTTCACACGACAGACGAGCAGATTTTTCTCTATCTATCGAGGTCCATTTTACTTTTCCTCTTCATAAAGCTGTTGTCACCCTGCTGTCACGACAGGTCCATGGCAGCTTCGTCCTCATCGTCTACTTGTCCAGTTCAGCTCTTCTGCTTCTCTGCCCTGCGCCTGCCTTCTTTGTCAACTATGGCAGCTACCTGCAAAATAAGCCATCTTTTAGTAGAATTCGTGCTTTTAATCCATTTGTGATGTTTTACTGAAAACTAACCTAAATGCAATGCAATGATGCTTGAATGCAGCAGAAATATGGGTTAAAAAAGGTGTAAATAATAGAACTTTTACACACTCAACAATATACAAGTGCTGGTTGCCTAGCCTCGGAAAAAACTGGTCCCCCACTCTGATAGGACCGTGCTCTAGAGTCTGTCCTAGCAGCAGATGCAGAAGGTCTACTCTGACTACGACCCCTGGCTGGAGTCTGTACGGAAGTCTGTGAGCGTGTAGGGGTCTGGGAGGATGCCCGAGGTGCAGAAGATGGAACATGGTTGGCTCGGGTAATGGGCTCGGGTTGGATCGGTTCGGTTTGGGCTAAATGGGTCGGACGGTTCAGACCGGTTCTTACCCTTGGATCAACCTCATCGGCCAGTCACTGGAATGGTCGTCGGAGATGCCCAAAAGCCGTTATTATGCCAGAAAACATAGATTAGTGAGCCACGATCTCAACCCATGCATTAATGATGCGAAATAAGCCAGAATTTTGTCAGATTTTACCTTTAAAGCTTCGAAATGGCCGGGAGTCTCGAAATTCTGATGAAACCCTTCCCGGTGTCGGAACGATGATCGGTCGGGTGGGTTTTGATCGGCTCGACGAGGGGAGCCGGGAACCGGCGGCCGTTCCTCGAACGGACGTCGAGGATGGCCGAAAAACTCAAATTATCGAAGGGGCGGTTTGGTTTCGCAGACGTCCGATCTGGAAAAATAGGGCCGATGGCTGCGTAACCGTGCGAGTGGGTGGCGGTAGCAGGTTCGGGGTGGGACGACGACTCTCCCGACGGTGGCAGTCTCGCACACGGAGCGGTGGTGCGGCAGCCGTGAGTTCGTCGGATTTCACGGGTAAGGGGGCTGAAGGTTCGAGAGAGAGAAGCTTTGGGATTCGAATCTAATTAATGTGGGTAAATGAGGGGTTTTCAGAATTTTATTTAATTCCACTCAGAATTCTCAACTCTCTAAAACATAAGGGAAAATTGGTGGCTTAAACACCAAGAGATGTTTAGCTCAATTGGTTGTGTTACCAGCCACTCAACCAAGGGGTCATGGGTTTGAACCCTACAATCCCCGCTTGGTCATATATATATATATATATATATATATATATATATATATATATATATTTAGTGTTACAGTAAAAGCTTGGGGATTTATCCCCTTGGTCCTAGGTTCGAACTACCATAATGCCCTCATGTTTTCTTCTTTAAAAATGTCATGTTAACTGTCACGTGGCACTTCCGTCACCCCTTCGTTAGCTTTTTAACGGCGGTGGTCAAAATAGGTTGATTTTATAAGTTTGGTGGTCTGATTGACGAGTTCGATAGTTTGGTGGTTAAAATAAGTATCTCCAATTAGTTCGATGATCACTGGTGTAGTTTACCCTATAAAGTATTATGTAATTGTATAGAAATAACGAGAAGTTTAGAATGGGCCTGATTCTAGATGATTTGTTTTTTTGAATAGGATTCTAGATGATTTCTTGTTGTTATTTTGGGCAATACTAGATGAATTACAATTTTATAATTCTTCACCTCAATTATCACTCACTCATAGTAAAAATGAATTTTCAAGATTGACTCGGACAACACAAAATTAATCATATTTTAAACTTGACCAATGGAACTAATTCCAGAAAGTCACCATTTTGAGGGGCTGACACATGATTTTGTATTGAGGAGGGTCAAGTATCATATTTTGTAAAATTATATGACAATTTAAAAATTATAAAGGGTGTGAAATTAGATATCAATATAAAACATATAAAAAACTTAAATATATAAAAAAATTTAAAAATTTAGGGTTGAAACTGCCCCTATAACCCTCGAACTATTCCTGGAGGAGGAATGATTAATTGTTTATGAGCTAAATATGTTTTTAGATATGAGATTTTGAATCATGGCAATGAAATATTATTTGCAATAATTGGTCAGAATCACAGTCCATATAATATAACTACCAAATTTAACACAATTATTCATATTGGCGTCGGATACTAGTACACCATTAATTCTTAACTGAGAAAACAAATCACTCTGATCCAAACAGAGAGCTTATTGACAATCATACACACACATAAACATATAATCATATGATGGTGGCGATTTCATCACTTCTTGGCCTGCAACAACAACAATTCCCTTCACTATTAGCAACTTGTGGTATAATAACAGTTAATGCTGAAATACTAATAATCTAAATCTAGAGTATAAACACAAGTCTACCGAGAACATCATCTTATAAAGTGCCACTATTTCTTTTGGATCTGCTTTCTTTGTCTGCTTATACGCATCGACCTTGTTCACCGCCTGCGTAACGCAGTTATGACAGTCACTCAAGAATTGAAATAGACAAAGAAATGTTGCTCAAGTCACATATCGGAAATATTGCTCAACTAATCATACCTCAATCCATGCTGCCACTTTAGGCCTGCCTGCTGCGATGTCGTACTTAAACACCTCCGATAGGTAGATCTGAAATCTTTCAACCAGAGGAATGAAGGCAATGTCCGCCTGCAATTCACAAAATCATTTTTACATCTTTGAAGAAAAAACTCCGACGATAAAGAATGATGTTGCCATACTTACCAGACTAAACTCGTGGCCAAGGAGGAATGGACCGTCGTATTTTGTTAGAGCATGTTCCAAGTGATCAAAGGCAGTACCTGATGCAACTCACAAGTTTTAGCCGGTTCATATCGTATATACAAACACGCGATACACTCGGTTAAACAGAAGTATATTTCATTCAGGCTAACCAGCTTCAGTTGTTGAGTCTCCTTTAAAGGTAGTAAAGACCAGCCCTGCAAATTGGTCTATGTGTGATAACAGCTCCTCAAATAGCTTCTTTTTGTCAGCATCCTAATACATTTTCGAAAGATAACGAGTTAGAAACTTGCACCGAGAGAAAACGAAACAATTCGAGAGATGTTACATTACATTAGGTAGAAGAGAAGGGCCTTCAAAGTTGGTATCAACATATTTGATCAAATCAATACTCTCCCCCATGACTTTGCCATTATGCTCCAAGGACGGCACCTTGTTTACCGAGTACACTTTCTCCTTGTACCAAGCAGGCCTGTTTTGAAGGTTCAAAGGAACCAACTTAATCTTGTCTTGCAAGCCCTGCAACTCAACCAAATTCGCAACGAGTACTCGAATGAAAAACTTGGGGGGAAAGGAAAAGTAATCTGCATAAATAAATGAAAGAATGGTGGAAACGAAATCAGGGGAATTAGACAAGCCAACCTTATAATTCCTGGTGATCCACACACGCTGTGCAAAGGGGCAAGTATAGGTCATATACAACCTTCAAAACAAGGGGAAAAAAGGGTCAACATTTTTGTGTAGCAATAAACACAAGCAAACAAGATAGCTGTTAGGAAAGAAAAGAAAAGAAAAGCATGGATTTAAATAGCAGTTGTGACTTGTGACGCGTTTTCAATCGCGGTGATTTATTGCGGTTAGGAATATAACGAATGTTATTGCAGTTATAGCGGACTACTATTTTCTGTAATAACAGTTTCGAACAGTGGATCGTTGTTTGAATCCCTGGCAGTGAGAATAGAAAAGAAAGAGTGAAACCTGGTAGTTCCGTCAAAGAGAGCGGGTTCCTCTGCGGTAGCATCCAATGGAGGGGGCAAATACTCAGTAGCCATTGCTGCCGGAGAATTCAAAGGTTTGTGTTTTGTGTTTTTGCTGATGTTAGTTAATTTGCCGGATAATTCTTTGCCTTTATATAAGTGTTAAGTGAAAGTCAGCAATGACGAAATTGATAAAAATACATAATAAAAAAGATGTCAAGAAACTTTGATTTTGATTTTTTTTTCGCCACCAAATTAATATTTTTTTGTTATATCTCATTGTTTTACTTTGACCAAATCCAACGACTAGATGGAGTGTTCTGAAAGTCGTCATCGACGTCGGCTTCTGGCAGTGATTTTTAAAAAATATTATCTGGATCCTGGACCGCGTAATGTTGAGAACATGTACTTAGGGACGAGTATTCGGTCAATTTGAGCTGAGCCGAGTAAAAGAATTTGAGTTAGTCGAATGGATGAGTCATATTTTATAACTTTGAATTTTATTTGATTTGACCAGAATTGTCGAGTAAAAGAATTTGAATTAGTTGTTATAGTACGGATTGATTCCTATTTAAACGACTTACTTTAATCATATAGCATAAACATATATATTTTTTCATGTTAGTTTTCACATGTGTACGTAATATTTGTAATGTCGTTTAATAAAATAAATATCATCTAAAATTATAACATATATTTACAATATGAATTAAAGTTATAGTTGAAGAACCAATTTGAATAAAATATAAAGTCAAAAGACTAAATTACAAAAAAGAATTTTTTAAATATGAATAAAGTTACACATAGCTTATATAGTGGTAGTGGAGCATGTGGTTTAGTTTTGGTCGAAAATGGACTTAAAACAAACGAAGAATTGAAAAAAAAAAGTATACAAAGTTGAGGGACTAAATTACAAAAAGAAAAAATTATTTTTAAAAATGTAAATCGAAGCTAAATATGTATTCTACAGTGGTTTAGGAGTATGCGGTTTAAATTTGGTAAAAATGAACTTAAATAAAAAAATTGAAGAAGAAAAAAATTAGATGCTAAATCACAAAACAATAAAATTCAGTTTATCAGTCTTTCGAGTTCACATACTTAAACTCAAAATTCACATAAATTACTCTAACTCAAAATTCACACAAATTATTTGAACTCAAAATTCTCACAAATTATTTATTCACCCTATACTCTCTCTCTCTTATTAAAACTGTTAATGTTAAATTTTTAAATTCAAAATAAAATAAATCAACCAATATTAATAATTATATTTGTTTTTTTTTGTTTTTTGGTAAAGCATATGTTTATTTTATGGTTTATATTCGAGATTTGTAATTTTTTTTTTGCTAACAATGTTATCTCTAAAATTTGAACTTAAATTCTATCCTTAATAAAACAATGTATCTTGTCATTGCATCCAACTCTTACCCGTTGTTTTTTTTTTTCCTTTTTATCATACTTAAACTCTACCAAAACGTTTTTACAGTTTCAAGTTATATGGACATCAACTATTAAAGATAATTTTGTTATTTTCATATATCTTTGACATGATAAGCACAATACTTCTTAAAATTTTTAGTTTTGTTAACAAGTGATGTCAAGATAGGAGTAATTCGAAAAAGATTAAATTAAACTTTATATATATATATATATATATATATATATATATCTTTGAGGATCTTTTAATATACTGTAGAGGTTAATTATGAGAACGATCTTCTAACACGGTTTTATCTATTCACAACACTAAATTTTAAACTTTTTACACTGCTTAAAGAATCTAGTACCTCATCCTACTAGAGCAATTGATTGTTAGCAGTAAAACCTCTTTTATATTTTATAAATGATATTGTTAACTTTATGTGTGGACAATAATAAGAAATCGTAAAACAATTATATTTATGTTAAATTTCTAAAGTACATATTATGTTTTGTCTAAATGTGTACAATTCAATAAAATAATGAATACATTTTGAATCACAATAAACGTTTTGTGTAAGATTATGGTTCATTTGAGCATAATATAATATAAGAATATGATGTTTGACTAATAAAGTGTAAGATTATTTAGAACAAAATTTATTAAATTGCCCCTGTGATAAATTTTTTAAAAAGTTTAATTTGAATTTTGAAAGGCATTTCTGTGAAGGTTCATAAAGCTCTGTCTATACTCTACTTAAAATTTTAGTTTAACATATTATTAATATAATTAATATATTAAACAATATTTAAAAACAATTGCAGATATGATTTAATATAACTAACACAATCATTGTATTTTTTTTAACAATGACACCTGAATTTTATTAATCACCATAGAAGATAATACAATCCAATGCATCAAAAAGAGAGAAAAAAAAAAGACATCCACTAAAACTCTCCTACAATAGTGCAAAGAAAAGCATACACTTCCATCGAGATTAGCATACCAAAATCTAGAAACCTTCATGAATCTCCTTTTCTCTATCCAAACGAGACGCTTTAAAATGGTGAAAAAGGAGTGGTGAGCGAACTAAGCTATCGGGCATATTTTGCTCCGCTACTCAGGTCTGATTACATCGGCAACCAATCATCAACAGAGTGGGAATTCATCTTTCTAAGACCACCGACAGAATCAAAATCAGAGATTAGCACCGTAAAGATCTTTGTACAAGTACCAACCGGACGCAAAGGTATGCTAGAATCATGCCACAAGTGTAACCCCCTAGACCAACCTACGGATTAATACGGATCCTAGGAAGTCACATTAGGGTCACCAGAGCGACCCACGTTAAAATTTCAAATAAACAATTTCTAAACCATTTAAAATTTTAAATCAAGTTTTGAATTAAAATACAATTTCAAAAAAATTTCGGACAATGAAACAAAACTATGATACAAGTTATTAATACAAATTTCGGACTCGATTATAAATCAAAATGTGACATACATACCCCGTAATTACACAGATATCATACTCCGCGAGCAAGCCGAAGAACTCTCATACCGATGTTGATAGCTGCAACAAGGTCGACCTTCTAACATGTGATGGTAAAATCAACGTGAGCTTCGAAAAGCTCAGTAATACAAACTACCAGAAGATGCTAAAGGTACAAGTAGGTATATGGCAACCTAACATTGTCATGAAGAATTGGGCAACGGTAAGCTCAAAATACGATTTAATAATTCAGTGAAGCATTATTAAGAGGTCACAGAGTTAATCTTTATTTGATCACCCGAACCTTAAGAGCTGAGTCTAAAGCCAGAGGTTCAAAAGAGATTAAGATTTCAGAAGTTGAATCAAGGAGTTCAAAGTAGTCTATTAAGCGTGAATTGTAAGCTTACTGAGAGTTCAACATTGATACATTAATTTAGTAGGGTATGTTTCAGAAAAGGTCAGAAAGTTTTATTAATTTACTTAATTACCCTCCAACCGAACTCTAAAATGCAATTTCCCCAGAACTTTATACAGAAGATCTTACCCTAGGCCTGAGTCGTATGAGCCTACCTAAGGGAATGCCTTAGGTCCAGAAACACTTACCCTAGGCCCATTGGGGCGTAAGAGCTTGGGTCCAGAAGGGCTTACCAGCGATGAGCCTACAGATCTTCATTCATATCCCAGATAATATACCACAACTGATTTCAGTTTATATTCAGAAGACAGTGTTACAGAAATTAGATATCATATCTATTTTTATACAAAAAGACAAATGTCAAATTTATTTTATTATTATTATTATTATTATTTCGCATTCAATGTCATATATCAGCTATATTTTTTCATATCAGAGGTCAAAATTAGAGAGTTGCTTTCCTTTTGTACAACAGTGTCATACTTTTAAATTTTAAGCATATGGTCTTGGTATAGAACAGAAAGTATTTACACATACATGGTACACACTTTATGACCCAATTCATTTCTTATAGGTACTTGATAGATATCAGAAAGATGACATTTGATAAATTTGAACTGATTTCAGAGCGAGGTCCCACGAAAGGGAGTTCGGTAACAATGACTCAAACTAGACATCAAAGTTGATGCATCAAGATCGTTGAGAATTCAAATATATCGAGAGTGATTCGATCATTAAAGTCTACGAGGGTATTTTGGTCATTTTGACCTTCGGAGGTAGTTTGGTAATTAGAACAACAACGTATAAGCAGTGATGTATGGAGTTCAAAGATTTCTAGTTGCTTATCAAGTTTTCAAGTCCCTTTAAACTAAACAAAATCCATTGACACGATGTTTAATATCTCACTGATAGGTACACCTCAACCATTCATTTCCAGAATTAACTACAGTGTATCATCAAAATAGTTCGTCTTCACCAATCATCCATTGAACTTACAACGATCGACAAAGCATATATATATATATACAAGTGATATTTTCCAAGTAATCAAACATGTGCATTGAACCTGAACTCATTCCAAAACATCGAAAGTGCCTTTGTAGAACAGGTCTTTCATACCATTAACTATGTACTTTCTTCAAATAAATTGCACGTGCATTCACATGGTATTCCTCTAATATCATCATAGTATCTCAAACGACCAACTGACATGGGTTGCATTTACCACTTTTAGTGCCATTACATTGCTTGGCTTTAAATGGAGTTATAAATTCCATGTCTTAGAAATATTCTCAGTCATTGGTATCCGAGGGTATTTTATACAATTCGATGCTAAAAGTTTTTTTTTCAATTTTTCAGTCTTTTGGTCCTTCCAACTGTTTATTCGTTTCAAACCTCGAGGATATAACACATAAGTCGGTTGATTGGAAATTATTGCTCGAGGAAATTTTAATCTTTAGCGTCATTCAATCCCATTCAATCTTATCAGTATTTTCAATCCTTTTTTTGTCATCGCAATCCATTCAATCTTTTAAGCCACTTTGATTAATTCAAACATACGGATATTTTTCTGTAAATTTATCTTCGGAGATTTATACAAAATTCCATAAACTCAAGTACTTTACAATCGTGAATATTTAAGTCTTGTTACTATAACATTTCAGGAAATAAGAGGTTTTCAAATGCATCGGATGTCTTACAGACCAAGTATAGCTTATCGGGTTGTGTTTATAGTTATGGGGTATTTTCGTCATTTAATAATCAGATATTTTCGACATTTATCCTTTTAATAAAAGAGATAATCATACTTAAACATTTATCGCCTCAATAGTCGTATATTAAACTCGAAAGTCCCTTTAATTTATCAACCACTTATTCGAATATTTTTGCCTTGGCCATTATTATTCTTATTTCATAGTTGATCGACATAGGCAGAGATAATCATATGCTCAAACATGGTCTTGCAAACATAACCAAATACCAATATGTTTCAAAAGCATACAAAGGGTAGTAATGTATTACCTTAACTCCGAGCTGCATCGGTCGATTCATGATACCCAAATTGATCGCACTCGAACCAAAATTCAACGTCCCTTAACATCTCGTATTCAAGAAACCGAGAATACCTTCAATTACACAAATCCCAAGATCAGACCTTATTCACAAAGCCCTTAACTAATTAATTAAATACATAAGCACTCTCGGGTTCAAGGTCAGATTCGGAGGCTCTTAGGTCATAATTTTGTGAAACGAGCTTCAAAATCGGACTCAGAACGTCGAAAAACATAAAATAGGAGTTTTCATAAAAAATTTGACTTTTTGGTCAACGATCAACGGGGTCAGATTCAACACTGACGTCAACAGTCAACATGCAGAGGTCAATTGAGTTGACTCGGGCTGACTCGGACAAGTTGACTCGGATAACACAGGCGAGTTGACTTAGGCTGACTCGGACCGGGTTCAAGTTGACTCAGATTTGGGCCGATTAGGTTAACTGGTTTTGGGCTTAGCCGGTTCGGGGTTTGGGCTTCAACCGAACCAGTCCATTTATCAATTAGGACATTGCCGACCGGCCACCAGAGGTCCCAAAATGCTCACTTTTCTCCGAAAAACGATGAGGGTGAACCTTCTAAACTAAACCTCACTTACCCGAACGGAAAATCACTAGAAACCCAAAAATACGACTCTTATGGTCGGAGATGCGTGTAGCTCCGATGATAGGCGTAACGGCGGCAAATCACGAACCAACCACTTGGGTTTTGGTCGGACTGACGAGTGGAGCTTAGATCCGATGGACGTTACTCGGTTAGTTGGCGAGGATGGCCGGAAAATGGAGGTAACAGCTCGGACTTGGTGTTGCTCTCGCCGAAGTTCAGAGCCGCACACACGCTGAATGGTGGCGCAGATGAGCGCGTGGCTAACGGCTGGGGGTTCAGAGATGGTTGGCGCACACGCCGGCGGTGGCTGCCAAAGACTGACGGTGGCACAGATCAAGGTTGGCGAATCCCAACGGTCTTCCATCGTTTTCACACGAACGACGAGCAGCGACAGAGGTTGGGTGGTCGGGTTTTGATGGCGAAGAAGCAAGGATAATGGCGATGAGGGCGGTGCACACCACAGCCAGTCAGAGCACTGTGGTCGGAGAATGAACAGTGAGGAGGAGTTAAAGAGTTTATAACTCTCTAGACTCTTTCATTCTCATTCAGAAGCAAAAAAGAAGATGGGAGGATAGACTGATATGTTTAATATTGGTTCAAACTTTACAGAAAAGAGATAAATTTAGCTCGTAGCAGACTAAGACTAGAAATGGCTTTAGCTCCACTGGTTGAGTCTTTAGTTTACTATGCACAGGTCACAGTTTCAAACCCTTCTAGTTGCAACTCTATTTCTTTTTCTTTTTTTTTCATTTTATTCATCATCATTTCATTTTTTTCATTTTAAGGTGTTACAACTCTCTCCCCCTAAAAGAAATTCCGTCCTCAAAATTTTCCAGAGTTAGAGAAATGCAGAAATTGCTCTTTCATCCATTCTTGTACTGAAACTTGTTCATCAAAATATCCTTGTTTTTCGAGGCTCTCAGACAGTCACAGATCAATCTGGCAATGTTCTCAGCCACTCGGATTGTCCTTTGGACCCAAAGTCATCCCATTATAAATCTCAGACCAACTAATCAGAATATAATATATGAATCCATACAGAACTTACGAAGTCAAACGAACACTTGTCTCATAATTGTTATTATAATGGTCTCAGCCATGGGTTAGAATCTTCCCAACTACCACAGAAGTCAATCTTACAACCCTGAAGTATCTTTTCTATAATCTTAATCATTCTACTAGGTTGAATATCAATTTACGGAAGAAAAGCGGTACTTGAAATACAAACGAGTACTCAAGGCCTCCATCAGGGCCTTCCAGAATTAGGATGTAACACCAAATTTTAGTCAAGGATGTTATAACGATACACCATGCCACATTTTCATATAAGAGGTCTTTCTTCGAGTCGAAGCATAACCAAGGTTTTATACTGATATCACTCACCTTCAATGAATTTTCAGAAAATTGCTTCCTTCGTGTATTATAGAGTCACCATAGAACTTTCACTTTCGCCACATTCCCAAACACCTTTCTTTTAAATTAATACTGCTTTTATCAAACTTCCATCAGGATATCTCAAACATAATCATCACCACCAGATAACATTACATGAAATCTTATATTTGTTACCTCACATGATCAAACATTTATTCTCAATCTGATTTTGATTCCTCAATTTCACCTGCATGAACCATCTCAGATTCTTTATCCGGATTCAAACCCATCAATTTAATCTAAAACCGAGAATACCTTCAATTACACAAATCCCAAGATCAGGCCTTATTCACAAAACTCTTAACTAATTAATTAAATATATAAGCACTCTCGGATTCAAGGTCAGATTCGGAAGGTTTTGGGTCGGAATTTTGCGAAACGGGCTTTAAAATCAGACCCAGGACGTCGAAAAACGTAAAATAGGAGTTTTCGGAAAATTTTGACATTTTGGTCAATGGGGTCAGAGTCAACGCTGACGTCAGCATGTCAACGCTAATGTTAGCTGTCAACGGCCAGAGGTCAACTAAGTTGACTCGGGCTCACTCGAATGATTTGACTCGACTAACTCAGGCGAGTTGACTCGGGCTAACACGGATCGGGTTCAAGTTGACTTGGATCAAGTTCGGGTTGACTCAGATAGACTCGGGTTTGGGCCGATTGGGTTGACCGGTTTTGGGTCGAGTCAGTTCAGGCTTTGGGCTTCAACCGAACCGGTCCATTTATCAACTAAGACCTTGTCGACCGGCCACCGGAAAAACCACTGGAGGTCCCAAAATGCTCACTTTTCGCCGGAAAACGAAAAAGGGTGAACCTTCTGAACTAAACCTCACTTACCCAAACGGAAAATCACCGGAAACCCAAAAATACGACCGTTATGGTCGAAGATGCGCGTAGCTCCGATGAGAGGTGTAACGGCGGTGAATCACGAACCAACCACTTGGGTTTTAGTCGGAACGATGAGTGGAGCTTAGATCTGATGACCGTTACTCGGTTGGTCGGTGAGGGTGGCCGGAAAACGGAGGTAACAGCTCGGACTAGGGGTTTCTCTCGCTGAATTTTAGAGTCGCACACACGGTGAATGGCGACGCAAATGACCGCGTGGCCAACGACTGGGAGTTCAGAGCTGGTCGGCGCACACGCCGGTGGTGGCGGTGGCTGCCACGGACTGACGGTGGCGCAGATCATGGTTGGCGAAGCCAAACGGTCTTCCACTATTTTCACATGAATGACGAGCAGCGAAGGAGGTTGGGTGGTCGGGTTTTGATGGCGAAGGGGCAATGATAATGGCGATGAGGGCAGTGCACACCACGGCCAGCCAGAGCACGGTGGTCGGAGAATGAACGGTGAGGAGGAGTTGAAGAGTTTAGAACTCTCTAGACTCTTTCATTCTCGATCAGAAGCAAAAAAGGAAGATGGGAGGATAGACTGATATGTTTAATATTGGTTCAAACTTTACAAAAAAGAGATAAATTTAGCTCGTAGTAAATTATGACTAGAAATGGCCTTAGCTCTACTGGTTGAGTCTTTTAGTTTACTATACATAGGTCACGGTTTCAAACCCTTATAGTTGTAATTTTATTTATTTTTCTTTTTTTTTCATTTTATTCATCATCGTTTCATTTTTAGGGTTTTACAACAAAGACAGATAAAACGAACCATAAAACAATGAAAAAACGTGCCACAAGGACAAAAAACGCGTGTTACGAAGACAATTTTTTATCAGCATATAAAAAATAAGAAAGAACATGAGATATAATAAATTTGGTGGTCAACAATATTAAAATTAATAGTCGACCACCGGTTAAAAGTGCAAAGGTAAAAGAGGTTGCGGCGCTGCACTTGGATTAACACAAACATTGTATTTTGAATTAGTAAATGAACTAAAAACAAATAATGGATGAAAAGGTGATTTCTTTTTGGCATGATCCTAAATGTACAATCTTTTATGGAAACTTAACATAGTGAGTAATTTTGACAACAATTTTGTGATTATTCAATTTAATTTTTAGGGTAATTATTTCATACACAGACGGTGGAAATAAAAAGTTTTTACATGTACCTTAATTTTAGAGTTTATATTAGAATTTAGAGTTTAGAGGTTAGGGGTTTAAAATTGAGGGTTGTTGTTAGAATTTAAAGTTTATAGGTTAAAACTTAAATCCTTAACCATATTTACTATATATTTTTGAATAGTCTAAAGGTGATTACAAGGTAGTATATGTTCATACGTATTCTTTAACTCTTTGAGAATACACATACACTTTGTAGACAAAACAAATTGAACTCGTGTCTCCTACGTCGAATATCATCCGTTTTTCTACTAAGACCCTTATTAGATATTTACTATATTCTCATAAAAAGTACACACTATTGGTAACATTATATTTCGTGTGTCGTGAGTCTAGAAGTTGTTTGATTGTATTAAAAGATTTCCTTGCAGCTATTATTTTAAAAAATGCATCGTATTCTATTCTCCAAGTTTGAATATTTGTATTCGAGACTTTTGCATGTGATATGACTCCTGTACTTAAGCTTAAGGTAAACCTAAAACGTCAAAAATCAGTTTTGTCTCTTCTTTTATTTTAGAATTCCAGTTGATTTAATTTTGATATGAATTATCATTCATTATATTTTATTTGAATATAAGTATATAAACAGAGACAAAATTAGGATCAAACATTGAGAGGGACAAGATTCTATTAAACTTTTAAATGTAAAATTTAAGAAGGATAAATTTTTATTTGACTAATATTTAAATTCAGAAAAACCTATATATAAAATATAAATATAAAATTTATTTCCACTAACTTTCTTTTATATACAGTGGTAGAAATTTAATGAGTCTAATTCATTCATAATAAAATGAATTTTCAATATTGACTTTGACAAATTAAGAATAAATCTTATTATTCCTTACAAATTCCAACTTGACCAATCGAGCAAGCTCCATAATGACACTATTTTATAATGATATATGTATATGTATGGGATAAAATTCAGTTACACAATATAAAACATATTTAATTTTATATCAATCTATGATCACTGGATGAGTGAAATGGATGGATGAGATTAAAAGTAGGATATGTGAAGATTATCACTTGAAAAAAAAAGTAAGAGTTAATCTTATCCATCTATTTTACCCATCTAATAGTCATGAATTAGTGTAAAACTAGTTATGTTTTACATAGTGTAAGTGGATCCTACCCCTATATATATAGGGGTAGGATCCACTTACACTATGTAAAACACAACTAGTTTTACACGTTTTTTGGGTCGTTGGATGGCGGAAATGGATGACTGAGATTAACTCCTTACTTTTTTCCCCAAGTGATAATCTTCACATATTCTACTGTTAATCTCATCCTTCCGTTTCACCCATCCAACGATCCAAAAAACGTGTAAAACTTAATGAGTTTTACACTGTGCAAGTTGGTCCTAACCCCCCCCCCCCCCCACACACACACACATACATACATACATACATACATACATACATACATACATACATATATATATATATATATATATATATATTCCTTGCCAAGGCCTTTTGACACGGGATCAGCCAAATCTCGTCTGGACTTCACATACTGACTGTAAATATTCCATCAGTCAAAATCCTTCTCACATACATCAGACACACTAGTATGGATTAACTATTGTAACACTAATTGTACCATCTCAGCATGGCAGGTTTATTGTCACAATATATTGTCTAGGCCGGCAACAATTGCTTCATATTGGTACTTCTACAAATATGTTCCTGAGCCACTCTATTTCTCTTCAAGCAGAGGTATATGCAATAAACTCTTATTCTATGAAGGAATGAGTTATGTCTGTCTGCCACTTTCTTTCGATGAAATTGCTCATCTACCTAATGGTGAAGACCCAGGCAGACACCGACTTGGAATATTCATGATCTGAATTCCAGTCGCGTCACTGTAATCCTCCTCGATCACAGCAGGGTTCAAAACCTCAGTGCTACATGTAATTCATTTTGATTTTACCTCTTAGCTAACTCATAACTCTGGTCAGAGCACTCCACTGCTCTTTCCCTAGATTACTTGAGTTCTTGCTCAACAACTCCAAAGCAAAAGCTATGTCTGGTCTCGTACAATACATGACATACATGAGACTCCCCATTTCTGAGAATATTCAGTTGAGCTACATAGCTTCAAATCTAAAAGGCTTTGTTCCGTATCAACTTGATTGATACTAGGATCATTGGATTCTTTAAAAGCTGAGTTGGAGCAGGCGCACACTCGAAGTGATTAAGCTTCTTGAGAATCTTTTCAATTTAACTCGACTGGGTAAAAAAAGGTTAACCCGTCCTTCTGTCTGACAATCTTAATTCTCATAATCACATTAGCCTCTCCCATTTCCTTAATGTTGACATTTTCAATGCCTGTCCAAAATCCTAATACTGAAAGATTCTCGCTCAAGAGTTCTCTAGAAATTTGCTGAAGATGCAAATGTCACCTCCATTTATCAAAAAACCGTTGGAAAACATCACTTCCTGAACCAGTCATGCCAGCAGCCGGGTTCCAAACCTGAGCAAAGTCTCTTCTAACAAAGATGGGATCAAGTAAGGACGCAACTACAACTGATTCACAAAAGCAATTTCATTACCTGCTCCATTCCCTCCTTTACTTCAGTTTCAGGCCGACAAAGGAGGATTTCGTTGCTTGATCATTTAGATCGTTACCTGCTCTTTTATCTAGTTTAACCAAATAAAGTTGGTTTCCTAGTCAAAATCTGAGCTCACTAGGTGCTTTCGGGCTTTGATCTCCCTTATGATCTTTTTTTATCCCAGTTTGAAAAGTGTGCTTTTTCCATCTCTTGCTTAGCTTGGGTGTGTGCTTAATGGCTGGCTCTCCTCAGTACCAAATGCTGAAGGTGGATAGTCTTTGCGAGCAAGGTCTGAGGTAGTCAATGGCCTTTTCTTTCCTTCCAAGAGTCATCGTCTTTTGCCATAACGTCCTAAAATAAGGAAATGTCGTCGATGGTAAATACGAAAAGCAGGAGTGGCCCACCAGTAATAGGAGGCGACAAGACGGGAGCAGACATAAGAAAGATCAGTTCCAGCGGTCGGTCTGTAAAGCAAGATGGCAGGGCCGGTAGCCTTCTCTACTTAACCTTAACTAACAAGAAGTGGAGTATACGAGTTCCAGCCGTTGTCCATGTTTGATTGGGTAGTCCAGGCAGAGTGACTCTCATTGCTATCGGTGAAATGATTTTCTTTCTCTAATCTCTTTGTAGAGGTATACCAAGGTAAATGTATGTCAACAGATTGTCACGCCGTATGCCCTCTTCATCGAAAATTTCCCAGTTGACTGTAATCGAGGAGGTTGAGCATGATCGCTTTCAGTTAGATGCACATCAATGATTCTGGTCGATGTCACGTCAACGATTTTGAACTCCTGCTGGAGAGCTGCTGGATCCGTTTACACAGTGTAAAATTCTTTAAGTTTTACACGTTTTTTACCGTTGGATGAGTGAAACGAATGGATGAGATTAACAGTAAATATGTGGAGATTATCACTTGGAAAAAAAAAAGAATAATGTGTTAATCTGAGCCATCCATTCCTCTCATCTAACGATCCAGAAAACGTGTAAAACTTAAAGAGTTTTACATTGTGTAAGTTGATCCTAACTCATATATATATATATATATATATATATATATATATATATATATATATATATATCTTAAATTAAACACTTTGACTTTCTCATATTCTCTTAGGTTGTTGGTTTTAGACCCACTAAAAGCATTCCCTTTCTTTCCCCTCTCTTCTGAATAGGATTAAGATTACAATTAAAACTTGTCAAAAAAAACACCTTGACTGAAATGGGTTGATTTCTTAATTAAATGGTAAAAAGCTAAGATTTGAAATTATGGTACTAAAAAGTTAGCAATAATGGATTCCTATTTTTTTTAGTCAAATTACTTTTATGTCATGTTTGGTGAAAGAATTTTGAATTAAAATTAGAATATTGAAATACAAAGATTGACCAATCAAATCCTCTAATTTGTTTATTTAGAAATTTAAAATAAATTTCTAAGGGTGCAATGCAGTGACAAAAATCTTTTGTCCCTTTTCACTGCCCCTTTCTATGCGCAACACTAAAAATTAAATTTTAAACCTTAACCTTAAATTTCACCATACCCCAAATCCTCTAAAATTTAATCCTAAACCCTAACCTTAAACTTTAACCCTAAATCCTAAACCTAAATTTTACTTTACCTTGTTTGGTTTGGTTGACAAGAATGTAAGATTACGGTATTTAGATGGAAGAATATAGGATTACTTGATCTATGTTGGTAACAATTGGAAGATGATATACAGAGTTTACATCAAACTGATCTTAGTGAAGGTAAAAAAGAGTAGATGGTATCGAGATGTCTTGGTATGAAAGACATTTGCTTATCTCGTCTCACATGAAATCCATTTCTAAAGCAGCAACTATGAACAGTCATCTCATTCTACATACTGTGTTTCAATATCCAAGGTCCTCCTTTGACTGCAAATTGGGAGAATATCCGGCTGTGGTTTGAAGTTGGTGACGTTAATCAGTATTCGAGACGTGTCTCATACACCTCGCGTGAAGTCCATGTTATAGCAAGTGGGATTGCAAGGGTGAGGGCAGTCAATCTCCTTCGATGGTTTACGGCCAAAGTACCAATCACCCACAGACTCTGCAATGGTCTGTTTCAAAAACAATCAAGATGGTTAATAATTATTAAAGATCCAAGTGAAGAGAAAAGATCAGCTGTTTTCAATTTCAGATAATCATGACGTGTCCTGAAAACTACAATTTTATATCCATAATACAGAACATGTTTAATATTAAAAGAATTGCTAAATGCTAACCTTATTGTTGATTCTTGGAGAATTGGGTGAATGCCATGTCTCAGCCATCCATGTTTGGCAATGAACAAAGCAAGAATTTATAAACATACCCCCTTCCTTGTCTTTCTCAAGCTTACTTAGTGCCTTAAGCAGGGAACTACGGAAACCTATACGTCAGAAGCAATAAAAAAGAAATCAGGCCAAGCCACAACATAAGAGTTGCTTAAATGCTTGGAAATTTTAATTGCAAGACGAATCTCTGATTTCGATGTTCTAAAGTTTAATTGGATTGTTGAGAAAAGTAGATTGGGTACATATCACATATCCAACTTACCTTGTAGTGTTCCAATCTGGGTAGAATCACACTCCTGAATGCTCAATCTGCATCTTCTCCAGTAGCCATGAGGATCTGATTCAGTAGGGACCAAGATGTGTTGTATCTAATGATTATCCAGTCAGTGTTAGAGCCTCTAAATAGAAAGGAAATAGTATTATGTCATTAGAAAATAGTACTGTTTGAACGAATTACCTGCCAAAAATCATAGGCGGGGTTGACAATGAACAATGGGGTCCTGACATTTTCGATAATTTCTTGCGGAAAGATACACTGGAAGAGCAATCAACAACAGATGATAGCAGGTAAATGTTGTGAACCAAACTTGTTGAACTTCAACAGAAAAGGCGAAAAATGACCAAATATAAAGTGATATGGATACCAAAGGGAATCAAGAAACAAATAAAAGACAAAAGCAAAATCCTGCCTTGGATGGCTCCATTCTTCTGACACATTTCTTGTGCAAACTTTTTGCTACACCCTGACATTCGACAATCGTCAAAATGACTAAAACCAAATGATATATCATTTTCTAAGGATGAATAATACATGGCATGATATATGTAAGTATTCCAGATGGAGATTGAATCTGAACCTGCAGTTGCAGAACATCATGGTAGAAAGCACTCATGGTGCGATTTCCAAGAACATCAGGCCTGCAATGTAGAAAATAGAAAATAAACTAACATATGCAGTCAAGGTCACTCAAGAACTTTAATTAGGATGCATTAACTTGAATTATACAGATAAATGAAGGAATACTCGGTGAATCTGGATATGCAAATGCAAGTATCTCAGCACCTATTATATTTTGGCAACATCAAAAGGACTTATGTTTGAGCATGCATGCTTACATACATAGTTACATACACATTATTAAGTACATAGAAATATACATTACTGTAGTTTTAAATCCACACATTAAAGACTACTATGATCAGTTTAAGAACTAGCTTAAAATTTAAAAGGCATTGATCTTGTACAAAAAACGGAACATACTCATCAAGGAAAAAACCTGCATCAGCAAGACACTTGACAGTGGCATCCTTCGGGAGATGATCTCGGAAGTCATCGCAATGTAAAAGAGTCGCCAAACCTCCAGCAGAGCATCCTGAAAGAAGTGCCTGCAAAGTCAAAAAGCCTGTCAGCGACTCACCTTGCAAAGGACAACTGAATAACTAACAATTGTGAAAATCTGAAAATAATGTAGTTATTAAAAATCCCACCTTTAAATATGAAAACTCTAAAAAAGCATCGATGTTGCTACCTGTTTCGCCTTAGACAGGCCAAGTGATAAGAGTTCACTCATAATTGCTTCCCAAATGAGGTGGCCTCTGAAGAAAAGCTTTGTTCCATTCTGTGAACAGCAATAAGAACAAAACCCGAAAAATAAAAATCCAGTTCTATAAAGCAAATAATCATTCCAGTTCTAAATAACTAGCAAAAATTTACCTTGAACTCACTTTCAGGGTGGCCAGCCAAAGATGCACCATCACAATAACGTATCTTAACTATGTTCCAATTATAAAAATCTAAAAATGAAAATTGCCCATTTGGAAATCACATTCTTCAAACAGCATAATTTATCAAATAAAATAAAGTAATTAAAGATGCAAAAAAATATACCAGGATTTTGTGAAGGGTGACGGCTTAAAATCCCAGCAAATGAAACCAGGCGGTCCATGTAATTTGAGGAACCTAAAGCTGTTCTTTTTCGAATATTGCATGTTTCTATTGAATTACACCAACCTCCACCCTATGAACCAAACAAGAAAAACTTGAAAACAAAGCTAAATTCTTGTAAAAAGGACGTAATGTAAAAGCAATGAATTTTACCTCAATGTGGAGAAGCCAATTGTTAGAGCCAGATCCAAAGCCCTTCTGAAAATGATATCCAGGTAAACTTCCATCTAAGCAAACTGAAAAAGGAAATTAAGCGAAAATTGAGTGCAAATTATTAATTTTGATAAGAAAACCGAAACAACAAAAAAAATCAACCGAATTCCTGGAGAAGAGAAGTGGGTACATGCGCCTGTAGCTTTGGCCCTATGGAGCAAAGTCAAGGGAACGAGATCCTGAGCGGAGAGGAGATCGGGAGTGGCGGGGTTTCGAGAATCGAAGAGGAGAGTGAGAGCGAAGAGGATTATGGTGAATCCGACGGCTGCGATGGCCCAATCCTTCTTCGCCCACTTTCCCCACCGAGTCAACGCACGAAGCCTGGGATTCGCCATTGAAAAGGAGCTGTTCTTTGCATCAAAGCTGAATTTCGCTTTAAAAAATCATCGTTGCAGTGGAGAGTTTCCTTTTCAGTGTTGTATTTTACTGTTGAGACTTAAGCCAAATTAGCGGATAGCTGATAGTGGATTATATTAATGGAAAGTATATGACATTAGCGGATAGTTGATTGTATTAGTTGATTTGACTAGTAAATTGTATAAAATTGTTTAGTAAAATTAACTGATAGTTGATAGCTGTTAGATTATTTAAACAAACAAAATAATATATAATGACATGATTATATTCTTTACTTGTTTGAATATTTTATTAGTTATCAATATTTTGCATCTAAATAATATTAATTAGATCTATAAAATTATTTTTAATATAACTTTTCTAAACATATTAGAATGATTTATATATTAATTTATTATTTATATAATTATTTTAATTTAATTTAATTAATTAATAAATTTAAATACGCATATTTAAAAAGAAAAAAATAAATAGGATTAGCTTATAAATAAGTTGAGAAAATATTTAATTTAGGTTATTTTGAGATTTTTGGTAACTAGTAAGGGTAAAAGAGTCTTTACAACTCTAATGTCAAACTTCTAATCTCAAAAAGCTCATATTATGAGCTTTTTCAAAATCATTGGTTTCACTCCAATCCGCCCTTTCAATCCGTTGCTCACCAAATAACAATATTAGCGGATTTGACTAATCAAACCTCTAATTATGCCTCAAACCTCTAATTATGCCTCAAACCTCTAATTTTTACTCAAATCTCTCTTTACGAAACATGGCCTTAGCCTTTATTCTAATAAGCAAGGGTAAACCACACTAAATGTCACTAAACTATTTAAACTTAATTTGCTTGGCTATTAATATTTCAAAAGTTATAGAAAGATCATTAATTTTTTTATTTTGTTACAAAATGGTCCTTTGTAGTTAAGAGTTTTTTTATTGAACATAGTAGTTTGGAGCCTTAATAGCATAAATTTTCTTGAGGATATCATCAACGACAACTTGGTGAAGCATCGCTCAATTCCAGTCATTCCTAATTAGGGTTCTACGGTCCAAGATCTAGTTGTCATTCCAAAAATTTTACATTTTTTGTTTAATCATCTATATCTAATTTATTGGTTGATTAATTCAAACTGAATACTGCAGAGGCTCATTATGGTTGAGACTATCTCAACCAATTTCCTCCATTTGCAACGCCAGAATTCGAATATCTGAGTTTGTTAAGGATCTAGTGCCTCATTCCACTAGACCAACTGGTTGTTAGTAAAAATTATACAAAATTTTAATTCAAGATTTAATAACTTTAGTCTAGGTGCCATGTGAACCACTAAGATTGTAACATGTGACAGTAATTTTCTTTTTTTGAATATGAGTACTCTAATTTTATTAAAAGAGGAAAAATTCAAAAATACAAAGAGAGTTTAGAATTAAGGTAAACATGCTTGATCCAGACATATTCTTAACAATACGAAAACTAACGTATCTAGATCATAAACAAGGCCATACAAAGAAAAGGTAAAAAAACCTAAGAAAGGTTTGAAACAAAACATATACAAACATCACCAAAGTTCGACGGTGAAAGGTAAAAACCGGAAACAAACAACGTAAAAATGCATATTACAATAATAAGGCACGTTGGCAACATTGTCATTACCACAACTCAGTCGCGAACAAGAGCGGTGAGTGTGAGCTCATATCTATATTCAGTTCGAGGGTACAAAATAAGGAGATCAACAGGATAATAAAAAAGTATCATTTTGATCAATCGTGACGACATCAAATTCGACCATGATAAAAAAATCAAATGCAAAAGAAAGAGTCAAACAGCCGATTAAGAGAAGAAAAGCGTGCCAAAAGGCAGAGAATATGTACTAAAAAGCATGTCACAAGATTTAATGGTTGGATGGGGAACAATATCTGGGTCCTTTGAAGCGTGTAACGGCAAACGCTTTTCCTCATCCAAAAGGCGGAGAATATGTACAAAAAATATTGTAACGGCAAACGCTGCAAACGACCGATATGTGTCGATGGACAGTAACAAAGTGACAGATGAACTTGTTAGGCTTGCTCGTTCTGTGGGCATGAACGGGGAACAGTATGACACTCCTCCGGTTGGCATTCAACATCTCCTTTTGAGGATGGTCATCCCCAGATTTAATGGTTTGTTGGTTTTTTAGTATGGTTTTAGTTTATGTAATATGGTGAGTAATCTCACATGATTGTTGTTTACCACCATGTGTACTCTTTTCCTCTATTTAAGTTTAAGGAGATTTTTAATGAGGCACATGGTGGTAACCCCTTATTCATAAAAAAAAGACGATAGATGAACTCATCGTTAATGAATTTGGCATAATAATAACTTAACCCTCAATTGTTATATTTTATTTTAATTTAGTCATAATTCTAAAAAAAACTAACTCATGTTATTTAAAAATTACTCTAATTTAATTCTTAATTCCCATTTCACTTTCAAACCAAATATTGTTGGGTCATGAACTTTGAAGGTGTCGTAAATGCTTTAGGACGAGGTATTAAGGCAGTTTTGGTTTCACCGGAAGGAGACCATTACCCTTTCACTTGCCGTTTGAAATTATTTTGCACCAATAACATGACAGAGTATGAGGCTTGTATATTAGGTTTGAGAGAGGCCATTGAAAGAAAGATCCGAAATTTAAAGGTTTATGGGGACTCAGCGCTGGTCATCTATCAAATACATGGTGAATGGGAAACAAAAGATGCCAAGTTGATAGAATATTACAAGTTGGTCCTTGAGTTAAATGAAGAATTCAATGTGATCACTTTTAAGCACCTTCCAAGAGAAGACAACCAGATGGTCGATGCCTTAGCTACTTTAGCTGCCATGTTTAAGGCAAGTGAAAGTTCCAAGATGATGCCTATTAAGTTGTAAATGTTAGAGTCCCCAGCTCATTGTTACAACGTATAGGAAGAGGCAGACGGCTTGCCGTGGTACCATGACATCTTGCAGTACATAAAGTTTCAACAATACCCAGCTCAAGCTTCAAATAACGAAAAGAAGATGATTAGGAAAATGGCATCATGATACATTCTTGATGGAGAAATCTTTATAAAAAAAGTCGAGATCAGGTGCTTTTAAGATGTGTGGATGCAAAAGAAGATCAATTGATTCTAGAAAAGATTCATGAAGGAGTTTGCGGAACCCACCCTAATGGCTTTACTATGGCAAGAAGAGTTATGCAGTTAAGGAGATTGCATTAATTACTCCCACAAATGTCACAAGTTCCAGGTTTACACTGATAAGGTCCACACGCCTCCTCATTCTCTCCATGTCATGTCATCTCCCTGGCTATTCTTTATGTGGGGCATAGACGTTATTGGGCAGATTTATCCAAAAGCGTCAAATGGGCATCGCTTTATTCTGGTAGCTATCGACTACTTCACAAAATGGGTAGGAGCGGCCTCATACGCAAATGTCACTAGATCCATTGTTTGCAACTTTTTAAAGAAGGAGATCATTTGTCGATATGGTTTATTGGAGAGCATAATTACCGATAATGCTTCCAACCTGAATACCAGAATGGTCGTTAGTGTCTGTGAACAATTTAGCATAAAACATTACAATTCAGTGGTGTATCGCTCGAAAATGAATGGAGCAGTAGAGTTGCCAATAAAAATATTAAAAAGATAGTTGCAAAAATGACTGACACTTATAAAGATTGGCATGAAAAGTTACCATTCGCCTTATATGCTTACCGAACTGCGCTACGGACATCTACTAGGGCAACTCCGTTCTCGTTAGTGTACGGAGTAGAAGCTGTGCTACCAATTGAGGTTGAGATACCATCATTGCGTGTCTTGATGGAGGCCAAGTTAGATGAAGCTGAATGGGTTCAGGTAAGGTATGACCAATTGAATTTAATTTAAGAAAAGAGGTTGAAAGCCTTATGTCATGGTCAAATGTACAAAAGAAGAATGATAAGGGCTCATAAAAAGAAGGTTCGCCCTAGAGAATTCCAAGAAGGTGATATGGTATTAAAGAAGAAGCTACCAATCCAAAGTGATCCCGGAGGAAAATGGGCGCCCAATTGGGAAGGTTCTTACATTGTGACAAAGGTTTTTTCAGGCGGAGCATTGATCTTGGCTGAAATGGATGGAGATAAGTTTCAAAACTCGATGAACTCGGATTCTGTTAAGATGTATTATGGTTGAAGAAAAAAGAAAAGAAAATAAAAGAAAAGAAAGAAAAAGAAAAGGGGGTTCAAAATGAAAACTCGCAAAAGGCATTTTGAAACCAAAGGGGGATCTGAGTTGAAAACACGTAAAGGGCGGCTTAGATAATTTGCAAGATGGTTTTCGGGGCTTCACAACTTTATGCGTCATACTCATCCTCAAAGACTCCTCAATAAAGGTGGCATTCAAGATTTCTTCCGGCGTTTTGATGGGAGAAGTTTGGACTGTTGATATCTGAATACTTGTTTACCTTTCTTTTTTATAAATTTTCTGGAGTTTGCCACAACATTAATAAAATTTTGTATCATGGACGTTTTTCTTTCTTTTCTTGTTTCTTTCCCTATTATCATTGGCATCTTGCTTTGAAATGAGAATTAATAGGTTTGACAATCACTTAGATGTACAAAAGATTTTTGAGCATTACATTGAGAAAGTTTTGAAAAGTACATGGACTATGAGGCGTTTCATGACTAAGATTATAGCTTGGGGTATGTGACGCCAATATGAAAACATTCGAAGTGGAAATAAGCCTTGCTGCAAAAAAATTCAAAGTAAATAAACCCAAATAGGAAGAAAAGTGAAGATTCTTGAAAAGCCTTACAAGTGTCTTGGTGCTTGTAAGCAACATGGGGGTGTTTCCTGATCACCAGTCTTTCTTACATGATAATGAGAACAATTTTACAGACATTGGAAATGATAAAATTTGACTTAAGGATTTCCAATCATGGTCTAGAAGAAGATTGTCTCTGAATACGGATGTATCAACCACAATGATGGCAGGCATGATCAATCAAATGTTTTCAATGAAGCAAAAAATGATATGAGAGGATAAAGTCAGTCATTCTAGTCAAGAGTGCAAGATTGAGTATGTAAAATATCATAAACATTTTTTAAATGAAGCAAAAGATTCGAAGTGTTTGTGGCACTAAACTCGTGATGTGGCCCTGCGGCGTTTTGAGAGTAGGCAATGGTGAGGGATTTCAAGAAATCGGTGAAGCCAATTAGAATTGGAAGATGAGACGTAGTTGGCTTTCCTACTTGTACAAAGTTTGATTCGATACGAAGAAATGAAGAAGAACTCATATCAGCTGGGCCATAATTGTTGTTTAGGATTTTACCAAAGTTGAGAAAATGTTTCATAGTTCCTTCTGTGTCGGCCATTTGATAAAAACTAATTCTAAAAGGAAAAAACACAAAGTTTGACATACATTCATGTTTTAGGCATCCCTAAGGACATGCACATTGCATCGCATATTGCATTTTGCTTTTCAGGTACATGGAAGACCTTTCAGGAAAAGAGTCAGCTTATTCATTCAAGCGTAAGGAGGATGAAACCTTTTTGGAACCCTGCTCATCTATTCGGAAATTTGGAGAATAGAATCTGCCTATTCGTTCGGGCGTAATGGGGATTGAACCTTCTCATCTATTTGGTTGTTTGGAGAATAAAACCCTGCTCATCTATTCGGGCATTTGGAGAATAGAATCTGCCTATCCATTCGGGCATAAGAAGGATGGAACCTTACTCATCTATTCGAGTGTTTGGAGAATAGAACTCTGCTCATCTATTCGGGCATTTGGAGAATAGAATCCGCCTATCCGTTCGGGCGTAAGAAGGATGGAACCCTGCTCATCTATTTGGGTGTTTGTTGAATAGAACCCTGCTCATTTATTTAGGCATTCGAAGATTAGAACCCTGCTTATCTATTCAAGCATTCAGAGAATAGAACCCTACTCATCTATTCGACGGGCACATGGAGAATAGAACATTCATATCCGTTCGAGCATCAGGAGAATGGAGCCAACTAGAAAATCGATGAAAACTAGTGCCTTTTGGTCTTTGCTATATCTCTTTTTCACAGAGATAAGCAAAGAGGGGCAGTTGTTGTCACTAGATTTTCACTCCTTATATTATTATTATTGTTGTTGTTGTTGTTGTTGTTGTTAAAGCCAAAAAATGATAAAAATGCAAAACATAAAAAAAGCCCATTTGGATTAAATAAGATGTTCATTAATAAGCCTACTATTTTAATATATGATGTAAAAGCCCACCCCAAAAAAATAATAAAGAAGCCCATTTTATTTCTTTTTTTAAATGGCTCAAACTAACCCATTTGTCTTTTTTTCAGGTTTAATATAGGTTGTTAGATTTGGAGCAATAAGGATCAAAGGCCAAGATTAGATCAAGCAAAAATAAAAAGCAAAAAACAGTTAAAAAAGGGAAAAGGGGGCTCATGCGCGCAGCCACGCGCTCAAGCTAGCTCCCCAAACCCCTGTTTGAAAATGCCTTAGCCGGTTGTCTGACGTTCGTATGTCGTCCCTAGGTCACGGCGGTCGACGCCGATGGTACCGGTCGACGTGTCTCGTCGTAACTGTTCCAACGATACCGGCGTCGTTCACCGCCGTCTCCTGTCGCCACCGGAATCTACAAAAAACATAAGAAAATGGTCAAAATCTAGGCTCGAATTAAGGGAGAAATTCGTCTCCAGATTTGAACCAAAACGAATAATTTTTTAGGGGTTTTGCCGAGAATCAAGCCCTCTGTCTGATTTTGGCTTCAATTCGGGGATTAAAATCCAAATTTTCCTTGATTTGCAAGCACAAGTGGTAGTAAAAATAACTTCTAAACCCCCTTTGTTCATCACCAATTGGAAAAAGAGAAAACACTTAGAAAATTCATCCGAAAATTCTTTTGGAATTTCTCTGAATTTGCTGGAAAATTATTGAAGTGTGTTCGAGCTTTGGTATAGCTTGGAGTCAATTTTTGGTGACGATCAGAGTCGATTTGGGTGGAGATTACTCACAAATTCTTCCCTTCTGGTAAATTTCTTTCCTTGCATTGTTTGTTAGTTTTTTTTGTTTTCTTTTTCTTGGTTGAATCTTTTGTGTTTGTTTATGTCTTTTAGGTTGCATTTTAGAATTGGGAGATCGGATTTAGTGTTCGGTAAAAGTTTAATTTGTGGTTTAATTTTTTGATTTAGTTTAATCTTTCATGTTCTTACAAATATGCAAAAATCTTGTTTTTGGAGGTTTCAATCCATTTACATCCTTAAAAATTAAAATTCGAAGTTGTTAGAAATTAAGTTTTTTAGAAAAACGTTTGGAATTTACTCTTTATTGAAAATTAAAAAATTAAATGAATAAAAGTGGGTGAAAGTAGAGAGATTTTAAAATAAAAGGATTAAAAGAAAACTTTGATTTCTAAAATAAAAGCTTTTAATATTTAGAAATTTCTTAGGAGATAAGAAAATAAAAGGTTTTAAAAGAAAAAGTAAAGAAATAAAGGTGTTAAAAATAAAATAAAATTTTCAAATATAAAAACAATTCAAAAGAAAACTAAACAAAAACATTTCAAATAAAAAGGTTTTTTTAAAAGAAAACACCAAAAGTTTATGATGTGAAATTTTAAAAATAAAAAGGGTTTTAAAACTTAATTTTTTAAAGAGGTTTTAAAAAAAATAAAAAACATAAAAATAAGATTTAAAAAATCAACCTTTTCAAAAAATAGAAAAAACCTTAAAACATAGAAAGTAAAAAACTTTTCAAGCAATAAAGAGCTTCAAAACTAAAAAAGTTTCAAATATAAAATACTTTAAGGTATCTTCTTGAAATAGAAATAAAAGTGTTAAAAACAAATAAAATTTAAAAAGTAAAATACTAAATTAGAATGACAAAAACCCCTTCAAGAAAATTAAAAAATGTAAAGCTTCTCAAATAAAATTTAATCCAAAAAATTTCAGGTTTGCTTTGTTTGTCTTTTAGAAATATGTTTAACCCTAGGACTAGGTTCTTCAAGCTTAGATTAGAGACTTGTTTGTGAAAAAAGTTTCTTCACAAAGAATAAAACACACTTAATAAAATTCAAACCCCTTAATTAGGAATAAAAGACTTAGACTCTTAGAATAAATTTCAATTTAGAATAAATAAAAATGTTCAACACATCAAACTTCTTTGTTGTTTAAAAAGTGAAATTAAGTTAATGCGGTGTCTTATCAAATGCAAATGACGGGTTAGCACCAGAAATGTTGGCGGTGATTAAAGTTCTTTTCTCGGGCGGTAAGGCCACTAAAATAGATTTATATTCATTAAACGGACAAATGAAATCGAACCTTCGTGAACTTACAAATTCCAATTTTTAAAAACATTTTTGAAATCAATGAGGTACCAATTTTGGGCATTGTGGGGGTGCTAACCCTTCCCCACGCGTAACCCCCGAACCTATTTTTCTGGTTTTCACAGACCAAAATCGTTGTTTTAAAAAAATGTTTTATTAAAATAACCCTGCTTTAAAGTGATTCAATCACACATTTTCAAAAAGACTGACGGCGACTCCATTTTTTAAAAAAAGTTTTTCAAAAAGTCGAAGCTCGAAAGGGTTGCGACAAATCCATGGGAGAATATTGAATAATTTTCTTTTGGTTTAGCCACAAGTATTCGACTAATTAGTCGACTAATTTAGATTGTATTTTGCAGATGCACAATATGGGGATGACTCTTGACTCTCTCAACCCAATTTTCTCCATTCACAATGACATGATTCGAACCCGTGACCTTGCTAAAAGGACTTAGTGTCTCATTCCGTTAGACCAACTAGCGGTTGGTATATTGAATGGGTTTTTTTATTAGAGGATGTGGGTAGGGATGGCAACAGGGCGAAGCATGTCAGATTTTTTTATTGTCCCAACCTCGAGCAATAAGAAGAGATAAGTAAACACGTGGAACTACCACTAGTCGCCTAAACACATGCTCACTTCAAGCAAGTCATCATACATGGCACACAAGGCCCAACCGAACTCGAGATCTCATCAGATAATCTAGCCAAAAGCAAACATATCATACAACAATCCTAGAGTGAGGCCCGGGTCACACTTCATCGCGAACATACACTCTGGGTGAGACCATGTCACGCAACATTGGAACATACACCCTGTGTGAGACTGAGTCACATAGCATCAAAACATACACCCGTACTCAGAATCCCCCCTCGAGCATCTTCGAATGAGGCCTAGGTCACACAACATCGGTAACCTTCATTCGGTAGCTCTAACCATGGTGTTGCAACACTCTTTCTCTGGGTATTCGGACCCTAACAACCAATGACTCAACCAATCAAATGCTTACTCTGCATACAAGCAACGTGATTCCAAGGATCTCCCTAATGTTTCTAATCATCAACTTATTACTTATTTTTACTTTACCGAGTTGTTAACATATTATGGAGGAGTGCATAATTAATATCATTTATTGTGTCCAATAATCCACGTTATCTCATTTATTAATGCATAAATCAATTATTAATTATACACATCAATTTCTATCTTTAATTTGCATTTATAGATTATTTAGTGTATCGGGTACCGGTACTTGAACACGGGTATAAATATGGTACCCTCGGGTAACGGTACTCACAGGTGTACCGATACTAAAGTTGCTTATTGGAAATCTCAAATTTCCCCAAGTACCGGTACAGGTCGACCCGTACTGATACGACATCGAATAGCGTATTGGTACAGTCGAAGCTCATACCAATATCCTACTCTCGAGTTTGTACTATCATCACAAAATACAATATTACGAGGCTTTATTCTATCCCTAAAGCTTATGGAAGTTATTAGGGTTTTCTTGCTAACGCATTTAATTATTTAACCTCAATTATCACATTTATGAATATTTGATCGAATATTTATTGGTATTAACCCTTAAGCTTAAATTTCCAACAAATTCAGTAAAACTATTTGAACTAGCATACAAGGCATCACGATTCATCAATCAATCAAACAAGCCATCAAATAATTTTACTAGTATCTCAAGCGACCCTACACTGTCCCCAAAGCCCTTACAAGTCTCATTATATTCGTAACATCATCATGCATCTCATAGATATCAGGTCTCGAACAACCGATCTTTAAATATGCTTACTTAGCGTCTACCTATTTTGCAGGCACTAGCACACAAAGCAATCACACTTATGATGCTCATAAAGCATTAGAAGTTTATGGTGTACTAACCTCAAGCACTAGCGATAAATCCTCATTCGAGCTTTTCGATTCCTCCACTTGTCTTGATATTCAATCCCGAATATTCCTCAAATAAATACAAACACAATATGTATTAATTTTCTGCATTCACTAACTAATTTACAAGGTCAAATGCGTAAAAATAGCTTACAAGGTTCGAATTTGGCGAAACGAACTCAAAACGTCGAAACCCCCTGGTACGGTCCCCGAAAAAAAATCAACGGTTGGTCAACAGCCATGGTGATCTGGTGAGGCGTAGGTACACATGAGCTTCGGTGCACCATAGGAGCGGGATCTAGTGTAGCACAGTGCACTATAACAGTGTGCACCCGTCTACTGCTGTGCACGCCCACTCTCGACTGCAGCGCGTGGGAGGTCTTCTGATGGTTGGATGACGACGGCGAGCTCTAGTCCCGCTTCCCCAACGCCGATGAACTCGCTGGTGCCTTCCGTTTTAGGATTTGGCCGCTGGAACTACATTCTTTTCAAGCAACCTGAAACTTACTTCCTCTCACCCCCAACGAATGGCGACAGTGACTTGACGACCACCGACCGACTCGTGTCGGCGAGCTCTTTCCAACGGTGCCAGCGATGTCGCTAATGGCGGCTTAAGCGATAGTAGATCGAGGTTTAAAGCTACCTCTTCACTTTTTCTCTCACTTTTATCTTTTCTCTCTCTTCATCTTATTCTCTTTCACTCTTTCTACTACCCACACTTATTTAAATTTCAAACACCACTATCAGAAAAAAAATAATAACGCATGACATCTTTTTTATTTTCACTTTAGACTCCACTTTAAATCTATATTTGAATTAGTTTGATAATTCATTTAATGATCTTCCAAATTTGATTCTCCCAATTTAAATCTTAACTCTTGGAAAATTCAAATCTGAATCCTAAGCCTAAATTATTAACCTAAAATTTGGTCGTTACAGGCTTTGAAACAAAACATAAATGCTGAAAAGTGAGGAGAAAATTTCTAATATATATATATGTGTGTGTGTATAACAAAAAATAATAATCTCTTGCGTGGGGCAAGAGCCCTTCCCAAAATCCACGTAGGTCTGCCCCTACTCGTACCTGATCCTAACCAGGCCCAAGTATTTTTGACTTGTAATGAATACTAAAAAAAATCCTTACCTACAACAGTTCGAATCCAAGTTTATTTTCGTTAAGGCTTAATGGCCCAATTGGCCCTTAAATTATGCACTTTTTATCAAGTTGGCCCTTAAACATTTTTCAGGACGTTTTACCCCTGAACTAAGAATCATGACCTCCGTTGGCCCTTGTCTGTAACGTTCGTTAGAAAAAAATCGGCCAATTATATTGCGTCATGTGGCACTTTTTTGAAGAAAAAAATGAGATTGGCTTTAATAAAAAAAGCTAAATGGAATATTGAGTCTCTCGTGTTTTATAGTTATTCAATTCAGCCCCTAATTTTTTTATTTAATCTAAAATTGACCCTATTTATTTCTATTTTCATATTTTAGTCGAAGATTATTTTATAATATTATAATAGTTAATATATTAATACCATCCAAGCTGTTTGTCTGTTTAATCAAAGAAGACAGTCCCTTAGAGGTGGATGCAACATGTTTTTCTGCTTGGACTAATAGGAGAGTGATTTCTTAACCAAAGTCATAAAATAATAACTAACCTTCCACTTCTTAGCTCTACCGTCCCATATCTCCCCGCTATTCGGATAAACGACAATGGCCTTGGTCGTCAACTGGAATAATGTGCGGTTACGATTAGAATCAATAGTTTATGAGATTACATATAGTTGTTGCTTGAAAGAATTTACCTCCTTAAATTTGCAGATAAGGCTTTCAATGAAATGGGGAGGTGCACAATTTATTCCAACTGTATTTACTTTGGTGCTCTTGTGTAGTACATCGAAGCACTCCTTGAAACACTCTCCGGATGGGGCATTCTTGCCATCGACGGTGTCACACTGGCCTGTAATTTGAGTGTTTTCTCCGAATGGTCTTAAAATAGATTTGATCCACGATGGTTAAACATAAAATCCATTCACTAACCACAGTTTGAAACAAACATAATGTCATTAAATAGGACGAAGAGCAAACCTGAGCTTCGAGTTTATTCGGAAGCAAATCCGGACCTGCTTGAACGAGAACTTTCAGTCTGTGCCGGTGAAAACCTTTCAACTTATCAAGATTTACATCTGGTCCATAATACCCACTGAAGGAAAGACAAATCACATTCAGATAATGTAATCATGTTAAGCAAATGAAACATGTCTGATATCTGAAAAATCTTTTCAAATTTCCCCAACCTGTATTCAGAACCATTAGCCAAATATGCTCCATAACTTCCGATCGAGGCTGCTACCAAAGCTCGGTTGTAGCGATTCCCCAGAACATTTCGTGTACCGTCCCAGAACTTATGAAATAGAAATAAATAGGGTCAATTTCAGATTAATTAAAAAATAAGGGTTGAATTGAATAGGTATAAAACTTGAGAGACTCAACATGCCATTTACCCCTTTTTATTAAAGCAATCTCATTTTTTGGTCTAGAAGTGCCACAAGGCATGATATAATTGGCAATTTTATTTTCTAACAGACATTACAGACAGGGGCCAACGATGGTCATGATTCTTAGTTTATAGGCAAAATATCTCGAAAAAATATTTTAGAAGCCAATTCGATAAAAAGTACATAGTTTGGGGGCCAATTGAGCCATTAAGCCTTTCTTTAATTATTCTAAGTTAGTACAAGCTTTGATATGCAACTTGTAAAATGTAAATATTCTCCGACGAATTGACAATTTTTCATAACAGTTGATTTTGATCTACAAGTAGTTTTTGGGTTTTCTTTCCGTATTCTTTTTATTTATATGACAAATTTAAACATCGTAGGATTAAAACACTAAAATCTAAATTATTGACCGTAAACCTTAAATACTAAATTTTAAACCCTACAAGGTAATTTTAAACTAAATCTCTAACCTCTAAAAGAAAAAGGTTTGTGTAGTCTAAAGACTATAGAACATGTGTATTAAATAACTTTCCTTTCTTAAAAGGAAATTGGGATCATGAAAATCAAAATAGAGGGTAAAATTGCATGGAGATTAAATTGAAATAATTTTAACTTATCAAGGGTTAATCTTTTAGAATCGCGACCAAAATAAAACAACAAAAATTAAGAGTTAAAATTCTTATTATGCCAAATTTATTAATGAACACGTGTCAATTTTTTTAACGGCAACAAACCAAATTTAGTTTTTTAAGTCAATGATCATTTTGTAATTTTTCATGGTCGGGAGACTCAACAAAAAATGCGATATAGCTAGGGAACTATTTATGTACTTTACCCTTTAATTTACTTATGATTAAAAATTAAATCAAATGTTCATAGGTTAGTTTGATAAAAAGTTGTCAAGTTTAGGAGTTAATTCGACAAAAGTTGTCAATTTTAAGGGTTAGTTTCCAAACTCAGAAAAGAATTTTTTGTAATAAACCAAACAAGAGTAAATAACTTTTTTTAGTGTTATAAAAGAAATTGTACCTTGAATTTACTCTTTATCCCAACTTGATGATATATTTAAGGTTTAATATATAAATTGGGCTTTGAACTTAGTAACTTTTTAAACTTGGTATATACATTTTTTGGGATCAATTTGGTATTGAACTTGAAAAAAAAATTAAATTAATATTTAGGATTCGCGTGACCTTTCAACAATTAGTCAAGTTGTGACATATGACAATTAATGATATTAACATTTTAACCAATCAATGTCGTGTTTGCAATTTCATTGGTGGTTGAAATGTCAAGCCAACAGGGACACTAATTTAAATTTTTTAAATTCAAATATCAAATTGATCTAAAAAATTTGGATACCAAATTGGGGGAAAAATTATCAAGTATAAACACCAATTTACATGTTAAATCTATGTTTAATAACGTAGATCGAAGGAAAGGTTTTGGTTTTCTTATCCTCTTGATCTATAAATATGGCATGGATTTCTCTTCAACACCAGTCAACTTAATACCTGCAGATTTACCAAATTCAGTAATGAGGTAGGAAAACCAAAGACTTTTCCTGTCAACAACGATTGTAAAATAATTTTCCAGTTGCGAGTCAACCCAAGCTCCTTTTAAAGGAGACCCAACATGGAAATTGAAATATTAGGAATGCCCCCACCGGTATGTTTTTTCTGATTTTTTAGACGAGGATGTGATTGAATTTGATACATCCGAAAAGAAAGTAAAAAAAATGATCAAAATCTTCTTAGAAGTGTAAAATCATGATGATAAAAGGTTGCCTAACAGGTTACATGGGTTGTTGTGTTGGAATTCTGACATTTCCAATGCCAAAGTCACTAACAACAGACACAACATAGTGGACAACATCACTTTGTGTACTCAAAGAAAAAAAAGGGTCTGAAAAAACAGGACCCATCTGGCAATTTGGCCAAGGCCTCAAAGTGAGGGAATCTATGCAATGCACCAGACCAGCAGAATATCTGGACCCAGATCCCCATCACATTATATGCATACATTCAATAATCTCTACTACACATACATACATGCTTCTGTGGATGAAATGATTAGGGGCTGAACTTTAAGGCTTGGCTGACAGGCCTGTGAAACATGCAAACTTGCTGAAAACCAAGCCAGAATCTGCAATTTAGCCTTGTTTCTGCCCTCCAAACTGTTGGTTCAACGAAAACTTGTCTTTTAGATGAAGAAGGTCACAGCTTTCATACTGTATATTTTAATAAAAAATTTACTGTTTACAGTGATATGTTGCCACTAATTAGGGATGGACGCAAGATTTTATGGAAATGGTGCAAATTATTAAAAAGCTATATTAAAAATGTAGGGGTACAAAATTATAAAATTTTAGGGGTGCACAATTAGATTATCAATAAAAAATATAAAAAAAAAACATTTAAACTACAGGAGAATTTAAAATTTTTAGGGGTGCGACTGTGCTATTACCTCTGAGTCCGACCCTGTTGCCACCCTTCCGAGAACATATTCTAGCTCAGTAATTGTAATGTTTCCAGGGTATTTGGTATATGGTAATAAACGAGTAAATACTCTTTAGGGTGCCGTAGGCCCTTTTATCTTCTCATGTTCCTTGTCTCCCATCCCATGCATGATGCATCATTTAGATCCAAAGTTCACACTTCACTGGCAGATCCTGCAAGTTCTTTTGCTAGCAATAATGGTTTTGCAAGTAACTACGTTAATGGCTAGCCTTTTTTATTTCTTTTACATTACTTTTCAGTTCAAACGCAAGGAATGAATCTCTCTTTGCATATAGATATTTTTAGGAGTAAGGTGCTTAAAGCTGTTAAACTTTTAAAAAAAAATTAATTAAGTTTATAAATTTTTTACACACAATTAAGTTTCTGAATTAATAAATTGGATCAGTTAAACTTTTTGATCAATTTTGACCATTAATTTTTTACGTTTTTTTTTTCTTAAAATATTACTGTCATGTGACATTTACGATTTTTTTAAAAAAAATATAATTTTTACAATATAAGTTTTTTATAGAACTTTTAAAGAAATTTTTAAATAAAATATTTTTTTTAGAAATGTCAAGTGAGAATACTACAATACGACACATTGCACCAACTGATCTAAAAATATTGTTAGATTTAACAGTCAACGTTAGTCTAATGGGTAAATTAATGAAATTTTTTAGTATAAAAACTTATTTAGGTGTATTTTTTTTATAAATTTCATTGATTTTTTTTCAAAAGTTCAAAGGTTTATACGATACCCTCAAGCCATATTTTTGTAATCATTAAACTGAACGGTCTAATAGTAATCGGAACTTGAAATTGGGTTAATGATGATGAATCGGCAGAATGTTTGCTTTAAGAAACTCTCTTGGGGGGAAAAAATGAAGTTAGCCCTAGTTGTGTACTTGACACCACTTTTCCTTTGATCTAATCTCTTCACCAAGCTTTTTACCTACCTTTCTTCCCAAAAAAACACAGACATAAAGATTCAATAAAATAAAGCATTCACATGCAAAACCCTTCAAAGGAACCATGTCTCTGATGTGCTAGGTGTGGTCCAAGAACATAGACTAGTTGGGTCTTGGGTGTGCCAAATGACAGCCTTTTTTAAGAAAGTGTAAAACCCAAACTTGAAAAATGGAGATTTGTGGGGTTTGATTGGAAAGAAATGTAAAGAAAAGCTATAGGGGAGTTGAAATTGGGAGAGATGATTGTGAGGGCATGGGACATGCATGATGGTTGGCAATGGTGGCAAAGATCATTCTCCACGTGCCTTTGACATTCAATTATTCTCCATGTGGCTTTGGATTTGGGTTTAGGGTTTTTGCTTTAATTACTTTAAACATGTTCTTAAATCTATAAACCCAAAAATTCCCATTCTCCAAGCCACATTCACTTCCCTTGTTCCAATCACATAAGAAGCAAAACCCTTTATCTGCAATGCTGACATATTTGATTGGCCAAGTATTCTTACATCCACAAAGGAGTGGAATTTGAAAAAAATAAAGATGAAGTTAGAACGTAGAACAATATGATGATGACAAAAAACCAGTTGGTCTAGTGGAATGGAGCAAATTAAGTTAGAAGAATCGTTTCATAATTAGTCTTTATAATATTTGATCCGAATTAATCAGTTAACGAATTGCATAATGATTGTCATACCAAAAAAAAAAACTTCACTTTCTTCTCTTCAATTTATCATATCCGTAAAGGGTGTTGAAAATATCAAAATACTTATCCTTTCTTGTAGAGTTTTTTGAGGGTTGAAACAACATGTTCACATCAAATTGATAAAAAGTAGATAATGGGGGCTGGTGATAGTTGTTAGTTGAGTGAGTATGAAATAATGGAAGGATTACCAAATCTCAACTCCTTCCATTTTTCATGGGGAGGAATCCAACATTACTGATCCCCAATAATATTATGGAAAGCACAAATCTAGAATCTATAACATTATCAAGTTTGAGGATGAGACAAGGGATTATAGATATTGATGTTGAATTTGACTTTTAAAGGTAAATTAAGATCTGAGTACTCTTCCTAGTCCAGTTTTGATCATTCAGGTACATTAATTTTGCATTTAAACTTTGTGGAGCCTATATGGATAGCAACAAGGAAAATAGAAAAGCCTATATGGATAGCATTGATGGGGCAAATATTAGATGGAAGCAAAAGTTTTTGACCAAAAATTCTTTGCCTTTTTTAGCGCAATGTTTTTTTTTGCTCGGTAAAAGTATAATTTTATTAAGATAAACCTGTAAAGTGTGCCTCGTTAAAAACCTCCCTAAGCTTATGTGGAGGAAAAGAGTGCACATTTTGAGGGGAAAACAAAACACACAAGCAGATATCTCCTTACACCAATTAGACCCATCAAATAAGGATTTTTAGCGCAATGTTCATGTCACAACACTAAAAAAATTATATTTATGGTTAAAGATTAGAGTTTATACTGTAAAATTTAGGGTTTAAAAATTAAGATTATAGTTTAGAGTTTAATTTTTTAGTATTGGGGCATAAATATAATACCAAAAGGATTAGAAGATTTTTGTTCAATTTCTTCACCTTTTGACAAATATAAAATATAAAAAGAGCCGATCATACTTTTTATATAAATAGTAAAATGGAAATGGAAATGAAAAATATCAAAAAAAAAAAGGAGAGAAAAAATAAAACCTTCCATTGTACCTAAATCAAACAAAAATAATATGAAGTTAAGAAAACTAATTGATTATCCCCTTGATTAATTAAGCCTTGGAGGGCAGGTTGGTGAAGAAAAATACAAATTCAAAGTTAGTTGGTCCCTTGCTTGCAATTTAAACAAAGCATCTAATGTAAGTTTCCTTAAAAATATCATGAGATGGGGTTTGATTATCCTATCAAAAACGACACTTTGGTCCCATTGTATAGCAACTCACGTGCATAGAGGCGCATCAAAGTTCGTATGCGAACTATCATAAAAGAAAACACACACACAACATTTTTTATTAAATTGAAATGGATGTTATAATCAAAAGATACATTAGAATAAAAATCATCTATCATTTCTGTGTTTCTATTTATGCATTTACACTAAAAAAATTAGATTTAAAGTTTATGATTATTGTTTAAAGTTAGATTTTAGAGTTAGGGTTTATGAATTTAGAGGTAAAGTGTTTTTAGAGTTAAAACCCTTTATAGTTTATAATTTAAAATTTAAGATTTAAAGTTTAGAATTTAATTTTTTAGTGTTAAAACATAAAAAGGCACCAAAAATAGACATACAATTTTTGTTCGTACATTAGCTCATAATCTCATTGTCTTAGTAGTTAGATGACATTAATATCTTGTCTAGAATTCAAATATTGTTTCTTCTCCTAATTATCCAAACAAATACAAAGATGTGTTGAAATATTATCATGAATATAATAACATCAAATGTTGAAATTTATACTCTAAGTTTATCAAATACTATAATTTTATTATGAGTTAATATTGTTTAATTATTAATGTAATTTTACACAAACTTGCCTATTTAAATTTTACAATATAAAAGTTAGATTCATAACTAAATCTAAAAGTTCTAAACTATAATCCCTAAATTCTAACTTAAAACACAATTCTTTTAAACTCTAAACTAAACCTCTAAACCCCAAATTAAACTCGTGTGTAGAAAATAAAATTTCCATCGTCAATGCTTGAAATATTTTTTCTTTTAAATATAATTTTTTAAGTGTTTATCTTTCACCGACGATAATAATGTTTGTTTATCTATCATTTTTTCGAATTGTTTGGCTAAATTTTAACCCTTTTATTGTATGGTCATATTTTATATTTTAGTGACTAGTTTGTGCACTTTATAAATTTCATGAGAAAATATCGACCAACATCATTAATCTACTCTAGTTTTGTAGACGCTACCCATAACTTTACTGTATTTTCTTTTTTTTTTCAATAAAATTAACCGTTATTGTTTGTCAAAAGAAATTTATAGAGAGATGTTGCACTTAAAAAAAACTAAATTGAAAAAAATAACATTATTAATCTTGAATATAAACCCTAAAACAAAAATAACTCTACCAAACAAGAAATTATATTCTAAAATACTCATCATTTGAGCACGTAGTTGGTGAAGGTTTTCAAAGCTAACACTTGGAGCGAAGGATCCGATGCACAAAAAACTAGAAACTCCATCTCACTTTTATAAGTCCATCTCTTGGCTAAAACAGTTTTCCTCCTATTTTTTGTTTCTAACTTTCACCAAAAGTGGAGAAAAAACCCTGAAAGAAAATGTAAAATATTAGGGAAATCCGGGAAAACAAAAGACTGTGATTTGTGATGATTTATATCCCATTATTCTCTGTTTTAAGATCTCTATGTCAACCCATTTCTCCCCTCATTAGCTAGCTTCTTTCTCAGCTCCTTTGTTTTGTCTCTTATCCCCTCTCTCAATATTATTCCTCGTTCTGGTCTTCATGCACGCAGAATTCAACAACCAGGTTTCGTTTCTTAGCATGTCGAATTCGGAGCTGATCCTTGTTAAAGACGAATCAAATCTGATCGAATTCGATATCCTGAAACGACAGCCATTGGAGTTTCAAGAGGAGTGCTGTGAAGCTAGAGCTATTCATAATTCTTCAAATGATGAGCGACAACTACAAGTAGCGGAAGATGATGAAGAGAAGAAAGGAGAAGAAAGCAACGTCAAAGCAGTAGGAGAATTCAAGGCACTGGTTGTTGATGACGAAGATGATGGATTCAAGACTCCAACGTCTTTGGATTATAAAATCCCGGAGATGAAACAATGCCCGCCGGCACCAAGAAAACCAAAGGCAAATAAAAGAGCGGCGTCACCGTCGCCGACTAGTAGTGGCACTGCAGATACAAGCACAGGCCGGAATCTGCAACGTGATGTTTCACAAGTGGTGGAGTCGTGGTTTGCTGCCTCACTCGTTGATGATTTACACCGCAAGGTCAAGAAAGCTCGAACACATGAAAGTTGAAGTTAATTAGTCTAGTAATAATGAGTGGTAATATAATATTGGGGAAATATTTTTTTATGTAAAATAAGAAATCATATGATGTAATCTATTCATATGAAACTGAGGCTTGCATGATGTTGCTTGAAATTAAATTACAAATGTATCAGCCTTTTAAACTGTTTATATTGATTTTTTAGGATATAATTTGTATTGCTCTCGAGTTCAAATTCTGACACTTCTAACCGGTCGGGCTATACATTTATAACTCCAACTGTTCTTCAGCTTGAATATTTCTTCTACATGACAAGCACATGAAAGAAAAACGAAAGAATCTAATGATCCAGAAACAATGGCGTTTCTTATCCGAGTTTTTGAAGTTGCTCATTGTGCCAACAAGATGTATAAGTAGTATCAGGGATGGACGCAAGATCTTATGTTAAAAGACAAATTTATAAAATTTTAAAGAGTAAAAATATATTTTTAATTAAAAATGCATAAATTATATACGAATTTTAAATTTTAAAAGGGCGGACGACCGCTTAACACCTTAGTCCATCCCTGAGTGGGATGAATTCTTACAATGAAACAGGGAGTTGGAAAATGACAGTAGGAGAAACGATGAAGATGTGGGGAATGTTGTAGATCAACATGCTAGACTAAAGGTGGCAGTCACTTGTTTCTTTCACGATGGCTCTAAATCATGAAAAGAGTCTATTGGGTGGATCGGGCGGCCTAAGGCAAGAAGATGTTTCTCATAATCAAGCTGGCTCAACAATGATTAGATATGGAAATTGGGATTGAATATTTGATTTTTTTTTTTTACGAATTGATACCATGGATTCATATGTTAAAATTATTATTTATTGTATACTCAGAATGGATGTAAATAGACCCCATTGAAAGAAAAAAATTCTTAATAGAGTATGATTTTATTGAAATAAAAATTTCATACAAGAAATACTACTAATTGTTTCGTTAAAAATTTCTTATTTTTAGTTGAAGAAAAAAGTACATAAGTTAGTAGTGTCCGACCATAATAAAACACTAAAGGAAAAATAAGCAAAATAATACACCATCAAAAAGCATCCAAAGGGCACAACACATAACACTTAGGAGAATAATTCGCACACAATACTCGCAATCACCCGACTCGGATACACACACCCAATGTTAGTGCAACATTGTTGCACAAAACTCACCTTCGATGCCCCTTTTGATAAAAAAACGATTCAACACACTATCCATTACCAACACATTGATACGGTTCAGAAAATTACACGACTTCGAACTCGAATATTCAATTGTTTTCAACAAACATAACGGAACATGATCGGACACCCATTTTGACAAAGCAACCAAGGTTACCACGGCAAATGTAACACCCCAATTTAGCCCCAATTTGGAAAACCCTAATTGTGAGAAATTCCCAATTAGAAACCCTAGAATTTGGGGAAAATCTCGAATTTTAACCTAATCTAAATTGGGGACCAAATTGCATAAATTTAAAGTTGGGTGGCCAATGTGTTAGGCAGGTCAAAGTTGGGACCCTTCCTCTGTAATTTGTCCTTTTGTTAGGGTAAAAGAACCCTTTTTATTCTTTTCGAAGTGTGTGCCGCTCTCGTCATCTCAGTTCTTCCTCTCTCAATCAGATCGAATCCCTCCCTTACCCTCTCCATTAAAGCTCCGGCCAAGAGGTCGTTCTTGTTCTTCGGCGTTTTGAGGGTGTCGGTGCGCTCGTCGTGATCGTGCGATCAAAGCTCGGCCACCAGTTTTCGTCGCGCCACTGTTCTGTGCTGGTAACAGTTCGAAACGCCGTGAATCGCTCTGCCGCCGCCGTCCTCTGCGTGCGCCGCCTCCGTCCCGAGTTTGGGTGAGTGTTGTGGTCGAGTCGGTTGGGCTTCGGGTTGTCGCCGCCGTCGGTTTGCCGGCAGCTGTGGATGTTGTTGGTTGTTGTTGGGTTGGGGTTAATTGTTTAGGGTTAGGTTTTGGGGGATGTTGTTAGGGTTTGGTTGATTTGGGAATTTAAGGTTTTGAATCTGATTTGGGGGAATTTTGGTTGAACCGAACCGGTTGGGTGTGTTGAACCGGACAACCGGACGGTTGGGTTGAACTGGACCAGTGGTCTGATGTAGGCTGACGTCATCTGACGCTGTTGCTGATGTAGGCTGACGTCAGCGATGACGTCATCCTAGTCAATGATGACGTCAGCGTTGACTTTTGGGTTAATTTTTTTGGTCGAGTCCACCTTTATGTTTTTCGACGTTCTGGTTCCATTGCCGTTGTCCGTTTCTTCAAATTCAAACCTGAAATACCTTTTTGGATCAAATTTATATGTTGAACTCAGAATTTTGTAAAGTGTTGCACCAGAGTTTGACTCGGTTGTTTATGTGTTTAAGTGATGTGGACTCTGACCCCGAGACTTTACCTCCTCCTCCGCCAGGCAGACCTCCGGTGGCACAGTCTTCGAGATCTGCTAGTAAGATTTCTGTTAAGCGTAGTTTATTCGAATGTGGCATAGTAGGAAATCTTATATAGTGTTCTTTGTTTTTAGGAGCTGATTCTGTTCGACCTTCTGCTGGGGCTGAGCGTGGGAGACGTCACTATCGACGTTGATAGTTTAGCTGCCTAAGGTGTGTTCTCTGTCTGTGCTACATGT